>OZ007590.1:343120923-344406162 GCA_963931845.1 Maratus michaelseni | reverse complement strand
TTTGCATATATATGATTTTAGTCCCTTTCAGGGTATATTTTCTTATGTTTACCAATACTAAAACTTTAAAATTGTTTTTCTCATTTCAAAAATTTTGTCGATTTCCATTTTTTCAAAATGCTCCATGCGCATACTATTTCATCTGAATAGTTTGAAATTTTTTGTAGCTATTTATCATTATATTTGTCATAAAACTTGGTATGGTTTTTTGAAATGAGGTATAATTTAAAAAATTTAAAGGTAGTTAATTGAAAAAATATGATGCAAAAATGCGGAAAATTTCAAAAAATTTTGATTTTTTTTTTTTTTTTTTTTACCTTTATATTCAAATATATAAAATATGATACCAAGTTTTATTTGTATATATAAACCAAACCTGCATAAAAAATATTGATGATTTTAATTGATATGGAATGCGCATGGGACATTTTGAAAAATTCTGCGTAACGGTTAAAAAATTCAGAAAAATTCCTTATTTTTCTCCAAAAAAAATTTTTTTTTTAAATTCTGGTGTGATAAATACATGCCATAATGCATATAGTGTGTCCTTGAATAGTATTTAAAGTGAAATAAAAAAAAAATAAAAAAATGAGTTTGAACGTCCACTGTCGCCTTAAACAAAAACGAACATAAAAAGAAAAATATTTTTTTTTTTCGAATACACCATTCTTCCGAATTTCTTAATTGGATGATATATAAGGAAAGTTTTCTTTTCCGGAAAGAATTCTGTTTTTTTACGTAAAGGACGTTATTTTTTTCACGGAATCCAATAAATTTAATTACACTTTTTTCTTCCCTATTGAGATAAGAAAAAATTGATAAACAAAGGAAATACTAAGTATCTAATGATCTTGAATAATATAAAAGACGTAATGAACCTGTTTAATGACGCTAAAAATTTCATCACGTTATATAAAAAAACAAAAGCAATTTTTTTCCTTAATTTGCTACCGATGCTGTAGTAATTAATCTTCATTTTTCTGAAAGTTTTTAGTTATGTATATTTTGGCTAATTTTGTCATTTGGAGAATGGATTAATATTATTCTTACACTACAAAAAAAATCAAATTATCAGTCTTTTTAGGTGCGTTCGTTATTATATAAATACGTAGTAAATATAGTGGTCGTCTGGTGCTTCCATCTGTCTGTCTGTCCGCATATAACAAAGCAAAAACTACCCAACCGAATGGATTGAAATTTAACATATATAATCGTAGCAGAATTTAGTTGAGTTATTTCAAATTTCATAAAAATCGAATCGAAACATAAAAAGATATTAAAAAAAGTTTTTATTCATTCTATTAAATCCTATCATGTGTAAATAAATCAATGATATCCCATGATAAGTAATGATTCTAGGTTGCCATGTTAATTGCGTCCTATTTAAGATGGAGTCATATTATTTTGGTACCACTAAATTTAAAAACCGAATTTGCATACTATTTTTTTTAATTATAGCAAACCCTACAATCTACCTTCAGTTGTTTGTACAGATGTTTCCGAAGAAATAGATATTAAACGGAAAAAGAGTCTAAATATGGATTTCAAGTTCTGAAATTTTCAAATCTAGGCTTTAGTTTCCCATTGGAACTTTCAATAAATGTCAACAAAAAATAAAATGTTGCCAACTTAAAATGTTTTTATTTTATTACGGAAATTAATCATATCATAACAACAGACGATATCATTCATTTCACTGAAATAATAACAGTACGAACGCACCTCATTTGTGACGTTTGATGTACAATTTCCAACTTGTTTGTTTGTTTGTTTGTTTCATTTTTACACACACTATCTTATTTGTACCTAGAATGTGAAAAATCTACAACAAACTGTCCAGTCAGTCAATAGTTTCTATAGATAACAGTTATTTGACCATATTATGAAGCATTCTCATTGGTCAGAATCAAGGTAAATTACGATTATATAACTGTTTTCTCTAAAAACGGTTGAATGACTGGTCAGTTTGCGGCAGATTTTTAACAGTATAGTATTATTTCTTTGGATAATTTGCACTTTAATCATACACATCTTACGTAATTTATTCAAATATATATATTTAAATAATTGTATTTAAGAGAGAGGGCGCTATTGGTATGCAAAGGCAAATGGGATAAATGGGTTTTGCATACAAAATAGTTCATTTTTTTAAAACAAGAAAGAATGAACTGCTTAATCTCAATACAGATTCATCTACATCATTTGGCAAACCATACTATCAACTGCAGTTCTAAGTTTGTAGCTTAGAGCCTAGCTACTGCTTTATGAACGTATTCTGGGATCAAGTGCGTTTTGAGTTTTTGTGTGTGATTGTGGCGTCCCGAATTCTAATATTTGTGCGTGAATGAACTAGCTATTTAGTCATTTCTTTAAGTTTCGTTAAGGGTGTGTGAATCTCCAGGAATCTGATCGTTACTGTTATTTCTTGCAATGGTATTATAATTAGGTATCTGTGGTTGTGTAGGTGTTGTAAATACTGCGGTAGAAGTTAGATTCGATGAATTTAACAGAACTCACCCATAGTGTTCTGTTTATATAGATTTTCTCTGCATCTTGCTTTTGAACATAGAAGTTTTCATATGCTGTGTAGCAAAAGGGAAGTTTCCATTTAGTTGTTTTTGGAGCAGAATCTAAGGCTGTGAGTCCACCAGCGTGATAACGAGTTAATATTCAATATTTTGAATAAAAGTGTATTGAAATCCACGGTGATCTTTCTTATAGTGATATTGTCGTGTTTAAAATGACATTTTGTAGTGAGCTAATGTGTTCCTGCATAGTGATCAAAGAGGCAATTTTGTTTTGAGCTAAGTGTTTGAATTCGGTGAGTATTTTGGGAACACATTCCTCTCTCACTCTTTTAGTGTCTTATTTTTGATTATCTATAGTTTAAGTCTGCACGCTTAAGTCAAGTGAACTGCCAGTAGGGTATGTCCCAAGTTTATTTCAAAGAACTTTATGTTTATTTCATGAATTTAAAAGCAAGATGCCAATTCATGTTTAATTTGCACTAATTAAGATAGATCGAAGAATGTAGATAATTTTTTTTTTGTTCCTACCGATATCACCAATCAATAATCTTCGGGGTAAATGTCTTCAACTTATGCAATAAATCATATAGTGGAGATAATTTTTTCATAATTTTTTCGAAATACTGGTAGGAACAATAAAAATTCTCCTATATACGTCGAGCCCTGTAATTAACATTTTAAAATGTAATTAAATAATTGATAATTAATTTAGGGTAGTATACGTATCACTAATTGAAGTAATTTAGCTTAAAAATAACCATTCCGAACACGTGATTTTCCATTTAACAATTTCCAATTTGTTACATTGTGGAATCTAATGGGACAAGAGTGTGAGAACTTCTAGAACCGGTAAATTGAAAAGATAAGTTGAGATAAATTTCAGCTAAATTGGTGCTTTTAAAATAACAGAAAGTTGTCCTGTTATTGAGAAAAAAATGTTTCAATCGATTTATATGAATATTTTATGGGTAAATAAATCAATACACACTCAAGAATTAAAAAAAATAAATTAAATCTGCTTCTAGCAAAAATAGTGTTTTTAGATTTTTTTTCCTTTATAATTTGTACCAGCTGGGAGGACCGAGCTATGCTCGGTTAACGTTAGCTTTGATTTCAACTTGATATAACAATAAATTCACTGTACAACATATAACAATCAGTTCTATGCACCCTGATTAGTTAAATTCTGTTTTTAACGTTCTATGGACTCTGGTTGAATCGTGTATCTCGGCTCCTATTAGAAATTCTGAAAGACAATTTGTTTGCCAAATTTTGGCGAAAAGTCGTAAACTTGGCACATTGTTTCATTTGGCGCCAAGCATGTGTTTTGGCATTGGTAATCTTGAAAGTCGATTTTCTCATTAAATCTCACCAACATTTTGCCAAATTTGGCGATATTTGGCGAAATGAACTGTTTCAATCTTCATTGAAATGGGTTGACCCGTGGAGACGTCAAAATACAACCACTAATCAAATTTTCTCGAACATGTGACCCAGCTCAATGGTCTTCTCGTACCCCAAAACGCTAAGATAAAAAATTTAGTCAAAATCGTTAGAGCCGTTTTTTAGATAAAATTAGCTTTACCCTTAGTGACCCCAAAATGACTCACTAATTGAATTTTCTCGAACATGTGACCTAGCCCAATGGTTTTTTCATGCTCCAAAACGGTAAGATACAAAATTTGGTCAAAATCGTTTGAGTCGTTATTTAGATAAAATGTGCATATATATATATATATATACAGAGACACACATAGACACAAGATTTGCTCGTATTATAATATATGATAAGAAAAGGAATATCAACTGTGAACTGAAATGTAATTTGGCACTTTAAAAGCCTTAAAGCCTTGTGCAAGTTTTAGAATTTGTGTAAAAATTGGGTTTGATGCGTTCCATTTTCTGTTTGTATTAAATTATTTGGCTATACATAGAGTGCAACGTAGAATTAAAAAATAATTCTAGAATCACTCTTAGTTGATATTGATAATTGTAAAATCTACATAACCATACACTTCGTTAATAGAACAATTGCATAATTTAAAAAAGCCGACTTTTTTCAAAAAAGGTACACCCACTAAGAAATTTTCCAAAGTCCAATGTCATTTCATTTTTGTTATACAAGTTTTTCAGAAAAAAATATATATATTTATTTTTTTTGAGCAAAACACAGCCAAAAGTATAAAAGTGGGTCATTAGCTCTCACTACCTGAATAGTTTATTAGTAAGATTCTACACGATAAATCTTTAGTTTAATTCATTCCATGCCAAAGAATTTAGGAATTACTCAAGTAAAAGAAAAACACATTTATCGACTTACAATGTATCTTGTATTACTGTATAATTCATTCTATAAAATAGTCTAATAAATTAATGTTTTTAAACTAAGTTACTCAAATGGAAATCAGAAACAGATATCGCGTCTACAGATATTTTAAAATGCAAATATAAGTTTTATGTAAGCAAATTTAATTCAAATATTGTGCTTTATTAAAGCTTAGTGAGAAAAATAAATTTATCTTACAAATATACTGACTTTGTTTGTGTACATTTAGAATGAATTATATTCAGTACTACAAGAATACGTTATTTCCTTTTAATAAATTTCATATTGTCTTAATTTATCAAGAAGTTATACTTTATAAAAGAGAATATAAAATGCTATTTGATCATGATACATTACGTAATTAAAAATATTATTAAAAATTAATCGTCAACATTTTAATGGCTGGATATTTAAATTTCATTAAAAATGCTTAAAAATATGTATATCTCTTTAATTTGTTATGTGTCAGATTGAATTATGAAGCCTTTAAGTGCGATAGTATTACACAGTTCAATTTACCTTTTCATGTATGTAAGTTTTCGGTAGCAAAAAAAAAGTATGACTCCTTTTCTAAATTAAAGTTTTTTAAATATAATTCGGCCAACTTAGTTATAATTTAAATTTTCATTCGTAATACACAATTATGAATCACAATGGATGATCATATTATTAAAGCTACCTCGAATAATTAACAGTTATATAATTCCATAAGTTGTTATTAAACAAACATTTTCTTTCTACAAAATTATTTCTACATTAGGAGAAACAGATGGTTTGTATCACTGCTCATGCCATAATATGTCTTACGGAACCATTTTTTAACACTTTCCTACATAGTTGAAAAGTGGTAATGAATTTGGTTTATCTGCCTGACCGTCTGTTTGTCTGGACGTCTGGCCGCATTCTAATTCTCGCAAATATAGTCGGATTGCCATGTAATTTTTATACATTATTTAGGTTTACATAGAATGTTTGTTAATGAAAATGAATTGCGTAGCATTTACCTGAGAAAAGTGACACTTTCAAATCTGAGTAAATCGATGTTTTCATTTTGTTATGAAACTTTTTGTTTCAAACATTACGACCCAATGGTTTCAATTCTGAAATACCAGAAATACTCTGTGTATTGAAATATGGACATACTCAAAACTGAGCACATAGAGGTCAGTTCATACTCATTTCTGAAACATGGACATACTCAAAACTAAACACATAGAGGTCAGTTCATACTCATTTTTGAAACATGGACATACTCAAAAATGATTAGGGTCAATTCATACTCATTTTTGAAACATGGACATACTCAAAAATGAGAACATAGAAGTCAGTTCCTACTCATTTTTGAAACATGGACACACTCCTAATGAGCACATAGAAATCAGTTCATACTCATTTTTGAAACATGGACATACTCAAATATAAGCACATGATGTTTTATTCTTGAGTATGTGCATGTTTTCAGAAATGAGTAATATACATGTTTCAAACTTGAGTAATTTTTATTCGGAGCCATTTTGACTATGCGACATACTCAGATTTGAGTATTTTTTGCTCAATTTTGAAAATGTCGTTCTTAGAGTGAGGGACACTCAAAAGAATTCTGTTACACTATGGTCTACGGAAAAAATCGTTCCGATACATGTTAAGGATTTTACAATACTTCGAACATACAGAAATTGATGTACATCAAAGGCGTGGACTGCAACACGCTTTCTCAGTAGTATACAATAAATAGCATTTATAGTTCAATTAAAGGGGCGCACAAATAAATTCCTTTCCATTATGATCTAAGGGGGAAAATCGGTTTCCATGCATTTTAATGACGTTATGAAACTTCAAACATGTCAAACAAGTATGTCCATGTTTCAAAAATGAGTATAAACTGACCTCTATGTGCTCCGTTTTGAGTATGTGCTTGTTTCAATATTCTGAGTATTTCTGGTATTTCAGAATTGAAAGCATTGGATCGTCCTATTGGAAAAAAAAAGTTTCATAACAAAATGAAAACATCGATTTACTCAGATTTGAAAGTGTCATTTTTTTCAGTGAAGGGTTGCATGAACAAATTCCCACATATTACCAGATATTCCAATTTCATCAATAGCTGAAATTGGAATTTTACTGAGTTAACGTGTTTTTGAAATTGCTTATTTTGAAAAAATGAAAATTCTTTATAATATTCTGTTAGTGTTGGAAACTGTTTAATAATGCCTGTTTAAATATGCCTGGGGCATATTTGTTTTGTTTTTGCTTAACACCGTTGTTCTTTTACGTTTTAAAGACCGTGTTGTATATATTTTTAGTTGTTCTCATATTTATTATCTAATTAAAACACTTTGTTAAAGATTACATAACATTTTGTTCGTAATCAAAGTTTATTTGGTAAATACAGCATATTTATACAGAAAATTTATATCTCTTAATATGACAAAATATGATTTACTATTCTTAACAGCGTGTATTTTCTTTCTCATTGGTTATGATAGATGCCATTTTCTAAAAATACATTCCAAGATAAAAACCCATTTAATGAGTAAATATAATATTCTCGAAAGAAGACAGTAGCATTTTTTAAAGTTTTACGTGCATGTACATCATATAAAGAAAACTTAACTCATATATTGAATTTTTACTAAAGTGATTAAATACAATTATCACCAAAGCAATAAAAAAACCGTCCGAAAAATTTTGCTCCACCCCCTCCCTTCCAACTAGACGGGAGACAAAGCTCAATCGTACGTTTCGAAAATAGAAAGATATGTCAAGAAACTCAAAAATTCTTTTCGATTACGCAGTACATATCCGTTGAAATTTTGAAGAAGTATCAAAGTCATAGGAATCTTATATTTTCAACAAACTGGAAAGAATTGAATTCTTCTTCTTTCTTTTTCCTTATTTAAGAAAGGTCATGGTATTCCCAGCATCTCCTAAATTGTCACCCTTCTTAGAGAAGTCGACCAGCACATAAAATTTCTATAACTCTCATAAATTCTGTTACTAGTACTTCAAAATATTTGATCTGACACTATAAAAGTGGTAAGGTTTAGAGCACTTTCGGATTTTAACGCTATACCAACAGTAAATGTGCAATAACTTCCAAGGCACTCGAGCCCTAGATGTTTTACATCAAAAACCACTCAAAATCCACTGTGCTTAAATAGATTAGACAAGGGGCGACATCAGGAATTTCCAGAAGTTTCGTTGAAGAGACCATTTCTGTTTGCTTTGTTGCTGAAAACAGAAAAGAATCCTGCATAAAAGGAAATTTAGCTGTTAGAGTTAAACTCTGGATACTTCTGACTGTTTAAATCAGGTATAATACGAAAACCGTATTTTTGGAATCCCTAAATTAATCGCGTGAGCCACGGATAGCTGTAAGCTATCGATAGGCTAACTTATTTACTCTTTCTTGTAAAAATTATTTATTTATTTTAAAACTTGTGTAACTTATTTAGTCTTTCTTGTGGCGAAATTATTTTACTTAGTTACACATATCTTAATTAGATCATGTTATGTTGAATAAATCCATTCCCGTTGAAAAAGTTTCCAAACATTTTTAGATTACTTTGGTAGAAATAAGAAAACGGCCTAGGACAACCACTTTCAACCACCCTATCTCCAACACCTCCGCAGCTACCGACATGCAACCACCATAGTGCACGATGGGAGACTTTAGGCCACTATCACACACAAACACCAGTGGTCTGCTGGGGTAGTTGGGGCTACAAAGTGAAATATAGGCACACACGTCTCTCTCTCTCTCTGTCTCTCTCTGTCTTTCTCTCTCTCTCTCTCTGTATATATATATATATATATATATATATATATATATATATATATATATATATATATATATATATATATATATACATATTATATTACGATGATTTACCGTCATATGTTGTAGTTGCAGTAACGTGGATTATAGAAGGAGCACACATGGTTGCACAACGAAGTTAAGAACGTTGGTTGTTATGGATGATATAAGTATTTAGAAGCAGTCGTAAGTTTTTAGTTGCAGTCTCGACGCGGCCATAGCGGCAGTAGAATTTAAAACCCAGAGGCGTTTCTCCATAAATTCAGAACGAACAAGGCTTTCCATTTCAATCCTTTATTAAATATTGCTCTTGGGCAGTTTCCACCATAACCATAATAGTCTTGCATAACTACATCATCAAGGTATAGAGGGTAAGTATCAGAACATCTCAAATTCTCAAAACGAGCAGCCAGGGAGTTGTTTACAAGTGAAATTACGACTTAATTCTCAGGGAGCGCCGCAGGTAGCTGCTTTTTGTTACCCCGCGCAATAACACAAATTATGACGTAGAACGCGCACTGAACCAATGAAGAATTAAAGAAGACGCGTCATGCTACGTCACGACCAATGAAAGATAATTAGTAAAAAAAGTTCGGGCAGAGAGGAGTGGATTAATTTTATAGTAAAGTGACTTTAGAGCGGGAAATTAATATTCGGAATAAAAATGAAAATGGCTCTCAAAAAACATTCTAAAACCCAGAAATGATCGAGGATCATGATAGAAATTAAGAATAACTAAAAGCTTTATATTTAAGTAAATTTGGACAATTTAGAATTAAATAAAATGGAATTTAATAGAGTTAACGATAGAGCTAAATTAAGAATAAGGATTTAATGAATATAGAGTAGTAAATTGGAATAAAACAGGGGAAAAAAATTAGAATTGTAAGAATTTGGAATAATTTAACTAAGGAAAAATGGCGAAATTTTTTTATATTACATATATATATAGATTTTAATCAGTATTGTCTCAAAAGTGTACAACAATAAGAGAAATTTATAGAATTTTTGTTCCCGCAAATTTAGAAGCTAAACGCTGACTTTCCTTACGACAATGTATTTTTTATTATTTTTTCCAAATTTACTATTAATCTTTAATACTCTCTGAGTAAAAAATGGTTTCACACGATAAAAACAACATTTCAATTACAAATCACAATTTTCCTTAAGAAAAGACATGTGTATATCACTTATTTAAAAGAAGTTTAAACTGTCATATTACCCAATGCAACTATGTATAATTCTTTTATATATCTGCGATTTAATTGTTATAAAATTTTATTCCATAAAGATAGTTACGTTGTAATATTTATTTAGTTAAGAGTTTATTTTCTTCTTCTAACATTTAGTTATGTATTTCTAAAAAATGCTTAAAATTTTACAAATCACATATATTAAATTTAAATTTGAAGAAAAATAATTCACTTACAGCTTTGTTCAATGTTTTCAGAAAACCTATTCCTTTATAAAACTGAAATTTTATTTCAATTTAAAGGCAGAACACAAATAAGTTGTTAAATACTTTTGATAAAAGATTTCTTTTCTAAAATTATATGAACTATTTCGAAAATTTTCAAAATGTAAATAGAATCAGATGACTTCAAAGACTATTAATTAATTTAAACTGCATATCAGAGAGAAACCAAAAATCATTATCATAAAAAATAAAAAAAATCACCAGATTTAATGTAAACTTATCTCGAAGAATTATTCATAATAAATTATTAATTTTGTCAGAAATAATATATGCTGCTGTTCCATTCATTTCATATTTAACTAGAAATATTTTTATAGAATAAATAAATGAATGTATGATATGAGTTGACCGACTTTCTCCATAGGATGATTTGTTTGTTAATTACATTTTCTTTTGACATTTAACTTAAATAAGTAAGGGAAAATATTTAAGAATTAGAATAAATATTTATTCACAAAGTATTAAGTTGACAAAACAAATAGATTTCAGTTTAAAATAAGAATTTTCAATGAGGCTGTTTATGTCTTTTTAAATGCTATGACATTTCCTCTAAAAGTGATTCAAAGCAAACAGTTTTTGTATTGTAAAAATGACAAAAATTAGTAATGCTACCATCCGCATAAATATGATTAATTACAAATAATCAGCCGATTTTATGTTTCCTAAATTTATAATTAATATGATAATTTCGGCCAAAAAACAAAACACTACACGGATTCTGCATAATTGGCCTATTAAAATTAGGGATGGCAGCAAAATATCGATGCATCGAATAAAAATTTTAAAAAAATGATTTTTGACATTGATGTTGGATTTTTGATATAGACATTTTTTATGTACGATATATCGATATTTCTTAGAAATTAATTTTTTACATGAAGCATGATGAATTCTGCTTCATGCCAGCGCCATCTATCGATAGTTTTTTAACCACAACTTTTTTTTTATTAAAAATAATCCAATTCCTTCTAATTTTATTCGTGCAAAACGCAATTTTTTAGCATCATTTTTTCACCTTTTTAATGATTTTATAGAGTTTTAATGAACTTATGGCGTACCCGGTATGTACATTTTCCCCTCTGAATAGCGGACAAATTCCACACGCTCAAAGGTGTCCGTCTTTAAGAGGTTTTACTGTATTAACAGGTATACGTTTGAAACCGTATTTTTTTTAATTGAATATTTAATTGGCATTTAAGGTTTTGGCAACAATCTGTGCTAAATTTGTTTTGTTGACTAATTTTCAAAAAACATTTCATTTTAAACTGAAATGTATTATCTTTAATATTTTTGAATAACTGTCACGAAAACTCCAATGCAGTGTTGCTAAGTCTACGGCTTTTTGGATACCAGTATTTTAGAACAGAAAATATTATTTTATTTGATCGAAGCATTCTGAGATTAAAAGCACAACATTTTCTGGAGACTTGGCAACTCTGCTTCAATTTATATAATATCACACAGACGTTTCGTTGTTTTCAAATTCCAATAGAAACAATTCGTAAACATAAAATTCTCTAAATAATACATATTTTAACATTTTAGCCATTAATCGTTTAAAATTCCATCAATAATCGAAAAGATAGTTTTAATTAATTAGAATGACAATTAAAGTCAATCACTTTACAAAATCACTGAATACTTTATAAATTAATTTATGAGATTATAAAAATATACATATACACCACATTAACAATAATGTTATTTTACAGTATTATTCCATCACAATTTATTAAGCATCTAGTCCTCTGAAATTCTACCAAGTGTAATTTATTCTATAATTCGTGCTTATTTACTAATATCAGATGGCGTGGTTAATTGAGTGTATTTTCGAAATATTCAAAATGATGTTATGTTATTTGACACAATGCCACTCTATCGAAGCAATAGAAGCTGACAATTGCATTCAACTTAAGCAATTCAAAAATGGAATATTATTTACTTGAAGAAGTTATGACCGCTTTGGTGGAAAATATTATGCTGAAAATAGTACAATGAATTAAATTGTTACTTACTTCATAGTTCTTTATTTCATTATAGAAGAACACATAAAAGTTTATGCACTATCAACTTAGACACATAAATATTTCTATCTAGTGTCTACATATCTATCTGTCTATCCATCTTGCTAATATATTATAACTATTTACGCGACAAAATACAGTGATTTCTTGGCTAACGAAGCTGAATCTTTCCATAATGACATTTGTTGGATAAATTTTTCGTTAACTGAAATATGATTTCTCATCCAATTAATAATCAACGCGTATGCGTTTTAATTGCCCACGAATTCAATAAAATTTTCGTTACCCGAATCGATATTTTTAACTAAATCACAAAGCATGAAACAAATCTTCGTTATCACTGAATACTTTATAAATTATGCTTCTGCATTAATTAGCATAAGCATTCTTTAGAAGAAACATTCGTCAGCAGAAACATTCGTTAACAGAAACATTCGTTAACAGAAGCATTCATTATCCGAGCTATCACTGTATGTAAAGTATGCATTTTGTACATCTAACCGCATTTTTAAAGTTAATTTTGATGCTGAAGTTAATAATAAATCTGCAAGTAATTTTAGAGATAATTGATTTTTTTTAATTTTCTGTGACTACTCACTTAATAATATAAATTTCTCCTCCATAACTTTTAATTTTTTATAGCTACTCCAAATACTAAAATTTATTTGCGGTTTAATAAAACTTAGTTTTTTAAACCTTAATACTATACACATTAATTTCAAACACACCATTATAAGAAAAAATTCTATTCCAAATATTAATACAAGCAGGTAGCACATAAAAAATAATTAAGCTAAATATATTTTTTTTAAAGACTGACATTTATATTAAAACGATATTATTTTTAAAAGCAGAAAACATTTATTCGTGTTAAATTATTTTCGCGTTGAAATACGATAATAAAATTTCTTGCTCAGTAAATTACAAGAAAAATAATAATCGTGCTTCATCCCCGCCTCCCAACTGAGATTTTTGATACATAAAAATATATTTTGTTTTGAAAGAAAATACATTTAATATTTTCCATCAAATGATGGCTGCATCTTTTGAGTTCCTTGTTATTAAATTACATTCTGCGTCAAAAAGCTATTTTCAAATGTCACTGCAAAATTCTCAACACGATTTCCAATTTCTTTCGAGTTAAGGATGTAATAAAATATGAAGGAGACGAAGAGATTTAAGGATTACCAGTAATCCGATTACTTTAAGCTTACGTGTAACATAATATTTTTTATGGACGACTATCTAATATTCATGCTTTTCTGAAAAAAAGTAAGAAACTTTCGAGCTTTTATTACATTTATAAATTGCCTTTTGTTACAGAAAAACATACATGATAGTTAATAGCTACATTTCTATTGATAAAATTATACAATATTTCCTGGAATATTCATATTCATACAAGCAGGTAACACATAAAAAATAATTAAGCTAAATATTTTTAAGAAAGACTGAATTTTATCTTAAAACGATATTGTTTTTAAAAGCAGAAAACATTTATTCGTGTTAAATTATTTTCGCGTTGAAATACGATAATAAAATTTCTTATTCGGTAAATTATGAGAAAAATAATAATCGTGCTCCAACCCGGCCTTACAAATAAGAATTTTGATACATAAAAATATATTTTGTGTTTAAAGAAAATACATTTAATATTTTCCATAAAATGATGCTGCATCTTCTGAGTTCCTTGTTATTAAATTACATTCTGCGTCAAAAAGATATTTTCAAATGTCACTGCAAAATTCTCAACACGATTTCCAATTTCTTTCGAGTTAAGGATGTAATAAAATATGAAGGAGACGAAGAGATTTAAGGATTACCAGTAATCCGATTACTTTAAGCTTACGTGTAACATAATATTTTTTATGGACGACTATCTAATATTCATGCGTTTCTGAAAAAATAAAGTAAGAAACTTTTGAGTTTTTATTACATTTATAAATTGCTTTTTTTGTTACAGAAAAACATACATGATAGTTAATAGCTACGTTTCTATTAATAAAATTATAAAATGTTTACTGGAATATTCATATTCATCGCATAACAGTTTTAACACGTTATAAATCGCGCATATACAGAATGTTTTATAGTTTGTCGCTAGTAAATACAAATAATAATCGTCACCTTATTTATTGGAGACAATTGTTACAAATTCTGCGACGATTGTTATTGAAAATTACTTTTCGAAAAATAGTAGTGATAATTGTAAAAAACCGTCTGCATCCTGTGTATGACATACCCGGCGCGACTACTCTCGGGTTAAAATATAAACATTCACCAAAATACTCTTCCCCACATTAAAGTCGTAGTCTGTTTTGGCTTGCGTAATTACGATACTAATTTGTCATTTTATGAGATTTGTTTTTAAGCTGCGATCACACATACTGTTACATGATGGGCAATATCAGATACTTCCTTAACAACCGGTTTTTCAAGAGACAATCGGTCGAAAACACACCGTGTGATAGTTTACCTCTCATAAACTCATCAATGACGAACTTATCGCTGTTTGTATCTTCTACGATAGATATCTGTTCGAATTTCACCAATCAGAGCGTTTTAAAAATCGTTATTCTCAGTTTTCGTGCTTCACACTACATTTTAAAACTCATAGTGGCAAATAATCGCTATATGGTCCATTAGGGTACTCTGTTAAAAATTTTGTGGTGAGTTGAACCAACTTTTGGTGCTGCAGTAGCTGCAACCATAAGATAGTGAAACATCGATCCAACATTTGGAGCTATGGCTCTGCTGGGGCTCCAAATGTTGGAACGCGATTTCACCATCTTGTGTTTGCAGATACTGCACCACCAAAAATTGGTTCAACTCACCGCAAAATGTTTAACAGCATACCTCTTTATGAGAGCAAGGACAAACGTGATATAAAATTTTATTGGTTGAGATGATTTTGGACAAAAACAAATAGCCAAGCATCTTGGCGAGCTTTCCATTATCGCCAAGCTAATTCTTTTCAAACTCGATTAAATGAATTCGTCCAAATTTTGGAAAATGTAGGAGGTTTGTCATAGTTTAGACTAAACCTAGTCTGAGCATGCACGCTGTGCGTAGGTCGCAACTGTCATACATAGGCACTCTAGTTCCGTGATTATTCAGCAATTATATAAGAAAACTATTCAAGAAACTATGTAAGTAAGTTGCAATGATTTCTGTTTTACATAGACTGCTTGTTATGCAGAAATTTCTACTCTAAATTGCTCGATCAGCCGTGATAACACATATAAAAATGATAGAAATTAATAATGCACAAATACTCAATGTCATATAAGAAAAAATGCTAATGGAATGCTAAGATCAAAACATTCATAATAATAATTACATTCCCTTTATGTTTGTAAAATGGAAACTTTTCATAGAAAATAATTTGAACATGAGAAAAGAAACAACAGAAAATTTTAACATACCCACACGCACTCTGCAAAACGAATTGGGAAAATGTGATTTACAATCACACGGAAAAATTACATGTTAGTAGTAAATATGTTTTTTTTTTAATTCACCTTGTTGTGCTGAAAATGAGCGGCGCAACATTCAAGGGAAGGAGGAGCAGGAAAAGGGAGGGGCAGTGGCAGTACAGAGGGCTTACCTTCTCAGTGGCGTTGTGAAACACTATAAAAATGAAGGTAAGGAGGTTCGTTAGGTTGAACTCAAAAGGGGTCAGCTATAATTCAATTATTTGGAGAGTAAAAAAATGAGTTATTTTTTGCCTTTCTGAAAAAAATGACCTAAAATAGAAAATAATCCTGAAATAAAAAATAGTATCTGAAAGAGAAAATGATAAACATTTGTGGAGGAAGGAAAATAGAAGAAAGACAAAGTATGTTTAGAAAATAAATTTTTATTTATTCATTATTTTTTTTTATTAATGTATATTTTTTAATTGAGTGGATATAAATATCCATCAAATGAGTTATTGCAATTTAAATATAGTCACAGCACATATATCAAAATTCTTAGAGCAAATATGCTGAATTGTAAATATTAATTAGATAAATAGACTATTTTAACCTTTAATATATATGAATATATCAAGCGCATACTTCGAAATTGTACTAATAAAACAACTCAAATATAAAAATACGCCTGTAAAAAGAATTAAACAAAAAATAAAAGAGGGAATTTTTTTTACTCTCATCAAGATGATACCTCACATAGTTCATGTATGTAGTAGCCCCACCAGTGCCTGAGAGGGTCTGCTCTAAAAGCTGGTTGACGGGAGTTGCTGGGTTCAAATCCCTGTCGCTCTCGTTGACCTAACAGTTCGGAGTTCACCGTGGTTTTCTTCGAACCTTGCCATAAATACGGGTTAGGATCTCTTAGAAAGACCCCTACTGAGGGCACTCCCCCTAGTGCCCATATCCCTCAAGTTGATAATCGGCCGTCTTAAATCAACCAACCAACCATCATGTATGCAGCATCTCAGTCTAAAATTCAGGGTACAATTCAGGGTGACCTTGAATGTTCCTCTCTCATAAAGATGATTCAAAACTCTTAAATTCGTATTGTTATCGGGCACTTGCGGCTTCATCAGGGGCACACATCGGACACTTGCGGCTTCATCAGAGATGCATATTGGGCACTTTCGGCTTCAGCAGTGGGAATTCTCTAGTGGGCGCAAGATTTTCTAGCAGGTGCAAGTCAGGGCCGGTGGAGTTCAGGTTCACCGGCAGGCATTCGGTTGTCTTCCGTCGTTGATCGGAGGCTGTATCGTCCAGTCCTTCTCTAGCAGGGAATCTCGGAATCAGTTCGTCATCTGTGGGAATGTGTGTCTCGCCTCAGTTGGAGAATTAATGTCCCTTCTTAACAAAATCAGAAAACTGTTTTTTTTTTCCTCTCGTGTGGGAGTGTCTATGATAATCTGCTTATTCTGCTTAAAATTTTAGCGTTAAAAAACGGGGTGCTTATATTATACACGGAATATGCTCAGTCTAAGAAATCTAGTCCATAAAGCATAGATATCCCTCCCGGTCCCCTTTAATGAGGTTTTGAAAAAAAGTAAAAAAAAATCAGTCGAAGCTGAAACCTCCGGTACTGCGACAGAGGGCGGGTGGTGAACATTAGATAAATGTAAAAAAACATGTGTATATATTACCAATTTTTATAAGCAGACAATATATAGATAGTTATTTAAAAACATGAGTCATTAAAAATGGCCAACAGTTTTCATAAAAATTATCACTACACAATAAAGTTTTCTTAACAATAACGTCAACTGAGGACGCTCCTGACCGGAGGCGAAAGCGTTATTATGTATTGATGGTTTTTATGAAAATTTTGACCATTTTTAATGACTCATGTTTTTTATCACTATCTATATAATGTCTACTTATAAAAATCGGTAATATATGTTTTTTTTATTTTATGAAATACAGACATTAACTTATTTTAAGATATAAATATATCTTTATATTATTAGATAAATGAATTTATGAATATAACGAAAACAATATTAGTGAATAAGACAATAGTACAAAATAATATCACTGCCGGAGAATACAAAGCTCCGACCGAACATTGGGCAATTTAAAATGGAGAACCCCAGTCACTGGATCAGTGATGGATTAACCCTTTCCGGCACAGACAAATTCTGTTCGTAAAATGAGAAATTACTGACTGACACCGGAATTTACAAACGACTTTTTTAGAAAATAAGAACTCCTTATTTTAAGCTTTTATTGTAGAAACAGAATTTTATTAAAATATTCTTGGTGCCTTTCGGAATTAAAATTATGTGTGCCCGGAGTGGGACCACTGTGCCTGAAAGGGTTAAGATAGAAAGGTCACATAGAAAGTTAAAAATGCTTTTGAGCTTTGAGAGCAAATCCGGACGAGATAAAATACTAGTCAGCGAACTGTCTGGACAAACAGGAGGACGGCGAATATGCAAGCAAGTTTCTGAATAAGAACACCTGTCAATTTCATGTGTTTCCGAAGAAAAATGAATTCTGAAATGTGTCAGAAAGTAAGTCCTCTGGATTTGAAAACAGTTTTAAACAAAATATACGTCTGACAAAAAATTGTTTACTGACACACTTATTTATGAAGCTATACAATAGTTGTCTTTTAGTTTACAGCATAAATATTTATTTTTTCGAAAGAAACGTTAAAACTAATTCAGTAAGAATTATGTAAAATAATAGAAAAAAAGGTATTGTAGAAAATTTAAATATGAATGTATTTATTCGCTGGATATATCTATCTATTCATTTTTAATGACACTTGTCACTGTATGTTTGTTTTTTCCCGAGAAAGGAGGAATAAATGATAGTTCTAGTATTTTTCTTTAGCAAATAAGCGCTTTTTCATTTTGCCATTGTAGGCAATTAAAAAAATTATCGGGTATTAAACTTCAGAGGTGAGAGGTGAAAAAAATCTTTATTGATCCCAAATCAATAACGTTTTTTTAAAAATCTTTATGATGCCTAGTAAAACAAATAATCAGCATCTATTTACATCATTTCAAAATTCCATTTTTAAAACTTTCTTCTCTGCTCTCAAAATGGAATTTGCAGCTTCCTACAAGTTGCAGACAGCTAGCCAAAGGCAAAATTTCACACATTATGTGGTCTTTCTTATCGCTCTATGAAGATTTTCCCCGTTTGAATCCCCGAAAGATAGGGAGGCACCTTAGATGGGGCGGTCGTTTTACTAGTTTCGGCTGTTTTAAAAAATACAGTACCATTTTTCTAGAATTGTAGCATAGATTTAATTTTTTTTTAAGCAAAATAAAAAGCATTTTTGGAAAGCTAAATAATCAGGCTACGATTGTGTCGTTACCAAATTTTAAAATCTCAAACAGATTTTTCGCAATAAGACACTAAGCATGAATCTTTAATAATCCTAAAATAACGCACTTATATCACATTAAAATTAAAAAAATAAAATAAAATTTGAAAGGAGCGTGCATAATTTAAATGTACAGGTTTTGGAAGATACAAAAATTACTAAATTCGAGCAAAATGCGAAAAGATGACACTTCTAAATTTCTCCCATTAAAATAACATTAGCTGCTCTATCTGGGAGAGTCCGTGAAGTAGCCCCTTAAAGGACAGTTATAGAAGTGATGAGACACTGAGCAACATCACAACACACACAAAGAAGAGGATTCTTCCGTTCGCCAAAATCGTATCCAAGACTCGCCTACATCAAATTTACGATCTGCATGTGTGTTGCTGTTTCCTTTAGTCTATAAGTTAAAATTTGCGGTTTGAAAGAACGCGATGTTACTTTTCTTTTCTCCCATTGTAATCACAGATTCTCGAAAACAAAATAATCTAAAGTAACGCAGTACATAACTTTTATTTCCGCTTTTTACATATTATGTTCATTACTATTATTATTATATTTAGGGGTTGTCGACAAATATTTCTAAACAAAGTCTGTAATAAGACAAGTGTATATTTTGCGGAAACCTGTGTTTTATGTGAAGTTTAAGTATGGTAAATACACTGTAAAAATTTTGCGTAATGTTCCTAGCGTTTACTGTGTAACATTCCTGGGTTTTCTCGGATTATTTCTGCTGATCCGAGAATACTGAGAAATCTGGTGTAACATCTTCTACAATGTTGTGTAACTTTTCGGAATACTTGAGAAAGTGGAATTTATTGAACAACTGTGAAATGTTACATATGTTTTGTGTGTAACATTCTTTTGTTTTCTCAGGTATACTTTTGAACTTTTGTGTAACTTTTCGGAATTATTGTACAAGAGAAATTAGCGGTGATCTGTGTAAAGTTCCATATGTTTTCTGTGTAACTGACTTGTGTAAATTTCTTTGGTGAAATTCCTGGAAAAACCTGTGTCAGAAAGGTGCCACAAGTTTTCTCAGGAACTTTACACCAAATTTTGTACAATGTATACAAGGGTAAATTCAAAAAATTAGGTTTGATTTTTTTCTCTCTCTTCTTATGCGAGTCAGGATTTTTACAGAAATTTCTTTTAGTTCCTGTATATTCTGTTGTTAAAATACTATGGTTTGCATTATACTCAAGACATATATATTTTTTCTTTAAAAAAAGTGGGGTGCGTAACATACATGATTATACACGGTAGAAAACAATGTTCGATATTTTTGCCACAAATATAACTGTGAAAATTGTGCAATTACGAATGAAAATAGCTCATGAAAATAACTCGTTGGAAAATTGCGTATTTTGAATTGAGAATATCTTTAAAATTACATAAAATAAGCTGAATATATGCATAAAAATAAACAAAAATGATTCTGTAATTAGTTATAGAACTTCATTATTTTTATTATTATTATCGTTATAATCATAATCATTATCATCAACATTATTAAATTAGTATTGTTATTTAATATAGCATCGCACATACTAGAAAGGAAAAAGTGTTATCATAGACATTATTATTAGGTAGCTTCAATAACGAAATGTAAAAAGAACTCTTGTGTATTTATTACAGACATTCTGAGGAAAACAGTTCTAAAAAATCAGTATATTTTCACCGATTGTAACACCCAGACCCCAAAGACACACTCATTCAAATGTTGATTTATTTATATATTATATATATATATATGAACCGATTTGGATGTGACTAATCATGTGTATAGAGCTTACCAATGTCTCGACCGAGTTCGTTGTCCAGCTTCATCCGGCAACTTGTTTCAAAATGTTGGCCAAAAGTTTCAAATGATTTCAAATTCAAAAATATGTACAAAAAAAATAGAAATTCTAAACGTTTTTTCGTGAAATGTTCGGTCTTTATACAAGGATTCCAGAACATTTTTTGTTTCGCCTCTATCTTTAAAAATGGCCGACGTATAACAGTTTGAAATTTTTGGGTGACTGACATTTTGACACCAGGATTCCTGTATAAACCGGTTTAATTTATGAGTTTTAATAAACATGATTTCTGGTATATTTTCTTTTATTGTTGTAAATATTGTTCCAACTCTCCTATACTTAGCACTATAATTTCATATTTGCTAGCGTCAAATCGTCGCCAAGCTTGGCGAAACTTGGTGATTTATCGCCAAATCTGGCGATAAAAATAGGTTACCATAAATGAAACCAACATGACTATAGCTGACTAATTCCTCAAAATTTCCAATCAAATTCAATATTCAATCAAATTCAATATTCACGATAACTTGGAATGGATCTTCTGTAATCGGATTCCACGCATTTTAGCTAAATGTTTTCCAGTAAAATTAGTTGAAATCTTATAACCAAGGGACATGGAAACTACCTTTTCCTCCCGGTACAGGCCGAAAGACTTTTTATTACTTAAAAGTGTTAAGAGGATTGAATACTTTATTATTATTATTATTATTATCAATATTTTAAGCGGTATTTTTCGTTTTTGACAAAATGAGTGTTAAAAATCATTAATTATTATTTTTTTAAGAAGAAAAACTTAAAAGAGTGAAATTTATGAAGCAGTTTTCAATTTTCGACTAATAGTTTATTTATTTATTTGTTATTTATTTTGTTCTTGAATGTTTATTTCCTTTTACTTTACTTTAATTTATTTTTTTATTTCTTTCGCTTCAATAATTTTGATACATTGTCAATTATTGTACAGTTAAGAAATTTTAGGAGTGGATTCTTTTAATGACAATGATTTTCAAGAAAAATATTATACTACAACATATATACATATATACCAAAATAATTATAATTATACTAAATTTAAAATATATACATAGTTCTTAAAGTTTCCAAATCCTGGTTGGAATATCCTATATGTAATTTAGTGCACCGATAGAAATAACTCCATAAGCATTTGACAAAACATTAGAATTTTCAAATTAAGAAGATTTAAAATACGAACTCAGAGACGGTCACGTTTTGAGACTGGGGCAAAAGCATTTTTAAAAAAATCCAATATTTTAATTTATCAATTGACAAGTATTTTGGAAAGAAATAGACTTTTTTTTAATTCCTGAGATTTTTTTTTATCACGTACAGAGATATGTACAAACCCATAGTTTTCTCAATTTTTAAATGTCAAATCTTGATGACCTCCTTCTTGAGTTCATGTTATTTTTTATTACTTTACATTTCATTTTCATAAAATTTATTAATGTTATTATTTAAACGATATTTGAACTCATAAGTAATAATAAATTTTCCAGAAATCATTATGCTTAATTTAAAGATAAATCACATTTCAATATTTAATTAAATTTTATGCATTCCTCTGCGCCTAGTTCGAGCATAATTATATATTTGAAACGCATTCTTAAAACTGATCAAAGTGTAATAAAATTATCTACGCAACTTTTTTTTCCTTTTAAAGTAGCTCGGAATGAATAAATACTGATTAATACAATGTAACTTATTTAGCGCATCATTGATTGAGTTAGGGTTTTCGCCTTTATTTTCAAGTGTATTGATTACAGGATTTTCAAAAGACGTTTTAATCTAAATTCATCAATGCACCTTAAGGTGTTTTCTTTTCATTTTGGTGTAAAGACGAAACTAGTTTAGCAAGTTATCAGAAATAGTAATGAAATTTCTAGTGATAACAAAATTATCTCATGTTACTTTGTAATTATTCTACATCAAACATTCTACGTTAAATGATATGTAATCGAATTGATTTCAAATTATCATGAAAAAGCTTTTCTAACTTTTAAATTTGAGGCAGAAAATTGCTGTAAAATATCTTTCTAGTGAAAGCAATAACATTTGTTGAATGAAATATATATTTAAATAAAAACTGTTGGTTATGTTCTATTTTTTAACGTTTTCTGATGCTAATTACTAAACTAGTCAGATTTGCCAATCCCGAAACTTTCTTCTATCTCATATAGGGCTCACATACACCAAAAACGGAAAAGCACCAATTTATATTAAGGTCTAACTGAATCTGAAGTTTTATTAAATTCCGTGCATTAGTTCTTGAGATATGACTAAAATCTTGTAAATCTTGAAAAATGCAACATAAGAGAGCCATCTGTTGCGAGACCAAGCCCTAATCAACAACCACTAATGCCAACGTCTAATTTAATTTCAAGTTTGATGAAATTCTGTACATTAGCTCTTGAGATATAGCTCTTTTTTTATTCATATTTTCTACATTTAATGTTTAAAATATTTCATTCCAGCACTTTTACAGCCAGTTGACCTATTTCGGCGAGCGTGGTTTTGCGTATAATTAACGCCATTGCTTTTGTGACTCGTAAACAATTGTAACCATAAAGGTCATTTGGCGATTTCACGCCTGCGGGCGGCTAACAGAAAAGTGCCTTAAAATTAATTTATTAATTATAAATTAATTTGTAAAAGTATTAAAATGGTCTATTGTCATTGGAAATACACATGTGTGCACAATTTTTACAACTGAAGGATATCAGGAACTGATTTAAAAATCGATTACAAAATTCCATCTTTTTATACATAAATCAAGTTAAATTAAATGAAAGAGTTTAAAAAATAAAATTCTATAATGTCTCTTCCGAGGAAAAACACCATGTTGACACGGAAAGCATGTGGAATAGCTAACATGTCGGGCCCTTTTGGGTCTACTAGTATAGCTCCCTTAAAAATAGTCAGATTCACTAGCTTTTTTTTGCTAACAACTTCATAGAACTTCCAGCTACTACATGAACGACAAAAGAATTTATCGGACAAGACCTGGTCCCTTTTAAGTTTTGGTGCCCTAAATTGTTAATAACTTTTAACTAACCCTTTTTAACCGATCTTCTTCGTTTTTGGGGCCCCTTTCTCCATTTAGTTAATCCCCCATTTCTACATTCCAGTTAAGCCCCTTGGTCCCGGAACAGGACTCCTTGCAGTTTTTGTTCCCTAAATTGTTAATAACTTGCCCCCTTTTAAACCGATCTTCTTTGTTGTGGGGGCTTTTTCTTTATTTAGTTATTCTCCCATTTCTACATTCCAGTTAGGATCTGGTCCGAGAACCTTGAACTTTTTATCCATCATACATTTTTGATCCCCCTAATTGTGTCGCCCTCTCAATGCATAACTTTAAAGTTGAGTCTTGGACTCCTCTCTCCGGGCCACCAGCCTCATATGTCTATTGGGGCACTATTTTGGAACCTTCACAAGAAATTACATCGATTTAGCAAATAGGTTTTATGTATATGCTCAATGGTTATTTTTTTTATTTTAAGTGAGGCTGTATAGATTATTAATAATTAAATTCATCACTTGTTATTCTTTAGTTGATTCAGAAAACTTTCTTTCTATTTGACAGAAATGATTTCATATCATCTACTATATGCAGTTTTAATTTGATGGATATATATTTAATTAACTTCTCTGATTTGTGTGGACAATGTCATATCTAAATAACTTCATCATTCATCTTACTTTAATATAACTATATTTGTTTTATTTATGTCTTTCCTTCACCCCTTTAAATATTATTTATTTTATAGTTATATAATACTATTATGCACTGTTATGGAATCAATTCATTTATTTAAGTTTGTTTTATTATTGTTTATACATAATTTTATTAATCATTAATCTAATTAATGTATTCCCCTACCTCTTAACTTTTCATTCATTGTATACCTGAATTTTCTCAATTTATTAACTTAAATTTAGGCACACAATTTAAATTGCAAAAAAGATTTTACACCTATTATGACTAATTCTGATTTCTTATCTTTAACTGACACTAGATGACAGTACTGTTCCTTAATTTCCTTTCCACGTGTCATGAATAATTCTGATTTTTTTTATCTTGAACTGCTAATAGATGGCAGTAATGTTCCTTAATTTTTGGTTTTATCAAGATATTTAAGCTTCATTAAGCTTCATTACTTTTATAATACAATTTTAAAATTGTAGCTTGTGGGCCACCTTTGGCGCAAAGTGTTCCAAAGGTGGCCCGTGTATTGAAATAATTTTTAAAATGTAAAAAAATACTCTTTAAACTATTTTGCTTATTATTATGCTCTGAAGATCCTTTCATTCTTTTGATATCTTTCGAATTTTTCTTCTTAATCTTCTTATCTTATGACACGAAAATATCTTGAAGTACTTTTTGTGCACAGTAGTTCAGGGATTTTCTTCTGTGAGTTACTAACTTCTTTTGAGTGATCCCTGGAGCTACCAATAAAAGTAATAAGTTTTTTTTTTCAGATATTTATGTAGAAATTTTGAAAATCACCCTTACTACACTGAATTCCACATTTGTTTTCTAAGATGGCTACTTTGGTAATTGGCGTATGGTCGCCATTTGCACGACGTAAAAGTACTAATCTGATACATTTCTTATAATTGAAGTAAATGTGGTTAAAGAGAAGGGAATAACCTTTCATGAAACGCATCATACCTCAAAGTTCTAAGAATTTAAACACGTGTAAATTAAAATATCTTCTTACCTGGAAATTAGAACGACTACTCCTCAAAAGTGAAATCACTGCATAAAATGGCGGAGAATCAAGGTGATCTCTTTGAATTTAACCACGTGCACTGCAGATACATGATTGACAATGCAATAACACCATTTTGTAATTAAAAATTAAATTTATTCTACTTTTGAGGAATTGGCTACATTAGGACACTGGCTACCTTTGCTTCACCCACCATATAACTAATTTTATTGCATCAAAAAATTAAAAGCACCATTGTAGAGTACAAAACTTATAAAATTCATTATTGAATATAATTTTTCATTATTTCGTACAATGTCAGCAAAAGTATTAGAATTTTTGATTAGATACTTTTTTTAAATATTGGATCTGTTTTATTTTCATTCTTTGTTCAAAAACCTGAGTTGTGAAATAGAAAACAAATTTAACGTAAAAAATATAAAAAATAGTGCATCGTATATTGCGTAAAATAACAGAATCGCTTTAAAAGGACTTTTAGAAACATTTTTTTAGATGAAATATGAAGCTATTTTACTTTTTAAATAAAAATCATTTCAACTTTAACATTATTGTGCTGAATTATATTTTTTAGGTGAAACATAAAGTGATTTTACTTTTAAAATAAAAAACAACCATTTGTAACTATTGTGCTGAATTATATTTTTTTTTCTACAGACAAAAATGAAATGTAATCCGTACAATGTGCTGAATGTGTGTTTAAAATTATTTAAACGCATTCAGCACATTTTTTAATTAAAATAGATATGTGTGCTGAGCAATTAAAATAGGTATTTAATTGAAAATTAAATTTTTGTTGTAATGTGTTGCTTATTCAATTAAGAATATTGCATATAGCAAAGTGTTTTTTTATTAAATTCAGAATAGTTTCTGAGAAGCTTTCTGAATTAATTAAATTATATTTTCAAAACATTCCACAGTAGTGAAAAGAAAGATAATTCTAATGCTTTTTCATGGTATGAATTTAGTGCTAACATGTATTAATTCAATATTTTAACCAAGCACTTCAAAATGCGTTTTTCACTATCAATTTCTATAAGTACGTTATATAAATATACATATATATATATATTTTTAACTCATAATTATAATAAAAATTAAAGTTAATTTTGTTGTATAATTTTTTAGATGATCAAGTATTATGTTATAAATAGCATCGAATTTTAAAATTGCTTACAAAATTAATTAAATGTAACTAAACTGAAAGTGCAATACAAATAACGATAATATAGTTTAAAATGTTATGAATAGTGAATAGAATATGTGGATATTTAATCATGAAAACGGAGAAGAAATTAATGATATTTTAGAAAACAAGAATTTATACTGTCTCGCGCAGGGCTTTAGAAATTTGATAAAATCTGGTAGCCATCAAAAAATTCTAGTCACCAGTACAATTGTTTACCCCCCCCCCCCCCCCAAACACACACACTCTCCCATCATTGATTTTCAAAAACAAAAAATAGTAAGAATAGTAGAAAATAGTAAAGTTGTGAGAATAATAAAAAATAGTAAGAAGCGCAGCTTAGAATTGTTAGTTACATAGTTTAGAATAAGACATATGATTTAGAAGATCAAAGACTTATCAAAATTCTCATAATAAAAATACTGTAAAGCAATAAACGGCATGATCGGGAAATACTGATTTCCGAATGTCCGGATAATTGAATGCTACAAAATCTATATCTGATGATGGGGGCATCAATAAAAAAAAAAAAAAAAAAAAAAAAAAGCTGAAGTCAGTCAAATAATTCAGATATTTTATTTTAAAATTTGCATTTGATGAACTTATATTTGCCAAATTAATAGAAAAAGTTTAAAATATTTTTTTTATTTTAATATAATTTCTATATTTTTTTAATATTTTGTAATTTTGCAACATGTATAATGAGACATCTTATAAGAATTACGAGAGGCGACAAAAATGCTGTTTGGGCTCATTTCTTAGGTCAGTTTTGTTTTAAAAAAAATAATTGCCATATAAATTGGTCGCCAGGTTGCCACTGGCGACCGAATTTATCAAACCCTGATCTCGGGTATATGTTTTAAATCATCCAAGAGAAGAAATTTTAAACATATAAGCAGAATACGAGATCCATTGCTTTATTTTCACATCAGGAAAACCTTGATTATTAAAATATAGAAAGTAATTTGAAAGAAAGTAGCATGTTGTTGTCATCACAAAAATTTCTGCTATAATGATCAAATCGTCTGCAACAAAAATTAAATGACAATATATTCGTTCTTGAGGTATAGCTATCGCGGAAATCATAAAAAACTGAATATAGCAGCGCTACCTGTTGGGCGGTATACATCCAAACCAATAAGGATCAAGGTCTAACAAAAAGAGTCGTTTGATGAAATTCCGTGCATTAGTTCTTGAGCTGTAGCTATTGCGGAAATCGTGAACAATGCTGCGTAGCAGCGCTACCTGTTGGGCGATTTACACCAAAAGCTTATCAGCAACAACTCATGTCAACGTTTAACTGAATCTGAATTTTGATAAAAATCCGTGTATTAGTTCTTGACATAGAGCTATAGCGGAAATCATGAAAAATACAGCATAGGATCTGCAATGCTGCATTTTTCACGATTCACATCGTAATTGTGAAATCTTAAATTTGATTTTCACAATTTTCCATCATTCACCTGTTCGGCGATTTACACCGCTACCTAATCAGCACCGTTTTATATGAAGATCTAAATGAATTTGAAATTTGACTAAATTCCATGCATTAGTTCTGGAGATACCTACAATTTTTTTGTCACATACAGACACACAAACAGACAGACTTACAGACATACATTTTCTAACAGTCAAATCGTGTTCGGAAACTTCTAAATCGTATAAATCCGTCAAAAATCAGAAGTAGAAATATTCCCCGAATCGAATACATTCATCTTGTAAAGATAGAAGAAAATAAAAATGTATGTTTATGTTATTGAAGTTTTTCATTTTCATCATAATATACTGTATCAATTTTTCTGCAAAAAGAACGTGGTTTTCAGTCATTCATAATCATTTATACGTCATATAATTTTTCAGTTTCGGACTTAATGCAAAAAAGTGAATGATAGCCATAATCATAATCGAAAGGGAAAAAATGTATTGAAATACATTTACGGCACTCGAGTAATACCCTCTTCTTTATGGGAGAAGAGAGATGAAATCAAAATCTGCAGGAAATATATATTTCTTTCGCAAAAATGCATTATTCTAATATACTCTCCCATTTACATCTAAATGAAATATAGACTAGTAAAAATGATCGAGATATATGCAATTCATCGGGAAAATGTGAATTATATGTAGCTGAGAGCTCATTTTCATTTGGGCTAATGAACGGAAGAAGGATTTTTTTATATTTTATATGCAGTAGAATTGCAAGGTGAGTAGTTTCAATCCATTTTCTATGCAGACGATTAAAAAAGAAGTAAAATTAACATTTAAAATTCTTGGAAGAATAAAATCTGAAATTTCATAGGAATTTTTGCCCGTGTCATAAAATTGTCAGACATAAATTTTATTATCATACTTATTATCATGGTTTTATGCTTCCGCCGCACGTTTATGCACATTTATATTATGTAATATATGCACTCAGGAAAAAAAAGAATGAAAAATCATTCGTCAAGCATATATTACCAGCATACCCTGATAACAACAATGAGGACATAACATTTGATTCACCACCTGACAAGCTTTTCACCAAAGCAGAATTAAGAACAGCCTTGCATACATTTAATGACAAGAAGGCTCCAGGTCTAGATTCAATAGATTTTAGATTACTCAAGGCCCCATTCCACATAATTCCAAATATTCTTACACGCTGGGCGAACCTCTGTCTCCAGCACAATATTTTTCCAGAGGTTTTGAGACAAGGGGAAGTGGTGTACTTCCTGAAGCAAGGGAAATCCCCCTCTGAACCCAAGTCATACCGACCGATCTGCCTTCTTCCTAGCCTCGGCAAACTATTAGAAAAACTTATAGTCTTTCGGCTGACTCACTTTCTAGAAACAAAAGGTTTACTCCATCCTAAACAGTTCGGGTTCAGAGCGGGCAGATCATGTGAAAAAGCACTGCTAGACATCTTGACTTCCTGCGCCGACAGCATAGCTAATGGTGACTACACTTCCCTGGTATCGCTGAACATACAGGGAGCCTTCGACAACATAGAATGGAAGGACATACTTATACAATTACGGGCGCTGGGCTGCCCGAGGAACCTGGCTGTGGTCGTCAAGTCTTATCTATCAGAAAGAAGTGTCCTCATTAATTGGGGTGCAGGCTACATTCCGCATAAGCTGGAGAAGGGATGGCCCCAAGGCTCTTGTCTTGGACCTCTACTCTGGCTACTAATCGCAAACGTTTTTCTTTTAGAGCTGGAACGTCAGGGCACAATCTCATTTGCTTTTGCTGATGACTTCAGCCTGGTTCTCTCGGGTCGCACGCGTCTGGACCTAGAAACTACGGCGTCTCGAGCACTCGCAGCATTCTGCCAACTACTAAATACACACCACTTATACCTATCACCTGGAAAATCAGAGGTCCTTGCATTCGCCAAGCCACGCAAGCTGGAGCGTGAACCAACAATGCGGATTAACGGAACTAGCTTGCACCACGTAGCACATATGAAAATCTTAGGCGTCACTATAGATAAATATCAATCCTGGACAGTACACCTCAACCAACTTAAACTCAAATTAGTCAAACACCACAACAATGCATCAAGACTTAGGGGGAAATCTTGGGGGATCAATAATAACATGCTAAAAATATGGTACAATACAATTATAGAAAAGATTATTCTGTATGGGGGAATTTGGGGAGGTAAACTAACAAAAACAAACAAACAAAAATTAACATCAATTCAAAGACCATTCCTACTACAACTGTCGTGTGGTTATGAAACCATCTCAACCGATGCACTAAATGTAATTACAGGTATACCACCCATCACCTTAACATTAGAATATGAATACAAAAAGAGCAGAATCCTACACCTTTCACACAGTCAAACAGTAGAACAGCATTTTCCATCCAAAAGCATCGAACGGATAGTCCATGGTTGGCAATTACATCCAGCAGAAGAAACATCACACCTCCAAGTAAATACAGATCGTAACACGTACACACCATCCACATTGCCAACAATTTTTACTGATGGATCTCGAACAGCAACCGGGGTGGCATCAGCTTACTGTGTCACGGAAGGTGCGTTGATCATCCACCAGTGGGCCTGCAGATTGGACGACAACAACACGGTATATCAAGCCGAACTATATGCCATCCTCCAAGCACTCGAATGGATCCACGCACAAACAGACACAACCCTGTACTGGATATATAGCGACAGTCTGTCTAGTCTGCAAGCAGTTAATTCCCACAGGACCAAACACCCACTAGTTCTTGATATAAAGAAAAGGCTATTAACTATCATAAGCCGCGCACGAATTGGTCATGTGTCCGCACACAAGGGCATATTTGGCAACGAGTTGGCTGACACTTTAGCAAAAGAAGCCACAAAAAAACCCAACATTGATCACCACCTTCCACTCCCACATAGCTACCTCAAACGTACATTAAAAAAAAATATTTCAAAAGACTGGCAAGTACATTGGACCACCTCAACCAAAGGCCGACATACTCATACGTTAATCCCCAAAGTCTCCTACACACGATTTTACCTCACCCCGCACACTCCATCTTTTCTTACTGGTCATGGACCCTTCCGCCAGTACCTACACAGATTCAAATGTGCATCTTCAGACCAATGCGAGTGCGGTGAACAGGGTACAGCGTCTCACCCATATTTTCACTGCACACTGACAAGCCAATGGCATCTCAGGTGCACTCAAAACCCTCCAAAAAATTGCTCGCTAATATCCTAACTCGCCCACTTCTAAAGAGGAAACTAAAAAGCATTTTTGACCACTTAACTTACCTCTCAAATTTAACTTAGGGAGCCCGTCCGTTGGATCTCAATTCTTCAATTCTTTGCCCCTTGTAGTTTCCACCACCTACTGATGCCCCTCACTGCCCAGTGTCGCGTGGGAAAATCTGTTTTCCGGCAGTGATGGACCACTCCTGTAAAAGCCTTATTCAGTCCCTGTCACTTGCTCGTATTGGAGCACTCCTGGCAGGGTCGCCTGTATTATATTTCTTTCTTATGTTTATGTTTTGCCGCTCATTGTCGCGTTTTCCGGCGGCATCAGCTGGGGCTGAACACTGTAACCTTTTTTTTTTTTTTTTTTTTTTTTTTTTTTTTTTTTTTTTTTAACCTTCATAAAGGGACCAGGAGGGATACTATGCTCTACAGACTTGGTTTCCTTGTCTGAGCAGTCCCTCTTAGGCATTCAAATCAAACACTTTTCAACACATCTAGAAAACTGTAACGAAACTTTACCATTAAATAAGGTGAAAGAAGATATGTAAGTATACAACATAGGAAACATATAACACATTTAAAAGTCCAGTTTTAGCAATTACTTTCCACAGTCAAAAATGTAGTCGAATTATTTTGTGCAACTCTGTATATGAGTTATAGATTTGGATATACACTAAATAGCATGACTAAATTTAGTTCATTTAGAAAATTCACATTTAGCAATTTTCGATGAGAATGCATACGAAATATTTTGTCCAATCATGTATATTATCTAAAGACTTTTGTACACACCCCATATTAAGTTAAAATTTAATTCAGGTAAAAACGCATAAGGCAACTTAAAACAAATTCCAGCAATTGCCAACCATAAACGACAATTAACATTGTGCTTTGCGTAGCCCTGTGTATAAATTTATTTATGTTCCACAAACTCCTATAAGTCTACTAACTATAGTTCAGCAGGTATATGTGTAATACAATTTAAAACTACCCTACGCAATTCACTCCTATAGTCTGTAATACTTATGAATTTCCTTGTTTAGCCCTGTACATGATCAACTGAATTTATACACACTACGTACTATGCAAAAATTTAGTTAAACTTAAAACAGCAAACCAATGTTGAAAACGCACTTATCACACATAGACTGTAATTATTGTACGTATACTGTGACCGGTATATTTTGTGTGTCCCTGTAAATAAACAATAAATACAATGCACGCCATACTTTTAAGTGAACAATTTATAGTGCACCTCAGTAATGCATATAAATTTCATTATGTTTGAAATAATGAAACATCATTAAATTACACTGTAAACGATTTTTCCCCGTAGAACAATATGCAACAGAGTTGGACACTGTACAGGAATAATCAATGCTTTGCACCTCATCTTCTACAAAAAAGCATGTTAAAAGCATGTTCTTCATGATTTTATATCAATTTCACCAAGCTTCAAATGGCGTAGCATCATCAAAATGCACATGAAATTCCAACTTTGATTTCCCATTGACTGTAATGTAACGCAATAATTTTGAAAGTCCCTGTAAAGAAACTGTAAGTGCTACGTACTTCATTTTCAGTAGGGATTATGCTATAGTATACGACAATAACATACAAAAATGTCAGGGCAATGCAAGTATATTTACACCAGTTACAACACAGACGGACAGACAAACCGAAGTCATAAACGCTTTCAACAATATTGGAAAGTATTAAAAAGAAAGAAAGAAATATCTAAATATAGTCATACAAATTTTATTATCTACAATTAAAATGTAAAAAATTCACATTGTGTAGAATTATCATAGAACTTCAAGTGTGCAAAAATGGTTTTCATGGAATCTAATCCCACCATCAAAATACATTAATCCCTCAACTTTCGCGGTTTTAACATTGGCGAGTTTTGATTATTCGCGAATATGAAAATGCGGAAAAACTTAACATTCGCGAGAATCTGACTTGATTATTCGCGATCTTTATTATTATTATTATTATTATCGCTTTCCTTTTCAGAATTTATAGTGGTTAAAGATTATTTCCCCTGTGTTTTCTTAGCATCTATTTACAAATCAATTTTCAGCTGTCAACTGCAAAAGGAGCGAGTGTTGTAGGAAAGCAAAATAATAACAGAAGCATACTCATTGCAGTGGGGGATATTAGAAGTGGTGAGGTAACGGCATCTGCAATCTATTAATTTAAAATATGCAGGTTCTCGTAGAGATGGAGCTGAAGCTGCACTTAGATGGGAAACAAAAGCGTTTCTGAAAATTTATCTGTATTTAAATATCGTATTTTAATATTGTATCTTGTCATTACTAAATACTAGATTATCATCTATTTGCAAATAGAGAGAGTCGAAATTACTTTATACAAATACCTATGCTTTTTTAGCTGTAATTATTTATCCAGTCAGTTAATTGGAATTATCTTCAATAAATAAATTTCATATTTATGAATATGTGCGTACATTCAACTTCTACATATACAGAGTGTCCGAAAACTCTGAAAACGGTCAAATAACTTGAGAAATATGCATCGGATTGAAAAACGGAAAAATGCATATTCGATAATTTTGAAAAATATATTTAGAGATATCAAAGTTGCCCCCCAAACTTATCAGAAAGGGAGGCAACTTTGATATCTTAAATGGTAAACGCATTTTTTTATTGCAAATTCGGATTCTACGGGGAAAAATACGTAACTTTTGTATTGGACATTTTCTTCAGAATATCGTAGATGGCACCGTAATCGAGTAAAATGCAGTGAGAATCGTTTCCTTTGAAAATTCTGGAAACGGTCGAATAACTCGAGAAATATACATCGGATTGTAAAACGGAAAAATATGTGTTGAATATTTTAGAAAAATAGCAACTTTTATATCCCTAAATAGATTTATATATATATATATGAGTTATTAATAACATGACGTGCAATATACAAAACCAACCCCCCCCCCCCCCCATTTAAATGCCATTCAGTATTTCTGTGATCTGAAATAGCAAGCTATAATTTTATATAAAGGATGATTACAAAAGATACTATTTAAAAACTCATGATTTATAATACGCATAACAAAATCTTTTTTGATAATTAAATTAGAGAGGAATCGTGATGAGCGAAATAAATTCATCTTTTGCTATATATTGAATCTAAAGTTTTAATAGTGTTGATATAAGAAAATTTTAGTATGTATGCAGGTATTAATTTAATTATTTTAGAATGCATATAATGAAATTTACTTAAGAAACTGCATCCAATTATATTCTTTACTTTGTCAAAGTATTCAATGTCTAATCATTAAACTAAAAACATTTTGGCAAATTGGAACAAAATATATATTTCATAAATGAATTTGAAAATACATTTATGTATATAATTTGACAGTAATTAAATCTTTACCGACATAATTCAATTGTCAGTAATAATGCATACAGAATTTTTATTGCGTGAGATTTCTCGAAATTTAATAAGGTATTGAAAATGAAAGTTTTAATTTCATTTCTGATATTTTACAACTATAACAAATGAAGACAAAATTTGAAAAGGGATCTATGCAATTGATTGTTTTCTCTTCTTTAGTTATAAACAAGCATTTAATTCATAACGAATCATATATTTTAATAACAATTTAGTGATATAAAAATTTAGAATGAATCTTTGGCATATACATATATTCTATGTTGACTTGATAGTTTAGAATTATATTCTGCTGTCGAAATTATGTGTTTGTATGGAAATGTTTAATGTTTGTTCGTTTTTATGTGCGTTCGTAATTATATAAATACTTAGCGCCTATAGTCGTCGTCTGGTCTGTCCGTCTGTCCGCATATAACAGCGCAAAAATTACCCAACCAAATGGTTTGAAATTTAATATATATATAATCATTGCTTAATTTTGTCAACGCTTTTCAAATTCTATGAAAATCGAATTAAAACTTAAAAATACATTAACAAAAGTCTTCTTCATTCTATTAAATCGTATCATACGTAATTAATTCAACGATATCCCAATGATAGGTAATAATTCTGGGTTTCCAAGGTAATTATGTCATATTTAAGATGGAGAAAAGTTCTAAAAAATAAAAATAAAACTATATTAAAGAGCAAAACCATTTTTTTAATAACATAAAACAATTTGCCAATCCGTTTTATTTCTACGCTAATTTTTCACTTAGAAAATAAATGTTCATAAATTATTCCTCAACGCAATAAAAGCTTTTGCGATAGGTTTGTAACACATCTAAAACATTCAAAATATTTGGATTCATTTGAGAATATTCAAGATATTGAAAATAAAATCATTTAACGGTTAATTGATAACATGATTCCGAAATTCAATTTATCAACGTGAAACTTGACACTTGAAAAGAGGGAAATATTCGTTTCGGTTGAGATACACGCCTTTAAATATAAATTACATTTGCAAAACCACGCACAAGTTTTGGGAGATGCATTCATTAAACTGAATGTTTTATTTAATGTAAAACATCTGCTCATTAAAAGCCAAACTATCGAAATTCTTCAACAAGTGAAATGTATTTCAAAGGATATTTCTAAAATAATGATATTACAAAAGTTCTTTATACAAAATAAACTTAAATAATGCAAAACAATAGTAAAGAAAACCTCTGTAGCATAATCTGTGTAAACGGAATTTGTTTATAATAGAAATAAAATAAATATATATATATAATATTGTATCTAATATTGCATACATGACATTGAACAATAATTTATATATAAAAATACGGTACTTCTCTATTATCCCGTCGACCACTTTTCATAACAAAAAACTATCGCCAAACTGTAACACCAAATAAACGGGAGAACTTTGCCATTGGACTATCAAAATAAATAAATAAATAAAATATAAGAATTTAAGGACACAATTGTTATTTTAATTAATGAAATAACTAATAAATCAGTAAAACATAATGAAAAATACACGCAAATGTCGAATTAAAAACCACTTGATGACATAACAAATACGTATAATGCTTCTGACATCAAGTAAATGGGACTGCATTTTTGGCGTTTAATCTTACAGTTTGACGATAGTTTTTTGTTATGAAAAGTGTCGACGGCATAATAGAGAAGTACCAAAAATACTATATATTATAGTATTCAATATTATACGTAATACTGAATGATTATACTATGTTTCATTATATTACGTTTCAAATCATATAAATTTCTATGAAAATATATAATATTTTCATAGACCGCTCCTCCCAAGCAAAAAGAACTCAACCGTAAGAGACGGTGTATCTTCTAAAAACAAAACTTGTTCATAATACAATTTTTTCAGCCACTTGCGTTTCAAATTAACATGTTTTATTGTAATACAGGGATTTTTAAAATGTATTGTAAAAGATTTTTATATTTATAAAGAAAATAAAACTACTATGAAAATGAAGCACTGTCAAATAAATATTGAAAGCTATATTCAATACATTACAAAATGTACTGAAAAAAATGCAACCCAAACTTTCATTTAACAATATATTTTTGAGAATTGCGTTCGTTATAAAAAATTATAAAATATGTATGTCATTAAATAATAATAGTAAATATTTTTTTATAACTAAGGAATTGAATTTGTATTTTTGAGTTTTGATTTTTTTTCAACTTTAAAAAAAAAATGTTTTACTAAAAAAAGCATAAGAACTAGACCACACCCATAAAAAGGAATTGATTAAAACTACAAAACATGTTTTGTTGAGTACATTTTGGTTGTTTTTCTGGCTGCACTCATAAACAGAGTAAACTGTTATAATATGTAACTTTCTATAAAGCCATAATGTACGATTTTGTTTCTCTTTAGTTATTGGCTGTCTCATTAGTTTCTTGTTTAAAATAAAATTCGCATTCGCATTCTAGTTCTACATATTGAAAACTGAAAATACCATTTAAGCTAATTTTTTTTTAATAAGAAATTTTGAATTTATTTTTTCTTAAGAAGATAATATGAATGTATTTTTAAAAATTTTAAATAATTGTTAAATACAGCTTTTGTGGATCATCCAAATTATATTATGAATAATCTTGCGCCTGTTTCTTTTAAAAAGAAAATAATAAATTTTCCAAAATTTACTTATTTTCAGATGACTTTTACGATTCAACAGTCCATAATTTGTTCTCAAAAATTCTCAATTATTAGAGTGTTGACATAGGTTTCAGCTCACGTTTGTTTTAATAATGGAACAGATTGAGCTAAAACATATGTCAATAGTCTAATAAAACCTATTTTATTGTTTATAATCTTTTTATTTTACACATTTTAGCAATTAAAAGCCATATAATAATTACAAGGTGTTATGATTTGTTATATTGTGACCATGTTTAAAATTTTACATCATTTCTTTCTAATGTTTATTTTTCATCAGATAATATACGCTTTAGACAGGTTCTACACTGTTTAAAATATAATGTATAGATGTATATTAAAATATAACTCTTTCAGATAATTTTTGTTCTGTATTTTTCACGTTTCCTTTAAAAAAGTATTCAAATAAAACTATCACGAATAATAGTGAAAGTCAAAGTAAAACGAATGTTTAATTAATGACATGTAAATATTAATTAAGTTAAAACTATATATGTAAATTTTCAGACCAGTCTCCCCTTGATATGATAATTTTAAATAAATTTTAATTCAAAGTATACAGCTCAAAAGAATATTAAAAGCCTGACCTTCCAGATTTTCTTAATGAGCAAATGTCTATTCTGGTCCATTCATAGATTGCGTAAGGTAATTTATGCCTTAAGTGTAAAATGCGTAATAATAACTCAGATTCTTCTTTCTTTAAATCTTTTAATGTTCAAAAGGCATCGTAATCATTCTTATAAACTAATAATACATGCATTCTCGATTTGAAATTCAAAATATTTTCCTTTTTATTCAGATTGAAAATTCAAAGTAAAGTAACACTTATTCCAAAGATCTTACGAAAGTTCGGGGAAACAAATTTTCCTAAACTTATACGATTCAAAATCGAGATTATGCTAACCATAATTTCGAGTTTTGAAACTTTAAGTTAGTTTTTAAATTATTCGAAAAATTTTGCCTCTCAAGAAGAATAATATGAATAATTCAAATTAGCATTTCGAATTTAACACATTTTTTTATTCGTTTTCTACTAAGAGGTCAGTGGACGTTCAAACTGAAAGTTTAAATTATTCATTTTGCAGCTTTATTACGTATGCTAGGTTATAACATTAGCATTTTGTGTAAACGTATAAAACAATTTCACGTGAACTTAGTAAATAGTATGAGCAAAAAGAGCGTTACTCGAACAAAATAATAAAACCTTTCTTTAAATTGCTCCAGGAGCGTTCCAAATTGATGAGATCTTATATATCTTTATCCAATGCTAGTTGTTAAGTTTGGTTATTCATTTTTCCAATAAATGCATTGTTATTAGAAATATCAAAATGCTTTCCGAAAATTGTGCAATTCTTTATAATTATTTCCAGTGTTATTATACTTCTTATTTAAAAGTCTGGTGATTATTTTGCATTGCCTAAATTAATATCTATATTCTGACAAATAAAGCCATTAATATTAGTAAATATTTTTGAAAAGGATAAGAAGAAAATAATACACAAGTCAACAATTAAAATTTATAGATAATTTGATTATAAGATACTAATTATATATATTTAAAAAACTGCGGCATTTTTTATTCTTTATTGTATCAACATTTTATAAATCAAAGTTGAAATTACTATCTTTTTCGTGATGTTATTTTTTTGTATAAAATAACACAGAAGGTATTTAAGGAAAAATTCAATTTAACAAATTCTTTCACTAATCTTAATAATGTAATTGTTGAAGAGAAATATGCATGGCTCAGTTATATTATTTATTTAAGATTTTTTTATTCTTTAATTTCCCTTCTAATTGCTGCCCATTCCAACATAACCCTTTTGCTGGGACAAGTTGATCAAAATTACAGCTTAGAATTAAATACATAAAGGTTTCTCTGGGGTTGGCTAATAGAATAAATTAATTTACCAAGATAATAATAATAAAAGGAATCCTTAGAGATTAAATTTTGGATATGTTCCCCCATCGCGTTGTGTAATTTCGTAGTAGCCCATTACCCTTTTTGAGAATGATCATTCTTGCCCCTAGCTGACTTTTAAAATGGAAATCTAAATAAACAAACACATACTAGATAATTTAAATGAGAAGACTCCAAATAATTAACACTATTATTTATTTACAATATTTACAGTTATTTCAAGAAAAAAAAAAGATTTATCAGAACACATCTGATTTAATTTCCTAACAAAATTTCTCCTATAATATTGGCATTAACACTTTGATCCTTGCAAAGGATACTTATATTTGTTTGTATTTATATTTAAATTGATCTTTGACAACATTATTTGTTTACAATTAAAATACTGACTTCCATTTGTGACTAAGGTCACACTACCAGCTTCTCTTATAATATTTTGATAAAATCAAATCAACTGGGGAATTACTTAGGTCAGAGTCATATTTACCCATACACATTGATTGACGAAGGTTTCTCTTTGTATCAGAGCACACTTTCCGCTAACTAAATAGCGCTGCACTTATTGAAAATGTTCATTTCACAAAACTTAGCGCAACTTCACCACTCTCCATATATGTTGTTCGGGTTTGCTGCTTTCTTACCATCAGAATTGCCACTTACATATATTTTCCTCTTTCGGACCGCACAAAATTCATCGCGTCATTTTATATCACCTCTCACTTTCGCTTCTGATATCGATGTGATGTTCTGTTTTTATTCTTTTTCACAACTGCTTTTTCATGACCTCGGTGGGCCGTACTTTGTTCTGCCCAAAATTTGCATGACAGTGCTTTAAGCCCATCCTTCTTTTCTTTCATTGGGTAGTTGATCTCCCGTTTTAACTGAAATTTGCATAACAGAGGGTCAGTTTCACCTCCTCCTTACCAACCCCAACCAATGGCTATGCATCAGCTGTTGCTGTAGCGTGTTGTTTTTTTTCTCGGAACGATGTGTGTGTTCTTTGATATTATCTCCCAGACCAACTTAAATCAAAGTTCTTCTTATTTGACTTTTATGGCTTAAAATTGTCGCCAGCGAGTCTCTGGTCATAAATTTGCCATCCTAAATCTTTCAACTGAGGCGACTTATGGGAAAGTCCCGATAATGTACTTTCCTTACATTATCTTTCCCCCCGTACTAAAAGAAAGAAAACGTCCAGTTTTCTTTAGCATTGCATACCCAAGAAGACCATCACCATTGCAGATAATCTATAGATCACATAGATGATATCAGTCCACGTTCATCTATACAGAATCATATTGTAGACTAAAGTTCATGCAGAGGAAAATGTTCATTTGTAAATTACTTGTGTGACTTTAATAAATAACAGTTCATATATGTACTCATTTCCTAAGTATTCCCAAACAATTTAGAGATAAAATATTATCATTAGTACAAAAATTTTAAATTTTGTGGTTAAATATAACCGGTGTGTCTAAGATAGAGCACTCACCAAATTCAAAATATCTAAATAGCCAAACAGACCATACAAAACAAAAAGATATAATACACTGTGATATGTAAGGATCAGTATTCAACTTTACAATGATTCTTGATAATTATTTTTAACACAATACATGCATCATACAATATATAAAACCCAATTCAGGCAAAATCTTACAATTACACATACATAACTGAATATGTAAGATACCTGAGAGAAAAATTATGATAATGAGTATACATTCAAAATATGTATATGTATATACATATTTATATAGAGCAAAGAGTTTAATCCAATATAAAACTGTACCTCCACATTCTCAGATTTTCTTTTTTTTTTTTTTTTTTTTTTTTTCAAATTATTTAATTATATCTAGTGCTACTAAAATTGAAACCAAAATTAGGCCAAAACAAACCAAAAGGAACAAATGTATATCTATACATACATATATATATATATATATATAGCAATACTCTTCTGAGTTCGATGAAATGGCATGTCTTCCACTTTACAATATTTACACATATTAATGAATGAATTCAGCACTATATCTAAGTAATAAATGCAAACAGACAAATATTTTAGATGGACACAAAAACAGTCCTAGCAATCTGAAAACATGACACATTCATGATGTTGTAACTTTATGATATTCATCTACTACTTGACCCAATTTTATGGATTAATTCAGTTACCATTTGTATTGTCCATTCATATGATTGTTGTAATTTTATTATATACATACAATTCTTTCGAATTATTAAACAACAAAGAATGAATAAAAAGAAAAAAAAATGAAATTTTTCTTTAATAATTTTCTCTTCTTTCCTATTTTATTTTTTTTTATTTATTTATTTCTCTCTTTCCTTTTCTTTTTTTTTTTTTTTTTTTTTTTTTTTAAACGCCTAAGCGTAAAAATTCTCATGTTACTTCTAACCTGTTGAAAATAATAACTCCCCGTTCTGTCACTGTTCATTTTTTTCTGCCCGACAGAAAGAAGAAAAAAAAAAACTTCTACTCAATGATAAGAATCGGAAAGCTGCGTGACCTCAGGTCAAACACTCACCCCGTTTCTGTCAATCATGTAGCCCTACTGAACAGGTGATTCATTCCTTCCTCGTACACCTGAAAATGCTGGCCTAATCCCATACCACGACCGGTTCAACACCTAAATGCTTCTTTACCTGGGATAATGCGTTTCTAACACGCCACCTGAACGCACCCTTTTGTTTTTTTTTTCAACCCTGCAGGTGAATAGCGTTTGCGATCCTTCGGTATGCATAACACCTCAACTCACCCCAGATGTACCTTGCTGATTTGGCCCGTCACATGGAGTATGGCTGTGAATTATGATGTAAGTTTACGAGTTATTTTTCTCATTATTTATTTATTTAATGATATTTATATCTATATATATAATTTTTTTGATATATATTAAAAGCTTAATTATGACTATAAGCCAATTGTTTAAACTACCCTTCGTCTTGACCCGTAAATTGAGATCAACCAAATAACATGCACGTGGTCTTTCATGCAATTTAATATTAAGACAAAAATCCATTTCCCGTTAAATATGTTACCAAATTACCATCTTTATATAAAACAAATATCCTTGAAAGTTTATTATCATCTAATCACGGCCTTATAATTACAAACACTTAGCGAGAAGGAGGGAAAAAAAATGACTTCAAACGTACAAGATCGTGTGAACTAAGTCATCTCCACGCTAAATGATTATTAAATGGTATATGTCCACTACCGGAATGCCATACATTTATTTCCTAAAATCAGTTATCGAATTAATTTCATAAATATGCATATGGGAATCTTATCAAGTTCGTTTCCCCTTTAGATGAGCAGCCCACGTTGAAATGCATAGTACTTAAAAGCCTCTGAATCATTGACATCTTTTAAGATTATCTCCAAATGCTTATTTAAAAAAAAAATGTTTAAATATGTTAAAACCGATAAAATTTATTTATTTATTTATTAATCATTATAATAATTATTAATATTATTATTCTTATTATTTTTTTTCGTATTCTTATTTCTTTCCTTTTTTTTTTTTTTTTTTTTTTTTTTTTTTTTTACTACCGATCTACTTATTAATAAATAACATCTTAGAACATTTAACCTAACTTAAATGGAAAAAAAAAAAAACTTTTATTTATTTATTTATTTATTATTATTGTTTTTAATTACATATTAATTGCCCGCCACCAATTACTGCAGTTAAGAAACTTTTGCCCGCAAAAATTTCCAATTAGTGTTGGAACTTAATATGCAATTAGCATCCTAGTAATTAAAAAATTTTACACAGCTGGAATTATATGTATATATACCTTATTATTCATTATTATTAATTTTTATTTTTTTTTTTTTTTAAACTCAGCTTAACGAATTAGTTAATGAGCTTAAATGTTAAATCCAAATTGTTTAGTTAAACTAAAAAAAAATAATGTAACTTAATTAATTAATTAATTTTTTTTTTTTTTTTTTTTTTTTTTTATTTAAACGGCCTGGCTTTACCATGCAAATGTGAATGAAATGATCTTTTGACCGATTCATTTCCCAATTTCATGCAGTCTTTTGAAAAGTGAGCCTTAATTTATAGAAACAAGAAAATAAATTCTGTCATTATTATCATTATCACTTAATTAATTAACTGAATTATTTCCTTTCGTCTTATTATTATTATTATTATTATTATTATTATTCTTATTTTATCGTTCTCTAAGAGTTTAAAATCGTTATCTAAATTTTCCAAAATAAACACGAAATTAAAACAAAATGATACCATGAAAAACGAATGTTCGATATTTGTTTATCTGTTTACTGATTTCGTTTTTTTTTCCTTTTTATGATGTGGCCCCTGCCAACCTGACCAAGCGGATGAGCTAGGAACCAACTGCTACCGTTTCACGCCCCTGGAGGAAAAATGTATCAGTGTCAACAGGAAAAGACCGGGGGATGCATATGGAAAACTGCCCCCCGGTGTGTGTTTGTGAATGTTATTTATTTATTTATTTATTTTCGTGTAATATGGAAAAAATTGGTGTGTGTCAGGGACGCCTGGATTATCCCCCAAGGAATAGACACACACCCAAAGAGTGCACCCTCGCGAAGAAGACAACATCAGAGTAAGTGATACCCTCATTTATCTATTTTTAGTTATTTATTTTTATCTTGACTGACCCTTCCTTCCGCGAAGTTGTCAGCAATGCTTGTTGACATGGCAACTGGGGATGTTTGTTGATAAACAAATCCCCACTCCGCGCCTACCTGGTACGTCACCAAAATCTTTCACACCGCCTCAGATATTTTATTGCCCTGCGTAACCTAGCCTAGGGATTGCTTATTTTTTACTTGCTTATTTGTCTTTATCCAAATATTTATTCAATTGATTATGTGATTTTCTTTTTTTTTTTTTATTATTGTTTGTGATACCTTGGGTCGCTTTTACTATGAAATTATTTCTTATCAAAATTTGAAAAATGTGCCAGGGATATCTTATTTTATGTTATTTTATTGTACTTATTTATTTATTTATTTTTTTTTTTTTTTTTTCAACCCTAGTTGAGTATGCCATCGCTGTTTTGAGAATATTTAAATTTGACAGTTAGTAGAATTCTGCAAACCGCAACTAAAAATTTTTTTACATAAACTGTTTAAGCTATAAGTCTTTCTGTAACCGTAACATCTTACTACCCCTTTTTAATGGTATTTTATTCCCACTATTCTTCCTCCGATGAGCTTGACTCCTCTGTTTTGCACCTGTCAGCATGCTTTGGTGCCCAGAGTCTGTCAATGTGTCTTTTTATAGTTCCTTTACTTTCTTCCGTTACATCTTGTAAAATGTAATTGTTATTTCGCACGACTTCCTCTCTTTTTTCGATTGTTCCCAATTTTATGTTATTTATTTCTTTTGATAAATTATTAATCTGCTCCGCCGTTTCTACATTTAATTTCAATAACTTCTCAAAAAGTTGCGATTCATTGTTAGCTGTTATAGTATTTACCTGTTCTGCCCCTATATTATTGTACGCCTCTTCTAATTTAATTGCTGTTTTGCAAGCATCCTCAAAATTATCGGGAAAGGTTTTCCTTAAATCCATACTTAAATCCGGTCTAATCGCATCCAAAAATCGTGTCAATCTTACTAAGTCCAAAAATTTCCCGTTTCCGTTCGGATCAACTTCTGTATGGCTTTTCTCTATATAAAGAGACGCTGCGTTTTTGAATTCGCTAATAAAACTTGTTAAGTCTTGTCCCGGTTTCTGTTTCAGATTGAAAAATTCAGTCTGTACCTGCGTAAATGATTTCTTGATTTTAAATAAATCTAACAATTTCTTTTTGAATTCGTTGTAGTTTTTCTCTTCTATAAGCGATTTATTTTGTGAGAGTTTCTCTCTCGCAGTACCCGACAATTTTGCTTTCAAAATTGTAAGCTTCGCATCGTCTTTTAATATTTGTTTAGTTAAGTCCTCAAATTGTCTGAGAAAATACTCGCAATCACTTAACTTTTTCCCATCGAAATTCGGGATTAGAGAAATTATTGTGTCCACTGATGGATCTGCCATCGTGTTACTCGAATCAATTTGCTTTTCTTTATTTAACTTTTTTATATGCCCTCGCGTTAATACGCCAGAAAAACTCGAGTTCAAGCTATTTCTATGATTTCTACGATTCTTTTTTGGCATTCAGCTTTTTGATAATTAAAATTTATTTAGATACTGAATTCTAAATCTAACTTTAAAAATGCATGGAAATTCTTACCCCTAAAAATATTATTAAGCCAAGTGTAAACATTTGCAAAATTTCAAAGATATCAAAATATAAATGCATTATACAATAAAGTATACAGTATCAAAATATATATGCATTAACAATCTACTAATACACTATTTTATCTGCTACATAAATCCTTATCTTTTTATTTTTTTTATTATTCATATCATTTTACGCTATCATTTGATTTTTTTTTTTTTTTATGATTTACTTTCTTAGCACAATATTTCAGTATACTGTTAAAGATCAAATGCAAAGTTCATATAAGAGTAACATAAAATATACATACAATTACGAATATACTGATTTTACTAAGTTGAATACTGATATTTACGAAATCACCGACTTGCTGGTAGTGGAGCCTTTTAGAGGAAGTCAAACAAACCATCAAAATAAAAAATCTCCATTTAATCTTCCAATAACTTATCATTAAAAGAAAAGAGTTGAAATTATTCTAATTAACAGTTTCATAATTATTATTTTGCAATATACTATATAGATTGTAAATTTCCACAATTTGAATATAAAATTTGAAATTGATTACTTTTAACATGAGCCTGTATTTTAGAATACATTAAAGGTATTTAACTTAATGTTTGACAATAACCCAGTTGCAATTTTTAATCATTAAAATTGAAAACTCAATTAACAATAATTAAGAACTGGACGGCACCAGTGAATTATATAGGAATTGCAGATGTTGAAGAGAAATATGCATGGCTCAGTTATATTATTTATTTAAGATTTTTTTATTCTTTAATTTCCCTTCTAATTGCTGCCCATTCCAACATAACCCTTTTGCTGGGACAAGTTGATCAAAATTACAGCTTAGAATTAAATACATAAAGGTTTCTCTGGGGTTGGCTAATAGAATAAATTAATTTACCAAGATAATAATAATAAAAGGAATCCTTAGAGATTAAATTTTGGATATGTTCCCCCATCGCGTTGTGTAATTTCGTAGTAGCCCATTACCCTTTTTGAGAATGATCATTCTTGCCCCTAGCTGACTTTTAAAATGGAAATCTAAATAAACAAACACATACTAGATAATTTAAATGAGAAGACTCCAAATAATTAACACTATTATTTATTTACAATATTTACAGTTATTTCAAGAAAAAAAAAAAGATTTATCAGAACACATCTGATTTAATTTCCTAACAAAATTTCTCCTATAATATTGGCATTAACACTTTGATCCTTGCAAAGGATACTTATATTTGTTTGTATTTATATTTAAATTGATCTTTGACAACATTATTTGTTTACAATTAAAATACTGACTTCCATTTGTGACTAAGGTCACACTACCAGCTTCTCTTATAATATTTTGATAAAATCAAATCAACTGGGGAATTACTTAGGTCAGAGTCATATTTACCCATACACATTGATTGACGAAGGTTTCTCTTTGTATCAGAGCACACTTTCCGCTAACTAAATAGCGCTGCACTTATTGAAAATGTTCATTTCACAAAACTTAGCGCAACTTCACCACTCTCCATTTGAATGCCTAAGAGGGACTGCTCAGACTGGGAACCAGATCTGTAGAGCATAGATGTCCCTCCCGGTCCCTTTATTAAGGTCTTAAAAAAAAAAAAAAAAAAAAAAAAAAAAAAAAAAAAAAAAAAAAAAAAAATACATATTTTAGCTGGAGTTGAACCCGCCAGAAAACGCGACAGGGGGCGGGGTGGAAATAGTACATTACAGGTAGTTCACTGCCAGAGACATACCTCCAACGCGACACTGGGCAGTGAAGATGGTTTAAGATTGAATGATGTTCTCAGGAGCGGGTCAAGTTAGAAAGATCCATCAAGAACTTAAAGATGTTTTTTAGTTTATTTAAAAGTGCTGGGCGGGAAAGAATATTATCAAGCCAACCACTAGGGGGAGAAGAGGGGCGACGGATGTGCCAGCGAGCTGTAAGGGGGCAGTTAAAATAGAAGTGTGAGGCTGACGCCTCTGCGCCGCACTCACAGGTGGGAGTTCGGGCCCTTTTAAACCTGTTTAGATATGACCCGAAAGGGCCGTGTCCCGTTAGGAAGGCAGTGGTTGAGGGAGTTAAAGTAATAAGATTGCAAGATACCGCCGGGACTATGTCATAGGTATATCTTCCTTTCTCTGAGTAGTCCCAGTGGTCTTGCCACTGCTGCAACATGCGCATTTTAAGGGATCTTTTGATATAGGAGTGGGGCGCAGGTAGCGAGATGTCTATGGATGTTTTTGTCGTTGCTTCCTTTGCTAGCATGTCCGCAGATTCATTGCCGAAGATCCCCTTGTGTGCTGTCACATGACCTAGCGAAGTCTTATGTAGCAGGTTACTAAGTTGGGTTTTAATTTCGTGGATTTGTGGATTGATGGTTCTGAAGGCGTAGATTGCCTGCAGGCTGGATAGGCTATCACTATAGATGGGGATTGCAATGGTTGTTTGTTGTTCCGAAATCCATTCTAGAGCTTTGTGGATGGCAAAGAGTTCAGCCTGATATATAGAGTTGAAGTTGTCCAATCTGCAGGCCCACTGGTGAGTCAGCACTCCGCCTTCCGTAGCACAAAAAGCTGCGCCTACGCCGGTTTCGGTGCATGAGCCGTCGGTGAAGACTGTTAAGCGGTGGGAAGGGGAGTAGGAATTGCATTTAGGGTTAACTTGGAAGTGGGAAGTTTCATCAGCTGGGTGAATTTGCCAGCTCTGTATCTTGTGTTGAATGGTTAAATGTGGGAAGTGGATTTGTGTTATGGCTCCATATATGTTGTTCGGGTTCGCTGCTTTCTTACCATCAGAATTGCCACTTACATATATTTTCCTCTTTCGGACCGCACAAAATTCATCGCGTCATTTTATATCACCTCTCACTTTCGCTTCTGATATCGATGTGATGTTCTGTTTTTATTCTTTTTCACAACTGCTTTTTCATGACCTCGGTGGGCCGTACTTTGTTCTGCCCAAAATTTGCATGACAGTGCTTTAAGCCCATCCTTCTTTTCTTTCATTGGGTAGTTGATCACCCGTTTTAACTGAAATTTGCATAACAGAGGGTCAGTTTCACCTCCTCCTTACCAACCCCAACCAATGGCTATGCATCAGCTGTTGCTGTAGCGTGTTGTTTTTTTTCTCGGAACGATGTGTGTGTTCTTTGATATTATCTCCCAGACCAACTTAAATCAAAGTTCTTCTTATTTGACTTTTATGGCTTAAAATTGTCGCCAGCGAGTCTCTGGTCATAAATTTGCCATCCTAAATCTTTCAACTGAGGCGACTTATGGGAAAGTCCCGATAATGTACTTTCCTTACATTAGTAATCAAACATTTCTCAGAAAACTAATAAATCTGCTTCTTTTATAATCTGATGTAAAACTATAATTTACATGAATTTGTTTTCATATTTTTAACAAATTTTTAAATTATTTGAAAATTTTACCTCCCAATAAGAATATTATAATTAAATTGAAATAGTTTTTCTAATATAAACACTTTTCTAGTTGTTTTATTTTACGATGTCTGTGTACAATCAAACCCTAAGTTATTTATTTTCCTGTTTTTTTAGTTTTAGTCAGTTTAGATTGATTTTTTTTTTTTATATCTAACTAAATATATAAAATCCTAATGAAATGAATTTATGAAATGATTTTATGAAACGACTAGTTCGGATATATGAAGCGAATTTATGAAATAATAATTATTCAACTGAATGCAAAGAGGTTAAATTTCCTCATTGGTTTTCAATCTTAATAAGAAAATGACATCATTTGCATATTTCTCTCTCATCCACAACAATGAAAAAGTTTTGTTGCCACTATTATAGAAATGCTATTAAAATTTAAAACAAATTAATATTTCATTACTATTACTACAGCGGCTAGAATACATAGTGTGGAAACCGGCAAATGGTGTAATGCTTTAAAAAGTGCTAAAAAGTTGTAGCCTATAAATGTGCAACGGTGCTCCTACGAATCTACGATAATGTTGCAACCAGAGACAAAAAAAATGCGTATCACGTTTTTTAGCCATGCTTTCATAATTTAAAAGAAAACTTATAAAAATCACTAAGTCAGAGGAGAAAATGATATAATTTAAGTATTTTAAATACTTACCACCAGCCGAAACATTATAATACAATGTCAAGAGCTAGCAGATGGCGCTGCGAACCCATCCTAATATTTTCAGCAACGTTGTACATTTATTGGATACAATTTTTTAGTACTATTTTGTTGCCGGTTTCCACACTATGTATTCTAGGCGCTGTACTTACCTTTTAATATTTTACACTTAGAAATTTTAAGAGTTATTATTAGACCCTTGGATCCATGCGAATACGCCATCGTAGACGTCACAGTAGACGGAGACATCAAACGGACATCAGCTGAAACTGTTTTATTTCACAGCAATTTTTTTAGAAATTTTGAGGTGATACATGGAGATTGACTATTGGTAAATAAAAAAAGATTACCACAGGAGAAAATGGTGTAATATTTAGCAGTAATATTTTTAAATCAAACACTAAGATTGCGTCAAAGCAAGATAGATTTTTATTCTTTTTTTTTAAACGTTTTATGGAAAAACCACGCGAAATAACTGAAAATCATGTGTAATTTTTAGCAGCAGTTTTTTAAAATCAAAAACCAACATTGCGTCAAAACAAGCTAGTTTCTTTTTCTTTTTTTAAAAGCTTTTTATGGAAAAACCGACCGGCAAAGCGGGCGCAGCCTGTTAGTTTAATTATACTATTATTCTTGATAAATTAAAATTTCGAATAATTTTAAAATTTCTCATCATTTCTTTGTTAAAAATATGAAAACAAATCCATGTAAATTATAGATTAAAAATGAATTTATCATTAGGTGTTCCAACCTTAAAATCTCATAATTACTAAACTATTTCACCGAATGACTTGTCGTTTGGTATCCCAAAATAAAGGGTATACGATTGCAAATATGATTTTAAAATTATGCGTTTGTACTAGAAATTTTCAAGTTTAATGCAATTTCTATGTGTAGACGACACCTAAGCAAAATTTAAGTACAGCGTTCATTAGATACAATTTTATTGGTACCAGTCATATTCTTATATGCTGATTCGCGTCAGAGTTATTATGTGGTGATAATTTTTTTACTGCAATTATAATTGCATGGCTCATTATTAGTACACTTACATAATAAATGAATCTAGTCGTATATTATTAAGTGAAACCTATCGATCTGCCCACATTTTTAAATTCCCAATTCCGTACAGTGACTTGCTTTCCTAAATTTTACTCCTCATTATTGTAAACCATGTTAAATTGTTATGTTTTCTTAATGCTTGGTTTGTTCAAATGTAAGCATGATTAACATTTAACTTTTTTTCCTTATAATTTTATTTTTGCTTAAAATGAAGGATACGTTAAACGGTTCTATACAAAATACAATTATCGTAAGAATCTTTTCGTTCTATTATTTTCACATTTTCATTATAAAACCAACCCGATAAAATTATGAAGAATAATACGAAAAGACGAAAAGTTTGACCAAAAAAAGTAGAATCTTTCATTAAAGAGAGAATCCAAACATTTAGAACTTTATTTACATTGAGGTAATTATTAAAATTCAATAGTCCATAATTTGTAGTCCATAAGCCTTTGAGAATCGAATTATTAATATTTAATTATATATTCTCTTTAATTTCATAAAACTGTAATAAATTTATTATAAAATAATTAAACAAAACAAGCATATACAAAATTCCTTATACTCTAGCTAGTAAACCATAGCAAAATTACATTTATAAAATGACTTATTTCAAAATAACTTTAAAAAAAAATATTTTCCTCTTTTATCCAGTTATTCTTTATGTAAATAAATATATAAATAAATTTAGTAGTATATGTTAAAGTCAGTGATATCGAAATGCCCCCATTTAGAAAAGTCCATCTATATAAAGTAACTTCTTTTCCTACATTTTCCTATATAATTATTGTAAAAAAAGGTTTATTTTGTTTGATATTGTGACCATGTTTAAAATTTACCTCATTTAGTTATAATGTTTATTTTTTAACAAATAATGTACGCTTTAGACATGTTCTATTATGTTTAAAATATAATGTATAGATGTATATTAAAATATAACTCCTTCAGATAATTTTTGTTCTGTATCTCTCCCGTTTCCTTTAAAAAAGTATTCGAATAAAACTATCACGAATAATAGTGAAAGTCAAAGTAAAATAAATATTTAATTAATGACATGTAAATATTAATTAAGTTAAAACTATGTATGTAAATTTTCAGACCAGTCTGCTCTTGATATGATAATTTTAAATAAATTTTAATTCAAAGTACACAGCTCAAAAGAATATTAAAAACCTGACCTTCCAGATTTTCTTAATGAGCAAATGTCTATTCTGGTCCATTCATAGATTGCGTAAGGTAATTTATGCCTCACGTGTAAAATGCGTAATAATAACTCAGATTATTCTTTCTTTAAATCTTTTAATGTTCAAAAGGCATCGTAATTTTTCTTATAAACTAATAATACATGCATTCTCGATTTGAAATTCAAAATATTTTCCTTTTTATTCAGATTCAAACTTCAAAGTACAGTAACACTTATTCCAAAGATCTTACGAAAGTTCGGGGAAACAAATTTTTCTAAACTTATAAGATTCAAAACCGTGATTATGCTAACCATAATTTCGAGTTTTGCAACTTTAAGTTAGTTTTTAAATTATTCGAAAATTTTGCCTCTCAAGAAGAATAATATGAATAATTCAAATTAGAATTTCGAATTTAACAATTTTCTTTTATTCGTTTTCTGCTAAGAGGTCAGTGGACGTTCAGACTGAAAGTTTAAATTATTCATTTTGCAGCTTTATTAAGTATGCTAGGTCATAAAGTTAGCATTTTCTGTAAACGTATAACACAATTTCGCGTGAACTTAGTGTATAGTATGGACAAAAAGAGCGTTACTCTAACACAATAATAAAACCATTCTTTAAATTGATACAGGTGAGTTCCAAATTGATGAGATCTTATAGATCTTGATCTAACGCCATATTATGAAAGTTAAGTTTCGTTATTCATTTTTCAAATAAATGCATTGTTATTAGAAATATCAAAATGCTCTCCGAAAATTGTGCAATTCCTTATAATGTTTTGCAGTGTTATTTCACTTCTTATTTTAGAAGTCTGGTGATTATTTTTCATTTCCTAAATTAATATCTATGTTCTAACAAATAAAGTCATTAATATTCGTAAATATTTTGAAAAGGCTTAAAAGAAAATAATACCAAAGTCAACAATTGAAATTTATAGATAATTTGATTATAAGATACTAATTATATATTTTTAAAAACTGTGACATTTTTAATTCCTGACCTTTTTTAGATACTTTCGTATTTATATAAATACGTAGTAATTATAGCCTTCGTCTGTTCCGCCCGTCTGTCCGTCTGTCTGCATATAACAGTGCAAAAACTACCCAACCGAATGGTTTGAAATTTAATGTATATAATCGTTGCCGAATATTGTCGAGTCATTTCAAATTTTATGAAAATAGAATCAAAACTTAAAAGAGATATTAATAAAAGTTCCCTTCGTTCTTTTAAATCCAATCATACGAAATTAATTCAATGATATCCCATGATAGGTAATGATTCTAGGTTGCCATGGTTATTACGTCATATTTAAGGTGGAGTCATATTAATTCCGTATTACTGAATTTAAAAATTGAATTTGTATTCCAAAATTGTTTAATTATAGCAATACTATAATTTACCGACAGTTTTTTGGATAGATGTTTCCGGAGAAATAGATATTATATGGTAAAAGCGTCTAAATATGTGTTTCAAGTTCTGAAATTTTCAAAGCTAGGCTTAAATTTCCCATTGGAATTTTCAGTAAATTTCAACAAAAGATAAAATGATGCCAACTTAAACTGTGCTTATTTTATTACGGAAATTAATCATATCATAATAACAGACGATATAATTCATTTCGCTGAAATGATAACGATTATTATTTTACATTGTCTTGTATTGGAAATTTCCCCATACTATAATTTTAATGTAACAGAATTGTAATTAAATGTTTGTAAAATTGTATTGAAACCTAATTTCATAAAATAAAATTAATATCTATAATATGAACATCTGCACATAAAATAAATTTTGTATTCAGGCATTTTTGCGCATAAGAGTGAAACAGCTATTGCACCAAGATCTGAATATTTATAAAACTAGTCATAGTATGAATGCATCTCATTTGTCACGTTTGACGTAGAATTTCCAAAATGTTTATTTATTGTGTCAACATTTTAAAAGGCAAAATTGAAATTATTTTTTTTGTTATGTTCTTTTCTTGTATAAACTAGCACAGTTGGTATTTAAGGAAATATTTAATTTAACAAATTCTTTCACTAATCTTAATAATATAATCAAACATTTCGCAGAAAAATAATAAATCTGCTTCTTTTATAATTTGATGTGAAACTATAATTTACATGAATTTGTTTTCATATTTTTAACAAAGAAATGCTGAGAAAATTTAAAATTATTCGAAAATTTTACCTCCTAAGAAATATGTTATAATTAAATTAAAATAGTTGTTCTAATCTAAACAATTCCCTAGTCGTTTTCTGTTAAGAGTCTGTGAACAATCAAACCATAAGTTATTTATTTTCCTGTTTTCTTATTTCGTAGTTAGTTTAGATTATAAAAACTATTTTAATTTACTTATAATATTCTTCTTCGGAGGTAAAATTTTCGAATAATTTTAAAATTTCTCAGCATTTTTTTTTAAATGGAAAACAAATCGATGTAAATTATAGTTTCACATCATATTATAAAAGAAGCAACTTTATTAATTTTCTGCGAAATGACATAAAATTAGTATTTTGTATAAGCGTACAACATAATTTCATACGACCCTAATAAATATTATGGGCAGAAAAAGCGTTATTCGAAAAAAATATTTGTTAATAAAACCATGCTTCAAACTGCGCAGCAGCATTATAAATTGATGAGATAGAAAATATTTACTTTTATTACTTCTGGGTTATAGCGGTCCTCACAATTATGAATACGTTAAAGTTGCAGTTACGATTTTGCTAAGCTGCCATATACATTATATATACGCTATATTTATATATATGTGTGTGTGCGTGTGGCAAACGATCATATATACGCCATATGTGGCATATATCAGTCATTTTTTCTTCATATATATAGGTCATAAATGCCTATTACTGTATTATTTTTATGTTTTTAAATAATTTAACGCTATTCCCATATCCAAAGGGCCTGCTTTCAAACACATTTTTTAATTCATTTTTGTTCAGAAACGCACGAAATGGGCAGGTGTTGTTATTCAGAAACTTTGTAATCGAAACACGTTTTCCATTTTTTTATAAAGGCAGAAGATCTTTTTAGAAAACATTGTCAAAGTAGGCGTTTTGAACCGAATTCCAGATGCTTCATCGCCAAAAAGGAGAAAAACTGGTCGCCACGTGAAACAAATAGCTTCTAACTCTGAAAGTAATTTATTTATCAAAAAATGGAAAACTCGATCACTTCGATTCCAAATCAGTAGGTCTGCAAATTTTATGCTTTTGCATTTAGAAATGAGTCAGAAATTGCGTCAGAAAGTTTAACGCTGCTCAGTAAATCATTTGAGAACCACCTTAAACATTTTTAACACTTTCCATCATATTTGAAAAGAGTTTATGAATTCAGTTTGTCTGTGGGAAAAATCTTTTTCACTGCATTTTGTTTAAATTGCTTATTTATATACCTCATTTCACTGTACAAAAAATTAAATTTCTTCATAATTTTCTGTAAGCGTTGGAAAATGCTTCCTAATTTATGCTTGATGCATGATTTTTCATTCTTGTTAATTTTCTGTTGATGAAAAATTTGCAAATACAAAGACATTGGATAAAATGTTTTTAAATAAAAACCTCGATGAATTAATTTGGTCCACAGTAAATATTCATTTTCATATTTTGATATTTTAAAAAAAAAGTTATAAAAATTTTTACAAATAGATATTTGGTACTAAGTCACTTAAAATTATACCATAAGACTGCAAAAAAAATATTTATCTTTCAAACGAAAGTTGACAGATTTTCTAAGAAAGCATTTTGGAAAACAATATTATGTAAGATATTTTGAAAAGAGGTTTTGCGTAAGACATATGAAGAATAATCCCGTTTGTCACACGTAATGTCACGGATGACAAAATATACGAAATATAGTATAAGCTAAGAAATGTATATAATTTCTTAGCATGCTTATAAAATTTAGTTTATTTTCTTTAAAAAAAACGGGGGGGGGGGGGGGATTTACTTTGAGTTTTTATGAAGTCATTCTTCTAGTTTCCTGGGTGATTTTTTTTTCTTTTGTGTGTGTGTGTGTGTACTTTTACGGGGTTTTTTTCTAGATCAGAACCACTTTAATTAAAAGAAAAGTAAGTGCTATATTAAAATAAATATACATATTTTTTTTAAATAACATTATTTTTTTTAAAAAGGCAGCCCGGATAAAGATGTAATTAATATGCTTTTTCTTATATCTTCATAGAAATAAAATAGATCAAAGTTTGAGGATGCTAATGTTAAATCGGTTTGACTAACTTTTCTTTATATCTTCCCAAATTAAAATCTGATTCAAATTTCGATTTTTTAATCAGATACAAAATGAAGTATATCTTACAATAACAGGGAAATTTTGTCCTAAAGTTATTTTATATAAAGTGAGTTTATATAGTATATAAAGATTCCATATAATTTGTCTGGTAACTAATTTAATATTCATGGCATATTTACCTTGTAAAATCTCAACTTTATTTTTTGAAATATAGGAATAAATTTCTAACACATTTTCTTAAAAACTCTACTTTTCACAACTGTTTGAAATTTTAAGAAAATGTATATAATTTCTACTAGTGGGGGGGGGGGGGGGTGTTATCATTTGAAAATTCAACATTTGCAGAAAATTAATTACGTAGTCGACCCTAATTTCAAAAACTCCATTTATATTCGAGGAAAAGGTACAATCCTTAGTCCAATGGAGGCTCTCGGGTCTATCTTCGACAATCTCATTAGAAAATAGCCTTTTTTTTTTTTTTTTTTTTTTTTTTCAGAACTGTACATATGAAAAAATCTAATAGTAAATTATTAATGAATCAAATTTATTTAAAAATGAGTCTCTGTTACTTATCGGATAAACTAAAACGAAATTATTTCAATTTCGACTGTTATAGAAATACGTTAATTTCGAGATTACTTTTTTATCATTATTTTAAAAATACGTTTCAACACGAGTTTCTTTTAAATATAAAGAAATTTTTCATATATATATATATCTTGCGTTTTTCATTCTTTGAAAAAAAAAACACTGCATAAAGCAAATACCTCTTCTGCCCAGAAGTGAAATGTCGGAAATGTTATGCGATGCGTGAAAGTTTTTTCTGTTTAGAAAAATAGCTTTGAGTTAAAATTTTCGGAACTCATAAAATATATAAAACTGAACAAAATTTGTACAATGCGCAAAATTGCTTTACATTTTATTGAATATAAAAAAATGAAATATGCTGACATCATACTTTTTTTTTGCAAAGTTTTAAAAATATTTGCAATATTCAAGAATAGTGTTTATTTTTTCAACTTTTGTAAGTCATATAAAGAATTGTTGTTGTTTTTTTGAAAATCGAGAAAAAAATTTAACTTTCCTTATTACTCTTATTTTCTTCATTACTCATACTTTTTTTTATGAAACATGAGAACTCTTTTTCCCTTGAGAGATTATTTAGAAATAAAATGCATGGTCAACAATTTTATAGAAATTTCAGATGACAAAGGACTTTTTGGGGCATCACACATTCTTGAAAATAAAGTAACAGAAAATTGATTTTAACCTACTTTAGATAATAAAAATGACATTATAATTAAACGTCTTTGTATCAACAAATTGTTTGAATGGAAATAAAAATAAATAAAGTAATAAAAAAAAAACTAGTACCTTATAAAAATGATTCACGGTAGCAAATTATGGTACTTATCCATTATCCTGTCGACCACTTTCCATAACAAAAACTAGTCGGATGTGCCAATCCCAAAACTTTCTTCTATCTCACACAGGTTCCGCATTAACTAAAAACGAATAAGCACAAATTTATATCAAGGTCTAACTGAATCAAAGTTTAATTAAATTCCGCGCGTTAGTTCTTGAAATATGACTATTGCTAAAATCGTGTAAATCCTGAAAAACGCAGCATAGCAGTTCCACCTGTTGGGATATTTACACCAAAACCTGATCAGCAACAACTTATGTCAATATATAACTGAATCTGAAGTTTGATGAAGATCTGTGCATTAGTTCTTGAGATATGGTTATCGTGAAAATCATGAAAAATATAATAGCAGCACCACCTGTTGGGCTATTTACACCAAAACGTATTCAGAATCTATTTATGTCAAGATATAACAGAATCTGAAGTTTGATGAAATTATATGCATTAGCTCTTGAGATATACCTATCGTAAAAATCGTGTAAAAAGTAGCACAGCAGCGCCACCCGTTGGGATATGTACACCAAAACGCAATCAGCGTCGATTTATGTCAAGGTCTAACTGAATCTGAATTTTGATGAAATTCTGTGCGTTAGTTCTTGATATATAACTATCGTAAAAATCATGTAAAAAATAGCATAGCAGCACCACCTGTGGGGCGATTTACACCAAAAACTAATCAGCACCAATTTATATCAGGTTCTAACTGAATATAAGGTTTTATCAAATAACGTGCATTAGTTCTTGAGATAGAGCGCCCACAAAATTTTTGTCACATGCATACAGACAGACAGACAGAGTTAAAGAATCACAGACATACATTTTCTGAAAACAGTCAAATCGTGTTCTGGACCTTCTAAAATGTATAAGTCCGTCGAAAATTTTCAGGAATCCAATACTTTCTTATTGTAATGTTAGAAGAAATTAATTATAGGATTTAACGCCAAAAATGCATAATCGTGGTATCACATACAGTTGACGTCATATGCACTACATGTGTTTGTTATGTCATCAAGTGATTTTTATTTGAACGTTTTTCTGTATTTTCAACTATGTTTTACATGTATTATTAATTATTTCGTTAATTAAAATAACAATTACATCATTAAACGGCGGTATCATGATATTAAAAGAGAAAAAGCATTGAAAAAATGTTGCGATACACATTTAAATACAATAGATCATCTTCAACTGACGTCATAAACTTTTATTCACCATCAAAGAGGGATAATTAAGAAAAATAATGTAAATAAATAAATCTTCAAGATTATTTTTTTTCTGTTTTTATTGATATATTGTAAATTTTACTGCTTAAAGTTACTGATAGTTGACATTTTAGTGAGTGGAGCTTTTCCGAATAATTTTGTACTTTTTTGAGATTCCAATGGCAACATTCTTTCATTTGTTTATTTTCATTGGCATTACAGATTGGTGATAGTTTTTTTTTTTTAACTGGTCGACGATATAATGGAGAAGTACCCAAATTTTATATGTACAAACTACTTGCTTTGCCCGAATATACATCGGGGCCTCGAATCATACTAAACTCGAATTGTATAAGACCTCAAACCGAACGAAACTCGAATAGGATAAACATCGAACCGAACAATCTTCTCGCTCGGGTCCCCGCTGCCTACGGCACCGTATCCCGGGCGTAGGCCGGGTTGTATTAAATATTTCTATTTAACCTGGAATATGATATACCCCGAAACGAACAAACCTCCGGATCGGGTCCTCGCTGCCCATGGCACCGTGATTGATCTTTTATTGAGTTTTAAAATGTAACAAGGACTTTTGTGACACCTTGTATAAAAGATAGAGTTGTAGTATTAAAGGTTTCTCTCAGTGTTGATAGTATTTTAAAAGTAGGCTTTTCTGTTGAAGCTTTTACTATAAATGTTAATTAAAAATTTCTACATAATAGCATGAATTATAGTATATATAATTTTGAACTTTAAATTTCCCGTTTTATTCTCGGCATGTATGAATGTATTTTACTTTTTAAAAATATATTCTTAAAATAAAATGTTATACATTTGTAGATTTTTCATTACAAATATTTGTCTAAAATTTAGTCATTAAACGATTTTTCATCTTAAGATGTTTAAATAAAAGTGACATTAATTTATTTTCAAATTGCTATTTCTATCAATAAAAACAACTCTCTGTTTAAAAAAAACAGATTCAGTTTCTAAATGCGCGTTGGGTTATCTGCTGCATGTCATATCAATATTGTATGATGATTTTTAGTTCTTCAAATGTTGTACATTTTGACTAAATGTAATAACTACGAACAAATAATACTTTCTAAAATTTAGTCATTAAACGATTTTTCATCTTAAGATGTTTGAATTCAAGTGACATTAATTTATTTTCAGATTGGTATTTCTATCAACAAAAACAGCTGTCTGTTTGTAAAAAACACTTTCAGTTTCTAAATACATGTTGAGTCATTTCCTACATGTCATTTCGCTATTATAAGAGGATTTTTAATTTTTCAAATATTGTACATTTTGAATAAATGTGATAACTACGAACAAATAATATTTTCTAAAATTTTGTCATTAAACGATTTTTTATCTTAAGATGTTTGAATTTAAGTGGCATTAATTTATTTTCAAATTGCTATTCCTATCAACAAAAACAACTCTCTGTTTGTAAAAAACACTTTCATTTTCTAAATAAATTTTGAGTCATTTCCTGCATGTCATTTCGCTATTATAAAAGGATTTTTAATTTTTCAAATATTGTATATTTTGACTAAATGTAATAACTACAAAGAAGTAATAATTTCTAAAATGTTGTCATTAAACGATTTTTCATCTTAAGATGTTTAAATTTAGGTGATGTTAATTTATTTTCAAATGTCTACTTCTATCAACAAAAACAACTCTCTGTAAAAGACACCTTCAATTTCATATGCGTGTTGAGTCATCTCCTGCGTGTCATATTGCTGTTATATGAGGATTTTTAATGCATCAAATATTTTTCGTAATATTTTGATAAATGTAAGCGTAAAGAGATAAACCTATTGCGTAACGAAGACAGTTCAGCAGATTTGTGATGACATTTCTGCATAAAAGTAATATTTAAAATATATATATATATGTAAAACATTCAGAGCAAAATTCTAGTATATACATATTTAATATAATAGTTGCGATCGCATGATTTTTCTGAAATATTATATGGAAAATGCACTTTATATGCAATAATTATAGTTTATGCCTCGTTTATGAGCATTAATTATAATTTATGTAAACTCAACTGTTTTTATACGTCTTAGAAACTGTTCAAAAGCCAAATAAAATATACTTTCAAATTTTTATTTGCATTATTGATTTTAAAATAAAACGGTATATATTTGTTAAGTTCGATAAAGATTTACTAACTGTACACAAATATTAGTCTCTAAAAATGTTTCGTTATTTTTATTACATTTGCACATTAATGCAATACTGATTAAGTGACATTTCTAAAGTTCTATTTCTGTCAGCGAAAACAACTCTCTATTTGTATAAAACAGTTTCTAAATTCATGTTGAGTGATCTCCTGCATATCATATCACTATTATATGAAGAAAAAAAGTCATGTGTCAAATATTTTGATAAATGTATGCGAAAGAGATAAAAGTATTTCGCAATGAAGGCAGCGCGAGAGATTGATATTTTTGCATATATATATTTTTGTTCAAATATGTGTCAAATATTTATAGGAGAATTTTGGTAGATAAATATTTAGTGTATAATTTTATGATGGTGTCACTTTTCTTTAAAAACTATAGTTTATGTGCATTAACGTGAATCAATATTGCTAAGAAAATTCAATTACAAAGCCGGTGTTCATACTTCTTAGAAACTGTTCAAAGGCAAAGTAAAATATTCGGCCAAATTAACGTGTGTATTATATGATTTTAATATAAGTGTACTTTTAAAACAATTTATGCAAAATAACGGAAAATCTAAGTGGCATCAATTTATATTCAGAGCTTCATTTCTTTCAACGAAAGAAACTTGTACAAAATCCAACCCAAAAATTCCTAACTATTTAAATTGACGGTGGCGCTGCGTCTCCGCAAGTGATGTCGAAAGCAGTACTAAACTTTGTCTTGTAAAGCAGTACAATTTCACGTTGCTATCTGTTGTGTATCTGGTTTGTTGTAACAGTGCAACGTGATCATGTCGGAGCTCGCGAAGGTCGAACAATGAACGAACAGAAAATTGAAAGTTACTACTGTTACTGGACTTTGCTATTTGGAAGTGTTGAAACGTTTCATGGTCCGAGTACGCAGAGTCTGTAATCGGTACCAACAGAAAGGCAGTTGGTCGTTCCTGTAGGACAATGCATCAGTTATACCTCGTTTATGAGCATTCATTAAAGTTTATGTAAACTCAACTGTTTTTATACTTAGAAACTGTTCAAAAGCCAAATAAAATATACTTTCAAATTTTTATTTGCATTATTGATTTTAAAATAAAACGGTATATATTTGTTAAGTTCGATAAAGATTTACTAACTGTACACAAATATTAGTCTCTATAAATGTTTCGTCATTTTAATGCATTTGAACTTTAATTTATTACTGATTACGTGGCATTTCCAAAGCTCTATTTCTATATCAGCAAAACTAACACTCTATTTGTATAAAATCGTTTCTAAATTCATGTTGAGTGATCTCTTGCATATCATATCACTATTATATGAAGAAAAAAATCATGTGTCAAATATTTTGATAAATGTATGCGAAAGAGATAAAAGTATTTCGCAATGAAGGCAGCGCGAGAGATTGATATTTTTGCATATTTTTTTTTCAAATATGTCAAATATTTATAGCAGAATTTTGGTGGATGCATATTTAATGTATAATTTTACGATGGCGTCATTTTTCTTTAAAAACTATAGTTTATGTGCATTAACGTGAATCAATATTGCTAAGAAAATTCAATTACAAGGCAGGTGTTCATACTTCTTAGAAACTATTCAAAGGCAAAGTAAAATATTCTGCAAAATTAGCGTTTGTATTATATGATTTTAATAGAAGTGCACTTTTAAAACAATGTCTGTAAAATATCGGAATATCTAAGTGGCATCAATTTATATTCAAAGCTCCATTTCTTTCAACGAAAGAAACTTGTACACAATCCGTTCCAGAATTTTGCGGACTATTTAAATTACCGGCCAATAGATGGGGCTGAGTCTCCGCAAGTGATGTCGAAAGCAGGACTAAACTTTGTCTTGTAAAGCAGTGCAATTTCACGTTGCTTTCTGTTATGCATCTGGTTTGTTCTAACAGTGTAGCGTGCTCATGTCGGAGCTCGCGAAGGTCGAACAACGAACGAACATAAAATTTGAGGTACTATTGTTACTGGACTTTGCTATTTGGAAGTGTTGAAGCGTTTCATGGCCCGAGTACGCAGAGTCCGTAATTCTTATGGAAAGCAAGGTAGTTGGGCGTTCTTACACCACAACGCACCAGAAAACATTAATATCATTGTGCGAGAGTTTCTGGCTTCTAAATGGCCGTCGTGCTCGTTCATCCACCTTACTCCCCAGATTTATGTATTTGTGACTATTTCCTGTTCTTCAAGTTGAAATTTCATTTAAAGGGGACGACCTCATGTGGCTACGACGGACTATTTGACGCACATTGCAAAGGTGGACTTCTAGAAGTGTTTTGATGACTATTACATTCGTTGTAAAAAGTGTGTTGAGTTCAGCGAAGATTATTTTGAATAAACATAGGTCAATTTTTTCATTTTATTTTTTATTTTTGTGCTTGTAGGATCAGTCCAGGAAATTTTGGGGTACACAGTGCATTTTCAAAAAACATTTTGAGTTTCTAAATGCATGTGTAGTAACTTCCTCCATATCATATCATTATTATTTGAGGGGAAAACATCACTTTTCAAGAGTCAAATAATTCGATAAATATATGTAAAAAAGATAAAAGTATTTCGAAATGACGGTAGCTCAACAGATTTGTGATGACATTTTAGCATAATAATAATATATATTTTAAATGTTAAATATTCTCAAAAAAAAATTCTAGCATATAAATATTTAATATGTAATTTTATGATAGCGTGATTTTTCCAAAAATATGGTATGGAAAATATAGTTTGTGTGTAAATAAACATTGCTTTGAGAATTTAACTGTAACAGGTATGTATACCGCTTATAAACTGTTCAGAAGCTAAGTAAAGAATTCTGTAAAATTTTTATTTGTATTATATATGCTTAGGAAAAAAGTAAACTCTTAAAATATTTTCTATAAAATAATGGATAATGTTATAACAGATATATATATACTTTTTAGAAACTGTTCAAAAGCTAAGTAAAATATTCTATCAAATTTTTATTTGTATTATATGCTTTTAAAAAAAAGTAAACTGTTAAAATATTGTCTATAAAATAGTGAATAATTTAATAACAAGTATATATACTTCTTATAAATTGTGTTATGACAGATGAGTTTTAACTGTTTTATAGTTTTAAATGTAAGTTTTCAGTTTTCTTCTAGACCGCCCCCCCATTTTGTAAAAATAAAATAAATAAATAAAATTTAATAAAGTAAGTAAATAAATAAAACATTGTGTAAAATTTAGCCCACAGTTTGTATAGCTAGCAAATATTTTTCCTTCTCTCAAAATAATATTCGTTTTAGACGTACGGGTGGTAATTCGAAAGATTTCACACCCTTCCCACACTCACTAGTATTTAACAGACAGCTATTTTCTCACGAATGTGCAGATATTAAAAGGACCACACAGTAGGTATTTTTCTTTTACAACAGGAGTGGGATTTTTTATTGCAAAAAGTTTCAAGTGAGAATAATTGCCTGTTTCTCTAAAACTCATAAAAATAAGGTTTGTTGTTGTTCGTGTGTATTTAAAGTGCATCACAAATGCACGTTATTGCTTCACGGATCAGTATGGGCTGTTATCATAAATTCACCAGGGTTTTTCTACGAAACGTGGACCTACAGAGTTGTTTTATCACGTGGTTTCTTCGGTGTGGACCTAGCAACTCAACTTTGACCCTGTGTGCGCTCTTGACCAATTACAGGGGGTCTCAGCTAAGCGTATGCGAAGGGATGAAAAAGAAAGGATGTTGATTGGATTAAGTGGATGGAAGAGAATTAGCTGGGCTGGTGTGTATGTCAGATCGAAAAAAAAAGATGAAGATGGAAGAGCTTCGAAGACAGTGATCTCGAAATAATGAGGGGAGGATAAGAGTAGCCGAGGTTTTTGTGAAGAACTACGGTTTTGTACGGGAGAGCGAAAGTTTTTGTGGCGGCAGGTGATACGAAGAAGCTCCGGCGTTTGAATGCGGTAGGCTCTCGTCCCTCGAAAAAGACTCGTAACTTACGGAGACCGCGGTATTTAGCATAGCGTGCCACAGAATCTTCAACCCGCGCGGCAGCAGAGTTCGTGCATTCGGTGTTTTCCGCGACGGTCTTCGTCCAAGTTCTACGCGGCATGCCAGGGGAAATATGAGCGTACAGATGCGGGATAACTTCTTTGTCTGACGGGAATACAGCGGGAGAGACGGCGAGAAGGGGTCCCCAGCTCTTGTCCTCAGCGGAGAGAATCCTGGTAAAACTGGCGTGGAGTGCGATACAGCATGATTTTGACGGAGAAGGGCGGCTAGATGCACCGGTTATCGACTGATATATGAACGCTGTGCCCAGCCGATAAATGGCGAACACCTCTCAAGGCTGTCTGGTGAGTGCTGTATTTTGTTATATTACGTGAAAAAAAGAGACTATCTGGTTTATTGTCAGAATGTTTAGCTATATAAATGTCTTGTAATATATAAGAATTATTTAAAATCATTGTTCTTATCACCATTCCAGTATGCTTGTTTAGAAAGTAATAGCATAATAGTGTTTTTGCTCAAGTATAAGTCTTTATAGCTTCTTGGTATTATGTCTTGATTCTGTTATCTACGATTTGTTGTCAATTGATAAATCTTGTGGCTTATCCCATAAATTTAGTAGATGTTCTTGAAAGAACTGTTGAAACTAAAAATATACTTTCTACTTTCTTAAATAAATTTTATTCACTTTGTTCAATTAAATGCTTGATTATTGTCTCTAAACTTACTTATGTAATTGAAGAGCTCTTATAGTTCACAAGAGGTTAAGGATGGTTAGTTCCACTTACTTAGAGAGGTAAGACCAAATTTGAAGCTTATTATTTTAAGTCATAAGATACACTCTGTGTGAAGTCCTTAGTCAGTTTACTACACACTTTCATGGCTTCTGCATTTAATATTATTTACACAAAGTGAGGAATCTAAGAATGTTCTAAAAATATCAATAAACATGTCGGTTCCAGGTATTTAAGTAATCTGTCATGTATTGAGATAAACTTGACTAAATGTTATACTAGGGTTTTTGCAACGCAACTCTTTAAGCATTCCTGTTTAAGATTTCAGCAGCATTTATTCTAAATTTTGGATGTTTCATGCTTACCATGAAACAGAGTGTGCTTTTGTGATTTGCTCATCTTGTGATCAGGTGCTGTCTTTAACCACCACTAATTATATTCTCCACCTCAATTTCAGGTGGTTTATTCAAAATTTAAACTCTTGACTGCACCTGTCTTTTACTGTCACTTGTGGATTCTTGGTTGCTTGTCACAAAAGAACACAAATAGCAGTCTCAATTCAATTGTTAGGAGTTTGTAAGTTGAGCTTATATATACATACATATGAAGATTCATGCTAATTGTAAGTGAGTTAAAAGAAAGGTAATTAATGACAATTGTAATTAAATTAAGAGAAACCTTAATAAATACACATCCAACAATTGTTCAAAAGCTAAGTAAAGAATTCTACTAAATTTTTATTTGTATTATACGATTTTAAAAAAGTAAACAGTTAAAATATTTTCTATAAAATAACGGATTATTAATTGTCATTAACTTACTTTTAAAGCTCTACTTCTGTCAGCGATATATTTGTATAAAACATCTTCAGTTTCAAAATTCATGTTGAGTGATCTCTTGCATATCATATAACTATTACTATACGAGAGAGAAAAGTTTTTCATACGTCAAATATTTTGATAAATGTATGCGAAAGAGATAAAAGTATTTCGAAATGACGACATCTGAGTAGATTTGTGATGACGTTTCCGCATAAAAAATAACTTTTTTTAAATGTACGAAAAATATTCACAGCAAAATACAGTATACTTTCAATCATTAAACGTCCAGTCTTAGTATCGCAATGTATTATGTGTTTGACAAAAAATATGTTTTTTTTTAAATAAATCTATATATTTTTGTAAAGTTTGATAAAATTTAATAATTACACACAAATATTAGTTTCTAAAAATGTTTCGTCAAATATTTCTTCATTTTAAGATATTTGAATTTAAGTGACATTAATGTTTTTTCAAAACTCTATTTCTGTCAGTAGAAATAACTCTGTGTTTGTACAAAACACCTTCTGTTTCTAAATGAATGTTGAGTGATATCCTGCATGTCATATCACTAATATATAAAGATAATAAACTTTTCATTCGTCAAACATTTTGATGAATGAATTAGAAAGAGATAAAAATACTTCGCAGTGGCGACAGCTCAGCAGATTTGTAAAGACATTTTTGCATAAAAATTGTATTTTTAAATATATATATGTCAAATATTCACAGTAAAATTCTAGTATATAAATATTTAATATATAATTTTACGTAGGGGTTATTTTTCTAAAAGTATTATATTTAAATATAGCTTACGCGCAATAACATGAAGCGGTATTACCGAGCGAACTCAACTAAAACCAATATTTATTTTCCATAAAAACTGTTGAAAAGTCAAGAAAACTTTTCCGTCAAATTTTTATTTTACATTATTCTAATAAAGGTAAAATGATTTTTAAAAAAATCCTTACATATAAAATAACATCCATTACTGTTACTGTTGTTCTAAAGATGACTACTGCTTTTGGAGAATCCAGTTTTAACGTGACTGTTGACATATATTTGATAATATTGGACTTTAAATACACACTGAAGAGCAGTTGAACTAGAGATAACGTTCTAGTGTCGTATAGTATCACCTTTTCAGCTATTGACGGTGGCAATTCGTCACGGTATGAATCGATGAGACACTGGAAGTGTTGGAACGGCATATCAATCTATGGGCCTGAACAATCTCTCACGCAGATATAATGTAGGGGGGAACGATGTCAGAGGCTCGAATACCCTTTTGATGTCATCCCAGATGTGCATGATAGGATTAAGTTAATGTGATCTTGATGGCCAGGGAAGCAGATTGACGTCTGTGGATTGTTCATCTAACCATTCGGATTCGGATACGATTCTGGAGCGATGTCACGATTCACAAGAAAGAGTTCTCCAGTGGGATGTTGTAGACAAACAAACAGGAGCACATTGTCGTCAAGAATATCCTGGCAAATTTGACTTGTGACGGACGATGTCACACGTATTACGGGTCCCATTTCATTCCATGTAAACAGTCTCCAGACGATACTTGAAGTGTAGTCTGCTTCCAAGACGAAACCATCGCTTGCTTCATGGGGTTTGCTCTATACTCGTATTCTGCCTTGGCATCTATTAACGTGAATCTCGAATCAGCAGTCCAGCTAAAATGTTTTGACATTTCTAGGGTACTGTGACGATGTTCCTGCGTCCATGCTAAACGTTACGCCCTGTGGTGTGAGATACCCTCGTCTCAGAGGTATCCTTGTGGTAAGATGGCTTCTGTACACTATAGCGAGAAAATAGTTCTGCGTGGTGTGGTTCTTTTACACTGTTGTGTACCAGCGTTAAATTGCCGAGTAATCTGTTGCACAGAGACTCATCTATCCACTGTTACAATGCGAGCTAGCCGCCGATGACCCCGCTCATCTACACGATCATACACTGATGTCCACGGTCGTTGGCCCTGACAGGTAAGATTTTACCAGAATCGACGCACTTACAGTACACTTTTGACGCAGTAGCTCGTGAAAATGTGAGTGCCTGCACGACTTCCGGGATACAGTGACCAATTTGTAGGGCCCCACAATTAGGCCAAGTTCAAATGCATTTAGATCCCTAGTCTTATTCATCCTTCATTTGACTACTACTGATACCAGTACTCTTTATATTGTTGGAGCCGCGCTTACATTGTATCCTTTTCGTTTACATGTCCGCCTATTCGCCATATTTGCATAACGCTATTTATCTCCGATTCAACTGCTCCTCAGTGTATATTTTAACGGAATTCCATGCTTAAAAGAAAATAATTTTTTAGTCAGTATAAATTAACTTTCGTGTGTTTGGCGAAAGTATTCGTTGACAGAAAGTTAATCTTAGTTTTAAGAAATGCGTTAATTATCAGGGCCAATTTCTTGTTTTCTCTTATGGTGGTCTGGTACGTTACACAAAATTTTACTTTCTTAATTATAAATATTTTTTAGGTTTTTCTATTGAAATGTATAATTATGTATGCATCAAAAATAATATTTTATACGTTAAAAGTTTAAATTTAAATTTTTGATATGTAAAAAATTATTTTAGCGGATTAAACACAGACATGATCTGATTCCTTTAAATCCAGACTTACTTGTTCAAGGTTTTCCTTGCACGAGAACGATAATCAGGTGCACTTTCTACTTAAAAAACCCTCCCTGAGAGTATTCCTTCTATAGCAATATATACTAATATACTAGTGTCTCGCGGCTGACATCACGTGACCAAACTTAGATTCCTGCAATCAGATTACAGATTTGCATACTTATTTTAATGCTTCGTTGTTAAACGGTGGTTCAAGGATTAGAACGATGCATCTGAGTCTAGACATCATCAGTTTGAATTCTACGTTTTCTTTTTATTCCAGACTTACTTCCATTAACTTTTCTTCTAGATCTTTATTTTAAAATGTTTTATCGGTTAAAATATTCTATTTCAGATTTTTTTTTAAACACTTTTATTTTTAAATGTTTTATCGGTGAAATATTCTATTTCACTTTTATTTTCAATTTTTTAATTTAAAAATATTTTATCGGTTGCTTTATATTTTTCATGATAAATGGAATATTTTTAATAAAAGTGAATTTTGATGTGAATAACAATTAAAGAGTTATTTTTATTTTTATTTTTAAAATACTTAACTTGCATATTCTATTTCAGAATTTGTTTTCTATTTTTTTAATTTTAAAATATTATGCATGTAACATTTTAATAAAAGTTAATTTTGATATTAATAACAATTAGATTTTTTTTCTGTTAATGAAATAAAATACTTAAGTACGTTAAATGTGCTTAAAATTTTACATTAAAGCGCATTTTAATATTTAAAGTTTTATTTGAGTGTAATATTAACAAGTACTTATTTTTTTTTAGGCAACGCATACTTAAAGATGTAAAAGCGCAGGAATCTCAGTATGGTCACATGAGCTCTGACGCGGGACACTTTTGAGAAATATGGTGAAAATTGGCTGATGATGGTAACATTTTATCTCATTACCATTACTTGCAGAGTACCCTAAAAAACACTGAATGTTTTTCAAATTCAAAACATATAAACGGTGAAAGATATTAAAATTATTCCTACATCGGATTAATAAATGAAGTCGGGAATTTCTTCGCTACACTTACTTCTTTTAATTCCAAAAAACACCGACAGATGGCGTTGCGTTGTCTCAAACTGTTAAAACGCTCAAACCAATCCTGCAAAAATGGATCAAAGTTCACCCACTTTTTAACCATTTTACGACGGGTGTCCCATATGCTACTTTCAAATTTTTAGGTACAAGTATTTTCGAATAGTAACTTCGCCTTATTTAATTGCTGAAATTATGTGATTAGATAAAGTGAAAGTTTATGTTCAGAAATAGTAGTATTCTAATCCAATGATTTGGCGCACCGTGTTTAGCACGAATACATATCTTCGTTGCATAAAGTTTAGCTTTCATTACGTTTAGCTACTGAAACGCTAAAAGAATGGTTTGCGTTTGAAATTGGCAAGTTTATTTTAAGGTTTATTACAGAATCTGACGGTGCAGCACCATCTATCGGTGGTAGTTGATTATATGTTGATTTGAGCGTTTTAACAGTGCCAAGGGGAGGGGGGGGGGGTCAACTCCCTCTGAGAAAGATTCCAAGGTCACCACTCTCCAGATGAAACTCTTTTCAAAAATCGAACTTAGTTTTGGGGCTCTTTTACAGTTTCGCACAAATACTTAATTGTAGAAAAATGATGCATGTGTATAAAAACTTCAAATAAGCGTTTTAAGTTAGTTTAAATAAATGTTTTAAAAACAATAATAATTTATAAATTCAAAATACATCCTTGATTTTGGTAATGTTTTTTATCATATAAAAATACAACTTTAGAATCCTTAAGGGAAGAAAATATTCAGAAAAAAATTAAAGGTTTCATCTCTTTATGAAACTGGTGAACTGTAAGATTTTTATTTACTTGTTGACATCATCACTTATTATTTCACTAGTATAATTATACACTAGAAATTTTGATTCTGTAGCCTTTGTTTTCTTAGTATAAAATGAAGTTATTATAAACAGTTTAATAGGAAACACATTGCCTACAATATGAATATACACTAATTTATCTTTAATAATACTTTGATCATACATATCTCTGTATGTGCGTTTGTGCGTGCATGTGTCGAAGTGAGAGAAAAAATATGACCCCCCCCCCCCCCCTATTATTCTCTTCTAGCTACAGCTCTTGGTTTCAGATAACGCATGCCATCTGTCGGTGCTTTTTTGGAACTGAAACGAGGAAGCGTGGTAAATAAATTATCGACTTCACACAATTCGCACTCCTGCAAGAATAACTTCAATAGCTGTTGTCGTTTACCTTATTGAAATTTAAAAACGTTCAGTCCATTGTGGGGCTCCCTGTATATTTTAAAGAATTTTATAAAAATCCAATATTAAACGTTTATAGTTCTCTTTAAACAAACTTATGTGATATGTACACGGAATTTTAGAATTAAAACGAATATATTTAAATGCCATGCACAATCTCATTTTATTAATTTACTCTCTTACTTTTTGTGTTTATAAACTTATTATTATATTGTCGTGTACTGTGTTTAAAAACGTTTTCAGAATTAGTAATCATTTTTTAAAGTAAATAAAGAATATGATTCTTCAAATAATTAAAGTGTAATTTTTAAGATATATTCATAGATAAAATAATCTTAAAATAATTACATATTGAATTTTTTATACATAAGTAAAATCTAATTAATTTGAATAATTCCTTAATAAATTATTTACATAAGATGCGCTATATACTCTTACTAGACACATTTTGTTAAATGTAATTAATTGAATTAATAAATACAAACAATCATTATAGCTTGTTTTTGCATATGTAAATAAGTTTATTTGATATTGAAATTAAAATTCTTTTAATTAATATCAGGGGTCACAGCGTCCTATATTTTTTAAACTTTTTTCTATCTGTTCAAGAAGAAAGTATTGGATTCGTGAAAATTTTTGACTGCCGGTTTATGACGGATTTAAATATTTTATAAGGTTCTGTTTTTTACAAAATGTATGTCTGTATTTGACAAAAATTTTGTAGGTGCTCTATCTCAAGAACTAATGCATTGAATTTAATAAAACTTTAGATTCAGTTAGTCCCTGATATAAATTGGTGCTGATTTGTTTTTGGTGTAAATCGCCCAAAAGGTGGCGCTGCTGTGCTACATTATTCCCGATTATCTCGTTAGCTATATCTCAAGAACTAATACACCGAACTTCATCAAACTTCAGATTCTGTTAGACACTGACATAGATAAACGCTGATTAAGTTTTGGTGTAAATCGCCCAACAGGTGGCACTGCTATGCTACTTTTTCATGATTTTCACGATAGATATATCTCAAGAACCAATGCAACATTTTCTACTTCACACACGATGACACTTTGCATCCGGCAGATGGTGGATAGCACTGAACAATAAAATGTTTTAATTCCGTTGCTTCTCTGTCCTTATTGGTTGTTTTCAATTTTCTTCTTTGTCTGTTCATATATCCGGATAGTATTTTTATAATCATCCTGTATTTTGTTATTGGGCTGTTCGTAATGCTCCTTTAGTTTGGGAAAACCAATTCGTACCGGAAAATTCTACCCGTTAATTATTACACAATAGATATCGGAATTAATGTTTAATAATTAAATGATAGAATTATCCGGTACGAACGAACTTTCCAAACAACCCAATATTTTTATCATACTCCAATACAAGGAGCAAAATATACGATAAACAAGCCTCTATTCGGGCACGTGTGTTCAGACTTCTGACAGGTACTGTATTCGCCAACACTAGTTTTCCCTAAAAAAGATTAGGACAATTTTCTTTTGCACATATTAAAAAAGAACTATCGCGATTTTTTTACTTTGAAAATAGCGGTAGAAAGTATACAAGAAATATAGGACGCAGCGACCTCTGTTATTATCTATGTATTTTGCTAATTTTTAACATTTCTAAGGTAAGCTTAACTAAACATTGTGTAACTAAATGCGTCATTCTTCTTTTAAGATAGCTAATTAAAAATTAATGCATATAAACATATTTTACATCATTTACCATGGTAAATTGGAAGTACTACATATTGACACCGGTCATCTGATTCAGTAATTTTAATCCAACGTTATTTGAAATAACTAAAGTTCATGAAAGCAAGAATCACCGTTTTCTTCCTACAACTCTTTCCAAAAATAGGTTTTACTTTATAAAATATTTCGTTCTTGTACGATAACTTTTAAAAATTATTGGCATATAAATTAAGTAACTACTATAAATTAAAAATGTTTAATAATAATTTTTAAAAGGCCAAATCAAAAGTTTAAAATAATGCAGCATATTACAATTAAATTTAAATAATTTCAATATAAGATTTTCTGCAGAAATCGCAACATATTTTGAAATAATAATAATAATAATAATAATAATAATAATAATAATAATTTTTTTACCATTGATTAAACGCACTTGCTACCATCCCAAGAGTAGTCTTGATTCTACTCTTTCAGAAATTTGAATAGAGACATTTTTTTCTTATCAAGTTCCCAAATACTACTGTTACAAAAAATCATATAATTTTTTTCAATTTTCAGAAGTGAAGCCACTGCCATGTGTGACACTGAACAACACACTGACATTCTAAAATCATCCAGAGGACAAAATATTCAGGATACCTGATGCCCTGTTTGTTGTCGAAATGCTGTGTAGACAGTTATAGGCAGTGCTGTCAATATGACGTCAGCGTTACTCACGGACAGGATTTTGATTTATAATATCATAGATAAATATACATGATATATATATATATATATAAATAAACAGAATATTCAGAATTTTTACATTGCTAAACTGAGCGTAAAACCGACAGAATGAAAAATGTCCGAGTCGAGAATCGAACCCGTGCCCTTAGAATAACGCTCCAAGGCTCTACCACTGAGCCACAAGGATGATACCCAACTAGGCATCTCTCACTCACATATGTCGGTAAGGCTGCAACTGCAGCACAAGATGGAAATGTCATCATGAGCACACAAACCTTGTGACAAATTTGAGATGACATATAAAGCCACACAAAGTCCAGCATAGATTAATACATATAAGTGATCTACAATTAATATTTGAATTAATTTTCAAGAGTGAAATTCACTCGAAATTAATGAATAATAAACATGAATATTTACATTGCTAAACTGAGCGTAAAACTTACAGAGTGAAAAATGTCCAAGTTGGGAATCGAACCCGGGCCCATGGGATAAGGCCCCAAACTTCTACCGCTGAACTACGAGGACGATACCCAACTTGGCATCTATCACTCACATATGTCGGTAAGGCTGCAACTGCAGCGCAAGGTGGAAATGTCATCATGAGCCCACAAACCTTGTGGCTAATTTCAGACGACATATAAAGCCACACAAAGTCCAGCATAGATCAATACATACAAGTAAATTACAAGTAATTTTTAAATTAATTTTCAGGAAATTCACTCGAAATTAATAAATAATAAACATGAATATTTACATTGCTAAATTGAGCGTAAAACCGACAAAGTGAAAAATGTCCAAACCGGGAATCGAAACCAGCCCCTTGGAATAACGCTCCAAGGCTCTACTACTGAGCTACGAGGACGATACCCAACTTTGCCTCTTACTCACATATGTCGGTAAAGCTGCAACTGCAGCGCAAGGTGGAAATGTCATCATGAGCCCACAAACCTTGTGGCTAATTTCAGACGTCATATAAAGCCACACAAAGTCCAGCATAGATCAATACATATAAGTAAATTACAAGTAATTTTTAAATTAATTTTCAGGAAATTCACTCGAAATTAATGAATAATAAACATGAATATTTACATTGCTAAACTAAGCGTAAAACCGACAAAGTGAAAAATGTCTAAACCGGGAATCGAACCCAGCCCCTTGGAATAACGCTCCAAGGCTCTACCACTGAGCTACGAGGACGATACCCAACTTTGCCTCTTACTCACATATGTCGGTAAGGCTGCAACTGCAGCGCAAGATGGAAATTTCATCATGAGCGCACAAACCTTGTGGCTAATTTTAGACGATATATAAAGTCACACAAAATCCAGCATAGATCAATACATATAAGTAAATTACAATTAATTCTTCAATTAATTTTCAGGAGTGAAATTCACCCAAAACTAATAAATAATAAACATGTGTAGTTTACATTGCTAAACTGAGCGTAAAACGTACAGAGTGAAAAATGTCCAAGCCGAGAATCGATCCCGTGCCCTTAGAATAAAACTCTAAGGCTCTACCACTGAGCTACGAAGATGATACCCAACTTGGCATCTCTCACTCACATATGTCAGTAAGGCTGCAACCACAGCGTGAGATGGAAATGTCATCATGAGCACAGAAAACTTGTGGCTAATTTGAAACGACGTATACAAGCCACACAAAGTCCAGCATAGCTGAATACATATAAGTAAATTACAATTAATTTTTCAATCAATTTTCAGTAGTGAAATTCGCTCAAAACTAATGAATAATAAACATGAATATTTGCATTGCTAAACTGAGCGTAAAACCGACAGAGTGAAAAATGTCCAAGCTGGGAATAGAACCCGGGCCCTTCAAATAACGCTCCAAATCTCTACGACTGAACTACGAGGGCGATACCCAACTTGGCATCCCTCACTCACATATGTCGGTAAGGCTGCAACTGCAGCGCAAGACGGAAATGTCATCATGAACACACAAACCTTGTGGCAAATTTGAGACGACATATAAAGCCACACAAATTCCACTATATGTCAATTACATATAAGTAAATTACAATTAAGTTTTCAATTAATTTTCAGGAGTGAAATTTACCCAAAACTAATGAATAATGAACATGAATATTTACATTGCTAAACTGAGCGTAAAGCATACACTATGAAAAATGCCCAAGACGGGAATCGAACCCGGGCCCTTGGAATAACATTCCAAGGATCTGCCACTGAGCTACGAGGGTGATACCCAACTTAGCATCTCTCACTCACATATGTCGGTAAGGCTGCAACCGCAGCGCAAGATGAAAATGTCATCATGAGCACACAAACCTTGTGACAAATTTGAGATGACATATAAAGCCACACAAAGTCCAGCGTAGATCAATACATATAAGTGAATTACAATTAATGTTTCAATTAATTTTCAGGAGTGAAATTTGCCCAAAACTAATGAATAATAAACATGAATTTTTACATTGCTAAATTGAGCGTAAAACCGACAGAAGAACATTCAGAGGTAAAAACATCAAGCACAAATGGGTTTTAAAACAATGATATTTGATACGCTTTATTTAATTTTACTAAAATCATTGTATAAATTGAAAGGTTTTATTTCTAAAATGCATATTTTATGCTTTATTAAACTCGAACGTATCTACCTCATTTTTATTGGAAAGAGGATTTTGTTAAGAGAAGTGAGTTTAAAAAATAGATTATAAAAGTAATTTTCCTTCCCCTTTATTTAGAGAAAGCAAATTGTGTAAGTAATTCTTCTCAAATCATGAATATATTTTGAAATTCCTACATTTTTAAAAAACGTTAAATAATAAACTGATAAATTTCTCGCTTTTCTGACTTCTAAGTCCTGCACAAATATGTGTTTCTCCAGAAAAGTTTTAAATTTTCTACAAAATCTTATGCAAATTTACTCTCAATAAACATATAATATGATAATTTTTAATTCAAACTAATATGTTCAAGAATACAGAATAAATTGCTTTTTAAAAAAAAACTATTGTTTGTTCTGGTAATAATTTATAACTTTGTGTCAAAAATTTTCTAGCGCAATTATTTTAAACAAAAGTAAATAATTATTCTCGCGCAGTTGAATTTCGGAGTAAAATAAAGTAATAGTATATTTTTAAATATAGAATTTCATGTGGTTTACTGGTAAAGTGGAAATTTAAAATGGAAAATTGCCATTTTTACTTTCTTCTATTTATAATAAGAGAACGCACTGTAATCGAAATTTTTTTCAATTTCTAGTTTTTGGCGGATTTACATGTTTTAGGGGTCAGAGATAATGAAAAACATGTTTATACAAAATGTTTGCTTGTCAGTCTGTCCGTGTGTTTGTCCTCATTGTATCATCAAAAAGTGTATGAAGTTATGCATAGAATTGAACCAAATTTTATTTATTTGTTTTTGACGATGGCCAACAGGCCCACTTGAATTTCGGGATATTCCGCCGAAAACGGGCGATTTTTATTTCATTTTCATTATTGTGTCATCAAAAACTGTATGAAGTTATGCATAGAATTGAATCAAATTTTATGTATACGTTTTCGACTATTGCCTATAGGTCCTAGTTGAATTTGGGGCTATTCCGCCAGAAGGGGGCACTGTGATTAGGACTTTCGTGCGATTTTCTTTATTTTTCGTACACTGTTAAAAACTTGCAGCAAAGTGTCCAGTCATTTGACCGTTTTTGGAGAAAACGGTTACATAACCGTAACTTAACTATATTCTGAGTGTATTATTGCTCATTTTATGGTTAGAATATAGTTAAATTACGGTTATGTAAGCGTTTTCCACAAAAACGATCAAATGACTGGACAGTTTTCTGCAAATTTGTAACAGTGTAGTTGTAATGTACATTGGCCGCTCATGCAGTGCAGGTAATCCTGAGCTTCGCAAGCAGCTGACGTATAACAGAATAACGAAAAATATTGATTTTATTGGCGCTGTGATAGCGAATTTAGAAGTAGTAACATGTATGAGATAGAAGAAAGTTTTGGGATTAGCACATCCGACTAGTTCTTTCTTACGGTATAATACTAAATTTTTTAAGTATATATTTTAAACGTGTTCCAGTATAGATTATGAAACACTTTCCAACACATCTGAGAAACTGTAACGAAATTTCGCCTTTAATAAAGTGAAAGAAAATATCTAAGTATACAGCTTAGAAATCACTTTACACATTGTAAAACCCAGTTACAGTGCGAGTGCACGTGGCTGAATTTAAAGAGATCACCTTGCTTCTCCGACATTTTATGCAGTTATTTCACTTTTGAGGAGTAGTCGTTCTAATTTCCAGGTAAGAAGATATTTTAATTTACACAAATTTAAATTCGTATAACTTTCAGTTATGATACGTTTTCTGAAAGCTAATTTATTTCTCTTTGACTACATTTACTTCAATTCTAAGAAATTTATCAGATTAATACATTTTATAAAACAAGTGTGGAAATCAGTGTAGTAAGGGCGATTTTTAAAATTTCTACATAAATATCTGGAAAATTTATTACCATTTATTGTTAACATCAGAGATAACTCAACAAAAGCTACTAACTCCGAGAAGAAAGTACTTGAACTACCGTGCACAAAAAGTGCTTAAAAGTCTTTTCGGATCATAAGATAAGAAGATTAAGAAGAAAAAACTCGAAATATATCAAAAGAAAGAAAGGATCATCAGAGCATAATAGTAAGCAAAACAGTTTCCCGAGTATTTTTTCACATTTTAAAAGTGATTTCAATACATGGGACACCTTTGGAACATTATGCGCCAAAGGTGGCCCACAAGCTACAATTTTGCTAATTGTATTATAAAGTAATTAAATTTTATTTTACAAAGAAAAGCAAACTTCATATATCTTAGAGATACGTGTAAAAGTTTACAAACAAACATTCAGCCACACATACCCAACCAGAAAATAATAAAAAATCCTCAAAGCTTAACTATGGCCACCTTTGGGTCACCTACCTTATTTCATAAATTTTCAAATATTTATCCAAATATTTACAACGAATTAGAAATTACCATAATCGTTGTAAGCAATTACCTTTAACGTTGTCGTGAGTTTTCTAATTAAAAAGCCAAAATTTCTAAAATTATTCAATAAACTTGAAACAATTTTTTTTTTATAACTTGTAAATAACCAAATGAAAAAAAATAGAAATTTATTTATAAATTATGCTTTAACTTTATAAAAACAACATTTTACAAAAAAAAAAAGGAAAAGAAAAACTATTTCAGAAGTAAACAATCAAAACCTAAGTAAAAGGTGGGGGGTAAAAATCTTTAAAATGATCATTTTCACTATTAAAATATATTAATGTAAAAATATTGAAGAAATATACGTTACATATTTCAACATTCGTTATACATCAAATAAGATGACATTACTAGAAATCCCCTAAGGGAACTCATATAAGATTTTATTCTGTTCAGTTCCTTGAAATTGGACACAGGCCATATTTATGTCTCAGGGGAATCTATAAGCTTTTCATTTTCTTGTTGCAAAAGAAGGTTCATATTACAATTCATAGGATTCCATATTTCATATGATATATTTTATATCTGAATCGATAATATGTTTTATATTTTAAAAAAGGAATAGTTTTACTAAAAACAAGTAATGGATTTGTTAGTACGTTTACAAATATGTATAAGTTTGTTTCTAAATATGTATCTGTGTAGTATTTTAGTGGGTTATTTAAGGGAAAACAACCCACTATATTAAAACTTAATTTTTAAACTATTTTTTATCTACATTTTTTACACTCAGCAGTAGGGGTTTCCGCATGAATTACGATTTGTAGCACAACTTATGCAAAGTTTATGATCTTGTTTAATCAGTTATGGGCATAATGAATGATTTTTTTTCTTTCTAATGAATCCTTCAGGCAATCGCACAAGCATAGCTGCCAACCTTCGTATTTTGTTTAATCAATTACCATTAGAAATTTTGTAAAAAGGAAAGAAAGAAAATTATAGTTGCCAATCTATTTTTTAAAGCACTTTCCCCCAGAAATTTTGTTATATATATATATATATATATATATATATATATATATATATATGTGTGTGATTCTTGGAACTTTGAACTGGGAACTTGGAACGAGTTCAATAATCAAAGTTCATGGAGCCATGGTCTCCATATTTTATATTTATGACCGTAGCCGAAGTATACAGAACAACTATTACACTGGGAAAAATCAAATGGGCCTAAGAAAAGCAAAAAAGAAAAATAAACAACAAACAAACGACTTTTGGCCAAAAATAAACAAAGTACAAATTATATTAAATTAATGATATAGAAACAGAAAATGTAAAGATAAGCGTACAAAATATTTGCAGTTAAAAATAAAATAAAAAGAGAAAAATGCTATATACAAAAGCTATATACAAATAAATACATACAAAATTCCCACGAAGGTATCTAGCCCTAGCAATAGCTAGTGGACGAAACAAGAGAATGGAGTTAGGCTTTAATAACTTCCGGTATGGGGTGAACAGCCCCAGGTCACCTATAATTTGTCCTTTCATCATAATCAGAGAGATTGAACAATTCAGGATTATCAATAGAATGAATTTTGAGAAAAAAATGTTTAATGTATTATTTTTAATAGTTTTTCGAATATGATTTATTTTAAGGTCATTAATGGTCATTAAGGTCATAAATGGTTTAATTCCTGAAATACAAGGGGTCTTTCCTGATACCTCTTAGATTTTTATTCTGGAGAATCTGAATTTTTTGGATGTTGGAATTTGCCGCAGAACCCCAAATCGGAGCACAGAAGAAAAGTATGGATATAAGTATTGTTTTATATAACAGCAGTTTGTTTGCCATACTCACCTCATCCCTATAAATGAGGTGAGCAAGAATATTTTTAGATTTGTAAAGTCTACGGACGTTATATTCGACGTGTTTGTACCATATAAGAGTACTGTATAGATACACATCCAGATATTTAACCTCACGACCAAAGTGCCCTAATGAGACATTTAAGTTTAGATGAGATGGTAGAATAAGTTTTCTTTGAGAAAAAATCAGCAGTGGATTCAATACAGTTAACTTTAATCCTCCATTTAGCAAAAAAGTTATTAAGTAAGTGTATTTGTGATTGAAATTGTAAGTGTAGTTGAACCATGTCAGTGTAAAATGCCATGATTGTTGTATAGTCTGCATAAAGTGCTAATAAAATGTGTGGTGAACGTGGTATATCATGTATATAGATCTTGTATAGTCAGGTACCCAATTTCGAACCCCGTGGTAACCTCCACGCCCTGCATTAACAAGGCGTGGTATGGAGAATTTATTGCCATGGCGGCAATAAATGATCTGAAGCAAAGGTACAAGAAAATAAACTGAACATAAGCAGTAGGAATTTTAAGTTTTAGCAGTTTGTAAATGAGGCCATAGTGCCAAACTGTGTCAAATGCCTTCGCGACATCACTGAAAATTGCACCAACCATCTCCAAGTTATCAAACTCATCGTGGAGGAATTCTACCACTCAAAGTAGCTGATGCACAGTGGAATGTTTAGGCCTGATGCCAAATTGTTCAGGTGTGTGAGTGTAGAACTGTTGGAGGCTAGTCATAAATATATGCTCAATTAGTTAACCCAGCAGAGGAAGCAAACTTACAGGCCTGTAACACTTAGCCTGTGCAGGTGCCCCTCCGGGTTTCTTTATAGGAACTATAACACCCTACATCCAGGTCTAACGAAAATGCCGAAAATGTAAACTTGCATTAATAACATTTCCAAAATATGTAGCATATTGAATAGGCAATTGTTGATTACCAAATTTGTAATCTCATCACGCCAGGGGGCTTTTATATTAGAAAAACTTTTGATCACCGAGATAACCTCCTCAGGAGTAGTCGTATCAATTGCTCTGACAGCCGTATGGGCCAAAAATATATTGACAACATGAACAATACGGTCCATGGTATTTGGGTTGAAAACATATTTATGAGGTTTTAATTGATTTTGATATTGATAAACAATCACCTCATCTTTTTCAGAGTGAACACGCTGAATACCAGCATCCGTTCTGATGGAAGAGTAGGAGTAAAAGGTTTTCTTCCTCGGTTTCGATAGTTCCATAAGGAGTTATCCATAAGGACAAGGAAACTAATATAACAGTTCATTTATTATTTTCAAATATCCTAGTATCGCGTTTAATGATTGCCGAAAGACGGTTAATCTCATTACGGATTCCAGGTATCTATATGCTTGCAACAGTCGTAGTAACCAATTTCTGATGCTGATTTTGATTTCAATCTCTTTCGGGAGTTCTTGATGATTTTGAGGATAATGGTGACATTTTGCAGGGCTCTTAGTTTAATATTAATTAAAATAAAATAAAAAATCTTTTTTTTTTTACTAAATTTCTGGTAGTATTTTAAAGAAAAATACGAAGGTTGATAGTTTTTTCCCATGCCCGAATAATTTATTCTAATATGAAAATCATTTTCTGCCCATCAATAGTCTTCATAAAATATCTTGAAAGGTTAAATGTTGTGGATCAGACATGAGTTATTTCATGCAGTGAATAAACGATTAATCGCAATACACTATTTATTATATTTGACAATGTGCTTGTGGCACATGTGTGACTTAAACCTATACAATCTTGCGTATAATTTTTGTATACACACTCAAAACAAAGATGACAGCTTCACTTGCGATATTACATTTCATTTACGAGAGAAAGTCATTAAGTAAGTCCCAAAATATAATTAAATAATAACTTACAATGATATTCACTTCAAAACTATTTTTATTTCTCAACATATTCTCCACCAATATTTATGCACTTATATCACTGTTTTATCAGTGCCCCAACACCAGCTGCATAACATTATTTGGGTTGTCAAATTGTTCAGGGGTGTGAGTGTAGAACTGTTGGAGGCTAGTCATAAATATATGCTCAGATAGTTTACCCAGAAAAGGAAGAAAACTTACAGGCCACTCCACCAATTACTTCTCCACCAATATTTATGCACTTATATCACTGTTTTATCAGTGCCCCAACACCAGCTGCATAACATTATTTGGGTTGCTGTCTCAGCCACATTAGGACTTCAAGTTCAACCTTTTCATCATCTGTGAACATCATCTTGCTTCCAAGATGCTTTTTTAGTGGACTAAACAGATGAAAATCGTTGGGGCTAAGTCGAAGCTGTATAGTGGATGTTGAAGAAGTTGCAAGATGATGTTCAGAGATGATGAAAAGGTTGAACTTGAAGTCCTAATGTGTCTAAGACAGCAACCCAAATAATGTTATGCAGCTGGTGTTTGAGCACTGATAAAACGGTGATATGAGTGCATAAACATAAATATTGGTGGGGAATATGTTGAGAAATAAGTGAATATCATTGTAAGTTATTATTTAATTATCTTTTGTGACTTACTTAATGACTTTCCCTCGTATAAATAATTCTTAATTTTAATGTAAAGATTTCCACTAATGTATGTTTTAAATTTTGACTGAAATCTTATAAAATTTCGAAATCATTCCAGTTTTGTATGATATTGAAATTCATTGAAATTTAAATATATATTTATGCCTAATATTAAATATATTCAAGGAATATATCAAACACGAACTTTGAAAAGAATTTACAAATTGATAAATAAATGATGAAAACAATATTAGATTTACAGAAAGTTATTTATCAACAATCTAAATAATTCATTGGTATACTACAGTACTTAGTTATGATGGGTACCACTCCATCAATAACACATTAATAATAAATGAAGGATTACGATGAAATAAATTGATGCTTTTACTAAGAAAATTATTAAACGATAAATTTATTTGAAAAATAAACGTGGGATCTAATACTGCCTGAAATTACACCATTAAAAATTCATACTAAATATTTAAGTAGACATTGGTTTTAAGATCCACTTTCATATCATTAATAATTCAGAAAATATGTAGAGCGGCCCTTGTTTAGTATGCATTACTATATAATCATTAAACAACAACAACAAAATGACAAAAATGGTTCCAGACATTTATTTAAAATATAATAATGTAATATTTAACTAGTATTTTTAAAGATAAAATCGACTCGTGATTCTATATTATAACAAAAATACTTCCAGATATTTTAAAGATTGTGAAACTTTAAGATGCTAAAGATTATTAATTTCAGATTAAAGATCGTTAAATTAATTTCAAAATAGCGAATTTAAAATCATTTAAATTATGTAAAGTACATAAAAATCTAAACGCAAGTCACTTCAGTTCTTTTTAACAAAGAAAAATAAATACATATCATTTTACTCCTGAAATGTTTTTGTTAAATGTGTATGCTTTATTTTATCATAAGTCATCTACATATTAAAATCCAATTTAACTTTTTTTAAATTCTGAAGCAAAACTAAAACTTTATTACATAATAAGTTCATCATCCATAGCTGTCAATTTCTGATTTTTTTTTCAAGTCAAATAAACAGGTGTGGAATCAGAAAATGTACGTTGTTGGGTGTATATGTTTTCGTTACGTAGTAATTGATTCCGTTTATTTAAAAAAATTGATTTGGGGAAAAAATCGAATTTTAACAGAATTTTGCACTATGAGTTTGCCAAAAAACTTGGAAATAATTTTCATCACATTTGAATGATTAAACAGTCAACTATAAACTATTGAAAGATAAACCAGTTAATGTTAATGAGAGATTGGTTATTTAGATATGAATCCAAGTTAACACCAAGCAGTTGATGGCTGAGCTGTTTGCAATAGAGATGAGAGCCGGGGAGCCCTAGCCCGGGTTCGACACGGGCTCGGGATCGATTTGCATACCAGTCTTTGGGCTCGGGGTCGAACTCAGGCTCATTATTTCTGAAACTGAAAATTTTATTTTTTCATTTATAGAAAAAATAAAAATTAATTTTATTTTTTCTTTAAAATGACTTATTCTGTTTCAAATCATATCTTAATGTTATTTTGATTAGAATGAAGGGGATTCAGAAATGTTTTTTTTTCTTTTCTAGTATTAGAATGCTGTTTTAAAAGAAAATTTGTGATATTTACAGATTTATATCCAGTGGTTGGAGTATCATAGCTGAGATTTTTTCCAACAGAGTGAAAATATGCCGGGACCAGGACTCGAACCTGGGTACTTTGGTTTGCCGTACCAACGCTCTCCCTACTGAGCTATCCCGACGATATCCTGGTCTGGCATATCTCACTCTTATTTGTTGGACAAGGCTACGAACTGCAGCGCTAATTTCATTCATCCGAGCTATAACTATAGCATTTACATGATGAACCTTGAAACAGCACGGAAACTCCTGTATACCATGTAATTAGGTCATAACTGAGGTTATACTTAGGTTTCACTCTGTTGGAAAAAATCTCAACTATGATACTCTAACCACTGGATATAATTTACCTAGTTGAATATGCTTTTCTCTATTCATTATGACTTTACAGATTTATGTCTGGCATTGATGGCGACGATCTGTTGGATGGCACCAATCGGATGAGGCGCGAATAATTTGTTGTTAGATTTCCGTTTGTGACAGTAGAATAAATTTTAATTAGAAAGCTTTTTTTAAGAGATCTAACGCAAAATTAATATTTTCTTTTGTTTTTAGTCAATCAGCATTAGCTTTAGGTTTCCAAAATTTTAGTCTTCCGTTGTGTACGAGTCATAATAGCCTTTCGTAAAAAAATAACGTTAGTGATTCTTATATTTATTTTTTGTCATGAACTCTGCTCATGCTGCGACTCTGCTCTGCACATTCACGAAGTCACTTTCACCTATAGGTAGATATATTTGGCATGTATTGTTATTCCAATAGAAAGCAATCGGACAACTATTTTCCTGTAAAAGCATCGGTTCTTTCAGGTAACGGTGTCAAATTTTTCAACTAAGCTCATTTTCAGGGACACGACAATCACGAAAGATTGTTTCGAAGAAGGTATCAACTAAAATTTAACATGTACATCTTTTATGGGAAATTAAACAACGTATTTCAATTCTTCGGCATATAAATATTAATTTCTGAAAGTTTCATACATTTATTCATAAAACGCACTTTGTTAATGTGTAGGGAAGAGTGGGGCAAGTTGGAACGTTTTTTACTTTTGGATCCTTAACTTAGTAAACCATAGGTATTAGTTCAAACACTTAGGGTTATATTCTAGCTTCAAATGTTTGCTACAATTTAAAATAAATTATGTAAAATAAAAACCATACTGAAAAAAATAATGAATGACAATATAACTATCGACAAACTGTTCCAACATGCCCCTCCATGGGGCATGTTGGAACATACTGTGGGGCAAGTTGAAACACAATGAAACAAGTTACAAAATTAATTATAAAATATTTAATTTTAATAATATGAAGTTACAGATAATGCAAAATATTGTAGCCTGATAGTTCCTGTGCTTTGTATTTTTTGTAGGCCTTCATAAATTGACAAATCATATGGAAATACCAGTTTTTTGGTACATCTGTAAGTACTTCCAACTGTGATGGGGGGTTGAAGGATGAGGCAAATTTTTTCATAGGAGTGTACCATCCCCGATCTTCCTTATCAGGGAAAACAAAACCCTTTTCACTATTACACTTTTTCAGAAAATTAATTTCTATTTCATCCATCTTTAACTGCGTGTACCATCCCAACAAATGTATTTTTTTAGTGGAAAGCTTCACGACAGCAAAATTATTAATTTGTGGTTTTCTATCCTCACAAATGGATAAATCAAACTCAATAGAATCATCATCATCTCTTCTAGCAGCATCATACTCAATTTCTTCATCTGTGTCACTTTTGAAGGACATCTTCTTGCTCTTCGGTATTTACTTTTACTTAATTGAACTGGGTTTAGAAGGTTAAGCTTTCTTTGCACTACAGCAATGGAGCACATGACCTTTATTTCTTTCTGTTGTCTTTGCTTTAATGCTTCCTCAATTATTTATTTTTTAACTGGTGTGTCTATTAAGATCTTTGTCGAGCTTTTTTTCTTACCCTTATTGGAACTTTTTCTTGGTCCTGCTTTTGGGAAAGGTTGAATTTCTTCCAATGTGATTGCAGGACATCTAGAGCTAATAGTTGCTATATTTGATGGAGAGCTATGTATTACAGCTAAAGAAAGAATAGTAGGATTTTTTACTGTTTCTGGATTAGGGCGGTTAGTAACATCTGATGGCGATAAATCAACTTCCATAAAAATGTGGTGATTCAATGGGTATATTCATGAAACCATTGAATCAGTCTTTGCTAGCTTTCATTTTAGTAACCCATGATTTGTGAATAACTTTGTTATTAGCAACTGCGTAGTTGTGGGCTAGCTTCATTACTTCTCGTGGACATAAACCATAGTATATTTGAGAATCATGCATAATATATTGAGCAAGTTGTTCTTCTTCTTCAGGATATAACGCCTGTCTAGGTTTGGTGTATCCTACCTCAAAATTTATGGAAATTACAGTGGTAGGGTCAATGGTGCTATTACAACAAAATCCTCAGCTGAAGCAGATGTTGAAGTACAAGAGTCAGTGGTAACCGAATAAAAGGGGTAGGTGATAGCAAAGGTAGAGATGATCAAGGCATTAGAAGTAGATGGGGCATTTAGAAATCCACAGTTGGTAGGCACAACGTTATCAACTTTGCGTAGTTCCTCTTGCTTTTTTAGTTTCAATAAAAATTCAATAAAAAGGTTCAAATTTTATCATTATTCAATAAATAATAATATTACTATTTTAATAAAGAAATCGAAAAATGTATATTTATATGCAATATTTTGAGCAAGAAACGATATGGGACATGTTGGAACTGTGTTCCAACATGCCCCTTCCAAAGTGTTTCAACATGCCCCATACTACAGTATTATTTATCTGTTATTTTAGGCCTAACATAACAATAGCTACTTGTTAATGGATGCTATCAACTGAAAGCCTGATTTTCAAGCAATTTGACAACATAACTTGAGGTAAACTCAATATAATACTTCAAAAGTAAATAAAGATTTTAAAGAATATGGAAAATTTACTTACCTTGCATCAAATTTAAAAAATCAATCTGCCAAGAAAACTTGAAGACCTAGGATCCTGAAAACAACATGGATCCTTGGTGTGCTTAAGAGACACAAGTTAAGTATTCCCATAATCCTCTGCTTTTTTCAAAATGGCTACCAACTGAAGTGTTTCGACGTGCCCCATGTTCCAACATGCCCCTCCCTCCCCTACATATGATTTGCTTGCTAAAAGAGAAAAAATATCAGAACCTTTTAAGGATGTATATATATATATTTTTTATACCAAACTTCTCTTTTGCTAAGACTGAATGTAAATTTTCATAAAATTAAGTATGTGCTATTTATTAACAGTTATTTCTATCTGAGAAGTTGTTTAAAAATGATATATTACTTATGAAAAAATTTTTAAATATTATGCAGGGGGTTTTTATTATTATTATTATTATTGCATACTTTCGGTATCGGGTTCGGGCGCTGATGACACAAAATATTTTGGGATCGGGCGCACTCTTATTTAAAATAGTCGAGCTCGGGCTGGCTTGGGCGGGCCCGGGCTCCGAAAAGAGAGCCCGAACTCATTTCTGGCTTGCAAAATTTTATTCTATTGCCATGTACCATCTGAGTTGTTTTAATGTCTTAATCCATCCATTCTCTATATCTCTCTTTTTTCTTTTCTTTTTCATTTGCATTCGTATAATGGGGAAAAAAATTGAAATTGTATTAAACGAATAATTTTAACAAAGTATTTATGTATATTTTTTTCATTTTCTAAGAAGAAATAATCAATTTAAATTCGTTTTACTCACAAACAATAAATTTTTGAACATCTAATTATAAATTCTTCTGCAAGAACTTAAAAGTAAATGATGATTTCTTCTTAAATGAAAGAAATGGGTATTCTCAGTCTCATAATTAGATTTTAAAAGCATACATAAACATTTATTTATTGATTTTACAGCCTTTTTAAATTTACTTACAGTGTTTTTTTTTGTTTTTTCGTATAATTCTATAGTAGTAACTTTTTGCTTACTGTGTAGTATATATAGAAATCTACAAATCATATACAGGGCTGCACAAATTAATTCGGATGTTTTTACAATTTCAAAGAAACAACCTCTTACAGCTACATAACAATGCCATAACACAAATCCATTTCCCATATTTAACGATTTAACACAAGATTCCGCGATGAATATTCACCCAGCGGATGAAACTTCCCACTTCCAAATTAACAATAAGTGCAACTCTTACTCTTTTTCCCACCGCCTAATGGTTTTCACCGACGGTTCACGCACCGAAACCGGCGTTGGCGCAACTTTCTGCTCCACGGAAGTCAGAGTGCTGATTCACCGGTGGGCCTGCAGATTGGATGACTTCAACTCAACATATCAAGCTGAGCTCTTCACCTTCCACAAAGCTCTAGAATGGATTTCTGAAAAACCAACAATCATTGCAATCTCCATCTTTAGTGATAGCTTATGCAGTCTGCAGGCTTTCTACGCTTTTAAAACCTCCAATTACCAAATCCATGAAATTAAAATTCAACTTAAAAACATCCTACATAAAACATCCCTAGAACGTGTGACAGCACACAAGAGGATCTTCGGTAATGAATCCGCATATTTACTTGCAAAGAAATCAAAAACAAAAACATCTATAGACACCTCTTTCCCTGCATTTCGCTCTTATATCAAACAATATTCATAAAAACACGTCTCGTGCAACAGTGGCAAAACCACTGGGATTATTCAGAGAAAGGTAGATATACCTATGACATAGTCCTAGTGATATCTTGCAATCTTCTATCATTAACCTCAACCACTGCCTTCTTGACGGAACACGCCCCTTTCGGGACATACTTGCATAAGTTTAAAAGTGCCCTCTCCCCACCCCAACCTGCGAATGTGGCGCAGAGGTTTACTGAAACTGATTAACTAATCGACAACATCCTTTGATTTAGTAGAAAAATGCAAAATGAAATAAATATTTATGCATTTAACTACACTAGTGGAAAAAATAAAGAACAACTATAATAAGTCACTTTATAATAATTATATTAAGTGGAGTCCGATGAAAAATTGTATGTAACTAAAATAAGATCAACGTATACCGTGCACCAGTGGTATTCACCTTTTCTGCACAGAAATATGCAAACTCGATAACAAATTTGTGCGTGTTAAAGGTAGAACAAGTCGTTGAAAAGGCATTTGGCGGATTGTGACAAATGGCGTGTAATGGGAGAATGGAAGGAAGACTGTAAGTTTTTAAAGCTGCAAAGCTTGCATTTCTTGCAGGAATGTGCACACAGCTAATGATCTATATATCTCGAAAAAGTTGTAAAATATAACATAAACTTTACCCTACCTCACTTTATATGACATTTCCAATATTTTTATTTGAATTTACTATTTTGCGCAAAAAAAAAAATATTTTATATTTTGAAGATAATGTTATGCATGACAAAATAAAAGATTTTGTGCAAGTTCTATGTTTTTTTCAGCAAAAGCATTCTAGTTACATGCGGAATACATATATCTACAAATATTAAAGCAACAAGTAGTTGCTTTAATATTTCCTGACAGTGTATTATATGTTATATTATCAGGGATTTTTTAGGAGATTTTTGGGTCCTTAAAACAACCCTTTACAAATTTTTCATCTCAAAACAGAGCCCTTCAAAAAATACTTTATCTTAAAAATAGACCTTTCACAAAACCTTTCCACTTCCAAACTGAATCTTTCACAAATTTAATCATTTAAAAATAAAATCTGGTTTGTCACAAAATAATTGAACTTGTCAAAAAACATATTACTTAGCATTTTTAGACGCAAAAACGCTCCTGTGTGAAGGATAGATACACAGGAGCCTGAAAATAACGATAATTTCAAATTCACAAAATTACGACTAGAAGTTTTATAAAAATTAAAATTAAAATTAAAATTAACAATTTCGAAAAACCAGGAAGGACCCTGTGAGAAAAATCTGGACTGAACCTCTGAATATGTTAACATGTAATGATAATTTTCTTATTTCTAACATATGATAAAGTTACTACATGTGATAAAATTTGGAAAATATTCTAAAGAAGTCATTAGAACCACTGAAAATTTGGACCATACTATAGAAATATAATTATAAATATCCCTACAAAAAAAAACCACGATTATTTTATTAATTATTATTATACGCTTACACAAGAACGTTTGTTGCCAAATATAATAGTATTTGTTTTTAATGAGATGCTAAAAAAGGCACTCTCAGAACGTATTTGATTTCTTTTTAATTAAATCTAGGAGTTACTTCCATAAAACTTACACTAATTTTTAACATTTCACTTCTATCTTTTTCCATGTCAACAGCAGCAGAATCTCAAGTTTCCAATTAAGAACAAGTCAAACTTACAGAAAGCGCTTTGTGTGTTTAAGACTTTTTTTAAGGTAAAATTGTTAAACATTTCAGAAAATGGAAAACCTGATTAAAAGTATAATTTAGGATCACATATCACATGTAAATATTAATAAAATTAACAGCAATTTTAAATGCAGCGTTTTTTAGTATACAACCAAACTTAAAGATTTTTTTATAAATGGACATTTGTAAAATTTTCTCTGACAATTATATGTATTTTTAAATATGAATAAAAATAATTTAAATATGAATATATTTTAAATAAGAATTACATAAATGGCAATTTTAAACACAAAATTTTTTTATTATTATTATACTACCAACATTAAAGATTTTTTTATAATCTGAAATTTATAAGATTTTTACTGACAGTTATATTATTTAATTAAAATATTTAGCTTACAGAAATTTTAAACATAACCGATCTTACAGTTGAGTATTCAGAAATGTAGTTGAAGATTTTTTTTCAAGTATCGCTTGCAGTATCATGCTTTAAAAGATAATTTTTAATTGCGTATTATTGTTTCTAGAAATGCAATTTCAACTTATAAATAATATACAGGGTTATCCAAAAGTCACAAGAGGTATAAAAATTGTAAAACTTTAAAAAACACAAATAGTAGCACATTATGTTTTTTACATAAATTCACAGAAAAACATGGTGTTTTTATGGCAATATAACACAAATAGTACCACATTTATGGTCTAAGAGAAAAAATAATAAAAAAATTTAGCAATCGATGACGTTTTACTCGTCATAATATGCAAAATAAAAAACATATGCGCTCATGCGCACCACACATTGCATTTGTTATATAGACAAGGGGTATCTGCTGTTTCCCTCATACTGCGTCTGAGAAGCTCGTCATGACTATATCAATGAAGGATCACGCTCTGCTTGAGAAGCTGTTTTACAAGATTGGTGACTGTACTGCAGTAGCTCTCAAGAAGTTCCGGACAATAAAAGATATGAAAAAATGCTGTGGTCGGATCTATGCCAACGGTCTGGAGAAAATTATTAAGAAATTCGAAGACACAAGTTCATTTGAAGTGAAATCTCGCAGAGGGAGGAAACCAATTGCTTAGACGGCAGTAGAAGATGTGACCACAGCATTGCAGGAAAAGACGAGCAGTGGTATGGGAAACTCAAAAACACGAAGAATTGACCGATCGTTAGATATGCATGTAAGCTCGGAGCATAAAAATTTTACGAAACATCCTGAATTGCTATCCATTCAAAATTATCCATGTTCAAAAGTTGCATCCTGTTGGTATGACAGACTTTTGCTCTAGAAATTTTGCTCGCATGTAAGTGGACAATGAATTACCATGGAACATTGTGTGGACAGAGAAAGTCAATTCACAACTCAAATGTTATGTCCATAATGAGAATTGCAGAATATGGGCAACGTGAAATCCATTCGAACTTGAACCAATACCTCTTCATTCTACAAAGGTAACTGTGTGGTGCGGGTTTTACGCCATCGTTTATCGTAAGGCCATTCTTTTTCGAGCAGATAGCTTTTCTGCGAGTCCTGTTACATGTACCGTCAATGGTAAACGCTATGAGACTGTTTTGCGCAACCACGTCATTCAAACACTTCAACAGCGTGCATGCGTGGGTAGCATAATTTTTATGAAAGATAGAGCTCCTTCAAACATTGCAAAGCCAGCGAAGCAGCTGCTCAATATGCATTTCGGAAATGATAGAATTATCAGCGTCATTTTCTAACAGCCTGGCCGCCAAGATCACCTGATTTTAATCCTTGAAATTTCTGGATGTGGAGTTATATGAAAAATATTGTAACGCATTGCGCAACACATTCACAACATCACCACTGATGCACACCAATTTGTTGTGAAACATGCTGTTTCTCTGTTTCAGCTTGTGGCAGAAAATGGTGGACAGCATATTGAACATTTCTCGAGAAAGTCTCCAGACAGTTAAAAATCGATTTTATTCTTGCTTTTTCTGCGGTTTTCGGCCTCAGGACAATTAAAAACCAATTTTCCCCATCCGATGTGGCAACACCTTGTCGTAATAGATGAGCTTTCCACTACGAGTGCCACAATTGCTGAATGACTTGAAAGTCATTTTTTCAGTAATAAACCGATATAGTCATGCGCACTGAACAGTACAGTTGGTTTAACCTGCAACTCACGCAATAGCCGTCGCATTGGGATTCCAATGTCACTCGTAGCCAAACCCATTTACGTTAAGACGAGAAAAGCGCCATCTATTGCTAAAATTTCGAACTGTTTTTTCCTTATGCCATCCCATTTCCCCCTTCTGACATATATTCAGGTCAAATTTCAGGTCATTATGACCAGTGGTTCTTTTTTTACAGCTTTTTGAAATTAGAACTTTAATAATAATCAGAGAATGTGTGTCCAAAAACGATTAAAACATACTTTAACATTTGCTTGTTTGGAGATACGTAAGCAATATAAAATGCAAAAATGCCCAAAAAAGGTGGAGATTAAGATTACGTTGATGAAAAAAATCTCCAATTAATATCCAAAATGTTATTTTTTTTTTATATTGTTTTTGTGTCTTATAAGCAAAGTTCAGAAAACCTTTTTCATGCTCTGACAAGTAAACCAGTAACAAATTCAGTAAAACAGTAAATAGTTTTTACTACCAAAACTCACCGTTAATTTAGGAATTTTCAGAGCTTTTCAGCACCAAAAAATGATCGGTTCGTTTTAAGTGCTCCGAAATTTCCTCAATATTAAAATATTAAACTTTTAACACAAGAACTATATCCTTTTCGTGTTATTTCATATTCATACCATTAAAACATAAAAATATTGATATGATTATTTTGCTATGAGGCTGTTTCATTTCATCTGTTACCAAGGTGTAAGAGAATTAAACTATGTTTAACGACAAACGCTTACGGTCATAATGCTTTTATTTTGAATTTATTTACTAACACATTATTAAATTGTTTAATATAATTATTTGCTATACTGACATATTGTTTGTTTTAATTAAACGTACTTTTAGGGAAGATAATGAAATTTTTAATAATTTTAAAATCCATTTTATAAACATTAGCAGTAGTTGCATATACATTCCAGCATATACTTGGAATCAGATAGAATCAGCAACATTATGAAAGACAGGCAGAATTTTTTTTCACCCAAATCGTACCTCGTTATTTAAGATATTGTAAAGGTATGGTAAGTCCCTTTATTTCTATTTTCTCTGTAATAATGTGAGTAACCTATTGTCACCATTTTGAAGAAATTGCATTAAAAATTTCTTAAATTAAAAATAGAGTATAAAAAATAAAAAATAATTTAAAAAATAGCTAGTTTGGGCTTATTTTTACAAATAAACAGCTTTCAATAATAAATATATATATATATATATATATATATATGTGTTACATTATTAAATCTTCCTTCGCGATGTTTCTCTGTTTTATAATAAATTATCACCACACACACACACACACAGTTTCACTATTTCCTTATTCCTTAATAATATCTATCATTAATTCTATTTAATTCTATTAAATTCCCCTTAAATTTATTATTATTTTGCCCAATATACTTAAATATAAAGCTCTCAGTTACTCTTAAATTATATCATAAATTCTGATCATTTCTGTGAATTCGAATGTTTTTTCGAAAGCCATTTTATTTTATTTTTCCTTTTCCTCTTTCCGAGTTTTCCCGCGCTCGTTTCTTTTCACTATAAAATGCGTCCGCTTAGAATATGTTAGAACTATTTACTTTATCATCCTCATTGGCCATGACGTAGATTGTACGCGTTTCCCTTATTCTCTCATTGGTTAGAACACGCGCTACGTCATGATCTGGTATCTTTCCGCTTATTCACAAAAAGCGAGTGTAACCGTGCTTCCCTCAGTTTTTTGGCCATTTAGCAAATCTTAACAGTCCCCTGGCTGCGCCTTTCACTCATCTTGTATTCTAAATAATTAAACCTAATAGTTCTCGAGAAGTATGATCATATTCGATGTATTTTAATAACAGCTTGTGACAACTATTTCAGTGAGAGACGGCACTGCACATTTGAATCATGTGAGAACTGCTTCCATGTCGATTTTTAAAATAAAACATGGAACTCTGAATAAGTTGTTTTTTCTTCATACTGGAGAAACACGCACGATGTCAATTCATTGCCTGGATCCGCTACGACGACTGCCACTATATTTACTCTTCGGATAATCGACGACTGCGTCCAGCTTTATTCATTGAAAGAACAACTCGCTTCACTTATATAATTCAACTGCAATTCCATACAGCTTATCGTCAATCTTCTTCAATATATATATATATATATATATATATATATCGATATTAATGCATTAGAAGGTCCAGGGTCCAGTAAAGATGATCAAAAATAAAAAAAAAGCTAACACCAGCTTGTGTTTTAAATATATAGGTTCTCTGGTTTAGGAAACGTTTTTAAAAATGCAAGTGTTTCGTAAATAATTTTAAAAATACCCCCCCCCCCCCACACACACACACACACACTCAATAAAAAAATGAAATAGGAAAGCAGAGAGGAAAAGGAAAAGAAAGAAAATAAAACAGAATGATTTCATAAGCAGGCACAGTAAATCCCACCTTTTTTTAGAAAATAAACTAAACTTCATACGCATGCAGTATATTTCATATATTTTGTCATCCACGACACTCCCTATGACAATCGGGATTATTCTTGTATATCTTACGCTAAACCTGTTTTCAAAACAACTTACAAAATATTGTTTCCTAAAATGCTTTCTCTAGAAAGCTGTCAAATTATGTGTAAAAGCAATATATCCTTTTTGCTGTCATGTGGGAGAACTCAAAGTGACTTAATAAATGCTAAATTTCTATTTGAAAAAGTTAACACGTTTGTTTAGAAATATAAAATATGAAAAATGCATATACACGGTGCGCTACAATTAACTCAGCAGGATTTTTCGTGCAAACTTTTAATCCTATATCTTTGTGTTTACAAACATGACATCAAAATAAAACTTAAATGTTCAAACTGTGTATAAAGAGAAAAATGAACAGAATAATAAGCATTTGTTGTCATAATGGGTGTTTAGAAAGTTTGGGAAATTTTTATATGAAATACGATTATCACGTGTTCCGGAAACTTGAAGTTTCTGCGATAGATGTGACAGAGGTACCAATGATTATGTTTTTTTTTTTTTTTTTTTTTTGGCTTGTTTGTTTGTTTGTTTTTCACTCTATGGATGTTTTATTGAACACAAACACGCTACCCTGTTTACACTTTATTTGTAAGCAACATACAATCCCAGTGCCCTTAACCTCCTGACCACACATCAAAAGGCAAATTTGTAATGTTGTTTTCTCTATAATTTGTTAAAAATGCTAAAAAAAGAGGGGGTTTTTTTTCAACATGAAATAAAAACTTAATTACTTATGTGAATATAATACTTGGCGGTATTAATCATCACTCAATGTTTTAAAACTGTATTATATCTGTCGAATTATATTAATTTAAATAAAGCTTCTGTTGTAGTGAAACCTTCAGCTTAGTAAACGGATATATCAGTTCACGGCTCATCAGTTATTAAAATAAAAGCTAGTTGATTTAATTAGGACCCTTACTGTTAACATCATCATTTCATAACAAATTATAAAATAAGCATCATTATTATTATTCTCAAAGATTCAAGGAAGAATTTGTTAGATCGATATTTCCTGAAAAATCCAGTGTGGTTCTTTATTTTTTTTAAATATCGCAAAAGCATTGCTCATGATAATTTGCCTTTAAGTAAGTCGACTAAATAACAAATTTTAAATATGGCATAATTCATATTTTAAAAATACAGGATATTCCAAAAAAGTACAAAAAACTTTAAGAAGTATGGTAGAGACCATTACAAAAAAAATAATAATAATATTAAACTAGCTTTACTATCTATTTATTCAGTCTAAAATATTGAGTGTTTAACCCCAATCCAAACCCGGAATCTTGCTAATTATAATAATATTATCAATATTGATTCATGATTATTTTAAAAGTCAACTGACACTTTGAGAATCAGAAGTGTCCTCCACCATCAGCATTCAAAGAGTATCAAATAGACACTTCATATTTCGGAATGTAGTTGATATTACTTACTACTATATCGTTAGAATTACTTAGCATTTCCAGAATGTTACATAATTCCATCACATTTCCCATAAAATAAGATACGTTTAATAAAATTATCGTCAGAATATCTCCATTATCTTTAAAGTTATTAACAAAAATTCGGATTCGGATTGAAGAGAGACATTTTATATTTTTGAAGGGTAAATGGATCTTGATTTTCTATACAAGTATTTTAAAAATACATCATATTTCAAAAAGTATAACAAACTTTAAGAAATGGTAGAGCCCATTACAAAAAATTAATAATTAAAAAAAAAATTCACAATCCATTTAGTCAGTGTAAAATATAAGGTATTTAACCCCAATACAAACCCAAAATGTTTTTAATTATAATAATTTTAACAGTAATGAATCTTGCTTATTGTTTTAAAGATTACACTTTGATCATCTGAAATGACTTCCAGCAGCAGCATTCAAAGTGAATTGAATAGACGTTTCATATTTTGGAATGTAAATAGCATTACATTTTACATGGCTAACAGAATTACTGTGCATTTCCAGCACGCTATGTAATTCCATTGCGTTAGTAAAATACGTTTCATAAAATTTTGATTCTGAACGAAAATTCGGCTTCGGATTGAAGGTAGACATTTTATATTTTTAAAGAGTACGGGGATATCGATCTTGGTTTTCTGTATAAAAATTATTTCTTATTATATACTCTACCACCTCCTTAATTTTGTCTAATCTTCTTTTGTAACTTCTGTTTAATTAGTGTCTCATAACTAAAACTATCTATAAATTTACTTTGTTAATTTATGTATTATTTTCCTAAGGTTCAATTCAAAATGTTTACGAATATTAATGTGTCGGGACGTATACGTCCCGGCGGAGTATTCTTTTATTCTCTTTTATTTGCACTACTATTTTGAAATATTATCTCTGCCATACACTTATACAAGTATATTTTCAAGAGAAATCTGCCCCAAAGAAATATTTCTGTAAATTGTGGTAAGATTGAATATACAATTGTCACCATTCCTTACCCGTAATCAAAGGGATAATGCAATACCCCCTACATAATGTTCCCCTACATAAATTCCCCCTACTTATGTAGAGGGTAATGGTTAATATAACTTTGCTTAACATATTACGCTTTCAGAAAATTCTAATCGTATCTTCTGGCAAAACTAATAAAGCTGAAAATGAATAAATTATACTCTGATTGTCTACTAACCTCTTAGTAGAAATCAATTAGATTCGAAAAGCTATTTTGAATTGTTCCTTATATTCTTCTTAATTTAGGAACAAAAATTTCCAAATAACTGAAAAAGCTTTCAGCATATTTTTCTTAAAAATTTTAACATATTAAAATTAACACACAAAAATTATCATTTACATACATCATAATAGGAGAAGCAGACTTTTTAATTTAAGGCAGAATATTTTATTACATTATAGACATTCGTGAAAGAATTTTTTTAAATATTTCCTCAAACATATTTTGTGGAACTTAAGCTAAAAAAAGAAAAAGAGCATCGTGAAAAGAATTAAATTTTTAAAATGTCTCTAAATACGTTGGCGTAATTATACAGTTCTTTCACTTCTTGACCTAATCTAAACTTTTAGGTTCTGCGCATTGAAGTACAGAGAAACGTACGTAAATTTGTGAAAATATAAAATTGTCTTTAAATTTTTTTGAAAAGTCCGCATTTTTTTTTGTTCCAAGCATACAAAGGTTTTAACCAAATTTAAAGCTACTTTCATGACAGTTGACAAAATGCAATAGAAATAAAATATTTCAATAAGAATATAAATACAATAATATTTTATGAAATATCAGTATATGAATGAAATAACAGTTAACTGCGATTGCACAAAGAATAATAATTTGTTCCATACTTTTTTTTCACTTTTTAGGTGCGTTCATAATTATATAAATACGCAGCACCTTCAGTCGTCGTCTGGTCCGTCCGTCTATCCATCTGTCTGAAGATAACAGCGCAAAAACTACCCAACCGAATGGGTTGAAAAATAATATATATATAACCATTGCAGAATTCTGTTGACTCCTTTCAAATTTTATGAATATCGAATGAAAACTTACAAAGATATTAATAAAAGTTTTCTTCATTCTATTAAATAATATTATACGTAATTAATTCAATGACATCCCATGATAAATAATGATTTTAAGTTGCTATGATGATTATGCCATATTTAAGATGGAGTCATATTATTTCCGTAGAACTGAATTAAAAAACCGAATTTGTCTACTAAAATTGTTTAATTATAGCAATCCTATAATTTACTGACAGTTTTTCGGATAGATGTTTTCGGACAAATAGATATTAAATAAAGTGTTCATATATGGCTTTCAAGTTCTGAAATTTCATACATGAACATGAAATTTTATAAAATGTGACCAACGAATCACAAATGTGACAAACGGTCTACAAATAACTAATCACAGATAGTTGAAGTTTGTGATTGTGTTTGGTTTTCGGGATTTATACAATATCGAGCTGTGTTATTGCCTCAAACGTAAATGGTATTCCATAATACCAGAAGTTCTTCTAATAGTAGTCTTATATATATTTTTAAATAGAATGATTTAAAACTCATTTCATTCGTTAAATTTTACATTAAGGTTTTTTTTTTTTTTTTTTTTTTTTTTTAAGAAACAGATTAATATTTGTTTTTTTTTTAAATAAAATAATAGAAGACACTCCCAGGATTTCCCGCACTTTTCGCCCCATAAATTGTTAAAACAGCAATCACTATAATGGGACCCTCAATGTAGCGAGGATTTTTTTTTTCTGTTGCTTTTGGAAATCTAAGAGATCTCGAGAACAAAAAATGTAGATCCCGAGAACCAATCATGGTCCGTGGACCATAGTTTAAGAAACACCTGGTTTAAACTTTTGAGAGTTACAGTAATAAATAAAATAAGTAGATCGAGCAATAAAAGCGTATTGCATTAATATTAAGTAATTTTTAATAGAAACAGACTAATACCTGTTTTTTCTAAAATACTAGAAAACACTTCCAGCATTTACCGTGCTTTTCGCACCATAAATCATTAAAACAACAATCCCTATAATGGGACCCTCAATCTAACGAAGAATTTTATTATTTTTTGTCCTGTCGCTTTTAGAAATCTAAGAGATCTCGTGAACAACAAGGGCAGACCCAAAGACCAATCGTATTCCGTGGACCATAGTTTGAGAAATGCTGGTTTAAACTTCTGAGAGTTACAATAATAAATAAAATAAGGAGATTGAGTAATAAAAGCGTATTACATTGATATTAAATAATTTTTAATAGAAACAGGTTAATATCTGTTTTTTATAAAATAGAAGCAGACACTTCCAGCACTTCCCACGCTTTTGGCCCTATAAATCATTAAAACAATATTCACTATAATGGGACCCTCAATGTAACGAGGAATTTTTCTATTTTTCTTTCTGTCAATTTTAGAAATTTAAGAGATCTCGAGAAACACAAAGGCAGAACCCGAAGACCAAACGTGGTCCGTGGACCATAGTTTAAGAAATGCTGGTATAAACTTCTGATAGTTACAATAATGGTTAAAATAAGGAAATTGAGCAATAAAGGCGCATTACATTGTATTAAATAATTATTAATACAAACAGATTAATAACTGTTTTTTTATAAAATATAAGCAGACACTCCCAGCATTTCCCGCGCTATTCGTCCCATAAATTGTTAAAACAACAATCACTATAATGGGAAACTCAATGTAACGAGGAATTTTTCTTTTTTTTTCTGTCGCTTTTGGAAATCTAAGACATCTCAAGAACATCAAAGGCAAAACTTAAGAACCAATCGTGGTCCGTGGACCATAGTTTAAGAAATGCTGGTTTAAACTTCTAAGAGTTACAATAATGGTTAAAATAAGGAGATTGAGCAATAAAAGCGTATTTCATTGATATTAAGTAATTTTTAGTAGAAACAGATTAATATCTGTATTTTATAAAATAATAGTAGACACTCCCAGCATTTCCCGCACTTTTCGCCCCATAAATTGTTAAAACAACAATCACTATAATGGGAACCTCAATGTAACGAGGACTTTTTCTATTTTTCTTTCTGTCGCTTTTGAAAATTTAAGAGATCTCGAGAACAACAAAGGCAGAACGCGAGAACCAAACGTGGTCCGTGGACCATAGTTTAAGAAATGCTGGTTTAAACTTTTGAGAGTTACAATAATAGTTAAAATAAGGAAAATCAGCAATAACAGCGCATTACATTAATATTAAATATTTTTTAATAGAAACAGATTAATATCTGTTTTTTATAAAATACAAGCAGACACTTCCAGTATTTCCCGCACTTTTGGCCCTATAAATCGTTAACACAATATTCACTATAATGGAACCCTCAATGTAACGAGGAATTTTTCTACTTTTCTTTCTGTCACGTTTAGAAATCTATGAGATCTCGAGAAACACAATGGCAGAACCCGAAGACCAAACGTGGTCCGTGGACCATAGTTTAATAAATTCTGGTTTAAACTTTTGAGAGTTACAATAATGGCTAAAATAAAGAGATTGAGCAATAAAAGCGTATTACATTGATATTAAGTAATTTTTAATAGAAACAGATTAATAGCTGTTTTTTATAAAATACTAGCTGACACTCCCAGCATTTCCAAGGCTGTTCGACACATAAGTCGTTAAAACAACAATCACTATAATGGGGTCCTCAATGTAGCGAGGATTTTTTTGTCCTGTCGCTTTTGGAAATCTAAGAGATCTCCAGAACAACAAAATCAGACCCCGAGGACCAATCGTGATCCGTGGACCATAGTTTAAGAAATGCTGGTTTAAACTTTTAAGAGTTACAATATTAGTTAAAATAAGGAAAATCAGCAATAACAGCGCATTACATTAATATTGAAAATTTTTAATAGAAAAAGATTAATATCTGTTTTTTATAAAATACAAGCAGACACTTCCAGCATTTCTCGCGCTTTTGGCCCTATAAATCGTTAAAACAATATTGATTACAATATATATTTTCAAAATTTAAAAACATTGATGTATAAAAAATAATAATAATCTGAGAAACAATGCTATTTTTGGAACCGGACCTTGTGCGCTTTTCGCCCCATAAATCGTTAAAACAACAATCTCAATAATGGGACCCTCAGTGTGACGAGAAATTTTGTTTTATTTTATTCCGTCGCTTTTTGAAATCTAAAAGATCTCGTGAACAGCAAAGGCAGACTCTGGGGAAGAACCGTTGTCCGTGGATCGTAGTTTAAGAGACGTTGGTTAAAACTTCTGAGAGTTACAATAATGTTTAAAATAAGGAAACTGAGCAATGAAAGCGCATTACATAAATATTTGTAGGTACATATTTCATAATAACGCTCTTTTAACAATAATGCGCTTATTGCCCATAATACAACTTAACTTTGCATGAAATTGTGTTATATGCTTACACAAAATGCTAACTTCGTGATCTAGTATAGATAATGATGCTTCAAAATGAATAATTTAATCTTTCAGTATCAACGTCCACTGACCTCTTAGTAGAAAACGAATAAAAATTTTCATACATTCGAAAAGCTATTTTGAATTATTCATTATTCTCTTCTTCATAAGGCAAAATTTTTGGAATAATATTAAAACTAACATAAAGTTGCAAAATTTGAAATTATGGTTCGCATAATCACGGTTTTGAATCTGATAAGTTTAGAAGACTTTGTTTCTCCGAACTTTCATATGATCTATGGAATAAGTGTTGCTTTGAAGTTTGAATGTGAATAAAAAGGAAAATATTTTGAATTTCAAATCGAGAATGCATGTATGATTAGTTTATAAGAAAGATTACGATGCATTTTGAATATTAAAAGATTCTAAGTAAGAAGAACTTGAGATAATATTACTTATTTTACGCATAAAGCATAAATTATAGTCGATGAATGGACCAGAATAGAGATTTGCTCATTAAGAAAATCCGGATGGTCAGGTATTTAATATTCTTTTGAGCTGTATATTTTGAAATAACATTTATTTTAAATTATCATATCATGCGGAGAATAGTCCGAAAATTTACATACATGATTTTAACATATTTAATATTTGCATACCATTAATGAAACATTTGATTTTTTTTTTTACGTTATCTTTCGGTATTATTCGTGATAAGTTTATTTCAATGATTTTTTAAACAGAACGTGAGAAATACAGAACGAAAAATATTTCATGATACTTATATTTTAAATAAAGTAGAACCTGTTTAAAATGTCCACCATTTGGTGAAAATAAACGTTACAAAGAAATCAGATTAAATATTAAACGTGGTCACAATAACGAACAAAACAAACATTTATAAGTGTGTTCGTAATTATATAAATAAGTAGCACCAACAGTCGTCCTCTGGTCTGTCTGTCCGTATATAACGCGTAAAAACTACCCAACCGAATGGTTTTAAATTTAATATATATAATCATTGCAGAATTTTGTCCAGACATTTCAAATTTTATGAAAATTGAATCAAAACTTAAAAAGATATTAATAAAAGTTTTCTTCATTTTACTAAATCCTATCATACGTAATTACTTCAATGACATCCCATGATAGGTAATGATTCTACGTTGCCAAGATGATTGCGTCATATTTAAGATGAAGTCATATTATTTCCGTTTTACTGAATTTAAAAGCCGAATTTGTATACTAAAATTGTTTAATTATAGCAATCATATAATTTACCGACAGTTCTTTGGATAGATGTTTCCGGAGAAATAGATATTAAAGGGAAAAAGTGTCTAAATATGGGATTTCAAGTTCTGAAAATTTCAAAGCTAGGATTAAGTTTCCCATTGGATGTTTGAGTAAATGCCAACAAAAGATAAAATGTTGCCAACTTAAAATGTACTTATTTTATTACCGAAATTAATCATATCAGAATAACAGGCGATATAATTCATTTCACTGAAATAATAATGATGATTTTTTTTTTTACATTGTCTTGTATTGGATGTTTGCGCATAGCATAATTTAATGTAATAGAATTGTAATTAATTGTTTTTAAAAGTGTATTGAAACTTGATTTCATAAAATAAAATTGAAATCTATGATATGGAAATCTGCACATAAAATAAAATTTGTATTCATGCATTTTTGCATAATAGTACAATAACTACTGCATCAAAATTTGAATATTTATATAACTAGTTATAGTACGAACGCATCTCATTTGTCACCTTTGCCGTACAATTTCCAACTTGTTTCTCTTTTCCCTGTAATAATGGAAGTACCCGATTGCCACCACTTTGAAGAAATTTCAATAAAAACATTTAGCATTAAAAATAAAGTAAAAAAATGGAAATATTTTTAAAAACAGCTAGTGTGGGCTCATGTACTTTCAGTTAAAAAAATTATTATTAAAATGGGTTCATTTGAAAACTAAAGGTAGATGGCAAAAGAAAGAAAAAAAGTTTTAACTGTATTATTTCAATTCTGGATTTATATTCTGAATTTCTATATTATTCGCTCCGATTTAGAAAATAAATATATTTTTTAAAAATGAAAGATTTTCGCAAAGCTTTTTAAAATATTTAAAACAAAAACAGTAAAGTAGAAATGAAAAGAAAAAGAAAGAAAATAAAACAGAATGATTTTATAAACAGCCACAGAAAATGCCCCTCTTTTTTTTAGGGAAATAAACTAAATTTTGTACTCATGCTTTGTATATTTCATATTTTTTTTTGTCATTCGTGACATTGCTTGTGACAAATGGGATTATTCTTCATATGTCTTACGCTAAACCTGTTTTCAAAATATCTCCCATAATATTGTTTCCTAAAATGCTTTCTAAGAAAGCTGTCAAATTTTGTTTAAGACTAATATATCCGTTTTGCAGTCATGTGGGAGAATTTTAAGAGACTTAATAAATACAAATTTTCTATTTGTAAAAAATTATCAGCAATTATTTAGAAATACACTATCTGTCAAAAGTCTGAGCACACCCATGAAAAGAAACTGTTTTATAGTACATTTTGCTACTTGTGTATGAATGGAGTATGATAAAAATTACGAAATATGTTGTTTCCGTACTGTTTCAACCAGGGAAAGCTATACAAATGTGCAAACAAAAATGCTTGGAGACATAAATTCAGCATTGTACTAAGGGCGGTTTCAATGGAGTTGCAGGTCTACATTGCCTTAACCCGTTCGGGACCATGGGTGCACATATGTACCCTTAAAAAGAGCATACAGAATTTGTTTTAGGCACCAGTAAAAAATAAAAGTGATATTTGCTTTCTCTAATTAGAGCATTTTTGTGATAGTTTAAGTAAAGGTAGCTTTTTTAAAAAAGGTGGTGCCAACCGAATAAAATTTATGTAAAAGCTGCCGGTCGCGAAGGGGATATAGCATGCATTTCACCTAAAGTTTTGCATTAGTTGTTTGTTTACCATCAAGAGAGCAGTCGTTTAAACCTGTAGTAAGTGTCGTCACTTCGATGAAAGTAGACTACCTAAAATTACTTAAATAAACTGGCCTAAAAGCCAAAACAAGTACTCTTTTTGTTTGTTTATTGTAAAAACAGTTGTTTATATTGTAAACAAAGCCAATAAAACAGGGCTTTTTTTTTTCGTTATTGTACAGTGCAATTGAAAATTTCTTAAAATATACTGATGTGCTCAGGCTTTTGACAAGTACTGTACAAAATATGAAAATGCATATACAGGGTGCGCTACAATTAATTCAGTATGATTTTCCGTATAAATTTTTAATCCAATATTTTTATGTTTACAAACTTTACATCAAAATAAAACTTGAAATGTTGAGATTAAGTATAAACAGAAAAATAAACAGAATGATAAGCATTTGTTGTCATGATGGGTGTATGGAAAGTTTGGGAAATGTTTATTAGGTGCGTTCGTAATTATATAAATACGTAGCACCTATAGTCGTCGTTTGGTCCGTCCGTCTGTCCGTCCGTCTGTCTGTCTGTCTGTCCGTCTGTCTGTCCGTCCGTCTGTCTGTCTGTCCGCATATAACAACGCAAAAACTACCCAACCAAATGGTTTGCAATTTAAAATATATTATCTTTGCAGAATTTTGTCGAGACATTTCAAATTTTATTAAAATCGAATCAAAACTTTAGGAGATATTAATAAAAATATTTATTAAGAAATTTGAATTTTTTTTTTTAATCGGTGCTTTTTTGTTATAGGAGCTTCCGAAGTTTAATCGTCAAGCGACCGAGATACTTATTTTATGACAGAAATTAATCTGCAGACGATATAATTCATTTCACAGAATTAAAAATCATCAAGATCTGAATATTTATATAACTAGCTGATACATATATATCTGAATATTTATATAACTAGTTAAGATATTTGTATGAACAGTGTCATAAAATATATACTTAACTAGCTGTTTAACCCGTTCTACGCACGGTATATCATGATTTTAATTCTAAAACGTGCGTACGAACGCACCTCGTTTGTAACGTTTGACGTACAATTTCCAACTTGTTGTGAAATACGATCGACATATGTTCTGTAAATATGAATCTGCTACTGAGGTAATAATGATTCTGATTTTATCTTCTTTCTCACTTCTGGATGTTTATTGAAAATAAACACGTTACCCTCTCCACATTTTAAATCTAACCCGCATACACTCCCGGTGCTCTTGAACTTTGCTATCATTTTAGGCAGCCATGCTCAACCTGCGGTCCGAGGACCACATGTAGCCGGCGACCTTTTATGTGCGGCCCGAGACACGTGATCATTAATCCATACTTGTAAAACTAACTGAGATGTGCCTAAACCTAGGTGTGCGTGTGACTTTCATTGTTTTTTACAAATTTTCATGGGAAGACAAAATGTGTCCAGCTATGCATAATTAACTTAAAAGTATGTTAAAACATCTTAAATGCCGTTTTCTTAGTCAAAAGTTTATTTTATGCGTAGTCCTAATTGTAATACATTTTTGTATACATTCTTAATTTTAAACACTAATCAAACATTATTCCAAATTAATTAAATTTGCACTAAATATTTGGTACTTACGTATTATCCGTGCCAGTTTTAAGCCAACTGCGCCAGGCATGGAGCTAATATTATTAATTATAGTAACCCTTATATATTTTTTTCTTGCTACATGGTACATGCCTGGGAATAATCTATAATATTATTCTTTCTTATTTACTAAGCTATTTACCATTTATTAATTTTAAAAATAATGTTCTTTACTATTTTTAACAATGTTATAAATATAATGAACATATATTACATTTTATTTATTTTATATTAATTACCATTTTTAACAATGTTATAAATATAATGAACATATATTACATTTTATTTATTTTATATTAATTACCATTTTTAACAATGTTATTTGATAATGTTAAATTACTGCGTTTGAAAACAGGATTGGCAACGATAAACAAGATTGGTACTTGGCAACCATCTTTGGCGATCAATCTCCTGGCACGGATAATACGTAAGTACCAAATACTTTTACAACTAAAGAAAAAATTAAATTAAAAAAAAAATTATTCAGAAAAATGTTGATTTATTAGAAAAAATTTGATTGTTTTTTTTTTTTTTTTTTAGAACTTGGAAATTCTGCATTGTTAAGTTATTGTGTTTTATACTTATTATATAGTTGATATGTTTTTTAGAGTTGAAAGTTTTTCGCGAAAAACATTGGCGCATTTTTTCTCTACATCAGTATTTCCAAACAACAAACTTCGCGGCATATATCTACAACATTTGCAATAAAAATCTACGACGAAGTTTATTGTTTGGAAATAGTGCTGTTAAAATTTATTGGTAACACTTTTTTCGCGACAAACGTTCAACCTTACTGAGAATATTAACTTTGTTATACTACTTATGTTATCTTACTATTTTAATTACCCTCTTTTAACCCTTCTTTGCATGAGTTTTTCTTTTACAATTGTGTTTTTTTATACATATATTAAATATTAGACACCAGAAATTTTAAGATAGATTTTTAACTTTGTTCAGCAACATAGTTCACGGGAAATTTACTGGATTAATATTTCTATATAAATATAGTGGTGGCGGAAAAGTTGATTTATTTATTAAAAGTTAAATAAACAGTGTTGGAAATTTACATCACTATGCAATTAAGGGTTAAGGGTGTTGCGATGCGCCTGTTGTCGCAAATATACGTTTGTGGCCCGACAGAAAAAACGTTAAATATAACTTATTTATTGCATTCCTCAGTGATATAGTATGCCGTTCAAATGTTTTGTCGCAAATTTCGAATGGTGATCGAGCTCGCAATTTACATCCCAATTTAATAAGACTCATTGTATGACATTTAAAGATTACATAGCCAATTTTGCAAATTTTGGACAATTTCAAAAATGAATTTACCACTACAAATCCTTCTCTATATATAAAAAAAAGTAATGGTTTGGAAATGGACCAATGAAAATCTGCGTAGATACCGCGAAACATATCTGATTGGTCAGAGCTTTCTGACTTTTTTTTAGAGGGAATTAACATGAAAGTAGAGAATTTAGATAGGATGGGTGCTATTAGGGGGGTTACCAAGGGGAAGGGACCCGGGTCTGCCGCTAAGTTTGGCGCCAACTTGGCGATATATCGCCAAATATGGCGGCCAAAATTAGCTGCCAAAAGTGGTGCCAACTTGGCGCTATTTCCAGTATTTCGGCAAATTTCCATAGACTCCCATTGAAATCCAATAGCGTTTAAGAAAGATAAAATAGAAAATAAGGGATCGCAAGGCGATCCAGAATGGAAACGCGAAACGATTGCGTCTGGGGTTGGCTAGGGCGCGATTACGTGGGGGGTTGGTGAGCGTAGCGAGCAGGGGGCAGATCCCCCCCCCCCCCCTAGTAAATTAAAAAAAAATCAAAGCTACTTATTTCATGGACCTTTTTCATTTAGATTTTCGGAATAATGCGAATGATTTATTCATTCTCTTTATAATTCTTCTTTTTTAACAGAAACTGAACAAAAAATTGAAAACAAAAATCAAACATCCAATTACAATCAAAAGCTTTATTATTCAGCCATTATATTTTAATAAAATTTGTACATTTTGAATTACATTTTGATGTAAAATTTGTAAACATGTAGGCATTGGATCATAAACTATGATAAAAACAGCTTGTTGAATTATGTCTCTTCTTGCATATACATTTCTATTTCGCAACAAATTACAAAATAAATATTCTCATTAATATTAATCAAAATATTCGATTACACTTCGATTTATAGATTCAGGGAAGAATTTGTTAGATCAATATTTTCTCAAAAATCCTCTATAGCTCCTTATTAAAAAAAAAATAAATAAACGCAAAAACATAGTGAATGATCATTTGCCTTTTAGTAAGTCGACCGAAAAATGAATTTTAAATAATGCCACAATTCTTATTTTAAAAAATACATTGTTTTTCAAAAAGTACAAAAAACTTTAAGAAATAATAGAGCCCACAAACAATTTTTGGAAACTAACGTTGCAATCCATTTAGTCAGTCAAAAATATTGTGTCTTAACCCAGTTCAAACGCAGAATGCTTTTGGTTTAATTAAAATAATTTTAACAATAATGAATCTTGCTTATTGTTTTAAAGATTACACTTTGATCATCAGAAATAACTTCCAGCAGCAGCATTCAAAGTGAATTGAATAGACGTTTCATATTTTGGAATGTAGATAGATAGCATTACATTTTATATGGCTAACAGAATTACAGTCCATTTCCAGCAGGTTATGTAATTCCATCGCGTTTCCCGCGAAGTAAAATCCGTTTCATAAAATTTTCATTCGCTTATATCCATTATTTTTAAAATTATGAACAAAAATTCGGCTTCGGATTGAAGGTAGACATCTTATATTTTTAAAGAGTACGGGGATATTCATCTTGGTTTTCTGTACAAAAATTATTCGTTATAATATGCTCTACCACCTCCTTAAATTTGTCTTAACTTCTTTTGTAACTTCTGTATAATTAGTGCCTCATAACTAAAACTATCTATAAATTTTCGTTGTAAATTACTTACTTACGTATTATTTTCCTAAGGTTTAAATCAAAATGTTTACGAATATTAACGTCTCGGGACATATACGTCCCAATGGACTATATTTTTATTCAATTCGTAATACTTTTTTTTAAAATAATCTCTGTCATATACCTGTACTAGTATTTTTTTTTTCAAGAAACATCTAACAGAAAGAAACTTTTTTTGTAAATTGTGACACGATTAAATATAAAAAATTTCGCCAGTTCTTACCCGTAATAAAAGGGTTAATGTAAATTTGCTTTACAGAAAAGCTAAGTTATATTACGCAAGTACAAAATTATCATTGTTGCACCTGGAAAAACTAATAAAACTGAAAATGAATAAATTATAGTCTGATTTTCTACTAATCTCTTAATAACAATTTAAATAGATATGAAAAGCTATTTTGAATTGCTCCTTACATTCTTTTTTTGGAATCAAAATTTCCGAATAGATGAAAACGTTCACAGCTTTATTTTTTCTCTTTATTTGTAAAATTATCAACATATGAAAATGAATATACATAAATTATCATTTAACAACAGGAGAAGCAACCTTATTAATTGCTGGCAAACTATTTGCTTACTTTCGAGACATTCGTGAAAGAATTCTTTAAAATATTTCTCCAAATAACTTTTGTGGTGTTTAATCCAAAAAAGAAACATAATATCGTGAAAAGTATTAAATTTTGAACTTTATTCTATAAAAGTTGGTGTAATTATAGAATTCGTTTACCTTTTGACTTATCTGAACTTTTGAGTTTTTCGAATTGACAATGTAGCACTTAAAATTAAAACGGCTTGTTAAACACAACATTCATTTATTAAGCGAAAACCTCACAGCACAGCACGGTAACATACATTAGACAACGCATGATTTCCTAGAATTTCCCAAAGTTTGTGTCAGATAGCCGGGTTCACTTCACTGTTAGACAACATTTTGCCGTAAGCATTTGTCTCTAACAAGAGAGGCGCAAGACCGTCTGCTTTCTGGCAGTTCAGAATCGTACATCCCAAAAAAAGCCTCCAGGTCTAGTATATATGAAACTACGGTGTTTCAAGTAGATTTTAAGATGATAGCACTGTTCTCAAGTATTGTAAATTTATAATTTCTGTCTTTATAGTGTCAGTACGTTGAAATTCCATGTTGAATTTTGAGAATTATAAAGTCAAAAGCAGTCATTACAGAATATGAAAAAGTTTAAGAGATAGCATCTGGAAGACGGCACTCTTCATTACTTGAAACAAGAACGAAAAATCATGCGTCAAGCACAGATTATGTAGCACTTTCCAACGCTTCTAAAATAATTTTACAAATCATTACCGTTTAATAAGCTGAAAGATGACATCTAAGTAAACAATTTGGAAAACGCATAACATATTTAAAAACGTAATTTCAGGAATTTTCAATATATACAATATTCGGAAAAATATCAGAATACTTTTATGTAGCCCTGTATATGATCTATAGATTTGTATATATACATAGGATGCTAAATTTTAGTTTAGTTAGGAAACGCGTAGCACAGTTTAAATTCTCCTTCTGGAGTTTCTGTCAATAAACGGAAATGTGTTCGCGAACTTTTGTGCTGCCCTGTATAGGATCTACAGAATTTATACACACCACGTAATAGACAAAAAGCTAGTTAAGATTAAAATCGCGTTCAGTAACTTAAAACGCACTTCCAGGAATTATTGTTAACAGACAGTAGAGAATTCTTTTGTGTGTCCCTGTAAATGAACGATGACTGCTATACACACACTATTCTGTAGTAAGCCTCTTGTAATGCACCTTAGTAATATATATAAACTTCAATGCGTTTAAAATAGTGGAACATTATTTAAATAAGCCGCAGACGATTTTTCTCCATAGACGTAATGTAACGGAATTATTTTGACTGTCCCTGTAAAGTAACTCTAAGTGCTATACACCTACTATTCCATATTAAGCTTCTTCTAATGCATCTTAGTGATCTATATAAATTTCAATGCGTTTACGATAGTGAAACATTTTTAAAATAAACCGCAAATGATTTTCCCCATAGACCGCAATGTAACGGAATTCTTTTGAGTGTCCCTGTAAGAAAACTATAAGTGCTACACACTTCAGTTGAAATAGGGAACGTGCCATAGATAACGACAATAACATATAAAAATTGCAGAGCAATCCGAGCATATTTACGGGAGTTAGAGCACGGACAGACGGCCAGACGGCCAGACAAACCGAAGTCATAAGCACTTTTCAACTAGGTTGGAAAGTGCTAAAAAGAGGAATCTTTAAGGAGCTACATATGCACTTGTTTTATGATTGAACTGATCGATTTTAATACAATTAAGAAGGAAATTATACTGAAAACATTACAACATACAGACAAACGTAAGTACATTCGTGAAGATATAAAAGTTTCTTTAAATTTGTTTTAAGTTTTCCAATGTTTTTTTGTTAACAGCATGCTGGGTTTTTAACCAAATTTAATGCCACTTTCAGAAAACTTGACAAAGTTCAGTAGAAATAAAATATTTTAAAAATAATATAAACCCACTACATATTAAATGAAATATAAATATTTGTATAAAATATTTTTTAAATGCACATGTGCAAACTATACAAAAGATTTTGTTAAATTGCGCCTGCACAAACAACACTTTTTTTATATATTCCATATATAGTAGTCAACTATGCAGAGATATTTATATAAATATAATGTCGAATACCGTGAAAATTGCAGAAAGATATCAGAGATATGGTGAACTCAATTTCAGTTGATTTCATCTAAAAATAGCTAGACGGTAATATATTTTTTAAAAATTTACTTATCATTAATACCAATTGAACTACTTAAAATTAATTTTGTTCGCTAAATTGTACAATGATATTAAGTAATTTTTAATAAAAAAATATTCGTTTTAAAAAAATAACTAGCAGACACTCCCGGTGTTGCGCATATTAATTTTCGGGACCATCTGAATATAACATAGAAAAAAATAATAAATAGCCTGAAAAATAAAGCTATCTATGGATTTACTTGTGGCTTTGCCCTATGAATCGTTAAAACAGAAATCACTATAATGCGGAACTCAGTGTAACGAGGAATTTTATTTTTCTGTCGTTTTTGAAAATCTATGAGATCTCGAGAACCACAAAGGCAGGCCCCAAGGAACAATGTTGGTCTGTGGACCACAAATTAAGAAACGCTATATGGGGTTTACAAAAATGTTTAAAATAAAGAAACTGGGTTGTAAAAGCACATTATTTAAATATTTGTAGGTACATATTTTATATTAACGCTCTTTTAAGGATAACACATTTTTAATAATAACGCTATTTTAATGATAACACACTTTTACAAATAATGCTATTTTTTGCCCATAATATTATTTATATTTGCATGACATTATGCTATACGCTTACACAAAATATTAACTTCATGATCTAGTATAGTTAATAATGCTTCAAAATGAATAATTTAAACTTTCAGTTTGAACGTACACTGACCTCTTAGTAGAAAACGAATAAAAATTCTCTAACATTCGAAAAGCTGTTTTGAATTATTCATTATACGCTTCTTTAGAGGTAAAATTTTTGGAATAATATTAAAACTAACTTAAAGTTGCAAAACTTGAAATTATGGTTAGCATAATCAAGGTTTTGAGTCTGATAAGTTTAGAAGACTTTGTTCGAACTTTCATATGATGTATGGAATAAGCGTTGCTTTGTAGTTTAAATCTGCATAAAAAGGAAAATATTTTGAATTTCAAATCGAGAATGCATGTATGATTAGTTTATAAGAAAGATTATGATGCATTTTGAACATTAAAAAATTCGAAGAAAGAAGAACTTGAGATAATATTACGAATTTTACACGTAAGGCATAAATTACTGAACACGGACGATGAGTAGACCAGAATATACATTTGCTCATTAAGAAAATCAGAAAGGTCAGGACTTTAATATTCTTTTGAGCTGCATATTTGAAATAAAATTTATTTAAATTATCATATCAAGGAAACAATGGTCTGAAAATTTACGTACACAGTATTAACTTATTTATTATTTGTATGCCATTAATTAAACGTTATTTTTACTTTGTCTTTCAGTATTATTCGTGGTAATTTTATTCCAATAGTTTTTTTTAAGGCACGTGAGAAATACAGAACGAAAAATATATCCTGAGAATTATATTTTAAACAGAGTAGAAACCTGTCTAATGTGTCTATCATTTGATGAAAAATAAACTTTATAATTAAATGAGGTTAAATATAAAACATGGTCACAATATCGAACAAAACAAACACTTTTTTCCAATAATTATGCAGGAAAATAACTCATATTATGCATATGGACATGTTTAAATGTGAGCATTTCCATAGGATTGATTTTATAATATATGGCTAAATTTATTTATATGTTTACTTAAATAATAATTGGATTAAAAAAATGATACTTTTATCTAAAACTTGTAAGTTATTTTGAAATTAGCCATTTTATGAATGTAATTTTGTTATGAATGGTTTACTCTCTAGCGTATAAGGAAGTTTGTATATGCTTGTTGTAGATAATTATTTTATCCTTAATTTATTATTTTTAGGAAATTAAAGAGAGGACAAACTTAAAACAATATTAATAATTGGATTGTGAAAGACTTTATGAGCTCAAATTATGGACTGTTGAATGTTAACAATTAACTCAAACTAAGTAAAGTTCTAAATTTTCGAATTTTCTCTTTAAAACAAACAGGCACATGACTAGTCATAAAATAAGTTTAATGATTTATGAAAGCTGATAAATATTTAAATCTTTAAAAAATACTTTTACTTTATTTTCTTTATAAACAAAATACTTTAACATTTCTTATTTAAAAATGTATTAAAAATGTTTTTTTTTTTCTAAGTTTAAAAATATGAAAGTGGAATGGACATTTTAATTTTATTTTAAGCAAGACAGTTGGACAGATAATGTCTAAAGTTAAACAGAACAGTCGTAGAATTAAAATTTACACCATTATGACTTTACAGAAAGGTACTTGTTATAATATTTTATTCTGTTTATGGAATGCTCTAACTCTTATGCTATTTTTATAAAGAATTAAAAAAGAATTATTTTCTGTTGTTCTTGAAAATTATACACAACGTTTTATAACTAATGTTTATTGCGATCGGGAGTCTGGTGTATATACATGTGGGTCATTATCAAATAAAATTAAAAAACAGTGTCCAACAATATAATTAAATTTCCATTTAAAAAAGAGATATTATTCTTATTTTATATAAATATATGCAACTTTTTGAAGATATTACAACATTTGTTGAATAATAGTTTCTTAAAACATTTAAGTATTTGCAGTTTACAATGCTCAATTTTTGAAAAATTGACTGTCCCCAGTGAGAAATTTCAAAAAGGAAGCCTTGAAAATAGAAGATACAGAATGAAAAATGTATTTAAATTATGCATCATTTCAATATTAGATACCTTATTTTTCAAGTAAAATATAAACTGAGAAAACATTTTAATTATAAAAATATAGTATAGCTTGAAATAAAATGTACCCCAAAGAATGCACGTTTTCCTATGTCCGCTCTGTTACCAAGATTTTCTAATGATCCTGTTACACAGTTGATGACAGCATATGCCTCAAGACTGTGTACATATATGAAGATTTAGAAGAATTTGCATTCATAAAGGGGGAGGATATTTTTTTTACAGATTTTTGTAACAAAAATTTGGGTAAGTATATTTTTGTCTGTCCACTGTGTTACCATGCTATAGATAATATAAATAACTGTTAAGATTGGTAAATATAATTAATAGTAATCTTATGCATGTATGTAATATATACAAGGCTACTTAAGCCTAAATAATGTCTTGAATAATTTTTAAAAAATTGGAAATATTTTATTTGTCCACTCTGTAACTAGCGTAGTTTATCCGTCAAATTGCAACTCATATATTATTTCAAGTTACATTATGGTATATTTCTAAAATATTTTAACTATGTGAATTATATATCGGGACATATTAATAATTCATATTTCCATAATTATGATATACATACATACATAATTCATAATAATTGCATAATTCATGTTATTGTAATAAATCTTTTAGAGGAATTGATATCTAATTTTTTAAACCATAGTAACAGAATGGACATATATTTCTTTTCTACCGAAATGGTAATATATTTGAACAAATATTTTTTTTCTATAATATTTTTCACCACTTCAAAAATATATATAATACATTTGAAGAATTAAAATATTTTTTATGTCAAGAAATGTAATAAAATGGTAACATAGAGGGCATTTTACTCATGTCTTTGGCAAGAATTGACCATTTTTTATATAAATAAAATGTGAAATGGGGAAAAACTTTCAGTTTTCATAACACAAGATACTAATGTAGGTAATTATAAAAATTAAATGAAATTTAAAAAAAAATTCAAGACAAAATCAATTTATGGATTGTAACTTATTTTGAGAATGACCTATATACCTTTCTGCGGTACATTTTGTAACTACACAAATTTCAAATTATATTAAGTTTTATGTATTCACAACTTTCAAAATGATATCATTTTGATATAGTAATAGTAAAATGTTGCAGTTTCATCTTTTTAAATGGTAGCTTTTTTTCAATTATGTCACTTTACTTTTAGGTACCTTGAGTATCTTGATTTTCTTTTAAACACAACCTACTCAAATTAAAAATATAATTTATTTTTAACTGTGATGAGAAAATGTTATCAATGAAGATATAATCAATAACGATATAATTATCTCTTTTTTTTTCTCTTTTCTCTGCAAAAATGGAAATAACTATATTGCCACCATTTTAAAGATAGTTCATTAATATTTTTTAAAATTAAAAATAAATATAAAACTCAAATATTAAGCTAAAAATAGTGTAAGCTTATCTACTAATACACAGCTTTTAATTTAAAATATAATTATTAAATTGGTTCAGTAGAAATCTAAGGGCAGATGACCGGCTTGTGTTTTAAATATATAGATCTCTTACAATATATCTTTTAAATATTGGTATTACTGTGAAACCTATTAAAACGGAATTTCAAGGCACTGAAGAATTTCCGTTATGGACAGTTTTTCATTTTAGCACCATCTGTGACGATTGTCTTATTTTCTGTGGTCTATTAAAAATTTTAATCTTATAACCGGATTCCATTATATACAAATTCCGTTTTAACAGGTTATACTTTGTAAGGTATCTTTCCTATTGTTTTCCATTGCATAATTTTACTTTGTAAATATTACTTTCCGATGTTTGTCAGTTCAGAAATATCTTTTGAAATTTATTTCACTTACATAAGAATTCGGATAGTTTGGCTTTTAATCAGCATGTGTTATACATTAAATAAAACATTCGGTTTAGTGAATTCATTTCCCAAAACTTGTGCGAGGTTTTGCAAATGTAATTTATATTTAAAGCCGTATGTTTCTACCAAAACGCATTGAAGTGTCAAGTTTCACGTTTCCAAATTGAATTATAGAATCGTGGTATCAATTAACGTGTAACTGATTTCATTTTCAATATTTGGAATATTCTCAAGTGAATGCAAATATTTTGAATGTTTTAGATGCTTTACGAGCTTTTCACAAAAGATTCTAGTATTTTGGGATTTCTATTAAATAATGTGTTATTCTTTCCAACTTTGTAAACTGAATTTAAATGAATGTTTATTGCTTTGTTATAAATATTTAGTATCTTGTGAATAACTTAAAGAATTCTGCTTCAAGTGCAAAGAAATATTTTAGAAAGACGAGATGAAAAATGTATGCACTTTTGCGATAAACACGATACTGAATCAGTAAGACACTTACATTGTTCTTTAGAAAGAATTAGAAATTTGCACGCTTTCATTTATATTCCTCATTTTTTGTGGTAAAAAAATAATATCCTGATGTGTTATTAATGAATTATTTCTAAGGAAATTTACTTTTAAAGTATGACAAATTTAAAAATAATTATTATGAGATGTTGTTAAAAGAGGATAGCTCGTTGTGTTAATTGATACGAAAATAAATAAACAAATAATTAATTACAAATAGTGTATGATCATATTTATTATTTCTGTTCTCAGCATTTCTTTTTTTATGCATTTAGAAAACGCATAACAACGAATGAGGTATCATGCGAAAGGTTTTTGAGATGAATTCTGACATAGTACACTCGTATTTCATTAAAACATGTTTTTTATTAGCAAAATTTATATAATTAAGAATAAAATCAGCATTGTTTTCATAAATGAAATGAAAGATTTTTTCTCTAATCAATGTTGCCACAAAAATAATGTACCGCATTATATCATGCTCAGCAATGATTATTATAAAAAAAATAAATAGTACATAAAAGATAGTGTGATGTCTGCGCAGAAGATTATTTTATATTTATGACTAAAAACAAAAATTGTAATTGAAATGTTGAAAAAAAAGAGAGAGACACCATCGATAAATCGAAGCAATGGTATTTCACGTGCAGCCTAAAAGGTATGCTTTGTTATATTAAATTAAATTGTATTTTATATGTATTCAATTTATTTTTCTTTGTCCCATGTTTTTTTCCCGATGCGAATAACTTTAGCCCCAAATGCAGTTGAAATACGATTTTTAATTTATTTCTTGCGCGTGCATTTTTTTTTTACCTTCGATTAGCTTTTACTATAAATTTGATGGAATAAATGAGCTGATATTCTAGATTGATTAATGTTGTTTTCAGGTATTTTTATCCTTAATTTTTCTTTAGAAGTTTAAAAATGCATCTAAAAAAGTACAGTGGACTCTCTCTATCTGAACACTGTCTAATGTGAACACCCCGGTATTATGAACACATTCTGATGGTCCCGGCGAAACTCCATAGACTTAACAAAAGATGAACTCTCTGTATTCTGAACACCCTCTAATCTGAACACCCCACTATTATGAACGCTACTTTTGATCTCCATTCTAACCCGCCTCTCCGTAAACTGAACGTGTGTTTGTAGTCAGAATGCGGGGCATTCCCGCATCATAGAAATTCGAAAAAAATGTTGCAGAAGAATAAAAGGATTCAATGAACTTGATTTAAAAATAAAGAAACAAAATCATTTCTAGATTTTAAGATCTACCTGATTCTGAAATTTGTTTCAATAATTCAGATAAAATTTTCAGTTAACAAAACAAAACAAAAACATTTATTATAACAAAAAAAAAGAAAGAAATTGAAAGAATAATTTTGTTTTTACCGTACGTGTTCTCAAATAACTAGAACATATTTTTAATAAATAAAAAAGTGCAGATATGAAATTGTTTCCATTTCAGAAAAGTAAATCATGATAATCAAATTAAATGAAATGATCAAAACAATCAATTTTTATGCAAAGATATACAAAAAAAATAATGTAAAAAACATGTCACGTGATTTCCCCCGAGCTGAGATAAAAATAGAAAGATTGCGCAACGCAAATACCCACCCCTCCAATGACAGATAAGAGACAACAGGTGTTAGAGGGAGTGATTAAAAAACGATTATGGTTTCTTTTCTGCACACCTGGTTGGCAGCATTGTCGCTTCTGTTTCTTTATTCCTTTTTGCTCGGCAAAGTTAAATTTTTTTTCATTATTTCACTATCGTTGCAGGGAAAGAATCGCAACACTTACGCAGATATGTCAGAAATAAGTAAGAAAACGAAAAAAAGAACTGAAGCTTCAGGAAAAATACGAAGTTGTTCAAAAATTAAAATCAAAAGTAAGTCAAAGAAAAATTGCATCTGAATTTGGAATTTCAGTAGGTCAAGTCAACGCCATCAGCAAGAAAGAGAAAGAATTTATAGCCGCTTTTGAAGCAAATGAACCTTCCTCAAAGTGTAGAATTTTCGAAAAGAAAAAGGGAAACGAGAACATAAACAATCACGTCTGGAAGTTTTTTTGCCAAATGAGAACGAAGAATATTCCTGTCACTGGACCCCTGCTAAAGCAGACTGCTCTGGATTTTGCAGAAGAGGAGAAAATCACGGAATTCAAGGGATCTGAAGGATGGCTGACTCGCTTCAAAAGTATGCATAACATCGAATTCAAGGTAATCAATGGTGAAGCTGCAGCCGTAAATATCGACACTGTGGAGGAATGGAAAAGAAAGCTTCCGGATATAACGAAGGATTTCGATGCCGCTAAAACCTTAGCAGAAAGAAGCGAGAAATGCGTGGGCGGAAAAATGTCAAAAGAAAGACTTACCGTCATGCTCTGTGCCAGTTTTACGGGTGAGAAACTCAATCCACTTGTGATCGGAAAAAGTGAAAAACCACGATGCTTTAAAAATGTGAAGATAACATCATTGCCTGTGCACTATAAATCAAATCGAAAAGCCTGGATGACATTCACAATTTTATCACAATGGTTGGAGGGCATTAACGAGATGATGAAGAGAGAAGGAAGAAAAATTCTTCTTTTTGTGGATAATGCCAGATCACATACAAATGTGCAGCAGAGCAACGTGAGCCTATAAATTCCTGCCACTGAACTGTACTTCTATAATCCAACCACTGGATCAAGGAGTAATCAAGACCTTTAAAGTTCACTACCGAATTCATTTTTTGAAGAAAATGTCCGTGGTGATGGAGGAGGCAAATTCGGCAACCGAACTAACGAAAGTCAATGTCATGGATGCTGTCCATTGGATATCAATTGCTTGGAATGAAATAACCCCCTACATCATCCAAAAATGTTTCTACAAAGCTGGATTCCCGTGTGCGAATGAGCAATCAAGGACAGAAGAAACAGCTGTGAGTGACTTGGGGTCAATTCTTCAGGAGCTTCTTACTGAAATTAAACCTGGAGCTTGTCTCGAAGCCGACGGAAGCCTTCCTGTTTGCGAAGAAGAAGAGGGTAGTGAAGACGAAGCAGAACCAGAAGAGACCTATGTAACAAGAAGTACGATTACCTTCAAGCAATATGGCCAAGGGATTCAAGACCTGTTGAACATCACCCGGAAGCCTTTCCACTTCTTAAACAACTAGAAAACATGTACACTGCACGAGCGTACACAATGCAAAAACAGACTAAAATTACCCACTTTTCTAAGTAACTTACCGATGTTTTTAAGTAATGTACTATTGTAAGTATGCAATTGTACATTTTGTAAAATATTTTAATGTAACATTTTAATTAACTTTTTTAATAGTTTCTAAATTCAGCACCTCCATTTCGGTAACTTGCATGGTTAACCAGTCTATAAACTCAATACATAGTAGTAGTAGTAATGCATTTCCCAATCTCCCTCTATAATGAACACCCCCATAATCTGAACATTTTTGGTCGGTCCCATGAGTGTTCAGAATAGAGAGAGTCCACTGTATTACATATTGCTAAAAAATATTAGATTACAGTGCGAAATCCTCGCACGGATCTGCTGGCATTATTTTGCGTTAAAAAAGTGTTATCTTTTTCATAGTTGATTATTTCTAAAGAAATTCTCTTTCTTAAATGTGCTCATTTAAATTTAAATTTTAGAAAACTGCAGTCGAAATTTGATCAGTTAAATATAATTTTTAAACGCTTTCTTAAATAGGTACACATTTTAAAATTTCATGTTTGAAATACGGAGGTGGACAGTGGACAGTTTCTTTAGTAATTTCTTGTATCCAAAAAAACTGCGATACAGTTTCAAAGACTATAAGAATTTTAAAAACAATTATTAATGGATGACGTTAAAAGAGACTGATATGAAAATAAATGACCAATAAATAAAATCCCAGATAGTAAAGAATATGTTCGATTGTGTTAAAAACACGTTATCTCTTTTATAGTGAATTGGTCTGTATATTTTTCTAAGTGGGAAATATAAAATAGGCCTTACCAGCAAGGATGGCTGGTCGAAAATTTTATTTTCGAAAACATTGGTTTGAATGCCAATAAATCATAACTTCAAATCAGAGCATCACTGTGATTATTACCAGTAATATTAAATCGTTTAAATGAATTTTAAATCATAATCTAGTTCTTTTTTTTCCGGGTACTTTCAGAATCATACATTGCATAGAACACAATGGTTCAAGTTATTTTATTGCATTCGTGGTAAGAATCGAAAATCATCCTATTACAAATATATCGAATTACAAAGAAACCAGAACTAGAGCCAAATTCAGGTATAATCATCCTACATATTATTTCTCTTGTCAGCATTCCTTTTTCTATGAATTTACGAAACGCACAACAACGAATGAGGTATCATTCGAAATGTTCCTGAAGCGGCTTCTAACATAGTACACTCACATTTCGTTAAAGCATGTTTTTTTAATTAAATATTGTTTTTATTAAAAATTAATTCGGAATTGTTTTCATAAATAATTGAAAGGTATTCCTTAAATTGGTGCTGCCACAAAAATAAAATACCGCATTATATGAGGCTCAACAACGATTATAAAAAAAAATGAATAGTACACAAAAGATAAAGTATGATTTCTCCGCACCGGTTTATTTTTTATTTATGGTTAAAAAACAAAATTGTAATTGAAATGCTTAGAAGAGAAAGACACCATTCATCGATCGAAGCAGGGGTATTTCACGTGTAGAATAAAAGATTTGTTTTATTAGATTAAATTGTATTTTAAATGCATTCAATTTATTTTCCTGTGTTTCATGTTTTTCAAGAAGCGAATCACGTCCTCTTCTAATGCAGTTAAAATACGGTTATTAATTTATTTTTTCTCACGCGTGCCTTTTGCTGTCTTCGATCAGTTTTACTGTAACTTTAATGGAATAAATGAGGCGATATTCAGGCTTGACTAATGTTGTTTGCAGATATTTCTATCCTTAATTTTTCTTTAGAAGTTTAAAACTGCATCTAAAAAATATTAGATATTGCTAAACCTTATGAGTTGTAACTTTCCAACTGGACGAAAAATGTCCGGGCCAGGATTCGAACCTGGGGTCTCTTGGCTGAAGCTGCCATGCTGTACCAACTGAGCTATCCCGGTCGAATCTGGAGGGCATAATTCATCCAGTTAACCTTATTGATCATAGCATCTGGTCTGATATTTGAATAAGCTCAACAGAATAGATCGCAGGTAATGGAACTCCAGTAAACTCTGGATACGTTATTACACTAGATTAATTTTAACACAATTTATCTACCAGGATAGCTCAGTTGGTAGAGCATGGCAGCTTCAGCCAAGAGATGCCAGGATCTAATCCTGGCCCGGACATTTTTCGTCCAGTTGGAAAATTACAACTCATATGATTTATTTACCAATTTGAATAATTGTGTTAAAAATTGCTATTGCTAATTAATTGCTAAAAAATGCTATTGCTAATTAATTTATAGCTAATTAATCTATTGCTCCTTATTAGAATGCAGTGCGAAATCCTCGCACGGGTTCACTGGTCTCTTAAGTTAATCGTTCATGTTTATCAAAGTTATTTTTTAGACTATCCTTTCCAGAATATAGAAGATTGGATTAAATTTTACAAAAATGTTCATTCAATTAATTTATAGATAGATGAACATAAAAACATTTTATTTGTTAATTAGTTATAAAGTTTCTAAAGTGACATCGATCCAAATATCGGCTAGTATTTAAATTGTAATTGTCTTTGAACTTTCCATTAAATAATTTAAAAGTCGGCTTTAATCTTAATTAAATCAAACAACTTAAGTAATGGATTTCTCTTCCTGTGATAAAATGTCCTAAAGCCTGTGAAATAATGATTATGCTTGTGCCCGGAGTTAAACATTTTCTAACTTTAATCCTTGTCGCAGTCACTGAAATTTGTTCAAAAATCCTTAGAGTGTAAAATCAAAGTGAAGCCAGACAATTTCGTTCTCGTTATGAAGTTGTATAATTCAATTGTTTATTAAACTCAATGATGTGAATCAGAAATTATTTGAAAGTTATTAAAAAATACGAGGCAGCAAAATTTCTGTCAGTTAACTTCGTTTATTTATTTATCGGCATTAGATTTCCAATTACCCGATGAGTAGTTACGCTACACATGCGGTTAACCGTTACCCTTCATACATGTTGTCATCTAACTTTCACTGTATTCCAAAATTTCGAAAGAAAATTTAGTATTTTTTAACTCTAATCAATTACACAAAGCTTTAAACATGATATAAAACAAAAGGTGTAACAAATCCGCGATTTAAATATTGCCAAATTATTTTTAAACATTGTGAAATTATCAATTTCATTAAATAGTACAGAATTTTCTCACGAAATTCATTGAAAGCAGATCGAAGGAAATCCGTGAATCCGAAGAATATACAATCATTGACACCATAATTTCTGTACAAGCAAATCATAATTAAATAGAAAACAAAACATATTTTCTCTTCATTTTTTACTTATTTTTCTACGTAATTCTTATGTTTTAATGCTTTTTTACCCATTTTTCTATTTTCTTCTCTTACTGACAAATTACCAGCGAAGCCTCGCCTCCTCTACTGTCAGTTAAATTTGATTGAATGGCTACTCTCTCCTGATTGGCTGATGAAGTTGTCTGTCAAATACCTTACTTTCCTTTCCTATTGTAGTACAAATGTGCTACAGTCATACTTTTTTTTTTCCCTGGCTCCTCTAAGATGTGATGTACATTTACTCATATACAGGGAGTGGAGTTGATTCCAACTGGGAATCCTATTGAAACACTCAACTGTTTCGCATCACTGAATATTTTCTTGTGAAATTTTTCTTTTGACAAAATATTAAAAAATTGTAATTACAGAAAATTTCCGTTAATGTTGTATTTATTTCTATTTATATTAGAGTTATTTATTTTACTTGTTTTATTTTATGCTGATAGCAGCTATTTATTTTATTTATAGTTATTTTAGTTAACATTTCATGTCCGTGCAGTTAAAATATGCATCTTTTAAATTTTCCGACATAACTCTATTTGCACGAATGCCAGATAATGCGAAATCTATTGAATACTTTTTTTTCTCCTTTTTGCGTAAAAAAAATTTAAAAAACTGAAAATAATCTCGATGAAGACATCCCAATTGCTGAAGAATTATAATTCACAATTATGATGCAAAATTTACGAAGATGTGCAAAGGATGTGTAATTTACATTAGCATGTTTAATGATTTCGATTTAGCGTTCGTTGATCATGTTAAGGACCGTTTCACTGAAACTCCATGATCGCGAAATCCTATGGGTAAACTTGGAAGCGCCATTACTCATCACCTAATATAAGTATTAAAATACTGTTTTCACCATCAAAAAGTACACATCAGATGCCGACGATATGCGTTTTTACAAACTCCTTAAACTTTAAGTACTTAAAAAATCCCTACAAACTTTGAAATTTGTACTTAATGAAATTATTTAATCTTCTTAAAAATACTTACAATTTACGACAATTAGTAACAACTAGTACACATTATTCTCGGAGAGAGAAATTTGGAACTCCGGTGTGGGGACATTACGGAGTTCCATGGGGAAGAAGAGGGGTTTTACACTCTTGCAAAATCTCAAATTTTATGGTAATGTGTGTGTGGAGGTGGGGGGAGGGGGGAGAGAATCCTCTGAAGTCATCCCTGATTGCAACGACCAGCCTTCACTTTTGTTCCCTTTACATCAATTCTAAACATCACATAATCTCGATTCGTACATCATCGAATAGGGAAAACAACGTAACTTCAAAGGAAATTTGTTTGACAACTAAAGGTCAAATAAATGACATTTATGGCTTTTTAAATAACATGCAAGCTTATTTGTAGCAAGCTTATCTTAGTAATGAACATATGTTTGCTACAATAATGAAAGATAGCTGTGACAGATGAGTTGCCACAGTTGCGAATTGATTGCCATTGAGCAAATAAAAAAAAATGTTTCCTTTCGGGATTTTTTTTTTTTAACATTTTATGTTCATTTCCAAGCATTGTCATCATGGCTACAATGTCCTCAAAAATATATGTGAATATAAAATATTTTAAACAATAATTTTGCACTAATTCATATTTGCTTAAACACTCCATTTGGCTATTGATCTGATTATGGAAAATTAATCATAATATCCTATTAACTATAAAATACGGCACATTGTATTTGAACTGAAATCTGTCAACAAAAAAATAGATTTCAATTTTCTAGTTTTTTTTTTTTTTTTTTTTTTTTTTTTTTTTTTTTTACATTACAATTTGTAGTTGTCCATACCCGGAATAATATCCTTAAATATTTCTAAAATCAGTGGTGAATGCAGACATTTTTCTACAAGAGGTATTTAATGTTAGGGGCCCCACTACTCTGAAATTTTTATATTTATTTTATATATTAAAGCAAGAAGCATATGTCTTAATTTTTCAGTGTAAATTTGACCTTACTGCGCATGTCTCAACTTTTTTTTGAACGGTGAATAAAGAAGGAACTAGAACTAAGAAGAATCAAGAGCGCTGGGGAAAGACTAGCTCACCTATTGGCTTGCACTGTTCGCAATCCTACCGCTAAGAAATCCTCCTTCTAAATTCTTAATTCTATTCTTATTTTCCCTTCCTGGAGAGAGCATGCATTCTTCCACCAACTTTCTTTGAGAGAGGTGTAAACAGAAGGGAATTCGGGATTGCAGGTGAACGGAAAGGATTGAAAAGGGAGGGAGGCGCTTTAACTTTTTATAAAAGATGAAAATGGAAGGTGGAGTTCACCTTCTATAGAATTTTGTAAAAGGGTCCTTTTCCCAGGAAGAAAACATATTTATTTTGCAACCAGATAACTGTACTTCTGACGTAATTTTTACACGGGCTCTAAAACCATTATATTTATAACCATTAAAAGTTTCAAATAGTTTAGACAAAAAAAGCTTTTTTTTATGTTTTCTTACGAGCACTTTTATCACTAATTATCAGTATTTTTATTTGGGGTTGATTTAAGGTTTTATCTCGGGCCCTGGCAACTCTGGGAGGATCAACTAGTATATTTTTAAACGAAAATATATCCGAACGAACCTAGAATTGGTGCCTTTAGGTGCCTACGTACGCTCCGGTCTGTTTTTTTTAACGAAACTCGTATTTATATGAATTATATTTTTATACGAAAATATTTCTAAATCTATTGCTCTCTTTTAAAACGTAAAATGCCTTGCCAAAACAATAAAATATATACATGAAATCACGGCAGTTCTCATATAACGCCCCCTGCCCATTTAATGTTACATCATTACTCTTTAATTTGATGCAATTAATGAAATGAATTATTATAATCGAATATTCTGTTCCTAATTTACGTTTAATTGCTTTTTAATATCCTGCTGATGTAAACTTCATTATTCTCCAATTATATCTCCCGATTTCAGTAATTAAACATTTCAAATAGAGTTACCTCGTTCTATTAATATCCATTCTAATCAAACTTAAAGCTTTTGCTTTAAATTTCATTTGCATTGTTATATCTATTATTTAATTAATATGCATTATATGGTTTATACATTTTCTCTTATCTGCATTCAAAACCGATTAGAAACTCAATATTTTGTGACTTTTTCAACATTGCTTGTTTTTTAATGACTATTATTGTTAGTATTTTTAACTTTAAAAAATAATGTTATATATAACAAAACATAAAATGAAAAAGGCTTCTCTCTAACTGTTGGGAAAGTTTAAGTAAATTATACAAAAATAGAAGCAAATCTAAAAAGGAAAGAGTTAAATATGTACTTGATGTAATTTAATAAATACTGCAAGGGGGGCAAAAGGTAAAGTTACAAAATACAGTAGAATCTCGGTACAACAAATGTCACTTTAACGAATTTTTCAGCATAACGAATATTTTTTGCATTGTGAAAAAATATCCTATGCTTTCACATTATAAAAATACTCATTTTAACGAATTTCAATTTAACGAATATATGAAATTAACGAATTTTTTTAAAGCTGAAAAAGAATAGTTTTACGAATGTTGAGTTGATAAGAAAAAAATACCTCTATTGAAAAACTAGTGAGAGACAGACGACAGTGAAAATGAAGCTGATTATGATTGTCCATCAAATATCGAGGATTGTGTTGTACAATCCAAAGAGGCTCTGTAGAACATTGAAACTCTTAAAAAGTAATTATCCCATCAAAATAATGTTCCGAAAATATTTTAATGCAATTTGTTTTGAAAAATGCATTGTCAACTTCAGCGTAGAAAAAAAACTTTTGTTTTTTTTTGTAAAGAAATAAAGTTATATTAACGGTAGATATCAGTGAGGTTTTTTTTTTAATCCATCAGGTATCTAATATAAATTATAATTCTTTTATAATAGTTACGATTAAAATCTTGAAACTTAATAAACTTTATAATTATCCGGAATTTTGCTACGCAATCTGTTAGTGATTGCTTTTCAAAGATTATGCACTTTGAAAATGGTTCATTCGTTGGTACAGCGGGTATTTCTAGTTTTAGAGTATCGCCACTATTTTGGAGTGCCACCTTTTGGCAAATATGTTAACTAAATTTACAAATTGGTGGGACAAAATGTCATGGTTTCCCAAACATAAGGCCGCAAACGATACATTTCTATCGCGTCCCGTTTTTTTTTTTTTTATTATTGCCTTTCAAATTCCATCAGTCATTTTTGGGAAGCCTTTGTAAATAGAAAAAGGAATAAAAAAGAATCTTTAACCGAAACACAAAACAAATAAAATATTTTCTAAGTGAAAACACATGTATATTATTTCAGTATTGTTTTACAAGACCACAAAAAGACTGTAAGAACTTTTCCACTAACAGAATGCATAACATCATTCTTTTCATCAACGATGCTATCAGATGTTTTACATGAGTTCGACGTGATGATTATGGGAAAATATAACAATCCAAAATAAATATTTGAGCATTACAAAACAGACTGCAAAGATAGTCTTTGTTATTCTTTAAGAAAGATATATTTATAACGAAAGATGTTCAGAATAATATATAAACAATAACAAAGAATCGTGCGTCAAACATAGATTATGTAACACTTTCCAACACTTCCAAAATGGTTTTACAAATCTTTACCGTTTGATAAGGTGAAAAATGACATCTAAGTAAACAATTTGGAAAATGCATAACGTATTTTAAAACCCAATTTCACAAATTATGAACAATATTCGGGAAAATATCCGAACTCTTTTGTGCATTACTGTATATGATCTATAGATTTTTATGTTTATTACACTCTCAGAAATAAAACACTCAATTTTGACGATTGGGTAATCCTTAAGCCCTACTTCGTTATTTTTTACAGTCATTTCGTCACAGAGTCACGTGGTTTTTGACGAAACGCGAATCCTCATCAAATATCTGACGAAACTGTTTCCTCACTGTCAAAAATAAAACTCTCACTTTTGACGATTCCGCAATTTTTGAGCTATATTTCATCATTTTTGACAATCATTTCGTCTCAAAATTAAGTGATTTTTAATGAAATGGAAAATCTCAAATATTTGACGCAAATGTTTCCCCATTCACGGCCAGATTATTTTTGTTGTTACAAAATCATTCAAAAAAAAAAAGAAAAAGAAATTACATGAAAGTACCAAATTTACAATATATTAATGAAAACAGAAACAAAAATATTTCATCCTTGGGGGCCGCTATAACACGAAATTACTATATTTCTACTTTATTTTTCATATCTGATAAGTTGCGTCTATCCTTTTTGTAACTTTAACATTTTTGTAACGATTTTATGCATTTCTATTGCCTATTCAAAGATAATTTTTTCTAACGTTACAGAATTTCGTTAAAAACGCTTAAGAAATTCTTCTAAAGTTACAGAATTTCGGTTAAAATAGTAAAATGCGAACATCATTTGGTCCACTTTCGACCGAAAGCAACAACCATTTTCCCAATAGTTAAAAAAAAAATCAAATTTTAGGAGCTTTTTTTTATTTAAGAAATATATTCATATAACAATCAAATTTAAAATATGCATAACTGATCTCTTTTTCCTCTATAAACAGTAATTTGTTAAAATATCTCCTCCAATATGCACTTCAAAGTATATTATTTCTGATCAACAAATTAACTATTCTAATCATTCATTGAACAAAGGAAATTTCTCTAATAAATTATATTAATCAAGCCATATTCTAATTATTTATTAACCATAGAAAAACCATAATAATAATCTAGCCTTATTAATTAAAACATGCTGAAATTATAACAGAACCGATAAAAATACAGTCTACCTTTTAAAAATATAAACACACATCAACATCCCGTAGATACATTTAAAATCAAATTCACACAAGGGCTCACTGGCAAAGCAGGCAGCAGATTCATCTCCCAAGCCAAAGGTTGCGCGTTCGAATCCCGTTGAAGACTTGCGAAATGCGATGTTAAATTTTTTTTTATGCTAATTAGATATGCTTCTAAAAATGTCAATAGATGGCGCCATCAGTCTTTTTTTCGAACAAGCAATTTGACGAAATCAATTTCCTCAGTTTTTTTAGGATAGAAATTTGCTCGATTTGCGAAATATTCGCTCGGAGCATTTCCCAGGAAACAGTTTCGTCAAAAACGAAGGAATTTTCGTGGAATTTGAGTATCCATTTCTAACAGTGTACATAGAATACTAAAATTTAGTTCAGTTAGGCAACGCATAGCATGGTTGTAAATTCCCTTTCAGCAATTTCCGCCAATAAACAGAAAGGTAGTGCCCATATACAGGGTGATTATAATTAAAGTTCCACTTGCAAAATGCTGTAAAAAAAGAAACACTAGAAGGTATACTGGAAGAAGGGGGAAATGGTATGGCATAAGAAAAAAATAGTTTCAAAATGTATCAATAGATGGGGCTGTAAGCGGCATATTATGCAAATTTAAAAACACTCATCTGCTTTTTATGCGGTTTTTGGACCAAGGACAGTTAAAAATCGAATCATTATGTGCTTTTTATCCGGTTTTTGGCCCAACGACAATTAAAAACCGATATTTCCCATCCTATGTGGTACGACCTTGTCGTGGTAGATGGGCTTTCCACTAACAGTACCTCAACTGTTGACTGATTTGGAAGTCATTTTTTCCGTCAAACAATCGAAACACTCATGCATACTGAACAGTACGGTTGGTTTACTGTGAAGCTCATGCCAAAGCCGTCGTATTTCGATTAAAAATGTCACCTGTAGTCGAATCCACTTTCGTTATTCCGCTTACAGCAGCATCTATTGATGCACTTTGGAACTTTTTCTTTCTTATGCCATACCATTTCCCCCTTCTTCCAGTATATTCAGTTCAAATTTGAAGTCATTCTGGCCAGTGGTTCCTTTTTTACAGCATTTTGAAAACGGGACTTTAATTATAATCACCCTGTATATCTATCTTAATAAACTGATGTGATTGAGTATCTGTCAGTATATGTGGCCTAAGAGGGACTGCACAGACGAGATAAAACAAGGTCTGTTGAGCATAAATGTCCCTCCCGGTCCCCTATATTGAAGTCTTGGAAAGAAGTAAATAATGCAGCCGGTGCTCTGAACCCGTCATTAAACGTGACAAAAAAGCGAGGTAGAAAATACGTAAGTGGAAAAAAAATAATAACAAATTATAAGCAAAGACCAGAGCGCCTGATCGAACGATCAGTGTCGGCAAACTCGCGACAGTTGGCGGTGGAGATAAAGAGAAAATAAGATTATTTCATTACTATGGCCATAAGCTAATGTCGCTTGACACGTGACAAAATGCGACCAAAATAAGATGTGAAGTAAGCACAAAGATGCTAAAAGACAAGATTTTGCACTGCCGGCCGGAACACTCCTGCACGATAAAACGCAGAAAAAGATAATTCGCGGTAATACAATATAATAAATTATAACACCTTGTAATAATATGTTTCTTTTAAATGCTAAAAGGTGTAAACTAAAAACATAATATACAGTAAAATAACTTTTATTAGATTGCTGACATGTTTCGGCTCACTCCAAGCCATTATCAAAAACAAAAGAGAATATTCTATAATTGCATGGTGGTTGAAATTATTATTTGAAATGCTATCCTTTAATAGCATTTCGAACAATAACTTCAAAGACAGTGCAATTACGCCGAGTTTCTCCGACAACTCTTGCTATACTGCCGCCTTCTATCATCGAGCCCCTACAGAGGATAATTCCTCAGCAGCTTCGAAAAATATCAAAAAGCGTATGCGCTTACTTTATAGTTACTCAAACCAAGCGTGGTTACGTTCAAAGGGTCGTAACTTCGTAAATAATTTAAGTAATCCAAAATAGTTTCTAGCTCATATTCCACACACTTCAGTGATGCAAAAAAAACTTATTTTTTGAACTCAACAAATTAGACTCTCCCCTTAAAAGAAGTTTGTACAAGAAGGATATTCGAAGAAAAAGTGACCTGCAAAAAAGAAAAATAACTTAAAATATTTACACTTTTTATTATCCTTCAGAGATGCAAAGCACTAAAGTCACAAATTTCGGCTTCGAGACCGCCATCAACATGGAAAGTACCCATGTTAAGTATTAAAACCACTTCACTCCCAGTCTTAATTTCGCTGGTGAAGGGCTATACACCAGGCTGTGCGGTGCAAAATGTTTGTGTCATAAATCGTTTCATAACTTCCGTGATTTAATAGTAATGAATGCAAGGTCGTTAAAGGATTTACAACGTTATCATAATACGTATGAAATAATATATAAAACTTGCACATTATATACATACACTGATATACATCCATACAGTATATTCAGCGTGGCTAGTGGTCAGGGAAAAATACAGTAAAAAAAAAGTGACGAACACCAGTATATTCTTATAGAAAAATTCATGTTGATTATTTGATCGAATAATCAAGAAGAATTTTTCTATAAGAATATATTGGTGTTTGTCACTTTTTTTGTCTGTATTTGTCCCTGACTACTAGCCCCAGTATATACATAAAACTTAGGAATTTATTTTAAAAATTTATGATATTGATCAAAATGTCTTCTACTGCACAGTCCTGAAAAATCTTCACAACCAGGGCACATTAGCCGAGTATCTTTCCTAACATGTTTAGTTGTACAAATACGGCATCGGTTCACTGATTACTGAAATGAGAAGACGTACGCAGCGTACGTCCTGGTCGCTGATTGCTGAAATGAGAGGACGTACGCAGAGTACGTCCTGGGAGTGAAGAGGTTAATCTATCTGATTTGTATAAAAATACAATGCGTTGTATGTGGAAAATTTAAAATAAAACTCTTATAATAGCAAATGTTAGTCAACAAAAGGATTGATTATGAATGAAATAATTATTTAAAAAAGCAATCAATTATAAGTATAATTACACAGATTAATTTTCAGCATTTACCTTTCATTTGTCACAATTGTAAAAATATTATAATTGAAATTAAAACTTTCATTTTCAAAACCTTATTAAATTATGCGACATCTGAGAAATAACAAATCTTTATGCATTATTACTTGTAAAACAAATCTTTATGCATTATTACTAGTAATTGAATTATGTCGGTAATTTTTCCATTACGATCGCATTATTCAAATGTATTTTCAAATTCGTTGATGAAATTTAATTTTTTCTTCTAATTTGCCAAAATTGTGTTATTCTTTAATTTAAGATTAGACATTGAACACTTTGCGAATGTAAAGAATGTATTTGAAAGTCTTTACTTAAATTGATTTCATTATATGAATTCTAACACAATTAACTTAAAAGCTGCATTCGTACATTACAACTTTTGTCAATCAACAATATTAAAACTTTAAATTCAATATTTAGCGAATAATGAATCTATTTCGCTCATCACGATTGTACTCTAATTTATTTATCAAAAAGGATTTTGATAGGTGTGGTATAAATCGTGAAATTTTAAATATTATCTTTTGTAATCTTTCTTTATGTAAATTTATAATCACTTATTTCACGCCACTGAAATGTTGAATGCCGACTAAAAGGACAAATAATTTTATTAAAATGGTTATGAAGAGACGTACTAAAGAGTATAACTCTGTTTTATTATAAGATTATCCTTAGTCTATTTAAAATAACTGGATTGTTTAAATGTCTCTTGAACAAGTACTACATTTTATAATTAATTTTAAAAGCCGCACATTTAATATTTTCCACAGATGATATGGTACAAACTGAAACATTCATATTCGTTTTTTTTTTTTTTTTTTTTTTTTTTTTTTTTTTTTGGGCTAGTAACGTTTTATTCTCAATAAGCAGTTTATTTAATTTTTTTTTCGTAGTTTGTTATGTTTCTATTTTTTTATTAACATTTTAATGTATTTATAATATCTAAATGCGTGTGTATATATATAGAGAGAGAGATAGAGAAGGTGATCTTAAAAAATTTGCTGATATATAAGCCCCTTAGTTCTATTTAAAGAAAAGGGATGTCATTTAGAATATGGATATTTGAAGCATGATATTGAGAATGAGGTGAAGATCAACGGTCGAGCAGTCACTTTTGCTGTTACAGTAACAACATTACAAAAATTTCAATGTCAACACCCGCGTTTTTCATCATTTAATGATCTTCATAGTGAAAAACTATACTAGGTGTTGAAACTATGCCTGTAATATTACAAACGGTTACTTAAAAGAAATGAAAACAAGACGGTTTTGTGTTTTACTTAGACTGTTAGAACACTTGGGTGAGATTTTCATCTACCGCCATTTTGTGTTTTAGTGGTCAGCATGGTCATCCGAACACACCTCAATGGGTTTCTGTCTCTAAGTGTATTTATGATTCTAGTTATACACATCGATTTTCTATGTGTGTATTACATGAAAACAGCACTAAATGTGATATTCGGCATTGTATTCATACCATGATTTACTTTTGCCCACGATCTCTCATATGCGATGTGTTATCGTCTGTGGAGGCAAACACTTGGCAATTTTGTAATTCGACTAAAATCATTTGTATTTTGCGTCTGTGTCAGCTGATTATCACTCTTTTTATTTGCGCTTGTTTTAAGTCGCCCTATATAGTACTATTGTTCCCGTGTTTTAGCGCCATTTATGTATTACCACTGTGAAGATCTTTTTGCGATGAAAAATTGCGGGTGTTGTTGAAGCTTTCAAATATTTTTCACTGTATCCATAACTGTGAGACCTCGATTGTTCCCATTTATCTCATTCTCAAACCCATGCCTTAAAATACACACATTTCAAATGGCATCCCTTTTCTTTGAGTGGTACTAGGAATGGTACTTTGAATGGTTGCTAATAGTTTGTATATCGGTTAAGATTTTATATGACCACACTCAGGGCTAGGAAGTAGCGCTCTACAAGTAGTGAAACTACAGTAGCCGCTACTTTTTCTAGTAGTTTGTAGCGAGCATCGACGCTACTTTTGACTCTACTTTAGGAGGGAGGAAAAAAGCGCCAATCTTCAAATCACCTGATCATAAATCGTTTCTTTTGTGCGAAATATGTTCTCTGCAATAATTTGCGAATGTCAGCGACAAATTTCAGTTGCAGTGTCACAGATTTCTCCATAGACGACGGGCACGGTCACAAATTAACTGTCATTTTCAAAGTTTGGGTGTCAGAAACTTCGTGTATTGTCCTTTAAATCCATATAAATCTCAATATAATGTATTTTCATATGACTACGATTGTCTTTACCAAAATATAGTCGTCTGGCTATGTTAAATCTTTATCAGACTAATTTCTTCTCCCTTTTGCCTCCCACCCCCAGCAAGCAAAGGAATGTAAAATCTTTATTTTTTTTAAGGAAAAGAACGGATTCATCTAAACATAAATCATTTAAATTATCTCTCTCAAATTCACGCTTCCTTCTAGTAGCATACAAAGGAGTTTAAACTTTTATTTTTATGCAAAAGTCTTTATTTTTATACAAAAATAAAATCTTCCCCTCCATTTATTTCTCTGTAATGACAATAAATAAAAAAAGTTTCCCTGTCCCCAAAATGTATACGCTTCCCTTTTTGCACCTCCTCCTACATACAGTTTCAAATATTTAAAACGCTTTATTTAAAAACAGGGCCACATTCGTTTCTACCTAATAATAATACATAAGTAATCATCTAAATTGTCCCCTAACCTCCCATAATTTACTCTTATCCCTCTCCCCAGCATACAAATAAATCTAAAATCTTTAAGTTATTTTTATTTTTATATTAAAAAAATCTTCTGTCCTAAATAGTGCTCTGTAGTGACGATAAATAATCAGTAATATAAATTATTCCCCTTCTCCTAAAACCTCCCCCAGCTCTCCATATACAAAATTTAAAACTTTTCTTTTTTTTAAAGTTCCGTATTCTTTGCTGTCTAGTAACATTAAATAAATAATCAATCATCTAAAATATTCCCCTTCGAACAAAATTTCTGCTCGCTTCCAGCCAGTTTAAAATCGTCAGAACTCTATTTAAATATATATATATATATATATTCGAAAAAGAACAAGTATACAATTTTATTAGTGAAAAGTGCACTAGGAAGGAATGATTTCTGCCTTCAAACTAGCAGCTGAAACGTAAAGCGTCAGCATGCACTTGATCTATTATTTGCTAGATTTGCTGATAAAGCCACAAAGTACTCACTCATAAAAAAAAAATTAATTTTCTTGCTTACATCCCTTTATCTTCTTACTTATTATTAGATCTAATGTTTTAATGTGGGGATTATTCTTTTGAGATTGATGTAATAGAATGGCAGACAAAAATAGTATAGAACTGCACTGGTCGGCATATAATGAATATTTTGTATTTTGAAGTTATAGAACAACAAGAAAGTGGTAATTATTCTGTAACATGTAAACTTTTTCCAATTATTAAGAAGTTATCAGTATAAAAATCATCTGCTTACAGCTTGAAGTTTCACATAGAGGTGAGTTAGCATTTTCTTTATTAATAATAATTACTGTATCGCATCTCGCACCGAATATCTAAATCATTAATCATTAAAATTCTTAAATCATTAAAAAGAGTATTTTCGAATTAAGATCACTGGTTCATTAAATATTCTTATAGAACTGTTTATTATCACAAAAAAAATATTTTATTAATACGTCTTTTGATCGTTGTGAAATATTTGTCCAATGTATGCATACAATTTACTGCATATGTACTGCATTAATTTACTGCATATTTCCTTTTGAAAATTCCAATAGATAAAACAAAGGTGGTTTTGGAAAAAAATATATATTATTTTTAAAAATGCCTAAGAATGTTTAATTTTATTTTTATGGCTATTTATTCTTACTTTAGCTGCACAGGTTTTTTATCGCTAAAATAATTGATTTGTAATGTTTTATATTTGATTTGATATTGGTTAGCTTGGTGCTTTAATGAAATATCTGTATCTTTGTCTCCAAAATAAACCTAAAGTCCAGTATTTTGAAATTCGGGTTTTCAAAGGGAAACAAACAAAAAGAGATAGAAAGGAAAACAAAAGCTAGGATTTAACTTATGCAAGTAAATCTATATGATCTTGTTCAGTTTTTAAATTGCTTTAAGGAACTATATTTAAATTGAAAAAAATTGGACTATTTAGCTCTATTATGTATATTCAAATTTACCAAGGTCTACCGCTCTTAAGGTTGTTCTCAAATCCAAACTGGCTACTTTATGGCATATTCTTTAATTCATTTTTGTTCGGAAACGCATGAAAATGCAGGTGTTCTTATCCAGAAACTTTGTAACCGAAAGACGTTTTCCATTATTCTTTATTTTATTTTATTTTATTTTTTGGTAAAGACAGGAGACTTTTCAGAAAACACTGTCAAAGTCGGCGTTTTCAACCGAATTTCCGACGTCGCAGCATGGGGAAAGGGGAAAAGCGTGACACGAATCGCTTATAACCCGATAAGTAATTTATTTATCAAAAAATGAAAACGCATTTCAATTCCAAATCGCTTCCATAGTCAGGCATGCCAATTTTATGCCTTTGTGTTTAAAAATGAGTCAGATAATGTGTCAGAAAGTTTCGCGTTGTTGAGCAAGGAATTTTAGAACCACCTTAAGCGCTACTGTGCTATATCACTTTCATAAATTTGTAAGATTATTACAATTTTTGTTTTCAAATTTCCTCTTTTTAACACTTTCCAACATAATTAAAAGGTGTCTATGAATTCGCTTTGTTTGTCTGTCCGTGCTCTAACTCTCGTAAATATACTCAGATTTCCATGAAATTTTTATACGTTATTGAAGTTTACCATAGAATGTTCAGTATTGAAAATGAAGTGTGTAGCATTTATATCTCGCTTACAGGGACATTCAAAAGAATTCTGTTACATTATGGTCTATGGGGAAAAATCATTTGCGGTGCATTTAATTAGCGATGATAACTAAAGTAGCGAAAAGTAGCGAAGTAGTGACTACTTTTAAAAGTAGTTTGTAGTCGCTACTTTTTAAAACAAGTAGCTGTAGTTGCAGTTAACTACATTTTTTATAAAGTAGTTGTACTTGTAGTTCGCTAGAAACAAAAAGTAGTTTTTCTGACCCCTGACCACACTGTGTATCTCATGACCACGAACTAATAATAAATAGAGAAAAAGGAAGGAAGTGTAAACAAATTGGCTTGAACTCGATATACGCAACACGCATTCATGAAGCTAGAAAATTAAAAAATACATAACTTTATATAACAGCTCACTTACATAAGTGTATTCATGTTTTGTGTTTTATATCTATAAATATTCCAAATGAATGCAGGATGATTTCTAAAAATATAAATGTAAGAATACTTAATCAGGATCTTTAGAAGGTAATTTATCCAAATTCGCCACATATTGGAAAGACTATGTAGAAGAAATTCATTTAAATATTTTAGGCATAAGAAGTTTCGAGATCCTTTAACAATTCATTCCAAATGCAGGACTTAATAAACTTTAATATCTGAAGATGAATTTATCTAAAATATACTGGATGTTTTATATAAAGGTTTGCACATTATACTTTGGTTAATGTGTAATGAAACATACAACTACCACTATAATTCTCCTGTATGCGTGTTTTCTGTATGGTAGATTAAAATCAAATAAAGTTATCTGATGATGGTATTATGAACATTAAGATCTCTCTCACCATCATCACATTTGTTTTATAAGCTTGAAATAATTTTAAAAAACTCCACTAAATTACATCTGGCAAAGAATTATTCCGGTAGGGTTCGAACACCTCGGAATATTTAGGAGATTTAAGAAGTAAGAATAGTAGAATTTTCGCTAAGTAATAGTCTACCTGTATACACACATATTTTTTTGCAAATAATGCAAATATTACTTTAAAAAATTCTGGTATTCTTCCCTTGAGGCGTACTATCCGTCTCCTGCTCTTAATTACTAAATCAGCTATTATATTACATGTTACGTTCCCTTATTGTGATTTGAAGAACAAGTTGGAAATGTTGCACTTAACAAAAGTATATTTTGAATGCCAGATTAGATTTCATACAAATTATGTTGGTATATTTAAAATTAACGATGAAACCCTATGAAATTTGAAATTTTTAGTTTTTATTTCCAAATAAGAGGGTAGTTTGATACGTTCTCGGCTTAACACAGAAATGGAACAAGTATGACCAAGTGACGATGATGTTTGTAAAGTATGATCCTTTAGATGACATGCTCCAGAGTTTCAGACTCGTGAGTTTATTGCTTATTGCTGGGCAATAAAGTCAGATTAGATTTCGTACAAATTATGTTGGTATATTTAAAATTAACGATGAAACCCTATGAAATTTGAAATTTTTAGTTTTTATTTCCAAATAAGAGGGTAGTTTGATACGTTCTCGGCTTAACACAGAAATGGAACAAGTATGACCAAGTGACGATGATGTTTGTAAAGTATGATCCTTTAGATGACATGCTCCAGAGTTTCAGACTCGTGAGTTTATTGCTTATTGCTGGGCAATAAAGTCAGATTAGAATTTCGTACAAATTATGTTGGTATATTTAAAATTAACGATGAAACCCTATGAAATTTGAAATTTTTAGTTTTTATTTCCAAATAAGAGGGTAGTTTGATACGTTCTCGGCTTAACACAGAAATGGAACAAGTATGACCAAGTGACGATGATTTCTGTAAAGTATGATCCTTTAGATGACATGCTCCAGAGTTTCAGACTCGTGAGTTTATTGCTTATTGCTGGGCAATAAAGTAAAGTAAACAAGTTATGGCATTTTCTAAAAATTGAAGTTCAAGTCGTCATAAAATACTTTGTTAAAAAAGGTTTAACCCCCACGGACATGCTAGAAGAATTACATTCTACCTTAAAGGATTCTTGTCCTTCACATTCGACGATAAAAAGTGGGCTGCTGAATTTAAACATGGTAGGAAATCATTTCACGATGAGAAACGCTCAGGATGCTCAAAAATCTCTACGACCGACGAAATCTTCTCAAAAATTCACAATGCGTATTGAACGATCGTCGATTGAAGATACGCAAACTTTCTGACATTGCAAGCATCTCGATAGACCGTATCCACTACATTTTACATGATATTTTGGGTATGAAAAAGCTCACCGTTCGATGCGTGCCGCGTTTGTTGAACGTCGACCAAAAACGCCAAAGAATGAACATTTCTCAAGAGTCTTCTGAAATGTATTGTGTTGCAAGTTGAAAAATAAAATGAAATATTGTCAAAAATCATGTATTTTCTTTGTCAGGCCAAGAACTTTTCGAACCACCCTCGTACAGGGCTGCACTAAAGAATTCGCACACAAGAGTGTGTCTTATATGTATTAAGTTGCAAGTGGACTACATCGAAAAATAATATGAAATTATGTCAAAAATCTTGTGCTTTCATTGTCAGGCCGAGAACTTATCAAACCACCCTCGTAATATATTTCATAAAACTATTTACATGTGTATTTCTTACGTTTTAAGCATGAATCATTTTGCACAGTATAAATGTGCATATGTTTGCTTGGAAAAATTTAAAAATACAATAATAAAATTTATGCCAGAGAATTGTGTGTTGTGTGATGAAAATATGCAATATGTTTCAGATTTTAATCTTCCAAGAATTTCAAATATCCATTTTACTTCCCTCTTTCTGCTTCCATTAAAAAATATTAAATTGGAAATACTCATCATATAATTTTACTGAATATAAAGTATAAAAGAATCCTTCTAACTTTCATTAGTACTCTAGCTCAAATGAAAATGTACTCTCAGCTTCATGTAATTCACATTTTCCTGATGAACTCCATATATGTCGATCATTTTCACTAGTCTATATTTCATTTGGATGTAAATGGAAGGTATTAGAATATTGCATTTTTTCCAAAAGAAATTGATTTTTTTCCATAGATCATGATTTCATTTCTCTCATAAAGAAGGAGAAATTATTTGAGTATCATAAACGTATTTCAATGCATTTTTTCTTTCGATTATGATTACGTTTTTTTTTTACATTAAATCTGAAATTCAAAATTCAATGACGTATAAATGATATGAATGATTGGAAGCCACGTTATTTTTCGAGGAAGAATACTGCAATATTTTATAATAAAAATTGAAATTTTTCAATAATGTAACCATGAAAGTTTTGCCATTTCAAGATACTTTCTGTGTTTGACTATTCAATGATTTCCTGATGCAAAAATATAGCAGTAGAGTAAGGTAATGGCTGTTATGTTCACAATCACGCTTTCTGTCTAAATATTTAAAAGTTGCCTTTTTAGAGAATTACGATAATATTCCAAAAATAGGTTAAACAATTTTTATCGAGAAGGTTATTAATTTGCTTCCTCAATTTCATAAATTTGCATAAATTCACATATCACGGTGATATATTTAATTTTTTTATTTCCAATTATATAATCGTTATATTTATTGCATCTGCAGCACAAGATGGAATGTCTATCATGAGCACAACTTCAGTGGCATGTATGAAACAAACTAAACCGAGTATCGGTGACTATTTATATATCCAATTAAATTTTCAGCAGAGCCGAAATTACGCTGGAAATTAATGAATACAAAGAATGTAAATTATCTCTTTACTACACAGCCTACAACCAACCAAATGAAAAAATGTCCAGAGCGGGGATCGAACCCGGATACCTAGTGTAGCGCACCAAGTGCTTTACCATTTAAGCCACCAGGACGACATCCAGTCTAGAATTCTCCCACTCATATATGGTAAGGCTGCAACTTTTTCAGCACAAGATGGAACGTCAATCATGAGCACAACTTCAGTGGCATTCATGAGACAAATTAAACCGAGTATCGATGAATATATCGGTGAAGTTGTGATCATGATGGACGTTCCATCTTGTGCTGCAGAAGTTGTAGCTTTACCATATATAAGTGATAAAATGCTAGACTGGATGCCGTCCTGGTGGATTAAATGGTAAAGCACTTGGTGCACTATACCAAGGTATCCGGTTTCAATCCCCTGTCTAGAAACTTTTTGGCTCTGTTGGTTGTACGCTGCGCAGTAAAGTGATACTTCACATCCTTTGTATTCATTAATTTCCAGCTTAATTTTAGCTCTGTTGAAACTTTAATTATATATATATATAAATATTCACCGATACTCGGTTTAATTTGTCTCATGCATGCCACTGAAGTTGTGCTCATAATTGATGTTCCATCTTGTGCTGCAGAAGTGGTAGTCTTACCATATTTGAGTGAAGAAATGCTATACTGGATGTCGTCCTGGTGGCTTAAATGGTAAAGCACTTGGTGCGCTATACCAAGGTATCCGATTTCAATCCCCTGTCTAGAAACTTTTTCGCTCTGCTGGTTGTACGCTGCGCAGTAAAGTGATAATTCACATCCTTTGTATTCATTAATTTCCAGCTTAATTTTGGCTCTGCTGAAACTTTAATTATATATATATAAATATTCACCGATACTCGGTTTAATTTGTCTCATGCATGCCACTGAAGTTGTGCTCATAATTGACATTCCATCTTGTGCAGCAGAAGTTGTGGCCTTACTATATATGAGTGGAGAATGCTAAACTGGATGCCGTCCTGGTGGCTTAAATGGTAAAGTACTTGTGCGCTATACCAAGGTATCCGGGTTCGAATCCCGGTCTAAACATTTTATCACTCCTTTGGTTGTACGCTGTGTAGTAAAGTGATAATTCACATCCTTTGTATTCATCAATTTCCAGCGTAATTCCAGCTCTGCTGAAAATTTAATTAGATATATAAATGTTCTCGTCTAAACTGTCATATATCTACATGCGATATATTTCTTTAGCCATCGCCAACAAAAACACGCACACGCATACGCTCGCTCAAATATCTTTCTTTTATTAATCTGTATTATAAAGCAGAAACATGTCCGTGAGTAATGCTAATGTCATATCGATGATGACAACCACCTGAACAATCAATTTCACTTTATCAAAAACATTTTAACTACTAAGCATCGCACAGTTTAAATTTTTACACCGACGAATTGGAAAATAAAAGTTGTACTTTCAAAAGTAATTTCTTTGAAAACTGTATACAATTTACTGTTTTTTTGTTTTTGTTTTTTTAGGTTTTAAAAATATTTTTCAAGCAAGGAATTTTTTAACTCTATCTCAAAAACTAGTGTAAATGCCTGTCCTGGAACGGTGGGTAGAAATCATGGTTTTCACTTAAAATTTGAAATAATTGATAAAAATATTCAGATACTATTCACCGACAATAAGGAAAACTGATCTGAAATGTTAAGCTCGGGACTTCATTAATGCATGGGCCTCTGGGGTTTTAACAACAAATTTATAATCTGATGTAAATAAAATGACAAAACAGGGGAGAAATTAAGGGGAGAAATTACAGATATAAGTAAAAGGAAACTGATATAGATTTAATCCAACATCAGTACAAATAGCTTTTTAATTTACTTTTAACTGTTAGAAATACAAAAATATTCATATACTATTCATACTTACGTTCTAAGAAATACACTATTAATATTTACAATACTTCTGTGAGTAAACCACATTTTTTGTGAAAATTCGGCTGTCACGTAGTATTGCTCTCCTTGTTTCTCAGTTAGATTTATAAATAATTTAACTTTGCTTTGATTTTTTCTGGGCAATCTAAAAAATATACTAAATGTAAAAAATCTATTAAAATATTGGAAAAGATGTGTGCAGATATGTTGATATTTGGCGACTTTTGGATTGGCCCGATTTCTAAACCCGTGCCAAACCAATAACTTAGTACAATAGCCAGGTTACCATTAAAGGAAATAATCTTCAAAATTTGGCGAGTTTTCCCTTTTTATAACGGATTTTTTTAAAAAAACGGGGCGTGAGTGTAAGACATCATATCCAAAATATTTAATAAAAATAAAATTACCAACGATCTGGTTACTGGACTGTTACTTATAATCTGATGTAAATAAAATGACAAAACAGGGGAGAAATTAAGGGGAGAAATTACAGATATAAGTAAAAGGAAACTGATATAGATTTAATCCAACATCAGTACAAATAGCAAATAGTAATAATAATTTAGTACTAGTTTTATCGAGTAGCTTTAACCTGGGTAGGCCGTGTTGGATCGCCTTGGAACCTATAATAATGCAAATTAACTACAAAAAATATCGCATCTCTATAGTACGTTTATAGACGTTTATTCATATAAGTACCTATATTTCCGAATACTAATATTCGCTTTATTTAGAAAAGGCGAAGATTACTATTAGCAAATAGCGGTATCCAAAAATAAGGATGTCTACGCATCCTCAGCTAAATTAATAGCATTATATATCAGTATTTTTTTTTATATTTAAGCATAAATAATTAAATAATCTGTAACATTTATGAAATATTATATTATAACATTGTACAGGGTTTTCAAAATGAATCATCCGATTTCAAAATTCCATATTTTCAAAAATAAACGACACAGAATGATAAGTAATACATGAATCCAAAGGTAAAACATGGAAGTTTTATATTGTGAACAATTTATATGTTCTCGTGTTTTCTTCGTGAAGCTTTTTCACGAAAGCTGTTTTAGAAGCGTTTCAGCGGCAGAAGTGATAATGGCATACGCGGAGCAGAAAGTTTTTTGTGTGATGTCGTTTGCGCGATATGGATCTGTAATCACCGTTCAACGTGAATTTCGTAAAAAGTACCGAATTAATCCACCTAAGGCTAAGGGTATTCAAAGGTGGTATCATCGGTTTGAGAGCATTGGATGTCTTTTTAAAGGGAAATTGCAGGGCGAACAGGCATATCTGCGGAAAATGTTGTAAGAATAAGAGACATTTTTCTACGAAGCCCAAAGAAATTGACTGTTTGCGTAAGTCTAGAACTGGACATTCCTACATGACACTTTACAACGTGTTTGACAGGAATTTACATACCGTCTTGACATTATACGTGTAACTAAATGAAGTTATATCGAATACAGTAATACCTCGGTTTTCGTTGACTTCGGTTATCGTCGGTTTCGGTTTTCATCGGTTGCCTCGGATTTCGTTTATTTCCTGTGGATTCTTGTGGGTTTTTTTTTTTTTTTGATTGCGAGTGCTCCAACATGGAACCAAACAAAGTTTCTTGTAAGCAACTTGTTTAATGATAATATCTTGCCCCATTTTAGGCAAATCTTAAAGAAGCGATAGCAACAGACCACTTTGGACAGCTTTTTTGATCGACGATACTTTTTTGAGGTCCTCTGACTCTGAAGCTAGTTCTACTGCCAAAAGGCCAAAAAGAGAAGCGACTCCAGATACAATGCTTTGATACCATACGCTAAGAACACAATATTAATTTCTTACTGTTTTTAGTACTAAACGCTATACTTATTCTCTATACAATGTGTTTTTCATACATATTTTGGAGTGTTTAGAACAAATTAATTGGATTTACAAAGATTCATACGGATATAATTGACTCGGTTTTCGTCGGTTTCGGATTTCGCAGATCGCTTTCGGACGGATTATTGATGTAAACCGAGGTATCACTGTACTTGTAAAAAAACTTCAATATTTTTCCTTTGTAGGACAACATTACACACTACTACATGCGACTACATTAAATACATTACATACTGCAACGTATTACTTATCACTCTGTATCGTTTATTTATGAAAATGTAGCATTTTAAAATCGGATGATTCATTTGGAATAACCCTGTATATTTTGTAATTTCCATCAGAAAACGATAAAGAAATAAATTATGACCAACAGAGTTTTGATTATATTTTATGCTTCATTCAACAGATGTTGCTACTTCCTTAAAAGATGTCTTAAAGTAATTTTCTGCCTCAGCTTTAAAAGGTTACATTTTTTTAAAAATTAATTTGAATTCGATTCGATTACATATAATTTAACGGGGACTTCTTTGATGTAGAAACATTTACAAAGTAACATGAGATAATTCTATTCCCTAAAATTTTCAGCACTATTTTTCATAAATTGTTACATTAGTTTCGTCTTTAAAACGCATGAAAAGAAAACATTTTAAGGTGTGTTGATGAATTTAGATTAAAACTCCTTTTGAAAATCACGTTTCAATGCATGTGAAATTAAAACGAAAAACCTTACTCAATCAATGATGCGGTAAATAAGTTACGTTGTACTTATCGTGTATCGTGTTTATTCATTCCTAACAGCTGTACAATAAAAAAAATATGCTTAGATAGTCTTATTACGCTTTGATCAACTAAAGGTGTGTTTCAAATTTATATTATGCTCGAACCCTTTGAATAAAATTTTCAAACATAGGAATGCATGTAATTTAATTAAATATTCAAAAGTGAATTATTTTTAAATGTTCATAGATTGTTTAGCATAAAATATACGGTGGTCATAAAGTCTTTCCCTGATTACAATAATTTATTGCAGAAAAACTAATATTCCGGATACTCTAAACATATAAAACTATAATAACCGGATACTCTTGATTGGTGTCTTATAGATATTGAATTTAACTTTAAAATTTTTCCGGTGGGATCTTACAGGAAATTATACACATGTTACACGAAATTATGCTTGTCTTATACGAGGGCGTGACACACACGAGTAATTACGGTAATTATACATTGCACATAGTAAAATAACCATAATTTATAACTGAAGATATTCTGATTAACAGAAAACATGCATTAAATAATGTATATTTTTCAGTAACTATTACTTTTGCACATAAAAAGTTTCTTCTTAAAAGTAAAATAATAAATACATATATATGTAATTAAACATGGAAAGTTTTTGTACTTTTTAAAACAACTCGTGAATTTCAGATCCAAAAAAAATATTATGTTAGACGTGAGCTTAAAATAATCGGATTACAGATAATCCTGGAAATCTCTTTGTTCCTTCATATTTTATAACTTCCCTGACTCGGAAAAAAATTGGAAATCATGTTGAAATTTTTAAACTGACATTTAAAATAGCTCTTTGACGCAGAATGTAATTTAATAATATAGAATTAAAAGTTTTAAGATTTTTTAAGTTGAAAATTAATATTTTTCTTTAAAAACAAAATGCATTTTTATAAATCAAATATCTCAATTGAAAAGCAGCGGAGGTGGAGACAACTGTTGCACAGACCTACAATGATTATTTTTCTTTAAAGTGAAGGATGTTTCTAATGTATTTTTAACTTTCCGAACACATATTGTAAGAAAAGTATTGTAATCATGTTTTTATCTGTGTGTGTGTGTGTGTGTGTGTGTGTGTGTGTGTGTGTGTGTGTGTGTGTGTGTGTGTGTGTGTGTGTGTGTGTGTGTGTGTGTGTGTGTGGAGAAAGAGAGAGAAAGAGAGATATTTATTTTATTTACATGTATCTATACTGGGTCTCCTAAAATGAACTGACTGATTTTAAAATTCAATAATTTCCAAACGGTGACAGATATTTAAAAAATTCTTGCAGGAGAGTAATGTATGATATCGGGGTTTTTTTTTTTTTTCTGCGATTCCAGATTTTAGTTCGAATTATCAGCAATAGATGTCGCTGCGACCAATAGCGGTGCAATCGAAACAAAGACTAAAATCACCCAGCAATGACGCGAAGGAAGGCGGTTAAATGCATATGGAGTGGGTCTCATTCGCTAATACAATCTTGTTCTTAGGACCCGATTTCAGAATAAGGTTTTATTCGTGAATGAGACCCACTCCATGTATTTAACCTCTTTCCTCCTCTTTCCTTCGCATAAGTGCAGCGTGATTGCTGTTTCTGCCTCGATTGGAGGCATATTGCTCGCAGCGGCATCTATTGCTGGCAATTTGAATTAAAATCAGGAATCGCTGTAAAAAAATTCCTGACATCATACATTACTCTCCCGCAAGAATATTTTTAAATATCTGTCACTGTTTGGAAGTTATTGAATTTTAAAATCAGTCAGTTTATTTTAGGACACAAATTTATTTATTTATTTATATTTATATATATATATGTGTGGATACAGATAGATTGATAATACATTGAAATATTGAGATATTTATTTAATTTTATATATATATATATATAATTATTATTATTATATATATATGTGTGTGTGTGTGTGTGTGTGCGTGTGTGCAGATAGATTGATACAAGATTGAAATACGTATCTGTCTAAGTTGATAACGCACATACTTTTATATGCTCTATTACGATGAAATAAATAACTATGAAGTAAGTATAATTTATTTCACTGTGCTATTTTCAGCAGAATTGCTTTCCACTTAAGTGGTCATAACTTGCCGAAGTACATTAAATTTTATTTTCGAATTACGTATATGTGTTCGATTTAATTGTCAGCTTCGGTTATTTCGATGGTGTGGTACCGTGTCAAATAACATAGCATGATTTTAAATATTTCAAAACTACACTCAATTAGTCACGCCGTTGGATGTTAGAGAATAAGCAGTTCTAGAATATATCTCACATGGTAGAATTTCAGAGGACTAGATGTCTAATAAATTGTGATACTATAACAATGTAACTATAACATTATTTTTAAAGTGCTGTATGTAATAATTTTTTTTTTACTTTCATAAATAATTTATAAAATATTTAATTATTTTAAGTGATTCACTTTAATTGGAATTTTAATTAAAATTATCTTACATATTACTGGTAAAATTTAAAATGATATATGATGAACAGTTATCTACAAACACCAAAATACCTACTTTTTACAGAATTATTTGTTGAAGAAGTATCTATATTTGAATTTAGGAAAAAGAAGCGTCATTCATGTGGTTTAATTTAGATTTTTCACAACAGTAGTCTAAAGACATTAGATATCCTTCAATACATTTTAAAGTTAAAAATTATTAGAAAATTGGTCAACTAATACAAAATCGAGCACCGATAGTTGTACAAACTAAAAAATTCCAATTAAATGTTCAATAAAAAAAATAACACGGCCTCAATGAGAAACTTGACAAATAATACTTCTTTTTTAATACCATAAAGAAATTTGCATGGTAATATAGGGTGGTCATAAAGTGTTTCCCTGATTACAATAATTTATTGCAGAAAAACTAATACAATGAGGCATATTCTTGCTTCAATATATTGTAAAGACATTTATGAAGTTTTTAATATAAGTGCTTACGTCAGTAAATTTCGATGTGAGCACCCTTGGTAGCTCGAAAAATGTCAAAGCGATATTTCATTTCTCGCCACGTATTGCCCAACATTTTGGCTGTCACACTAGACGCAGCATCTGTGATCCTGACATTGAGTTTTTCGATATATTTTACTGGTGTTGCAAACACTCTGTCCTTTATTCACCCCCACCCCCTCCCCAAAAAAAATCCATCCCGTCCGGAGTTGATCCATCTCGTCAAAGTCCATCTTCCAGGAAATTTGTCATCAAGGAATTCACGAACGACGGTAGAGACTGGACTAAAAAAACTTAAGAACATGACTTTTCCCTAATAAAAATTTTACAGTAGTACATTCAATGGTTATTTCGTAATATTTTTTTTGTAATCAGGGAAAGACTTTATGATCGCCCTCAGGGCTCGCATAAGACATAGAAGTAGGGGAAACCAAACGTTGCTCAGCCCCCCCCCCTCCCCCGTTACTCTACCAATTGCTTGGTTATTTACTAAATCCATTTTTCGTATGCTGCAACAATTTAAAAATTTACCATCAAAATTGCCAGTAAACAACACTTTAGAAAGAGCAAGTTTCATAATTTAGATAAAAGTTTCGCAAGGGAAAAAATGCATTTTTTACAATGAAAGAAAATTTTTTTTCTAAAAATTAATTTTGAAAAGTAAATTTGGGGGCCCCTTTTTATTTTTTGGAGTAAGCACGGGCTTCCCAAAGCACCGAGCCTATTTGGTAAACAGGCCCTGATCACCCTGTATATTGAGAAAAAATAACCTTCATTTTTTCAACGCATATTCGTGACATCGATATGTCGAACTGAAAGAGTCGAAATGTTAGTTCTTTTAACAAGAAATATGGACAATTATTGACAGTTCAGAATCGTAAATAAAATCGATTATTATTCTTCAATAAATATCAGGAAATTTTCTTTAGTTAAACAAAGTTGTAATTCCATCAGTATTCGACTTAAAGTATACTTATCCCTATTCTATCATTTTCATGTTATGAAACTATGCACTCTAAAAACGACATTTTCAAAACTGAGCAAAAAAGACTCAAATCTGAGTATGTCACATAGTCAAAATTAAGGATCCGAATTAAGGATCCGATTCTTAGCCCCGAATCAAAATTACTCAAGTTTGAAACATGTATATATACTCATTTCTGAAAGCATGCACACACTCAAGAATTACGTGTGCTCATATTTGAGTATGTCCATGTTTCAAAAATGGGTATAAACTGACTTCTATGTGCTCAGTTTTGAGTATATCCATGTTTTCAAAAATGAGTTTGAACTTATTTTAATCATTTTTGAGTATGTCTATGTTTCAAAAATGAGTATGATCTATCTCTATGTTCTCAGTTTTGAGCATGTCCATGTTTCAATATTCTGAGTATGTCTGGAATTTCAGAATTGAAAGCATTGGTTCGTCCTACTTGAAACAAAAAGTTTCATATCAAAATGAAAACATCGATTTACTCAGATTTGAAGGTGTCATTTTTCTCAGTGTGACGGTTCCTTCCAATCGACAGTTGAAAAACTAATAGCGGTCCAAACACTAATTTTAGAAGAAGGTTCGAATTAACTCAATATTACACTAATTTTATCCATAGTTATGTCATTTTTCTGTAGTTATTTATTTCCACTAAACATGTAGTAATAATTGGATAGAGATATATACTACTGCGCATCTTTCATGCCTGCAATATTAATATACTCCACATACAAACGTAAAAGAATAGGGTGGGAATGTTTTTAACTTTACGCAACGAACTAAATTTCTATAGAATTGTTGATACTAGCTTCATTTTGACAGACGGTAGAAAAGGCCGATGATGAAAGATTACGTTTATTACTTACCCATCATATATAGTATAGGGTAAATCTTGTAATCTTTTTGAAAATTGAAAAAAAAATGACGGATTTACACGTTTCAGACACTGGAGATTTCGAAAAACAGATTTTTAGAAAAAAAAATTGCCGTCCGTCTGTCTGTGTGTGTCTGTAAACGCTCTATCTCCCGAACAAACTGAGATAGAGATTTGAAATTTGGTATGTACTTAGTATGTAATAATGGGAAGAAGCTTATTGAATTTCAGTAACCTCGATTATCCGGAACTATTTTTTTTTCGGATTCTCGAAATATTCGTTCTGATAAAAGGTACATAAAATTTTTCGAAATTGTTTATTTTAAGAAGAGTATATAAAAGACAATAAAAAAATATAAATTTTGCATAAAGAATGAAGTTGATCGGATAATGAGTTGCCGAGATATTTATAATTATATTTTCCACACTCTTCGATTTTTCATGACCCTGTATTTCATTCGAATTTCAATTCAAAGATATATTTTAATTGGAAATGAGACGCTTAATCCGACGCAATAAACTGTTAGTTAATATGATTATCATTTTTGGAGTTACAAGGATGTTTCTTTTACGCAATTCAGTAACAGAGCATTTAAATTTTATGACGCCATCAAACCAGGATTTTTTTCGAATTGCAATGCATTTTATAAATAATTTACGCATGTTTTACTTTCATATTTTATATTATGCCTATCCATGATGGGTAAGTATTACGGTGACCCCCCCATCGACTAGTTTTTAATGGGAAATGATACAACGTTATAGTTAACAAGTATCGGGCAAAACTCTATTAGAATATACGTGTTATGCACGAAAATAATGATGGGAAACATATTACAAGAACATTCTTAATCTAAAAACCTGGTTTTTAGGTTAATAGTATTTTTTGCTTGAATTTTAAGACATCAAGTAATTAAAAACCGATTGACATTAATAGAACGTATTGAATCTCTTTCTAAGCTGGTCGATATCTTAAACTTATTGAATTTGGCTTTTTAATTTTTTCGGTCTCATCTTCCGTGATTGGATCTACTACCGTTCCGGTCGGTGACTGAAGGGACCTCCTATTCCGCACGCGCGCCGCCTTTTATCTGCAGTAAGTGATGATGATTCTTAGACCATTTAGACGTACTTTACTTTTTACTTTTCTAATCTTCTATATTTTTTTAATTTTAATGCGTTTTTCATAATATGTTTTAAACTGCGCTGTAATATGCCAATCATGTTTTCAAATGTAGCAGAATTCGTGTTGTGTGTTTGGGATAATTTTGGGATAAAAATTAGTATATTAATGTTAAATTCATTGAAATAGCAAATCGATTAATTTCTAGTTATTAATCATCTTTACATCGATGTTAACATTCGTGATTTTTGTCATTTTTGTAATGCGTAAACTGTTTGATTTGAATAAATTTCCGGGAAAATGCCATTCCATTTCAGAAAAGAAATAAATAAATCATATCAAAAATCTGCAGTTTAGGCAAAAGCATGTTTCTCCTGTCACCTTAATATTTCGAGGATAAATATTTATTCCTATTTCACAAATTAAAGTTGAACGTCAAAAGAAAATGAAATTAACAAGTAAGTCCTCCGTTAGAGAAACTTATACAGTTCCAGCTTTAACAAACCGTAAATTCATATATTTATTCTTTAAAAATCTCCCTGGTTAAATGTGAAAGTAATGAAATTGCAATTCTTTCTCACAAAGTTTATTTCTAATTTACTGTTTCTTTGAAGGGATATGAGATATGAGAAGGGATATGAGATAAAAGTTAATATTAATGCTAGGAATGTTTTTATAGGTGTAGCAATATCCCACCTCACTTGAACAGTATGTAGTGAGTTAGTAGGTTAGAGTTGGTTTAGCTTTTTGCTCAACGCTATGTCGCTCGCCTACTGTTCATGGAGGTGCCTCGTTCAATCCCCGGCAGCGTCTATTCGACATCCTCCAAATTGGTAACCCTGACAAAACACGCAACCTTCAACAACTACAATCATCTCCTATCAAACCAACAGATGGCAGCACCGCTTAACATCATCGACGTCTGGTACATCCATCTGTCTGTCGGTCCGCATATAACAGCGCAAAACCTACCCAAACCGAATGGTTCGAAATTTAATATTGTAAAAGAATTTTGTCGGGTCATTTCAAATTTTATGAAAATCGAATAAAAAATATATTAATAAAAGTTTTCTTCATTCTATTAAATCCTATCGTACGTAATTAATTCAATGATATCCCATTATAGGTGATGATTCTAAGTTGCCACTGTGATTATGTCATATTTAAGATGGAGTCATATTATTTCCGTATTACTGAATTTAAAAACCAAATTTGTATACTAAAATTGTTTAATTATAGCAATCATTTAATCTACCGACAGTTTTTTGGATAGTTGTTTACGGAGAAATAGATATTAAACGGAAAAAGAATCTAAATATGGATGTCAAGTTCTGAAAATTTCAAAGCTAGGCTTAAGTTTCCCATTGAAGGTTTCAGTAAATGTCAACAAAAGATAAAATGTTGCCAACTTAAAATGTACTTATTTTATTACGGAAATTAATCATAACATAATAACAGATAATATAATTCATTTCACTGAAATAATAACAGTGTTTTCTTTTTTTTTTACATTGCCTTGTATTGGATATTTCCGCATAGTATAATTTTAATTATAACAGAATTGTAATTAATTCATAGTAAAAGCGTATTGAAACTTAAATTTATAGAATAAAATTAATATCTATAATATGAAAATCTGCATTTAAAATAAATTTTGTACAGTTATTGTACCAAGATCTGAATATTTATAAAACTAGTTATAGTACTAACGCACCTCTTTAGTCACGTTTGAAGTACAATTTCCAACTTGTTAATGCTGTTCTAAAAAAAAAAAAAAAAAAAAAAAAAAGAGAATCAAAATTGTCCTTTTAGGTAGATTTCGTAAGAAATGCTACCTATTACATACTCCCCTATGTTGGAATTTCTGAAAACTTTTTGCAGATCTACGCTGATTAGGACTCTTACAACCGAAAAGCACCACCAGTTTAAAACGTACCACGCATGCGCGGTAGTGTATTACTGCTTATTTTACTGTTTATTACTGTTAATTTTACGGTATAATATTGGCAGCTGGAGTGCCAGTATTTTTTTTTTTTTTTTTTTTTTTTTTTTTTTTTTTTTTTTTGCATTGTACAACCTTTACATACAACATACAACCTTTCTTTACTTAGTATATGCTTGCAAACATCCATCTTGCACATTTAGATACATCTTACAGCAATGCGTATACTTGTGTAACTACGCAAAAGAAATTTCGATATGCAACACATATAAAAGAATTCTTTTTAAAGATGATATTAACAAGACATTTTCCAATTCTAAACTACAAAACAACAATCATTACAACAATGAATATATTCCCATTATCAGACTCTTTTTACCATAAATAAAAAGACATTTTATCAGTGATGCAAAGAAACAAGTACGTGATGGCTTACTGATATAAATAGATCAAATTAAAAACTCGTATGAAAAATGTATAATTAACATGTTAGTTTAAGCATATTTTAAATAAAATATGATTAATGAATTCTTCAAAATATATAAAACATAGAAATTAAATCATGAACTAGAAAGTATTAAATTTAATATTTTTGAGCTTAAAATGGGCATTGTACATTCGTGATCTTAATATGTGCGCTACTTTGCTACAATCTAATCAAAAATTCTAATTCACAGATGTAATGGTTTATTCCTCATACGAGGAAAGTAAGCAAAATCACGTAAACCAGAATTTGAATAACGTAACTTTGTTATAAAATGAAGAAATGATTTACCTAAATTATGCATAACATCTGCCTTTTATAGCCTTCAAAATAACACATACATAAATCTCAGCTACACGTAAGTGTAGCTGGATGGAGTTCTCTTTTTCCCCATTAGGGATAAAATTCGAACGAGATGAGTTTCAAAAATACTCTTTAAAAATAAATATTCAATACCTTTGTTCTTATCACGCAACATTTTTGTATTTTAACTGAACTGAGTAATAGGAGAAGAATTCTATTTGCATTTTCGTATCATTTTTACTCACACTTATATTAGGAATAAGAAATGTTTTGATATTCATATAATGAGTCTTGTCAAAAAGGTATTTCTTTCATCGACAATTTTTTGCGTTAACTCTTCATTGTATGATTATTTTCGTGGAATATATTTTCAACATATATTATTATATTTTTGTTTTATTTTTATAATAAAAAGAAAAGTGCCCAGTTAAACTGATGGCATTGAGCTCACAGGCTATTCACATTAATTGTATATTATACTCTTATTTCAAAGAATAATGCCCTCAAAAAATAAAGAAATCGATAATAAATTAAGGGGGGATTAGCCCCTGTTCCCCCTTTTACACTTAACCAGTGAACCCCCAAAGCTAACCAGGGAAGCACTTCACAATGAAACCTATATACAAAATTTGAAGCAAATCAGATAATTCTGCATGAAAAACCCATTTATCTAACTTAAGGGGGAAATTACTCCCGCCCCCGTTATCCCCTTTACAGTTAACTACTGAACCCCCAAACTAATCAGGGAAGCACCTTATCACAATGAACTTATATACAAAATTTGAAGCAAATTGGATAATTCTGCATGAAAAACCCATTTATCTAAATTAAGGGGCGGGAATTAGCCTCCGTTACCCCCTTTATACTTAGCCAATTAATCCAATTACTAATCAGGGAAGCGTCCTATCACGATGAACTTATAAAGAAAATTTGAAGCAAAACGAATATTTCTATCAAGAGTTATCGCGTTACGTAATTACGTACATACATACATACAGAACTGGCGGGCACATTAGCTCTCAGGCTTTGATAGCCTGTGAGCTAAAAACTAATCTTTCTTGTTATGGAATATACAAAAATCGTTTCAATAAAAAGGGAAAGATGCTTTATTTTTCTATTGAATAATTTTCTATTTTACCTATACTAGATGTGATCTTTTCTATTTGAAAAAATATTCATGAATATATGCGAACAAAATAGCTGACAAAATGTATAACTAACAAAAACATCGTAAATATGCTTAGGGGGGGGGGGGGTGAAAAAGATTCAATTTCTATATATTTAAAGTTTAAGACCATTTTGTCAGATTCCAATTCCACGTGAAATTGACCTCAATGCGCATGCTTCAACTTTTTTTTCAAAGCAGGAATAGAATACCAGGGGGATTCTCCCCTTCCATAGTTTGAGAGTGGACTGGGTTTGAACAAAAGGTAAAGGGAGTGGTTCAAACCCACACAATGAGAAACCCATTCATCCTTCTCCCCACTTCCAATGGAGAGAAAAAATTTATTTTTCTTTTAAATGACAGCTAGGTCAATTTTCGGTCTTCACACTTCGGACAAAAAATAAATCAACAATCACATATTTCTTTTAAATGCTAAAATATGCAAATTAACAACATAATATACAATAAAATAACTTTTATTAGATTGTTGACATGTTTCGGCTCACTCCAAGCCATTTTCAAAAACAAATGAGAATATTCTATAATTGCACGGCCTTTGAGGTTATTATTTGAAATGCAATCATTTAATTTTCATGTGCTTTTTAAAAATTACGCACGTTATCTTTTATTTTTACTTCGTTGTTTATTTCCATATTTGTAACCATTGCGTAACTCGAGCCACAATTTCGGTAAGTTGAAAGATGCCGCATCGTTAAGGGAAGGGGCCGGGTAGTATCGGACGCTTAAACTATTTCAAATTTTCAAAAAAAAAACATTATGGTTAAATTTGAACATTTTCTACTCTAATGAAAACTTTAACATATTATTTCAATACTTTAAAAAGCTCATTTTCCTTGCAATCATTTCCATTGTGTTTTCTTTGACTTTATATAAACCTTACATTTTGACCTTTATAATCTCTGGAGGGCTGTATGTTGTGCTTAAAAACGTCATTTTTGGATTTAGAAATAATTTATTATTACTACATGTATACATTCTTATACAAAAATATAAAAAAAAATAGACATTACTTATCAGATATAGAAAGAAGAAAAGGAATTTTAGTATTTGAATTTTGACGCTTATGTTTTTTTTTATATATATAAAAACAAGTATTACACTCGTAAAAAATGCCTGTTAAGCTTAATATACTTTTGATGGGCCCAACATTTGCAAATATTGCACTGAATCCAGTCTTCTTGAAATTTTTCATTGCGAATAATACAATGAGTCAATGAATTCATCCTTTTCTCGCAATTCTTCGTCAAAGTTCAAAGACTTTCTGCATTTTCCTTCGAGAGGACTTTCTTTGGTTTTAGAATTAGGCCTAACATTCTTCTTCTGTTATTTATTTGCTGTGAACTTTACTTTGTACTTTTCACTTTAACGTCTTTGAGTCTATCACCTAACCTGCTTTTAGGTACAAAATATCTTGCACTAGCTTCTCTGATTGTCCTTTCACGAAGTCGAACTTTTCTATAGCTTCTTTCCTGTGATTTTCATCCCACTTATGACATATTTTCTCCATCCTACAATAAAACAGAGAAAAGCGTAAGAATTTAACTTTGTAAAATAGTAAACTTTTGTCCGATACAACCCTCCAACCGTTTGTCCGATGCAACCCGAACTCTACACTCCTACGCTTTGACTAACTGTCATTTGTTAAAATCTAATAACTTAAACCAACTGTCAAAAACTAATAACTTACTATCACTTGCAAACGCACAGACCATTTGGTCCAAAATGGCGAGAGAGCCTTCCTTCTGACTTAATAAACACGACAATGTGACAACAAGCGTGACAGGTGCTGCTACCATCGGCAAATGGTTGAAACACCAATTGTCCGATACAACCCGCTGCCCGGTACTACCCGACCTTCCCCTATGTATAAAAACAAGATAATAATATATGAAAAAATATATGTGCACAAGAGTAATTACAGTTCTTTCTTCAGTTAACAACATCTTTTCTGTTTAAGATTTTTCACGTATTTGTTAATTCTTTGATTTCTTTAAAAAATATAATTTTAACGTTTCCTCAACATATTAAAAAATTCTTTATACAGAAAGGTTTTCATGACAATCTCAATTTTATCATTACACAAGTTGGATAAAAAGTAATTTTAAAAATGGGTAAAACTTATTTTACATATTTAAAATCCGTACAATCATCTTCCAATAGATAATCTACAATACGTGTATCTGAGTTACGTAATTTCCGCAGTTTTTTTAATGCAAAATCAATAAAATATCATTTATATACCTCATTTCTAAAAACTTTGAATGAAGCGTTTAAATTTATAATTAAGACTGTTTTACTCCCAATCTTTCAAAATAAATTAACAGTATTAAGAATTTTCATTCTGGAATAATTTCCTTAATAATTTCATTAGAATTTCAAAATGTTCATTTAAACGCTCGTCTGTCAGTAAATATGTGGAATTTTAATTTCTATGCATCTGGTGCTTCTTTAAACGTTTTGATTTCATGTGATGCATAAGACGAATTTTGCTACGCATCAAGAATAATTGATTTAATATTTTTGAAATTGCAATATTTTCTAAGGACTCTATTAAAATATGTTTCGAAAACTTTAAGTTATTTTGAAATGAATACGCAATCAGCCAAATTGTATTTCAAAAAGGAATAAAATATAACTGAAACTATGATCGTTAATTTAAACAAAAAGAAAAGTGCCCAGTTAAACTGATGGCAATGAACTCACAGGCTATTCACACTAGTTGTATATTGTACTCTTATTTCAAAGAATAATGAACCTCGAAAAATAAAGAAATCGACAATAAACCTGTATACCAAATTTGAAGCAAATCGGATAGTTCTGTATGAAATACCCATTTATCTAAATTAAGGGGGATTAGCACCCGTTTCCCCCCTTTATACTTAACCAATGAATCCCTAGAACTAATCAGGAAAGCGCCTTATAAGAATGAACCTATATACAAAATTTGAAGCAAATCGAATAATTCTGCTTTAAAAACCCATTTATCTAAATTAAGTGGGATTAGCCCCCGTTCCCCCCTTTATACTTAAGCAATGAACCCCAAAAACTATTCAGGGAAGCGCCTTATCAGAATGAACCTATATACAAAATTTGAAGCAAATCGGATAATTCTGCATGAAAAACTCATTTATCTAAATTAAGGGGGGGGGTAGACCCCGTCCCCCCTTTAAACTTAAGCAAGGAGCTTCTAAATTTAATCAGGGAAGCGCCTTATCAGAATAAACCTGTATAACAAATTTGAAGCAAATCGCATAATTTTGCATGAAAAACCCATTTCCCTCAATTAAGGGGAGCGGTTAAGCCCCGTTCCCCCTTTATACTTAGCCAATGAACCCCCAAAACTAATCAAGGAAGCGCTTTGTCAGAATGAACCTAAATACAAAACTGGAAGCAAATCGGATATTTCTATAAAGAGTTATCGCGTTACATAGATACATACGTACGTACATACAGAGCCTGCTGACACATTAGCTCTCGTCTTTGATAGACTGTGAGCTAAAAAAGTATGAAAGTGTTCAAAATTACAAAAAATATAATAAAACCACTTGTTAACATTAAACTAAAGATGTAATTACTGCATAAAGTGATAAAAACATTACACAAAAAAGTTTAAAATAACTTTTTAATATAAAGATGACATGTTTCGTACAATCAATCGGCGACTTCTTTATGATCAAAAACGATAAATAAACAATTTTCGCTAAGTTTACAAATTAAAAAAGCAATAAGTAAAACAATAATTTTCACGTTTACAGTTTAACCACTGTAAGCAACTGCTTTCATTATACAGGTGGTGTCGTGTTTTGTGTTTATCATTTTCAAAAACTTAGCGAAAATAGTTTATCGTTTTCGATCTTGAAGAAGTCGTCGTTTAACTTAGCGAAAACAGTTTATTTATCGTTCTCGATCTTGAAGAAGTCGCCCTTTGAGTATACTAAACATGTGATCTTAATATTAAAAAGTATTTTAAGTCTTTTTGTGTAATGTTTTTATCACTTTAAGCATTAATTACATCATTAGTTTAGTGTTTAAAGTGTTAAAAAAGAAGTATATTCACATTAAGTTTCCAAATGATAAATCCTCTTAATGCTATTTCCTTCACTTTTTTCATAAATAAAACGGCATGTGCAGATTTGGTAAAAATTCACCAATGTATGAGAACATAGCGACGGTACCATTTAAGGAAACGGAATATAATCTTGAAAGCATATATGTTATAATGTGTGCTCGAGATTGAGGTAAAGAACAACAATCCGGCTCCCATAGTACGGTTACACTGATAAAATTTCGAAAATGTCAAATGACCACATCCACTTTTTGTCACCTCAAACTGATCTCCACAGTAAAAAATATATAAATAAATGGGGTTTAATTGGTACATGTACGACTAAACACGGCGACTTAAAACAAATGCCAACCGTGAGACCAAGAAATGAGTCCATATGGACGGCAAAAAAAAAAAAAAAAAGTCTCATTACAAATATTCAACATCGCATGTGGAAGATTGTGAATAATAATAAATGATGGCATTAAATCTAGCCAAAATCTCATATTTAATGGCACTTTTCATATCAGATGTACTTGATTTGACACGTACGTCTTGCATTTTAAAATGTTTATCTTGAATTAATGGCGAAAAATGTAATAGATAACAATGTCATCAATGTACTTATAATGATATTATTTGTTCGAGATATTTTATATTTTCATTGGTCGTGGTTGAGTAAAGAAAAATCCAGGTTCATGTTTGATGGGAAAAGAAAAACTCCAGTATAATATCAGGATTTTTATTCAGTAAACATAAGATGTTCGAAGGCAGAAGAGGGGAAAAACACGAGAGCCGTTCTTAAACGGTCATGATACGGAGATGGTAGGAGGCAAAAAAAAAAAGTTGCTCTCTCTACTGGCCTTCGAGTCGGAGTGACATATATCTCGCCAAATAGGGTTGCTAAGTATCGTCTAGACGAGAAAACTTTCAGACAGAGGTACGCATAACAAATGGTATTTGCCGGGCCAGGTTGCCAGATTATTGGCATAAGGACGAATTTTGTTTCAAAATTTAATATCGCCAAGGAGACTATAACCGACAAATATTTTCTCATGCGAACGGCATTTTGAGAAACCACACAGCTTGTGCTTTTTAACAAAGATAATATATTTTTAGACCTGGGTGTGAGTGATTGAGTTATTACGAATACCAAATAAGGGCATGCATCTGGGCCGAATGAAAGATTCACATAATTTTTAACGGACTTTGTGGCCACAAAAATGCGTTATGAACACATTGTGCTATCAGTTTGGTTTCGGAAAGTAAGTTACAAAAAGGCATGTGTGCTGATCTAATTCTTTTCTTTTTATTTTAGTCGAAAAGCCGTAAGATATTAGTGATCGATTACAAGTGAAAATGAAAAGGGAAAGCGTATAAATTACAGCGGTATTATTGTTTGTAGTTAAAGATAACTCAATTAACTTTTTGAAAAAGCAGGGGAAACAAAATAATTTAAATAAAGAATAGGGGAGGTTCAAATTTAATATATGATTCTCATATCATAGTACTATTTCAGTACAAGGAAGCATTCACTGCTACTCTTTGACTTTCCCTTTACGTTTCTATTTTTAATGCTGTCCGTACCGTTTCAGCACTATATATGAATTTTTGCTATAGAGATCATTTTGGAATGAACAAAAGTGGCTGTTATCATTTAATATTTTTAAATTTTTTACCACCGTAAGCGTAATTTGAGAGCATCATTGTTGTTCTTACCTCATTCTTGAGAATTTACCTTAAAATACCTACATCCAAGATTTCATCCCATTTCTCTGAACGCACAATCATGAGAATTTTTTTTCTTTGTCACCCCGTATAATATTATATTTACACTTACGTAAAAAATGATGAATATTTGCTTTACGTCCTCTAAAGAAATAGATAATTTATATAATCGATCAGTAAACTCCAAATGTCTTTTCTCAAATACACCTTATTTTATTCTTTTACTGAAAGAGTTAAAGGATAACATTTACAGTATTTTCATATTACTTTCCGTCATTAGTAAAGGGAAACAAATTTTTGTTAACTACCGTATTTACCCGCGTATACGTCGATCCCACGTATAAGTCGACCCCCACTTTCCCGATCAAGAAATTTGAATTTTTATAAATCCCGCGTATAAGTCGACCCTCCACTTTTCCGATCAATAATTTTGATTTTTTTTCAAAATACATTATTCAAAATCACCTGGAAAAAAAGAAAGTATACTAAATATACAATAATAAAGGAACTTTATTATCATTATTATTATTTTTTTGTACATTTATTCGAAATCATCTGAAAGAAAAAGTATTAAATATACAATAATGAAGATAATAATATACAAAGTTAAACTGATTCGAGGTCCGATTCAATATCGGACTCGCCAAACACTTCACATAAGTACTTCGTCGTCATCGGCTCATCATGATACACGTTTTCAATCTCTGTATCGCAGCATTCTTCCTCCGCGTTATTACTTTCTTAAATGGCATCATCTTCTGTGCCGTCTAGTTCGTTGCTTATGCAGCGATTCTTGAACGATTTTATAATCATTTCGGAAGGAATTTGATTCCACGAATCTTTATACCACTGGGCAATTAATGCAATGTCGGTCTTTCTAATACTACCGCCCTTTGTTAATGTTGGACAATCGGATGAAATCCACTCTGAAAAAAAAGGACCCTCGCATAAGTCGACCCCCCCACCTTTAAAGTCTCTTTTTGTCCAAAATTTCTCGACCTATACGCGGGTAAATACGGTAAACTATTTCTATAAGCTTCGTCCATAAATATTTATGATGCTGTATTATCGTATAATTTTATTTCAGTGAGTTTTATAACATGTTTGAAGTACAATTCAAAGCGACTCTTTGACTTTTCCTTAAGTTTCTATTTTTAATGCTGTCTGTACCGTTTCGACGATATTTGTGAATTTTCGCCATTTTCGTCATTTTCCAATGAACAAAAGTGGTTGTTACCATTTGATATTTTAAAATTTTTTATCACCGTAACCGTAACTGGAGAGCGCCATTGTTGTTTTTACCCCATTCTTGAGAGTTTACCTTAAAATACCTACATCCAAGATTTCATCCCTTTTCTCTGAACGCACAATCATTAGAATCTCAATTTGTTTTTCTATATCACCCCGTATAATATTATATTTGTATTTACATAAAAAGTGATGAATATTTGCTTTATGTCCTCTAAAGAAACAGATAATTTATATAATCGATCACTAAGTGCCAAATGTTTTTTCTCATAATTATACCTTAATTTATTCTTTTACTGAAAGAGTCGTGTTAAAGAGTAAATGGATAACATTTACAGTATTTTTATATTACTTTACGTCATTAATAAAGGGAAACAAATTTTTGTTAACTAAACTATTTCTATAAGCTTCGCAAATAAATATTTATGGTACTGTATTATCGTATAATTTTATTTCGGTGAGTTTTATAACATGTTTGAAGTACAATCACATTAAACGTAACACAAATTACTTATGAATAGAGTAATAGCAAAAGTATTTTTTAAATCAATTCAAATCAATTTTTAAAAATTATGCGTATTAACGTTATTTTTTTATGTTATCTGGGATGTTTGTTTTAGGAACAAACGATACAACAGTCGTATTCTTCAGTTCATTAGTTTATAAACTTTGTCTTGAAAAAATTAAATAAAACGTATTTTTTTGTTGTTGTTAACAACTGTATTAATTATTCATCTCTCTAGTTATATGACATATAATGTAGATATCTTTTAAAATTATAAAATATAAAGTACATCATATATCTTTGATGGAAGAGAGCGTTTGACATACAATAAAACAATGTAATAAAATTCATTAACTGCTATTGCATGCCTTTTTTGTTGCATTTTACGTTGTCAACTTCATTAAATCATTATTTGTTTGTTTTGGCGTGTAAAATAAAGTATATGTTAATAGATACATTTGATTACATTAGTTCACTGCAATGCAAACAATGAATGAAATGTTCTCTCACATACTGGTAAATAAATACATTGTTAATAAGAATAATACTATTTCGTAGCGTTATTGTTATCGCTTTTCTCTACTCTTAAAAAAGGCTCCAGAAACGTGAATAGAAAGTAAATATCATATACAATACAGATCAACCCTTGTTCCAGTTCATATAATTATTCAAATGGCTAATTTTCTGGCCGTTGAATTTGCTTAATGGTAATTAAATTTAATTCAACAACCAGAAAAAGGTAAGGCTGTATAACATAATTTAGCTGTTCAAATCAAAGCCATTAAATAATAAGCCCAGTCAGATAGTGTTAAATTTGTTAGCGACACACTAGCGCTAAACCTCTGCTGCGGAAGGAGGACAAAACAGAAGTGGGTCGCAGAGAAACGATACGATTTATTTATATCGATATTTTATACGATTTTTATCAATGTTTTGTTTTTGCACTTCCTTTAAAAGCTTGCTAATTATTGGGATCTTTTACATTAAAGCTAAAACTATAATGAAAAAAAATGTGGAAATTTACTGGATTAATATTTCTATATAAATATAGTGGTGGCGAAGAAGTTTATTTATTTATTAAAAGTTAAATAAAAAGTGATGGAAATTTACATCTCTATGCAATTAACCCTTTCCGGCACAGACAAATTATGTTCGTAAAATGTGAAATTACTGACTGACACCGGAATTTACAAACGACTTTCTTAGAAAATATGAACTCCTTATTTTAAGCTTTAATTTTAGAAGCAAAATTTTATTAAAATATTCTTGGTGCCGAATGCAGCACTCCCAACCGCTAGATGGCGTTATTTTCAACTTGCGAAAAGTTTCCCATTTATCTGATTGGGCTTATTATTTAATGGCTTTGGTTCAAATATAATTTGAAAATATTTTATATTAAAAATGTTTACTTAATTTTCCGGTAGCTTTTGTATTTTGGAATTTTTATGCAATAAAGAATGGGGATGTCGTCTGTATTTATCATAACGACAAAATCCTTAAAAACGTTGAAGAAGCGTCCTCTCTTCGAATATAGTTTCAGTTATGCTTGATAAAATTAAAATCTTACAAGAGAACTGGTCAGTCCATTAATTCGATAGCTTAATCTTATAAATATCTTTCTCTTCACAAGACACAAAAAAGCAATTAAGTAGGATCGGATATCATTATCTATTAGCATAGCTACCAACCTTTCAGGGGGTTCGGGCGGAGAGAGGTTCTAATGTGAAATAAACATAATTTGAACCAAATAAATTATTTAACGAAACGTTTCTTGTTTGTATCTGGCTATTTATCAACGTCTTTTTTTTAATAAAATTTCTCTTTTTGTTTAATTTGAAAAAACAAAACAGAAAGTTGGCAGCTATGCCTTAGCGTGACATCATCGCCTTTCACATTAACACTTTGGATCACCGCGTTGCATATATGCAACATATACAAAATTCAATGTAACTTATACAGTGGGCTTTTAAAGACGATTTTATTTATTGCTGCTATCTTCCAACATAGCAGTTAATATAAATTATCCATAGAGTTCTCAACAGGTGGCGTTACTGAGTTAAGTTTTCATGCCAAAGTTTTATCATTTGAGCAGTTTCGCATCGTTGTTGCTAAAATGAACTTTGTAAATTTTGTCAAAATAAAAAGGCTGGAGACGTCCAAAAATAGATTTTTTACAAAAGTAAGTTCGTATACTTTACAATTTTTTATTAGAAAATTGACAATATTTATGAGAAGTAAGTAATTTTCTGTTTGTTGCAGATGTGAAAAAAGTACCTTTCAGTCAATAATTTTTTTTTTTTAATTTATGTGCTAAATTTTCTTTTAATTATTTTTACATGCTTAAAATGATGTATTCTAACATTTGAGTAAATATTTTTCAAATCGCAGTTGTTGATTCATAAAAGGTTAAAATTCAAAGCTACATTTAAGACCGAAATTTAATATCCAATCTGCGCATGCGCGAAATAAGCTTTGCAACTTTTTTGCTTTAGAAAGGGGTTGTACGGATTCTGGATAGCCGTCTAAGGCGCCAGGTTTGATTTCCGGTTTTCAAAAGAGAGCGTTGGTTCCAACGGCACCTCTATGAAGCATGTTGCTAAATTTCAAATTGCGTTTTGAGTGAGGTCAATGCTAGTTTGCGCTCCAGAAAAATAATTGTGATTGCAATAAAAACGGACACAACACATGTTTGTTCAAAATTTTTAACCACTTTTCATCTGTATTTTTATATATTTATTTTTTGTATTACATTTTTTTTTCAAATTCAACTTGTTACTGTTTTAAAACTTTACATACTTCTAACAATTTCGTAATTGTTTTGAATGACAAAATTATGAAATTGTTTGCATCGTAAAAGAAAATTCACTACTTTATAAGAAAACGTCGCTGGCAACTCAAATTTCGCAACGAATTAAAAATTGCAAAAGTATGTGCACCCTTACGCACTAGGACGTGCAAAAGTGCGCATTTACCTCCTTGCAATTTTTGATTGTTTGTTTATAAAAGTCTTGTCCCACCAGTGGCTGAGAGTTTCTGCTCTCAAAGATGGTAGACAAACTGGGTTCAAACCACTGTCGCGCTCTTTGACCTAGCCGTTCGTAGTTTTCCGTGGTTTTCTTCTAACCCTGTCGTAAATACGGGTTAGAATCCATTAGAAAGACATCCACGAAGGTCACTCCCCCTAGGGCCTATATCCCTCGATTAGATAATCGGCCGTCATAAAATCAACCAACCAACCAACCAATCCTAAAAGTCTTATTATTATTATTCCCAAATGTTTAAGGTACTTTGTTACTTTATTATTAAATTAGGTTTAATATCAAAGATAAAAAAATTTTATAGCGTCAAATATTTATTATTTTATAGTCAACAGCTGAAGTACCCTGTCTTGCCCATAATTTTAAGAATGTTTGTTTAATAAAATCAAGTTCAAATTTAAATATGCAGTATAAAAACATAATAAAAGAAGCATGCGAAAGAATCAAATTTTGAGTTTTGATTGGCTTATTTTTCATTTAATCCTGCCGACAAATTACTTACATAGTAAATAATCTGTGGTCCGGATTGAAACCAAGATTAAAACCTTTTACTGAAAAGTTGTTTCCGAGTAATGGTTATTTAGATAAGTTTTTCATGATAAATAAAATGGCAAATACAACAATTCTATGAATTTCACTTTAAAAAATCTTTATTTCAGTTCTAAGAATGAGCTCTCGGGACCTGGCCATTTGTGGAAATTCTAATATACATGCATACACACACGTATATATGTGGAATAGATTTAAAAATAGAGAAAATGAATTCAGAGAACCTCAAAAATGTTAAAATATACCAATATTTCCATAATCGGATTTTTATCCTGATTCAATACGTTTCTCAAATTGACGTTATGATGTTATATATTCAACTGCTGACGTCATATCCACCTTCTTTCTGTACTTACTCATATTTATGCTCCTTGTATTATCAAGAACTCTTTGAAAATCTGTGTTATACTTCCAATATGACGTCATATTTTTCTTCTTTTTCATTCTTGAAACTTTTTATTTCATTTTCATTTTTCACGTGGAAATCTTTCAATGTAAAAATAAATGTTGTGGAAAGCATTTTATTGCAGATTTTTAATTGTTGGCAAGTGCTATAACGAAAAATGCTTAAATTTGACAGGAAATGGCTGTTAAATTGTTGGTTTTTTATTAATTGAAAATTAACATAATTTATTTCGATTCCGAATCACTTTAGTTGCCTCGGCTGTGCTTTAATACGCCTGTGCGTATAATTTCACGATTCTCGCTTCGAAACTGTAGATTTGTATAGAAATACAGACAGACAGTCAGTCAAATTTTCATTTTTATATATTAAATTGCTGGAAAAATGTGTACTCTTACCCGATTGGCCTTTTTTTTTTTTTTAGAAATTCGAATTATTGCTTGAAATTCTAAATTGTCATTTTTTTCTTCTTTTAATGAACAAATTTCGTGATTTACATAAGGTGAAAATTATTCTGTCGGAATTCCCTCTATGGATTTTCTGAGTAAGAAAAAGAGGCCAAACTAGCAACCCTGTCTTACACCACTCTACCATACTGATATAAATTGACTGATACAGATTGTTGTCCCTTAAAGTAATAGCAGCAAAACTAATTTCGTCTAAATATCTTTCCATAAACATATGAAATCATTTCAGACAAAAAGCCAGCAAAATCTAAGAAAAATTCCTGTGGCTGTCAAGAATGATTTATGAATTCAAAATCTTTCAGACAACCGCACTCAATTTCGATTTCAAAGTCAAAGAGTGGGAAATGACACTTTTGGCATTGCTCAAGTAGCATTAAAATCTACTTATATTTGCTTTCATCTGATTTTAAATATTTCGCTCTAATTTACTGCTGAGTAGTAATTCATAGACTATTAAATGATCCTGCTTGCATTTTCAGTGATACTAAGTGGAACTTTGGATACGTTACATTGAGATTTTATTTGAGAATACTTTGAGAATATATTTAAACAGAATTAATGTGTAAAATACACATTAATTAAATTATATTTAAACACATTTATATTTATACACATTAATTAAATTATATTTATTCACATTAAATTATATTTACAAATTATATTTATACACATTGATTAAATTATATTTACATATTATATTTAAATTAACATCATAAAATATCATGTTAATTTAAATATAATTTGTAACTTGTTTTAAATAATGAAAATAAAAAGGTACCGTTGGACGCGTGCGAGGATTTGGCACTGCAGTCTAATGAATCAGATGACGTCATCCGCTTCTTGAACACCACCCCCTGAATACTAGGCCTGCGCGCTGAAAAAAATGGCGGCTGTCGCAGGCGGAATCGTTTGTACAGTCCCTCGAACTTCAACACCAATAATATCTAAAAGTTATCTTTGACTTATTTGATCTCCGAACAACAAGGGGAAGAAAACTTTTAGAAATTATTGGTGTGGAATTTCGAGGGACCGTTCAAACGCTGAAAAAAAAATCGGCCTGCGACAGCCGCCATTGTTGTCAGTGCTCAGGCCTAGTATTCAGGGGGCGGTGTCTTGAAGGCAGCCAGACTAATTTCGTCTAAATATATTTCCATAAACATATGAAATCATTTCAGACATAAAGCCAGTAAAACCTAAGAAAAATTCATGTGGCTGTCAAGATGGATTTATTAATTAAAAAACTTTCAGACAACTGCACTTAATTTCGATTTCAAAGTCAAAGAGTGGGAAATGACACTTTTGGCATTGCTCAAGTAGCATTAAAATCTACTTAAATTTGCTTTTATCTGATTTTAAATATATCGCTCTAATTTACTGCTGAGTAATTCTTAGACTATTAAATGATCCTAGATGCACTTTTAGTGATGCTAAGTGGAACTTTGAATACGCAACTTTGAGAATTTATTTGTGAATATATTTAAACAGAATTATTGTGTAAAATACACATTAATTAAATTACATTTAAACACATTTATATTTATACACATTAATTAAATTATATTTACAAATTATATTTATTCACATTAATTAAATTATATTTACAAATTATATTTATACATATTGATTAAATTATATTTACAAATTATATTTATACACATTGATTAAATTATATTTACATCATAAAATATCATGTTAATTTAAATATAATTTGTAACTTGTTTTAAATAATGAAAATAAAAGGGTACCGTTGGACGCGTGCGAGAATTTCGCACTGCCATCTAATGAATCAGAAGATGACGTCATCCGCTTCTTGAAGGCAGCCAGACTAATTTCGTCTAAATATCTTTCTATAAACATATGAAATCATTTCAGACAAAAAGCCAGTAAAATCTAAGAAAAATTATTGTGGCTGTCAAGAATGATTTATGAATTCAAAATCTTTCAGACAACCGCACTCAATTTCGATTTCAAAGTCAAAGAGTGGGAAATGACACTTTTGATATTGCTCAAGTAGCATTTAAATCTACTTATATTTGCTTTCATCTGATTTAAAATATTTTGCTCTAATGTACTGCTAAGAAATTCTCAGACTATTAAATGATTCTAGATGCATTTTCAGTGATGCTAAGTGGAACTTTGGATACGTTAGTTTGAGAATACATTTAAACAGAATTAATGTGTAAAATACACATTAATTAAATTATATTTAAACAAATTTATATTTATACACAATAATTAAATTTTATTTATTCGCATTAATTAAATTATATTTACAAATTATATTTATACACATTAATTAAATTATATTTACGTATTATATTTAAATTAACATCATAAAATATCATGTTAATTTAAATATAATTTGTAACTTGTTTTAAATAATGAAAATAAAAGGGTACCGTTGGAGGCGTGCGAGGATTTCGCACTGCCTTCTAATGAATCAGAAGATGACGTCATCCGCTTCTTGAAGGCAGCCAGACTAATTTCGTCTAAATATCTTTCTATAAACATATGAAATCATTTCAGACAAAAAGCCAGTAAAATCTAAGAAAAATTATTGTGGCTGTCAAGAATGATTTATGAATTCAAAATCTTTCAGACAACCGCACTCAATTTCGATTTCAAAGTCAAAGAGTGGGAAATGACACTTTTGATATTGCTCAAGTAGCATTTAAATCTACTTATATTTGCTTTCATCTGATTTAAAATATTTTGCTCTAATGTACTGCTAAGAAATTCTCAGACTATTAAATGATTCTGGATGCATTTTCAGTGATGCTAAGTGGAACTTTGGATACGTTAGTTTGAGAATACATTTAAACAGAATTAATGTGTAAAATACACATTAATTAAATTATATTTAAACAAATTTATATTTATACACAATAATTAAATTTTATTTATTCGCATTAATTAAATTATATTTACAAATTATATTTATACACATTAATTAAATTATATTTACATATTATATTTAAATTAACATCATAAAATATCATGTTAATTTAAATATAATTTGTAACTTGTTTTAAATAATGAAAATAAAAGGGTACCGTTGGAGGCGTGCGAGGATTTCGCACTGCTGTCTAATGAATCAGAAGATGACGTCATTCGCTTCTGGAAGGTAGCCAGACTAATTTTGTCTAAATATCTTTCCACAAACATATGGAATCATTTCAGACATAAAGCCAGTAAAATCTAAGAAAAATTCCTGTGGCTGTCAAGAATGATTTATGAATTCAAAAATTTTCAGACAACCGCACTCAATTTCGATTTCAAAGTCAAAGAGTGGGAAATGACACTTTTGGCATTGCTCAAGTAGCATTAAAATCTACTTATATTTGCTTTCATCTGATTTTAAATATTTCGCTTTAATTTACTGCTGAGTAATTCTTAGACTATTAAATGATCCTAGTTACATTTTTAGTGATGCTAAGTGGAACTTTGGATATGATACTTTGAGTATTTTCCTACATTTAATTAGAAGTAATGTGTATTTTATCATGTCAATTTAAATGTAATATCTGTAACTTGTTTTAAATAATGAAAGTAAAAGGATACCATTGGACACGTGCAAGGATTTCGCACTGCAGTCTAATAATTTTTAGCATTATTTAATAATGTTCCGATGAAGGTTTTAAACTTCTAAGGAAAAATTACGGATAAAAATATCTGAAAACAATATTAGTCAAGCCAGAATATCGTCTGATTTATTCCATCAATGTTACAGTAAAAACTCATTGAAGATGGCAAAAAGCACAAGCGAGAAAAAAAAATAACAATCGTATTTTAACTGCATTAGAAGGTGACGTCATCCGCTTCTTGTAAAACATGAAACAAAGAAAAATAAATTTAATGCATTTAAAATACACTTTAATCTAATATAACAAAGCATACCTTTTATTCTTCACGTGAAATACCACTGCTTCGATCGATCGATGGTGTCTTCTTCATCTAAATATTTTAATTTCAATTTTGCTTTTTAACCATAAATATCAAACAAACCCGTGCGGAGAAATTCACAGAGTACAGAGAAAGAATAGAGTGGCGGTAAAACGTAAAAACGGCTTGCAATATGAAACCGGTTATCGCTCATATCATTAGACCCAAACAAGCCACTTCATTGGACGGAGAGAGGATACTCGTGGAACAAGGGCTGGATTCATTGGACGGGGAGAGGTTTTCAAAGCAAGCCGCCAGTTGTTTGGGCCGACTTTAGGGTTGCATTTTTATCGTCACGTCAAACGTAAACATTTCCCCCCTAATTTCCTCTTTACTCTGTGGAAGAAATCATACTTTATCTTATTTGTAGAATTTATTTTTTATAATCATTGTTGAGAATCACATAATGCGAAATTTTGTTTTTGGGGCAACACTAATTTGAGGAAAAACATTTCATTTCATTTGTGAAAACGATGACGATTTAATTTTTATTTAACAGCAACTTTTAATCAAAAACATGTTTTAAGGAAATTTGAATGTACATTAAATTTCCTTAATGAAGAAATTTTACACGTGAAGCTGCTTAGCCAAAACTGGATGTCTTGAATATAGTTAGACCTTATACCTCTGTAGAGCAAATAGCTTTGCTATGTGTCACATGAAGAAATTTTACACCTGAAACTGCTTAGTGGTATAGCCAAAACTGGATGTCTTGAATATATTTAGCGTAAAAAATATTTGTATTTTCTAAATCCGATGCTCTACCAACTTTATAAACTTAAAAATCTCAAATGTGCATGAAAAAAAAGAAATTTGTAAACATAAAATTTCTATAGTTGTATTTCAAGCCCACAGTTAATAAATATGCATATCATTCATAACATGTACTTTTGAAATTTTAAAATCAGATAATACATGGCAGTCAACTGACAATAATCTCTTAGTTTTTCGGGAGTATCCAACCAGAAATTTTATTTAATCAAATGTTTTAAAATGAAATTTTATAAGTACCTTATAGAAAAAAAGACACATTTCCGTATATACACTTTCCGGTTGTCAACATGTTTGTCTTGAAGCAGACTCCGGAATAACTAAAACAGATATTGGCATCTATACGTGGACTCAAAGTACATGCCGTTGGAGGGAGGGTAGCAGACAAACAATAGAACATTTTATATACCAAATAATACTTACGTTACAACACTTATATATATTATAATAGAATTTGTATTTTTTTTTTCATTCATTCTAACATCTCGACTATTAAGTGACTTTTTGAAATTTCGTGATTGTGGTTTATTTAAAAAGTTAAAAAAGGGTTTATTCGGTAAAAATTGGTACAATGGTAAAAATAGAATTGTAAACATTAGTGTAAAACACAATAACTAATTAAACAACTTAAAACACCAGAAAAGCAAAAAAACAAAGCTTTTTTGCTTTTATGAAGTTTTAAGAAGTTGTTTAAATAGTTACAATGGTAAAAATTACACTATTTAATCGCAACAAAATAACCAATACTAATTCAGGGCTGCCACTGGCAACTATTTTTTTAATTCTATCTCGCACCACTTTCTCAAAACAAAATTTATTCACATATACTTTGACAACAGGTGCAATTTTTAGGTAACTTTCATTACAAAAAGCTACCTATTGCAGTCATTCGGAGGAAAGCAGTTCAAAAAAATTTTGGTATATTTTCCCCGTAGAAATTTATATATATATATATATATGTGACGATTTAACTGGAGTCACCATATTTTTGTAGACTCCTATTCAAGGCAAGGGAGGTTTCTCCGAGGAGATTTTCAGTCGAGCACCGAGACTTACTTCATTGTGTACGTATAAGCTACAGAGAAGAGGCAGTTCGTTCCAGTTCACACTTTATTCGAAAAATTTAAAGATTAATCGATTAAGCTTTACTCTATTGAAATCTCACTCCATGCACTGCTAATTTTAGGGTCGTGGCGAAACTTGATGATTTAAATTTAAATATAAGAAGACATCTTAGTTAGTACAGGCAGGTATTCTTTAAAATCAATCGGCGGCCAAGGAGAACCTTCGAAGATTTAGGAAGTACATCACTAGTTGCATCCACCACCGAAATCCCGGAACATTCTGCTCTAAACGCGGGAAAAAATCCGTATATCATTTTCCGAGCGCGCCAGAATACATTCTATCTAAAAAGCCTCTAGGCCAATCAACGCTCACGGCTTAACTTCTTCGGCGAATTAATATCGAAGTGAACTTACCGAAGCTGGCAAAAGCGCGCCAAAAAATGTTCTAGAACAATCTCGTGCCTTCTACTTCCTTCGAATAAATAAAAGCAGAGAGAAAAGGAGTACATATGTTTTTATCAAGTATGGCAATATGCCAAAATAATTTTTACATTGAGATTAAAATCTTTCAGAATTTGAAAAGTAATATTTTGTCAGGAATCGTAGGGAAATAAAAAATAAAGAAAAGAAATTCATAGGTTGTTATTTCAAAAGAGTAAAATATTTTTAGCTGGGAAATGGGTATTTTTTGAATTATTAGATTCTAGGATGCTTTTTATTTAAAGAAAATAAAAGTGCGTAAATTTAATAGAACATTCTATCAGTGCCATTTTTTAAGAGAATGAATTTGGAATAAACTATATATTTCGCTAGATGTAATTTTGACAATCGAATACTGGAGCGAGAAAATAATTTAGAATAATGGGATTTACACAGAATTATAGTCTTAATGAAGTCAACGACGAAAAAAAAAATTTTTTTTTTTTTTTTTTTTTTAATTTGTTTCAATATCCCCCCCCCCCCCCAAAAAAAAACAAGCTTATCTGAATAGCAGTTCCCTAACAGCAGTTCAGATAAGAAAAAAAAAAAATAGAGAATTTTCCTAAAATATAAAATTCTAAAAATTTTAAATCATCAAGAATCACAAACAAAGTAATTGTCTTAAATTTCGGAAGAATGGAAAATAAAATATTTTTAGAGTAAAGCATAACCTCAAATACATAAGTTTACAGCAACACTTACTTTTGCAAGTGTAAATAAATGGGATACATCAAGATAAACTAAGAAATAACTAACATAATAAATAATATTACCAACATAATATAATAATAATAAATAATAAATCAATATAATAAATAATATAATAAATAATAAAGTTGGAAATTAGTTACATTGAAAACTGAAGAATATTACCAATTGAAAAACTGTATTCTTCAGAATACTATTGAAAAACTTAATCATACTAATACTGAATAACTGAATACTGAAGTTTCAATAGTCTTAAACAGTCACTGTTTGAACAACAACAGCAGTCAACAACAGTCTCAAAACAGTTCTGACTAAATTTCAGTCTTTCTCCATTGTGGTTTTGGGATTACCCCCACTCTAATCTGTGGTGCCACTCTTTTTGTGGTCACACTGAAGACCAGAGCTAATTCATTTCATTCGATAGCTATCCTTTTTGTCGCAATCAGTAAAATTTTTGAATTAATAAATGTCCATATTGCACAACATGGTATACATACTACTTTGAAATATCACAACCTTGGTACAAAAATTCTAATTCATCATATATTTTATAACTACATTTCATTGTAAGCAGTTTACTCAATTTGTAAATAAAACTCTAATACTCTAATAACTCTAATATTAACTCTAAATCTCTCTCAACATTTTTTCTAATATTTTCTCTTAATAAATAATAACATTAATAAATCTTTTCAAAAATAAATAATATCAACAGACTTCAATAACTACTCTAACAATATAATATATCACAGTAAATATTACATTCAATATAAAATTCTTGGTTGAGGAAAAAAAAATACATAGCAAAATATGTTTGTTTCCTTACTTGAAAGGATAAGGAAATAATTTTTTGCTAGCCGAAATCTATATAAAAAAATTTAACTCTACATTATTTTCCAATACTAAATAATTTAGATGCCCAAATATTTAGATAGGATTCACTCAACCAACAATTGTGAACAATAATATCCCTTTCTGATACTCTTCTTTTGACTACTAAAAAATCTATGACATAATCGGGTATAGCTAATTACCAAAATTTAAGTGTAGAATCCTCTACTTCTTTTTACACTTTTTAAGTAATAAGCAAAAAAAAAAATAATAATAATAATTGTTAGATAGATAGGTGACAGAGAATTGAAATATAAAACTATTATTTATACTATTGCAATCCTTAAATTTCAACTAATCTCTCTTAACATTTTACTACAACATCACAATATCAACTCTGACTAATACAGAATATCAGCATTCAAGAATAATTCAAGACCTTTATTGTATTAAACAAAATAAATATAGCTTCTGTGAATCCATTAAATAATATAACTAATATTTACTAAAAACTGTAATTATATAAAAATTTTAATTTCATTTTTCAACATCAATTTGAAAATTCCTAAAATCATAATACACATCTTATGCCTGCATAAGGTGTCTACCTAACCTCAAAAACTTTCAAAAACAAGTAATATTCCTGTGTCGACCCAAGAACATACCTGATAATGTTGAAATTATGGTAATAAGCGATATTTAAAAGAATTTGAGTTTAATCTATTGTTTTTACTTTAGTTTGATTTTGTGAACCTGTATGTGAAGTTGTTTGTGCTGGTTTTTGTGTATCTTCATGAAATAATTTGAAGTCATCTGGAAAATAATATTGTCGCAATTTGTTCCATGTTTCTAAATTGCGACCGTATTCCTTCTGCCACTAAAATTATCACTTGAACAAATATAATTTAAAGTGAAAACCCTTTTTTTTTTTTTTTCAAAGTTATCCAATCACCATTAATTTATTAGTAAACATCATATTTCAACCCCAAAATACTGATAGACATTTCTGATAAGCTTCCCTACTGAATTCTATTAATTATAGGAATTTGCAACAGAAAACATTCTACACAGTAAAAATTGGTACAATGGTAAAAATAGAATTGTAAACATTAGTGTAAAACACAATAACTAATTAAACAACTTAAAACACCAGAAAAGCAAAAAAACAAAGCTTTTTTGCTTTTATGAAGTTTTAAGAAGTTGTTTAAATAGTTACAATGGTAAAAATTACACTATTTAATCGCAACAAAATAACCAATACTAATTCAGGGCTGCCACTGGCAACTATTTTTTTAATTCTATCTCGCACCACTTTCTCAAAACAAAATTTATTCACATATACTTTGACAACAGGTGCAATTTTTAGGTAACTTTCATTACAAAAAGCTACCTATTGCAGTCATTCGGAGGAAAGCAGTTCAAAAAAATTTTGGTATATTTTCCCCGTAGAAATTTATATATATATATATATATATGTGACGATTTAACTGGAGTCACCATATTTTTGTAGACTCCTATTCAAGGCAAGGGAGGTTTCTCCGAGGAGATTTTCAGTCGAGCACCGAGACTTACTTCATTGTGTACGTATAAGCTACAGAGAAGAGGCAGTTCGTTCCAGTTCACACTTTATTCGAAAAATTTAAAGATTAATCGATTAAGCTTTACTCTATTGAAATCTCACTCCATGCACTGCTAATTTTAGGGTCGTGGCGAAACTTGATGATTTAAATTTAAATATAAGAAGACATCTTAGTTAGTACAGGCAGGTATTCTTTAAAATCAATCGGCGGCCAAGGAGAACCTTCGAAGATTTAGGAAGTACATCACTAGTTGCATCCACCACCGAAATCCCGGAACATTCTGCTCTAAACGCGGGAAAAAATCCGTATATCATTTTCCGAGCGCGCCAGAATACATTCTATCTAAAAAGCCTCTAGGCCAATCAACGCTCACGGCTTAACTTCTTCGGCGAATTAATATCGAAGTGAACTTACCGAAGCTGGCAAAAGCGCGCCAAAAAATGTTCTAGAACAATCTCGTGCCTTCTACTTCCTTCGAATAAATAAAAGCAGAGAGAAAAGGAGTACATATGTTTTTATCAAGTATGGCAATATGCCAAAATAATTTTTACATTGAGATTAAAATCTTTCAGAATTTGAAAAGTAATATTTTGTCAGGAATCGTAGGGAAATAAAAAATAAAGAAAAGAAATTCATAGGTTGTTATTTCAAAAGAGTAAAATATTTTTAGCTGGGAAATGGGTATTTTTTGAATTATTAGATTCTAGGATGCTTTTTATTTAAAGAAAATAAAAGTGCGTAAATTTAATAGAACATTCTATCAGTGCCATTTTTTAAGAGAATGAATTTGGAATAAACTATATATTTCGCTAGATGTAATTTTGACAATCGAATACTGGAGCGAGAAAATAATTTAGAATAATGGGATTTACACAGAATTATAGTCTTAATGAAGTCAACGACGAAAAAATTTTTTTTTTTTTTTTTTTTTTTTAATTTGTTTCAATATCCCCCCCCCCCCCAAAAAAAAAACAAGCTTATCTGAATAGCAGTTCCCTAACAGCAGTTCAGATAAGAAAAAAAAAAAATAGAGAATTTTCCTAAAATATAAAATTCTAAAAATTTTAAATCATCAAGAATCACAAACAAAGTAATTGTCTTAAATTTCGGAAGAATGGAAAATAAAATATTTTTAGAGTAAAGCATAACCTCAAATACATAAGTTTACAGCAACACTTACTTTTGCAAGTGTAAATAAATGGGATACATCAAGATAAACTAAGAAATAACTAACATAATAAATAATATTACCAACATAATATAATAATAATAAATAATAAATCAATATAATAAATAATATAATAAATAATAAAGTTGGAAATTAGTTACATTGAAAACTGAAGAATATTACCAATTGAAAAACTGTATTCTTCAGAATACTATTGAAAAACTTAATCATACTAATACTGAATAACTGAATACTGAAGTTTCAATAGTCTTAAACAGTCACTGTTTGAACAACAACAGCAGTCAACAACAGTCTCAAAACAGTTCTGACTAAATTTCAGTCTTTCTCCATTGTGGTTTTGGGATTACCCCCACTCTAATCTGTGGTGCCACTCTTTTTGTGGTCACACTGAAGACCAGAGCTAATTCATTTCATTCGATAGCTATCCTTTTTGTCGCAATCAGTAAAATTTTTGAATTAATAAATGTCCATATTGCACAACATGGTATACATACTACTTTGAAATATCACAACCTTGGTACAAAAATTCTAATTCATCATATATTTTATAACTACATTTCATTGTAAGCAGTTTACTCAATTTGTAAATAAAACTCTAATACTCTAATAACTCTAATATTAACTCTAAATCTCTCTCAACATTTTTTCTAATATTTTCTCTTAATAAATAATAACATTAATAAATCTTTTCAAAAATAAATAATATCAACAGACTTCAATAACTACTCTAACAATATAATATATCACAGTAAATATTACATTCAATATAAAATTCTTGGTTGAGGAAAAAAAAATACATAGCAAAATATGTTTGTTTCCTTACTTGAAAGGATAAGGAAATAATTTTTTGCTAGCCGAAATCTATATAAAAAAATTTAACTCTACATTATTTTCCAATACTAAATAATTTAGATGCCCAAATATTTAGATAGGATTCACTCAACCAACAATTGTGAACAATAATATCCCTTTCTGATACTCTTCTTTTGACTACTAAAAAATCTATGACATAATCGGGTATAGCTAATTACCAAAATTTAAGTGTAGAATCCTCTACTTCTTTTTACACTTTTTAAGTAATAAGCAAAAAAAAAAATAATAATAATAATTGTTAGATAGATAGGTGACAGAGAATTGAAATATAAAACTATTATTTATACTATTGCAATCCTTAAATTTCAACTAATCTCTCTTAACATTTTACTACAACATCACAATATCAACTCTGACTAATACAGAATATCAGCATTCAAGAATAATTCAAGACCTTTATTGTATTAAACAAAATAAATATAGCTTCTGTGAATCCATTAAATAATATAACTAATATTTACTAAAAACTGTAATTATATAAAAATTTTAATTTCATTTTTCAACATCAATTTGAAAATTCCTAAAATCATAATACACATCTTATGCCTGCATAAGGTGTCTACCTAACCTCAAAAACTTTCAAAAACAAGTAATATTCCTGTGTCGACCCAAGAACATACCTGATAATGTTGAAATTATGGTAATAAGCGATATTTAAAAGAATTTGAGTTTAATCTATTGTTTTTACTTTAGTTTGATTTTGTGAACCTGTATGTGAAGTTGTTTGTGCTGGTTTTTGTGTATCTTCATGAAATAATTTGAAGTCATCTGGAAAATAATATTGTCGCAATTTGTTCCATGTTTCTAAATTGCGACCGTATTCCTTCTGCCACTAAAATTATCACTTGAACAAATATAATTTAAAGTGAAAACCCTTTTTTTTTTTTTTTCAAAGTTATCCAATCACCATTAATTTATTAGTAAACATCATATTTCAACCCCAAAATACTGATAGACATTTCTGATAAGCTTCCCTACTGAATTCTATTAATTATAGGAATTTGCAACAGAAAACATTCTACACAGTAAAAATTGGTACAATGGTAAAAATAGAATTGTAAACATTAGTGTAAAACACAATAACTAATTAAACAACTTAAAACACCAGAAAAGCAAAAAAACAAAGCTTTTTTGCTTTTATGAAGTTTTAAGAAGTTGTTTAAATAGTTACAATGGTAAAAATTACACTATTTAATCGCAACAAAATAACCAATACTAATTCAGGGCTGCCACTGGCAACTATTTTTTTAATTCTATCTCGCACCACTTTCTCAAAACAAAATTTATTCACATATACTTTGACAACAGGTGCAATTTTTAGGTAACTTTCATTACAAAAAGCTACCTATTGCAGTCATTCGGAGGAAAGCAGTTCAAAAAAATTTTGGTATATTTTCCCCGTAGAAATTTATATATATATATATATATATGTGACGATTTAACTGGAGTCACCATATTTTTGTAGACTCCTATTCAAGGCAAGGGAGGTTTCTCCGAGGAGATTTTCAGTCGAGCACCGAGACTTACTTCATTGTGTACGTATAAGCTACAGAGAAGAGGCAGTTCGTTCCAGTTCACACTTTATTCGAAAAATTTAAAGATTAATCGATTAAGCTTTACTCTATTGAAATCTCACTCCATGCACTGCTAATTTTAGGGTCGTGGCGAAACTTGATGATTTAAATTTAAATATAAGAAGACATCTTAGTTAGTACAGGCAGGTATTCTTTAAAATCAATCGGCGGCCAAGGAGAACCTTCGAAGATTTAGGAAGTACATCACTAGTTGCATCCACCACCGAAATCCCGGAACATTCTGCTCTAAACGCGGGAAAAAATCCGTATATCATTTTCCGAGCGCGCCAGAATACATTCTATCTAAAAAGCCTCTAGGCCAATCAACGCTCACGGCTTAACTTCTTCGGCGAATTAATATCGAAGTGAACTTACCGAAGCTGGCAAAAGCGCGCCAAAAAATGTTCTAGAACAATCTCGTGCCTTCTACTTCCTTCGAATAAATAAAAGCAGAGAGAAAAGGAGTACATATGTTTTTATCAAGTATGGCAATATGCCAAAATAATTTTTACATTGAGATTAAAATCTTTCAGAATTTGAAAAGTAATATTTTGTCAGGAATCGTAGGGAAATAAAAAATAAAGAAAAGAAATTCATAGGTTGTTATTTCAAAAGAGTAAAATATTTTTAGCTGGGAAATGGGTATTTTTTGAATTATTAGATTCTAGGATGCTTTTTATTTAAAGAAAATAAAAGTGCGTAAATTTAATAGAACATTCTATCAGTGCCATTTTTTAAGAGAATGAATTTGGAATAAACTATATATTTCGCTAGATGTAATTTTGACAATCGAATACTGGAGCGAGAAAATAATTTAGAATAATGGGATTTACACAGAATTATAGTCTTAATGAAGTCAACGACGAAAAAAAAATTTTTTTTTTTTTTTTTTTTTTAATTTGTTTCAATATCCCCCCCCCCCCCAAAAAAAAAAAAACAAGCTTATCTGAATAGCAGTTCCCTAACAGCAGTTCAGATAAGAAAAAAAAAAAATAGAGAATTTTCCTAAAATATAAAATTCTAAAAATTTTAAATCATCAAGAATCACAAACAAAGTAATTGTCTTAAATTTCGGAAGAATGGAAAATAAAATATTTTTAGAGTAAAGCATAACCTCAAATACATAAGTTTACAGCAACACTTACTTTTGCAAGTGTAAATAAATGGGATACATCAAGATAAACTAAGAAATAACTAACATAATAAATAATATTACCAACATAATATAATAATAATAAATAATAAATCAATATAATAAATAATATAATAAATAATAAAGTTGGAAATTAGTTACATTGAAAACTGAAGAATATTACCAATTGAAAAACTGTATTCTTCAGAATACTATTGAAAAACTTAATCATACTAATACTGAATAACTGAATACTGAAGTTTCAATAGTCTTAAACAGTCACTGTTTGAACAACAACAGCAGTCAACAACAGTCTCAAAACAGTTCTGACTAAATTTCAGTCTTTCTCCATTGTGGTTTTGGGATTACCCCCACTCTAATCTGTGGTGCCACTCTTTTTGTGGTCACACTGAAGACCAGAGCTAATTCATTTCATTCGATAGCTATCCTTTTTGTCGCAATCAGTAAAATTTTTGAATTAATAAATGTCCATATTGCACAACATGGTATACATACTACTTTGAAATATCACAACCTTGGTACAAAAATTCTAATTCATCATATATTTTATAACTACATTTCATTGTAAGCAGTTTACTCAATTTGTAAATAAAACTCTAATACTCTAATAACTCTAATATTAACTCTAAATCTCTCTCAACATTTTTTCTAATATTTTCTCTTAATAAATAATAACATTAATAAATCTTTTCAAAAATAAATAATATCAACAGACTTCAATAACTACTCTAACAATATAATATATCACAGTAAATATTACATTCAATATAAAATTCTTGGTTGAGGAAAAAAAAATACATAGCAAAATATGTTTGTTTCCTTACTTGAAAGGATAAGGAAATAATTTTTTGCTAGCCGAAATCTATATAAAAAAATTTAACTCTACATTATTTTCCAATACTAAATAATTTAGATGCCCAAATATTTAGATAGGATTCACTCAACCAACAATTGTGAACAATAATATCCCTTTCTGATACTCTTCTTTTGACTACTAAAAAATCTATGACATAATCGGGTATAGCTAATTACCAAAATTTAAGTGTAGAATCCTCTACTTCTTTTTACACTTTTTAAGTAATAAGCAAAAAAAATAATAATAATAATAATTGTTAGATAGATAGGTGACAGAGAATTGAAATATAAAACTATTATTTATACTATTGCAATCCTTAAATTTCAACTAATCTCTCTTAACATTTTACTACAACATCACAATATCAACTCTGACTAATACAGAATATCAGCATTCAAGAATAATTCAAGACCTTTATTGTATTAAACAAAATAAATATAGCTTCTGTGAATCCATTAAATAATATAACTAATATTTACTAAAAACTGTAATTATATAAAAATTTTAATTTCATTTTTCAACATCAATTTGAAAATTCCTAAAATCATAATACACATCTTATGCCTGCATAAGGTGTCTACCTAACCTCAAAAACTTTCAAAAACAAGTAATATTCCTGTGTCGACCCAAGAACATACCTGATAATGTTGAAATTATGGTAATAAGCGATATTTAAAAGAATTTGAGTTTAATCTATTGTTTTTACTTTAGTTTGATTTTGTGAACCTGTATGTGAAGTTGTTTGTGCTGGTTTTTGTGTATCTTCATGAAATAATTTGAAGTCATCTGGAAAATAATATTGTCGCAATTTGTTCCATGTTTCTAAATTGCGACCGTATTCCTTCTGCCACTAAAATTATCACTTGAACAAATATAATTTAAAGTGAAAACCCTTTTTTTTTTTTTTTTCAAAGTTATCCAATCACCATTAATTTATTAGTAAACATCATATTTCAACCCCAAAATACTGATAGACATTTCTGATAAGCTTCCCTACTGAATTCTATTAATTATAGGAATTTGCAACAGAAAACATTCTACACAGTAAAAATTGGTACAATGGTAAAAATAGAATTGTAAACATTAGTGTAAAACACAATAACTAATTAAACAACTTAAAACACCAGAAAAGCAAAAAAACAAAGCTTTTTTGCTTTTATGAAGTTTTAAGAAGTTGTTTAAATAGTTACAATGGTAAAAATTACACTATTTAATCGCAACAAAATAACCAATACTAATTCAGGGCTGCCACTGGCAACTATTTTTTTAATTCTATCTCGCACCACTTTCTCAAAACAAAATTTATTCACATATACTTTGACAACAGGTGCAATTTTTAGGTAACTTTCATTACAAAAAGCTACCTATTGCAGTCATTCGGAGGAAAGCAGTTCAAAAAAATTTTGGTATATTTTCCCCGTAGAAATTTATATATATATATATATATATGTGACGATTTAACTGGAGTCACCATATTTTTGTAGACTCCTATTCAAGGCAAGGGAGGTTTCTCCGAGGAGATTTTCAGTCGAGCACCGAGACTTACTTCATTGTGTACGTATAAGCTACAGAGAAGAGGCAGTTCGTTCCAGTTCACACTTTATTCGAAAAATTTAAAGATTAATCGATTAAGCTTTACTCTATTGAAATCTCACTCCATGCACTGCTAATTTTAGGGTCGTGGCGAAACTTGATGATTTAAATTTAAATATAAGAAGACATCTTAGTTAGTACAGGCAGGTATTCTTTAAAATCAATCGGCGGCCAAGGAGAACCTTCGAAGATTTAGGAAGTACATCACTAGTTGCATCCACCACCGAAATCCCGGAACATTCTGCTCTAAACGCGGGAAAAAATCCGTATATCATTTTCCGAGCGCGCCAGAATACATTCTATCTAAAAAGCCTCTAGGCCAATCAACGCTCACGGCTTAACTTCTTCGGCGAATTAATATCGAAGTGAACTTACCGAAGCTGGCAAAAGCGCGCCAAAAAATGTTCTAGAACAATCTCGTGCCTTCTACTTCCTTCGAATAAATAAAAGCAGAGAGAAAAGGAGTACATATGTTTTTATCAAGTATGGCAATATGCCAAAATAATTTTTACATTGAGATTAAAATCTTTCAGAATTTGAAAAGTAATATTTTGTCAGGAATCGTAGGGAAATAAAAAATAAAGAAAAGAAATTCATAGGTTGTTATTTCAAAAGAGTAAAATATTTTTAGCTGGGAAATGGGTATTTTTTGAATTATTAGATTCTAGGATGCTTTTTATTTAAAGAAAATAAAAGTGCGTAAATTTAATAGAACATTCTATCAGTGCCATTTTTTAAGAGAATGAATTTGGAATAAACTATATATTTCGCTAGATGTAATTTTGACAATCGAATACTGGAGCGAGAAAATAATTTAGAATAATGGGATTTACACAGAATTATAGTCTTAATGAAGTCAACGACGAAAAAAAAATTTTTTTTTTTTTTTTTTTTAATTTGTTTCAATATCCCCCCCCCCCAAAAAAAAAAAACAAGCTTATCTGAATAGCAGTTCCCTAACAGCAGTTCAGATAAGAAAAAAAAAAAATAGAGAATTTTCCTAAAATATAAAATTCTAAAAATTTTAAATCATCAAGAATCACAAACAAAGTAATTGTCTTAAATTTCGGAAGAATGGAAAATAAAATATTTTTAGAGTAAAGCATAACCTCAAATACATAAGTTTACAGCAACACTTACTTTTGCAAGTGTAAATAAATGGGATACATCAAGATAAACTAAGAAATAACTAACATAATAAATAATATTACCAACATAATATAATAATAATAAATAATAAATCAATATAATAAATAATATAATAAATAATAAAGTTGGAAATTAGTTACATTGAAAACTGAAGAATATTACCAATTGAAAAACTGTATTCTTCAGAATACTATTGAAAAACTTAATCATACTAATACTGAATAACTGAATACTGAAGTTTCAATAGTCTTAAACAGTCACTGTTTGAACAACAACAGCAGTCAACAACAGTCTCAAAACAGTTCTGACTAAATTTCAGTCTTTCTCCATTGTGGTTTTGGGATTACCCCCACTCTAATCTGTGGTGCCACTCTTTTTGTGGTCACACTGAAGACCAGAGCTAATTCATTTCATTCGATAGCTATCCTTTTTGTCGCAATCAGTAAAATTTTTGAATTAATAAATGTCCATATTGCACAACATGGTATACATACTACTTTGAAATATCACAACCTTGGTACAAAAATTCTAATTCATCATATATTTTATAACTACATTTCATTGTAAGCAGTTTACTCAATTTGTAAATAAAACTCTAATACTCTAATAACTCTAATATTAACTCTAAATCTCTCTCAACATTTTTTCTAATATTTTCTCTTAATAAATAATAACATTAATAAATCTTTTCAAAAATAAATAATATCAACAGACTTCAATAACTACTCTAACAATATAATATATCACAGTAAATATTACATTCAATATAAAATTCTTGGTTGAGGAAAAAAAAATACATAGCAAAATATGTTTGTTTCCTTACTTGAAAGGATAAGGAAATAATTTTTTGCTAGCCGAAATCTATATAAAAAAATTTAACTCTACATTATTTTCCAATACTAAATAATTTAGATGCCCAAATATTTAGATAGGATTCACTCAACCAACAATTGTGAACAATAATATCCCTTTCTGATACTCTTCTTTTGACTACTAAAAAATCTATGACATAATCGGGTATAGCTAATTACCAAAATTTAAGTGTAGAATCCTCTACTTCTTTTTACACTTTTTAAGTAATAAGCAAAAAAAAAAATAATAATAATAATTGTTAGATAGATAGGTGACAGAGAATTGAAATATAAAACTATTATTTATACTATTGCAATCCTTAAATTTCAACTAATCTCTCTTAACATTTTACTACAACATCACAATATCAACTCTGACTAATACAGAATATCAGCATTCAAGAATAATTCAAGACCTTTATTGTATTAAACAAAATAAATATAGCTTCTGTGAATCCATTAAATAATATAACTAATATTTACTAAAAACTGTAATTATATAAAAATTTTAATTTCATTTTTCAACATCAATTTGAAAATTCCTAAAATCATAATACACATCTTATGCCTGCATAAGGTGTCTACCTAACCTCAAAAACTTTCAAAAACAAGTAATATTCCTGTGTCGACCCAAGAACATACCTGATAATGTTGAAATTATGGTAATAAGCGATATTTAAAAGAATTTGAGTTTAATCTATTGTTTTTACTTTAGTTTGATTTTGTGAACCTGTATGTGAAGTTGTTTGTGCTGGTTTTTGTGTATCTTCATGAAATAATTTGAAGTCATCTGGAAAATAATATTGTCGCAATTTGTTCCATGTTTCTAAATTGCGACCGTATTCCTTCTGCCACTAAAATTATCACTTGAACAAATATAATTTAAAGTGAAAACCCTTTTTTTTTTTTTTTTCAAAGTTATCCAATCACCATTAATTTATTAGTAAACATCATATTTCAACCCCAAAATACTGATAGACATTTCTGATAAGCTTCCCTACTGAATTCTATTAATTATAGGAATTTGCAACAGAAAACATTCTACACAGTAAAAATTGGTACAATGGTAAAAATAGAATTGTAAACATTAGTGTAAAACACAATAACTAATTAAACAACTTAAAACACCAGAAAAGCAAAAAAACAAAGCTTTTTTGCTTTTATGAAGTTTTAAGAAGTTGTTTAAATAGTTACAATGGTAAAAATTACACTATTTAATCGCAACAAAATAACCAATACTAATTCAGGGCTGCCACTGGCAACTATTTTTTTAATTCTATCTCGCACCACTTTCTCAAAACAAAATTTATTCACATATACTTTGACAACAGGTGCAATTTTTAGGTAACTTTCATTACAAAAAGCTACCTATTGCAGTCATTCGGAGGAAAGCAGTTCAAAAAAATTTTGGTATATTTTCCCCGTAGAAATTTATATATATATATATATATATGTGACGATTTAACTGGAGTCACCATATTTTTGTAGACTCCTATTCAAGGCAAGGGAGGTTTCTCCGAGGAGATTTTCAGTCGAGCACCGAGACTTACTTCATTGTGTACGTATAAGCTACAGAGAAGAGGCAGTTCGTTCCAGTTCACACTTTATTCGAAAAATTTAAAGATTAATCGATTAAGCTTTACTCTATTGAAATCTCACTCCATGCACTGCTAATTTTAGGGTCGTGGCGAAACTTGATGATTTAAATTTAAATATAAGAAGACATCTTAGTTAGTACAGGCAGGTATTCTTTAAAATCAATCGGCGGCCAAGGAGAACCTTCGAAGATTTAGGAAGTACATCACTAGTTGCATCCACCACCGAAATCCCGGAACATTCTGCTCTAAACGCGGGAAAAAATCCGTATATCATTTTCCGAGCGCGCCAGAATACATTCTATCTAAAAAGCCTCTAGGCCAATCAACGCTCACGGCTTAACTTCTTCGGCGAATTAATATCGAAGTGAACTTACCGAAGCTGGCAAAAGCGCGCCAAAAAATGTTCTAGAACAATCTCGTGCCTTCTACTTCCTTCGAATAAATAAAAGCAGAGAGAAAAGGAGTACATATGTTTTTATCAAGTATGGCAATATGCCAAAATAATTTTTACATTGAGATTAAAATCTTTCAGAATTTGAAAAGTAATATTTTGTCAGGAATCGTAGGGAAATAAAAAATAAAGAAAAGAAATTCATAGGTTGTTATTTCAAAAGAGTAAAATATTTTTAGCTGGGAAATGGGTATTTTTTGAATTATTAGATTCTAGGATGCTTTTTATTTAAAGAAAATAAAAGTGCGTAAATTTAATAGAACATTCTATCAGTGCCATTTTTTAAGAGAATGAATTTGGAATAAACTATATATTTCGCTAGATGTAATTTTGACAATCGAATACTGGAGCGAGAAAATAATTTAGAATAATGGGATTTACACAGAATTATAGTCTTAATGAAGTCAACGACGAAAAAAATTTTTTTTTTTTTTTTTTTTTTTAATTTGTTTCAATATCCCCCCCCCCCCCCCCAAAAAAAAAAAACAAGCTTATCTGAATAGCAGTTCCCTAACAGCAGTTCAGATAAGAAAAAAAAAAAATAGAGAATTTTCCTAAAATATAAAATTCTAAAAATTTTAAATCATCAAGAATCACAAACAAAGTAATTGTCTTAAATTTCGGAAGAATGGAAAATAAAATATTTTTAGAGTAAAGCATAACCTCAAATACATAAGTTTACAGCAACACTTACTTTTGCAAGTGTAAATAAATGGGATACATCAAGATAAACTAAGAAATAACTAACATAATAAATAATATTACCAACATAATATAATAATAATAAATAATAAATCAATATAATAAATAATATAATAAATAATAAAGTTGGAAATTAGTTACATTGAAAACTGAAGAATATTACCAATTGAAAAACTGTATTCTTCAGAATACTATTGAAAAACTTAATCATACTAATACTGAATAACTGAATACTGAAGTTTCAATAGTCTTAAACAGTCACTGTTTGAACAACAACAGCAGTCAACAACAGTCTCAAAACAGTTCTGACTAAATTTCAGTCTTTCTCCATTGTGGTTTTGGGATTACCCCCACTCTAATCTGTGGTGCCACTCTTTTTGTGGTCACACTGAAGACCAGAGCTAATTCATTTCATTCGATAGCTATCCTTTTTGTCGCAATCAGTAAAATTTTTGAATTAATAAATGTCCATATTGCACAACATGGTATACATACTACTTTGAAATATCACAACCTTGGTACAAAAATTCTAATTCATCATATATTTTATAACTACATTTCATTGTAAGCAGTTTACTCAATTTGTAAATAAAACTCTAATACTCTAATAACTCTAATATTAACTCTAAATCTCTCTCAACATTTTTTCTAATATTTTCTCTTAATAAATAATAACATTAATAAATCTTTTCAAAAATAAATAATATCAACAGACTTCAATAACTACTCTAACAATATAATATATCACAGTAAATATTACATTCAATATAAAATTCTTGGTTGAGGAAAAAAAAATACATAGCAAAATATGTTTGTTTCCTTACTTGAAAGGATAAGGAAATAATTTTTTGCTAGCCGAAATCTATATAAAAAAATTTAACTCTACATTATTTTCCAATACTAAATAATTTAGATGCCCAAATATTTAGATAGGATTCACTCAACCAACAATTGTGAACAATAATATCCCTTTCTGATACTCTTCTTTTGACTACTAAAAAATCTATGACATAATCGGGTATAGCTAATTACCAAAATTTAAGTGTAGAATCCTCTACTTCTTTTTACACTTTTTAAGTAATAAGCAAAAAAAATAATAATAATAATAATTGTTAGATAGATAGGTGACAGAGAATTGAAATATAAAACTATTATTTATACTATTGCAATCCTTAAATTTCAACTAATCTCTCTTAACATTTTACTACAACATCACAATATCAACTCTGACTAATACAGAATATCAGCATTCAAGAATAATTCAAGACCTTTATTGTATTAAACAAAATAAATATAGCTTCTGTGAATCCATTAAATAATATAACTAATATTTACTAAAAACTGTAATTATATAAAAATTTTAATTTCATTTTTCAACATCAATTTGAAAATTCCTAAAATCATAATACACATCTTATGCCTGCATAAGGTGTCTACCTAACCTCAAAAACTTTCAAAAACAAGTAATATTCCTGTGTCGACCCAAGAACATACCTGATAATGTTGAAATTATGGTAATAAGCGATATTTAAAAGAATTTGAGTTTAATCTATTGTTTTTACTTTAGTTTGATTTTGTGAACCTGTATGTGAAGTTGTTTGTGCTGGTTTTTGTGTATCTTCATGAAATAATTTGAAGTCATCTGGAAAATAATATTGTCGCAATTTGTTCCATGTTTCTAAATTGCGACCGTATTCCTTCTGCCACTAAAATTATCACTTGAACAAATATAATTTAAAGTGAAAACCCTTTTTTTTTTTTTTTTCAAAGTTATCCAATCACCATTAATTTATTAGTAAACATCATATTTCAACCCCAAAATACTGATAGACATTTCTGATAAGCTTCCCTACTGAATTCTATTAATTATAGGAATTTGCAACAGAAAACATTCTACACAGTAAAAATTGGTACAATGGTAAAAATAGAATTGTAAACATTAGTGTAAAACACAATAACTAATTAAACAACTTAAAACACCAGAAAAGCAAAAAAACAAAGCTTTTTTGCTTTTATGAAGTTTTAAGAAGTTGTTTAAATAGTTACAATGGTAAAAATTACACTATTTAATCGCAACAAAATAACCAATACTAATTCAGGGCTGCCACTGGCAACTATTTTTTTAATTCTATCTCGCACCACTTTCTCAAAACAAAATTTATTCACATATACTTTGACAACAGGTGCAATTTTTAGGTAACTTTCATTACAAAAAGCTACCTATTGCAGTCATTCGGAGGAAAGCAGTTCAAAAAAATTTTGGTATATTTTCCCCGTAGAAATTTATATATATATATATATATATGTGACGATTTAACTGGAGTCACCATATTTTTGTAGACTCCTATTCAAGGCAAGGGAGGTTTCTCCGAGGAGATTTTCAGTCGAGCACCGAGACTTACTTCATTGTGTACGTATAAGCTACAGAGAAGAGGCAGTTCGTTCCAGTTCACACTTTATTCGAAAAATTTAAAGATTAATCGATTAAGCTTTACTCTATTGAAATCTCACTCCATGCACTGCTAATTTTAGGGTCGTGGCGAAACTTGATGATTTAAATTTAAATATAAGAAGACATCTTAGTTAGTACAGGCAGGTATTCTTTAAAATCAATCGGCGGCCAAGGAGAACCTTCGAAGATTTAGGAAGTACATCACTAGTTGCATCCACCACCGAAATCCCGGAACATTCTGCTCTAAACGCGGGAAAAAATCCGTATATCATTTTCCGAGCGCGCCAGAATACATTCTATCTAAAAAGCCTCTAGGCCAATCAACGCTCACGGCTTAACTTCTTCGGCGAATTAATATCGAAGTGAACTTACCGAAGCTGGCAAAAGCGCGCCAAAAAATGTTCTAGAACAATCTCGTGCCTTCTACTTCCTTCGAATAAATAAAAGCAGAGAGAAAAGGAGTACATATGTTTTTATCAAGTATGGCAATATGCCAAAATAATTTTTACATTGAGATTAAAATCTTTCAGAATTTGAAAAGTAATATTTTGTCAGGAATCGTAGGGAAATAAAAAATAAAGAAAAGAAATTCATAGGTTGTTATTTCAAAAGAGTAAAATATTTTTAGCTGGGAAATGGGTATTTTTTGAATTATTAGATTCTAGGATGCTTTTTATTTAAAGAAAATAAAAGTGCGTAAATTTAATAGAACATTCTATCAGTGCCATTTTTTAAGAGAATGAATTTGGAATAAACTATATATTTCGCTAGATGTAATTTTGACAATCGAATACTGGAGCGAGAAAATAATTTAGAATAATGGGATTTACACAGAATTATAGTCTTAATGAAGTCAACGACGAAAAAAAAATTTTTTTTTTTTTTTTTTTTTTTAATTTGTTTCATATATATATATATATATATGTGTGTGTGTGTGTGTGTGTCATGTTGTAACTCTCTTATTTATGAATCGAGTTGGATGTGACTGAGTATGTGTATGGGACATACCAAGGTCTCGACCGAGTTTGTTGGCCAGCTTCATCCGCCATCTTGTTTCAAAACGGCGGACAGTGAAAAGTTTTTTAATTAAGTGTTAAATCGTAATACAAGGATTCCGAAACATTTTTTGTTATGGCTTTATCTTAGAAAAATGGCTGAGCTATGGCAGTTTGAAATTCTAGGGTGGCTGAGATTTTTAAACAATCAGATTTTTGTTATGCTGTAACTCTCATGCTGAAATTCTCATTCAAATTCAGTATTAACGAAAACTGGGGCTGAATCTTCAATTATCATGTTCCAAGCATTTCAGCTTCGGGTATTTGAGTAATATCAGTTGAACTTTTAAAAACATGTACTATGAAAGCTACCTTTTCCTCCCGGTACTGATAGTCGCCAGTGGTAGCCCTGTAATTTGAGTTCAGTTACTTGAAATTATATACTTATTTATACAAAATGTGATTGTAATATAAAAGAACGTTTAAACAAACAACCTCAAAAATTTTTGAATAGTTTTTTTTTTTTTTTTTTTTTTTTTTTTTTTTACACAACACTGATTAGAAATTTTTTTAAACCATTTAGGTTCCAGAGTCAATAAAATACTGACATGGCAACACACATCTATATGTTTTGTTCACAGCACATTTTTCATGTATTTATTTTACTACGAACTTATCTGAAACAATAAGTTAAAAATTGTTAAATATTAAATTTATTATAATAAAATGATTTCCTTTTAAGGAACATAAATCAAAAATTTAATATGATATAAAAATATAATTAATCTTATATTGAAACCAAAATTCTGTAAATTTAAGTGCCACTTATATTTATACAGTGCCACTTATATAATATACAGTTTTAAAGTTGCTCATGCATTTTTTCACTTTTTATTAGTTTGTAAATTTAAAGCTTTTTTTTATGTTCTGAAATCATATTAACAAATGAAGAACGATTAACATTTAAAGTATAATTTATAATATATATGTATATTTACAAAATTTATAATCTTAAAAATATAGTTATTGATAGTAATAATTACATTATAAATTAAAATTAATAATAATATTTATTTCAAAATACTTATATTAATCTGAAGATACTGGAAATTATAAACACATAGATTTATAATTTGAATCCTTGTTAACAATCTAAAACTACCTACAAATAAAAATTTCAATTTTATTTTTATTTTTTAAATCTTGTATGAATCTGAACTTAAGATAAAGAAAGTCATAAATTCATGAATTAAGAGTTTATGAATTTTTATTTTCAATTCTTGATCTTTCGGATTTTAAAGTCTATTTGCGATCAAATGTTGCTGAAAACGATGAAAACAATTGTAGCTTTGGTGATGACATGACGTTTCAAGTGTAGGAGGAGCATAATTGAAACATCACTTCGTTTATCCCAGATAGTTGTTTGATTTAGCACCGACGGAGTAGAATATTCATTAAAAAATAATGATATTTAATGATAAAAGCTCTTATAAGAATACTTTTTTTACTTTAGCTCGTTTAATAGTAATAGAAAAAATAGTTCTTTTTATCCGAACTCTTTGAAATTTTTATATAGTTGTAAAAGAACTGTATATTTCTTCTTCTTGCTTTTTTCTGTTTTTTCGTCGAGTCCTTTAACATAAAAAAAGTAGTTTTTATCGTCCGAACTCTTTGAAATTTTTATCAGTTATATATATAGCGGTTTGAAAGCCTGTGTAAAATTTTCGTGCAAAAAATTGGATATTTAGCCATAAAAACATGAGCAGAAGCCACCCGCGTGTTCTCGTTCACAGCAAAAATTCCGCATATTTTATATTTTTAAATACTCCCGGTCTTCCGAATGTGTCGAGATTTTTATAGGTAATGTAAATCTATTGGCTTGTTCGGAAAGTAATTCGTTTTTCTTGGTGTAACTGAAAGACGATTTTCTTATAGTATATAAATATTTTATTGAGTTATATATTCTCCATTTTGGTCCAATACCTTTTGCCATCTTTCTGGAAACTGCACGTTTCCACACACGTAAAACTTCTGATCTCTGCTGGCAAAAAACAGATCTAAGTCATTTTTGACGTCCTCATTTTAAGTAAAGGTTTTGCCATCAAAAAAAGTTTGTAGAGACCGGGACAAGTAATAGTCCGAAGGTGCCAGATGTGCAGAATATGGTGTGTGTGGTAGTACATCCCATCCAAGCTATAAAAGCTTTTGACGAGTTTCCAAACTTGTATGAGATCGCTCATTATGTTGATGGAACACTATACCTTTTCTCTTGATCAATTCTTGCCTTTTCTATTTGAGTGAATCACATAGGTGCCAACCTCTCATTAATATTCCGTAATACGCGGGTTAATTTGACCCAGGTTTAACACGTTTCGCACCAGAAATTCTTTTAAGAAATGAAACTAAATAAATTCCACGTAGAAACCTGAAATTGAATAAATAAAGATTCATCCAATAATCTTTCTAGTTTGAAGCGTTGTTAAACTGGGTCAAATTAACCCGCATATTACGGAATATTAATGAGAGGTTGGCACCTATGGCAATCATTCAATTTGTCCAATTGATGACAGTACACTTCAGAATTGATCGTGGTATAGTCTGGTAGAAGCACAAAAAAAAATACTTCCTTGAAATCGTACTAAACAGACAACATCACCCTTTTTTATGAATACTGGCTTTCGAAGTGCTTTGAGCCGGTTCATCTGTTATCTCCAATATGTCTTGCGTTTAACATTGCATTACACAACAATTTCTCTTCCCCAGTAACGATTCGCTTCAAAAATGGATAATTTTCTTGACGTTGGAAAAGTAAATCACAGGCGTCAATGCTAATTTTCTTGACGTTTGAAAAGTAAATCACAGGCGTCAATGCGATGGTGCAAATTTCCTCCTGTAAGAACATGTGGAAACCATATGGCGAGTTTTGAAATTAAACCAAGGCGTTTCATGTGATCATGAACAGTCGAATTTGATAACTTTAATCTCTCAGCAATCTCACGAGTTGTTATTCAGTGGTTTGAAACAGCCAATGCCTTTATTTTGTCTTCAGCAGCTTCGACTGTCCTTCTAAAACGCGGTACATCTTCAACATCAAAATATCCAGAACGACATTTTGCAAACCAGTTTTGGCACTGGCGTTCTGTCAATACATCTTCTCCATGCACATCGACTAATTTTTTTATTGCTTGAACAGCATTTTTACCTTTTCGATAGTAAAAAAGTAAAATATGCCGAAAGTTCTGCTTTCAACTTTCCATATTTGATAGGGCACCAAACAAAAACTACTGCACAGAATCAAACAAACTTTTTTAGAAAACAAGCCTTGCTATATCAGCTGTTAAAATATATAATTAAAATGCGGATTAAGTGTGAAGTTTACTGCGAAAAAATACAATTACGACATCTGTTGGGAAAAACGAAATTACTTTCCGAACAACTGAATAGTTTAGTATGAACGCGTAAAAAGACCGATATTTAACTACTTAATTGTTGCGTAATTTTCTGAAAAGTTGTCCAAAAATCGTTTTTTTATTTATATTTAAGTATTCAGGATGGATACAATTTTTAAAAATCACAGTTTTACTTACCTTATATTTGGCCCTTTTTTTTACACAAGCTACTTTTTTTTTAATTCAGATTGTTTGATTGCCACCACTTTTTTGAAATAGAAATATTTGGCTTATTTAATGACTGATTAAACAATGTGAAAATAAGCCCAATTACACTATATTAAAAACTGGTGGGAATGAAACAATCTGAATTTTAAAATGTAGCCTACACTGCCGTGAGGGTCAAGGAAGCGACAAAATTTGTTTATAAATGATTGCCCGTGAATGTATCAAGCGCGGTGATTAAGGGTTACATTCAGTACTGCCATTACTTGAGCACTTAAGCATTTAAAATTATCTCGGAAGTAACAAAATCATTGATTAAACCATACTATCACAGCTGCCCCTCGGAACTATTTTTATAATCTGCTCGCACCACTGTTGTTAAAGTATAAATTAATGTATTATATTTCTCTTGAAAGTGCTATTAAAGTGTATTGAAAGTGGTCGTTATGAAATGGACTGTATGAGATGAGATTACCTTTTTAACCTTTTATTAACATGTAACAGGACAGTAGACTTTCACAAACACAAATTATTAAATTGAACTGCATTTTTATAATTAATATCGCCGCGTGAGCTGGGCGGTGTTTAGAATACGTGCGAGTGCTTCATTGACCCACAGTTTAATGAATTGTTTTACAAAATGCTCCTAGGTGGAGCTGTAATACAACGCTCACTAGATGGAGCCAAAACCGTACTTCCGCGACGGAACATGCCGCCCGGGGATGAAATATGAAATATTTCAGCAATTAATTTAAACTTAGAATATAATTATTATACATTACAGATAATATTACAATACAAAATGAACAATGTACAGTGAACTGGTTATATAATTGATTAAGAATAATATTCAAATACATACATAAATGCTATTTACATTAAATTTTCACCAATTGGCAATAGACAAATTTTTGAAATGCCCCGTAAAAATTCACTCGTGGCAGTTTTCACTTTAACTGCACGCACCTTATTGTCTTTGCCGGAGACTATTTCTACAATCTGGGCAAGTGCCCATTTACATGGTGGCAGATTTTCTTCCTTTAATAACACTAGGAATCCTACTTTAACGTTATTTTTTGTGAACTGCCATTTACCGCGCTGCTGCAAATGATTAAGGTAATCAATAGACCAACGTTTCCAAATGCATTGAACATATTTAGTAATGCGTTGCCAATGGTTTAATCTATTATCGGAGATATTCATAACAGTAGGCTCGGGAATACTGGTGATGGGTCGGCCAATTAAAAAATGGCCTGGAATAAGCACTTTAAACACATTTATGTCATCTGAAAGTGGAAATAAAGGCCGGGAATTTAGAATGCCTTCGATTTGTATGATAAGAGTTTCGAAGTCCTCAAGAGTAATTTTATTATTTCCTACGGCCTGAGCAAGTGATGTTTGAAGGACTTAACGCCTGCTTTCCAGAGTCCGCCTAAGTTAGAGGAACGCGGGGGAATAAATTTCCATGTTATGAATTCCTGAGCTAAAAAATTCGATAATTCCTCGCTGGGAGTTTTCAGCGATTTCTTAAACTTATCTAATTCTGTTGACGCACCTTTAAAGTTAGTGGCATTATCTGAGGTTAGTGTACTTATCTTGCCTCTCCTAGCGCAGAATCTTTTAAGCGCCGCGATAAATGCAGCAGCAGATAAATCGTTTACTATTTCTAAGTGTATTGCCTTAGTAGACATGCATATAAATATGGCCACATAAATTTTGGAATAAACTCCTTTTCTTTGATTCTTATATTTGATGTGGAATGGACCACAAAAATCGACGCCTGAATTTAAAAAACTTGAATTTGGTGTTACGCGTTGTTGTGGGAGGTTTCCCATTAATTGATCTAGTGTCTTGGGATTGTGCTTGAAGCACGTGACACAGGAATGCACATTTTTTCTTGCTATGCTTTTAGCCTTTATGGGCCAATATTGCATGCGTACTTGATGGACTAATCCCTGTGCACCTATATGCAAGTACTTTTTATGGAAGAATTCAAAGATTAATTTAGTGAGTACGTGATCATTTCGTAAAATCAATTGATGTTTGGCTTCAAAGGGCAAATTGGAGTTCATTAATCTGCCACCTACACGAAGCAAGCCACTTTCGTCCAAAAAGGGATTTAATGATTTTAAGCTACTGGACGAAGGAAGAGTGTGTCCTTTCCTCAACGCAGCTATTTCCGCTGCGAACTTACCCTCCTGGGCCTTTTTCACCAAAAAATGAGTACTTCGTTGAAGCTCGTTCGCCGTCAGGGGATTGCACGTCCTTTCTAATTTACGATCATTGCCAAGAAACCTGAAAATGAAACTACATATTCTAATTAGTTTTAAAAAATTATGAGAACATTTATACAGACGATCACAAAAAGTGTCATTTTCATTAGAAATTGTGATCAAAGTGATATCTGGTTTTAGTTCTTTTACACAGTCAATATCTGTGGGATTGGGACACTGTCTAGGAACTGTGATTACTCTTTCAAGAAATTCTGGACCAAACCACCATAAGTCATTATTTATTAGATCTTTGGCATATGCACCTCTGGATATCACGTCAGCCGGATTAGACTTGGAGGATACGTGATTCCATAGATAATTTTCAGAAAGAGTCTGAATCATAGTCACACTGTTGGCTACGAAAGTTTTTAATTTGTGTGGTGGAGTATTGAGCCAAAAAAGTACAATGGAAGAATCAGTCCAAAGCCACACCTTTTCAAAGTCCAACTGTAAGGTAGGAACTAATTTTTTAACTAGTTTCGTAAATAGTAGAGCTGCTGAGAGCTCTAATCTTGGTATAGTCATTGGCTTTAGGGGAGCCACCCTAGACTTGCTGCATAGAAGATTCGAACTGAACTGTCCAGTCGTGGAGATGCATCGTAAATAAACAGCAGCTCCATAGGCTTTCACATGCGTCACAGAAACCATAAAGTTCTAATTTTGCGATATTGTCAGACAGAACATATCGAGAAATGACAAGATTATTTATGTCTTGTAATTTAATCAAAAAATTGTTCCATTCTCGAAGAGAGTTGGGAGGCAGATGTTGATTCCAATCAAGCTTTTGTTCCCATAGCTGTTGCATAAAAATTTTTGCTTTAGTGACAATCGGGCCAACCAGGCCTAGTGGATCATAAATTTTGGCGATTTCGGCCAATACTTCTCTCTTGGAGTAATTATCTTTAGGGATGACAGTAATTTTAAAGGAAAAATGATCCGATTGGGGCTTCCATAACATTCCTAATGTTTTTTACAGAAATCTGCTGCGAGGGATCTTCAAAAAATCTTCGTATTCTGAAATAGCGCTGTCTTGAAACAACTCAGGGTGATTAGATACCCATTTGTGTAGTTCCATACCGCCCTTTTCTAAAATCAGACTCAATTGAGATTGTAACTCTTGTGCATCTTGCAAGGAACCCGCACCTGACAAGAAGTCGTCAACATACATATCATTATATATCACCTTTGCAGCTTTGGGAAAATACTTTCTTTCTTCGTCAGCAAGCGCCTTTAATGTACGCGTAGCTAAGAACGGGGCACTAAATGTACCGTATGTTACCGTATTTAATTGAAATATTTTAATCGGTGCATCCTTATTAGACTTCCAAGCAATTTTTTGCAAATTTCTCTGCAATGGGTCGATCAGTATTTGTCTGTACATTTTCTTAATGTCTGCAGAAAATGCATATTTGTGTGTGCGGAATCTAGTTATAACGGAAAACAAATCTTGCTGGACTGTTCCACCATTTAATAAAATAGAGTTAAGTAAGTACCCGCTAGATGTATTTGAGCTAGCATTAAAAACCACGCGTAGGGGAGTGGAGGTTTTTTCTGGTTTATAGACAGCATGGTGTGGAATGAAGTACGATACCCCATTGGTGTTTTCACCTTTAATTTCAGTCATATTCCCCAAAAATTCATATTCTTCCATGAAATCTCTATATAAATTAGCCATTGTTTAATTTGTATCTAATTTAGTCCATAAATTATGTAATCTTCTAACTGCAATTTCTTTAGATGACCCTAAAACTGATTCAGCATTTTCTTTCATTGGTAGCTGCACTATGAATCTACCGGTAGGATCGCGTTTATATGTGCTTCTAAAATGCTCCTCACAGAATGTTTCTTCTTCACCCTTCACAAATTCGTCATTGTCTCCAGGTAAGGATTCAATTTCAAAGAATTTCTTAAGTGTATTGTCCAAACTATCTTCAGTTAAGAGACAACAAAAGGATTGATTACTAATGGGTGAAAGTGTGCCTGTCACTAAATATCCGAATTCTGTATTTGTATTTTGTAAAATACACTTTCCATCTGAGAGCCGAATTCTATCCCTCTTTAAAATATCAAAAAATAATTCTCTACCAATTAGAACATCAACTTGATCTGAAACATTAAAATTGCTGTCAGCTAATTCTATGTACTTAGGGATGCATAAATTTGAAATGTCTAATTCCGTGATCGGAATATGATTTGTTATTTTTTGCAACACAACCAGGTCTATATTTCTTTAAAATGTTTCATTTTGATTGAATATATCCGTATTTACGATTCGTTTCACTTGTTGATATGAACCGTTAATACCGGAAACGCTACCTTTAAAGGGTTTTGGTTTTAAATTCCATTTTCTGCAAGCACTATCCGATAAGACGTTTACTGCTGATCCACTATCGATTACACTTCGTAATTTAATTTTATTTCCACGCGAATCCTTTAGTAAAATAATTGCAGTATTCAAAACCGTACAATTCTTTGAGTGATTAAATAAAGATTACTGCCTAATAAAGAAGAGACCTTATCCTTACTTTCGGAATCTGACATAATTAATTGTTATTGATTCTGAGGGTTTATTCAATTGAGCTTCTGAAAATTCATTCACATTTTCGCAAAGTAGGATATTATGTCGAGAGGAACACTTTTTACATGTGAATTTAGAATTGCATTCGCTATGATGTAATCTCAGACAATTTATACATAATTTATTTTTGCTTACAATGTTTTTTGTATTAGGAACACTCATATTTTGAAATGCGATGCATTTAAATAACGAATGGCTATTTTTATATAAAATGCAAGGCTTTACTTTATTTTTATTGTCACTGATAAAAAATGACCTTGATTTATTTACTGCGTAATGACTTTTGATATGTTTTGAATTTACTTGGCTGGCGCCATGAGATCGAGAAACATTCTCTAACATAATACATATTTTTTCCAGAAATGACATTAAATAATCGAAATTTGGCACCTGTGTATTTTCAAGAGAAAGTTCAAATTGTTTTTGACTTTCTTTATCTATTTTTTGTAAAATTATGTTCATGAATACATTTTCTGATAAGCTATTTTGATCATATTCCATTACTTTCAAGGCACTGATGTTTTTATTAATACAATCTAAGAAATTTCGTAATTCTTTGGGAGATTCATACTGGATTTTTTCATAATTTCAAATTGAAGAAATATTAGAGTCGACTAAAAGTCGTTTATTTTCATATCTATGAATGAAGGCTTGAAATAAAGAATTGAAATCATCATCGGGAGATTCTAATTGTTTAGCATCATTTTTTAAAGAGGCTTTTAAATAAAATAGCTTTTGATTATCATCTAAATGATCATTATTAATGATCAAATTCGTAAATTGATTTTTGAAATTTGCGAAATCACAGTATGCACCTCCAAATGAAGGCAATGGAATTTCTGGTAAGCGTACTTTTGTTTTGCTTTCATCAATATGAATATTATTAGATTTATCATCAAAGGAGGTTAATAAAAGTTTTACACTCACCTCCAAATGTTCTAATCGATCACTTGAGTATCTATATCCTGCTCAATTTCTTTTAATTGAGGCTGTGTTATTTCAGGTAATTCATAGTACTGTTCCCGAATATCTTCTAATTTATTTTGCAGGCTTTCAATTTTTTTTAACTTTACTTGGAGTTGGCTCACATTAGTGGCCTTAGGATCTACATTATCTTGAATAAATTGCTCTAATTTAGTTACTGCGGCCTTGACGGCGCCTTTCGAACGATTCAGTTTATCCATAGTAGCACAGCGGCTCTGCGGACCACAATGGTTGTTATGAAATGGACTGTATGAGATGAGATTACCTTTTTAACCTTTTATTAACATGTAACAGGACAGTAGACTTTCACAAACACAAATTATTAAATTGAACTGCATTTTTATAATTAATATCGCCGCGTGAACTGGGAGGTGTTTATAATACGTGCGAGTGCTTCATTGACCCACAGCTTAATGAATTGTTTTACAAAATGCTCCTAGGTGGAGCTGTAATACAACGCTCACTAGATGGAGCCAAAACCGTACTTCCGCGTCGGAACAGAAAGATTTTGAGAAAGTGTTTCGAGATAGAATTAAGAGCCTACATCAGTCACGCAAAAAAACACGCAAGCTAATGTTAAGTCTATGGGAAGGTTCTTGCGCCATTTCTCGCTCGCATTTCAATATTTTTAATGATTTTTTTTTTGCATAGGAAAGCTGATGTTGACCTCTAACGTTGTTAGTTTTTACTTTTTTGATTTTGGTTCCAGTTTTTTTATATAAGGGTACTTTCACTTTCAGAGCCGGTTCCAACCGGTTTCAAAATTGAAAATGTCCGCTTACAAAAAAACTGTAACCAAAATCAAAAAAGTAAAAACTAACAACGTTAGAGATCGACCTCAGCTATCCTATGCAAAAAAATCCTTTAAAAATATTAAAATGCGAGCGAAAAATAGCGCAATATCCTTCCCATAGACTTAACATTAGCGTGAGCGTTTCTTCGCGCGAGTAGTGTAGGCTCTTAAAATTATGAGGAGTTTAGCCCGTGAGGGTCACGGATGTGGCAAAATTTGTTCTCAAATTTTGCCCGTGAATGTATGGGTCACGACGATTAAGGGGTTAATTACTTTTAGCATTGATAAAAAAATGTCTCTAGGTGGCACGAAGTGAACTGCAGTCGCAAATATTTTCGCAAGGGTTAAAATACGAATTTTTGTAAACGATTTGCGCCATCGTAGAGAAGATCTCCGATTAAATGGGTATTTTTAATCAATGGGATCTCTGAAAAATAGTCCAATGGTCTTCGGCGAAAGAGAGAATAAGAAAACGGCGAAATCAAACTCTTTTGAAAGGGTTAATATTAACATTTTTTAAAACAGATTTTCTCGTTTTAAAAGTAAAAGTACGAAATTTAAGAATATGTCTTTCGTTTCCCCGTATTTCTAACGGTTCGCCCATAACGCGCGGTTAGAAAAACGTTTAAAAAAAGCCAATCTCGTACTTTCCAATTTTCTCTGCTTGTCGGCTTCGGAAAGCTGCGAACTGAGCATTTGCGGGCGAGCTTGCCAATTTTTTTTTAAATAAGTCTTTTTCGATGAGTTTTCAATTAATATATCGGCTAATTATTAAAAAATAAAAAATCTGAACCTCTGAATTTTCACATCTCTACGCTCTGTAGATTTTTCTAGCCATTGCACACAGACACACACACACACAAACAAACATTTTTCATTTATTAACATAGATTTATTTATTTATTTATAAAGTTGTAATTTTGTTATTGATTTTGTTATTGAGCCGGAGAGAAATGCAGAACTATTTGTATTGTTTTAAGTACAAACGTGTTAGTTGTCCGTAATAGCGATCGAGATGGGTTTTCATTCAAAAGAGGTGAAAAAAATTCATTCTTGAAAGATTTTTTAAAACCATAAAAAAATAGTATATTAAAATAGTTTTTTTAACAAACTCCATTTCTAAAAAATTTTCATTTTTTTTTCCCTTAGTGAACGCTATAAAAACTGAAATTGTGCGATGTTTAGAAGTTTCGAAAAATTGCGATTTAAAAAATAAATTGATTGCTCAGGTCGTTGCCACCATCGATTTGGCGTCGCGTTAGTGACCGTCATATTTTTGCTTTATAATATACATGTAATCATGATGACTATGTATAAATGTCAATAAAAGAAGATAATTTAATACAATTTTACGTTTTAGTAATAGAATCATGCAGTTTCAATTATCAAAATTAAGGGGCGGAGTTCAAAAATTGTGGTACCTTGGACTTACGTACTTTTTGGGGCTTCTAAGAGCACATTATATATGTATTAATTCTTTTATTAGGCTTATTTTAGAGTTTTCAGGTTCTTTCAGGCTAAGAGGGCTTCGCCGTTTGTATCGAATCCTTTGATGTAAATCAGTTCTTGTTAGCATTATCTTCATTACCTAGCGGTATTGTAAAAAGTATAAATTTCGATTTAACGGTACACCATTCTAAACCCCTGCTCCAACAAATAAGTCAGTAGGAATTCGGATTATTGTCTTCGAAAATGTATTATATTATTTCTAACAAACACTTATGTTAATACTTGTACTTAATTTAACCTACGAATAAAAACTATATTTTAAGTTAAATTGTAAATATGACATAGAAAAATATTTAGTTGCTGTTTGTTCAATCAAATCAAATTTTCAAATATACGTAATATTCTAAATAAACTGATACAAAGTGCAAGTTAAATCTAAAATGGCAATCCGAGTATATTCATGTGAGTTAGAGAGACATACAAACAGACAGACAGACAAACCGAATTCATAAACACTTTTCAACTTTGTTGAAAAATATTAAAAAACTCAAAACAGTAATATAATATAATACAAGAAACTTTCAAGATATGTATCCATTCAAATCTTACTCTCATTAATTACTGATTAGAGTATATGTATCTCTTTTTTCTCCGCGATGAACAACCTAATTCTTTATAGCTACATACTCATTTTACATTACTTCTCATGCTGCCTTTCAAGACAGCAAGGTTTCTTGAAATCAGATCCAGAAGTTTCAACCGCTGATGTTGATCTAAATATTTGTAATATAACATTTAAATTTTCTGTTTAATTTTTCCGGTATATATAATATTTTTTTCTTACACATTTTATATTTTTTAATAAATTCATTTGTTTTCACCAAAAAAAAAAAAAAAAAAAAAAAAAAAATTAACTAGTTTTTACAGTTTTAAATATCACTGCTATTGCATTTCTTCTAATAAATATATTTTTTTTAAATGTCAAGACGTTAATTTTTAAAACCGAAGAAAGAAATTTCATTGTCTTGCTGATATGTGAGAATTTTTTGCATAAACATATTTAAATGTATTTATTTTAATATCTTAAAGAGAAATTTACAGATTTCCCTTACAAAAATTTGAAAAATATTTTTAAGAAACTGTTATTGTGTTAATAATTAACAATCACAAAAAAAAGAAAGAAAGAAAGAAAAGTGCTTACTGGATTGCGTAAAACCTTCATAAACACACAGCATGAATTAACATAAATAATGTCTGAAAAATATATTAATGCTGTGAATGACATTAGTTTATTTTAAGAAGTTTGTATCTGTCAAATTTAATCTAGAGTTTAAAATAAACAAGAGCGAAAAATCATGCGTTAAGCACAGATTGTGCAACATTCTCCAACACATCCAAGATAGTTTTAGAAATTTTTACTATTTAATTAGGTGAAAGATGTCTAAATAAACAATTTGGAAAACTCATAATACATTAAGACCCAATTTCAGGTATTATGAATAACATTCGGGAAAATATCCGAATTCTTTTGTGCAGGTCTGTATTGTGCTGTCCTTTAAAAAAACCCATTTTTTTAATTTTCTCTATATAAACTCTAATAAAAAATTTATAAAAATTGAACAGGGCTAAATAATTACAGCTTGTTCTGACTAAGATTTGAATGTCGATCATTTTTCCTTTTACAACTTTATAACAAAATGGCAGCCAATTATGCGAGCATTTGAAAAAAAAAAACACTTTTCTAAAAAATGACCCATGTTACCTAAAAACAACCCACAACTGACATAATCAGTTGAAAATGAAGCATTTTATTACATATTAATGGCTTAACATAAAAAAATGATAATTTATGTAGATAATTCTAAAATTCTATTATAAAAAGAAAATCTGTAAAAATAAAGCTCCTGTTTTGCCAGAATTCTGCAATTGTTAATTTAAATTATTTTAAAGCTAAATAAGCACTTTTTAGGTATTTTTAACTATTTTTATTATTCTAATTGGTGCATAAAAACGGAACAAAGCAAAAAAAATGACTTTTTAAATATTTGGTGTAGTATTAGGGTGGGGTTTTTTTAGGAAACATTTCAGTGTGGGTTTTTTTTTTTTTAAGACAGCACAATATATGATCTATAGTTGATCTATGTAGTATGTATACTACACAGAATTCTAAAATTTAGTTCAGTTAGGAAACGTGTAGCACAGTTGAAAATTCCCCTTCAGCAATTTCCGCCAATAAATATATGTATACTCTAGGTGTTTTGTTCTGCCCTGTATATTATCTATAGAATTTATACACACCAAGTAATAAGCAAGTAATTGGATACATTTAAAAACGCATAGCGTAACTGTAAACGCATATCCAGCAATTATTATTAACAAACATTACTTTAACCGAATTATTTTGTGTGTCCTTGTAAATGAATGATGAATGATATAACTACAATATTCTATAGTAACCCTCTTATAATGCACCTGATTGAAAAAACAATTTCAATATGTTTGAAATAGTGAAACATTATTAAAATATACCGCAAATGATTTTTCCCTATTGTCCGTAATGTAATGGGATTCTTTTGAGTGTCCTTGCAAAGGAACTATAAGTGTTATGCACACCGTATTCTACAGTACGCCTCTTATTGTGCAACTCAGTGACATATATGTATTTCAATTTATGCTTGAAATAGTGTAACATGATTAAAATGAACCTCAAAAGATTTTTCTCCATAGACCGTAATGTAACGGAATTCTTTTGAGTATCCCTATAAAGAAACTATAAGTGCTACACACTTCATTTTCAATACCAAACATGTCATAGAAAATCTCAATAACATATATCAAATGCATGATAGTCTGATTATATTTATGTGAGATAGAGCACGGGCAGACAGATAGATAGACAAACAGGTGGCAGACAGACAGGCAGACAAACCGAATTCATAAACAGTTTTCAACTTTGTTGGAAAGTGTTAAAAAGACAATAATGTGTTTTTTGTTTATTTTTTTAAAAAAAGAAATACATCATTGGCACCGGAAAAATTAAACATAAAATTTTAAATGTTATATTAAGAAATTTTTTAGCTTAACATTATTTTAAAACTGTTGGTGTTGTTGTTTTCAAGAAATCTTACTGTCCGGAAAGGCAGCATGAGAAATAACGTAAAATGAATATGTAGCTGAAGAATTAGGTTGTTCATCTCGGAGAAAATAGGGATACATATACTCTAGTTAGTGAGAATTAGATTATGAAAGTTTCTTGTAATATATTATATTAGTGTTTTGAGCTTTTTAGAATTCGGTTTGTCTGTCTAACTCACATAAATATACTTGGATTGCATGCAATTGATATATGTTATTGAGGTTTAGCATGGCATGTTAGGTGCTAAAAATAAATTATGTATCACTTATAGTTCATTTACAGCGCCACTGAAAATATTTCTTTTACATTACGGCCTATGGGAAAAATCGTTTGCGGTATATTTTAATGAGGTTACTGTATTTCAAACATATTGAATTTCATATATATCACTGGGGTGTATTACAAGATGCTTACTATAGATATAATGGAGTACATAGCATTCATCGTTCATTTATAGGGACACCCGTTTTCAGTTGTTGTACGCGTTTTTAAATTTAACTACACTTTTCCATATATGTTTGGTATGTATAAAAAGTGTATGTATAGATGATATATAGGGCTTCACAAAAGATCTCAAGTACATTGCCTTTCATTGACGGAAATTGCAGAATGGGAATTTTTAATTGCGTTATGCGTTGCCTAACTATAAACGGAATTTTACATTGTAGTATACACTATATTGCCAAAGGTGACCGGTCACTTGCGATTTTAGACGTTTTGTTAAGTATCTAGAAAAATACATGAGGAATTAACCTGAAACTGCAGGTGTGTAAACAGTATAGTATAGGTTATATATTTCCGCGAAGATTTTTTCACGAAACCCCATAGGGGACTGTCAACAAATTGAAAAAGAACGAATATCTTTTGGATTACCCTGTAAAAACTAATGTAACAAAAGCGTTCAAACTCGAGATTATTGATAAGTGGCTTATTGTACTATACTGTGTTCATTTTTATGAGGATAGCATGTATTTGTGGTTTTTATAAAAACAGTCTCAAATTTCGCCAAGTTTTTTGCTTATAATTTGCAGAGTTCTTAATATAAAAAAAAGTTCTTTTCAGAAAATATGAAAAACATTATACATCATACTCTGCAATCAGAAGTAAAAAATAATAATAATTGGATGAAAAATGAGCAGGTTTACTAAAAAAGGTTTCACTGCGCATGCGCGAATGCAACCAAAATATAATATACATAATGTATTAGCTAAGTATATAGAACAACTTTTGTGAAAATATCAAACTCATAGCTTGAAAATTCTGAAAATTATCGTCGATGGAATAAGCTCGAAATTCGTTGTTCCCAAAAAGAAGCAAAAAGATGAGGGGTTGTATCAAATATCTGTTGATTAGTGCCAAGATAGCGTACACAATATTGCACGTACTACTACTATATTTGGATACAACCCCTCATCTTTTTGCCTCCTTTTGGGAACAACGGATTTCGAGCTTATTCCATCGACGATAATTTTCAGAATTTTCAAGCTATATGAGTTTGATATTTTCACAAAAGTTGCTCTATACACTTAGCTAATACATTATGTATATTATATTTTGGTTGCATTCGCGCATGCGCAGTGAAAATGTTTTTAGTAAACCTGCTCATTTTTCATCTAATTTTTATTATTTTTTAATTCTGATTGCAGAGTATTATGTACAATGTTATTTGTCATATTTTCTGAAAATAACTTTTTTTTATATTAAAAACTCTGCAAATTTTAAGCAAAAAACTTGGCGAAATTTGGGACTGTTTTTATAAAAACCTTAATTTCTCTACGAGTATACATGCTATCGTCATACAAATGAACACAGTATATTATAATAAGCCACTTGTTAATAATCTCGAGTTTGAACGCCTTTGCTACATTAGTTTTTACAGGGTAATCCAAAAGATATTTGTTCTTTTTCAATTTGTTGACAGTCCCCTATGGGGTTTCGGGAAAAAATCTTGCATATAAACAATATTAGATTTTGCGAAAAAAATATTAGACTGCAGTGCGAAATCCTCGTACTGGTCCACTGGTAGTAATATGTTTTTCAAATTGTACACTTAGATATCATTTTTTACCTTATTAATCCACTAGCATGCTTTACCCGCTACGCTGGTCGGTTTCTCCAAACGAAATTTACCCGTGAATTTGATCATGTGTTTTAAAGCAATATGAACTTGGTATAGGATTTGCTGAAGAACAATAGAACAATATGTCATACACTAAAACTATCTCTCGAAAAGTAACAATCCAAGTTTCATTTAAATTCATTCAGCAGAATTTTTTAAAAAGGCTAATGTTTCATGGGATCAGCTGATTATAGAACTTTCACCCTAATTCTATAAATAAGCAACGTACAACGATTATACGATAATCGTTACAAAAATGTGCAATATCTCATGAACTATTGGACTTAGAAGAATGTACTTGGTACCATTAGATTCAGCATACAAAAATACATTAAAATAATGTTATCATTTGTCACATTACTATAATAGTCGATTTTTAAGGATTTTTTTAAAAGTTTGTTACCCTTTTTACCCCCCCCCCTGGTGTGGAGTTATCGAAAATCCCTTCTTAGTGCGCCTCTACATCCTAAGAAGTATTTTCTCCAATTTTCGTGTTTGTAGGTTCAGTAATTTGGGCTACGTGTTAATGTATGTTCTCTCCAGTCAGGATTTTCATTTATATATATAGATGAAGTTTTGTTACAGAATCTGAATGTGTTAGAAGGTGTTTCATAATCTATGCCTAGCGCATGATTTTTCATCTTGATTTTATCGATTTGACCTGTAGTCTTTCCGTAGAAGAGCCATTAGAATGAAGTATATTTTACTTTCACAGTTAGTAAATTTTTAAACTATTTATTTTACATTTTACAACATAGTTGAAAAGTGTTTATTAATTGGATTTGTCTATCTGTCTGCTTTCTCTCTGTCCATGCTGTAACTCGCGTTCATATATTCGGATTGTCATAAAATTGAAATATGTTATTTAGGCTTACTACGGTATGTCTAGTATTGAAATTGAAGTGTGTAGCACTTATATAAAATGTTTAAAAACCGTCCAGGATGGTCGCGGTTGCCGGCCGAAAGTACTTGGATGGCTTTTAAACATTTTTAACATCTATTTGTGTCTTTTAAATGTCACCTATTAATTAACAGTAGGATCTATCGAATCTCATATTGATAGTTTATGAATAAAGTCAGGGGAAAATTTGCATTTCGCCCTGTGTGTTTTGAAAAAAGAATTAATTTAACAATGACTTACATGATAGGGCAAAGTAAACGCATATTTCTTTCCATTCAAAAGGTATTCTCCAGCGTCTTTACGAATCAGTTTTTATTACGGGTTCTTTGACAGAAAAGCTTTACATTCAGCTAGTTCTACATGCCCTACTTCTTTGCTACATTACCAATAGATCCATGCGAGATCTTCGCACTGAAATCTTTGAGATTACTTGACCATACGAATATTCATTAGTTGTTAATTAATGCAAATTTTAATCTAACAACGCTTTTTAACAAAATGTCAGTGTACTATGCCGGCATACTATTCCGAAACTTTTTGAATGATACCTTATTCATTGGTGCGTGTTTTGTATATGCATAGAAAAAGAGAGATTAAAATCAGAAATAATATGTATGTTTTTGAAACACATTTTATTTTGCACGTTAATTACAAGATTTCGTTGGTACTGTTTTTAATCTAACAACCTTAGTTAACAAAATGTGAGTGAACCATGTCGATAGCCTGTTCAGAAATATTTCGAATGATCCCCTTATTCATTGTTGTGCGTGTGTTGTATGTGCATAGAAAAAAGATATTAACATCAGAAATTTTATATAGGATTTTTAATCAATTTTTATCATGCACCTTAATTGTAAGATTTCGTTGGTACGGCAACTGAAAATAAAAATGCTAAAAGATATATTTTGGTGTCGATTTTTGCAACGAGTCAATGCTTCTGAACCATGCCGCGTTGATCCTACTTTTATCATTATAATCTACACGCTATTAAACAGGGTTATTCAAAATGAGTCATCCGATTTCAAAATTCCATATTTTCAAAAATAAACGACACAGAATAAATAATACATGAATACAAAACAAAAATATGGAAGTTTTATATTGTGAACAATAGATGGCGCTCGTGTGCTCTTCGTGAAGCTATTTCATGAAAAGTGTTTTAAAATCTGGCGTTTCTCTCAAATAAAGGAAGATCTCTCCAACTTACTTTTTCCAACAAGATGGGGAACAACCCCACTTGGCTCTCACAGTTGGATCGGTCGCAGTGGACCAGATTTCTTGATGTTACACAGCTAGCCATACCTAAGTCACCTTATATGATTCCATGTTATTTCTTCCTTTGGGGGGTTGTAAAAGATAAAGTTTATGAGCTACCATTACCCACAAATTTATGTGACCTTAAATAACGGATTTATGCTGTACAATCAATTACCAGTGGCACTTTCAATATGTTTGACAAAAATTTACATACCGTCTTGACATTATACGTGTAACTAAAGGAAGTTATATGAAACACATGTAAAAAACACTTCCGTATTTTTCCTTTGTATTCCTGGATTACTTTTCATCATTCTGTGTCGTTTATTTATGACAATATTACATTTTCAAATTGGATGATTCATTTTGAATAACCCTGTATTCAATTCCATTTTTCGCTAACACTTTTTATATTAAAAATATATATATTGAGAGTTATTGGCATTCGTTTATTCATTATCTTATTTTTAAAACAAATAAGCTGCAGAAGTTAATTTAATAGCAATAATCTTGGTAATTTAAAATAGGAACATTCTTACATATGCACTCATCTTATTAACTTTATTTCTCATTGGACAAATTAAAATATAAATCGGAAAGTTTCCTGTTTCTCATGTCGAATAAACAACCTTTTCCTGAGTCAGTATATCCAGGACGAAAATAAAACGTAATAAATTAAATCATATCGCATCGTAAACATAACAATGCTTAACATAATCAGTAAAAAATGAGGGGAATACATGCATATATATGAGTCAGATTCATTTTGTCGTTTATTGGCAACAAATATACATAACATAGAAGCAGAAAAATACCTTAAAGCAAAATGAGTCATCTCCTTCGTTTTAATAAATAAATATTCATATTTGGCAGCAGCTTCTAATTAAGTTATCATAATCTAAGGGAATAAAATAACATTTAATTGCTTCAAACGGGAAAGATAAGTATTCGAAATAAAAAAAAAAATCAGGGAATGCATAATGCAATTATCTTTAATAATTTGTTTTGCATATGTGAGCCTCTACTCGTTTCTAAACTTGAAAAAATGAACAGTTTTTATCATGAATGAATTATTTTATCATATGAACTTTCATGGCAAAAAATAAATTTTTAATTAAAAACTTTATTATGTAAAATTTTATATATGCCAAAATAAAACTACCACAAATGAAAGATTTTTTTCTTACATTAAGGAATAATCTGTCTAAATACCGCTCATAAAGATTTTTATACACCTAATAAGGTTTAAAACATTTATATAAATCACGTTATTACTTACATAAATAAATAAATTATTATTACTTTTGATAATGTAAAATCTAATTTTAAAATGTGGGTATGAGATTTTTTTTTCTCATCGTGTAATTTTCGTTATGAGAAAAAAAAAGTATAAAAATTCATGCCACTACACTGAGAAAAATGACACTTTCAAATCTGAGTAAATAGATGTTTTCATTTTGTTATGAAACTTTTTGTTTCAAATATGTCGATCCAATGCTTTCAATTCTGAATTACCAGAAATACTCAGGATATTGAAGCATGGATATACTCAAAACTCAGCACATAGAGGTCAGTTCATACACATTTTTGAAACATGGACATACTCAAAAATGAGCACATAGAAGTCAGTTCAAACTCATTTTTGAAACATGGACATACTCAAAAATGAGCACATAGAAGTCAGTTCAAACTCATTTTTGACACAAAGACATACTCAAAAATGAGCACATAGAAGTCAGTTCATACTCGTTTTTGAAACATGACATACTCAAATAGGAGCACATGATGTTTTATTCTTGAGTTTGAGCATGTTTTCAGAAATGAGTAATGCTTCAAACTTGAGTCATTTTGATTCGGAGCCATTTTGACTATGCGACATACTCAGATTTGAGTATTTTTTGCTCAGTTTTGAAAATGTCGTTTTTAGAGTGTAGCTATAACAAATTGTATTTAATTATCTTATCTTTTAGACCACGAAATAAAGTACACCATAAAGCAAAAATATTTTCTTTAACTTCATTTACAACAAGCATAAGACCTTACGACAAGAAAATGGAAAATTTACTGTTTAGGGGATGGAGGCGCGGGAGATGAAATTTCAAAATTCCGCATAATTTTTTTATTACCATCGCAAATGGCTGAACAACAACATTAACTAACAGAAAAGGCTTAAAATATGCTTCCATCGTGTCTTTTTTAATAAAAACGATTTTTAAAATGAAATAAAGACATTGAGGTCAAAGATGCCGTATGGTTAAACATACTTAGTCTCCTCCAATTAAGACCGGCAATTTTTTTTAACGTAGTTCGATAAACGGTGTTTAAGTGAGTTTGCGTAGCGTATGTCTATTTTGTCGCTTTTCTAGAAAAACAATTCCCTGTGTACCTCTGAGGTAAAAGCGGCTCAAACCATTAAGGATCCCCTCCTCCCCCATCTTGTTGATGCATGGGTAATATGTTTTTTTTTTCCTTTTAGAGGTGGCAATATGAATTAGTACCGTTCGGACCATTAAATTTAAACTCTTTCATCACTGAAAATAATTTTAGATCAATTCGTTTGATGCTTTAGGTGTTTCTCTGCAAATTGAGTGCGGAACTTATTTATCGGCAGATGTTAAACGACGTAGTTTACATATTTGAAGATTCCTGTACTTTTAATTGCTCTTTTTATTGTCTATACTGATCCTGGTGTCTTTATCTTGCTTCCAATTTCTTTTATTGTCATTTTTAGGTGCTTCTGTAATTATATAAATACGTAGCATCTATAGTCGTCGTCTGGTCCGTCCGTCTGTCCGCATATAACAGAGCAAAAACTACCCAACCAAAGAAATAGTTTCAAAATGACAAGATTATATTTAATTTATATAATCGCTGCAGAATTTTGTCGAGTCATTTCAAATTTTATGAAAATCGAATCAAAATTTAAAAATGTATTAATAAAAGTTTTCTGCATTCTGTTAAACCCTGTCATACGTAATTAATTCAATGATATCCCATTATAGGTAATGATTCTAGGTTGCCATGGTGATTACGTCCTATTTCAGATGGAGTCATATTATTTCCGTATTACTGAACTTAAAAAGCTAATTTGTATGTTAAAATTGCTTAATTATAGCAATCATATAATCTACCGATAGTTTTTTGGATAGATGTTTATTATTAGAAATAGATATTAAATGGAAAAAGAGTCTAAATATGGATTTCATGTTATGAAATTTTCAAAGCTAAGCATAAGTTTCACATTGGAATTTTCAGTAAATGTCAACAAAAGATAAAATGTTGCAAACTTAAAATGTATTTATTTTATTATTAAAATTAATCACATCATAATAGCAGACGATATGGTTCATTTCACTGAAATAATAACGATGATTCTTTTTATATAAAACTAGTTATAGTACGAACGCACCTCATTTGACACGTTTGAGGAATTTTCGTTTTAACATGCGATCCTGCGAACAATCAAACATTTCGAAGCATTTCTCGGCCTTCCTGAAAGAATGTGCAGTACCATAAATAGTCGAATTATGTAGGAAGTTAATAATGACAGTCTTTGAACGTCTAATTGTATCAGCAATTCTTTGAAGGTACTATCCGATGTAGTTATATGCTAGGATTTGTGATTTTACGAAGGCAGAAAAGATTTTCCTGCTCCGCATCTTCAAAAACTTTTGTGAACAAATGCGATCGAAATATATTTTTAATGCTTTGCTAAACGGTATGTGAAAACAGTCATTAATCACAATCCATGATTTTGAAATAATTACGACCTCCTCATCATTTTGCTCCAGCGTAACTTTAGCAAAATACATATTTTTAAAAACATCTAATAAATATATTGGGTTGAGGAAAAAGTAATTTCGTTTTTTCCCAATAGACGGCTTTAAAGTCGCATATCTCTAGTAATGATTATTCAATGAAGCCATACTATAGACCGTTTAAAAGGTAACAGTCCATAGAACATTCTAGATATAAAGGTAGCGTTTTCTGTTTATTCAGTCAAAAGTTATTGCGCTTTGAAAATGGAGATTCCAGAAGGTCATTTTCGTCATATTTTGCTTTTCTATTTCCGAAAAGGAAAAAATGCAGCGCAGGCTCATCGAAAATTGTGTGGTGTTTATGGTGATGAGTGCTTAAGTCAACGCCAGTGTCAGTATTGGTTTGCTCGTTTTCGTTCCGAAAATTTCGACGTTAAAGATGAACCTCGCCCTGGCCGGTCAATTGTTGAAAAAGTCGATGAAATTCTTAACAAAATCAAGATAGACCGACATATTTCATCTCGCGACATCGCTATAGAACTAAATATCGATCAAAAAGCAGTTTTGAACCATTTACATAAGATTGGATACCAAAAGAAGCTCGATACTTGGGTTCAGTATGAATTAACAGCGAAAACTTTAATGGACCGAGTTTCCATTTGTGAATCGTTGCTGAAACGAAACGAAATCGAGCCATGTTTTAAACGAACGATTACGGGCGATGAAAAGTGGATCACGTACGACAATAATGTATGAAAAAGATTATGGTAGAAGACCGGAGAAGCTTCGCAAGCGGAGGAAAAGCCCGGATTGACGCCAAGAAAGGTGATGCTGAGTGTTTGGTGAGATTGGAAAGGTATTGTTCATCATGAGCTGCTCGAACCAGGCTAAACCATTAATTCGACTCTCTATTGTCAAAAACTAATGCGATTGTAGCAGGCGATTAAAAAAATGGCTAGAATTGGTCAATAGGAAAGGCGTTGTCTTCCATCACGACAACGGCAGACCGCACACATCTTTAGTGACTCGGCAAAAATTGAGAGAGCTTGACTGGGAGGTTTTGATGCATCCACCCTATAGCTCAGACCTTGCCCCGTCCGACTACCATTTGTTTCGATCTCTGCAGAACTCTCTTAATGGTGTAAAACTGGCTTCAAAAGATGCTTGTGAAAATCACTTGGTACAGTTTTTCGCCCAGAAATCTCAGAAGTTCTACAGTGACAGAATTATGGTTTTACGGGAAAATTGGCAAAATGTCATCGATCAAAACGGCACATATATCATTGATTACTGTTTGAAATTTATATGAATAAATTATCTTTTAAAAACAAAAAAAACGAAATTTCTTTTTCCTCAACCCAATATACACATATTTATATATATATTTAACACATAATTAACACACATTTATATACACATATATTACACATATATATATTTATTTAACACACATATATACACATATCTATATACATATTTAATAAATATATATAAAAACATTTTACAAATATTTTTTTTTATTATTACTGTTTACTAATAATTGGAGTTATATTTTACATTATATTCTAGCAATGGAGTTTTAGAAAATCCTTTTTATATCCTAAGAAGTATTTTCCTCCAATTTTCATGTTTCTAGGTTCAGTAGTTTGGCCTGTGCGTTGATGATCTCCCCAGTCAGGATTTTATTTTATATTTATAGATAACTGTTTTCGGAAATAGATTTCATCACATTATATTCTAACAATGATAAGAAGTCCCCCCATCTTTTATCGACAGTTTGAATTTCTTCCATTGCTATAATGACGCATGTATTTTTAGAAATTATGATTTTAAATGTCAGACATTCTAAGGTTTTGACGCCAAATTAGAAAATTATGCAATATCTCACGAACTATTGGATTTAGAATAATGTTCTTGGTACCATTCGATTCAGCATGCAAAACTACATTAAAATATGTTATCATTTGAGACATAATTATAATATACGATTTTAAAGGATTTTTTTTATGTTTGTTCTCCCTTTTACTCCCCTTAGTTGTGGAGTTTTAGAAAATCCTTTCTTGGTGCTCCTCTACATCCTAAGAAGTATTTTTCTCCCAATTTTCATGTTTCTAAGTTCAGTAGTTTGGCCTGTCTGATGATGATCTCCCCAGTCAGGACTTTCTTATATATATATACTAGCTGACCCGCCCGGCGTTACCCGAGCCCGTGTAATAAACTCAAATCTTTTAAAAAACGAAACTCTGGCCAAGGTCTCCGATGGCTTCGACACCGTATACCGGGCACGCTCGCACGCTCCGGAAAATCTTTTATTTCCCCCTTCCACCGCCAGGGGAGCAACCTCTTTCGGAAAGATCCTCTGAGACAGGTCAACGTTACCTACGATACTGTATAGTAGGCATGCGACAAAATGAGCTGGTTTCGAGAAGATGGAACATTATAAGCCGAGTTATTGAAATAAGGCACAGTTAGAAAAAATAATCATGAGTGAGGCGCCAGGTGAAGGGGATGTTCAAGTATCCTTCAGAAAATGACTAATTAAAAGGACTACGATGCATCTTTAAAAATTCGTTCGTTTGCTTAAGCTAGCAACTTAATTACAAATTTGCCTTAAACTATTATTCGGAAATAGTGGTAACCGCTACTCAGAAATTTATTTTAATGTTATAGAAGGTGACTATTAAGTTAATTATAATGTTTGGAATCAGTTGCGTTGAAATCGGAAAGATAGTTGCGGAGATACGGAAATGGGGCATAGTTAGAGAAAAAACTTTGAAGGAGGGGCCGGGGGGAGGGGATGTTCAAGTGCCCTTCAGAAAATGACTAATTAGGAGGACCATTATGCAGCTTTAAAAATTCGTTCGTTTGATTAAGCTAGAAACTTAATTACAAATTTAGCTTAAACTATTATTCGGAAATAGTGGTACCCTCTAATCATAAATTTAGTTTAATGTTATAAAGGGTGACTATTAAGTTAATTATAATGTTTGGAAACAGTTGCGTTGAAATCGGAAAGATAGTTGCGGAGATACGGAAATGGGGCATAGTTAGGTAAAAAACCTTGAAGGAGGGGTCGGGGGGAGGGGATGTTGAACTGCCGTTCAGCGAATGACTAATTAGGACAACCACTATGCATCTTTAAAAATTCGTTCGTTTGGTTAAGCTAGGAACTTAATTAGAAATTTGGCTTAAACTATTATTCAGAAATAGTGGTAACCGCTACTGATAAATTTAGTTTAATGTTATAAAGGGTGACTATTAAGTTAATTATAATGTTTGGAATCAGTTGCGTTGAAATCGGAAAGATAGTTGCGGAGATACGGAAACGGGGCATAGTTAGAGAAAAAACTTTAAAGGAGGGGCCGGGGGGGGAGGGGATGTTCAAGTGACCTTCAGCAAATAACTAATTAGGAGGATCACTATACATCTTTAAAGATTGATTCATTTGGTTAAGCTAGGAACTTAATTTGAAATTTGGCTTAGGCTATTATTCGGAAATACTGGTAATTGCTTTTTGAAGCAATGAATGCTGATTTTTACGATAATTTAGTAAAAAAATGGAACTAAATGGAGAAGTTCGGAACATTATTACTGAGATGTTACTGAGAAACTGAGATTTAAAATAGCGGTATTCTGTATATAAAACAACAATTAAATGCTACGGGTGAAGCTAAAAAAAATGTTTAAATTGTTAAATGTAATTAGACCCTTACCCCTCGCCATTCCCGCAAATATATAACAAATAATCTGTTAAATAAAGTTTTCTGTATTAATAGTCTCTATCATAATAATATATGTCCTGTTTTTAAAAAACCTTAAACCAGATAATTATAGTGAACTAAAACGTGCCTGGAAATGTCTTAAACAGGTGGCGTTTGTGTAATTTGCCGTGAGTAGGTGGCGCTACAATAGCTTGGCTATATGCAGGTAAGTTCAATCCATGTTGGCACTATTTCGTTATAAGTCCTTATCTATGCAATCTATGTCCTTATCTTACTTACTCTGATTTATTTAATGTGTTCTGAGAAGATATTCTACACAACCAACCAACCGAAAAAAAGCGTATTTTTAATGAGAGTTCTTCGTGCATTTTAATTAATATTTTAGAAAGTAATTAAAATATTAAAATTCTGACGTTCAGGTACACCAGGAGAGGGTTTGGACTAACTAAATCTAAATTTCCAGCGTTCTCGGTGGGCTAGATTTTCTTAGCCAACGCCAACAGACACACACACAGCGAAACTTTCTTTTATTAGTATAGATATAGATTTAAAAATATAGAAAACAAGGGACAATTGTACTTTCATTTTTTATCAATTCATTCGTTTTAAAATAATTCGTTTCGAATCTAGAATAAAAGTATTTTTGTTGATTGTCTTAGTTGTTTCATTCTAATTCATTAGAGATTTAATTCAGTTTTTTACTTCCTTAGATTTGATTCGCAAAACTGCTATCTAAAGAATTTTATGATTCATTAGTCTACAGATAAATGCGATGAAACTAAGTTTCAGACTCAACAATGAAAATGAAATTGTTCAGTTAAGACCATTTGTTGGATAACAGGTGTAAAAGTAAGCTTTTAAGAATAGAAACAAAAGATGGATAGCATTAAAAGTAATTGAAACATCTGAACTATAGAATCACTTGAAATATTTCTTTATTCGAATGAGGGTATTGTAATAGTAAAGTGAAAACATAAAAGGAACAAAGAAGAGTGAAATTCCAATTGAGTTTAGAAAGGTTGAATGCCTTAGCACATTTGATAAAGAACATATGGGCCTGATAATAGTTTTTAAAATGAAAAAACAATAGCATATACAAAATAACATAAATCAGATACCATTGTTCAAATAGTTTATAATAGAAATGTGGAAATTTTTATGCCGAAAATAATGTGTATATTAAAAAGACACGAACAATTATACTTTCATTTTTTTATCAATTCATTCGTTTTAAAATAATTCGTTTCGAATCCTGAATAAATGCCCTTTTATTTATGGCCTTTGTTGTTTCATTTTAACTAATTAGAGATTTAATTCAGTTTCTTACCTCCTTAGATTTGATTCACAAAACTGCTATCTAACGAATTTTATGATTCATTAGTCAACAAATAAATGCGAAGAAACTAAGTTTATACCTCAACAATGAAAATGAAATTATTCAGTTAAGATCATTTGTTGGATAACAGGTGTAAAAGTAAGCTTTGAAGAATAGAAACAAAAGATGAATAGCATTCAAAGTAATTGAAACATCTGAACTATAGAATCACTTGAAAGATTGCTTTATTCGAATGAGGGTATTGTAAGAGTAAAGTGAAAACATAAAAGGAACAAAGAAGAGTGAAATTTCAATCGAGTTTAGTAAGGATGACTGCCTTGGCACATTTTATAAAGAACATTTGAACCTGATAATTGTTTTTAAAATTAAAAAAATATATAGCATTTACAAAATAATATAAATTAGATAGCATTGATCAAATGGTTTATAAAAGAAATGCGGAAATTTTTATGCCGGAAATAATGTGTATATTAAAAAGACACGAACAATTATACTTTCATTTTTTATCAATTTATTCGTTTTAAAATAATTCGTTTCGAATCCTGAATAATTTCCCTTTTATTTATGGCCTTTGTTGTTTCATTCCAACTAATTAGAGATTTAATTCAGTTTCTTACCTCCTTAGATTTGATTCACAAAACTGCTATCTAACGAATTTTATGATTCATTAGTCAACAAATAAATGCGAAGAAACTAAGTTTATACCTCAACAATGAAAATGAAATTATTCAGTTAAGATCATTTGTTGGATAACAGGTGTAAAAGTAAGCTTTGAAGAATAGAAACAAAAGATGAATAGCATTCAAAGTAATTGAAACATCTGAACTATAGAATCACTTGAAAGATTGCTTTATTCGAATGAGGGTATTGTAAGAGTAAAGTGAAAACATAAAAGGAACAAAGAAGAGTGAAATTTCAATCGAGTTTAGTAAGGATAACTGCCTTGGCACATTTTATAAAGAACATTTGAACCTGATAATTGTTTTTAAAATTAAAAAAATATATATAGCATTTACAAAATAATATAAATTAGATAGCATTGATCAAATGGTTTATAAAAGAAATACGGAAATTTTTATGCCGGAAATAACGTGTATGTTAAAAAGACACGCACAATTACAGATTCATTTTTTATCAATTCATTCGTTTTAAATAATACGTTTCGAATCCTGAATAAATGCATTTTTATTGATTATCTTTTTTGTTTCATTCTAATTAATTAGAGATTTATTTCAATTTCTTACCTCCTTAGATTTGATTATCTTAAGAAATTTATGATTCATTAGTCTACAAAAAAAATGCGAAGAAACTACGTTTCAACCTCAACAATGAAAACGAGATTGTTCAGTTAAGATCATTCCTTGGATAACAGGCATAAAAGTAAGCTTTCAAGAATAGAAACAAAAGATGAATAGCATTAAAAGTAATTGAAACATCTGAATTATAGAATCACTTGAAAGATTTTCTTATTCGAATGAGGGTATTGTAAGAGTAAAGTGAAAACATAAAAGGAACAAAGAAGATGAAATTCAAATTCGGTTTAGTAAGGCTGATTGCCTTGGTACATTCGATAAAGAAACATATGGAACTGACAATTGATTTTAAAATGAAAAAGCAATAGCATTTACAAAATAACATATATCAGATAGCATTGATCAAATCAAATAGTTTATAAAAGAAATGCGGAACTCTTTATGCCGGAAATAATATGTATGTTGAAAAGACACGAAAAATTACACTTTAATTTTTTATCAATTCATTTGTTTTATAAAAATTCGTTTCTAATCCTGAATAAATGCCCTTTTATTGATTGCCTTTGTTGTTTCATTCTAATTCATTAGAGATTTAATTCAGTTTCTTACGTCCTTAGATTTGATTCGCAAAACTGCTATCTAAAGAATTTTATGATTCATTAGTCTACTAATAAATGCGAAGAAACTAAGTTTCAACTTCAACAATGAAAATGAAATTGTTCAGTTAAGATCATTTATTGGATAACATGTGTAAAATAAACTTTGAAGAATAGAAACAAAATATAAGTAGCGTTAAAAGTAATTGAAACATCTGAACTATAGAATCACTTGAAATATTTCTTTATTCGAATGAGAGTATTGTAATAGTAAAGTGAAAATATAAAAGGAACAAAGAAGAGTGAAATTAAAATTGAGATTAGTAAGGTTGAATACCTTGCACATTTGATAAAGGACATATGAAACTGATAAATAAAAGGTTTTAAAATGGAAAAGCAATAGCTTTTACAAAATAACATAAATCAGATAGCATTGATCAAATGGTTTATACAAGAAATGCGAAAATTTTTATGCCAGAAATAATGTGTATGTTAAAAAGACACGAACAATTACACTTTTATTTTATTTTTCAATTCATTCGTTTTAATATAATTAGTTTCGATTCCAAAATAAATGCCCTTTTATTGATTGCCTTTGTTGTTTCATTCTAATTTATTAGAAATTTCATTCAGTTTCTTACCTCCTTAGATTTCATTCGCAAAACTGCTATCTAAACAATTTTATGATTCATTAGTCTACAAATAAATGCGAAGAAACTAAGTTTAAACCACCTCAACAATGAAAACGAGATTGTTCAGTTAAGATCATTTGTTGGATAACAGGCGTAAAAGTAAGCTTTGAAGAATAGAAACAAAAGATGAACAGCATTAAAAGTAATTGAAACATCTGAACTATGGAATCACTTGAAAGATTGCTTTATTCGAATGAGGGTATTGTAAGAGTAAAGTGAAAACATAAAAGGAACAAAGAAGAGTGAAATTTCAATCGAGTTTAGTAAGGATGACTGCCTTGGCACATTTTATAAAGAACATTTGAACCTGATAGTTGTTTTTAAAATTAAAAAAATATATAGCATTTACAAAATAATATAAATTAGATAGCATTGATCAAATGGTTTATAAAAGAAATGCGGAAATTTTTATGCCGGAAATAACGTGTATGTTAAAAAGACACGAACAATTACAGATTCATTTTTTATCAATTCATTCGTTTTAAATAATACGTTTCAAATCCTGAATAAATGCCTTTTTATTGATTGTCTTTTTTGTTTCATTCTAATTAATTAGAGATTTATTTCAATTTCTTACCTCCTTAGATTTGATTATCTAAAGAATTTTATGATTCATTAGTCTACAAAAAAATGCGAAGAAACTACGTTTCAACCTCAACAATGAAAACGAGATTGTTCAGTTAAGATCATTCCTTGGATAACAGGCATAAAAGTAAGCTTTCAAGAATAGAAACAAAAGATGAATAGCATTAAAAGTAATTGAAACATCTGAATTATAGAATCACTTGAAAGATTTTCTTATTCGAATGAGGGTATTGTAAGAGTAAAGTGAAAACATAAAAGGAACAAAGAAGATGAAATTCAAATTCAGTTTAGGAAGTCTCATTGCCTTGGTACATTCGATAAAGAACCATATGGAACTGACAATAGATTTTAAAATGAAAAAGCAATAGCATTTACAAAATAACATATATCAGATAGCATTGATCAAATCAAATAGTTTATAAAAGAAATGCGGAACTCTTTATGCCGGAAATAATATGTATGTTGAAAAGACACGAACAATTACACTTTAATTTTTTATCAATTCATTTGTTTTATAAAAATTCGTTTCTAATCCTGAATAAATGCCCTTTTATTGATTGTCTTTGTTGTTTCATTCTAATTCATTAGAGATTTAATTCAGTTTCTTACGTCCTTAGATTTGATTCGCAAAACTGCTATCTAAAGAATTTTATGATTCATTAGTCTACTAATAAATGCGAAGAAACTAAGTTTCAACTTCAATAATGAAAATGAAATTGTTCAGTTAAGATCATTTATTGGATAACATGTGTAAAATAAAACTTTGAAGAATAGAAACAAAAGATAAGTAGCGTTAAAAGTAATTGAAACATCTGAACTATAGAATCAGTTGAAATATTTCTTTATTCGAATGAGGGTATTGTAATAGTAAAGTGAAAACATAAAAGGAACAAAGAAGAGTGAAATTAAAATTGAGTTTAGTAAGGTTGAATACCTTGCACATTTGATAAAGGACATATGAAACTGATAAATAAAAGGTTTTAAAATGGAAAAGCAATAGCTTTTACAAAATAACATAAATCAGATAGCATTGATCAAATGGTTTATACAAGAAATGCGGAAATTTTTATGCCAGAAATAATGTGTATGTTAAAAATACACGAACAATTACACTTTCATTTTATTTTTCAATTCATTCGTTTTAATATAATTAGTTTCGATTCCAAAATAAATGCCCTTTTATTGATTGCCTTTGTTGTTTCATTCTAATTTATTAGAAATTTCATTCAGTTTCTTACCTCCTTAGATTTCATTCGCAAAACTGCTATCTAAAGAATTTTATGATTCATTAGTCTACAAATAAATGCGAAGAAACTAAGTTTAAACCACCACAACAATGAAAACGAGATTGTTCAGTTAAGATCAATTGTTGGATAACAGGCGTAAAAGTAAGCTTTGAAGAATAGAAACAAAAGATGAACAGCATTAAAAGTAATTGAAACATCTGAAATATAAATTCACTTGAAAGATTGCTTTATTCGAATGAGGATATTGTAAGAGTAAAGTGAAAACATAAAAGGAACAAAGAAGAGTGAAATTTCAATCGAGTTTAGTAAGGATGACTGCCTTGGCACATTTGATAAAGAATATTTGGGCTTGATAATAGTTTTTAAAATGAAAAAAAAAACAATAGCATTTACAAAATAATATAAATTAGATAGCATTGATAAAATACTTTATAAAAGAAATGCGGTATTTTTTATACGGGAGATAATGTGTATCTTGAAAAGCACGTACAATTATACTTTTATTTTTTATCAATTCATTCGTTTTAAAATAATTCTTTTCGAATCATGAATAAATGTCCTTTTATTGATTGCCTTTGTTGTTTCATTCTACTTAATTAGAGATTTAATTCAGTTTCTTACCTCCTTAGATTTGATTCGCAAAACTGCTATCTAACGAATTTTATGATTCATTAGTCAACAAATAAATGCGAAGAAACTAAGTTTATACCTCAACAATGAAAATGAAATTATTCAGTTAAGATCATTTGTTGGATAACAGGTGTAAAAGTAAGCTTTGAAGAATAGAAACAAAAGATGAATAGCATTCAAAGTAATTGAAACATCTGAACTATAGAATCACTTGAAAGATTGCTTTATTCGAATGAGGGTATTGTAAGAGTAAAGTGAAAACATAAAAGGAACAAAGAAGAGTGAAATTTCAATCGAGTTTAGTAAGGATAACTGCCTTGGCACATTTTATAAAGAACATTTGAACCTGATAATTGTTTTTAAAATTAAAAAAATATATATAGCATTTACAAAATAATATAAATTAGATAGCATTGATCAAATGGTTTATAAAAGAAATACGGAAATTTTTATGCCGGAAATAACGTGTATGTTAAAAAGACACGAACAATTACTGATTCATTTTTTATCAATTCATTCGTTTTAAATAATACGTTTCGAATCCTGAATAAATGCATTTTTATTGATTATCTTTTTTGTTTCATTCTAATTAATTAGAGATTTATTTCAATTTCTTACCTCCTTAGATTTGATTATCTTAAGAAATTTATGATTCATTAGTCTACAAAAAAAATGCGAAGAAACTATGTTTCAACCTCAACAATGAAAACGAGATTGTTCAGTTAAGATCATTCCTTGGATAACAGGCATAAAAGTAAGCTTTCAAGAATAGAAACAAAAGATGAATAGCATTAAAAGTAATTGAAACATCTGAATTATAGAATCACTTGAAAGATTTTCTTATTCGAATGAGGGTATTGTAAGAGTAAAGTGAAAACATAAAAGGAACAAAGAAGATGAAATTCAAATTCGGTTTAGTAAGGCTGATTGCCTTGGTACATTCGATAAAGAAACATATGGAACTGACAATTGATTTTAAAATGAAAAAGCAATAGCATTTACAAAATAACATATATCAGATAGCATTGATCAAATCAAATAGTTTATAAAAGAAATGCGGAACTCTTTATGCCGGAAATAATATGTATGTTGAAAAGACACGAAAAATTACACTTTAATTTTTTATCAATTCATTTGTTTTATAAAAATTCGTTTCTAATCCTGAATAAATGCCCTTTTATTGATTGCCTTTGTTGTTTCATTCTAATTCATTAGAGATTTAATTCAGTTTCTTACGTCCTTAGATTTGATTCGCAAAACTGCTATCTAAAGAATTTTATGATTCATTAGTCTACTAATAAATGCGAAGAAACTAAGTTTCAACTTCAACAATGAAAATGAAATTGTTCAGTTAAGATCATTTATTGGATAACATGTGTAAAATAAACTTTGAAGAATAGAAACAAAATATAAGTAGCGTTAAAAGTAATTGAAACATCTGAACTATAGAATCACTTGAAATATTTCTTTATTCGAATGAGAGTATTGTAATAGTAAAGTGAAAATATAAAAGGAACAAAGAAGAGTGAAATTAAAATTGAGATTAGTAAGGTTGAATACCTTCACATTTGATAAAGGACATATGAAACTGATAAATAAAAGGTTTTAAAATGGAAAAGCAATAGCTTTTACAAAATAACATAAATCAGATAGCATTGATCAAATGGTTTATACAAGAAATGCGAAAATTTTTATGCCAGAAATAATGTGTATGTTAAAAATACACGAACAATTACACTTTCATTTTATTTTTCAATTCATTCGTTTTAATATAATTAGTTTCGATTCCAAAATAAATGCCCTTTTCTTGATTGCCTTTGTTGTTTCATTCTAATTTATTAGAAATTTCATTCAGTTTCTTACCTCCTTAGATTTCATTCGCAAAACTGCTATCTAAAGAATTTTATGATTCATTAGTCTACAAATAAATGCGAAGAAACTAAGTTTAAACCACCACAACAATGAAAACGAGATTGTTCAGTTAAGATCATTTGTTGGATAACAGGCGTAAAAGTAAGCTTTGAAGAATAGAAACAAAAGATGAACAGCATTAAAAGTAATTGAAACATCTGAAATATAAATTCACTTGAAAGATTGCTTTATTCGAATGAGGATATTGTAAGAGTAAAGTGAAAACATAAAAGGAACAAAGAAGAGTGAAATTTCAATCGAGTTTAGTAAGGATGACTGCCTTGGCACATTTGATAAAGAATATTTGGGCTTGATAATAGTTTTTAAAATGAAAAAAAAAACAATAGCATTTACAAAATAATATAAATTAGATAGCATTGATAAAATACTTTATAAAAGAAATGCGGTATTTTTTATACGGGAGATAATGTGTATCTTGAAAAGCACGTACAATTATACTTTTATTTTTTATCAATTCATTCGTTTTAAAATAATTCTTTTCGAATCCTGAATAAATGTCCTTTTATTGATTGCCTTTGTTGTTTCATTCTACTTAATTAGAGATTTAATTCAGTTTCTTACCTCCTTAGATTTGATTCGCAAAACTGCTATCTAAAGAATTTTATGATTCATTAGTCTACAAATAAATGCGAAGAAACAAAGTTTCAACCTCAACAATGAAAATTAAATTATTCAGTTAAGATCATTTGTTGGATAACAGGTGTAAAAGTAAGCTTTGAAGAATAGAAACAAAAGATGAATAGCATTAAAAGTAATTGAAACATCTGAACTATAGAATCAGTTGAAATATTTCTTTATTCGGATGAGGGTATTGTAAGAGTAAAGTGAAAACATAAAAGGAACAAAGAAGAGTGAAATTCCAATTGAGTTTAGTAAGGCTGAATACCCTGACACATTTGACAATGAACTTATGGGTTTGATAATAGTTTTTAAAATGAAAGAGCAATAGCATTTACAAAATAACATAAATCAGATAGCATCGATCAAATAGTTTATAAAATAAATGTGGAAATTTTTATGCAGGAAATAATGTGTCTGGTGAAAATACGTGAACAATAAAATCACAAGGGAAAAAGCAATGCGTAAACTTAATATTTATAAATATAAATAAAACTATTGGAAACGATAGATAATGATGAATAATAAAAGTAAATTTGTGATCTGTAATTTTATATTTCCCATATTATATATTATTTTTTTTATATTTTAAATAAAAGATATTTAATACAAGAGATTTGCGATGAACTTTGTATTTCAAAGCGGAGGATTATTCTGGTGTAATTTTTTTTAATGCTAATTTCCAAAAAAATGCCCAAAAAGTTTCCACATACAATCTCGACACAAGTTGAAAATTTATTACTGTAAGGAAATTTTAAAATTATTCATAAAGGGCACTAAAATTTTCAATTGGGAAGTTTTAAGTACATGTGGCGTGGAGAATTTAACGGCTTGAAAAATAAGGTATGAAGTTTTTTAGAGTCTATATTAGTATTAGAAACGACATAGTCATATGTAAGTTTTTGCATAAAAAACATAAATTTTGGTATTTCTCAAATCAATTTTTTATTTACTTTTTATTCAAAAATGCGTCTTTTGGAAAATCCACGGCGTGTAGAGTTGGGCCCAATATTTGTCTAAGTGATTTCGTCTTAAATCAGTAAAACAAAAAAGAATGTTAAAATAACATTTTTTTTTTTCTCATGCCAACAGCTTCTTTTATATGCTCATAAAAGATGCACAACAATGAATGAGGTATTATAATTCGAAAAGTTTTGGAACATATTTTTAACATAGTAAATTTACATTCATTTAAAACACGTTGTTTGATTTAAAAATTGTAGTTAATTAAAAATCTATACTAATGAAAGAAAGTTTCGTTCTGTGTCTTTGTGTGTGTCTGCGATGGCTAGAAAAATCTTCTTAACGCAAAGATTTGAAAATTAAGATGTTTAAATTTAAGGTGTTAATATTTAAAGGTGTGATCTATAGATTTGTATATATAGTACGTAATATGCATAAATTTAGTTCAGTAGGGAAACACATAACAAAGTTTAAAATTCGGATTCTGCAATTGCAGTCAAGAAGCGGAAATGTACTGAAAATCTTTTGTGCAACTCTATATATCATATTTCTATAGCATTTATACATACCATGTAAAATACAAAAAAATAGTTAAATTAAAAAAAAACGCGCACCATAACTGAAAACGCACTTCCAACAACTATTGTTCATAGGCAGTACTCTAACCCAATTCTTTTGTGTGTCTCTGTAAATGAACGATAAATGCTATGCACACCTTATCCTAACGTAAGTATCTTGTAGTGTACCTCAGTGAGGTCACTATCAATTTCAATATGTTTGAAATGGTACAACTTCAACAAAATACACCGCAAACTATTTTTTCCCGTAGACCGTAATGTAACGAAATTCTTTTGAGTGTTCCTGTAAACGAACTATAAATGCTATACACTTCATTTAGAATTCAGAACATGCCATAGTAAACTTCAATAACATATATCAATTGTGTGGGAAACCGAGTATATTTATGCGAGTTAGAACACGGACAGACAGACAGACGGATGGGCAGGCAGGCAGACAGACACACAAACTGAATTCATAAATACTTTTCATCTATGTTGGAAAGTGTTAAAAAGATTGGATAAAAGGGAGCTACAGATGTAGTTTAGAAAGATTGGAACATCTGACAAGGAAAATAGAAGATTTATAGTAGTTTCTAAAAATAACAAGAACGAAAAATCATGCGTCAAGCATAGATTATGAACCACTTTCCAACACATACAGAAAACTATAACGAAACTTCACTTTTAAATCAGATGAAAGAAGATATTTAAGTAAACAGTATAGAAAACGTGTAGCACATTTAAAAGCCCAGTTTTAACAATTACTTTTCACAATCAAAAATGTAGTCAAATTATTTTGTGCAGCCCTGTATATGATCTATAGATTTATATATATACTACATAGCATGATGAAATTTAGTTTATTTAGAAAATTCACATTCAGTAATTTTCGCTAATCGATGGAAGCGGACTCGAAATCTTTTGTACTACCATGTAAAGTCCAAAAACCATGTCATGTCAAAGACCATGTCATGTAAAGTCTAAAGTACCATGTAAAGTCTAAAGACTTTTGTACACACCCCACATTAAGCTAAAATTTAATTCAAGTGAAAAACGACTAAGTCAACTTAAAACAAACTTCAAGCAATTACTAAACATAAACGACAATGCATCTTGTTCTTTGGGTAGCCCTGTATATGAAGGTATTTATTTTCCACAAATTCCTTACTAACTATAGTGATTCAGGAAAATGCATAACGCAATTAAAAACGCCCCAAATCAATTCACTCCCATAGTCTGTAATACTTTTGAATTCCCTTGTGTAGCCCTGTATATGATCAACCAAATTTATACACACCACGTACTATGCAAAAATTTAGTTAAACTTAAAAACGTGAACCAATGTTGAGAATGCACTAATCACACATAGACTGCAATTATTGTACGTATACTGTAACCGATATCTTTTGTGTGTCTCTGTAAATGAACGATAAACGCAATGCACACCATACTTTTAAATGAGCAATTTATAATACATCTCAGTAATTCATGTAAATTTCATTATGTTTAAAATTGCGAAACATCATTAAATTACACTTTAAACGAGTTTTCCACGTAGAACAATGCATAACAGAATTCTTTTGTTTGACCCTGTAAATGAATAATAAATGCTTTGCACCACATACTCTACAAAAAGCATGTTTTATTGCGCTTTATAATTGTATATGAATTTCATCATGTTTCAAATAGCGTAGCATCATCAAAATGCACTTGAAACGATTTTTTCTCATTGACTGTAATGTAATGGAATATTTTTGACAGCTCCTGTAAAAAAAAAAACTATAAGCGCTACACACTTCACTTTCAATAGGTATCATGCTATAGTAAACAACAATAACATACAAAAATTTCAGGGCAATCCGTGTATATTTACGTTAGTTAGAGCACAGACAGACGAACCAAAGTCATAAACACTTTTCAACTAGGTTGGAAAGTGTTAAAAAGCAGTATAATTGAAGAATACTATACTTATTGAGTTTAGTGGTCTTTATTGTTTAATTGGTCTTAATCTTAGTCCTTGTATTTCTCGATTTTTATTATTAAAAATCAGTCTTAATCCCGAATCCCGGAATTGTAATCCATATTCATGCGTAATTTTACTCTACTAAGTGCACTTTTTATTTTCATCTTTATTTTTCATCTCATTTATTAAAAGTGAAAAAGTCTGTATAATTAGGCAAAACAATTTATATCGTGTTTTTATTAAATAACTTTATAATTAAAGCTTTTGAATCATGTCAACAATAAAATCAGGCATTCCAAATAAAAAGTCTATCATTGTCTAACTAAGACACAGTTGCAATCCGACATTATACGCAAATCATCTCTTTTTAGGAAAATCCGTTTGCATTATACAAGTTATTACTGTAATCTTCAATTTCAATAATTTGTGCATACGTTTTAAAATAAAGTATTTCCAATCATAAATATTCTTTTATCGATATGGTTTCTATTATTCTGTTCTAAGTAATACGATTTTTCTCCCTAATTTAGATTGAAATGATAAAGATACCACCTAAAGAATTTTCTCAACTAACAACTAGACAACAACGAAATGCGAAAGAATTAAGCCCCTGTTAGCACAAACAAAACGCGATTGTTTAAATCGCGATTGCTATCTTTTGTTGGATATCAAGTGTAAAAGCCAGATTTGAAGAAAATGAACAAAAGATGAACAGCATTTGAAACGAACTTTGAGAAAGATTTGATAGATTATTTTATTCAAATAAGAAATTACTACAGTGAAAATAATAAGTAAGATGAATGGAAAACAGTGAAATGACGATAGAGTTTAGAAAGATTGGAGTACTTCTGCTAAGTAAATCTAGGGTTGATAGCCGTTTCTAAAAATAAATAAATCGGTCAATTGCGAGTATCACTCACGCTCAAAGGGTTCCGTACATTAAATTTATTAGTTACTATTTGTCAATTTATTATCAAAAACTATGTTACCTAGGAAAATCGATATAGTTTTCTTGCAAAGTTTAAATTAAACTCCTACTACCCCTGATTTTTTCATAATTTTAGTTTCAGTATATTCGGTAATAGGAGGGGGGGGGGACATATTTTCCAGTATACTTTCGATGATATCTCTGAAAATATAATAATACCTAAAATTAATTTTTTTTTTTTTTTTTTTTTGAGTTCGATGTTACGAGATCTTACGAGATCCCTACACAATATATATATATTTTTTCAAGTAACTTAATGAATATCTCGGCTAATTACAGACAATTTTTTTTTCGAAAATCATTATCAAATATCCTTGGATGATTCTGCGTCAATAGATACCTTGAACGCCCGTCAACTCCCCCGCTGACCGCCTGAAAAGTAAAGTTTGTGTGTAACGGAAAAATGCGTTTTTCTCAAAAACTAGTTCACCTAGGAAAACTCCATGTAATCCTATGGAATGTTCGCCACAATTTTTCAATTATTGCTGTAACTTTTTGAGTTTTTACGATATTTCACTGATCTTTTTATATGAGTTATTGACTATCAAATCATGACAAAAAATGTTTGCTGTAATTCGCGCATGCGCCGATAAAATTTATTTCATAAAAATACCTATATCTCATCAAATATTCAATATAATAATATTTTAATCACAGTATACTATTTCTACTGCTTTGTGTCAAGTTTTTGGAAAGCAGTGTTAAATTCGGCTGAAAACTCTGCATGCTATAAAAAAAAACTTTTGAATTATTCACAGAAATGTTAACATCTTCACGAATATACGTGCTATGCTTACACAAATGCATACAAATGTTGAACAGGACCTACATAGTAATGTGCTACAGTGAGAGGTCATTTTTAGCATTTTCTGTTACTTGGGTGATCGGAAATATTATTTTATTATTAAAATTATTATTGCCCCCGCCCCCCTAATTGTCCTCGCGACAAAATCTTCACTAAAAACATGAAGTCAAACATGTTATTTACATCCTCAAAGTTCAGGGGTATTCCGGACATTTCCTCACGAGTTTCAGTTGGTTTTGTCATTTTTAGCTTCAGAAGTAATAAAACCTAAAATGGTGTTCCATTTTACAAACTATTTCGCAAAAAATAACTCATGACAGGTTCAGAGTTGCTTTGTACCCTAAATTTGCCTGTTATGGATGAATGGCCTAAGTATATCCTCCAATCTATATTATATGCCTTTCTGTTTAAAAATAATAATAAATAAATAAATAAATAAGTGCAAAAACTTTGCTCGGGTTTAGTCATTTTAGTATAATTTTTGCATTGAAGTACCGAAATCATCTTCTTATGAATGGCTTATTAACTTAATTTATTATGTTTATGTTATTCAATTATAAAGTCTATCTGCTGTGTTATTTAAGGTCTCTAAAATAATATTTCAATTAATTTAATGTCATTACACAAAATAGGTACTTAAATTGAACGCTTATTTCAAATTACAAACATCTGATATTAGAGATAATTTCTGCAGGATCAAAATTGATATCAACAATTTGAGATCCCATAAGATAATATGCCCTTTAATTAACTCAAATTAAAGATTCAGGACTTATCATTCATTTTATATTTAGAAATAATTAAATGAACCTTTAAAAGCACTTTAGCTTCACAAAAGTCATTATACTTACAACAATGTAATAATTTTAGGATTATTTATTTAATGTTTTGCAAATGAAATCTGGATTTAATGTGAAGAAACATTTTTTTTTCTTTTTTAAATTGGGAGACAGATTCTCGATAAATATCAAGCACATACACTTCTACAATGATAATGAACAACAAATGCACTATGCTATTTCAATTTAATATGTATTTTTTATATATGAATGTAAAATTATTTTGAAGTATCATAGAATTATTTAACATGTGATTCAACTAGTAATACATACTTGCAAACTACTTTTCAATCTTAAGTATACTGTTAAAATTTTTAGTTCAAAGTCGAACCATTGCATAGTGTAAAGTAATTGGAAGAACCAAATTATCGTTCTTCATAATTTTCAAAAGATTTCTTCATGAACATTAAAATTTTAAAAAGTAACTTTAAAATTATTTCGAAGCATCATAGAATTATTTAACATGTGATGCTAGTTTAAAACTAGAATGGCCATTGCGGTAATTTTGACCGTACCAAATAAATATATTTATCCTCGAAGCATAAATTTTATTCAAGTTTTATGAAAATGTTTTTGTACCAGAATATTTATTTCAATAAATTTAAGTTAAATAAATATAATAATTATAGTTAAATAGTTAATAATATAGCTAAATAGTTAATAATTTAATTTATATCTAACATAAATCTACGTATATGCTACGCAAAAGTTAAATTAATAACTTAACTTCTTTTAAATAAATAATTTGGTGGAAAAATATTTTTATAAAACTTGATTAAAATTTCCGCCTTTCTAGTGTTAAAACATACTTGATGGGCATAATAGAGTGATTCTGATAATTGACTAATTTGTAGTCGAGTTAATTTTACAATCGAGTGATTTTAACTAATAGTTTATATGGGTCATTCGAAGCATAACGTTACTTTTTCGGAGAGATGACAGTTAAGTTTTGGCAGAATATTAAAAAAAAAATTTTTTTTGATATTTTACATAACAAAGCATATTTGATGAAGATTTATTATTATTATTTTATTTTTTTAATTTATTTATTTTTAATGAACGGTGGTATACCGTTACATATTACACCAGATTTCCTCTATAAGCATCTTCACTCACTTTGGGAATGTAATAAATATATTCATTCAATATTGCATTTTTTCTCTGAAAATTTCTTTATATGAAAATTAAATTTTGTCGCGAAAAAAATAATTTGTTTTTCAAAAGTTATGTTTGAATTGCTGTTACAAGCATTGCTTCATTTACAGTAAAAATCTGTGCAATAAATTCCAAAGCTTAGACCCATTCGCCACCTAATAAAAATATTCAGAGGCAGGAGGAATGAATCCCTTTTTAATTTGCACTGTTAGCCGTGAATGTACACATTATTTTAAACAATATCGAAATGTATCACGACAGCATTCTTAATCAGGCAGTTACTTTTAAAATACACATAAAACTTATCCAGCCGCTGAATAAAACTAAATAACTGTAGCAACACACAACTTGTATATATTATATAAGCTTATAGAAATAATAATAAACTGTTTCACTGTTTAAGTTTAAATTCATTAAATACTGCACATTTAAACAATCATTTAACAAGAAATTACCAAATACATTAAAATCGCTTGCATTTAGCAAGGAAAAGGCGTTGCTCGCCAAATCGCGTCTTTTTGAGCCAAATACTCGAAAGTATTTTATTTCTTTACAGATTTCCTATTGTAATTCAGCTGTTAAATATTATTCATCCTTTATAACGTACATGAATATAGCTTCAATAGAATTTTTTTTTCAAACTATTGGGTTGTCCGAAAAGTTCGTGCCAGTTAGGAAATAAATTCGTACCTGAAAATTCTGCCCGTTAATTATTAGACATTAGATATCGGAAACAATGGATAATAATTAAATAATAGAATTTTCCGGTACGAATTGATTTTCCTAATCAGCACTAAGTTTCCGGGCAACCCAATATATTGAATATGCGATAAGGAGAACTTCCTTGTAAGTCTGCAGTGCGTAAGCCTTGCACGTGATGCTTCTAACAATATACAATTAATAAAACATTCATACTTTTTCCAAAAAAAAAAAAAAAAAAAAAAAAAAAAAACTAAATACCACAAGTAATTTGTGAATTAATCTTTTTCGAGAAAAGTGGAATTTAATGTAGTTTTACAAATAATTAAAAATTATTTACCAATGCAAATTCTACTTCAAATCCCATTATATTTGACTTACGCCTGATTATAAAACGTGTCAAATCACAGATTAAATAGATTACTTTAAAAATAACTAATGTAATACGGAACAATTGGTGGGAATTGCTGTAAAATAATCCCATTTACTTAGTAAATTTTTTCAGAGTAACATCTTTTCCTGACATAAAAACATATTAACCGCAATCTATAAAAATCAAAAGTGTATGTTTTCCACCTCTAGTTTCTTCGCAAAGCCAAGAAACAAAGCAGACTTTAATAAATTACTTTGTGGTCTCACATATTTTTTTTCTTGTTTTAACCAATTCAAAAAATAAAATAAAATGAACTTTAATGAAAAAAATTAGGATTGATTACCTTATCTTTATTTTCCGGCTAATTTAATTCTTTTTTTTTTTTTTAATAATTATTTGACGGATTGCCGAAAAAAATTATATATTATTCTTATTTAAAAAGAACTTGTTAATAAAAATCGCGCATATGTCTTTCCTTTTGACGTATTACATAAGTAAAAGCCAATTTAAAGTGTAAGAATTGAATGAAGCAGTGTGTTTAAAAATAACTTTATTATTGTTCTGATTTATTTTCTTTTATTAAAACATAAAATGCTTACAAAGTTCATAATTTAAGAAGCAATATATGTTTTTAATAACTCATAGACATTTAAACAAGAAATGGCGACTTTTTTATTTAATTATAAGCAAATATTCTTTTGAAATATTTGTGTTTGAGAAAGCAAACATTATTCTTAAATTCAACATTGCTGCTAAAATAGATTTTTATTATTATTATTTATATAATTACCAGCTGATCCACCCGGCGTTTCCTGGTCCCGTCAAAAAAATAGTACAAAACATGACAACTTTCTAAAAATCGCTGCACGAAACCGTTCCTCTGGTAACTCTTTCGCGCGCGGTCTAGTACAATAAATGCGATATTTAATATAAAGTCATACCCTCACACGACCCCAATCCCACTCCCGCATATATAACAAATTCTGTTAAATAAAATTTTTCTTTACAAATTCTCTTCATTGACAAATAGCTATTTATTTCTTTTTCTATAAAAACAAAATCAGGATTTTGATTAAATAAAAACTTGCCGGTGGATTTTTCTTCATAGACAGTAATTTAATGGAATTATTTTGAGTGTCCCTGTAAAAGAACTATAAATGCTATGCACACCCTATTCTATAGTAAGCTTCTTGTAGTGCACTTCAGTGATATATATCAATTTCAATATGTTTGAAATTGTGAAACATCATTAAAATTAACCGCAAATGATTTCTTCCCCATAGACCGTAATGTAATGGAATTATTTTGCATGTCCCTGTAAAAAAAACCATAAGTTCTACACACTTCATTTCCAATACCGAACATACCATAGTAAACGTCTTAATAACATATATCAATTTCATGACAATCCGATTATATTTACGTGAGTTAAAGCACGGAAAGACAGACAGACAAGCCGAGATCATAAACCCTTTTCAACTATTTTGGAAAGTGTTAAAAATCGATATTCCCGTTTGGGAAAGCTGATTAATACACAATAGAAACTACTCAGAAACGTTTTTGAAAATCAGAGGCAGCAAAAAAAAAACTATGTTTTTATATATGATTCTTTAAATTTCGGAAATATATTAGTTTGTGATATAAAGAACGCTTTTCGGAATCGTGTGTGACTCCGAAGTGGTTATTGTATATTTTCTTTCGTGGTTATTTTGTGTTTTCGTACATCTAGAAATGCTTCGCCTTTTTTTCTGTGCATAGAACTTTTTGTCTCGGTTGAAAAGCTCCATTTTTTTTACACAAATGAAATCATTTTCAAGGTTGATCTTTAAAGAAGCGTTTTTGAAAGTTACGAAGATATTGTGAAGAACCATGTATTTGATAAGATACCACAAGTTTAAATTAAAGATAAATAAATTAAAGCAATTTTTAATACTATGTTTTGTTCAAACTATAGTTCTTTCCTAAAATTTTTAATACGAACAATTAGTATCGCTTTTCCTCTTTCTACAATCTATAAAAAGATTCTTTCTTTTCCAGATTTTTTTAAATATCTTTATTCGAAAATGCTTATATAATTATTACTAACCCATAATACGTAGTATAGGGTAAATCTTGGGATCGTTTTAAAAATCGAAAAAAAAATTGACGGATTTACACGTTTCAGACACTTGAGATTCCGAAAAACATAATTTTAGAAAAAAAAATTTGCCCTCCGTCTGTCTGTGTGTCTGTAAACGCTCTATCTCCCGAACAAATTGAGATAGAGACTTAATATTTAGTATGTACTTAGTACGTAATAATGAGAAGAAGACTATTGAATTTCAGTAACCTCGATTCTCCGGAACAATTTTTTCGGACTCTCAAAATATTTGTTCTGATAAAAGATATATAAAAATTTTCGAAATTGTTTATTTTAAGGAGTGAATATAAGACAATTAAAAAACATAAATTTTGCACAAAGAATGAAGTCGATCGGATAATGAGTTGCCGATATATTTATAATCATATTTTCCACACTCTTCGATTTTTCATGACCCTGTATTTCATTCAAATTTCAATCCAAAGATATATTTTAATTGGAAATGAGACGCTTACTCTGACGCAGTAAACTCTTAGTTAATAGGATTATCATTTTTGGAGTTACAAGGATGTTTCTTTTACGCAATTCAGTAATAGAGCATTTAAAGTTTATGATGTCATCAAGCCAGGATTTTATTCGAATTGCAATGCATTTTATAAATCGTTTACACATGTTTTATTTTCATATTTTATATTATACATATCCATGATGGTTAAGTATTACGGTGGCCCCCAAAGACTAGTTTATCAGTATTCACTCCTATATGAAAGCCATATGCAGATTTGTACTATATTTATGAGAAATTCGTTAAGTAATTTCATAAAATATCCTTAGATGTTTCGTAAATTTGTCGTTATGTTGATTCAGAATTTAAAATTAAAATTTGTAGAACGCGAAATATATAGGCAAAGTTTTTGTCCATGAAAAAACTGGAAATTAAAACAGTCAAGAAAAAGGTCATATCCTTTGAATATCAATCAGTACTTGGATTAATTACCTGCTATTATCAATTCATTTAGAAAGACAAAATCTAAATGACGTTTCCTTAATAATAAATGCTTAAAAGAACTTTCTTACCCTAATGTAAATAATGAAACATAGAACGTTCGTTTTCAACCTCAAAAATCTTTTAAAATTTCTTTTATTTTGCAATCAGTCTCGAACAAGTCGTTATTTACAATAAAAGTTTAGACTTAATTAAAAGAAAAACGCTGTCTGAAAAAGTTCAAGTAAGTCCTTTTACGCTGATTAGAGGTAAGATTTTCATGATTAATGATATTTCAACACAGTATATTTTATTCTGTTGATTAAGCAAAGACAGAGATATTTTAACGAGTGTAAATTGTTGTCTTATTAAGACAAACGAAAACGAACCTTAAGTAAATTTGTTAATCCAATGTGCTTATAATAGAAGGAATTAAGAATTATAACATCCAACATAATTAATGAATATGTAAATTTTCTAAATATATATTGGTCCAACAGTGAGATGTTGGACAGTGTATTTCAAGAGACAAGAGCATGACTTGTATAACTTTCATTCTTTTAATGAAATAATCTTTATTAAATATAAATTATACATTAAAAGGGGATTTAAAGATTACAGGGGTTTTAGGCTCGTGACCCGTCATCACACTGGTTTAATAATAGGATGTGATGCAGAATGGGACGTAGAATAGAATACGTAACTCAATACGTGTGCATCTCAATTTATAAAGTAACAATTGCTGAGTCGTCTCTATTGGACACAAAGAATATACGCTGAATGAGCTCCATTTACACGAAAAGAAACGCGTATCATGTCAGCTCCATTTTCAGTCCAAAGAGTTCTACGTCAGAGTAGAACTGCTAACTAAGTTTTCTTCTATACGATGCTGGATCTTACTACTGTTGTCATGCACCACTGTGTCCCATCTAGTCTCATACGACATATATATTTTAATTTAAGAATTATTGTTACAGTTTCAAATATCACAATTTTTACTAAGTTCAAATTTTCATCTATAGGTGGCGCTATTAAAGTTCACATTATTAAAAGATAAAAATTGTTTGAACAATGTCATTTTTTTTGCCTAAAAAAGACTTTTAACAAGTCTTATGCAAGACTTATTGTATAAACCGCACTCCGATCTGACAACTTGTTAATTTTTTATATATTTTCTTATGTGAACGTATTAATGGGACACCTGTACATTTATCACAACAGGGCTGTTTAAAATGAACATCAACTTCATGCCAATCTTTTAATTGTGCGATAATTATTTACTGAGATATTAGGGGAAAAGTACACATTACTCCTTCATTTCCGATTTAAACGCCATGCGAAAACTGCCATGGCGGCTTGTTAACATTTTGTTATCCAGCTTTCATACTATCGCAACTTTGGAAATATGCTTAAATGCGGTAATTGGTTTTAGTTGAAAATATACATAATAATAAGAAAAAATTATAAATTGTACACAATAATAAGATAGCTTTAAAACATTAACTTAAACTTTCACTTTCGCCAAGTTTGTTTACTTTTGATTACTTACTTTTACTCTGAAACATGATCACACTTTTGCTTAGTTGTTTACTTTTATTCGATATGAAGTGTTTAATTTGAAACAAAACTGTTCTTTTCAGAATAATATTTTCCGAATTTTGCAATATTAATGCCCTTCTTAGTATTTATTATCCATTTTATAATGAATGATAGCGCGAAAGAAATCATCAGTTTAATGGTAATCGCTATACAAAATGCTATTATAAAACTATGTCCTAAGATACTAATTTATCTTATGAAATCTAAAAAGTGATGAATTTGACAGTTATTTTGCTTCAGATGACAGTTTTAAATACGGATTTTTTATAGTAATATTATTTTTACTAAACTACCTGATTCGTTGTGCAACAACGTAAGTGAATCAGAGAGTAAAATATCAGAATCCCTAAAAAATGGCCTATATTTTGCATTAAATAATTTCATTTTATAAAAAGCTAATATTTAATTCACTTAGCAATCAATGTGAAACAAAATTTTAACTTGTATGTTTAATTTTTTTTTTTTCAAGAATAAGCCCTACATTTTTATCATTAAATTTATTTATTTTTGACGCATGTTCCTATATTCTGCAGCATTTTACAAACTATTTTATATTTATCAATTTAAACTAGTCTATTTTATTTTGAATTTTGAATAAGTTATAAAATTAGTAGTTTTGTTTCTTTTATTATGAATTTTATATTTAAAAAATACAATGAAAACTTTGAACGGCTTTTTCTCAAAATGACTTTTTTTGCTCTTGCGCGCATGATATCTCCAAAACAGTTTGAAATATAGCTTGAAAAAGTTTTACCCTACCTAAATGTTGATATAATCATGAAAATGAACTAGAATGGAGAAGCTGTGTTTAGAATTAAAAAAATTATGAGATTGAATGCCTGTACAAATTAGTGGTTTTTCTAATTTTTCTAATTAAAAGTTAATTACTCTTTATGTAATTAACCGTTTACAAAAGTTTTAGTTTAAATTATAATCCAGTATTTACGTTTAATTTAAGATAACGTTTTCGCAAATTCCATGAAATTTGCATGAGTTATCGTGCGCGCAGTGAAATGTTATCCAAACTAAAAATTTTAAGCCTCACTTTGAAACCCACCCCTGAATTTGTTTTTATGATATCATATGCAAATTAAAAAATTTTAAACATAGTTCAACATTACCTAAATATACTCTGAAATTTTGGTGCTTCTAGAGTCGTTACCTTTTTTTAAAAATAATATTAAACTCGTGACAAATTTCGCATGTTCTGCGAGAGTTAAAGGTGTACTATCCCCTTAAAGTTTAAGATGAAAAGTGCTATTTACATAAAAAAAAAAATAGAAAACAGATAACACATTTAAAAACCAAATTTTAGCCATTACTATTTATAATCGTAAAGATATCCGAATATTATTTGATGCAGCTCTGAATATTCTCTATAAATTTGCATGTATATAAATCAGCATGCTAAAATTTTGTACAGCTGCAAATGAACATTTCAAAATTCACCTTTAGCAAGTTCCGTCAATAAACGGATATATATTCTAATTTTTATATATACAACACTGTATGTCGTCTACAGATCATTTATACATACCAAATAATTAACTAGAATTCAGGAAAAAAATGCATAACACAACCAAATACGCACTTCTAACCAATTATCATCTATAAACGGCAATGTATCGAGTTCTTTGCGTAACCCTCTATTTGAATTTCATTATAGCGTAGAAACATATTTTTGTATACTAAATATAATTCAACTAGAAAATGTATTACAAAATTAAAAATCATCCTCAATCAAATGAAGCTCATACACAGTAATGATATCGAATGCTTTTGACCCACTTTATTTTTAACACTTTCCAACATAGTTGAAAAGTGTTTATGAATTAGGTCTGTCTGTCTGTCTCTCCGTGCTATAACTCTCGTAAATATACTTGGATTGTCATGAAATTTTTACAGGTTATTAAATTTTACTATAGAATGTTTGGTATTTAAAATAAAGTGTGTAGTATTAAGTTTATTTACAGGGACACACAAAAGAAATCCATTACATTATGGTCTATAGAGAAAAATCGTTTGCGGCGCATTTTATTGATGTTACGATATTTCAAACATAATGAAATTAATATGCATTACTGAGGTGGACAATAGCATGCTTTTTACCGGAGTATACAATTCGTAGCATTTATAGTTCAATTACAGGGACATACAAAGCAATTCCTTTACATTATGATTTATGGGGAGAAATCGGTTACGGTCCATTTTGAGCATGTTATGACACTTGAAACATAATAAAATTTAAAAGAATCACTAAGGTTCAATACAACTGACTTTTTATAGATTATGGAGTGCATAGGATTTATAGTTCATATACAGTGACGCACAAGATAATTCGGTTAAAGGGCTGACTATGATTAATATTGCTATAAGTGCTCTTTCCGCTGTGATAAACAATTTTGTGTAATTTTTAGTGTATTACTTGCAGCTTACAAATTCTGTGGATCATATACAGGGCTGCACGGAATATTTCGAATATGCGCAGCAATTGCTGAAAATGGTTTTCTACTGAGTTAAGTATTTTTTTAATCGCTTATTTAGACATCTCATTTCATCGTATAAAAAAATGAAATTTCTTAGTAATATTCTGTTAGTGTTGGAAAATGTTTCATAATCTACGCCGGTGCATGATTTTTCGTTCTTGTTAATACCGCACATGCCATGGTAAATCTCTATAACATATATCAATTACATGACAATGAAAGTATATTAACGCCAGTTAGCGAGCGGACAGACGGATAGACAAACCGAATTCATAAACACGTTTAACCTTTGTTGAAAATTGTTAAAAAGTCATATTCCATTCAGCAGTCAACATAGTTTACTAAATATGCTACGGTCAATATGATTAATCGATCATTATTAATAATAACCGGTTATTATTAATAATGACCGGACATAATGGTCGGTTATTATTAATAATAGCCGTGGTCATTATTAATAATAACCGGTTATCATAAATAATAACCGGATTAATCATACTGACCGTAACATTTATACGTAATGCAAACACATATAGAAATATAAATTCCATGTACCCACATTGTGCATACCTACGAATCAATAAAATATTTCTATTTTGAAATGATGAAATTTGCTGAAAAGGAAACCTGTGTGATATGTAACTTAGTTCTAACATTAACCATCTATTATACAGTAAAATAAAAATAAAAAAGATTTAAAAGTTTTACATCTAAAATAATTCGAAAGCAAAATTCCCGTAGCTGATTAAATTCTTTAACAGAAACCTTATCCATTTTTTTTAAATTAATGATCATAGTTTTAGTTATATTTTATCACAGTAATTCGTAAAAGCATTTTTTATCATTTATCTTCGAGAATAAGAATACGCACGCATAAATCAAAATGATAAAAATTTGCAGTTTTTACATTTTCAGAAAAATGCAAGAAATTCAAGAGCATCGCGCAATTAATAACATTTTTCTTTTCTTTTCCTATAAAAACACTAATTTAACTTTCATCAGAAACCCTGATACACGTTTTTTTTTTTTTTCATAGCTTTCATGAATAATTATAAATTAATGGTCATAAAAACTATTCATCCTGAGTTGTGTTTTATTGGATTAACAATACTTTCTTCGTTTTCAAAAACACATTTAAGAAAAATGCATTCGAAGTACCCTGCAAGCTAAACGCTATTTTTAATTTCTTCTATCATTAGAAGAAGAAAGTATCGTATTCATGAAAATTTTCGACTTCAGTTTCCGACGAATTTATACATTTTAGAAGGTCCCAGGGGTCGATCCAGGAAAAATTTGGGGCCTATTTAGGGCCCCTTCACAAAAATCTATTTAAAAAAAAAGGGGACCCTTCACAAAAATCTATTTAATGAAATGGACCCCTTCACAAAAATCAGTTTGATAAAATGGGCTCCTTCACAAAAATCAATTTGATAAAATAGGCCCCTTCACAAAAATCAATTTGATAAAATGGGCCCCTTTACAAAATTCTATTCCATAAGAACTTACTATTTGTTATTTTGTGATGTTTTAAAATGTGTAATTTGTAAACAAACAAGTTTACCTGAGAGGAAAACTTCAGCAAAAGGATTTTAAAAAGTTTTTGTTTATAAATGCTTGGTTTGAATTTGATTAACTGGATTTCAACTTTCGTTACAAAATGTTATTCTTCACAAAAATAACCTTTACTTTTCACAAAATGGGCCCCAAGAAAAAAAACCGGCATCGACCCCTGGGTCCTGAACACGATTTGACTGTTTTTAGAAAATATCTGTCTGTGAGTCTGGCTGTGAGTTTGTCGGTCTATCTGTGTATCTATATGTCTGTATGTGACAAACATTTTCTGGTGCTCTATCTCAAGAACTAATGCACGGAATTTAATAAAACTTCAGGTTCAGTTAGACCTTGTTATAAATTAGGGCTGATTAGTTTTTAGTGAAAATCGCCCAACAGGTGGCGCTGCTATGATACGTTTTTCAGGATTTTCACGATAGCTATGTCTCTAGAAATAATGCACATAATTCCATCAAACTACAGATTCTGTTAGATGTTGACATAAATAGACACTGATTACGTTTTGGTGTACATATCCCAACAGGTGGTGCTGCTATGCTGCTTTTTCATAATGTTCATGATAGCTATATCTCAAAAACTAATGCACAGATTTTCATCAAACTTCAGATTCAGTTTGACCTTGATATAAATTGGTGCTGAGATTTGTTTTTGGAGTAAGTGTATGAGATAGAAGAAACTTTTGGGATTGGCACATCCGATTCTTTTTTTAACTGGCTGCAACCCGGAGATCTGAGCAGATGGCATTAAGCTTTTGTCACAGAGAGAGAAAGAGCAGCTCTGTGGGCTGCCGAATTTTACTGTATGATTTGGGCGTTGTCCTTTAATCATATTAATTGTAGCTACTAAAATTAAATGTTAAATTGATGATTACTGGAATATGTCATTTGTAAATACTTTCATATTGTCATGCTTAATCAATAAAATTAAATGATTTAAGTAAATTTAAAATTGAACATTTGTTTTATTCTACGTCGCATCCTTGCTACAACCGTATATCCTACTTTACTTTAATCCTACATTTTGGGAGTTCTCAGCCGAGATTGAACGAATTGCAGATTGAACGAAGAATTACTGGGTTTTTTTTAATTTAACGAACTGCTGATTTAACGAATTTCTGTACTTTTGAAAAGGACGCTTTAAATGTCGCAAGATGACAGAAAGCTCATAGTGAACTTTTTATGAGCTATTTTATCGCGTGTTTTGTGCTTTTTGTGAATTTTTTATCAGCTATATTTTTTCGAGAATGTCTTCAGTAAAAGTAAACCTTATTTTTTTTAAATAATTTGATTACAGAATGAAGAGTGCATTTAAAAGGTATCAGGTTGAGGTACATATGGTGGTGAAAGTATACATATTTTGATTTTAATTTTGAGCTCGAATAATAATTTGTTTCTGACGGAAGGATTTACGTATGTGGAAGTATATAAATATATATCGTATTGAATTAAAGATGTGATATTGTATTAAATGAAAGATTTAAAAAAAATTATAATGGCGCATCTAGCGCGCGCCAAAAAAATTGACTTATTGACAGTAGTAAATGAGTTGGGCTTCGAGGCCCCAGAAAATTCAACGATGTCCCTGTTAGTCGACCTAATCACAAAGTCAGACAGTTATAATGAAGATTTGGTTAAAAATCTTCTAACGGGAATAATTAGTGAAATGGAAGAATTAGAAAACAAGCTTCAACTTAAAGAAGCTGAGCAACGCACGTATGAGCTTAAATATTTGGATCTAGAAATAGCTGTGAAAAATAAAATAGATGGCTCAACATCTTCTAATGCCGTGAAAAGCCCTGATATGTTAAAACCAATGACTAAATACAATAACCATAAAAGAAATCAATATTTATCTTACATTATTTGAACGCCAAACAGGGCTTAATTTGCGCCGGAGCCCTGATATGTTAAAACCAATGACTAAATACAATAACCATAAAAGAAATCAATATTTATCTTACATTATTTGAACGCCAAACAGGGCTTAATTTGCGCCGGAGCCCTCCGGAACTTCTCTGTTTTAAGTAAATATTTAAATATTGGCCAGAATTCACCGGAGCTCATCAAAACTGCGCTCCGGAGCCCAGTGCAATAATGCTTTCGAAAAACGAATCCTAAATTACCCTTTCAATTCACTCCCATCTCCAATCTTTTGCCTTTTTTTGTATCAAAATACTTATATATTGAAGTAACGTGTCGCTCGCGTAAGAAATGAAGATGAAACAGGCTCGATTTTTATATTAGTCTTCGGGTTTGGTCAGGCTCGAGCTCAATCTGTCTTAAATACGAAATTTTATTTATTTCCATTTTAAATCATATTAATGCTATTTTGATCAGAATAAAGAGTAAACAGAAACAGTCTTTTTCTATTCTGCATTACTGCGAGCTATTCATTTTTTGTCTTAACATTCTTTCCGAATCATAATCCCGAGTTTACGTAATCGCACAATTCGTCGATTAATTAACATTAAGATTAGGCAAACGTTTCTATTAGCAAGTAGTAATAACTTAAATGTGGAATAGTTGATAACTAAGTATACGCAGATATTTAAAATTTTTATTTTGCTAAACAAAAAAAAAAATAATGCTTTAAATTTTGAAAATAATGTATGAAATATAAATATACAGATTGGAGTGACGGTGGGGTACGCTACGGTTATTAGTACTGCAGAATATTAGGGCTCCGATACTTCTTTTCTTAGAAATTAAGCCCTGATGCCAAATAAAGCGTCTATGTGTAGAAATGGAAAATTGTGTTACTTATTTGCTAGTTTTGCAACCATTTGAAATAGTTAACACAATAGGTCGCGAAAAAGAAGAATCTATGAAGCGTCTATGTGTAATAGTATTTTAATGATGCTACACCCTTTTAAACATATTGTTATTTTACGCCTTTTAGCAATTAAAAAAAAAAGAAGCATATTCTTACAAGGTTTATTGGATTGTAAGAAAAGTCCTTTCAGTTTGGAAAAATTAATTTGCATCGGAAAATTCTATCATTTAGTTATTAGACAGGTGAACAGGTGAACAGTTTATCGTTCAATGGGGTTCCTTGTTTGAGAAAAACAACCCCCTGGAGATGAGTTACCGTGTATCATATCATGAGGGAGCCATAAAAAAGTTTAAAGTACTTAAAAGTAATGATAATGTAAAGGAAAAATGTTAAATAACAGTCTAATGTATGAAGAATAGTATAAAATAAATTTATAGTAATAAGAGAACGTAAAAGAATGCATAATAATGCGATAAAAATAGGTCTATTACTATTATCTGAAAGAAAAGGAAAGGAAAAAAGAAAAATGCGTTTAAAATGCGATAGATGGCGCAATGAGTCCACAGACGGGAAATAGCTAGAAACATTTGATTTGAGAATGAGATGAGGGGTGGGACTAGCAGATTAGAATGTAGAAGGAATATATGATAGAGGCGATGTGTAAAAATGAAAAAGTAAAAAGAAATATGTTATCTGTTCAGAACAACTACGATTGCAATGTATTTTGAGTAACGTAAAGTGATTCTCTATAAAAAAAAAAAAGACATATTTCAAAGCCATACATTAAAATATAAGGAATAAAGTGGAGTATAGATGTATTTAAAAATACATAATGTTTTTTTTAATGTATTAAAAGAAATACATATGATTTTTTTAAGACAGAAAATGAAAAAGTATTAGCCCAAAGACATCAATAATAGTAGAATAACGGGGGTTTTTTCTATGTATAGGTTCGCGAATGTCATAATCAGGAAGTTCATAAAGAATTTCGTTGGGGACTTTGTACAAATTGCCGTAGAATTTACGGGAGAGAAATTTGATGCGTTTAGTGAGCGAAATAGCTTTAAGGTCATTACGAATAGTGGAGTTTCGGAGATATCTGGAACCATTTCGGATCAGTCGGAGTTTTTTATTGTAACAGCGTTTAAGGAGATCCATATTACTGTTAGCTGCGCATCCCCAGATTGGACAGGCATATGTGATGACAGTTAATACACATGAGTTAAAGAGAAGCATTTTATTTCTAAGAGAAAGTTTAGAGCTAAGAAAGAGTGATGTTAATGAGTTGAATATGCCGGTAGCTTTTCCGCGGATATTAGTAATGTGTTTTTTAAAGATGAGTCTTTTATCGAGCGTTACGCCAAGATATTTAGCATTGTCGGTCCAGGGGATTGTGGTGTTATTAATAGTGAGGCGATTAGGAAGGTTAAATGAACGAGAAAAGTATACAGCGGGTGTTTTATTTTCATTCAGCTTTATTCTCCAAAGGTGACACCAAGGGTATATATTAAGGCAGTTTTGTATATTTTTGTACAGGTAATAAAGGTGGTGTGCGGAAGAGTAAATAGTAGTGTCGTCCGCATATAAAGCTAGGGAAATGAAAGGATTACGGGGTATATCATTAAAATAAATATTAAAGAGAATTGGCCCAAGAATTGAACCTTGAATTACACTACATTTAATAAAGTGTAAGAGAGAGAGTGTATTATTGATGCGGACGAAAAAGCTACGATCGCCAAGATATGAGTATAAAAAGTGTATAAGTCCGGATGGGATATGAAGCTGAATTAATTTGTATATAAGACCCTCATGCCAGACTTTGTCGAAAGCTTTGGCGATGTCTAAGAAAATCGCGGCAGTAGGTTTCTTAATGTTGAAGTTTTCAGTCAAGAATTCGACAACACGCAGAAGCTGGTGAAGTGTTGAATGTTTAGCACGGAAGCCAAATTGTTCGGGAATAAGAGTGTTATTGGTGGTGAGAAAATCGTTAAGTTTAGATAGTATAACGCGTACAATAATTTTAGAAAGAGAAGGAAGAAGACTGATAGGGCGAAAGTTAGTGGGATCGCTTAGACATTAATTCCTATAGCTAATGTCTAATAATTAACAGGTAAAATTTTCCGGTACAAATTAATTTTCCCAAACGGAGACTTTCCGAACCATCCAATATAATTTGTTATACTTTAAAAAGAAATTTATTTTTAAAAAGAAAGAAAGAAAAGAAAAGAAAAAAAGAAACTCGGATATTCTCTCTATATTACCTTTTTAATTAATTCATCTAATTATTTATCAATTCAATATTTAAAGAAAATTATGACACTCCTTGGTGACCATAGGACTTACATAAGACATAAGCGGGAAATTTTCTATCTCTAAATATAACTTTAATTACAATTAAAATTACTTTTCATATTTCAATTTTGTTAATTATTTTACAAAAAATCTCCCTTTTATGCTTATAAATTATGAAAATGCGAAAATTTATTTAATTAAAAAAAAGGCGAGCCATTTGCATAAGTATCATTTCAGAATAAAATTAATCTATTTTAAAATAAATTATTAAATGAAATTCGGAAAAAATACCCAGATGAAAAGCTTAAAGGAGTAATTAGCCTAAATAAATAGTATAAAATCATTTTTTTTTTTTTTAAATATTATAACTTAATTTTGAAAATGCATTTTTCAATATACTCCTAAGTCTCATTTTCTTAATTTAAATAAGAATAAATAAGTTTTCCGATTAAATAACAAACAGATAATTTATGCGGGGAAAAAAAAGATAACTAAATAAAAAAAATTAATGGTTATTCAATAAGTCTAAAATTTTTTATTACAGATATTGAAATTTATACTTTTTAAAAAATGGTAATTGAATTAAATTATCGTGTATTGTTCTGTACGATTTATAAAAACTTTAATATGATAAATTTCGCATTAGGAAATTTTAAATTTAAATTTATTGATATGTTTTATCGTTAACTAATTAAATTCTATGAAGTTATTGAGCCTATATTTTTTTTTAATATTTTCAAAATTTCAAAAGATCTCTATAAGCATTATGAACTTCTTAATTTTTAACATAATCTATCTAGTTCTACACTTTGATTAAAAATATAATTTTTTCATAACTCTAAGCTACAAACAAGGAAATAGTACGAGTCATGCTTCACTAAGCAGCAAATTTCGAATCAAAATTAAAAATATTTTTAAAAATTCTTATATTTTAATTTATCATTTTAGAAAATTAATTATAAATTTTTTTTATTTTAAACTAAAGTTTAAAAACAGAATTATTTAAAAATTACTAAATTAATATTGTAAAATGTTATGTAAAAACTCTTTTGATATTCATCATGGTTTCTCGGGGTATTTTTTAAGGGCTGGGTTGGACTTGATGGATATTTCTGTTATAAGTTTTTTCCTTCTCAAAAATATTGTTGCAATTTACGCTTACCGTTTCTAGTCGATTTAGACTTTTATAAGAGTTATAGTAAAAAATCTGTATAAATAAACAGCAAAATAAACGGAAAAAACTCATTTCAAAACGCCAAGTAACTGTTTTACATTAAAAAATATAATTACACTACAAAAGAAAAAAAAAGTGTTGATTTTACCGTAAAATTGACAGTAAAAAACAGTAAAAAAAAAGCAGTAATATGTTACCGCGCATGATTACTGCTTATTATAATGTAAAATCAACACTTTTTTTAGTGTAAAGTGCTGTTGAATAACATACATGTAGATCAAATTAACCTAATATCACTTTATTGAGGTTTTTTAAGTTTTCAAAATAGTTGAAAAGTGTCTATGAATTCGGTTTCTCTGTCCGTCTGTCCGAGCTCTATCTCGCGTAAATATACTCGGATTGCCATGAAATTTATATATATTATTGGAGTTTACTATGGCATGTTGATTCTTGAAAATGAAGTGTGTAGCATTTATGGTTCGTTTACAGGGTCTTTCAAAAGGATTCTTTTACATTACGGTGTATGGGGGAAAATCGTTTTCGGCATATTTTAATGCTGTTACACTATTTAAACATATTCAAATTGATACATATAGATGAGATGCATCACAAGGTGCTCACTGTAGAATATGGTGTACATAAAATGTATCATTCATTTACAGGGACACTCAAAAGGATTCTGTTACATTACGGTGTGTGGGGGGGAATCTTTTGAGGCATATTTTAATGATGTTACACTATTTTAAACATATTCAAATTGATAAATATAGCTGAGATGCATTACTAAGCGCTCACTGTAGAATATGGTGAGCATAGACTGCATCGTTCATTTACAGGGACACTCAAAAGAGTTTGGTTACAGTACTGTCTATATGAACAATAATTGATCGTAGAGCGTTTTCAGTTGTGGTATGCGTTTTTAAATGTAACTAACTTTTTGAATATTAATTGCTGTATATAGATACTATATAGATAATATACAGGGATACTCAAAAATCTCACTTACATTTCCGTTTATTGATGGAAATTGCTGAAGGAGAATTTTCAATTGCGCTATCTATTTCCTAACTGAAATAAATGTCAACATACTTGCAGTATACATACAAATCTAAAGATCATATACAGTGCTGCTCAAAATAATTTGGATATTTTGTTCTAGTATTGGTAGTAATTTCTGAAATTGGGTTTTCAAATGTGTTATGCATTTTCTAAATTATTTACTTAGTAAACTGTTAAGTTTTGTTAGAGTATTCTGAATGTGTTGGAAAGTGTTTCATAATCTATGCCTCTCGCATGATTTTTCGTTCTTGTTTTAGTTGCAATAGGATAACGAAAGAATATTTTGAATTGATATTTTGTATATTAAACTTTTTGGCAAGAGAACTTGGTTCTTTGACCACTTGTTCTGAAAAACTACATTACAGTTTATTACAAATTTTATAGCACATCTGCATTCTTCAGATAAAATATGTAGCAACAAACTTTTTTTTTTTCTTTTTGCTTTACTAATATTATAGCACGCCATACTATTTTCTTCCGAAATATTCTATTGCCATAATGTCGATTTTTCACGACCTGAGATTTAAGATTTTTTTTTCTCCTTAGTTAGGGATTCGCCGTCGAAACTTTTTTCGAAAATAATACTTTTTTTCCTTATCTAATTATGCAATAGGCAAGGGCATATGTCCCAACCTACGCAAGGTCTTCGGAAAATCTAGTGTTTTAATCTAGCAAACCCGAATTTCCCTAGATTACCTAGAAGCTTTATAAATTTTCAGTGTGAAAAACTTAATATTTCATTAAGAGCCTACGCTTATAACGCAAGACACTCGTAAGCAAATGTTAAGCCAATGCCATTGTTCTTTTTAAGTTACCCGTTTTCATTTCAATATTTTTCAATAATTTATTTCATAGGAAAACTGAGGTCGGTTTGTAACAGGGAATCTTCACTCTTTTTCGATTTTAGTTCGAGGTTTGTTTGTTTGTTTTCTGGAGACACATTAAATTTCGCAACAGTTTCGAAACTGAAATTGTTGTAAGAAGTAAAGATGCAGCCAAAATACAAAAAGTACGAATTTATCCGGTTCGACATCGACCTCAGATAGCCTATGCAATAAAATCATCATAAAAAATTGAAATGCAAGAAAGTAATTTAAAAAGAACTTTGACATTGGTTAACAATTGCTTGCTTGTGTTTTCGCATTACTAGCTTAGGTTTTTAAAAGGAAAACACGATTGCTAATAGCAACCGTGTTTTAGCAATTTTCCAATTTTCCCCGTCTCTTTCTTTTTAATTTTCAAGAAAAAACCTACCATGGATCCTCCCTTCGCGAATACGAAAATTTGCATATTCATTACATATTTTATGTCAAAAATCATGTAACTAATACTTTATAAGTACCCGTAAGTAAGTCTTCTCCATGCAAAAATATAAAATGTAAGTCTAGATGACAATTATTTGATATCCAAATCGTTTAAGAAAAAACAAAGTTCTCATTTTACCGAAACAGTTACTATAAAAAAGATTGCGAAAAATCGCTGTACGAATCAGCTTTATTGAAAAGAGGATAAAACTTATTATGTTGGGGGTATATTATTGGCATCGAATTGTTTTTACGAATACCTAAAGATCGCCGGCAAACTTGGAAAAAAAATCGAAAATCTCAGGCCCAGGTACATGGTGTCATTGATTTCCCCAGTCATCACAAACACGCAAACAGACAGACACACAAACATTTCCTTTTATTAAAGAAATTAAATAAAACTATTTCTAGTAATCTGAAAATTTATTCAATGGTAATAAGCATTTAAAATATTCAGCATTAACTATTATGAATGAAAATTTGTTCTCAGAAAATAAAAGAAAAAAGAAATCTAGAAAACTGCTTTTAGCTATTTTTTTCTCTGATTACATTTGTTTATAAATGAATGTAAACAGAACAGATAACCCCGGGGAATTTCTTACCGCTTTCCACATAAATACTTAGTTAAAGGTTTTCATCTTATTCTAATAAGGTCTTTAATAAAAGCTTTGCTGTAATATCTCAAATATATGTAAATATATTATTTTCAGTTCATCCTTTCTTTTTTTTCTTTTTTTTATCAAATTCTTGAACAGTTTTTAAATTAATAGCCTAAGGAATCCTTCGTTTTTACTGTTTGTAAGTAATGTTTGATTTTCTTAAAATGGATGTCAATAAAAACTTTAGAAAAAGTAATAAATATAAAGTACGTCTTAAAAAATATATTTTGGTTCATTGTTTTTAAAGTGTTTAATATACATTCTGTTGTGAAGATTGGATGAATCGTATTTTAAATCTGTATGCTTCTGTAAGCAACTGGCCCTCAAAGAGAAAGTCCTTCTTTATATTCACTGCTTCCCCTTCACCTCCAAATTAGTCATCAGATGTTTTTTTTTCCTTTTCTTGTAACTGCATGTTTTAATAACATAATGACGCCATTTAGTTGTTTTATGTTATAATTTTCTTATATATATTTTTTTTTTCATTTTTCATCTCTACTCACAAATGTGTGTAACTGTGATAGGGAAGTTCACCCACTTTATTATGTATACACTGCAAAAAAAAATGTTGATTTTACAGTAAAATCTTTTTTTTTTTTTTTTTTTTTTTTTTTTGCAGTGTATCAAAATTGCCCTGTAACCACTTCACTCTTTTACCCGATTGCCGCTCTGACAAGGAAAGTTTGCTTGCTTCGTTACTAAAAGATTTTGAATACCACTAACTTTTAACTGTAATCTTCCTTACATTAATTGGCACCTACGCCTTCGTTTACATCAGTGTTTCCCAACGTGGTTCGTACCCCTAACAAGGGGCAATTTGATATTTTTAGGGGGTAATCCCAGATTTGTTATGATCGCATTCCCTATTAGTGCTTTTGTAAAAGTAATGTTCTAGAAAAAGAAATAAAAGTTACACAACAATATAATAAATTATAACACTTTGTAATAATATATATTTTTTAAATGCTAAAAAGTGTAAATTAACAACGTAATAAATACACAGTAAAATAACTTTTATTAGGTTGTTTGACATGTTTTGGTTCACTCAGAGCCATTTTCAAAAACAAATGAGAATATTCCATAATTGCACGGTCTTTGAAGTTGTTATTTAAAATGCTATCATTTAATTTTCGTGTATTTTTTTTTAATTACGCACGTTATCTTTTATTTTTACTTGGTTGTTTATTTTCATAAATGTAACCATGGAGTTACCTGAGCCACAATTTCGGTAAGTTAAAAGATGCTGCATCGTTACATATTGTATTTTTGCGTGGTAGTATCTCTAGGGTTTCTCTTAATATGGATGTATAGTAGAGACTAGAAGGAAAAATTATTTCACGTTTACTGAAATTTATTTCGATGGTTTCTTCTTGATATAATCTTGCCAGGGCTGTGGTTTTTCTATTATACTTAATATCAGCTTTATGCTCCTTTTTTCTGTAACTAAATTTCCTGCTGATCATGCCAATATAGTAATTCTTAGATCCGTCTTCTTTTATAAAAGGTATTTCGTATACTCCTGAATAATTCTCAAAATAATGTAATTGCAGTAAAATTGACCCAATTTTGAGAGTTATATATAAGGTCAAAGACCGTGCAATTATGTTATATTCTCATTTGTTTTTGAAAATGGCTCGGAGTGAGCAGTAAAATGGTTGTTTGTCAGCATATAAGTGATAAAAGAATCTATGTAAATGTGTAAGACGGATGTAAGTATGTAAGATGTATTTTTCTGAGCATATAAGTAATAGAAGGATGCATGTAAATATGTCTGACGGATGTAAGTATATAAGATGTATGTTTGTAAGAATATAAGTTATAACAGGATGCATGCAATTGTGTAAAACAGGTGTAAGTATGTAAGATGCCTGTTTGTAAGCATATAAGAAATAAAAGGTTGTTTGTAAAATATGTAAGACGTATGTAAGTATGTAAGATGCATGTTTGTAAGCATATAAGTTATAAAATAATGTATGTAAATATGTAATACAGATGTAAGTATATAAGATGCGTATTTGTAGGCATATAAGAAATAAAAGGATGCATGTAAAATATGTAACACGAATGTAAGTATGCAAGATGCGTGTTTGTAAGCATATGAGTTATAAAAGAATGTATGTAAATATGTAACCAGGGCCTTATTAACGCACAGGCCAACTAGGCCATGGCCTGGGGCCCATTGCTGATGGGGCTCCAAAATGAATAAAATGATTTACAAAAAGTTAATTAAAAATGTATTTTTCTGCAATTACTTTCCCCAAAACCCAAAAAGATGTTGGTTAAGTTGGCAAATATATCATAATATCTAATCATAACCTCGAATACGCCCGAAAAAAAAATATATAGCTACTATTTTGGTTTGAAGGGGCCCCCCAAAAGGTGCTGGGCCTTGGGCCCCACATGATCTTAATCGGGCTCTGTATGTAACATGGATGTAAGTATGTAAGATACATGTTTGTACGCATATAAGTAATAAAAGGATGCATGTAAAAAATGGAAGAGGGATGTAAGTATGTAAAATGCATGTTTTTAAGCATATAAATAATGAAAGAATGTTTGTAGATATGGAGATAATGTAATAAATATGGAATATTAAGCATGAAGGTAATTTGAATATATTAAAAAATATTTAATAACCATAACTAGTCTAGATCGTAAATAAAGTCTGTTAAAAAGAGTTTTCTTTATTCTTTTTTCCTGCTGAAATCGTATTAAACTACATATATCAGCCATATCTTCAATAACTGAAAGGAATAAACTTTCTAGCTTCATTTTCTGCGCGATGTTCAATAATCATGCTTCAGGGATTTCTGAAAGGCAAACAAAATAATAATCCGACAAGCATCGCATATGAGCTTCATTATTATTATTGTATGAGTGTACTATCGAACTGTTTATTATAAAAAAAGTTCCTATAAAATATGCGATTTTTAGTTGCCTTGAGTAGTTTTAATAAAATTAAAATATTTTAATTAAAATTATCAAACTAACAACATGATATATTAATCAACACTATTAATCTACAATATTAAGAATCTAAATTTAAGAGTTTAGTAATTCTCAATATTTTGAAAGATTTACAAGATTGAAATTTTACCCGATATTATGATCCGCTTTTTGAATACCAGTATTTTCTAGCAAAATATTTCTTTTTAGATTTTTCTTGCAAGCCCTACATTTCGAAATGGAAATTTTAAATAAGAAAGATATTAACATGTACAGTGTGCAATATGTTATCTATCGCCGACCTTTAATTTCTCAACCGTTGGTCGTAGCCATATATATAGTTCCAACTACGAAAACGTTACAAATGAAGCAAATATTCATGTTGTGGCATTGTTTAAAGTAAAAAATCAATTTTATAAAAAAAATACGAAATCTAACGTTTTATACGGTCCCCTAATCCCTATAGTTATATTTAGTAAAATTTACACATATCATAACAGATATAACACAAAGAGTTTGATTTCTGTACTACAAAAATTGAAACAGTTATTAAATTTCAAAGTTTGAGAATTTCGCACATGGTTGTTTCTTTCATTGAGGAATTAGTTAAAAAATGAGTTAAAGTAATTCTAGATCGAAATCAGGGTGCAATGTCCTTTTTACGGCGAAACCACCTTAAAACCGGTATCGCCAAATCGGGGTATCACCAAAGAGGGTTATTTCATCTGAAAATTTGAGCTGACCTTTTGGGGTCGTATACAAAGTGAAGAATGAGATATTCAAATTAATTCACCTGGCAAGAAAAAAAATCGATCAACGTCAACTTGAGGACCGAACCCACATCCATTCACCCCTCCGCGGAACAGAAAAATGGAGCATTTACCAACCATGCCACGGTTCAATCTAAGAACAGTTTATTTCTGAAGCAATCATGCAATTACATGATCACATACGTCATCACATTTACGTAGACTTATTGGACCAATGTTTTTACCCCCCCCCCCCCCCCAAGGGTTGGCGGGCACAAATTTCAAATATATATCCATTTATATTACAGGATATTATGTTGTCACCAGAAATACGCCACACCACCAAAAATTAGATTAATTGTAGTACAGATGTGTATTAAAAAATTGGATTGCAAGATTTGAGCCGAACAGAGGCACAAGGTAAGTTAAATAAAAATCAGACAAAAATGTTAGTAAAAATTAGAAAATAAAAAACAACTTTTCTTTAAAGAAAAAAAATTAATTCTACTTATTCCCTCATGAGAAAAAAAAATTACTAAAGAAGTCATTTAAAAATGTACTCAGTTTATTTATTCATAAAAAGGAAAGAAAAAATAAAATAAATAAAAAAACAGACAGTCCAATTTAAACAATTACACTACTAATCCCATATGATTTATACAATCCGTTTTCGTTAGTACATTTAGTGCGTTTCATTTACATTTGGTACATTTTGCCACTGGGTACATTAGTCTGGATTTGTTTTCTTTCATTAGAGTATATGTATTTTTTTCATCTCCCATCGGAAAACCTTTCTCGTCTGTAGAGAATAAATAATGCTTGGGTTGTCTGAATGTCCTTTTCTTGCTCAATTTCGGTTTAGTTAAAACTTCTGGAAGTAAAACAGACAGACTTGTCAATGTAATTTCTTTAAAAAGTAAACTTGTTTTAAAATTTTACAATTTGAAAAGAATGTATCTTCAGTTGATCTAAAAAAAATTATGGAATAACGAGTTAAATTTCAATTAGAGAAAGATATGGTGTTGTGTTTCTTTAAAATAATTTTTAATTCCGTTCCAGTAATTTTACATGGAGGTATTTCCATACGCGACTTGCACTAGATTAGATACTTTTCCAGACATTGAGTGAATTAAAAAAATATTTTTATACATAAAAAATCTTATATATATATATATATATATATATATATATAATATCGTTTATTTATTTTGCACTTAATATATTTTACATTTTCATAGAAACTGATCTGAAGAAGACTGTGCTAAAGAAGTCTGTACTAAGAAGACTACGCTTTCTAAAGTGCTTAATAAAATAAATGCTTAAAACATTTAAATGTGAGAAAAACATTAGGTGATCGAAAGTTCAATATCTTCTCATGGTTAGAAGAAATTAGAATAAATTAACCATAGGATTCGTTATTCCATGTATATTTATAAAAGTATCTATTATAAAAAGAAAATAGTTAATAAACTATTTATTTAAATTACATATTTTAATTTATGAATGACTGTAATTAGTAGTTATGTTTTCAAAACGGCAACTATCATATTGCTTGATGTTTTACTTTACCTTTTAATTATTTGTTATATTTTTCATCCAATATACATATTTCTATATTTTATTAAATTGTAGAAAATTACCAGTAGCAAACATGGTGTTTTACAATTGTGAATAATTTTTTTATGAGTGGTGTTCTGTAATGTGTTTGGTGTGATAGCGTTTATCTCTTCCCTAATGCAAGTTTTCAGTTCAGTAATTGAGGCGTGCATTAATGTAAACCTGTTCTATGAAACCAGGCTTCGTCATTAAAGAACACTCGATCTAAAACACCAATGCCATGTTTTCAGATAAAAGTTTTTAACCAGCGACAAAAGTTTAGACGATGCCCTGGATCATGTGCCTTCAATTCCTGCACCAATGTGGCGCGATAAGCATGCACTTTCAATCGTTTCAAGGCGCGGTATGCAGTGGCTCGGTGAACGCCTGTTTGTAAAGCTAATTTTCTAACTGACGTGGCCGGTTCCTCCTTGATTTTGGTCTCGATTTCCAAAATAATATTAAAATATTAATATAAATAAAAAAAAATTGTAAAAATTAAATTTGTTTGTTCTTCTTAAGTGCTATTTTGTTAAAGCTTAGCTTTGCCTGCCTTTTCCACCTGGCATTTATGTACTGTTTTTGAACATGTTCCGAACCCTATTTTACACTTTTTCAACTTTTTTCAGTAGTTAATTTTAACTACAGCTATACCATTTTACTTTTTTCCATTTATTAGACTCTTTCCGTAATCTCTATAGCTGTACTTTTTTATTCCCATTGTTTAATTTTTCTTCTATTTTTAATTGTTCTTTCTTATGTAGTTAATACTACATTTAACTTTTCCCAACGGCTCAATATTTACAAGACAGGTTACTCACAAATAGACTGGGCGTAAAGTTGATCGCAACTCGGAAGCCCCTTAACCGACATCAACTGTTCGGCAACTGTTCGATTTCCTTCATTTTGTGGTCAGTTAGGACAAACGACAGACGGTTCTTTCTTTTCGGTTCCACAGTCCATTCTGTTTGAAAATGGTCCACGATTCGCTTAACTGTACTTTTATTCGGCACCACTGAGTCTGGAAACTTGTTTTCATATCGTTCCTTGACTGTTTTGTACGAAGACGTTCTCAAATAATGTTCAATAATAAACGCGTGCTTTTCTGCACATAGCACCATGACGCAAAACTACCTTTCACTTCGTTCTCCTTAGCACTGAAGTGTCTCGTGCGGTTTTCTAGCGTGTTGGCAGTGTTGCTCGCACGCCCCTTCACACCGCTACCTGCGCTAACGGTGTGCGCGTGCACTCGTGTTGATCATTTGCTTCGCGTTTACGCGGGTTGCAAAATAAATGAGACACTCTGTATAACGTCGTACATATCAGATAACTTGGCGATACATCTCGGTCGCTTGACGAACTAACCTTTTACCCTCCACACCATGAACTACGTGTCAGATTCATTTGAAATTTTATTTCTGATAATTTAGAATAATTCTAAGTTTGTATGCAAAATTTTGGGATGTTGTGTAAAATAGAAGTGGAGTTAGAGGTATGCTCCACTTGTGGAACGTTGGCGATATGAATAGCATTTTTAAATTTAAGGCGAATTTTTATTTCCAAACAATAACAGCACTACACGCATATCGAAACAAAGAAAACAAGGTAAAGTGAGCCTATTGCACCATATTTAGACTATTTATACCAGTTTTACCCTATCAAACATAGTACCAGCCTATTTAACTAGTTACCATAGTAAAACCCAATTTACATCAATTATGACCCAATTACCCTAATTATGGCCCAGTTGTTCTAATTTGGGTCTATCTAGACTAGCTGTACCCTATTTAGTCTATTTAGACTGGTTTTACCTTATCAAGTATAGTACCAACCTATTTAGCTAGTTATCATAATAAAATCATATTTACCCCCCAATTATGGCCCAATTACCCTAATTATGGATCAATTGTTCTAATTTGGAACTATCTAGACTAGCTTCACCCTATTTAGCCGCCTATTTAGATTAATTTTGACCTATGTAACATAGTATCAGCCTATTTAGCTAGTTACCATAGTAAAACCCTATTTACCCCAATTATGGCACAATTATTCTAATTTGGGCCTATCTGGATTAGATGCACCCTAGTTAGCTTATTAAGACTAATTCTAGCATTATACCAAATTGGATACAAATTATCAAAAACCTAATAATAATAATAATAATAATAATAAGATAATTTTGTACTCTGAACCGTCAACGTTCCACATGTGGAGCATTGGCATTCAAATGAGCATAAAACAAAAACAAAATAAGATGAATCATTACTTTATACATAAAACTTCATAAAAACAGTTAGCAATACAATAACCATCATCAGAGAACTTGCATTTGAATTCTAAGGGTATAGATAGAGAAAAAAGCTCAACCTACCACATTTACGTTTTTTTTTTCTTTTTTTTTTTTTTTTTTTTTTTTTTCTTGTTGCATTTCAACAAACTACAGGATGGGAACCATAAAAAATTATTGAACAATACTTTATAATCCGTTATAAAATATCTTTAAAAAAGATATATTTAAAATTTCAAACAGATTAAACAAATACTTCAAACGACCTCACATACAGCCTCACATAATTTATGTTGCACTTGTGGAACGTTGGCGGCTAAAAGGTTAATCCTCGGAAGCTGCTATAACAAGGAAGTACCGATTTAAAAAAAAAATTCAAACTACTTAATAAATATTTTTATTAATATCTTTTTTAGTTTTGATTCGATTTTCATAAAATTTGAAATGACTCGACAAAATTCTGCAACGATTAGATGTATTAAATTTCAAACCATTCGCTTGGGTAGTTTTTGCGCTGCTATATGCAGACAGATGGACAGACGGACGGACTAGACGACGACTATAAGTGCTACCTATATTTATATAATTAGGAACGCACCTAAAAATGGAATATGTACATCACGCGCTATCGCTGCATTTTAAATCAAATGAGACGTCACGCTTTTGTATTATCGGCGTAAAAAATTACGTTGTTCGGCGACACTATCAAAATTATCACTCGTAATGTCTAAAATGGTCCACTTAACATATGATGAGCGTTTCCATGAGCGTTATAATTCATTTCTGTTCGTTAATTTGCAATATTCACGATTCGATCTTAAAAATGATGAAATCGAAAGTTTTTAAAATAACAGGTGATAAAGTTACTTTTGTGCTAGCAACTCAACAACTAGTACTGTTTAACCGCAGTGGTTTAACTTAATATAGCTCGTCCAAGGATGAAATCGTACATTTTATTGCGAAATCAATGGTTATTGTGGCCTGATGATTCTGAAAAGGCTACACAGATATTTCACTATATTTCATTTTATTTCGATTTCTTTTCTGTATATTTTTTTTATTATTATTCATAGCAGTTATCAGTTCATTTTTCATTTTTTTTTTCTTTTGCTTCCCAATTTTTGTATCATGACTTAATTCTGTGTTATATATATATTCCCCCTTTTTTTAACTCTTTGCTAATAAAATTTTTCCTGCGAAAATACTCAATATAATTTTCTAAACACGAAGACAGGAAATATACCTATACACACAATGTATTGTTTTCTTTATTTAAGGATTTTTCATTTTAAATTATGCTAAACAGGGATTTCCCCCCCCCCCCCCTCAGTTTTCTGAAAAACATTTATAAGTTCATGACAACGTAAATTTATCAATAACAATGTTACGAATTATGCGGCTTAGATTATAGTTACTCAACCTAATAATTAATTTTCGTTACTTTCAAGAAAAAATAATAAAGAGTGGGATTTTCATGCGTGATTCTATTAAAACCAATAATTTCGGCCGGAAATCAATAGGTTAACATCGAAAAACAATTATTCAAATTTTCCTCTTTTTCTTTTTTTTACCATTTCCACATGCAGCTTTTGAAATTTGCAAACAATACGATAAATATTTTTCTATACTAAATTAATTACAGTTAATTTCATAATCTTTAAACGAACATAATTCATTTTCAACACATAAAGAAAAATGCCCTAATATTTAAGAAAATGTCGCGAAATTTATAGGAATAGGAGAAAAATAGTTTTTCATAATTTGTATTTTCCTTTTTAAAACTAATTTTTCGCTTTATTTTTTAATACTTTCCAATATAAGTTGAAAAGTGTTTATGAATTCGGTTTGTCTCTCTGTTTGTCTCTCCGTGCTCTAAATCGCGTAAATATACTCGAATTGTCACGCAATTGATATATGTTATTGAAGTTAACTATGGCATGTTCGGTATTGAAAATGAATTGTTTCGCGCTATAGTTACTTTACAGGGACACTCAAAATAATTCCATTACATTACTGTACATGGGGAAAACTCATTTGAAATTAATTTTAATGATGTTTCACTATTTCAAACATATTGAAATTCATATATATCACTAAGTTGCATTACATAGAGCTTACTGTAGAATACAGTGTGCATAGCATACATCGTTCATTTACAGGGACACACAAAATAATTCGGTTAAAGTACCTATTGTCTATTAACAATAATTGCTTGAAGTGCGTTTTCAGTTGCGGTACGCGTTTTTAAATTTAACTAATTTTTCATCTATTACTTGGTGTGTATAAATTGTATAGATCATATACAGGGCAGCACAAGAAAAATCTCGATCACATTTTCGTTTCTTGACGGAAATTCCAGAAGGGGAATTTTAAACTGTTCTATACGTTCCCCAAATGAACTAAATTTTAACACTCTGTGTAGTATATATACAAATCTATGTATCATATACATGACTTCACAAAAGAATTCGGATATTTTTCCGAATGTTGTTGATAATTCCTGTAATTGGGTTTTCAAATATGTTATCCTCTTTTCCAAATTGTTTGCTTAGACATCATCTTTCACCTTATTAAACGGTAAAAATTTGTAAAAGTATATTGGAAGAGTTGGAAAGTGTTACATAATCTATGCCCTATGCATGATTTCTCGTTCTTGTTTTTTCTTACACTGTTGTTATTTTGAATAAATTGTTTAAAAAAAGAAAATATTTTAATTTAAAAACTTGTCATTAAAAAAGACTAATACAGTCCATTATAATTCATAAGTTGTGTAATAAGAATCGTTTTAATTAAAAAAATCATTCATTAAAAAAAAATCTATATTTAATTCTTTATAATTCATAAATCTTTCCATAAATCTATTAAAATTTAGAATGTGATCAGTTCGTCTCATTTTGTATAAAAACTACGATGCTGAATTATGTCTTCAACAAAACAGCAAAGAACATACAAAGGATTGTATAAACTTTTTTATTTATATTTTTAACAAAAACAAAATAATAATATGCCAAATACTGCAATTAATCTGCTTACTTTTCAAAATCCCCTAAAAAATGTGTTTTTAGAGCTGGAAGATGCTGAAAATTCATAAACTTCAAAGTATTATGACACGGTACGTTTTAGTTGTAGAAGATTTAAATTTTCATTGTATTAATGATGGACGCTTTGGACCTCTTAAAAGAAGCTATCAAATGATAATACACTGCACTTTTTGGGATATTTAGTCTATGTGATACCTCTTGAACTGTGTAACGTGGATTTTCAGCCTGAATTCCCTTATCATTATTCTAACCTCACGGAGGAAGAGGCTAGTTGCTCGCTTACATAGCATGTCAACGTTCGACCTCTGTGGGAAAGCAAAAGTTGTCGCGGCAGCACGACGACTTGGGAACGGTTTCCCCTAATGGGGTTTCGGCGACGGGGTCGGCGGGTGGCCTTCGCCAGTTTGCCACGGGTTCGTCCTGTGGGGAGTTTCCCCAGAGTGGGGGGTCCTAGCTACCTATGTCATCGACCCGTGGGTACTAGGTTAGAGGGTCCGCAGTGAGGTGCGGCTCTCTGGCCGGCCGTAGCGAGACAAAGCTACTGGCGCAGTAAAAGTCTCTCAGGACTTGGAAACGGTGGTCGATTGTGTGCGGTGCGTCCCGCACCGGGACGCCTGCGGTGCATGCCTCTTTTATCATTATTCTGGTGGTGGTGTTAAGTGTTTTGTATATCTATGCTTACAACATTATTTCTATCCCTTGTTTATATTTCATAATAGTATTACATCTTAATGAGAAAGAGTAACAACATAAAGAAAAGTCACTCTATTTGTAGGCAGAAAATTTTGCAATACGCTTAAAATATAGTTACTTAGTTGCAAAAATTGTTCTGCATTTGATACAACCTATTAGAATTACTTTTAATATTCCCAGACCATCACTTATGTAAGATAATTATTATTCTAAGAACAACCATAATAGAGCACATAATACATTAATTTATCCTCTTAGCGATAGGTCTAATATATCACGTAAAGGAATTAAAAGTTACTAAGTAGATTTTCTTTTAATTCTAACTTATTGTAAGGGTGAGTGATTTCAAATTTATAGGCTTTTAAAATAGCTTTCTTCCACGTGATAAATTAATGTGTATGTGTATATGTGCTATGATTTGGGGGATGGCTCTAAAGAAATAATACTAATCCTTTGCAGAATTATTCTTCAATTTTTAAAACAGAAGTGATGGATTATTGTCGATAATATGTCTAAATGTTCTGAGCGAAACACGCTCTCTTAATACGTTCTTGCATTACTAAATAATGACGGTTGTAAGTTGATTTCCTACAAATACAATTTCAAGCATTTGAGCTTTATTTTTTATTTTTTCGAAAATAAAAATACATGCATTATGTTCCTGTTAGTGGCATATTTAATAGGTGTGATTATTTTATTTTTTCTTTAATTTATTATGCTTAACAATCAGCTAACGAACATTTTTATAAGGAAAATTATCAGATTGAGGTTACTTGACCTACTCATATGCCTATAATGTGTGAAGTCAATCACTAGAGGACTCTGCAACCTTGTCGAAATATTTTGACCAAAATTGAAACTTGACTCTGATCAATCCACTATCTGGACAAAGTATAAATATAACAAAGATCAGCTAAGGCTGATCCAATGACAATTTGGGCAGGGTTTGTACTAAACCACGTGGCTAAACCTGACTACAATTTTTTCGCGGTTTTCGTCAAATTGAATCCGCCGTCTATTATTACGAACACCAGGGCAATACTAAGTTTCTCTTCAGCTCGTACATTAAACTGAAAACTTACGGAAAACTTCCGAAGCAAAGTTTATTACTTTAAAATTGAAGAAAATTAAAAAGATGTCATGCTGAACAGAACCGTCATCATAAAGCTGAAGCATTATATTTCTCTTGCGTCAATGGTGACGTCACAAGCAACTCAACTCCGTGATTCAACCTCAAATTGGTTCCAAACAAATCGCTGCGAAGTTGTGTCTCAATGTTATTTGCATGATTTGTATGGAACCAATGTGTGGTTAATATGCGGAGTTGAGTTGTCTGGGACATCACACTGATGGGGTCCATATATTATTATTATTATTGCACCTTAAATCTGTTCGTTGTTCTAATGTCCTCCAAGTTTTATATAAGCGTTACCTCTGGTACAGTGTCTAGAATACATAGTGTGGAAATATTCTACAAAATAGTACTAAAAAATTTAATCCAATAAATGTACAACGTTGCTGAAAAGATAACGATTGGATCGCAGCGCCATCTGCTAGCTCTTCTCAAACTAAACATTGTATGTGAACGGTAACATTGTGAATATTTCGGCTGGAATGATCGTCTTATTATCGTAGGAGCACCGTTGCACATTTATGGGCTACAATTTTTTTGCACTTTTTAAAGCATTAAAAGGATAGCCGGTTTCCACACTATGTATTCTAGGGGCTGTACCTCTGGGGGTGCCAATCCAGATGCAGGTCTCTCATCTGGAATTGGTTCAAAATTAGGAGACTAGTTTCTGTGTTATATTGATCATGTCAGCTGTATAGAAATAAAAAGCTGCTCACCAGGCCCTTGGGCCAAACCAACCAAAAAATGATTATTATTATTATTGCTGTTGTTGTTGTTGTTGTTATTATTATTATTAACCACTTATTTCTCATTGGTGCATATTGCAACATCATACTAAAAGTTTTCTTATGCAGGAGCCTTAATTTTTAACTTAATACTGGCTGAACGAAAGAAAAATTACTTCATTTTGACACAATTTTATGAACGAAATTGTAGTACTAATATGACGTCATTTTTCCCTAGAAGAAGCATTCCACCGTTGTGAAATTAAGGCCTCAGGAGTTAAATATTATTTCCCGATTTTAAATCTCGTGTCAAATGAATGCGACAGAAAATTTCAATTTCACGGAAACACACCTGCTTCATATATTCAAACTTCAAAAACAATCTTTAATTCACATTTTCGCTTTTGATTTTATACCGTCATTTCTCTCTCAATAGAAGTCATGGCAGCCATTTCCAAAACAACTGTTTTCAAAGCGCCTTTTATCGTAGATTCTGAAAATATGAAGACTGAAAAGTGTACCATGAATTATAAAGACCCCCGAAAAGGAGAAATTCGTTCAACTGGTGCGAAATACCGTCAAGAAGTATAGAAATATGCCTAGAAATCCAACCATTAGAGAACTCCTTGCCTTGAAGCTTCAGTCGGATAATTGGTCCAACGATTGGGAAACGAAATCGTTCATTCACAGAAAACTGGACAAAGACGTATTCACTCTCGTGGACAAAGCCAAGTTCTTTAAAAGGCACGAAATTTTGAAATCTTCAGAAAAGTATGTTTTCAATGAGTAATTGATCCATTTCCATGCGACAGTTTATTCAAATCAGTACAATATGAGTGGCTTCAATGAACAATAAATGTCATGTCTGAATCAGAATATTTTAATGTATCTATTTAATGTTCAAATTTTAAAAAAAATTATATAGTGTTTGAATAGTTTCATTCATATAAAATTATTCTTTTTTTAAAAAGGAAATAAATTAAGATATAATAGAATTCTAAGAGATGTTTCCAACGCACCGAAATTGGCGATTTTTTTTTTTTTTTGTACTTTTCTGTTATAAAATCAGCATTCTCGCCAAGCGTAATAGTTGGTGTAATAATAACATTTGAAAAAATTAACATTGTTGGTGCAAAAGTGTTCGTTTAATAATTATGATATTTGAAAATACAGACTTTCACGTACTATTTTATAATAGTTGGTGTAATAATAACATTTGAAAAAATTAACATTGTTGGTGCAAAAGTGTTCGTTTAATAATTATGATATTTGAAAATACAGACTTTCACGTACTATTTTATTAAATCTGTAGGTGTCAAAGGATTGGAGTTGGCTTATAATTAAATAATATAAATTAAATTAAATTATAATTTTACGATTAAATAATAATACAAAAAATTGACTCCCTTTATTTTTTTTATTTTATTTATTTATTTATTTATTTATTTATTTTGCGATAAAACTTTGTTTCGAATACTTGTCAGGCCTACCATGCGCACACATTTTTTTCTCACACATTTAATTTTATTTAACACATTATTATTTAACACACACATTTAATTTTATTTAACACATTATTATTTAACACACACATTTAATTTTATTAATTACTTATTATTTTTATATTACTTTATTTTATTTATTTACACGCACATTTATTTTTATTATAAAACACCAGGTTGCTATACGAAGAAAAAATCGAAGAGTTGCGACGCCAGGCAAAAAACCGCAATTTTGGTGCCAAAAAAGTTTTGTTTTCAGTTTTTAAGTAAAATTAATTGATTTAATGATTTTAAATATTTTTCTAAACATTCTGTACATATTTTCTAAATATTCTGTAACTGTGCAAACATTTTTTGCCCTGCTCGCATACGCTTTCTATATTTGAAACTACCATCACATCGCTATGGTTTGATGCCAAGCTTGGCGACGTACCCACTTCTGGAAGTCAGCGATAGTTTGAAACAAATAATTTCTCAATCTCAAATTTCACCCTGTTCGCTTAAAAAGTGCCAAAACTATTATAAAGAAGGAGTACCAATTATACTTGAAGATTTGAATAGATTTTACTTCGTTATCAAAAAATTCGGAACAGCTGTCGCAAGCGCACTGGGGTTGGCGCGATTTTGTTTTGCGCCATTTTGGCAAGAAAACCCGGGTTCAGGTACCTATTAGGTCTAGCTTGATAAAACAGCATGTTAGTTTCATTTTATTATGAAATAGTTTATCCTCTTTAATAAAAAGCTATGCGTTGCTGACGACTGGGATTATCGATAATCGTTGCCACAGATTAAACTCGGAGAATGAAACATTTGAAGTTGCTGAATCCTCTTTAATAAAAAGCTATGCGTTGCTGACGACTGGGATTATCGATAATCGTTGCCACAGATTAAACTCGGAGAATGAAACATTTGAAGTTGCTGAAAAAATTAATAGCTCGAAAAGTATTTGTCAGAAATTTGTTAGACAAACTTCGTTAGAAAGGTAAAATATTGTATTTTTCTTGATATAAATTTCAAACCTAATGATTATGCCGTTTTTCAAATACTGAATTTTAAAAATTACCAAATTTCACAATGGAGTACCATAGCGAAATCTTCACGCGTAAAAAGATAATGATAACGGCCATGTGTCCTGACGTATACTGGCTATAGCACGAGTCACAAATTATAGTAGCCTTACTATTCTGTTAAAATGTAAAAGTGAATTATGATGCCACGAGTGCATTATTTTTATTTAATTTTAATATAATCATCTTCGAAATAAGGATTTGGAATTTTTTTTTCGAATGGGACTAATAAATTGGCCAATACTGTACATTATTTTGAGTTTAAAAGAGGAAAGGTGGGGGAGCGCTTTATATTATTTAGATTTCATCAGGAACTTTTGGTCAGAATTGAAAGTTTAATGTATCAAAACGTCAGAAATTAAATCGGCAATAACTATAACGACTGTCCTTCAGTTCGTTTGGATATATTTTCATTTAAAAGTATAAAATCATTCAACATTGATTTTAGGTATTTTTAAGATTATTATCACGGACCCGGGCAACGCCGGGCATGTCAGCTAGTTTTATTAAAAAAAAACTCATAATTTTTATTGTAAACACACACAATATATTTTATTATAAAAGGCACACAGTTATTAATTTATTATAAAACACACAATATTTAATTTATTATAAAACACACAGAATCTGCTCTACCGGGTTGCCAAACTAAGCAAAGTCTTTCCAAAATCGCCGAATTGCCCAGGCATAAAATCGCTATTTTGATGCCAAAAAGATATCCCGGTGCGTCTGCGACAGCTGTACCTTTTATTTTATACTTATTATTATTGTTATTATTGTTGTTTTTTTATCTGGAAAACATTATCTTTAAATGTTTATTTTTTTATAAACAAAAGCTCTGTTAGGAGATAAAAATAATTAAAAATGGGTAGTAAAATTCGAAAAATTTTCCGTGTTTAATTTCTGATATATTTTCTCGAAAAACAGAAAATACGACAAAACTGGAGTAGACAAAAAAAAATGTGTAACGTTCCTTTTCTTTCCCTTCTAATAGCATGAAAGTCGCGCTTACTTACACAGTAAATAGAAGTAAAAAAATTCAGTCAAGCAAAAAGCTAGGTAAAAAAGTTCTTGGTAAATAAAAAGTTGGAACTTTTTTTAAAGCATGCCCTTTCTTTATGTAGGAAGAAGTGCTGAAACTTGTTCAAAGATTTGTTTTGACAAAGAAGTAAAAAGAGGAAGCATAATTCTAAAAATCACGCCGTTTTAGAATAAAATCTTAAATCTTAAAAGAAAACTCGAGATATATTTAATTTATTTAATGAAATTTTAAAATAAATTAGCAAAGACTTTCCTAACATTAGAAAAATAAACATAACGCTATGCATGCATAGATACAGATCAGCTATAATTATGGTATAATTATGATCATCAGCTATAATTACAATAATCAAATTATGTTAATTTATAATAAATCCAAAAATCATGATATTAGTGGACCCGTGCAAAGCTTTCGCACTCATACTTTAAGATTATTTGCCGATATGTTTTTTCATTAATTTTTACATTTATCTAACTTAACAAGAAGAAAGTATTGGTTTCACGAAAATTTTCAGTCTGACACATTTCTGAATTCATTTTTGCTTGGAAACGCATAAAACTGGCAGGTGTTCTTATTCAGAAACTATGTAATCAAAAGGCGTTTCCCATTTTTAGGTAAAAGCAGAATATCTTTCAGAAAATCCTGTGAAATTCAGCGTTTTGAACCGAATTCCCAACGCGACAATACGAGAAAAGGGAAATAAAACATGTTGTCTCGTGACACGAATCGCTTATAACTCGATAAGTAACTTATTTATCAAAAAATAGAAAACTCATTTCGATTCCAAATCGCTTCAATAGCCAGACTTGCCAATTTTATGCATTTGCGTTTAAAAATGAGTCAGAAAATGTGTCAGAAATTTACGCGTTATTGAGCAGGTCATTTGATAACCACCTTAACTTGGATATCCCGTGTTCGACGGCCTTTTAAAACGGAATATTTCTCTCGTCCCTTAGAATTCACTCTTCACAAGTACTGCATTATATATAGCAGTTCAGTGAAGACTATGTCTTTTTAATGAAAACCGATAAATGCATTCAGATATAAAGAGTTAAAGCATGAAAATATAATTAGAAAATATCAAAGATAACCAAATAATTTTCTTTCGTATTTCCTTGAAAATTCTTTCACAAAAAGAAAATATTCTTTTCTAAACATCTATTCTTTGGAGACGCAATAATGCAATATTTCACTTTGCTTTTGAAAGATAATTGGGATATATAATCAAAAGAATCTCTTATGTATTATTCAAACTACTAAAGTTTTAAAATTCTTATTAAAAGTATTTCATCTCGTTCTGGAATCGTTAACAATGATGACTCTTTATTTGTCTCCTCACGTAGAGAAAGCATTTAAAAGTCACAGAAGGAATAAATTTAAATGTAGTATTTTCTGTGGGGGATCAAAGCAGCTCAGTCGATTACAATATTCAGCAGCAAAACTATCAAATGAATAACCTATCTAGTGGGCTCATGATGCATGTCTGATGTGATATCTATTGCACTGTTAACAAGAAAGAAAAATCATGCGTCTAGCATAGATTATAAAACAACTTCCAACACTTCTAGAATATTGTAACTAACATTCGCCGTTTAAAAAATTTAATTAAGATATCAGTAAGCAACTTAGAAAACACAAAGCATATCATACGTACAACCAGTAAATGCTTTCGAAAGTAAAGAATACAAGCACGAAAATACAACTGGGAAATATCAATGATAACCAAATAATTTTATTTCGTTTTTCCTTGAAAATTCACAAAAAGAAAATATCCGTTTCTAAACATCTAATCTTTAGACATGCAATAATCCAATGCTTAACTTTGATTTTGAAAGATAATTTGGCTATATAATCAAAAGAATGTCTTATGTATTATTCAAACTACTAAAGTTTTAAAATTCCTGTTAGAAGTATTTCATCTCGTTCTGGAATCGTTAACAATGATGACTCTTTATTTGTCTCCTCACGTAGAAAAAGCATTTAAAATTCACAGAAGGAATAAATTTAAATGTATTTCCTACGGGGAATTGAAGCCGTTCTGTCAATTATAATATGCATCCGCAATACTATCAGATGAGTAACCCATCTAATGGACTCGGGATTTTTGAAGTAATATCTATTGCACTGTTAATAAGAAAGGAAAATCATGCGTTTAGCATAGATTATGAAACACTTTCTAACACTTACAGAATATTGTAACAAAACTTGTCCGTTTTAAAAATATGAAAGGCGATATCTAAGTAAATAACTTAGAAAACGCAAAACACATTTGAAAACGAGTAAACTTTCAGATATAACGAATAAAAGTACGGAAATATAATTAGGAAATATCAAAGATAACCAAATAATTTTCTTCCGCTTTTCCTTGGTAATTCTTTCCCAGAAAAAATTCCCCCTTTTTTTTCTAAACATCTAATCTTTAGACATGCAATAATCCAAAGCTTAATTTTGTTTTTGAAAGATAATTGGAATACATAATCAAAAGAATCTCTTATGTATTATTCAAATTACTAAAGTTTTAAAATTCGATTAGAAGTATTTCATCTCGTTCTAGAATCGTTAACAATGGTGATTTTTTATTTGTCTCTTCACGTTAGAGAAAGCATTTAAAATTCGCAGAAGGAATAAATTGAAATGTATTATCTCTGGAGGATCAAACCATTTCCTTCGATTACAATATTCCAGCCACAGTACTGTCAAATGAATAACTCATCTAGTGGACTCATGATGCCTGATGGGATATCTATTGTACTGTTAACAAGAAAGAAAAATCGTGCGTTTAGCATCGATTATGAAACACCTTCCAACACTTCCAGAATATTGTAATTAACATTGACCGTTTAAAAAGGCTGAGTAAACAACTTAGTAAACAACTCAGTAAACAACTTAGAAAACGCAAAACCCATTATAAAACCAGTAAATGCTTTCGAAAATAAAGAGTACAATCACGAAAATATAACTGGAAAATATCAACTATAAATAAATAATTTTCTTTCGCCATTCCTTGAAAATTCATTCACAAAAAGAAAATATTCTTTTCTAAACATCTAATCTTTAGAGACGGAATAATGCAATGCTTAACTTTGATTTTGAAAGGTAATTGGAATATATAATCAAAAGAATCTCTTATGTATTATTGAAATTAGTAAAGTTTATTAATTCGATTAGATGTATTTCATCTCGTTCTGGAATCGTATGTGATATCTATTGCACTGTTAACAAGAAAGAAAAATCATTCGTCTAGCATAGATTATTTATAAAACAACTTCCAACACTTCTAGAATATTGTAACTAACATTCACCGTTTAAAAAGTCGAATTAAGATACCAATAAACAACTTAGAAAACGCAAAACACATTATAAAACCGGTAAATGCTTTCGAAAGTAATAGTCTTTACTTTTTATGTTTAAGATATTTAATTAAGCAACTTAGAAAGCGCAGAACATATTTAAAAACCAAATGTTGGTGATTTCTGAACAAGCACAAAAATATAACTGGCAAATATCAACGACAACTAGATAATTTTCTTTCGCCATTCCTTGAAAATTCTTTCACAGAAAGGAAATATTCTTTTCGAAACATCTAATCTTTAGAGACGCAAATATGTAATGCCTAACTTTGCTTTTGAAAGATAATTGGGATATATAATCAAAAGAATCTCTTATGTATTATTCAAACTACTAAAGTTTTAAATTTCCGATTAAAAGTATTTCAGCTCGTTTTGGAATCATTAACAATAATGACTCTTTATTTTGTCTCCTCACGTAAAGAAAGCATTTAAAATTCACAGAAGGAATAAATTTAAATGTATTTCCTCTGGGTGATCAAAGCAGTTCCGTCGATTAAAATATTCAGCCGCAATACTATCAAATAAATAATCTATCTAGTGGACTCATGATGTCTGACGTGATATCTATTGCACTGTTAACGAGAAAGGAAAATCGTGCGTCTAGCATCAATTATGAAACACCTTAACACTTCCAGAATATTGTAATTAACATTCACCGTTTAAAAAGGTGAAAGAAGATATAAATAAACAATTTTGAAAACGCAAAACGCATTATAAAACCAGTAAATGCTATCGAAACTAAAGAGTACAAGCACGAAAATATAACTGGGAAATATCAACAATAAGCAAATAATTTTTTTTTCGCCATTCCTTGAAAATTCTTTCACAAAAAGAAAATATTATTTTCTAAACATCTAATCTTTTGAGACGCAATAATGCAATGCTTAATTTTGTTTTTGAAAGATAACTGGGATATAGGGGAGACCGGGGCAAGATGACTATGTTAACAATTTTTGTTATTTATTAATTTATTTTGAAGTAATAGTAAAATTAATTTTACATGAACTGATAGAGTATACCTTTGTAGTATTAAACACATTACCATTTAATTTTTCAAATAAAAAAAATAAGGGATAATTTTATTTTTTCATAACATTAACAAATCGTCATCTTGCCCCAGTACTGGGGAAAGTATCAAACTAAGCATAATGCAGTGTAACGTAATGTTGAAGTGTTTAGTTGTGCAGCTAACAATAGTCACAAATAAAAATGCCCTTTTCATAATTGGAACATTCCTCATGCCACCACTCTTGGCATTTACAACACTGGCTCTATTCTTCTGTTGGTGGGTCACAATGCCGGAAGTTGGCCTTAAACGCTTTTTGAATTTTTTGGGAGGAGGGGGACCAGCGGGGGAGGGGGGAGGTCTTGTCCCCGCCGAACGGTACTCTCCTCGTACCGATCGGACGCTTGGAAGTAGAGATACGGACCCCGATAGGGGTTTTCTTTCTGGAGGCTTAGGGGGGGGTTCTTAGCGGATGGCAAAAATGTCTTCCTCTGGTCGCCCTCTTTCGAACGACACCTCCCCCGATCCCATGCACCCCTTATCCCCAGAGGAGATAGAAGCGCAAGGTCGCGCGAACAAACACACAGACAAACAAGCGTTTACAGGATTTAAATAGAATGGACAACATAGTTAGTTTAATAAATTCCGAAACACGGGGCCAGATGACGAGCTCGTCATCTTGCCCCGGACTGCTTGTTTAAAAATATTCGTTTTCATTGCCATGAAGGAAGGCGATTAATTGACATTTATTCATGGTAGTAAGTAGTATTTAAACTAAGTTACTCGTAAATATTAAAGAGAAACGATATATCTTACCTGTATCTGTAGCAGAGCTTATTTACACATGCATAAAAGTTATAACGGGGCAGCGGAAAATAATCAAAGCTTCACAACTGACACAAAAATGGCGATTTCAGCGTCTCTATAGTATTGTTTAACGAACGGCCGATAGGAGAGCCAGTAGTGTTCGGTTGATGCTGCCACCTAACGGAAAACGGAAAAATTAAGACATTCGTCATCTTGCCCCACTCTTCATCTTGCCCCGGTCTCCCCTATATTCAAAAGGATCTTTCATGTATTATTCAAAGTACTAAAGTTTAGCCGCGGTAGGGTTCGGGTCGAGTTGGAGTTATTTTTTTTTTTCGTTGCGGGTCGGGTTGGGGTCAGTTTCGGATTGAATTTGATTACGTACAGGTCGGGTTGAGTTTGATATTTACGTATCAGGTTTGGGCTAACGAGATAGTTCCAAAAAAAAGTCTATAATATTTTTTCAGATGAAAAACCATATATGTGAATATGAATGAGTCTTTACATGCATGGTTATTTTTCTACATAATAGATAGAGCTAATATTAAAGATGTGATTGGAGACTATTTTTTCATAAGGTCATGCAATTGTAGATCAATTTTCTTCGATTTCGGGTTCCTGTTGGATTTCGGTTCGGCGAAAAAATATTGTCAGATTCGGGTCAACAAATTTTTTTGTCGGTTTCCAGAATTTTGGGATTTGGGTCAAGTACTACCCGACCAACGTAGGACTCTAGTCTAGATACCCTCCATACATTTAACTCAAATTTTAGGTGCGTTCGTAATTATATAAATACGTAACACCAATAGTCGCCGTTTGGTCTTTCCGTCTGTCCGTAAATCCGCATATAGCAGCGCAAAAACTACCCAACTGAATGGTTTGAAATTTAATATATATATAATCGTTGCATAATTTTGTCGAGTCATTTCAAATTTTATGAAATTCGAATCAAAACTTAAAAAATATATTAATGAAAGTTCTCTTCATTCTAATAAATCCTGTCATACATAATCTATATAATAAAAGCGCAAGTCATGTGACTGAGGATAACAAATCCGGGCTAACCACTTCTTTTTGTCATATTCCAGGCGGCCATTTTTATTCAAAATTATTTTTTCTAATAAAATTGCATAAAAGTTACATTTTTAGAAAGATCGGTCAAAAAAATTGTTTGTTTGAGAGATGAGTTACATTAAAAAATGTACAGATTCTGAAATAAATTCAGTTGAAATTAGGTTAACAGCCCAATATTTATCCCAATATACATTAAAGTAAATAAACACAAGAGATTCGTACATCGTGAATCATAGAAATATTAAACCATGGAGATAATCATTCGCAAAGCAAGATCTCCATGGTGAATTTTGCTGAAGAAGACAGAAGAAAGGAATGCTCATTTCGTTCATAATAGACGATATAATTCATTACAAAACGATGATTTTTTTTTTTTTTTTTTTTTTTTTTTTACATTGTAAAACTAGTTATAGTAAAAACGCACTTCATTTTACACGTTTAACGTACAATTTCCAACTTCTTCAAAATTAGTGACTTGCACCTCTTCGCCTCTAAACACCCCACTTCTCATTAAAAATCTCAATTTGTCTTTGTGTTTTGTTTAAGCCTTGTCAAACCGCAACGTTTGGTCGAAACCAATTAAATTTTAACTGTTTTAAGGGTCAAGAATTTAAACCGATGTTTTTTGTTTATTGTTTTATTTTCTAACGCAAAAAATTTGGTGAAGAAGCTCATTATATATTCTATCAGCATTTCGAAAAAGCATTGTTAGAATTAAGGAATAAATTGTTCAATTATTTCATAAATAAACTTCGTTCGATTTTAATGCGGAATTACTTAAGTGGTTAAGTTGAAAATCTACTATAATTAGAATTAAAATTACACTGCTAAGGATAGATAATATTAAAATATTTAAATTTTTACTACATTATTTAATCTGAAAGAAGAAAATAGAAATCTTAAGTATGAAGAATTATTTTTCTTTTCCAACATTTTTCTAAATAACTAAGTTACCAAAATATTTTTTATTCAACCAGTTAATTTAAAATGTGTGTAAATGTAAATATATAAATCTTATTAACTTAAAAAGTTATTTAAGATTTTAGACTATTAAAATGCACGACAAAAGAAAGCTCGAATGAAATAAAGGCCTGGAAGCTAATTTTTTAAGCAACAGAGATACTTCTTGTTTTCAATCGCTGGAAAAACATGCCGTCATTTATGCTAGAATGTGATATTTGAATATAGCATAGGATATGGATATGTCCAGACCCACGAAACATCTAGTTGTTTCAAGTCAATTTATGGAAAGAAACTAATGTATTAGCGATTGCTGCATTGCGTATCAGAATTATGAATGTTTCCTCATTAATCATTATCTTTTTCATTAATTGAAAAAATGGATTTTATATCTATCTAATTTTATAAATTAATGTAACTGTTCAAAGTGCTTGGATCTAATTCTTAGAAATATGTACATTTGATTGATTTTTTTTAAGTTGCTAAATCAGGCGTGAAACCAACAGAGTGAAAAAGATGGAATGTCAAGTCGCGATTCGAAGCATGGCGCGCCAACGATCTACCACTGAGCTACCTGGACGATCTCCAGCCTGGCATTCTTCACTCTTATAACTTGGAAAAGCTGCAACCTCGCAGCACAAGATGGAATGTCTTCATGAACCACAACTCCTATGTGGCAAACTTGAGATACAAACTGCCAATTAATAAAGCATGGATGAATGTAACTTATATAATATGCAGAAATGGCACACGCCCGTGAAAATACCATTTGAAATTTTTAACTTGCTAAATCAGGTCTGAAACCAACAGAGTGAAAAGGTGCCCAGGCCTGGATTCAAACCAGGATCATTGGCATTGCACGATAATGTTCTACAGTTGAGCTATCTAGACGATATCCAGCCTGGCACTCTTCGCTCTTATAAGTTGGCAAGGCTCGTCATGAACCACAAGAAGTAAATGTGATATGTTTATCAATGCTGGATTAATTGACAATTTCTGTCTCAAGTTTGCAACAGTATTTGTGGTTCATGAAGACATTCCATCTTGTGCTGCGAGGTTGCAGCCTTACCAACTTATAAGAGTGAAAAGTGTCAGGCTGGATATCGTCCACATAACTCAGTAGTAGAACATTGGCACGCCATGCCGATTGGTGGCTTTAAATTGGTATTTCTACAGGCATGTGCCATTTTTGCAAATTGTAAATCTGTGTTGTTGCAAATCTAAATTTGTGCACATTATATCTGCTATCTTCGTGGTTTGATTAATTGGGTATAGGACAGTTGTCTTGTCATTCAAAGAAAAAGGATCAATTGCGCTGGAATTTTGTAGACAGAGATTGCCCAGTTTGCCTGATGGATTTTCCACTACCGAATATGAATGGTATATGTTAGTGGGACGTAAAAACCAGCTTTTTTTTATTACTAGAAGTTTCAAATTGGAGATAGTTCACGTTATACTAATTATACAAACTGCGTTACTTCTTTTATCCTAAAATAACTCATTTGTGCTGTTTTAGGAGGGGGGGGGTACAGGGATTAGCGCTGACATTGTGACATGTATGTACGTGTAAATAACTGAATGCGAAACAGGTGGTCTTGTTTGGAGAATGGGTTATTCTATTCTGTGTAAAAGGGAGAATGGATGTATCCACTTCTGCCAACTGCCACATTCTTTCACATTCCTGGACAATCTGTTGAGTGCAATGCACGTGTTTAATTCCAAGAGTGTGAGCTATCAATGGATGCATTCTGCGCTAAATTGTATGCGTTCTGTGAATTTTAAGAATGGCAAAATAAATCCGAACTTTAGAAGAAAGGATTCACATCATAGATGAGGTGGAAAATAATCCTTTTGAGAAAAAAAAATGAACATCGCTAAACGTTTAGGTATACCGCCATCAACCCTGAACTAGATAATTTCGAAAAAGAAAGAAATTAGAGAGCAGGCTGATAAGTATGGAACTTCTGCAAAAAAAACAGAAAAACTAGCAAAATCTCTACTTACAGTGAGTTGGAAAGACTTCTCTTCACTTGGTACGAACAGGTTCCTGCGTCAAATATTCCTTTGGATGGGATTATTCTTCGAGTGAAGGCACTTGAAATATTTGCCTCATACAGCATGGATAGTTTTTCTGCATCATATGGGTGAATTTCAAGTTTTAATATCGCCGTGGATTGGTATCCAGGAAATTATGCACCGTAGGTGCCGCAGTAATAAATAATGATACCATAGAAATGTGGTTCGAAAAACTTCCGAAATTACTAGAAGGATACAAGGATTGTGACATCTATAATGCAGACGAAACAGACCATTTTTATAAATGCTTGCCAGAGAGAACGCTAGCGTTTAAAGGAGAGTCTTGTCAAGGTGGTAAACATTCCAAAGAAAGACTTACAGTGCTACTATGCACATATAAGGACGGTTCTGATAAACTAATAACCCTCGTTATTGGTAAATCTACTAGACCTCGATGCTTCAGGAATGTAATGAAACTGCCAGTAGTCTACCACTTGAATGCCAAAACATGGATGAAAAATGATAATTTTACCAAATTTCCTTATGACTTTGATAGATCAATTGGCGTTCAAAAAAGGAAAGTCATTTTATTTCACAATTGTTCACAATTGTGATTTATTCACAATTGTTCAGCTCATTTACCAGATACGTCGTCTTTGAAAAATATAAGTCAGTTTTTTCCTAGCTAATTGTACATCTGTCGGACAATCTCTTGATGCTACTATAATGAACTGTTTTAAGCAAATGCGGTTTTGTGCGAAAATTTAATGATGAATGTTCAACAGAAGGGGAAGGAAATAATGATGATGGTGACGATACTGCTGAAGAGTGGTTGCGTGTAACAGAGGATGTATCTGGTGTTAAATTTAGCGATTATATTTCCATTGATCCATATGTTGCGACATGTGGTGTCCTAAGCATAAAAAAATGCCAAAAATGATGCAACAAGTGAAAATAATGGCGAAGAAGCAAAGGATAACGTTCAGGCCGATGAAGCTGAGCATACACCAGTGCCAAATCTGTCAGATGTAATTACGGCATTTGAAAGTGTACGAAATTTTATATATGCACATTAAATTACAGAAAATGACCAGAAAAATGCTGTACATCTTGAAAATTTATTGTTTAATTTAAAAAATGAACGAAAAGTCCAACATAAAATTACTCACAATAACAATCAATAAAATAATTATTGATATTTTTAAATAAATATAAATTTTCTACAACTTCGATTTATTTCTGTTACAGTTTGGTAAGTAACAAATTAGTATTTATTAGTATACTGTACACATTGCATGTATTAGTAATGCATAAACGTTGTTTTTTTTTCGTGTTTTGGCGTTAACCTGCATTCATCGTTTTCCCGCATTCATCCTTTTTTTCACGCACCCCTCGAAAAACGATGGATTGAGGTTCTACTGTATATGAAAACAACAGGGAAGAGGATTTACAGATCACTTTAGCAAGATCAAACTGAAGATGTGGCTCATACACTAAGAATGCTTTGCAATGGCTGATTTTTTTTTCTTGCGAACATTAACTATATGCTCTTTTATTTTAAAGAGAATGCCGGTGTAAAACCTTTCAAAAATTCACACAACCCTCCTCCCTCCCAAAAAAGTAATCTTTCTTTCCTTTGACTTATGGAAAATCTTCTAAACTATTCGTTTTTTTACGTAGATAAACAATAGAAGTTTTAAACACGAAAGCAAATCGAGAAAATATATTATCAACGTACATTATACACTTCTGTTTTAATGATGTAATTAATGAACTTCTTGTGGCACACCATATATTTTAAATGAAATTAGCATGAATTATATATGCTTTCGTTATTATGAAGGTAATATCATATATAGTAAACTAATTAAAAATAAATTATGTATCCCAATAATTTGTTAATAAAGCATCTGCACGCACCTTGCACTTTACTGACGCGGCTTTACCGAATTTCATGCACTTTTGAAGTTTATATACAACGAGGTATATTTTTATCGCGTTTTACTTTTTTCCCGGACTTTTGATACAGGCAACATTTTTACTTACCGGCTGGTTATAATATAAGTATCTCTATTTGTAACTGACTGTAGCTTGAAGGAATAACCCGAATGAAACCAAAATCGGTACATTTACTATTCGAGAAGGGGGAAGAAGAGTGGAACAATAAAATAAAATAGTTGCAGTAATCGCCGACAGATGGCGCTTCTGAGTGTGAAATGTAATGACATACAAGAACAAAGAATGAAGGCGTAAAACCGGACGGAATACCTAATTTATTGGAAAATGTCACAGTGAATGTGCTTACGCTTTCGCATGGCGGTGCTGATCAGGTTCAGGTTCCACATGGCCTTTGTTCTGCAGGACACAATCCAGGCGGTGCATGACGTGCTCAACTGCAGAATATAACGCATCAGGAGTGATGTTTCGCACATGTTGTGGTATGCGATCTTTTAAGTCAATGTAGGTTTGCCACACCTTCATGTTACACAATAGATTTTAAGGCCCCGTAGCGGCATCTGTTGACAACTAATGCAATTATTTTTTATTGTTCCATTCTTCTTCCCTCTTCTTGAATAGTAAGTGCACCGATTTTGGTTTCATTCGTGTTATTCATTCCAGCTACAGACAGCTTCAAATAGAGATACTTATATTATAACCACCCTGTATATATAAATGTGATATAAATTGTCACTTAGCACTGAATATATATGTATACATACATAAATGACATACAGAATTATATGTATAAGTCTCTGTGTGTATATATACGCATAGAAAAAAGAAAGATTTTTATAACTATATTGCTTTAGCAAATCTATATATGTAATAAATAAATGTCCTTATAATTTCCTCTGATGTAAAACGTTTGTGATTGAGGAGAGATTTCCTTAGTAAAGCCTCTTTGATTGTTTCTCATGTAGTGACCAATTCCTGTCACAAAGATGACGAGGAAAAATCCCCTCCGTGAAACTTTTGGGAAACACTTAGAGGGATATCTCAATCATATAACATTTGAGTAAAGACTAAAATAATAAGAAAAACTGGTCGGCCTTCCTTTATATTATCTCTAAATCTTTGAATTTGATAGTTTATTTTAGTTATTTCGAAGGACCTCTTATCTATTTTTTTTAAAACCATAATTTTAGAATATCATTTTGAGATATTATTAAATGGCTTTATGAAAAAAATGATTTAATAAAGAAACAAGAAAGAACAATCATGCGTTAAACATAGATTATGAAACACTTTCCAACACATTTAGAAAAGTTCAACTAAACTCCACCGTTTAGTAAGTTGAAAGATGACGTCTAAGTAAGCAAAGTCAAAGTAAAACCGGGCGGGGAGGCCTAACTTTCGGCTTTAGCTCAACTAGCCCCGCCTACATCTAAGTAAACAATTTGGAAAACGTTTAACACATTTGAAAACCCAATTTCAGCAATTGCCAGCTACAATTGGAAAAGTATTCAAATTACTTTGTGAAGCCCTGTTTATGATCTACAGATTTATATATATACTACATAGTATTCTACAATTTAGTTCAGTTAGGAAACTCATAACAAAGTTAACACTTCCCTTTCAGCAATTTCCGTGAAAGAGCGGAAATGTAATCGAATTCTTTTGTGCGGCACTATATATTATATAAAGAATTTTTACACACCATGTAATATGCAAAAAATTAGTTAAATTTAAAAATGCTTACCACAATTGAAAACGCACTTCCAGCAATAATTGCTCATAGACAATACTCTAACCGAATTGTTTTGTTTGTCCCTGTAAATTAACTATAAATACTATGCGCACTTTTTCTACTATAAACATCTTCCAGTGCACCCCAGTACTGTATAAAAGTTCCAATATGTTTGAAATAGGGTAACATTAAAATACAATTTTTCCCCATATACCCTAATATAACAGAATTCTTTTGAATGTCTCTGTAAACGAACTATAAATTCTACACATTTCATTTTCGATACCGAACATGCCGTAATAGACCTCAATAACATATATCAGTATGCCCACTAAAGACCATTGCCACCCTCTTAACTCCGAAACGGCTGCTGCTATATTCATAAAAGTGGTGTCTATAGGTATAGTAAAGTAGCCATGCGCTACTCAATGAAACCGCCTACGGTGCCACCTGGTGGAAAACTGCGGAGTTAGCATTCCTATCTCGAAAACGGAAAGAGATAGAGAAAAAAAAGGATTTACAAAGTTGTAGAACATCATCGATTTAGTGCGAAAAGACACCTTGTGTACATTAATGCGAAGAATAGAACGGTTAAAACGCGCATTTGTTTTTTCGTGATTTCCTACACTGTGACGTGACAAAACGATCTTAGAAAAAAAAAACTAGTTATAACAATTTACCTTTATTTGAGATGTTAAAATCTCTCACCGTCAGCTGCAATGCACATTTGGATCCTTGTTTGAATTTCACGTTGCACACGTTGGAGCATAGAGGGTAACACGTTGGCACAAGCGTCCGTCAAGCGTCGTTTAAGGTCCTGCAATGTTTGTGGAGGAGTCGCATACACCTGCTGCTTCATAACTGGTTGTTTATTTCTTTCTAAGATCATTTTATCACGTCACAGTGTAGGAAATTACGAAAAAACAAATGCGCGTTATAACCGTTTTATTCTTCGCATTAATGTACACAAGGTGTCTTTTCGTACTAAATCGATGATGCTCTACAACTTTGTAAATCACTTTTTTTCTCTATCTCTTTCCGTTTTTGAGATAGGAATGCTAACTCCGCAGTTTTCCACCAGGTGGCGCCGTAGGTGGTTTCATTGAGTAGCGCATGGATACTTTACTATACCTAGACACCACTTTTATGAATATAGCAGCAGCCGTTCCGAAGTTATGAGGGTGGCAAGGGACTTAATGGGCATACTGTACAGGGTGATCTTTTTTAAAGTGACAGTGTTTGGAGCGCCCTGTAGCACGATCTAATAGCCGAAATGGCACCAAACTTTGTATTTAGACTAATCAAGACATGGGAAAAAGGATTCCGTGAAAAAAAAATAGTTCCAAAAATCGCCGTTAGGGCATTTTGTGGCGCTTTGCAATGTATAAAATGTGAGAAAAGTAAAATACTAACACATACAATCGTACAGTTAAATTATTAATGTTTATTTACTACATTAACTTCCCCGGTGAGGAATTAAACCACCTTCAATGTGAGCATCGTTCTCAGAAATAACACCGTGCATTCTGTGCACAACGTTCTCCACAGCCGTACGTAACATATCACGAGGAATATTCCGCACTGTCTTTGTTATGTTGTCCTTTAGAATAGACAAATTTGATACTCCACCAATATAAACTTGAGATTTCAAATAACCCCAGAGCCAAAAATCGCATGGCGTGAGGTCAGGGGAACGAGGTGGCCATGCAACTAGAAAACTCCGACTTATGACTCTATCATCAGTGAAGGTTTGGCGCAACAGCTGCTTTTCCTTATTACCAATGTGTGGCGGAGCACCATCCTGCATAAAGATTGTCTGTTGGAGACGGTTTCTTTGCTGAAGTTGTGGAATAACAAACGTTTGCAGCATTTCGTGGTACCTTTCTGCATTTATGGTGCACGTTTCGGGTCCTGTCGGAGTGATGGTCTCAAAAAAGAATGGCCCAATTACGAATTCGGTTGTGAAACCACACCAAACAGTGACTTTTGGGGAATTTAATGGGATTTCATGCACGGTCGGTGTGGGGATGCTCAGAAACCCAAATTCGGCTATTTTGTGTGTTTACGGACCCATTGAGATAAAAATGGCACTCATCTCCCCCACAGAATGTGCCATGGGAAAGCATCATCAATTTCTACCCTGTCAAGAAACGATAGAGCGAATGTCACTCGCTTATCATAATCACTTGGTTTCAGTTCGTGCAAGAGGCTGATTTTGTAGGGATAAAATCCAATAACGCGCCGCAAAACTCTCCATACCGTGGAATAATTCATGTCCAATTGTCGAGCTACACCCCGGGCACTGCTAGTACCAACAATGGTTCCCTGCGATCCTTCGACAATTGCAGTTGCCACATCAGTTATTACATCTTCTGATACTTGTTTACGTCCTCTCCCAGCGCGAATGGTCAGTGACCCCGTTTCCTCGAACTTCTTAATCATTTTCTTAAGACCATTCAGCGATAAAAGCCCCTTTCGTAATTTTTTTCTGGTTCGAAATTCCCGAAGAGCTGCGGATGCATTACATTGATTCATATAATACAGCTTCACCAGTAACGCACGTTCCGGGAACGTGAGAGGCATGGCCACTGGAGCTCGTTTACTTCAGCTGAGATTATTTGTCGGAGCTGTTATAGCTTGCTTTTATAGCCCCTATTACTGGCGCTGTCATCGCACAACATTTGCATTTTTCTTTGATACCCGTGTTTTATGCTAATTCTCGTTATTGTAAGCTACAGCAGCGCCACAAAATGCCCTAGTGGCGATTTTTGGAGCTAATTTTTTTTGTTCATGGAATCCTTTTTCCCATGTCTTGATTAGTCTAAATACCAAGTTTGGTGCCATTTCGACTATTAGATCGCGCTACAGGGCACTCCAAACACTGTCACTTTAAAAAAGATCACCCTGTATATAAATTACATGGTATTCCGAGTGTGTTTACGTAAGTTACTGAATGGACAGACAGACGGCCAGACAAACCGAAGTCATAAACGCTTTTCAACTAAATTGGAAAGTGTTAAAAATGTATTTGTGTTGGTAAAATTTGAATCATCTGTATTATAAAGCAAAACATGTTCGTTAGTAATGTTGACGTCATTTTGACGGTGACAACGAATTAACCAATAAATTTCTCTTTTAATGCAATTTTTTTAACTTCTAAACATCGCACAATTTTTACTTATTTTATTACATATTTATATTTATTATATTATTTATTATATATATATTTATATTATTATTTTATTATTACTTATTTATATTTACTTATTTATATTTACATCATAATTATTTATCTTGATTACATATTACTGAATATTTATTCGAACAAAGTTTAATTTTTCGATAATTTGAACAGTTGAAGTGAACAGAAATATATTTTGGTAACTTTGGTTTAAAATAATATTTGTTTTAAAAATTAGACTAGCCAATATAAGAGTAGTTTTTTTAATGTAATTATTTTTATAGGTTTATAATAAATTCAATCTAACCTTTTCATTTTAAACATTTTCTTTTGTCTAATTTTGAGGGATTCCACCTCGTTTAATTAAACGAAATTACTAAAATTTTAAATCACATTTCTCCTACAACTTAGAATTTTTTGAATATGTTTTCTTTTTTGCATACTTTTCTCACGTGTGCTCTATTCTCGACTATTAAATAAATAGTTACGAAATTCATTAAATTGCGAAAAAAAAACTTCAAATTATTCTGGAAACAAATAAAATATTTATTTCTGTAGACTACATCTCATACAGTTCTCACAGTAACAAAGATAACAAAATATATTTATTTTCCAAATTTATTTTCATCTAAAGAACTTTGCTCAAAAATTACACAGCTGGCTTTCTCAATTTATTTAATTAAACACCTTACGAAATAAAACATAGATGAGAAAGCAAAATATTGAACTTCCAAATTAACAAATGCACGTTATTCTCTCTCTAAAGTTTTTAAAAATATTAATGAAATTCCAAGTGCTCAAAGCAGATCTGTTTGTTTTAATCAAACTTTTATAATGAATAATTCAAACTATCAAGAAAGTTTAATAAAGACCTTTTTCAAATGAAAAATTGAACAATAAATCACGGATCTTCTCTTAAGTTATAAAACATTACGCTTCTTTAAAAAGAAAAAAAAAGATTAATGACCTACCCTTGAGAAATAAAACACAGCTGGATTGATCGTAATTAAAAAAGGAAAATTTATTCACTTGCTGCTTTGTTAAGATTTGGAGTCAAATTATTTTCAGAAATTATGTTTTTAGAAAAGAGTATTGATTTCTTGTTCATACTGTAATTTTAATGCGAATAAAAGAGGTAAATAATTTATAATAAGGAGTAAAAATATATGTATAAAAGTTTAAAAAGTTTAAAAAAAGTTTTAAAAAATACACTTTTACAAGCATTTATCCATAGCTGCCAACTTTTACGCTTTTTTCCTACCACTAAAATTTTATGGTAAATTTTACCTTATTAAATAGCCGAAATCCTGTAATTCAATAACGCAAAAATTTCTATTAATTTTTAGTGGTTGCAAAAAAAGTGTAAAAGTTGGCAGCTATGATTTATCTAAAAAAACACGCAAACGTTTATACAACTCATGTTTTTCCAAAAGAATTCCGATACAATAACGTAAATTTGGTGTAGATCGCGATTATGGTAAATTCACCTCTTTGATTTATGCTTGGTAGAAAGCGCGAAGTGAGGAATTTATTTAAATTTATATATCCTTATTTAAACTTATTCAGGATTTCTAAATTGTTTTCACAACGTATAAGCATAATTTATTAATATATTAAACTATCTATTTATTAAAGCGTATTTTTAAATATATATATGTATTACGCTCTTTGTTTTTTATTTTTATTTTATTTTCTAAGATTCTATTCTATTTTATTTTCTTGTTAGTTAGCAATCTAAAAAATGTATATTGAATATGTAAAAAAAACCTATTAGAGTTTTCAAATTTTAAAAAATGGTTTTCATCCATGTTCTATACACCAGAAAGTATTTTCTGTAACCCCGAAAGCTCCGGGTTTATCCTCTGATTATGATGAATGCGAGAAATGTAAAATCCAGCATAAAGCATAAATAGCCAGAATATTTTTTTTAAAAATATATCTATTTCAAACGTTCATAACACAATGCATGATTATGTGGAATGAATTTTGTTGTTGTTGTTGTTTCGGTGATTAGAATGTATGTAAGTCACAGAACTAGAATCCGAAAGAATACTCGTACATTTTTTTTTTAACTTTTCTATTCCAAAAGAGGCAGAAATGCTTGTTTTCAGGTATCAAAAAATTGTTAATCCAAATTATCGACAGTTTTCTAGGTATGTATTTTTTTTCCTTCTCAATTCACCATTTTTTTTTAACTCACTGTAACTTGTCGTGGCAGAAGTTTAATACGTAAGCATGCGTTATTCTGCAATTCAACGTAGTAGGTAGGAAAGTGTGAAGGAGTTTTGTTGATAAACTACTTAAATTTAAAACATACAAACGCTTATTTAATTTATGTCCCATATATTATTTCTGTTGTCGACATCCCTTTTTCTAAGCAAATAAAAAACGTAGAACGATAAATGAGACACCATATGAAAGGATTTTGAAGCGGCTTCTGACATAGTACACTTACATTTCGTTAAAACATGTATTTTGATTAAAAATTACAAGTGATTAAAAATTAAATCGTACTTTGTTGCCTCAAAACTAAAATATCTCAATAATGATTATAAAAAAAATGTTCAATAAGGATAAAATGGGACATACACTCTAAAAAAAATCCGTGAAAATACAAGAGATTTTCCGTAAAATTTTACGGAGAAGTTTCATTTTTCCAAAACAACAGTACAATTTCCGTAAATGACATTAGTTCCGTAAAGGAGATTTCAAATCCGTAGATATGCAGAAAGTTTTCCGTAAATTTGAGGGATTTTTTTCAAAACAGTACAATGTCCGTATTTCCCCATTTCCGTAAATAACGTTCAGAGGTTTGCATACAGATATCGTCTTGCTTGAAATGTGAATTAAGATTGTTGTATTTATTAGGGTCCAGAGTCTTCTATAGGATCCAGGCCTGGACCGGTCCTACCCGTGGGCCTATTTTCTGTCATTAGACTCGGGCCAATCCTGGAGCTCATTCTAACCGGGCCCGTGTCTGTACGGTAATCTTTTGTGAAAATAATAATATTTTTTATTTTTTTGTGAAATCTTTAGAAATTTACTTTATTTATATAAATTACAGAAAAATATTTTTTTATACTTTTTTTTTTCTTTATAGTGCTTCCAATCATGAATTTTTTCACTGACATTTTAAAATTTTATTTTAATTTTATTAACGTGAGGCAATATTAGGTTCTTAAAGGTTTCGTAAAATAATAACTTTGCAAATTATTTGTATTAAACAAAACTGATTTGTCTTATAAATTCGTGAATAAAACTGAAATTTATTATTTTATAAAATATAATTTTAGAAAGTTTATATTTTTTTCTTTAAATTTATAAAAATAATTAATGATTTTTTCTTTACTTTTATAAAAATGAAGTTTATAATTTTATAAAGTTTATAATATATTTAGTTAGTTTATAATTTTATAAATTAAACTAAATTAATTTAGACTAAATTAATAAATCCAAATTTAAACATACCTATCCCAAGGTCATTAATTTCCAAAATTTTCGCTAAAAATCTATTTTTTTTTTTTTTAATATTTTTAAGGTTTCATAAAATAATATTTTTGAAAATTATCGGTACGTAGGTGTTAAACTAAGCTGATTTGTCTTATAAATTTGTTAATTAAACTACAATTTATTATTTTATAAATTATAATTTTACGAAGTTCATATTTTTATCTTTAAATTTATAAAAAATAATTAACAACTTTTTGTTTACTTTTATAAAAATGAAGTTTATAATTTTATAAAGTTTATAATTTATTTCGTTAGTTTATAATTTTATAAATTAAACTAAATTAATTTAAACTAAATTATCAAGTCCAAATTTAAACTTACCTATCCTAAGGTCATTAATTTTAAAATGTTCTCTAAAAATTTATTTTTTGTTTCGATTTTTTTCACAAAAGCTCTCAGCAAAGATTAAATATAATAATTTAATTTATTATAAACTTGTTTATTCACATAAGTTTTTAGAATAAAAGATAAAGAAAATTTACTTTAATAGCATGTAATAAATACGTCTACTTAAGATAATTGTTTTTACTGGAATTGATAAATAGATCAACAGACAAATAATTTTAAAAAGTATATGTACTATTGCAAAAAAAAAAAAAAAAAAAAAAGCAATCATTAGTCTTAATACAATGTTTTACGCATATAATACATAAAAAGTTAAAATTTATCTGTTATAAAGCATCAAATAATAAAGCAAGATATTAAATAAAAATTATGAAAATAAAATATTGAAAAGATCCATCTAACTATGGAACTTTTTAAGTTTTTGCATTACTAAAAGCATCTAAAATAAATAACCACATTTGAAAGAACGAAGTGTCCAGTCGTAGCCCGCCAGTTTACTACACAGAAGTTTCCGCGTTCGAACCCCCTCCGTGGCAAGTGTTGGTTATTTACTGAAAACTCGCACAAGAAAAAAAAATAAAAAGTGTTATAAGATGTTCCTTGAGATCCAACCAGTGGAATTCCAGTATCTAAAAACTACGAAAGATATCTGTTAAAAAACGGAATTTTTTTTTCCGTTAAAATACGGAAATAGTACTGGCGCGGCGTCTCGATTGCCAGTACAATTTCCGTTTTTTTTTTCAGGAAATGTTTTTCTACAGTGTAGTTACTGCACGGGTTTATTTTATATTTATGATTAAAAAGCAAAATTCAAATTCAAATGCTCAATTTATTTTTCTTTATCCATTTTTTTCCCGAAACAGATGATGTCACCCTCTAATGCAGTTAAACTACGATTGACATTTTTTTTTTTTTTTTTTTTTTTTTTGCGTTTGCGTTTGCGTTTGCTTTTTTCGGTCAGTTTTTACTGCAACTTTGATGGAACAAATGAGATGATATTCTGGCTTGACTAATTTTGTTTGCAGGTATTTTTAGTCCTTAATATTTTTTTAGAAGTTTAAACCTGCACCTAAAACGTATTAGATATTGCTAAAAAATATTAGACTGCAGTGCGAAATCTTCGCACGGGTCCACTGGTTTCTTATTAATTCTATGTTTCAAAAATTACAGAGAAAGTTTAATAGAAATTGTTACAAAATTCAGAAGCTAATGATCAATGGAATTAGGAATTCCACTAAATGAAAAATACTTTTTTCAAAATCTATGAAAACTGCAGCTTAAAAATGCCAAAACAATGGGAAATATTTCGGGTATTACTTGGCTGTATGTTTGGCTTGATACATTAAAAGCTTTTGGTATTTCTTATTGAGCAATAACTTTTATTTTAAATTAAAAGGCACTTTAGATATAAAATAAAAAATACATAAAAACTGTATCAAACATTAAAATTTTTAAAAAAATCAGACGAAATTTCTTTAAAAAATCAAATTGCTATGCAGAAATTTCTTTCCAAATTTGGTAGCTTTAACAGCTTGTATCATCACGTTGGATATATGCAACGTAGATAAAGAGTCGATGTCTTTTCGAGAGTCGATGAAGAAATTTCAATATGAAGAGATAATATATGAAGTATAAAATGTATAATATGAAGAGGTAAACAATTCACATAGATTTTATACAATATTTGTAACTTTTTTTAACTTCAGTAAAAGACGATTTATTGATTATTGCTATCCTTAATCATAGATTGTTCATAGAATACCAACAAACAACGATATTGAGTTGACATACACACACACACACACACACATACACACACTTTTATAATATGAAGAGGTAAAAAATTCACATAGATTTTATACAATATTTGTAACTTTTTTAACTTCAGTAAAAGACGATTTATTCATTTTTGCTATCCTTAATCATAGATTGTTCATTGAATACCAACAAACGACGATATTGAGTTAAATTTCCATATCAAAGGTCCCTTTATCACTTCAGCTCATTACTTCTTCGGATTCCTTTATTACTTGGGTGTGGTTATATGAACTTCGAAATTACACACACACACACACACTTTTATAATATGAAGAGGTAAAAAATTCACATAGATTTTATACAATATTTGTAACTTTTTTAACTTCAGTAAAAGACGATTTATTCATTTTTGCTATGCTTAATCATAGATTGCTCATTGAATACCAACAAACGGCGATATTGAGTTAAATTTCCATATCAAAGGTCACTTTATTACTACAGCTCATTACTTCTTCAGATTCCTTTATTACTTGCGTGTGGTTATATGAACTTCGAAATTAAGGAAATTAAAAAGAATGGAGACACCTGGAAATAGACTTGTTGCAAAGAAAAGATCACTTTTTTTTACAATTTTGCGCTCATAAGTTTAAAATATTTATAAGAAATACATATTTATAAGAAATATTTATGCTTGTTACAGATATGCAACAAGCATTTTTTGTAATAAATTTATATTTTTATGTTTAACATTTTAAAAATACTTTTTTAAATGCTTGAATTGATGCATTTTAACAACTGGATAATTTTTTTTTCAAACCGGAGTTGTTGAAGTGAAAGGGTTAAAAATTACTGTTTATCCACAGCTGACACAGGCAATTATTATACACACACTTTTATAATATGAAGAGGTAAAAAGTTCACATACATTTTATTCAATATTTGTAACTTTTTTAACTTCAGAATTGTTTTTATCTAAAGGATCAGAGTCCATAAGCCGTGTTTTTGGCCCATGAAATAAGACTAAAATTCGATTTTGTTATACTGACTTAATTATTTCACTTTTTAATATTAGAAGGTTTATCCGGTACGATTTCAACAATTTTTTTTTTTGCATTTTTTTTTTTTCGGATTTATATAACTTACACAAGCTCAAAGTTCGTATTATTCGTAGTTTTTGATGAAAAATACGCAATTCCTCCTAATTTTACCTCAAATTTTAATATATTTTTTTAATATTTTACTATGAGCGCAGCTTTGCAACATTTTTATTTTTACATATATTGTACATTTTGATGTATTTTATAATATATGTAAAGAAGAAAGTGTTGCACGATTGCGCTTATATAAATGATTGAGGTAAAATTAGGAGAAATTGCGTATTTTTCATCCAAAACTACGAATAATACGAACTTTGAGCTTGTGTAAGTCATATAAATTCGAACAAAATGCAAAAACTATTGTTTAAATCGCACAGGATAAGCCTTCTAATATTAAAAAGTGAAGTAATTAAGTCAGCATAACAAATTTGAGTTTTAGTCTGTTTCGTGGGCCAAAAACACGGCTTATGAACCCCGATCCTTTCAAGTTAAGTTTGCTATTAGTTTTCAACGTTTAATTTTACTAAACTTGCAATCATAACAATAGAAGAATTTTTTTTAAGTAAACCTTTTTTCAAATTTTTAACATGAAAATTTTATGTTTCTAGCTTTTTTTAAGGACTAGTGAGACAAAAATTCTCTCAGAGAATTTTAGATATTTAAAAAAAAAAAAGTTAAATTCAATTCTTTCTAGAACTTCTTTCTTTAAGTGCAAATCAAGATCTAAATGTTATGGAATCCAACGTGATTAAAATGTCCCAAAGTGTCGGAGCTTCCCTTATTCGTACTTTTCTACAACTTTAAATTTAAAAGACTGCTTTAAAAAAAATCCTTAACCTAGTTCTTTAGGGACATAAAAGAAATCATAGGGATCGTTAACTAAAATAACGTCTCAATTTCTAATGGTTAGCTGATTAAAAAACTTCAGGTTTAATGAAATTGGAGATGTGTGAGAACTTTTATTTTTTTCCTGAAAGGTCAATGAGGCACTTGTACATAGTTTCAAAAATTTAATAAGAAAGAACTTTGTGTTAGTAAATCTGTTCTCCTTAGCATATTTTTTAATTCTTCAAACGCTTCTTTTATAGACGCTGTTAGTAGTGATAAATTCTCCATTTAAGCAATGATTTAAAAAAATCATTTAAAGGAAATAAAAAAATAAAATTTAAAATGTTAAAATCTACTCCAAATTTTAAAATTTTGGAGTTTTAAAATTTAAAATATTAATATAAATATTAATATTTATATAATAATAAAATATTAATATAAATTTAAGAAAAGGTTAAGTACAATTCTTTCTTTAAGTGCAAATCAAGATCTTATGGAATCAAACGTGATTAAAATGTTCCAAAGTGTCGGAGCTTCCCTTATTCGTACTTTTCTACAACTTTAAATTTAAAAGACTGCTTTAAAAATCCTTAACCTAGTTCTTTAGGGATACAAAAAAAAATCATAGGGCTCGTTAACTAAAATAACGTCTCAATTTCTAATGGTAGCTGATTAAAAAGCTTCAGGTTTAATGAAATTGGAGATGTGTGAGCACTTTTTTTTTTTTTTCATGAATGGCCAATGAGGCACTTCTACTTCGTTTCAAAATTTAAATAAGAAAGAACTTTATGATAGTAAAAATGTGCTCATCAGCATATTTTTTAGTTCTTCAAAAATGTTTTATAGATTTCTAACGTATCGTAAGAAAAAAAAATTGTTTTGCATCTTCTATCGGTTGCCCCCATCTTTTAATTTGCATTCTTAGAATAATAATTCCTCATAAAGATTACTTTATAATTACTTTTTACGTGAGATTTGAAGAATAAGCAATGCTACTAATGCAGCAAAAGTTTTAGCAACGGCAATTAGTCCTCTGACCGCTTATACCGCGATTTCCACGGGTAAGACATTTGTAGAAAAAAAATTATATAATACACCATTTTTGAAGTAATTTTGTTATAAAAACTCTACACTCAAAGGATGAAAATTGCAAATGATAAATTTACTATATAGGGTAAATCCAGGTTAGATGCCCCATCGGGTTAGTTGCCCTAATTACTGTATTTCAGCTAGTAATTGTGTGGCAGAGCTAAAGACGTTCTTCTACTCTCGATTGTTATTTAAAAACATAGTAGACAAAGTTACATTGATTTAGTTCTTCAAATAAAACTTATATTCATCAAAGAAGGTAAGTTTGACTTTTATTTTATGTTTCCGTAAGATAGAGACAGGTAGAAGATGAAATATAATGTACTTACTAGAGATTTTTCATGAAATATTTAGTAAATGTTTTGAAACAGGTATCGAATAATGTGTTAATTATAGATTGCAGCCAGGGGTCGGAAGTAGCGAAACTACAGTAGTCGCTATTTTTTACTGTAGTTTCAATGTAGCGCGCTACATTTTGAACAATGTAGTGTAGCGAGTAGCGCGATACAAAAAATCAGTAGTTTGTAGCGAAAATTGACGCTACTTTTAACGCTACTTTAGGGGGGAAAACATGCCATTCTGCAAATCACGTGGCCGAAACTTGCTTCTTTTACGCAAAATTTGTTCTTCTCAACAATTTTCTATTCTCAACGCATCGCATGACGTCATAGATTTTTCCCATTGATGCTTGCTTCTAGAATCATGTTCTATATTATAAATATCTCTCTTGCTACAAAATTTGTAATGAGTGTATAAACTAACATTTTGGAGACAAACACAAAACATTTTCTTGTATCTTATATTTCTTAATTTTTTAATGTCCTCGGTTACGTCGCAGTTATTTAATTGTATCCCAGCAGACGCAATATAATGAGGGGTTGCTTTATTACTTAATCCTTGTCTTTCATTTCTAGTGTAAATTGAACATTTTCACAAAATTTGAAAGCAGCGAAGTAGTGACTACTTTTGAAAATTAGTTTGTAGTCGCTACTTTTTTAAACAAGTAGTTGCAGTTGTAGTTAACTACATTTTTGATAAAGTAGTTGTAGTTCGCTAAAATAAAAAAAAAGTTTTTCCAACCCCTGGTTGCAGCCATATTTGTTCCTACTTCCAGAGCTACCGGCTGGGGCATCTATCCTGGATTAAAAGGATACATGCCCCACCTGCATGGGAGATGTATGCCTCACTTGTGATGCGGAATAAGACGCCCTGTTTATAATTATCCAATAATTTTGTTGTGAGATATTTTTTTTTAATCTTCAGGATTGTGAGAAAAAAAAATCAGTTTCTTCTTTTGGTTGACCATGGCCTCTCTCAAGCAAACAACTTTTTTGAATGATCTTTCTAAAAATGTAACTTTTATGCAATTTTATTCGAAAAAATAATTTTGAATAAAAATGGCCACTTGGCATATGGAAAAAGAAGTAGTTAGCCCGTATTTGTTTTCCTCAATCACATACACGACTTGCGCCTTTATTATATTGATTACGTATGATAGCATTTAATAGAATGAAGAAAACTTTAAGTTTTGATTCGACATACGGACGGACAGACGAACGGACCAGACGACGATTATAGGTGCTATGTATTTATATAATTACGAACACACCTAGAAATAACTTTAAATTAAATTATTTGAAACTATATTAAATGCGATTCATTCCAGAACGTCTTTCTTCGATCTTAAATCAAACTACGAACTTAATGAATTCCAACGTGATTAAAAAGTTTCAAAGTGCCAGAGATTCCTCTATTTTACTTCGTACTTTTCTACGACTTTAAATTTAAAAGACAGTTTTAAAAAAAATCTGGAACTCAGTTCTTTAGAAATAAAAAAAAAATAATAAATAAAAATAGCATGGAGGAGTGTTACAAAAGGATTCGTTAACTAAAATAACGTCTCAGTTCCTAACGGCAACTGATTAGAAAACTTCAACCTTTAATAAAATTGAAAACGTGTGAAAAATGTTTTTATTTTTTATTTTTTTTTTTTTATAAAAGATCAATGAAGCTTTTTAGGTGCGTTCGTATAATTATATAAATACGTAGCACCTTATAGTCGTCGTCTAGTCCGTCCGTCTGCCCGCATACAACGTCGCAAAAACAACTCAACCGAATGGGCTTAAATTTAATATACAGGGTGATTTTTTTTAAAGTTGTGAAAGTAAAACCCTATAACCAAAGAACCATTGATCTAAATGACCTGAAATTTCACCAGTATGCTCCCAAAGCAATGGGTATTTTTTAGATATAGTTAAAAAAATACTTAAAATCGCACCGACAGATGGCGCTCTGGGTTAACATCAACTGGTTTCCTTCCTCTACCGGGTTATAGGCTCAGTGAAGTAGTCTGTTCAAATTTCAAAACCATCTTCCGTAAGTCTTCTAACGTCATTGGACCTTTTCTTAAATTCTTAAGTGTCTAAATCTCTTTAAGAGCAGTTGCAGCACTGTCATTATTCTGATAATACAGTTTCACTATCAACGCACTGTCCGTCTATGAAACAATCATTGCGAGAATATCCGTAGAATAATGAACACGAGGTGTGCATGCTTCATGTTTTTATCGCCACTGTAGGTGTGTCGTGCACAAGCTCGTCTCCCGACGTTGCTGTATATACAGCGCCATCTGTCGGTGGGATTTTAAGTTTTTTTAAACCACATCTAAAAAATACCCATTGCTTTGGGAGCACACTAGTGAAATTTCAGGTCATTTGGATCAGTGGTTCTCTGGTTATAGTGTTTTACTTTCACAACTTAAAAAAAAAATCACCCTGTATAATAACGTTACAGAATTATGTCGAGTCATTTCAAATTGTATGAAAATTGAATCAAAACTTTAAAAGATATTAATAAAACTTTTCTTCGTTCTATGAAATCCTAACATACGTAATTAGAAAAGCATAAAAAAACTTCTCTGAAACATCATAAAAATAAGGAATGCGCTAGGCCTTTCTAAAAAACTCTTTCTTTCTTCGTCAAGCGCAAAGAAGATTTGCAACCCCCTTAAAGGAAGGAGCAAGATTCAGTCTTGCTGCTGCCTTAAAAATGGTTGCACTTCTTTGCGCTTGACGAAGAAAGACAGTTATTTCGAAAGGCATAGCGCATTCCTTATTTTTATGGTGTTATTAAGAAGTTTTTTTTTTATGCTTTTATAGTATCACACTAGTTCATTCAATACTTTAATACGTAATTAGTTCAATGATATCCCATGATAGATAATGATTTTAGTTTGCCATAGTGATTACGTCTTATTTAAGATGGAGTCATATTATTTCCGTGTAAAAATCGAATTTGTATACAAAAATTGTTTAATTATAGCAATCATATTATCCACTGGCAATTTTTCGGATAGATGTTTCCCCAGAAATAGATATTAAATGGAAAAAGAGTCTTAATATGGATTTCAAGTTCTGAAATTTTCAAAGCTAAGCTTAAGTTTCCCATTGGAGTTTTCAGTAAATGTCAACAAAAGACAAAATGTTGCCAACTTAAAATGTACCTATTTTTTTACGGAAATTAATCATATCGTAATAACAGATGATATAGTTCATTTCACTGAAACAAAAATCACCAAGAGCTGAATATTTGTAAAACTAGTTATAGTACGAACGCACCTCATTTGTAACGTTTGACGCACAATTTCCAACTTGTTTACTTAGTTTTCCAAATTGAAATTAAAAAGAAATTTATGAAAATACGAATTTTTTTATCAGCATAGTTTCCAAAATTCTTAAAAGAAGCCCTGAATTTTTAATGTATCAAAAAAATTAATTATTTTACATTTGAGATTGATTTTCAAAACCTTTTAAACTGCATTCTCAGAATAAATTTTTTTGTTAAAACTACTTTGTAATTTACTAGCTATTCACAGGACTATTTTTCCCCCTAAATTTGAAGTAAACCAAAATTTTTATCCGCGATAGTTAAATGTGTATGCTTGTGTATGCAAATTTAAATATATATATATATATATATATATATAGCTCTTTTAGAAAAAAAGAAAATAATAATAAAAAAACATGTTTCTAGTTACACATAAATTATGAAATGCTTAACAATTGAACTGGTATACATTATCTATCATATATATTATTTCTATTGTCAACATCCCTTTTTAGCTCACAGGGTGTCAAAGCCTGAGAGCTAATGTGCCCGCCGGTTCTGTATGTACGTATGTACGTAACGCAATTACTCTTGATAGAAATAACCGTTTTGCTTCAAAATTTATTTATAGCTTCATTGTGATAAGGCGCTTCCCTGATTATTTGGGGGGGGGGGGGGTCATTGGTTAAGTATATAGGGAGAACGGCGCTAACCCCCTTTAATTTAGATAAATGGGTTTTTCATGCAGAGTTATCCGATATTCTTTAAATTTTGTATATAGGTTCATTGTGATAAGGCGCTTTCCTGATTAGTTTTGGGTTTTTTTATTAAGTATAAAGGGGGTAACGGGGGTTAATCCGCCCCCCTTGATTTAGATAAATGGGTTTTTCAGGCAGAATTATCCGATTTTCTTCAAATTTTGTATATAGGTTCATTGTGGTAAGGCGCTTCCCTGATTAGTTTTGGGGGTTCATTAGTTAAGTATAAAGGGGGATACGGGGGGCTAATCTCCACTTAATATAGATAAATGGGTTTTTCCTGCAGAATTATCCGATTAGCTTCAAATTTTGTATGTATGTTCAGTGTAATAAGGCGCTTTCCTGATTAGTTTTGGAGTTCATTGATTAATTATGAGGGGAAAACGGGGGGGGGATAATCCCCCCTAATATATTGTCGCTTTATTTTTCGAGGGGCTTATTTCAAATTCTTTGAAATAAGGGTATAATATACAATTAGTGTGAATAGCCTGTGAGTTCAATGCCCTCAGTTTAACTGGGCAGTTTTTTTTTTAACTATATGTATTGATGAAATGCATAGCAACGAATGAGGTATCATTCGAAAGGTTTTCGAATCGGCTTCTAGCATAGTACATTCGCATTTCTTTAAAACATGTTTTCTAATTAAAAATTAAATCAGCATTGTTTTCATAAATTAAATGAAAGGCCCCTCAAATTAGTGTTGCCATAAAAAATGCCACATTATATGATGTTTAACAATGATTATGAAAAGAAAAATAAATAGTACGAAAAATATAAAGTATGATTTCTCAGCACAGGTTTATTTTATATTTAAGATTAAAAAGAAAAATTGAAGAAAAAGACATCATCGATCGATCGAAGCTGTGTTATTTCACATATAGCCTAAAATGTATGCATTGTTATATTAAATTAAATTTTATATATGTATTTAATTTATATTTCTTTGTCTATTTCTTATTTTTTCCGAAGCGGATGACGTCATCTTCTAATGCAGTTAAAATACGATTGTTAATTTTTTTTTTTTTTTCTCGAGCGTGCCTTTTGGTATCTTTGATCAGTTTTTACTTTAACTTTGGTGGAATAAATGAGATGATATTCTGACTTGACTAATATTGTTTTCAGATATTTTATGCTTAATTTTTCTTTAGAAGTTCAAACCTGCATTTTAAAATATTAGATATTTCTATAAAATGCAGTGCGAAATACTAGCACGGGGCCACTGGTATAACATATTTTCCTTAATAATTATTTACCTACATCAAAAATGTGTTGAATGATTTATTTTTCAGGAATGATAACAAATTTCGAATAATTCTTGTAATCCCAAACGATTGTTTAGTTTAGTTTAATTGAGTTTTGACTGTAGAAAAACTCGCAAGGTCTTTTCAACATCAGATGGAAAATATGGTTTTTATAATAATGGGTGGTTATAAAAATGGGTGGTTATAATAAAAGTATCGCTATTAGGAGCTGTCTGATCTTGAAGGAATAACCCACATGAAACCAAGATCGGTATACTTACTATTCAAGAAGGGGTAGAAGAATGGAACAATAGAAAAAAATAGTTACAATAATCACTGGCAGATGGCGCTTTTGAGTGGTAATACAAGATCAAAGATTTAAGACGTAAAACCTCATGCCTAATTTATTGGAAAATGTCACAGTGAATGTGGTTACGCTTTCGCATGGCGGTGACGATCAAGTTCAGGTTCCACATGGTGCTGGAGGACACAATGCACGCGATGCACGACGTGCTCAACCTTAACTGCGGAATATAACGCATCAGGAGTGACGTTTCGCACATGTTGTGATATGCGATCTTTCAATTGATTGAGATTGCGACACCTCCATGGTACACAACGACGTTTGTACCGACAGCCCCCGTAGCGCCATCTGTTGGCGATTATTGCAACTATTTTTTATTGCTCCATTGTTCTTAACCCTTCTCGAAAAGTAAGTGTACCGATTTTGGTTTCTTTTTTTTTTTTTTTTTTTTTTTTTTTATTCTTTAAAGCTACAGACAGCTCCAAATAGAGATACTTATATTATAACCACCCGGTATACATAGTTTTAAATTTGTTAAATTTCGTAGTGTTGAGGTCTCTTTACAATCCGGCTGACAAACACACACACGCACATTTATTATTGTAGTAATAAAAGTGCACAGAGAAATTTCATACGGTTTTTGCAATTTAGTTATCTACAAAAGTTTTATTTTAATTTCAAGTCTACTTTACTATTAGCTTACATTTTACATCGTTTAAATTTTTCACGAGCAGGGAAGACCGAGCTATGCTCGGTCAAAATTAAATTTGAGTTCGAATATCATGACCCATGACCAAAATGACCCACTAATTGAATTTTCTCGAACATGTGACTTAGCCCACCAGTCTTCTCGTGCCGGAAAACCATAGGATGCAAAATTTAGTGTAAATTGAGCCGCTTTTTAGATATTGACCACAATGACCCAGAAATAACCCACTAATCGAATTTCTCGAACATGTGACCTAGTCTAATGATTTTCGCGTGCCCGAAACTCGTAAAATACAAAATTTAATCAAAATCGTTAGAGCCGTTTTTTAGATAAAATTAATTTGACCCGCTTTGACCCAAAAATGACCCCCTAATCGAAAGTTCTCGAACATGTGACCCAGCCCAATAGTCTTTTCGTACCCGAAAATAGTCGGATACAAAATTTCGTCAAAATCGTTTGGACCGTTTTTTAGATACAATTAGCTTGACCATGACCCAAAATGACCCACTAATTGAATTTTCTCGAACATGTGACCTAGCCCAACAGTCTTCTCGTGCCCGGAAACCATTGGATGCAAAATTTAGTGTAAATTGAGCCGCTTTTTAGATCTTGACCCACAATGACCCAGAAATGACCCACTAATCGAATTTTCTCGGACATGCGACCTAGCCCAATGCTTTTATCGTGCTCGAAACTCGTAGGACACAAAATTTAATCAAAATCGTTAGGGCCGTTCTTTAGATAAAATTAATTTGACCCGCGTTGACCCAAAAATGACCCACTAATCGAAAGTTCTCGAACATGTGACCCAGCCCAATTGACTTCTCATGTCCGAAAATGGTCGGATACAAAATTTCGTCAAAATCGTTTGAACCGTTTTTTAGATACAATTAGCTTGACTATGACCCAAAATGACCCACTAATTGAATTTTCTCGAACATGTGACCTAGCCCAACAGTCTTCTCGTGCCCGAAAACCATTGGATGCAAACTTTAGTGTAAATTGAGCCGCTTTTTAGATCTTGACCCACAATGACCCAGAAATGACCCACTAATCGAATTTTCTCTGACATGCGACCTAGCCCAATGCTTTTATCGTGCTCGAAACTCGTAGGACACAAAATTTAATCAAAATCATTAGAGTCGTTTTTTAGATAAAATTAATTTGACCCGCGTTGACCCAAAAATGACACACTAATCGAAAGTTCTCGAACATGTGACCCAGCCCAATTGACTTCCCATGCTCGAAAATGGTCGGATACAAAATTTCGTCAAAATCGTTTGAACCGTTTTTTAGATACAATTAGCTAGACCATGACCCAAAATGACCCAAAATGACCCACTAATCGTTCTCGAGCATGTGACCTAGCCCAATGGTTTTCTGGTGCCCCAAAACGGTAGGATACGAAATTTCATCAAAATCGTTAGAGCCGTTTTTAAGATAATTTTTGCATATATATATATATATATATACAGGGTGATTCATAAAAGATGGGCAGAACTTTAAGGGGTTATAGTACACTTAAAGACAAATAATATTAAATAGGAGACTAAGGGTCCCAGACGTATTCCCAAGGAGATAGGGGGCATTAAAGTTTAGGGTCCGAAATTTCAAATGATTATAAAACATGGAAAAATTGGTCGATTCGTTTGCGGTTTTTGCAAAAAATTTTCTTTATGCCAGTATTTTCTTGAAATAAAATTTTAAAGTTCAATTTCAAAAAATGCCGATAGGGGGCGCTTTAGACTTTGGAGTAACAAACAACTATTTTTTAACGTTATTTTTTGTATTTCTTTAAATGATTTCGAAAGCTTAGACTTAAACTTAAATTTTGATCTAAAAATCTGAGTCCTAACGAGTAGTTAAGTAGCGTAAACTGAAATTTGAAATTTGAAACCCTTCTCCCCCCAGAACAAAAATCAGTTATTCCCGATCTTTGTGTCGTAGATTAGGCACTAACTACTGCCGCGTTTTGCTAAAATTATTCTTTATGTCAGTATTTTCTTGAAAATAAATTTTAAAGAAAATTTTCAAAAAATTCCGATAGAGGGCGCTTTAGACTTTGGAGTAACGAACAACTATTTTATACCGTTATTTTTTGTGTCTCATTAAATGCTTTCTAAAGCTTAGACTTAAATTTTCAGCCCAAAATCTGAATCGTTAGACGTGGTTAAGTTTCTGGGGAGAGGGGTTTGAAATTTCTACTCCTGAGCACAGTTCAGTTTACCATGTCCACACATTGTGTGCTGTGATACGAGGTAAAAAGACACAAATTAGGATTATGTTACCAAAGCATATTTATTAACATGTAATCACAATAAATGTTCAAAATTGTGACCACCAGAGGTTATGCACGCAGAACAACGGCGACGAATGGAACGGCGAACATTCGCGAAAACATCAGGCTTTTCGAGCACTTCCCCTACAGCGGCGGAAAGTCTGGCGACCAGTTCCTCGGGGGATTCAATGGGTGTCTCATACATAAGAGCCTTCAATCGTCCCCAAAAAAAGAAATCGAGGGGTGAAAGATCTGGCGAGCGAGCAGGCCAAGCAACAGGACCACCTCGACCAATCCATCTGTTCGGAAATGTGATGTCCAGATAGTTGCGGACGTCTCGTACGTAATGGGCTGGCGCTCCATCGTGCTGGAACCACATGACCCGCCGGATGCGTGGAGGAACAACGTTTAACAGGTCTGGCAGCACATGTTGCAGAAATGTGAGCTATGTTTTACCGTTGAGGCGTTCAGGAAGAAGGTACGGTCCGATTAGGTGGTCTCCGAGGATTCCTGCCCAAACATTGATGGAAAAGTGTCTCTGATGAGCATGTGGATACGTAGCATGTGGATTGACATCCGCCCATACATGTGCATTGTGTGTGTTAAATGTACCTTCACGTGTGAAGGTACATTCATCGGTGAAAAGCACAGTTCGTCCAAAATGTGGATTTAGCGCGTTCTGCTGCAGAAACCAGCGGGCGAATTCAATACGATTTGGATAATCCCCTGGAGACAGTTTCTGGACTCGTTGCACATGAAACGGGAGCAAATGTTCATCCTTCAGTACCCTCCAAGTCGTGGACTGTGAGGTATCCACCTGGCTAGCCACTGTTCGTGTACTTGTACTTGGCTGCGCCGCTACTACATCCAGAATGGCTTCTGCAACAACTACTGATTCGTCCTTTTTTGCACGACCTGCATTCGACCGGGAAGCGAGAAATGATCCCGTCTCACACAACTGTCTGTGCAAGCGCTCGAAAGTTTTGCGGTTAGGCAACCGCCTGTTAGGAAATCGCTCTCCGTACATTCGTTGTGCCTCTGCACCATTTCCATCTGCCGCTCCGTAAATTAAATGCATCTCAGCCTTTTCCTTATTCGTGAAGGGCACCATCTTCTGATTCATTACTACAGCGACTTACACTTGACTCACCGTTCAGTGGTTTTTATGCCTGAATCGTGTCGAAATTTTGCATACGTGTTCTTCTTCTTCCCCATTTGACATTTGCATACTTTCTGTTTCCTTCTTCACCCGGTGACTAGCGTCAGGAATGGAGCTTTAACGTTTGCATGAGCGACGTTTCCAACTGTGCCAGTGCCTTTATGAGTGAATTCCGACTATGCAGTCCTTGACGAAAGTTGTATTTTTGCCTCGTATCACAGCACAGAATCGTTGGGCATGGTTAAGTAGTGCAAACTGAACTATGTTCAGAAGTTGAAATTTGAACCCCCTCCCCTCGCTACTGAACCACGCTCAGCGATTCAGATTTTGAGCTGAAAATTTAAGTTTAAGTCTAAGCTTTAGAAAGCATTTAATGAGACACAAAAAATAACGGTATAAAATAGTTGTTCGTTACTCCAAAGTCTAAAGCGCCCTCTATCGGAATTTTTTGAAAATTTTCTTTAAAATTTATTTTCAAGAAAATACTGACATAAAGAATAATTTTAGCAAAACGCGGCAGTAGTTAGAGCCTAATCTACGACACAAAGATCGGGAATAACTGATTTTTGTTCTGGGGGGAGAAGGGTTTCAAATTTCAAATTTCAGTTTACGCTACTTAACTACTCGTTAGGACTCAGATTTTTAGATCAAAATTTAAGTTTAAGTCTAAGCTTTCGAAATCATTTAAAGAAATACAAAAAATAACGTTAAAAAATAGTTGTTTGTTACTCCAAAGTCTAAAGCGCCCCCTATCGGCAATTTTTGAAATTGAACTTTAAAATTTTATTTCAAGAAAATACTGGCATAAAGAAAATTTTTTGCAAAAACCGCAAACGAATCGACCAATTTTTCCATGTTTTATAATCATTTGAAATTTCGGACCCTAAACTTTAATGCCCCCTATCTCCTTGGGAATACGTCTGGGACCCTTAGTCTCCTATTTAATATTATTTGTCTTTAAGTGTACTATAACCCCTTAAAGTTCTGCCCATCTTTTATGAATCACCCTGTATATAACCACCCACAAGATTTGCTCGTATTAGAATATATGATAACTCTACTAACACTGCAGTTATTACAAAACAGGATTTTTTTTTTTTTTAAGTAAACTACTTTTCAAATTTTTAAGATAAAAATCTAATGTTTAAACTCTTTTTAAACATTAATGGAACAGAAATTCTTTCAGAGCATAATTACGTTTAATTTTAGAAAAAAAAAAGATAATTAAATGCGATTATTTCCAGAATTTTTTTCTCAAAATGTAAATCAAGTTACGAACCTAATGAATTGCAACATGATTAAAAAGTTCCTAAATGTCAGAACTTCCCTTATTTAAATTCGTACTTTTCTACAACGTTAAATTTAAGAGACTGCTTTTTCAAAAAATACTGAAAACTAGTTCTTAAAAAAAAAAAAAAAATGGAGGAGAAATATAAAATTGTTCATTAACTAAAATAATGTCTAAGAAAAATAATTAAATGCAATTGTATCCAGAATTTCTTTCTCAAAATCTAAATCAAGCTATGAACCTAATGAATTGCAACATGATTAAAAAGTTCCTAAATGTCGGAGCTTTCCTTATTTAAATTCGTACTTTTCTACAACTTTAAATTTAAGATACTGCTTTTTAAAAAAAATACTGAAAACTATTTCTTTAGGGATTAAAAAAAAAGCATGGAGGAGAAATATAAAATTGTTCATTGACTAAAATAATGTCTAAGAAAAATAATTAAATGCAATTATTTCCAGAATTTATTTCTCAAAATGAAGCAAGCTACGAACCTATTGAGTTGCAACATGATTAAAAAGTTCCTAAGTGTCGGAGCTTTCCTTATTTAAATTCGTACTTTTCTACAACTTTAAATTTAAGAGAATGCTTTTTTAAAAATTACTGAAAACCATTTCTTTAGGGATTAAAAAAAAGCATGAAGGAGAAATATAAAATTGTTCATTAACTAAAATAATGTCTAAGAAAAATAATTAAATGCAATTATTTCCAGAATTTATTTCTCAAAATGAAGCAAGCTACGAACCTATTGAATTGTAACATGATTAAAAAGTTCCTAAGTGTCGGAGCTTTCCTTATTTAAATTCGTACTTTACTACAACTTTAAATTTAAGAGACTGCTTTTTAAAATAATACTGAAAACTATTTCTTTAGGGATTAAAAAAAAAGCATGGAGGAGAAATATAAAATTGTTCATTAACTAATGTCTAAGAAAAATAATTAAATGCAATTATTTCCAGAATTTATTTCTCAAAATGAAGCAAGCTACGAACCTATTGAGTTGCAACATGATTAAAAAGTTCCTAAGTGTCGGAGCTTTCCTTATTTAAATTCGTACTTTTCTACAACTTTAAATTTAAGAGACTGCTTTTTAAAAAAATACTGAAAACTATTTCTTTAGGGATTAAAAAAAAAAGCATGGAGGAGAAATATAAAATTGCTCATTAACTAAAATAATGTCTAAGAAAAATAATTAAATGCAATTATTTCCAGAATTTATTTCTCAAAATGAAGCAAGCTACGAACCTATTGAGTTGCAACATGATTAAAAAGTTCCTAAGTGTCGGAGCTTCTCTTATTTAAATTCGTACTTTTCTACACTTTTAAATTTAAGAAACTGCTTTTTAAAAAAAAATACTGAAAGCTAGCTCTTTAGGGATGAAAAAAAGCATGCAGGGGAAATATAAAATTTTTCGTTAACTAAAATAATGTCTGAGAAAAATAATTAAATGCAATTATTTCCAGAATTTATTTCTCAAAATGAAGCAAGCTACGAACCTATTGAGTTGCAACATGATTAAAAAGTTCCTAAGTGTCGGAACTTTCCTTATTTAAATTCGTACTTTTCTACAACTTTAAATTTAAGAGACTGCTTTTTAAAAAAATACTGAAAACTAGCTCATTAGGGATGAGAAAAAACTCATGGAGGAGAAATATAAAAATCGAATCAGCACCAATTTATATCAAGGTCTAAATGAATATAAAGTTTTATTAAATTCATTGACTTAGTTCTTGAGATATCACTATCGCTAAAATCGTGTAAATCCTGAAATATGCAGCATAGCAACGACACCTGTTGGGCGACTTACACCAAAAATTAATCAGCACCAATTTATATCAACATCCAACTGAACCTAATATTTTATTAAATTCTGTGCAGTTCTTGAGACAGAACGCCCACAAAATTTTTGTCAGATACAGACACACAAATGGACAGTTTCTAAAAAAAGTCAAATCTTGTTCAGGACCTTCTAAAACGTATAAATCCGTCGAAAACCGAAAGTCGAAGATTTTACATGAATACAATACTTTCTGAACTAAAAGATCTTAAAACATCATCAAAAACTTATGCGCTAGGCCTTTCGAAAGATCTGAGTTTTTCTTCGTCAGGTGCAAAACAGACGTGCATCTACTATGAAAGCAGCAGCAAGACTGAAGTGAGATATAAAGGAAATGAAACAAGACACAGTCATGACTGACGTCGTCGTCACGCTAGGTGAAAGAAAAGGCACTGCGAAATGCGAGCCGCGTATGTTCCTTTCTGCCATTCCGAACAAGATGCCGCTTTCAGGGAAAGAACGTGGGGAAATCGTAAAGATTTATTACCTGAATGGACAAAATGCCGAATTTTTCATCCCTAAGAGACATTGCGTGTTTACCGCAGAAACCATGGATTACGGTGAGGCCCGTGCACTGTCAAAGCTGTACGGGACTTGATTCATAAATTTGAAGAAACTGGATGCACATGCAATCAACCTCGGTCTGGACGACCTTCCGTTCCTGTGGAAGCTGTTGCAGAAGTCCATCAGACGATAAACACAGTTCGTCCCGCAACTGCACGCGGTGTTTCACGTGTTCTGGATCTGCCGAATTAAACTGTACGCAAGATTCTGAACTCTGTTCTAAACATGTTTCCGTATCGATTACAGCGTGTCCAGATGTTGGAAGCGGGAGACTATCAATTACGGCTAAATTTTGCAAATCAATTCCTTATCCGGTACGATGAAGATAGCAGCTGGCCTTTACGCATTCTGTGGACAGATGAGGCGCATTTCTCGTTAACTGGTAACGGGATTTCGAAAAATTGTGTGCACTGGGCAGAGAATAATCCACATGATGTTCATGCACGTCCATTACACGAGGATAAAGTGACTGTGTGGTGTGGTATAACGAGTAAGTTCATCCTCGGCCCTTACTTTTTTGAAGAGGTTACTGCCGGTGATCACCAAACGAGTACAGTAACGAGTGCTCGCTATCTGGACATGTTAACTCATTACGCGATTCCCGCATTGCAACGGCAAAATGCTCTATCTGAAGTTGTGTGGATGCAAGATGGCGCTCCTCCACATGTCGGGTCTTCAGTCAAACGTGTCTTAACTCAACAGTTTGGTGACAAAGTTATCTCCCGTCATTTTCCGTTTCCGTGGCCACCAAGGTCTCCTTATCTCACACCAATGGATTTCTGACTGTGGGGATATCTTAAATCCAAAGTGTATCAGTTTCGTTCTCAAACTGCATCTGATTTGAAAGATGCCATCAGAACTGCGATTCAAGAGATTCCTATTGCCATGATACTTGCTGTAGTGCTATCCACCATCAGCCGCATGCAAAGTGTCATCGTGTATGAAGGAGGTCATGTGGAAAATTTGTGAAACACAATAAAATGCTTTATTTTATGCTGCTTCTCTGTCCTTATTGGTTGTCCTCACTTTTAGCCTATCTACCGCCGGTGATTTTCATGCTACAGTTGCCGTTCCAACGCTATTTAGGGTTTTTCACAATGGAGATCACATTCCAATACAAAAAACTGGGTGTTGCCATTTGATTTTTTCGAAATTTTCTCACTGTAACCGTAACTGTTTGAGTGACACTGTTGTTTTCCATATCATTCTTGAGCGCATACCTCAAAACACCTTTTGCCAAAATTTCATTCAGTTTCTGTGAATGGTATGATAGTTAGGAGCCCAAATGTCGGGATAGTTTTTTTAATCACCTTGTATATACTGAACCTTTAATGATTGGTGTTGAAATAAATAACTGATAATCAAGTAATCAATCTTTACTGGTTAATGCAGTTAATCAAAATTTAGCACTACGATTCCAAATGAAAGCGAAAATATATGGATATGGGGTTTCCAAATTTCTGTAATTATTCATCAATCGACCGATTTTTTAAATTGTAATGTGCAATTAGGCATATTTTAGCTATGTTTCGTAGCATAATTTTATATGACGTTATTTTTAAAGTCAAATAAACATAATTTGAACAAGAAAATGTATTTAATAAATGCAATAAAATAAGTAGCGCATTACATATGAGAGACATTTTATAAATAAAATTTCTGACTCACAAAATATGTTTACATTTTTTAGTAGAAACACGTAAGATTGTCATCTATACCTTTGCTAGATCAAGATTAATAGACCAGCGTGTACAATCAATTTTAAAATAAATACAATTTAGAAAATTCATTTAAATTTTATAGGTTTGGTTGATGAAAAGTAATTTAGAAATTTTTTTAAATAAAATAAACTATATATAATTATACAGAGACATTTTATTAAATAAATTTTCATCAATTGACCGATTTTTTAAAGTGTAGTGTGCAATTAGCCATATTTTAGTTATGTTCTATGTATAACTTTGCATGAATATGTTTTTAACATGGCTGTGTTTTGTATGTACAAACTTTATTCTGTGCAATGGTAATAATATTATCAAACCTTTTTTTTATGTGGCCCGCGGTGGTAAACGAGTTTGACATGCTTGAAATACAGTGTCGTGAAAAATCGAAGAATGTGGAAAATAGGATAACAAATATCTCGGCTATTAACTAATTATCCTATTGACTTCATTCTTTATGCAAAATTTATGTGTTTTTTTTTTTTATTGTCTTTTATATTCACTCCTTAAAATAAACAATTTCAAAAATGTTTATATACCTTTTATCAGAAGGAATATTTCGAGAGTCCGAAAAAAATAGTTCCGGACAATCGAGGTTGCTGAAATTCAGTAAGCTTCTTCCCATTATTACATACTAAGTACATACCAAATTTCAAGTCTCTATCTCAATTTGTTTGGGAGATAGAGCGTTTATAGACACACAGTTTTTTTTTTTTTTCCCTAAAAATATGTTTTTCAGAATCTCCAGTGTCTAAAACATGTAACTCCGACCAAAAAAAAACTCGATTTTTAAAACGATTACAAAACTTACCCTATACTACGTATGATGGGTAAGTATAACAAGAGGAGTAAGGTCAAGAGAGCGTAGTGGCCATGGAGTTGGTCCATCCCATTCCAATTCACAGGCCAAGAAGTTTTATTGCACAACAAAACTGTTAATAATGAACTATTCAATCAGACAACAACTTGGAAATTGTACGTCAAACGTGACAAATGAGGTGCGTTCGAAGTATAACTCGATTTATAAATATCCAGGTCTTGCTGCAATAGCTGTACAAAAATTATTTTATGTGCAGATTTTCATATTATAGGTATTAATTTTATTTTATGAAATTAAGTTTCAATATACTTTTACAAACAATTAATTGCAATTATGTTACATTAAAATTATACTATGCGCCAACACAAGACAATGTAAGAAAAATCAGCGTTATTATTTCACTGAAAATATGAATTATATCGTCTGTTATTATATGATAGGATTCATTTCCGTAATAAAATAAGTACATTTTAAGTTGGCAACATTGTATGTTTTGTTGACATTTACTGAAAATTGCAATGGGAAACTTAAGCGTAGCTTTGAAATTTTCAGAACTTGAAATCCATATTTAGACTCTTTTTCCATTTAATATCTATTTCTCCGGAAACATCTATCCAAACAACTGTCGGTAGATTAGAGGATTTCTATAATTAAACAATTTTAGTATACAAATTCGGTTTTTAAATTCAGTAATATGGAAATAATATAACTATATCTTAAATAGGACACAATCACCATGGCAACCTAGAATCATTACCTATCATGGGATATCATTGAATCAATTACGCATGATAGGATTTAATAGAATGAAGAAAACTTTTATTAATATATTTTTAAGTTTTGATTCGATTTTCTTAAAATTTGAAATGACTCGACAAAATTTTGCAACGATTATACATATTAAATTTCAAACCATTCGGTTGGGTTTTTTTTGCGCTGTTATATTCGGACAGACGGACGGAACAGACGACGACTATAGGTGCTGCGTAATATTTATATAATTACGAACGCAGCTAATAAAAGAATGTAATAAAAAAGTGTAATTAGTTATCTATGAAGGTATTTTTTTTCCTTCACGTATATTTTGCTAGTTTAAGTTTTAAGAAATTGCTAAAACTTCTATCATTACAATCGATGAACGCCTTAAATAAACTACTTTTCGAATTTCTAATATAAAAAAATGGATGTTTCTCGTTTTCTTAATGGGTAATCAGGAAAAAATGCCTTAAAATCCCTTTTTTTTTTTTAAGAAAAAAAAACTTAAATGCGGTTATTTCTCGAATTTATTCTCCAAATGTAAATCAAGCTACGAATTCAATGAATTCAAATTTGATTAAAAAGTTCGAAAGTGTCGGAGCACTTTTCTACAGTTTTAAATTCAAAGTTTTTTTTTTTTTTTTTTTAATCCCTAAACCTATTTTTTAGGGATACAAAAAACAAAAAAATAGCATGGGGGAATAGAATAAAAGAGTTATTTCACTAAAATAACGTCTCAAACTCTAATGGCAGCTGATTAAAAAGTTGCAGGATTTAATAAAATTGGAGATGGTTCAAAAAGGTCAATGTTACTTTAGTTTAAAAATTGGAAATTGGAAATTAACTTTGTGAAAGTAAGAATTTTCTCATCAACATAATTTGGAAAAATCTTGAGTTTTATACATTTTTTAATGTGTCATAAACAGAAAATCATACGATTAGTATAGATACGAAAAGTATAGATTATGAAACACGTTCCAACGCATTCAGAATATTCTTATAACAATTTACCGTTTAATAGTGCGAAAGATGTCTAACAAGAAAGGTCTCCATAAGCGCATACTAGGAAAAATTTGAAAAAAATACAGAATATTCTTTTCATGGGGATATATATATGTTTATAAAAAAAAATCTGCGGAACCTCTATATAAAGTCCATAAAAAAATTATGAAAATTTCGTGTTTTTGTCGATTTACCGCTGGTTGGCGACACAATGAAAAAAAAAACTTTTTTAATGATAAATACTCTTTTAGGGACAACTTTTTCTACTTTTTATACTGAACTAGTTTAAGTATGTTTAACTTAAAGAAATAAATTTTTATAACTACGGTTTTGCCATATACATTTATATGTATGTATAAAGAAAATTAATTTATTCTATGGTTTAGAACAAAATTTAAATTGATTAATAATGCTTAAATGCACAACAACGAATGAGAAATCATTCCAGAAGTTTTTTGAAGCGGCCTCTGACATAACACACTCACATTTCGTTAAAACATGTTTTTTGGTTAATAAATGCTGTTAATTAAAAATTAAATCGGCATTGTTTTCATAAATGAAATGAAATGTTTTCCTCAAATTAATGTTGCCAGAAAAATAACATGCAATATATGATGTTCAACAACGATTTAAAAAATAATAAATAGTACAAAAAAGATAAAGTATGATATATCCGCACGAGTTTATTACTTACCCATCATACGTAGTATAGGGTAAGTCTTGTAATCGTTTTGAAAATCGAAAAAAAAATTTTGACTTATTTACAAGTTTCAGACACTCGAGATTACGAAACACATATTTTTAGGGAAAAAAAATCGCCGTCCGTCTGTCTGTCTGTGTGCCTATGTATCTGTGTGTCTGTAAACGGTCTATCTCCCGAACAAATTGAGATAGAGAGTTGAAATTTGGTGTGTACTTAGCATGTAATAATGGGAAGAAGCTTATTGAATTTCAGTAACCTCGATTATCCGGAACTATTTTTTTCGGATTCTAGAAATATTCGTTCTGATAAAAGGTATATAAAAAATTTCGAAATTGTTTATTTTAAGGAGTGAATACAAAAAACAATAAAAAACATAAATTTTGCATAACGCATGAAGTCGATCGGATAATGAGTTGCCGAGATATGTGTAATCCTATTTTCCACACTCTTCGATTTTTCATGACCCTGTCTTTCATCCAAATTTCAATTCAAAGATATATTTTAATTGGAAATGAGACGCAGCAAGCCGTTAGTTAATATGATTATCAATTTTGGAGTAATAGAGCATTTAAAGTTTATGACGTCATCAAGCCACGATTTTATTCGAATTGCAATGCATTTTATAAATAGTTTACACATGTTTTATTTTCATATTTTATATTATGCATATCCATGATGGGTAAGTGCTACGGTGGCCCTCAACGACTAGTTTTATACTTATCGTTAAACAAAGCAATCGTATCGAAGCACGTGTAGAATAAAAGGTATGCTTTGTTATATTAGATTAAATTATATTTTAAATGCACTCAGTTTATTTTCCTTTGTTTCATGTTTTTCCAGAAGCGGATTCTTCTAATGCAGGATTGTTATGCAGTTTCTAATAGGATTGTTAATTTTTTTCTCGTACGTGCCTTTTGTTATTTTCAATCAGTTTTAATGTAACTTTGATGGAATAAATGAGATGAGAGTCTGGCTCAACTAATATTGTTTGCAGATTTTATTAGCCGTCATTTTTCTTTAAAAGTTTATACATCATCTTAAAAATAGTAGAAATTGCTAAAAAAATTATTGGACTGCAGTGCGAAATCCTCTCAGAATGGTATAAATAGTTTTCGCAATTTGAAAGAAAATCATTGAAATCGCTATCCATGAACATTTAAACAATTTGTTGTAATTTTTAAAAATAAAATATCTAAAATAATGAGTTTTATTTATGTACAAACATTTTGAAAATAGATTACACTAGATATTATTAAATTAATTGTTATTCTACTGGACAACAAGCTTCTTCTTAGATGGAATGAAATATTTTGGTTTCAGCAGTACATTAGCGCCATCTATTAAAGAGTAATAAAACTATAACAGAAACTTTGTTTCTAATTCTTACTCTCCAAGAGAAACATTCTACTAAAAAATATATATGTGTCGTGTTTTGCTTTATTAAAAAACGTTAAGAAAAGCGAAAGAAAAAGAGGAAAAATTAAACATATTTTAATTTATGAATTGTAGTATTGCATGCAACAAGTTTTCGATTTAAAGTCTTTAAAAAAAAATTAAGAATAGTGATTAAATATCCAGCTGCAATTTTAATATGTTTTAAAATACTTCATGAAGAATTGAATAACATTAGATTTTCAACAAATTACAATGGAATTTTTTCAAAACATAATTGGGGTTATTTTTATTCCTTGTCGCGACAAAGTACGGGTAAAACGAAGATTTGTCTTTATATCAAGTTCTTCAACTCGGGTTATTTTAATAAGCAGTAAATTTGCAAAAGATTTTGAAAGTAAATAGAGGGGAATCGTTATTCTTGCGAAATGCAACAACTGGAATAATCAACATAAATTTGTCAATGCAAATATGAGTTACAGAGACTGCGCAAGCCGGCATATTCCTACTTCCGAATGTTACTATTTTCTAATAGTAATCTTCACCTTATTTATTGAGAGAAATTCTGAGATTCAATAAGGTGAAGATTACTTTTCAAAAATAGTGGGATTTAACAGTGGGAACCATGCTAGCTCTGCGCATATTTTCCACTCTGTATCGTTTTTTGCTGTTTGTATAAGGATACGACCATCTAGGCTTACTTTATTATATTCTATGTAATTTCAATTGGCTTCGGAATGACATACATACCCCCCCCCCCCCCTGCCCCATTTCAACCCTCCGTCGTCAGTCGTCATAGCACTAGAAGATGCAATCCCTGGTCCTGTTTTTCGCACTTCTACAATTGAACAAAGCACGAAGAGTGAGCTAGGAAAAACAGAGCGGTCAGTCAGCCAAATGCGGTGCTACCATAGTTACTGACCTAAGATAATGACAGGGAAATTGACCTTGAGAAGTCAATTGAAATTACATATAGTATAATAAAGTACTGTAAAAAACACGATATTCAATCAAATGGCACTATAACGATAATTCTAAAGTTTATAATTACAACTGTAAGGCTAAGTTATGTACAAATTTTATTATAGCTTATTTGCTTATACTTATTTTATAATTGCAATTATATGTAGTCGTAGCAATAATTTAGTGATAAATTAAGATGGAGTGTTTCCTTTTTTCAGGTGAGGGTGGAGGAATAAAACTGCTATATACATGCATTCTTTGTTGTAAAGAAGATAGAATCACAGCTGTACACTAAAATTAAATTTTAAATAGCTAAAAAATAAACGCTTTATTTGAATTCAGTACAATTTAGAAATGGGTAAAATCAAAGAAAGTAATAACTCTTAGTATAAAAACAATTCAGTTATCAAATGTCATTTCTTTAAAGTATTTATTTATAGATTGTTTCATCCATCAGTTCGGCCAATAATTTTCTTTTATCTTCCAAAATGTCTATTACTTCAGGCACAACCATCTTTTCGTAGCAATCCACGTAATCTATCGCCTCTTTGTAAGGATTCTTAGCGAAAGCCAGAAATTTCTCTATTTCTTCTTCATCAAATTTGTCACCTGTTTTAAAATGAAGAAAATGTCATCTTTACTTATTTAAACACGTTGGAAATTGTACGTCAAACGTGACAAATGAGGTGCGTTCTTATTATAACTAGTTTCAGTGAAATGAATTATATCGTCTGTTATTATGATATGATTAATTTCCGTAATAAAATAAGCACATTTTAAGTTGGCAACATTTTATGATTTGTTGATATTTACTGAAAATGCCAATGGAAAACTTAATCCAAGCTTTGAAAATTTCAGAACGTGAAATCCATATTTAGACTCTTTTCTATTTATTATCTATTTCTCCGGAAACATCTATCCAAAAAACTGTCTGTAGATTATATGATTTCTATAACTAAACAATTTTAGTATACAAATTCGGTTTTTAAAATCATTAATATGGAAATAATGGGACTCGATCTTAAATATGACATAATCATCATGGCAAACTAGAATAATTACCTATCATAGGATACCATTGAATTAATTAAGTATGTTATGATTTAATAGAATGAAGAAAACTTTTATTAATATCTTTTTTAAGTTTTGATTCGATTTTCATAAAATTTGAAATGACAAGACAAAATTCTGCAACGATTATATATATTAAATTTCAAACCATTCGGTTGGGTAGTTCTTGTGTTGTTAGTAGCGGACAGACGGACGGACCAGACGACGACTATAGGTGCTAAGTACACTATAAAAAATGACCAATGTTTCTTATTTTATGAAAATGTACTATAACCACGAACGAAAATATAATATAATCTTCTGAGTTATCTGAAATTCCGAATAGCGTGTTCCATTGTCTTTTGAATCCCCAGAAAACAATACATTTCCAAAATTTAAAGAATTATTTATAAAAACAAAGTATTTTTCGCTGCCCGTAATTTTCAGAAACGTTTCAAGAAGGGTTTTTATAGTGTATTAATTAGTGTCCTCAGCCTGGAATACCTGTTTTTTTTTTATGCTATCCATTGTCAAGTAAACATTTTCATGCTCAAAAAATAATGAATTGCTTTCCTCCGAACGGCTGCAATAGGTAGCTTTATACTTTTTTGTACTGAAAGCTACCTTAAAGACAACAAAAACTCCATTACATCGAACAGAAACAACAAAGCCGACACTTCCTTATGAATTCTAAAAATATACGCCTAATTATCATAGTAGTTTTTAGGTGTGTTCTTAATTATATAAATACGTAACACTTATAGTCGTCATTTGGTCCGTCCGTCTGTCCATTTGTCCATCTGGCCGTTTGTCCATCTGTCCGTCTGTCCACATATGACAGTGAAAAAAACTACCCAACCGAACGGTTTGAAATTTAGTATATATAATCGTTGCAGAATTTTTGTCGAATCATTTCAAATTTTAAGAAAATCGAATCAAAACTTAAAAATATATTAATAAAAATGTTTATAAGGTAATTTGAAATTTTTAAAAATCGGTACTTCCTTGTTATAGCATCTTCCGAGGATTAATCGTTAAGAGACCGCGATGTATCGCCAAGTTATCTGATATGTATGATGTTATAGTCATGTATGACATATACACACGTTATAGTCACACTATTCATTCTATTAAATCCTATCATACGTAATTAATTCAATGATATCCCATGACAGGTAATGATTCCAGCTTGCCATGTGATTACGTCCTATTTAAGATGGAGTCATATTATTTCCGTATTAGTAAATTTAGAAACCGAATTTGCATACGAAAATTGTTTAATTATAGCAATCATATATTCTATACAGTTTTTTGTGTAGATGTTTCCGGAGAAATACGTAGATATTAAATGGAAAAAGAGTTTAAATATGAATTTCAAATTCTGAAATTTTCAAAGCTAGGGTTAAGTTTCCCATTGAAATTTTCAGTAAATGTCAACAAAAGATAAAATGTTTCCAATTTAATATGTACTTATTTTATATAGGAAATTAATCATATCATAATAACATACGATATAATAAATTTCACTGAAACTAGTTATAGTACGAACGCACCTCATTTGTCACGTTTGACGTACAATTTCCAACTTGTTATAAACGGGGAAGTTTTTTTTATAATATTCTGAATATGCTGGAAAGTGTTTATAATCTATGCTTGATGCATGATTTTTCATTTTTGTTATAATTAAAATAAAATTAAATATAATACTGAATGTTTAAAAAAAAATACTACATAAAAAGACATTTTTATTTGTTAAATAAATTATTTTGATGGTATTTCTTTTCCATTTTTTTCAATTTCAGAAAAAAATATTGCCATATTTGGTACTTACCAAAATTCGACGGATAAATTAAGAAGGATGATAGAAGGCATCAAAAGGATGAAAACTTATTATAGAACATGGGGTAGCAAACCACGTTTAGTGCGAAAAAATCGCAAAAATAGTTATGAAGGGTGTAACGTCGAGTGGAACAAAACGGGCCAATAATAACTAGGAAAAAATTATATGACGTCAAGCATGATTACAATGCATTGCTGTTCACGGTCAGAAAGAAGACACGACACATTTTTATAGAAATTGTTCGAAGTTGCGTCCACGAAGTTCATTGCACAACCAACACCGACAGACGAAGTATTGCCGGACGCGTTAAAACATATTCCTATAAAAATGTCTCGTCGTTTCCTTTCTGACGTTGAACTGTAATGCAATATAACTTCATGCTTTATGTCAACTAAATTGTTTTTTCTGTTTATTAATGGCCCTTTTTGTTCCATTCGACGTCACACCCTTCATAAATATTTTTGCGATTTTCTCCCACTAAATGGGGTTTGCGACCCTATGTTCTGTGGTAAGTTTTCATCCTCTTAATGCCTTCTATTACCCCTCTTAATTTGTCGGTCGAATTTTGGAACAGCCTATCTACAGTGGTGGCCAAAAGTGTGGACATTTTTTTAAAGTTTCATGTACTTTGTGTGCTTGTAGAATATATTAATTTTCACTTAAATACAAACGTTTATATATCAAACTGGAAGTAATTTAATGTAGAATTTAATAATAAAAACAGTATTACAATATCTGTATTACAAAAAAAGTTATGCAACTAATAGTAATATCTATCTTAGATTTGCATTTTTTTAAAGTGATACTTACACAATCAATACTTAGTAGGATAACCCTTATTTTTTAAGACAGCTTCACAGCGTCTTTTCATCGAGTGAACGAGTGTTTGGAGTTCATCTTTCGTAATCACATGGTGCCAAGAATCAATTATAGCTTCAATAATTTGTCTTTTATTGGATGGACGTTTTTTTCGTGCAGGAATTTTCAAACGTCCCCACAAATTTTCAGTTGGATTGAGATCAAGGCTGTTTCCTGGCCATGGTAATATATCTATGCCTTTATTTTGAAACCATGCTTTGCATACTTTTGTTGTGTTGCATGGAGCTGAATCCTGCTGAAAAATAAATGGTGCGTTGTTGGGGAAGAGATCCCTGATGGATGGTATCAATTTTGGTTCCAGGACAGTTTCGATGTATTTTTTGGCATTCAGGATGCCATCAATCACTTGAATTCGGCCCACACCATCTGCAGACATATATTCCCAAATCATGACATTTGTTGGGTTTTTTGTAGTTGCTTCAATGCAATCAGGATGAAGTGCTTCTCCTACTCTACGTCTCACGTATTTTCTACCATCACTACCAAAGAGCGATATTTTACTCTCATTGCTCCAGATTACTTGCTTCCATTGATTTTCTGACCATTTAATGTGGTCTTTTGCCCACTTAACTCGTTTTTCGCGTTGCTTTTGATTTAAATATGATTTTTTCTTTGGAATTCTAGCTTGTAGTCCAAATCCTGATAACCTTTTTCTTATTTTTCTTGAACTTACTGCAATACCTGCTGCATTCATTTCACATCTAATGGCATCTGATGAATTTTTTCTATCTTGAAGGCATAGCCGTTTAATTTTTCTATCGGCAGTAGCACTTGTGCATTTTTTTCGGCCTGATTTGGCCTTAATTTCCACTGATTTCGTTTTTTCATAACATAAACAGAACTTTCGTACACCAGAACAAGTCACTGAACCACCAACTTGTCTTGCAATTTCAGCATAAGAGAGGCCATTTTCTCTCAACATGACAATTCGGCTTCTTTTTGTAGATGTCCAATTAGTTCTTCTTGTTGATGACATTGTTTAAAATTAGTTTAATTTAAAAAAACGACTTTAAATATTCAAAAACAGCAATACTCTATTTAATTGTACTAGTATGCATCATTCCGCAAAATATTTCCACAACAATAACTCTTTTACCATCCAAATAACCTAAACTATAATTACAGACGTTTGATTGGTCCTCAGAACAGTGTTTGTGATTGGCTAGTACGCTTTTATTACAAAACACGTCCTTATTCAAAACGATTTGTGTTTGTTTGTTCTACTAAAATGAGCATAACTTTTTTTGTAATACAGATATTGTAATACTGTGAAAAACATGAAACTTTCAAAAAATGTCCAAACTTTTGGCCACCACTGTATATCAATTCAAATTATGACTTTGCTGAATTTTCATTTTTTTTTTTTTTTTTTTTTTTTTTTTTTTGCATGTTAATTTATAAAAACAACTGTAAAGTTTCAAGAAAATCTTAAATATTTAAACCGATAGTTCATTACACTCACAACATCACACTAAATTGCAAGTGATTAGTTTTATATAAATATAACCAAATTTAAATGTTTTATTTCTAAAAATCTATAAGAAATATTCAACGCTAGTTCTTAAAAATTTCTAGAGTTATATGTATTAACTTCCTTAATATCAATATTAGAAGACATTTTCTTTATTGAGATTAATTAAACACACACTTCATGTTTCAGAGCTACAGCCATAACTACACATTCAATGATCGCATAAAGAAAGCAAAACTATTTGGAATATCTAATTGCACAGTCTTTCAAATAAAACACTCAAATAATTCAATGATATTCGCCAAAAATTGGCCATTTGAACGTAATTAGATATCTTAATCAATAATACAGTGGTGTTCAAAAGTTAAGCAACAAAAATAGTATACTAATTTTCGAACACGTAAGTACTCAAAAGAAAATGCTATAAACATCAGTTGTAGCAAATGGGTACTATGCCTACAACACAGCTTGTCGATGTGACATGTCCTTTACGTCACAAATGGTCACAAGTCTTACGGTCTCTATGGTGAAAAAAAAATGTGGTATCTTTCATTCGTCTAATTCTTACTCCCAATATTGATCGTCATTTGGTGACGTCACTGAAAAGTCACTGTGACCGTTTCTTTGTGACGAGTCACCAGGTGACGTTACAATGAAGTCAACTTGAGATTATCATGTGACCGTCATTTGAAGACTCAATTTTGAAGTCATCGTGAGTATTCCATTGTGTTGAGTCACCAAATAATGTTTCAATGATGTCGCATGGGGACTCTCGGGTGACCAAAACTCTACTGTGAAGTCACCATTGCGCTCTTTTGTGAAAAGTCACCACATTCTTTTATTTTGCTGACACTTGGGGACTGGTCACAAAACAACTATCATGGTAACTTTGCAATGGAGTCTCTAAATGACGGTTACATGAGAATCACTAGGTGACTCATCGCAAAACAGCAGTCATGGTAACGTCTCAGTTGACTGACCAAATGAGACTAAAGAATGAGACGAAAGAAAGCTACTATTTACATTTCAGTTCATTTTCGTGATTGTGACACTTGTGACCATTTGCGACGTCAAGGAGACATCACATTGAGTGGCTGTGCTGTTAAGGTAGTACCTATTACAACTGTCGTTTATATAATTTTCTTTTGAGTACTCACGTGTTCGGAAATTAGCATTTTGTGTTCGTTGCTTAACTTTTGGACCACCGTTTATTAAGTGACCATATTAAGTGACTTTGATTAAATGAAATTTTATTCTTATCTCACCATTCTCCGTCAGCAACTGTCTCATATAATTTGGCCTCAGAGATCCGACACTTCTTGTATCCAAGTACTCAAATGCTTCCAATACAGTTTCTTTTGGAACTGGTTTCCACCTGTACATATGAGCATAAAATCAGCCTTGTTATAGGCATAAAATTCAGTAACGCATACTTTATTTCTTAGAAACAGTGGATAAAACTCTTATATCTAAAATACTTTCGAGAGCATTATATGGTACAATTTACAAAACTTTGTACCTATTTCGTCATACCAGATCAAGGCATTGACAGTCTGGGTACTTGCCCAGGGCCCTCAAACTTAAGAAGCCCCAAAATCCTTAGAGATTTCTTTTTAGGGGCGTTCGTAATATATAAATATGTAGCACCTATAGTCGTCGTCTGGTCCGTCCGTCTGTCCGCATTAAAACCGCAAATTCTACCCAACCAAAATGGTTTGAAATTTAATATATATAATTGTTGCAGAATTTTGTCGAGTCATTTAAAATTTTGTAAAAATCGAATCAAAACTTAAAAAGATATTAGTAAAAATTTTCTTCATTCTGTTAAATTCTATCACACGTAATTAATTCAATGATATCCCATGATAAGTACTGATTCTAGGTTGACATGGTGATTACGTCCTATTTAAGATGGAGTCATATTATGTCCGTATTACTAAATTTAAAAACCGAATTTGCATGCTAAAATTGTTTAATTATAGCAATCCTATAATCTACCGACAGTTTTTTGGATAGGTGTTTCCAGAGAAATATATATTAAATAGAAAAAGAGTCTAAATAGGGAATACAAGTTCTGAAAATTTCAAAGCTAGGCTTAAGTTTCCCATTGGAATTTACAGTAAATGTCAATAAAATATAAAATGCTACCAACTTAAAATGCACTTAATTTATTACGGAAATTATTCATACCATAATAACAGACGATATAATTCATTTTTTTAGTGAAATAACAACGATGATTTTTTTGCATTGTCTCGTATTGGATATTTGAGCATAGTATAATTTTAATGTAACAGAATTGTAATTAATTTTTTTTCAAGTGTATTGAAACTTAGTTTCATAAAATAAAATTAATATCTATACAATAGGAAAATTTATACGTAAAATAAATTTTGTATTCATGCCTTTTTGCACAAGAGTGCAACAGCTATTGCACCAAGATCTGAATATTTATAAAACTAGTCATTGTACGAACGCATCTCATTTGTCACTTTTGACGCACAATTTCCAACATGCTTTAAATTGCAGCTGAGTTTCAATACTTGATAGTTTTGTGATACACTATAGCAAAACTACGAAAATTTGTCTAAACGGTGTCCAAGTAAACTTATAATTAAAAAATAAGGGTGCTTTAATTTTTTTTCCCCGCTCAAGAATGTGAATATTTCTGATACATTGACAAAATCATTTATATATTTGCAGATATTACCCTTTAAATGTTACAGAATCGAACGACGATGTTACTTACCCATCATAGTCTATATAAGTCTTGTATTCGTTTTGAAAATCGAAAAAAAAAATGACGGATTTACACGTTTCAGACACTAGAGATTCCGAAAAACATATTTTTAGAAAAAAAATTGCCGTTCGTCTGTCTGTGTGTCTATGTCTGTATGTCTGTGTGTGTGTCTGTAAACGCTCTACCTCCCGAACAAATTGAGATAGAGACTTGAAATTTGGTATGTATAATCGCATGTAATAATGAGAAGAAGCTTATTGAATTTCAGTAAGCTCGATTATCCGGAACTATTTTTTTCGGACTCTCGAAATATTCGTTCTGATAAAAGCTACATAAAAATGTTAAATTTTTTTAGTTTAAGGAGTGAATATAAAAGACAATAAAAAAAAACATAAATTGTGCATAAAGAATGAAGTGGATCAGATAATTAGTTGAAGAGATATTTGTAATCCTATTTTTCACACTCATCGATTTGTCATGACCAAGGCTTTACAAATTTTATAAAATCTGGTAACCAGGATAATATACTAGTCGCCAGCAAAAATTATTTAACCCCCCCCCCTCCTCTTTCCCGTCATTGATTTAAAATTAAACACAAGAGTTTTTTTATGAATTAATTGATAAAAAATAATAACAAGCATAGTTTAGAATTATTAATTACATAGTTTAAAATAGTACATAATTTAGAAAGATAATATAATATATAAACTATATTTTCTAGTGAAACTAATAAAACTTATAATCAATTATATTATGTCGACAACTTATGTAGACACAAAAATCATATTTGAAACTTATAAAAAAACTTGAGCATTTTTAAGCATTGTATCCAATTTTAGATGCCATGGAGGCTGGATTGATACTATTTCTTACAGTTTTATTGAAATATCCTCCCCCCCACACACACACATTGTAATCACGTGTCATATAGTAGCTGGCTATAGCTGAAAAGAATGGTGGTTTCTGTGCATGAATTGGGAAATGCCTTTTAAATTTAGTTCTTTCATTAAAAGTACGAGAGAAGAGGAAGATCACTGCTTATCGCGCACGCGTAGGGGTGAGGGATAGAAAAAACGCCATTTGTGCTCATTTCTTATGTCAATTTTTTTTACAGAAATCACCCTGAAAGATTAAATAACTTGGTAGCCATATTAAAAATCTTGGTAGCCAGTGGCGACCTGGCGACCGCATTTGTCAAGCCCTGGTCATGACCCTGTATTTCATTCAAATTTCAATTCAAAAATATATTTTAATTGGTAATGAGACGCTTAATCCGACGCAGTGTAAACTCTTAGTTAATATGATTATCATTTTTGGAGTTATAAGGATGTTTCTTTTACGCAATTCAGTAATAAAGCGTTTAAAGTTTATGAGGTCATCAAGCCACGATTTTATTCGAATTGCAATGCATTTTATAAATAGTTTACACAAGTTTTATTTTCATATTTTATATTATGCACATCCATGATAGGTAAATATTACGGTGGCCCCCAAAGGCTAGTTTTTTTTTCTTTTTTATATTCTTTTAAGTGAGATACATCTCACATTATAATAATCGATTACTTCCCGAAAACGACTTTCTCTTGATTACCATGTTTCAAAATACCAACTTTGATAACATTTTCTGAAATATCCTTTGCTTTATAGGAAAAATGGAAACTGCTATGTCTCATTTATTGACATCTGAATAAAAAATGTCTACAAATTTCATACACTTACGAATAAAAGTAACTTCGTGAATGAGCCCTGTAACAAGTTTGAACTTGAGTACGGCCATAAGAATTATTTCACTTTACCATAATTTGCGCCGTCGACATATAAAACAAACATTCGAACGGGGCATATACATTAGTGTAACGCTAATCTGCAAACCTGTAATTCGCAAATGCCTGTAATAATGATAACTGTATAAATGAATCTAAACAAAAAAAATTAATTCTTATCAAATTTTTCAATGTCAAAAATTTTTAATCCCCACACAAAGCTTTAATCTTAAATATGATAGATATGCACCATTCATCAATTAAACTTACTTTTTACGATTTAAAATGATAATACACATAAAAATACTTTATTTAATTATATGTAGGGTAAATTTTAAAAATATATATATTTTTTTTTTATAATTTACTTTAAAAAAAATATTTGTAATAATGAAAGATAGTTATTTAGACATTATATTTAATCTCTCATCTAGAAATAATTACAATTTCTAAAACTGAAGATACAGCAGTTTATAGAAAAACCAAGCAATCAATTCCTTAAATCAATGTTTATAAACATCAGTAAATTCATATTTAATACGTATACATTATTTACAATATTTGATAAAGGATAGTTAAATTTCTAAAAACAAATTTTATAGTTTAGCAGCCAGTCATGGCTATTTATAGAAGACTGCAAGATACAACACATCAGAAACATAAACCACATGTTTTGTTTCAATATAAACAACTATTGATGATATATTTTAAAAATATATAAAAATCAACAAATTACTCAATTCATATATGTTTAAGTGGTAATTTATTTATTTGTAAGCATTAAGGTATCCGAACACCTTTAAAAGCCGATTTTCGGCCAAATTATCGATTTTTAGATTTTGGTATAATATAATAGCCGGACTCTTTATCTTACCAAATATGTTTGAATTTTGTTTATATCTTATTTAGAAGTCAAGTTATTGCCTTTTTAAAATTACTAAGTATCAGTATTTTGAAACCGGAAGTATCGTTCTGCTCACCGGAAGTCAGCACGTTTTTCAATGCTATGTAAACCCAAAAGTAAAGAAGCAGAGTAAATTTTAAAATAATTTGAAAAAGAAAAACAGCAATTGTTTTAAACAAAATAGATAATATAGTGTATAAATTGAGTAACATATTATGGTTTGCTTTTCAAAATAAAGGTAAGATTTCGAATTAAATTTTCTTTTTGCGTTTTCTGAAAATCAATTTTTTAACATTTTATGTTTACGCAAAACATCATAACGGAAAAAATTATGGATGAATCTCTTTCAAAATTTTTTTGGATGCTTTGCAAAGTGCAATAAAGGGAATAAACTACACTCGTAACAATAAGTGTATTAGTTTTTTTTAAATTATTGATAAAGTTTCCAATTTGCAATAAATTTTTAGTAATTTTTGCTTCATCACTGATTAACTTTCTATATAGTTTTAAATATTTCACTCACAAATATGAGAGTAGTTCATTCCCTAGAAAAAGGTTTAATAATTATAATAATGCTTACAAAATAAAAATATATTGATTTAAAGTTGAGTTATGATGTTTTGCGGAAGTGATTATTTTCGCTGTTTTTTGCTTATTTTTCCCCCAAAATATAAAAAAATAATTTGCAATGTATAATTTTTCCTGTTTTATTTTACTGTTTTAATCACATCATGATATACAATGCAAAAAAAAGTCATATTTTAAAATAATTTTAAAAAAGGCCCTCCGAAGGTATTCGGATACCTTAAGAATCTAAATTTGTCCAAAATATGAATAAAATAAGTGTAAACAAAGGTTAAATATGCATGACCTGTAATCTGCAAAACGTCTCCAGTCCGCAAAACGCTTGGAATCAAGCTGTGCGGATTAGTGGCCTTCTACTGTATTTGTGTTGATTAAATAAAATTTCTGCAACTAAAAAGATTTCTTTGATCCGCGGAGTATATGCCAAAAATTACGGTAATACCACAAAAGTACAACATTTTGTAAAAATCACAGAATTTAAAATTTTTGCTACTTTTGTCGTTCTTGTTTAAATAATTGCAGATGTACGAAAAAATCACAAAGACGAATAAAAACACTTACTTGTCTTTCATCAGAATATCTGTCAAAGCAGGAAGCAAAGTTTCAAGTTCAACCATGCCTTTTGACTTAGAATCTCGTACCTAAAATTTATTTATGAAAAAAAAATGTTAATATATTTATTAATTTGAATAATAAAGCTTCTTATATGCATTGTGCTTCTTATATACATTGTCTTCTAAAAAAAAAACCAAAGTGAAATGTTTCTTTAAAAAAAAAAAACAGTACTTCATCAAACATTTCACTGAAGTCAATTTTTTTGTTTCGTCCTGTTTTTATGCACCATTCAGAATAATAAAATTATTAAAAAATATTTACTGCGTGCTTATTTAATTTTAAAATAATTTAAAGTAACAATTGCAGAATTCTGGCAAAACATGAGCTTCATTTTTACAGATTTCCTTTTTATAATAGAATTTTAGAATGATCTACATAAATTTTTAACTGTTTTTATGTAAACCATTAATATGTAATAAAATGCTTCATTTTCAGCTGCTTGTGTCAAGTTTTTTTTCAGTGGGTTATTTTTCGGAAAAGTGGGTTTATTTCAAATTCTCGCTTAATTGGCTGCCACTTTGTAATAAAATAAGATGAAAAATCCTCAACACTAAAATCTTACTCAGAACAAGCTGTAAAAATTTAGCCATGTTTAATTTTTTTATGTATTCTTAATTTTAAGCAAACAAAAAAAGTTATCTACTATCTATTATCTACTAATACACGTACAACCGACCACAAAAAAGAGAGAACATCCCACACATTTTAATTAAAAAGAAAAAATCACAGAAAAGAAAACGGAAATAGACATTCGACTAGAAATTGTGCCTTGTTTCAATTTATCTTTAAAAAAATATATATGCTTAGGGGGTCGTCCTCATACGGAAATTGTATTAAATTCTGAAACTTTAAATGCGAGCCCTTAATTTTGACGTCACATTTAATTTTTATCGGTACATTTTGCCGTAGTATTACCAAACGAGAGGTCATTCGGTCAAGTAGTTCAGGAATTATGAAGGTTTAAAGTTTGGAACTCCTAATATTAAATTCATTTGTAATCATTGCAAAATAAAATGCAATGTGGGTAGTTTTTAAAACAACTCAAGAACTAGTTGGCAGAATGAGCTGTAATTTTTTATTCGCATATTTAAAGCTTCTAGAAATCGATTTCGGTTTTTAAAAATTATAGATTACAGTTCTTTTTTTTTTTAATTTATTTCAACAGAAATATGAATTGTAAACTATGACTATTTTCAGAGAAATCAATTTCTAGAAGCTTCAAATGCGCGAATCCAAAATTACAGCTCATTCTGCCAAATAGTTTTTGAGTTATGAGTTATGCCTAAAAAAAACTACATGCATTTCAATCAGTTCTTTTACGATTACAAATGAATTTAATATTATGAATTACAAGTTTTAAAACTTCACAATTGGGAAACCAATCTTTACCAAATGGAAAATCATTTGGTATCCTGAAGTAAAATTCACCGAAGAACTAAATATGGTTCAAAGTTAGTTATTCGTATTAAATATTTCAGAGTTTGGAGCAATTTCAGTATGAAGGCGACCCCTCAGATTTTTAACATAAATAAAAAAAGACAGTTTTCAATCGAATAACGACAATAAGCATTGGTTGTCACGAATTTGGCAGCAGTCGTTCGTTAAGGGTACAAATGTATGGGGGCTTTCCTTTTTTTTCTTTTTTTTTACGCACTACTACAAAAAATATTAAATTATTATGTGCTTTTACGCCAATCTGTCGCAATTCAAATGCAAAGAAAAAAGTATGTAATACTACATCAATAAAAATACGCTTTTTTTTAATGAACTTTATTATGCTACTTCCAACTAATGACTATCTAGTTGTTTTAGTGTAGTTTGGTGTATCTAGTTGTTTCTAGTTGTTAGTGTTAGTGTATTTTACGAGGCTAACGAAAAAGACAGGCTACCGCGGTGCATTCCACTTATCTTTTTTTTACAGACCGCTAGAGTGACGTGATGCTCTTTTCGTATACCTGCATTGGTGGATTCGAGCATCACGTGACTCCCGCGGTCTGTAAAAAAAGATATGCGTAAAGCACCGCGGTAGCCTTTCTTTTTCGTTAGCCTCGGTATTTTAAATGTGACGTAGCAACGTGTAAACCCTCTTACCTTCCCTTGTCACACTGTGTCACACTTTGTGGACTGGTTTCCCCCTCTTGAAGTGTAACGTAATTAATGGATCACCCACCACTCTCTGAATACTAGGCCTGAGCGCAGACACAAAAATGGCGGCTGTCATAAGCGGATTTTTTTTTAAGCGTTTGTACAGTCCCCTGAATTTACACACCAGCAATGTCTAAAAATTTTCTTATATTTAGTTGATCTAGAAAAATAAGGCGGAGACTTTTAGAAATTATTGGTGTTCAATTTCAAAGGGCCGTACAAACACTGGAAAAAATCCTTCTACGATAGTCGCCAGTTTCGTGTCAACGCGCAGGCCTAGAATTCGGGGAGCTGTGGATCACCCCTAAAGGGAGCTCAAAGGATATTAAGCTTTCATACCACAATGAATTTTTTTCAACAAAGTAATGGGTATTTTGTATGTATTTTTCTTTGCTGATTTCAGGAAAAGAACTGGAAAATTTCTATTGGGTACAGTTTCGACCCCTAACAAAGAAAACCTGTCTGGTTGGTAAATTATAAATTTTGTCATAAAAACATGAGAATTTTCAATATGTAAGAAATAAATTTAATCATAAAGACAGTAGATATTGATAAACATGAGAGCAGACTACTTGTGACTGCTGCACAGAAAGTTGTCGTAAACAGTACACTAGTATGCCGTAGGTATCACAAAATTTTCTTGCATATAAATCAAATCGTCTGGAACCAAAATTAAATGATATTCTATTCGTTCTTGAGATATCACTATAGCAGAAATCGTAAAAATTGCAGAATAGCAGCGCCACTTGTTGGCCGATTTACCCCAAAACGTAATCTGTGTCTATTTGTGACAAAGTCTAACATAATATAAAGTTTGATGAAATTCTGTGTTCTTGGGATATAGCTATCGTAGAAATTGTGAAAAATGCTACATAATAGCGACACCTGTTGAGTGATTTACACCAAAACCTAATCAAAGTCTATTTATGTCGAAAGTCTAACGGAATCTAAAGTTTGATGAGATAGAGGGCCCACAAAATTTGTGACACATACAGACAGACGGACTCGCAGACAGACATTTTCTAAAGACAGTAAAATCGTGTTCAGGACCTTTAAAAACGTATAAATACGTTGAAAACCGGAAGTCGAATTTTTCACTAGTCCTATACTTTCTTCTTTTAAAGATAGAAGAAAGTAACAAGATAAAAGTTATAAAAGGGGGAGGAGCGAATGCATTATAATTATTTTTACTTTTTTCTGTGCATATAAGCAGAAAGTATTGAAATCGTAAACATTTTCGACTTCCGTTTTCTTTTTTTTTTTAGGCGTTACAGGTTCTGGGATGTCCTGAACACTATTGGACTATTTTTTAAAAAGTCTGTCTGTCCGTGTGAGACACAAAAATTTTAGGGACATTGTATCTGAGTAACTAATGAACGGAATTTCATAAAACTTCATATTATATTATACTTGACATGATTTGATGCTGATTAAGTTTGAGTGTATATCCATCGCACAAAAGGCGGTACTGCTATACTGTGTTTTTGATGATTTTGTGATAGCTGTATCTCGGCATCTATTGAATGGAATTTCAACAAACTTTATATTCAGTTAGGCTTCAACATAAATTGGTACTGATTAAGTTTGAGTATATATCTCTCACCAGGTGACTCTGCTATGCTATTATTTTCACGATAGTGATATACCGGCATGTATGTGAACGATTTTCACCAAATGTGAAATGTAAAGTATTTATTAAGAATTTTGTTGATTCAACTTTGACTTTGTTACTCAACAAAGGACTATGTTTTTTTTTTACGATGAACATTATAGACATATCTCAGTTGCTATTGGGTAGAAATGATCCAAACTTTATATATCAAGTTATTAATTTAATTCAAATATGTATGTTTGCCCAATTTTGTATTTGAATACCCAAAGAGGTACTGTTGAATTGTGCTTTTTTTTAAAATCCTGATCACTGTAACTCCGAGTTAAATTCAAAGAAATGTACTGTACTTCGTAATTGTTGGTGTGTAACAACTTTATTTAAATAAATACGAGCTATAGCTACTGAATAAAAGGCTTTGAAAGGCTAAACACTTATTGGGCACATCACAGAGCTACTGAAGTCGTTTTCTGCCAGTCGTTTTTTTTTTTTTTTTTAGCCGTCTTTGAAATCCCCTCAAAAAATTTTATTTCAACCGCTTTTCGGTTGTCTGTATCTCAAAATTAACATTTTGGATTTGATCACTGATAGTACCACTGTAAAGTGCACATCCTTAATTAATAAGAAAGGTTTTGTTTTATTTTGTCGTTCTTCCGTACATAAGGTAGAAATAAGCAAGGTTGGCTCACAGAGTGTCTTTATATTACTATAAACTGTCCGTGTCTTTAACGGTTAAGTGGATGCATTTTATACTTTTATTTATGAAAATTTAGTTTATAAAAGCATGATACTTAAAATAATAAAAGTTTCTTCTGTTTCAGAATTTTGTAATGGATTTTTTTTTTTATAGCATTTGGTCTCGTATTTATTTTTTATAACAATGATAGTAAATACTCACTGTGTTTATCATTAAGCATGCGTACTTCACTCTCCAGACACTTTTGATGATAATTAACATTTACTTTAACTTATAATCAGAGAAAGTTTATTCGTTTATATACCAGAAAATATTGACAGCAAATATTAAATGGAATATCATTCCGCTTGAAAACAGTGGATTTTAAATTTTATTTAATTTTCTGTTAAATTTTATTGGTAGCAATTAAATAATTTTGAATCAGTATTGTATTCGAAGATATTGGAGAATTCCAAAAAAGTTTATCATAAACATCAAAGTCCTTATTTATGTTTCCCAAAACATTACTTTGCATGCATATTGCAATTTTCTTAATAAAATGACTATAAATAACTACACTTATTAATTGCAATGTTTAAACAATGCGATTTATAGCGTATTGTAACTACAGTGACCTCTCACTTATATGAATCACGAACTAGTGTCGATGATTGCCCATTTAATATTACTAAACTCTCTACATTGATGTTTATACAAAGCATTCCAAAAGATAGGCGCTTTAATTTTTTATCGCTGTAGATACCCAAGCCCGTGAACGACAGCCCAAATTCGTGATCTGGCGGGTTTGTATTTTATTTATTCACAAATCACAAATTGGAAAAAGAAAAAACTCTCCAGACGCTATTTGAAAAATAACAATGTAGTCTGAGTTTCTTAAAGTATTTTACAATCCTTTAAAAATTAATTTGAAAGGGGATTTAATTGTTATTTATCTGTACTATTATATAAAGAGAGAGCGCCTGCCTGACTGACTGACTCATCAACACCCAACTGAAACGACTAAAGTGAGGATCACGCAATTTGGGCAGTCGATTGCTGTTATGACGTAGGCAAGTAATAATAGAAGATTTTTAAAAATCCTCTCCCCGAAAGGGATTAAAAGAAGGGTCGAAAGTTTTAGGTCATTTCGCCATATCTCAGCAGCAGTTTTAAGTTTCACTTCAAATATATACATTACTATTGAAAATGAGACGCTTAATTCAACGCAGTAAACTGTTAGTTAATAGAATTATCATTTTTGGAGTTATAAGGATGTTTCTTTTACGTAATTCAGTAATAGAGCCTTTAAAGTTAATGACGTCATCAAGCCAGATTTTACTCGAATTGCAATGCATTTTATAAGTAGTTTACACATGTTTTATTTTTATATTTTATATTATGCATATCCATGATGAGTAAGTATTACGGTGGAACACCACGACTAGTTACACTTTCAATGGAGTTTTCGGGAGACGGTTTCATGTTCCACTAGTGTTGCCAGGTGTCCCGACTTTCAAGAATTCCAAGACCCGTCCCGTAGAAGTATTGTTTGGGACGCCAAAAGTCCCGATTTTTCAGGATAATCAAATTCTTTTAAATTTCTTTTCGTACTATTTCTATTTCCTAGTCTGCATCGAGTATATAAGGACAATGTAGTAACTTAATAAACTACAATCTGTACAATACAGTACAAATCTACCTGCTAAAACTGAAACCTGTCTCAGACGGAATATTTTTCCGGTCCTTACCGATTCTGTTTTTACAGGTTTTATTGTACTTTGTTTAGTAAACCCTGTGAAGACGAACGAAACTTGTTTATAATGACTTAAACGGGAAAATTTCATAGTCCCTACGGAAGGAATACCACACTATAACTGTACAATCAAAAACCTCTTCAAAACGGAATTTGTTTCAGTTCTTAGCGATCCCGCTATCACAATTTTTACTGTATAAGATTAATTATTGTGTTCACATAGTACAGTAAAAGCTACTAAGACGAAATTTCAAGTGACTGAAAAAAAATCCGTTTTAGACAGGTTTTTATCATAGCATGTATAATTATAATGGTATGCGTTCCGTAGGATCATGAATTTGTTACAGTTAAGACAGGTTTCCGTTATATACAGGTTCCGTTTTCATAGGATTTACTGTATCTTTATGTTCCGATTTAGAAGCCCTTGTCCCGCATTTTATGACAGTGAATCTGGCAACAGTATGTTCCACAATGGCAGTCCTTAACCTTTAACTGATGTGACAAAAAATGTCGAATGTCGCATAGCTACTGTGAGCGGTCTCTGAGATTGCTTGATCGAAAGATGAATAAAAGGCTCGATTAACTCATGGGCTATTATTTCTGTACTAAACTTTATGCACAAGAGTACTGTAATTAAAATTCATCTACTCAGAAGTCTCTAGCGAAAGTACTAGGGCTCCACATGAAACAAAATTTCACTGTATCTATAGCTAAACTGAAAATTGCAAATTAAACTGTGATTTTTTTTTTCTTTTATGCAGCAATCTGTGAAATCGTTAACAGCAGTTAAGGGTTAAGCACCGCATTGACTTGAGACAAGCTTTTGTCATCCACCGTGATACCCGAAGAGTTGGATTGCAAAGATGAATCTATCAGTACGGTCATAAACAAAGCCATTACATTACAAGTTGGAAAATGTACGTTAAACGTGACATAGGAGGTGCATTCGTTTTATAACTAGTTTCACAATGTAAAAAAAAATCATCCTTATTATTTCAGTGAAATTAATTATAATATCGTCTGCTATGAGCGAAATGAGCATACCTGTTTTTTAGGTGCGTTCGTAATTATATAAATACGTAGCACCTATAGTCGTCGCTTGGTCCGTCCGTCTGTCCGTCCGTCTGTCCGTCCGTCTGTCCGTCTGTCTGTCCGTCTGTCTGTCCGTCCGTCTGTCTGTCTGTCCGCATATAACAACGCAAAAACTACCCAACCAAATGGTTTGCAATTTAAAATATATTATCTTTGCAGAATTTTGTCGAGACATTTCAAACTTTATTAAAATCGAATCAAAACTTTAGGAGATATTAATAAAAATATTTATTAAGAAATTTGATTTTTTTTTAAATCGGTGCTTTTTTGTTAGAGGAGCTTCCGATGGATGTTAAATCGTCAAGCGACCGAGATACTTATTTTATAACAGAAATTAATCTGCAGACGATATAATTCATTTCACAGAATTAAAAATCATCAAGATCTGAATATTTATATAACTAGCTGATGCATATATATCTGAATATTTATATAACTAGTTAAGATATTTGTATGAACAGTGTCATAAAATATATACTTAACTAGCTGTTTAACCCGTTCTACGCACGGGATATCATGAATTTAATTCTAAAACGTGCGTACGAACACACCTCGTTTGTAACGTTTGACGTACAATTTCCAACTTGTTTCTTATTACGTATGCCACGTTTACAAATACGAATTTTTTTTTCTACACCAGATAGCACTGCAAAATTCACCATGGAGATCTTGCTTTGCGAATGATTACGTCCATGGTTTAATATTTTTAGGACTCATAATGAACGAATCTCCTGTGTTTATTTACTCTAATGGATTGAGATATTCGGCTGTTAAAGTAAATTCCACTTAAGTTATCTCAGAATCTATACATTTTAAAATGTAACTCATCTCTCAAACAAACAATTTTTTTCAACGATCTTTCTAAAAGTGTAACTTTTATGCAATTTTATTTGAAAAAAATAATTTTGAATAAAAATGGCCGCCTGGCATATGAAAAAAGAAGTGGTTTGTCCGTAGTTGTTTTCCTCAGTCACGTGACTTGCGCATTTATTACATAGATTACGTATGATAGTATTTAACAGAATAAAGAAAACTTTTATTAATATCTTTTTAAGTTTTGATCCGTTTTTCATAAAATTTGAAATGACTCGACAAAATTCTACAACGATATTATATATTAAATTTCAAACCATTCGGCTGGGTATCTTTTGCGCTGTTATATGCGGACGGACGGACGGACCAGACGATGACTATAGATGCTACGCATTTATATAGTTACGAACGCACCTAATAATCCTGAGCAGAACAGTGAAAAGTATTGTGAAACTTATGAATAGAAACTTTTGCTTTGACAACTCGCCGCAAGAGAGGTAAGTGGCACTCATGTAGGTAAACAAAGTTTGAATATTCTGCTCTTGCAGCGCATTTCTGTTTTGTCCACCGCCGACCGCAAGAGAGAGAAAAGTCGAGCAAATGTGCGCTAACAATAATCGCTCTGGCCATAAATGAACTATGAAAGCGTTTATTATGTACAGTAAAAACTCCAAATAACGGAGACCACGAAGCCGCCCAATTTGTACGCTAGTCAGAGGTAAAAACAGACAAATAATATACGTGTTGGGTATTGAAAAAGTGTTCGCTAAATAGAATAGTTCGTCATTCGGGAGTGTCTACTATGGAGGCTTTACTCAATTACTCCTTTAATAATACTGCACGAATTCTAGGTGATTAGCGTGCTGTCTTGATAACAGACTTTTTAGAAGAATTGAAACCCTCTTAACACATTGTTTAATTTTTATATTACTTTTATCTGAATAATATTTTCGGTGTGAAATATTTCTTTTAATGTTAATACATTTTTATCCCTTGTCAAAATCTTATTAAACCACGTTCTTAACAAGTGCAAATCCAGATGAATTATTATATGGGGGGAGGGTGGAGGTGGAGGACGAGAGCCTCCATATTTGGCGCGAACTTGCACTTTCTTACCATTGAGTTGTGTCGAGGCACATATAACAGAAAAGTACCCAGTACTTTTTATTCTTAGTTTTTCCTATCCTTTTATTATCAAGATTTGCCCCAGATTCTATAGATGAGAAATAACTTCACATTGCACGCGTGACTTTCGCAAACCTCCCTACACAATCGGTACGGAAATCTTGGAGTTTGCGGACAACAGTTTAAGAGCATACACTGGTCATCCGAAGAAACTCGAACGCTAATGTTAAGTCTATGGGAAGGTTCTTGACAGATTTCTCGCTCGCATTAAAATATTTTTAAATGAATTTTTTTGCATAGTATAGCTGAGGCCGATCCCTAACGTTGATAGTTTTTACTTTTTCGATTTTGGCTCCAGTTTTTTTATTTAAGGATACTTTCACTTTCAGAACCGGTTCCAACCGGTTCTGAAATTGAAAATGTCCACTTATAAAAAAAAAACTGTAACTAAAATCAAAAAAATAATAACTAACAACGTTAGGGATCGGCCTCAGCTATCCTATGCAAAAAAATCATTTAAAAATATTAAAATGCGAGCGAGAAATCTGTCAAGAACCTTCCCATAGACTTAACATTAGTCTGAGTGTTTCTTCCCGTGACTAGTTTAGGCTCTTAAGAGCCGCTATAGAATTATTTTTGATATAGAGATTACTTTTATACGTTGTTTATTTTATTAAAAATGAAGGTACTATTATGATAGCCTAAATTGCCCAAATATTGATTCCATCGCCATCATTCGTATTGCATTCATATCATTTAAAATATAAATTTTTCATTCCTTTCATTTACCTTATTTAAAAATACATTCGTTTCAAATACGTACATTTAAAATACATACATTATACAAGATGATCCGAGACTATCTGGCAAATTTTTCAAAAGGGGTTTCAGGAGACCAAAACAAGCATTTTTTGTCATGGAATGTGTTTCCGGATATGACGCGTGTAAGCGCCATCTATTGGCGCTTATATGCTATCTTTCACTACACCTTTCACATTTTTCTTCGCCACCAGCGCTTAAACGCGTCCTTTCCAGACGGACATTCTGTGACGAAAAATGCTTGTTTAGGTGACCACAATCACCTTTTAAAAATTTGCCAGTTATTTTCCTATCACAATATATATATTTAAAATACATACATTATATGTATTTAAAATACATGCCTTTCACTCATTTTATTTAAAATACAAATATGTAGAAGAAATAATGCCATAAAACAAAACGTTTTATTTATACAATATTGTTTCTAATTTATATACGCGAAAAATAAAAGCTGTTATTGGCAAGGAGAAACAAGTTGGAAATTGTACGTCAAAGGTGACAAATGAGGTGTGTCTGTGCTATAACTAGTTTCAGTGAAATGAATTATATCGTCTCTTATTATGATATGATTAATTTCCGTAATAAAATAAGTACATTTTATGTTGACAACATTTTATCTTTTGTTTGCATTTACTGAAAATTCCAATGAGAAACTTAAGCCAAGCTGTGAAAATTTCAGAAATAGAAATCCATATTTGAGACTGTTTTTCCATTTAATATATATTTCTCCGGAAACATCTATCTAAAAAACGGTCGGTAGATTATAGGATTGCTATAATTAACCCTTTCAGGGGCAAAGTACTTTCAGTACTAAAATGTTGAAATAAATGACTGGCACCGGAATTTACGAACAAATTAATTTGCAAATAAGAAAAAGGCTATATTTCACATACATATTAAATGGAAAAGATATTAGAAAAATTCTGGTGCCATTGTGGCGTTTGGGAATTAAAATTAAGTGGTTTCATAAACATACCACTGCCCCTGAAAGGGTTAAACAATTTTAGTATACAAAATCGGTTTTAAATTCAGTAACACGGAAATAATATGACTCCATCTTAAATAAGGCGTAATAACCATGGCAACGTAGAATCATTACCTATCGTGGGATATCATTGAATTAATTACGTATGATAGGATTTAACAGAATGAAGAAAACTTTTATTAATATATTTACAAGTTTTGATTTGATTTTCATAAAATTTGAAATGACTGGACAAAATTCTGTAACGATTATATATATTAAACTTCAAGCCATTCGCTTGAGTAGTTTTTGCGCTGTTATATGCAGACAAACGGACGGACCAGAAGACGACTTATAGGTGCTACGTATTTATATAATTACGAACGCATCTAAAAATGCTATTGGAGAGATTTACGTCCAACTAACATAAAAGTACCGAAAGGGAATTAAAATTTCATTGTTTTTGTTTTTCTTACATTAAATAAGTCGGTAAATGGCAGAGATGACCACCCCGGGAACCCAGCTTACGCTTTAGAGTTAAAGTGCAAACCCAGGGGGCAGAATCAGTAAATAACATCTATCCTTAATATTAAAAACTTTACCAGTATAAATGATTGTTTTGTATTTACGCATTACACTGTAAAAAAAAAAATTCTCAGGTTACTAAAAATTTTTTAGTATATTTGTATTCCACAGATTTTTTTAGTAACCGGTACTAAAAATCTGTACAAAAAGATTAAAAATTTTTTTGTATTCTTACTCAGTTAAAAGATAATCTGTAAGAATTACTAGAAAACTAGAATTACTAGCAACATTACTAGAAAACAGCTAGCAATGATTCCGATTTTTTAGTACCGGTTACTAAAAAAATCTGTGGAATACAAATATACTAAAAATTTTTTAGTAATTTCCAAAAAATCTGTTAGAAAAACTAAACTTTTTTTAGTAGATCGACCCATTTTTTTTTACAGTGTATACTGGCTAGGTCAGATACAACTGCGCCAATTATACTAATTACTGTATCCCTTATTTTTTGACAACTATAATAGTTTATTTATTATAGTTTATAGTTTTTTGTTATTTATGTATTATTGTTCATTTATTACATTTATTTTATATTATTTACCGTTTTTAGCGATGTTATGTATTTAATAATCTTAAATTACTGTTTTGAACATTTGCCAACGCTAAACAAGATCGGTTATTGGTAACCATTTCTGGTGATCTATTTCGTTGCCCGGATAATACGTAAGTACCAGTTATTAACCATTGGAAAAAATGGTTGTTACTTTCGATCGAGAATGGACCAAATGATGTACACACTTTACTTTTTTATCCATTTTTAACGAAATTCTGTAACTTTAAAAGAATTTTTTAAGCGTTTTTAACGAAATTCTGTAACTTTAGTAGAATTTTTCTTTGAATAGGCAATAGAAATGCATAAAAACGTTACAAAATGTTAAAGTTAAAAAAAAGGATAGATGCAAATTATCAGATATGAAAAAAAGCCGAATTCAAAAATTGACGTCGGATGAGAAATTGTCTTATAAAACAAAAAACGTGGACTTCAACTTTAATTTCCTCAAAATACCTTTAGCTCAGAAATCAATCTAAACAAGATAAAGAAATACTTAAATTTTGGTTAGGGGATGGTCTACAAATAGAAATTGTACCAAACTTTTGTTGTTTCTATTTTCATTAATATATTGTACATTTGGTACTTTCATGTTATAGCGGTCCCCAAGAATGAATCGCCAAATTATAAAGCATGTATGACATTATAATAATATATGATATATATATATATATATATATATATATAACATTTCTTGACGTATGTAGCCAAGTTATAGTCATATATGATGCATATATGATGTATATATATGACATGTGTGTATGATGTATATACGACATTTAAGACGTAAATAATATGTGTATAATGACGTATATGGCACATATAGGTGTGTTTGGAATATATATATGCGTATATAGGATGTATATATAAGCTTTGCGATGCTCTTAGTGAAATCATAACTGCAACCTTGGCATAATCATAATTGTGGGGGCCGCTATAACACGAAAGTGCGGTAAATTTATTATTTTCTTTTTTAAGCTTTCGGAACATTTTCCCAATGGTTATTGTAATTTGTTAAATTATATATCTTTTTTTTTTTACAATAGTATCACTTACTTCCTTTATAAAACATCGAAGATCCCTTTTCCTTGGTACTCTTCCTAATGCTCGTACAATGGTTTCTACATATCTATAAAAATAGAATAATAAAGTGTAATACATTTTTAAAACGAGAAAGAAGTGATAAATTCGTAACAAGTGGTAAGAAATCCGATGTTTGTTGGTTTTTACCACGATTCCAATGCGCTTAGTGATAATAACAAGAACGGAAAATCATGCGTCAAGCATAGATTATGAAACACTTTCCAACGCATCCACAGTGAACAGTATAACACTTGTAGTTTATTTACAGGGACAGCCAGAAGTATTCCGTTACGTTATAGTCAATGGGCGAAATTCGTTTCAAGTACATTTTGATGATGTTTTGCCATTTGAAACATGATGGAATTGATATAAACTTATGAAGCGCGCTAAAACATGATTTTTATAAAATATGGTGTGCAAAGCATTTATTATTTATTTACAGGGTCACACAAAAAATATTCTGTTATACAATGTTCTACGGGGAAATATATTTTGCAGTGAAATTTAAATGATGTTTCAGTATTTCAAATATAATGAAATTTATATGTATTACTGAGGTGCAGTGTAAATTGGTCACCGAAAATCGTGGTGTGCATTGCGTTTCTCGTTCATTTATAGGGCATTTACACGCACAAAAGAATTTAGTTACAATCTCAGTGCGATGATTACAGTGTGTGAGTGATAAGTGCGTTTTTAACTTTGGTTTGCGTAACGAAACTTCACCGTTAAATAAGTGAAAGAAGATATGTCGTAAGCAGTTTAGAAAACATATAACACATTTAAAATCCAGTTTTAGCATTTACTTTCCATAGTCAAAAAGTAGTCAACTTATTTGTGCAGCCCTCCATATGGTCTATCGATTTGCATATACACTACATAGCATGATGAAATTTCGTTTTGTTAGAAAATTCACATTTAGCATATTTCGCCAATCGATGGAAATGCGCACGAAATCTTTTGTACAGCCCTGTATATTATATAAAGACTTTTGTACATACCACATATTAAGCAAAATTTAATTCAGGTAAAAAACGCATAAGGCAACTTAAAACTCACTTCCAGAAATTACCAACCAATGTAACTTGTTCTTTGCGTAGCTCTATATATGAATTTATTTACATTCCACAAACTTATATTAGTCTACTAAATATAGTTTAGCAGGAAAATGCGTAACACGATTAAATATACCATTACGCAATTTTCACTCCCATAGTCAATAGTACTTACTAATTCCTTTGTGTAACCCTGTATATGATCAATAGAATTTATATTACACACCACGTACTGTGCAAAAATGTAGTTAAACTTAAAAACGCAAACCAAAGTTGAACAGTGTTGAATTCAGGGGGTGCCCCGGGGGACATCCCCCCCCGGAAAATTTGAAATTTTATGTTTTTAATGGTTATAAAGTACAATTTTCCCCTCGGACCCACAGAAATCCCTCCTGGATAAAAGTGTCTGAATTCAACACTGAAGTTGAAAACGCACCTATCACACATACACTGCACTGTAAGATTGTAACCGAATTATTTCTATGTCCCTGTAAATGAACGAGAAACGCAATGCACACCGTACTTTTCGATGAACAATTTATACTGCACCTCAGTAATACATATAAATTTCATTATATTTGAAATACTGAAACATCATTTAAATTTCACTGCAAAATATATTTCCCCGTAGAACATTGTATAACAGAATTTTTTTTGTGTGACCCTGTAAATTAATAATAAATGCTTTGCACCCCACATTTTATAAAAATCATGTTTTAGCGCGCTTCATAATTTTATATCGATTTCACCATGTTTCAAATGGCGTAAAATCATCAAAATGTACTTGAAACTATTTTTGCGCATTGACTGTAATGTAACGAATAATTTTGGTTGTCCCTGTAAATAAACTATAAACTAACTATAATGTAAAATGGTCGGGCACAGATGTCACATGCGCACCACGTTAGCGCGATTTCCCCCCCCCCCCCGCCAATTTGGCGAAAACTTTGTTTTTGAATATGAGTTACAAATAGCATACAATAATATCACGTATTTTTTTACTTCAATATAAAAATAAAATAACGTAATAAATGAAATAGCTTCTATTATTTTAAAAAGGGAAATAAAAATAAATAAATGATAGTTTCATATAAATAAATATTGATATACATAATTAAAATAATTTATAGAATAAAAATATAAAAATAAAAATAAATAAACAACAATTTATTTTTAAAATAAAGAAACAACAGTTGAAGCAATAAATAAACAGTTATAAATAATAAATATACTAATAAATATAATAATAAATATAAATATCACAATAAATCGTAAATATTAACACTTATAGCAATATAAGTGAGTTTTAACAAAGTTTTCGCCAAATAAGCGGGGCAAAAAATCGCGCCAACGTGGTGCGTATATGACATCTGTGCCAATGATTTTTGTCACAACTCTTTAATGGTATTCGCATTCCTTTTAAACCATAATCTGATCAAAAACATCACCTGTAAAAAATGCAGCCAAGTCTCGTAACTCATTTACCGTAAAAAGTACTGAGATCGTATAAAGCCAAGTTTAACTATCTTATTAACTCTAAAATTTTCATTCACAAATCACTCCTAGTCTCTACATCTTTCGTTAATTATTATTTTGTGACTTGGCAATTACGCAGCTCAGGGAAGTTATTACACCTTACTATGTTATGGGATGGGATGGGATAATTTAATTAAGGCAAATTATATACGCACAGGGAAGTTATTACACCTTAATGTGTTATAGTATTATTTTATTAAGACTAACTATATACATCACATTCTCGTGCTACGTAATTGCCAAGTCACAAAATAATAATTAACGAAAGATGTAGAGACTAGGAGTGATTTGTGAATGAACATTTCAGAGTTAATAAGATAGTTAAACTTGGCTTTATACGATCTCAGTACTTTTTACGGTAAATGAGTTACGAGACTTGGCTGCATTTTTTACAGGTGATGTTTTTTATGAGATTTCACTTCTTTTTGTAAGTAATCCTACTTTTCTTGATTTTGGGTTCTTTTTGGAGATCATCCACTGATTTTCGACGAAGTTACCTTGAAGGAATTTCAGGTAACTAGGCAAGCACTAAGATGGGAGGGGGGAGTCAAAAGTACTCTCAACTGCTTCCAGGAAAAGTGCTATCCATCTGAGATATTACTCGCAGCCTAGATACTTGATATTTAGCACAAAAGTACTGTTTATGATAAAAAGAAAGCTAAAATTAAATTTTTTGAAATTTTTCAATATATCAAACTATATTTGATTTTTCAAAGTTTTTTTTTTCTTTCTTTCTTTATTTTGTATCCTAAACCCTACCTTTCTGCCAAATGTCAAGCTGGTAGAGCTACAAAATCGAATTATATTCAAACCTTCAACTTTTTATAAATTTATTGATTTTTCGATTTTACTTCTAAATTTCCTGATTGTCATGCCAATATAGTAATTCTTTGATCCGTCTTCATAGGATCATTTAGGTTCAATTTAAAGATAAATCAAGATAATCTTAGAGCCACCATGATTTTATTTAGAAAGGACTATCAAGCCACAACCAGCCAGTAATGTCGGGAGGAGAGGGGGAGCTGTGAAGATTTTTTTGGTGCTAACACCATTTAACAATCCATATTTCATATGCAAATTAAATAGAATAAGAAAACAATTATGTCTATAAAGGAACCACCCATAACGTAGCCGGTCTATAGCGGAACTTTTCTATACCGAAATTCGTAAACAAAAAGAAAAAACAGCATAATCCGGGGAAAAAAAACATAAAACAATTACGGGCGGTGTACTAGCTAATAGGACAATTATCTTAAAACTCATGTTTCTAGAACTACAAAATCGAATTGTTTTCGATTTTTCGAATGTTTACAGATATTTCGATTTTTCGATTTTATTTTCGAATTTCACAAATTTTTAAAAGTTTCTTTTTTGAATCGTAAATATTACCTTTACACTACATTTTAAGTCTCTAACAAGATCAAATTATTTTCAATTTTTGATTTTTTTCGAATTTTGTTTTCGAATTTTCCGGATTTTTCAAGTTTTCCTTATTTTGTATCCTAAATATTACCTTTATTCCGAATTCCAAGTTTCTAGCGCAACAAATTCGGATTTTTTTTTCAATTTTTCAATTTTTTTTTTTTTTTTTTTTTAATTCTATACACTACCTTTACACCATATTTTAAGTTTCTACGACCACAAGATCGTATTATTTTCAACTTTCAATTTTGTTGGAATTTGTTGAATTTTCGAATTTTCTGGATTTTATAATTTTTTCTTTCTTTGTAGCCTTTATTCGAAATTTCAAGTTTCTAGCTACGGGACCCACCTAATCTTTTTGATGACGCGTGAGTGACAAAAAATCGAAACTTTCAGTTCATATATCGTTTGCACTAGAAAAGACAGAAATGTGAAATTTTAAATTTTGGTCTTATTTGCCACATACTCTATATAAACGAAGTTTCTGGTTTTGGGGATACACCAGCTCAAAGCTATGGGGAGGTCAAAAGTGCCCTGAGTTGCTTCCAGAAAAGGATGCTTACGACTGTGCTCTCTCGACTTGGCGGAGGCACTACCGTGCCTCCAGATACAAAATTAAAAATTCAGGAAAATTCCAACAAATTAATCTTTTTTCAATTTTTTGTTTCGATTTGTTCAAATTTTAAAAAAAAAATTTTAATTTTCTGGATTTTTTAATTTTTTTTTCTATCCTAAGTACTATCTATATTTCAGATTTCAAGTTTCTGGTTCTACAAAATCGAATTATTTTCAAATTTCCGATGTTTGTCGATTTTTCCGATTTTTTAATTTTATTTTCGGTTTTTAATGTGTTTTTAATTTTTCCTTATTCTGAATTCCAAACACTACCTTCACACCAAATTTTAAGTTTCTAAGACTACAAGATCGTATTATTTTAATTTTCAATTTCGATATAATTTGTTGAATTTTCGAATGTTTTTTTTTTTTTTTTTTTTTTCGAATTTTCCGGATTTTATAATTTTTTCTTACTTTGTATCCTAAACACTACCTTTTTTCCAAATGTCAAGTTTCTAGGGTTACGGGATCTACCTAATCTTTTTGATGACGCGTGAATGAGTGAGTGAGTGAGTGACAAAAAATCGAATGTTTGAGTTCATATATCGTCTGAACTAGAAAAGACAGAAACTTGTAAATTTAAATTTTGGTTCTGTGTGCCAAATACTCTAGAAAAACGAAGTTCCGGATTTTTGGGAAACTCCAGCACAGATATATGGGGGGGGGGTCAAAAAGTGCCCTAAGTTGCTTCCAGAAAAGGATTGTTACGGCTGTGCTCGATGCTCTCTCGACTTGGCGGAGGCACTGCTGTGCCTCCAGATGTGGCCTGCATCACTCATGTTTTAGGCCAACTTTTTTATTGCACCCGATTACGGACGATTAACCAAACTTTTAAAGGTACTTTTCGGTTAGCCGGGCGCCACTGATATGTATATATCTATATATACATATATATGTATACATACACACATATATGTATGTGTATATATATGTATATATATATATACATGCATATATAAATGTGTGTATGTATAGATATATGTATATATATGTATACATAGATATATACATATCAGTGGCGCCCGGCTAACCGAAAAGTACCCTTTTAAATTATTATAACAGAGTCAATCACAAAATTTAATAATAAATTGAGCTAGTTAAATATGGAAGTAACTTTTAACTAATTTCTAAAGCTTATTTTATTAATCTCTTTTAATATTGAATTAAAATATGACAAAAAATATATACTTTATATCAACTTTTCCTTTTTCTTCTTCGTCGAATACTCTGAAAGCTTCGATAATCTGTTCTTCAGTGTGTTTTTTATAAGCATTAATACCTAAAAATTATACAAATAAACATAAAACTAGGGGAAATCATGTACACATAAAATTCATGCATCAATAACTAAATTTAGGTAAAGCAACAGGGAATAATACAGATTCAATAAATGCTCTTCTGAATTCATACATCTCAAATTATCTTTAGCACTGGATGACATTTTACCAAAGACGTTCCTCCAAGTAAAGATAATTGCTACTTTAATGGAAACGTTAAATTATTTTAATTCAATCACTAAAATGATTAACATCTTCCTATGACTATAATTTTATTAATTTTCTTAAATCGTTCTACATGTTTTTAGTTGTCGAGAATTGTTTATCCAATGAAAAGAGCTGTAAATATGACAAATGTATGATGTAGGGTCCTAATTTGAATGCTTACAAAAACATTTCACCTTAAAGAGATTGTGTTGTAGTGTTGTATAGTAGCTCGTTTAAGCAGTTTAAAGCAACTTAATATAATTTTTACTAACTCCATGCTCCCATTATTTTATTTTATTTTATTTATTTTGCTCTTAAAATTATCGACACGTTTTTTGTATGAAATCTGGCAAATTGTCCAGTTTTGTTAGTTTTAAATATAGAAAATAGTGCTCCCTATTAAACGTTTATACGAGTATACGTATAATACGTATTATACGGGGTGCAGATTTTGGATACGTATGATACGATCAAGGCGGTTATACGTATTATACGAAACAGCAGGTACGGTACATCGTATATACGGAACTTACACCAGAGGTTAAACGTATAAACGTTTAAACGGTTTTCGTTCATTGCTTAAAAAATTATGCCTTTCTCCTGCTGGTCTGTAGATCAGAGACTTTGAGAAACACCCGCTGTGTCCTGTGCAGTCGATACTTGCAAAAAAAAAATCGGAATATTTTTTCCTTAGTTTAGATTTTGTTTTGTTTTTTCCCTCAAATCTAAACTATTAATTGTGAAACGATTTACCTTTCGCATATCTGTAACACACGAACATAGCTTATTTTGATTTATGGCGTGGACATTTCCTCCGAAACATTAGTATTGCAGAACACAAGCTTACACAGTGTTGCCAGTAGGCTACTTTTTTAAAATTAAGATTGCTTGATTGCCACCACTTTTTTGAAATAGAAATATTCGCCTTATTTATTGACAGATTAATTAATGTGAGAATAAGGCAAATTATACTATTTTAAAAAAGTGGTGGAAGTCAAGCTATCTAAATTTTAAAAAAGTAGCCTATTGGCAACACTGAACTTACATTGACTTCATATTTTATACTAACAGTGATCAATCCAACTCCTGGATAGTTTCATAATATTATTTTTATTTTAAAGACCCCCACGGAGGGAACTCCCCCCACCGGCCTATATCCCTAGTGCAGATAATCGGCCGTAACAAATAACTAACTAAACATACTTTTATTTTATTTAAGAATACTTTTTCTATATTAAAAATATTTTGAAAATACGTTTTACAGCAAAAAAGAAAAGAGGAGGCAAGTCATTTTAAGCTTGTGTGATTGAGTCCTGAAGCCTGCAGTGACGGTTATTTCCCAGGCTATAAGTAGTCGAAGTTTGTAAGTACTAACACAAAAAATGAAATTTGTCAAGACTAACAACAATTCTTAAAACGTAATATCTTGTAATGCACATACACTTCGTATAAAAAATACCACGAGTGTCATGGTTAAAAAAATGAAATTGCGTCATACTCACAGTAGAAAACATTAGCACCGTGGAAAGAACAACATTTGACCCAACGAGCGTAATTTGAGTATACGCACACAAAAATAATTTTTTTTAATTAAAAAAGGAAGAATATACTTAATAAGTATTAACAATAAATCTGTAACGTGTATATTCTCCTTATTTGTTCAAAAAGTTTTTTTTTACTTTCGTTATATATTTACAATAATGTTTATAGGGGAAAAATAACAAAATTCTATGTATGAAACATATTATACAGATTGCTAAAATTATTCCACCAATTTTCAACTTCTTCTCCGTTCAGTGACGTAACACTGATGAGATCCATTGGCATTAAAAGTAAATACGAAACTAGAAATATACGTATACTTGAATTAAACGTATACTTGAGTTATACTTTTAACCGATATACGATTTTACGTATCCGGATACGTTTAAACGTATAGTTTAAGGTATACGTATTTCTTAAATACGTATTATAAGTATATACGTATATCGGTTTAACGTATAACTGAAATACGCATCGCATCGGGAGCACTAATAGAAAAGTAAATGTTTTCGTTAGGATGTTGTTTTTGTTGAATTTAATAAGTCTTATTAAAACATTTAAAACTATGAAATAATTATATTATGAACGCTCCATCTAATATTGTATGAGCCTCCCATAGAAAATGGTGACCCCTTTAGTTAAAAAATGTCTACAAGTGAACCGAAAAACAATTATTCGTCTTGCACGGAAAAGCCGAAACTTAACAAGGTGAGTTCTCAAGTTGAAAATTCCACCTTTCTGGACTGACAGACCAGGGATCTGGTTTTATCAGGTTGAGGCTCAATTTAAAATTAATGAAATCATTAAATAAGACACTAAATTCACTTATTTAGCTGCGCAAATTGAGCCTAAATTCGCAGAAAATATATGGGGGACATAATAACTAGTAAGAGCTTAACCAAATATTCCGACTCGAAAATTAGATTGCTATTTAAAGAAAGTTAAAACGTTCAAATTAAGCGATTGATAACTGGAACTGAACTTGGCACTATGAAAACTAGTCAGCTACTTCAGAAGCTAAAAACTGTCGCTACAGCTGATGTTTCAGAAAAGCTGATTAAAACACTTTGGCTTGAGAAATTGCCCGATTGCATAAAAAATATAATGCTTGTTAGTGAAGGAGACCTAAATAATGCTATAATGGCAGACAAAATCAGTGATATGAATCCAAAAATTGAAATTGTTGCCACAAGTAATAAAACTGAAATTGTTAATGATAGCACGGCATCGTTTGTCAACAATGAACTTTTAAATCGAATTGCTTCTCTGGACCAACAAATTTTGCAACTGTCCGTTTCACGACAATCCAGGTCTAACTCTCGAAATGACAAAAACCGTTCTCGCTCCCGAAACAGGTCTCATCAGTGCTACAATCCTAACGGCAAACTGTGTTATTTTCATTTCAGTTTCTGTAATCGTTGTTTCCCTGAAAAGTGCACACAACTATGTGGGAACAAAAAAAAACGATTCCAAACAGGAAAACTTTGATCTGCAGTAGATGTTGCGGCACATACTACTGCATAAAATGTAAAAAGTTGTCGCAAATTTCGATTATTTGTGAAAGATTTAAGAACAAATTTGCGATTCCTAGTTGACAGTGGTGCTGACATTAGCATTCTTCCAGCCACTGGCAACAGCAAAGAATCTTCCGAGTATAAGTTATATGCAGCAAATGGAACAGAAATAGCAACTTTTGGTTTAAAAACTCTAAACGAGACTTAGGATTCCGAAGGGATTTTCAATTCCCTTTCGTGATTGCTAAACTCACAAAAGGAACTCTTGGAGCAGACTTTTTGAATAAATATAATCTTCTAATTGACATGAAAGATAAGCAATTAATGGATGGGGAAACAAAACCTTGCTTAAAAGATTAAGTTTCTTCAATTACTTTTAACAATATTAGCACACTGAACAAAACTGTTAAATTTCAAAATTTATTTTCTAAGTATCCCGATATTGCAAAGCCAATTTTGATAATTTCAGCATCCAAGCATAATGTACGGCACTTTATCTGTACGGTAGGTTCTCCAGTATATAATAAAGCTCGTCAACTCGATTCAAAACGACTGGCAATAGCCAAAGAAGAATTTATATACATGCTCAATAATGATATTATTCGTCCTTCTATGTCTCAACGGGGAAGTCCATTACATTTAGTGATTAAAAAGGATGGATCTTATTGCCCTTGTGGTGATTACAGACAGCTTAATTCCCGTACCATTCCTAACAGATATCCAATTCCCAAAATTGATGATTTTCATCATATTTTGAAAGGTGCAAAAATTTTCTCAAAAATAGATATTTTTAAAGCTTACTATCAAATACCGATTGCAGAAGAGGATAAATGTGAACCAGATATTATAACTCCTTTCGGATTATATGAGATTAATGTCATGAGTTTCGGTCTTAAAAAATGCCCCCGCAACGTTCCAAAGATTTATCCACGGAGTGCTAAGATATCTTGAATTTATTTTACCATATTTAGATGACATACTAACATTTTGTGTTGATGAAAACCAACATGAAAATCACCTTAATTTAGTTTTTGAAAAGATTACACAAATATGGCTCAGAATCAATATTTCCAAATCAGTATTTGATGTTCCAGAAATAGAATTTCTAGGTTATCTTATTACATCCGAAGGTCCACAACCCTTGCCATAAATAATTCAAGTTATTTTAAATTACTAATTATCAGAAACCATTCATGATTTAAGAACTTTTCTTGGCATGATTAATTTTTACCGTCGTTATTTAAAAGATGCTGCTAAACACTAAGCATTATTACATGAATATCTTAAAGGTTCCAAGAAAAAAGCTAAAATAAAAATTGAATGGACTGAAGAAGCTTGAAAGCAATTTGAGATTTGCAAATTCCCTCCCAAATTCTCATTTACCTCTAAGTTTGTTTACGAGTGCATCAGATTTGGCCATAGGTTCTGTCCTGCAACAATACGAAAATAAATCTTGGAAACTTACCTGGTTTTTTTCGAAGAAGTTAAGCATCACTCCACAGAATTACAGCACATACGACCGTGAACTATTAGGTATTTACCTATCGATAAAATGTTTCAAGTACTTACTAGAAGGAAGAATCTTTACAATTTATACGGATCATGAACCGTTAGTGTATGCCTTTTTGCAAAAGCCTAAAAAAGCATCACCAGAACAGTGCAGAATATTACAATATATTTCTGAATATACTTATGACATTAGACACATCAAAGGTAAAAATAATATTGTAGCAGATTCATTATCAAGACTTAGAGAAATTACAATAATCGATTATGATAAAACAGCAAAAAAACAATCTCAAGACGAAGAAATTAAAAATTTACAAAAGTCTAAAATCTTAAAGTTTAAACAGTACTCTCTTCCTTTTGGTCAGAATCTTTGGTGTGATGTTTTTACGTGCAATATCCGTCCTTATATACTTCATACTTACCTAATGAAGATCTTCCAGAAATTTCACAGATTATCCCATTCATGAGAAAAATCAACAGGTAAGCTAATAACGTCGAAGTTCATTTAGCCTAACATTAATAAAGATGTTAGAAAATTGGCTAGATCGTGCATTTCACGGTAAAGGGTAAAAATAACTGGTCATACAAAATCAACAATTGATGAATTCTCAGAGACATCGAGCACTCCATATTGATCTTATTGGTCTACTACCACCATCAAATGGCAACATCTGTTGCTTAACCTGCATCGACAGATACACCAACTGGATGGAAACCATTCCACTGAATAACAGCGAGGCAAAAGTCTTTTATAATAACACTATGTAACAAATTTTTATACAAGTTCTGTTTCTGGTTTGACAGTATTGGTTTCTGTCTAACTGAGCTGCAAATATGTAGAAAGAGTAGTTATACCCCTGAAACTTCGCTTTTGTGGCTGTCACAGTAATATTTACATAGCTGCCAATTTTATATTCTTTTAATTCTTTTGGTACCACTTTTTTTAATAGATTTTTTTCTAATCGTCGAAAAGTCTTTTTTTTTTTTTTTTTTTAAGTTGTGTGAAGCGTACAAGGCTTACTTTGAGATACCTGTTGGAGACCAGGACAAATCCTGGGCTCCACATGTAACTTGTGCGACCTGTAAGAACAGTCTGGAAGGATGGTACCGAGGGGAAAAGAGGGCTAGTTTGGTGTTCCAATAATTTGGCAAGAACCCACGGACCATTCTACAAACTGCTACTTCTGCATGGTGGACCTTTCTAAACTACGGACTGGCAAGAAAGCACCTGCAGTCATTTATCCCAACATACCATCATCTATTGCTTCTGTGCCACATAGCCCTGAACTTCCTGTTCCAAATCCTCCAGAGGGAGATGAAACTGGTGATGACAGCTCGGAAAGTGTGGAAGATTATGATTACACTAATTGCAATGCTGAAGGTGGAACCAATGAAAAGAAACCGTACTACAGCGCCTAGAATACATAGTGTGGAAATCTGCTACAAAATAGTACTAAAAAATTGAATCCAGTAAATATACAACGTTGCTGAAAAGATAACGATGGAATCGCAGCGCCATCTGCTAGCACTTCTCAACATAAACATTGTATTAGAATGTTTCGGCTGGTGGTAAGTATTTTAAATATTTAAATTATATCCTTTTCTTTTCTGACTTATTGTTATTTTTATAAGCTTTTTGAAATTATGAAAGCATGGCTAAAAAACGTGATACGCATTGTTTTGTCTGTGGTTGCAATATTCGATACAAGAACAGTAGGAGCACCATTGCACATTTATAGGCTACAACTTTTTAGCACTTTTTAAAGCCTTACTGGGATAGCCGGTTTCCACATTATGTATTCTAGGCGCTGTAACCATACTATCCTTGCATTATATAGTATATATTGGAATATATAGTATCAAGGATATCCTTGATATCCTTGGACCTTGGTCTTACAAAATCCAATGCTGAGCTCTTAACATCCAGATTGAAGCAGTGGAACTTGTTAGATAAAACTATGAAAGTGTCGAATCAGAGGAAGATACATAACGATTTTTCCACATTTTTAATGAAAGAAGATGAATTCTGCTATTGTCATGATGTAACTGGTTTGTTTGAGAACATTGGAATTCCTCTTCCTCCTAGTGAGTGGCGGCTCTTTATAGACAGTTCATCAAATAATCTGAAAGAACTATTACTCCATAACGGTAACCAGTTTCCGTTTATTCCCCTTACCCATCAGCACAGCTTAAAGAAGAGTACCGCAATGTGAAGATGTTGCTAAATTAAATGCATTGAAATATGAAAAATATGGCTGGGAAGTTATTGGAGAGTTCAAAATGATTCCCTTCTTCATAAGTCTTCAACGAGGGTTTACTAGGTGAACATGCTATCTCTGTCTGTGGGATAGTAGGGACACTACAGCACACTACCATAAACGATATTGGCCTAAACGTACTGAGTTCACTGTGAGAAAGCACAACATTAAATAGGAACCTTTTGTAGACCCTCGAAAGGTACGAAAGTCCTCTTTGAACATAGAACTGAGACTGATAAAGCGATTTGTGGCAGCGTTGGACTAGGAATCTGCAGCATTCAAGCATCTACAACATCTGTTCCCAAAGCTTTCCGAAGCAAAATTTAAAGCTGGCGTTTTCGTTGGACCTCAAATAAGGAAAGTTATTGAGTATCAAAAGTTTCCCAAGCTTCTCAGAGCAAAAGAGAATGGGGCATGGATCAGTTTTCTTTAAGTAGTTAAAGGTTTTCTTGGAAATCATAAAACTGAGAACTATGTTGAATTGGTTGATACTCTGGTTAAAAAGTACAGTAAAATGGGCTGCAAGATATCACTCAAAGTACATATCTTTGATGCCCACCTTGATAACTTCAAACAGAACAGGGGTGCCTATTTCGAGGAGCAAGGAGAGCGCTTTCATCAGGACATGCAACAATTTGAACGTCACTACCAGGGAACCTGCAATGAACACATGATGAGGAACTATATTTGGAGTCTTATTCGTGAAAGTGATATGACATACACTCGCAAAACTACAGATTTCTAGTTTCTTTATCACCAATTTGTAGAATTCTGGTTAAAATATACTATTGATTTGAAATATAATGTTCCCTTTTTGTCTTTAAATAAAGATAAACCCGAAAATCTGTACGTTTCCTTAATGACAGTACGCGAATTTCAACTTTTCGTTCTCCTGACCACAAAAACAAAGTTTTTGTAGGGAAGTAAAGTTTTTTCATGTTCTTATGAAAGATCCAATTAAAAAATGATATTGATTACCCAGAAAAAAAATTGTGTTACGTGGTGTAATTAGATCTCTAGATTCGGAACACCTTCAAAGCTGATTTCTGATCGTGGAAGTCAGTTTTATTCAGAAATATCACAAGACTCTGCGGTATTAAGCTACAACATACAACAGCCATATCACAGGTAGTGCAATGGCAAAGTGGAACGTCTCCACAGATCAATAAAAACTTCTCTAAAAGTGCATAATCAAATAAACTGGACTGAAACTTTATCTACCGTTATCTTGGGCCTTCGCTCAGCGATTCGAACAAATACTTCCTATACAATAGCAGAAATGGTTTATGGAGAGAAACTTCGGCTGCCCGGTGAATTTTTACAGCCGAGTACCATGCAAGTCTCACCAGGAAGTTTTATACATAAATTACAAGAACACATTCAGCTAATAGGACCACGAAAAATTCGACATAAATATATTAAAATGTATTTATTCACAAGGATTTGGAATCAAGTACACACGTTTACCTAAGACGAGACCGAGTAGGCAAACAATTAGAACCATCATATGAAAGTCCTTACGAAGTGATTAATGGCTTTTTAAAATATTTCACTATAAGAATTAATGGTAATAATGTGAATGTATCTATAGATAGACTGATTCTCTCAGATGACCCCCAATTTTCATGCATTTGAAAATTCCTTTTAAATGTGAGTATTTAACCCGTCAGAACACGAGCCCCTTTCCATTACATTACTACACGCGCGGGATAAATTTTACCCCAATGGGTTTTCTTGTGCCAATTTCCACCCGGTTTGATTATAAACAAAAATTTTTATTTTGAAATAAACTGTAAATCAATAAAGAACATAGTTTAACTTAAAATAAGAAGTTATTTTATATTTAAAGCAAAAAAACATAAAATCTAGCACTAAGATTTTTTTTCTGCATATCGTTACACACAAAGCTTTTACAATCCAAATTCAGCCATGAAAATACAAAAAAATATAAAACTGATATATAGAAATTGTATGTGCAAGAGTTGTTTAAAAGAAAAATTATATTATTATTTGCATTGCATAAACATTTGCTTTAACATTTTCCTATCATTATGGGTTACGTGATAACACACGTGGGGTAAATTACCTCCCACGTGACATTTTTATAACAAAATAATGGAAAATCCACAACCAGAGGTAAATTCCTTTTGGCCACATCTTGATATCTTTCAGCTTGAAAGGTACTATAAAGCTCAAAATGATCACGAACGATTTTCGCACATTTTTAAGTAAAAGTTGTGATCTGGGGTAGATTTTATCCCAGCGCGTGTGCTGACGGGTTAAATGCGCAGTACTTTATTAATTTACACTTAAACGATTAAATAGTTTATTATTATTTCTGTAAGCTTATATAATAGCTATACAAGTTACGTGTTGCTAAAGTTATTCAATTTTACACGGTTTAACCTGCTAAATATGTTTTAAGTGCATTTTATCAGAAAAAAATATCCAAAATGAACTTTAAGATTAGCAAGCTAATTAAATATCTCAAGGTGCACCGCACCCTTCCCCCCAATCCATAAGTCTCTGAAAATAGTGAGATATAGCTTGAAATATTAAGTAACATAGGTGCCGGTAGAAAGAAATCTAGTGAGGGGCGAGATTTTGGAAAAAAAAGTGTCTGTGATCCACAGTCTAGTCTGTTTTTTTAAATATAGGGTATAAATATGATATAAGCTAAATTAAGATTTTTTGACAGAACTCCTCGTGCAAAACAATTTTAAACATATCAACATTAAAAGAAATACAGAAATTTAACAATTAAGAAATGCTAAACATTCAAAACTCTCTTCCAACGGGTGTTCAGGGGGCGCCCACCTCCCAACGCTGACGAAAATTCTTAATTTCTTTTTTTTTATTTTATTCTAATTGGTTTTAAACTTATCGCTTTTTAAAATTACCAGAGATAAAAAAAAAAATAGTCAATGGACCCTATTCCTACTGACGTCAAGTCACGTGCTTTGGGGAAACATTGCCGACATTGTAGACCTTAATTATGCAACGACTCGTTTGCAACTCAATCGTGCATGTCATAGAGCAGCGACGGACCAGATTTTCGTGATGTTGAGTGTTGAGTCACGTGCTTTGGGGAAACATTTCGGAAATTGTAGCCTCTAACCCAAACGGAGAATAGGGTCCATTAAACTTCCAAATCCATTGAATGTAATTGTTTGCTGGCACTTATGCTACAGCGCCTAGAATGCATAATGTGGAAACCGGCTATCCTTGTAATGCTTTAAAAAGTGCTAAAAAGTTGTAGCCTATAAATGTGCAACGGTGCTCCTACGATAAAAAGCTCTAATGACATCGTATGAAGCTGCTTTCTGTATTATATAAGCTAGCAGATGGCGCTGCGATCCCATCGTTATCTTTTCAGCAACGTTCTACATTTATTGGTTTCAATTTTTTAGTACTATTTTGTATCAGATTTCCACACTATGTATTCTAGGCGTTGTACTTATGCCAAGAGAATGTATCAGCAAAATCCTCGCCCCCCGCCCGCGCTGTATGTAAATAATTTTTTTTTCCGTGACTTATAAGAATGAAAATCTTCTGGTATAAATTTTTAAACATGTACTCAAACACATAAAAATGAAAATTTAAAAAAAGAATTATTTCACGAAATAAAACGAAAATAGTACATGTAAATAAAACTTAGTTATTATTTGCATTACTTAATAATATTTTTAAAAAACAAACAACTTCATCACTATAAGGAAAGGGCATCTGACGTCACTGTTGGTTAAACTACTGTTGGTTTGGGAGAAAAACCTGTTCGTTCTTTACGGCTCCTACAGTACACAAGAGATGGAGGGATTTGATAGGTCTATGTTAAACTGGTCTATGATATGATTGGCCTACGTCGCCATGACGATTCCTGCAATGATAGCTGCGACAAAAATACAGTGGTAGATTGGTTGATGGAACTGTTTGTTTGTAAACATGCCCTTTCCTGCTGTTGCAATTGACGTCAGATTGGAGGTCACACTCTACAAATAGGCAGTTCTGATTGGTGGAAGTACCCTGACCTCCAAGTGAAGTACAATGGTTGATCAGCTGAATGCAACTTCCCTATATCGCTTTGTCTTTCTATTTTTACATGCTATCATCTTGTTTTTATTTCAATGATGATGACGGGTCGAAAAGTCCAATTTCAAAAAACGGGCAAAGGCTAGAACGGCAAATAAAGCACACGATTGATTGATCTGCAACGAAGCGATTCTGTATGCTGATTGGTTTATCGTTTGAGTAATCGCTCTCATATTCCGAAGATTACCGAAGCCGGAGTCGGAAACATGAACCTCTATAGAGGTTCGTGGTCGGAAATAAGGAAAGTCGAAGCTGTTTAGGATGGACAACCTGAATAGCGTTTTAAGGTTTCTACAGGGGGGCCTTCGTGGACGAGTGGTTAATAAGACACCATTCCGCTAATCGCTTGAGAGCATAGGAGTCAGGTCAGCGGGTTCGATTCCCGTCAGGTCGGCGGGTTCGATTCCCGTCAGCTCCATTGCACACACTTTGTGGAGAGCCTGGTTGTAATTCTCTCTAGTGTTCAAAATTTCCTTGTGACTATCTCGTCCTTGCATATTGACGATGACTTTTATGCGGGCGCTTGATGTCAAGCAGACAAGTCAGATGTATGTTCTCAATAAAACTAACAAACAAAAGATTATACAGTAGCAATCATTAAGTTTGAGTACGGATCTTTACTTTAAAATCCTGAATGAGCGGACAGCTGATGAGTGTCTGCCCAGATTTTTGTTTGGGTTTTTGGGATCTTGGGGTACAACTCAACTTATCTTTGCTATATGGGCCGGTTCGGTGATCTAGCAAGCAATACGGATTTTTATATAATTCTTGCATGTGAAAGTTTTGTTGGTTTTTATAACTAATTGCTTATTATTTGTACACGTAAGTAACACCAATTGACCTCCTTTTTGATTAGCCAGTTGTATATTTTTACTGATAAATTATTAGTACATAAATATAAAATATTTTGATATTGCTGTTGCGTAAATTGTGCTTAGCATAAATAATTTTGAATCAATTTTAGTTGATCCCAACTTCGTTTAACCTATTCTTTTGATTACAATTGAATAAAAATTATTAATTATTAAATGATTTATTAGTTGTTTGTGATATATTTTCATTTGTCCTCGAGAAGTTGATTTTGCTTTGATTAGCATCATTACACCTGATTATGCACTTTTCGTACAAAATAAAGTAAAATATGGCAATTACAGTGACATAAATACATTAATGAAAGTTTGATATGCAAGGCTAGGCTAGCCGTAATTTCTCCACAGTGAATGTCAAGAATTGGTATAACTACTGTGCATTGGAAATTTACTACTTTGATATAAATGACATTATCACAAAATATTATAATAATGGAACTAGTATTTAATAAATATGATTATGTTGCATATTATTTAGAATATTATATATTTTACTTAAATTTATTAATAAGTTGTATGATGTTTAATATTTTTGGGCAAGGATGGGAATTTTCAGTTTTAAAGCTATAACTGCCCTTAAAAAAGGAAAATATGGTAAATATGTGCCATTACTCCCTTTAAACAATTTTGAAGGTATCAATAATTCCTATTTTTTCTATTTTAGATATTCATCATGGGGGATGTAACAAAGGCTTATTTATATGCCTGGTGTGGAAAAAATAAAGTTTTACCTACATATGATGTGAAATCAGCTGGAAGTAAACAAAGAACAAGATTTTTGTGTGAGGTAAGTTATTATTTAATTCATACATTTTATTTGTCGTAATGTCTGTTTGAAATAAATTAAAATTATTTAACAAGCTTTCATTTATATTTGCTTAGTAGGTGTGATCAGGGCCCCGATGCCAATTGCCGTCAAATTAGGGGTCCCGAGTCTCTCTATACAATTAAAAAGAAGGTTTCTCTGTATAAAATAATATGTTTGCTCTAGATTAGTTTTGACATATTTCTTCATGGAAAAAAAAAAAAGAGTATTAACTTTTTTTCTTACAGGCAAGGTTGATATAATTGTTGTTGAATGTATAGTAAGGAAGAGTTCCGTATCCTGTACCTGTGCTGATTTTTTGGCGAGTTGTTTTTGCTGATAAATGTTTAATGTGGTTGTTGCAGTCTTCAGCCTTTGGGGTTGCTTTTTTAACTAATGGAATGGACTTTATCTACATGACATCACACGCTTTTGGTGCCATTTTGGATTTTTTTGCCAATCACACTAACCAGCACAGAATATGGGACTCTTCTCAATGTATTGCTTTGATGATCATTAAAAAAACAAAAAAATAACAGTGATTGCAAAAAATAACTTTTTAAAATATTGTAAAGGATAGAAAGACTTTGAGAAATTAAAAATAACTATGCACAATAAATGAAAGTAGTGGTATTTTACATATATTTCATTTAGAACCGTACTGAGTACTCGGTATATGCTCAGTACTCGGCCAAATTTCAGCCGAGTACTTGGCTAATACCGAGTAATTGCAAGAATTTCATTTTTTAAGCATATTTAAAGACAATTTATAAGTGATCTATAAAAAGTTATTTGAATATAAATGTGCCATAATTCATAAAAACTATTTACTCAGCACATAAAAATTTATCTATAAAACATAGAAAAAAGTAAGATAAAAACCCCATGCAAATTTAATGTAAATTAAAGTTTAGTTTTATATTTATATTTTTAAAAAAATGTCATTTTTAAAACTTGGAAAAGACTGTGATTTTGGACAAAGAAGCAGTGTGTAGAAACAGAAAATACAGTAAATGCAATTAAAAAAATAATAAAATTTACTGTACGGCAAATTATGGTACAAAAACACTATAATCATTCTTCAGGAGATAAGGCATTTCTTTTATTGTTGTAAATTTCGCCTGCTTCAGAAAAAATGTGTTCACTGCGAGCACTGATAAAATAGCATTTTAGCTGTACATTACACACACACACACACAAAAAAAAAGAAACTGTAAGCCCCCCCCTTTCTGGTGATTTCATGTTATAGCGCCCTCCACAATTACAATTATGCCAAGATTATCGAAAAGCTTATACAGTAAAACCTCCATAACGGACACCTTTATTTAGCGGACACCTCCAAATAGCAGATAAATTCTGTGCTCCCGAGGCATCCGTTATTCAGAGGTTTTACTGTATATGCATCATATATACACATATTATTCCAAACACCCTTGTACGTCATTACATACATATTATTTACGTCTTGTATGTCATATATACATCCTATACGACTTATGCACATCATATATGTGTTATATATGACTAATAACTCGGCCATATAGGGTAGATGTGCCAGTAAGGGACCGCCTTCCAGTAATGGGCCACCTTCAAAGTCTTTGGTTTATAAAAAAATAACCAATAAAAATTTAACTTTTTATATATTGTTTCATTACTCCCCCTTCCATGTTTTATAAATCTGGGTTATTGTTGACACTCTTAATTAAACCAATCAGGAAGCAGAAAATAATGTTTCACAGTTCCACTGTTTTTCTGTGAAAATCTTAATGAACATGCTAAGAGTTGGCTTCACTTAATTAATTTATCTTTTTTATTTTCTTGAAAAAAATGCATGTTTTTGTTTCAATAGTAATAGAAAACTTTGAATTTTATATTCTAATGGCTATTTACAAAATTTCATTTATTTTTCAGATTTTAGGACCATGGTCCATTACTGGAATGCTTAATTAGTCAATTTCCAGTAATGGACACCCCATGTGGACATTACTAAAAAAGCAATTTTGGTAATGTTCATAGTGCATAAAAAATTTTATTTAACTGAAAAGCTAAGTAATCAAATTTAATTTTTTAAATTGCACTTACAAGAATGTAATAATAATATATTTTTTTAATAAATAGCTGTTTTTATTAATTTCACATAATTAATAATTTTTTAAAGATTGTAATCAAATTATTTTTTTTAACCGTGCCTTGCATACTTTATAATATGGCAATCGACATCCAATTTGGAAGCAGAGAATAATGTTTAAGGGCACAGGAAAATGAGGAGCTCATGGGGTTCAAGCTCTCCCCATTTAAATAAAGACAATTTTTTAAGTCACATAAGTTATTAAAAATCTATTTTCTATCTTAAATGTTTGATTTTTCATTTCTGACAAAACAACTAGTGCATACATTAAAAATAAAATAAAATTATAGTAGCAATGAAACTAGTAAATCTGCAGATCAGGGGGCTCAAATCTCAATTCTGCAATTTTATTTTGAAATAATTTTATTTAGTATTTAAAGAACATTCAACCCATACTATAATTTATTTGATATTTTTTATATAAATTACTAAAAGTAATATATCAAGCAGTTTTAGGAAGTTTAAACTGTTAAAAATGATAGGAAATAAGATTCCATGCAGTAGTACTCAAGACTTTTTTTTTTTAGATTTTAACTAACCCTCCCCACCTCCCAATGTCTCAATAATTTGATAAATGTAACTCTTTGAAATTTAGTATTTCAAACCTTCTATCTGAAATAAATAAAATATTGATCTTGTGATAGTGACAATTAATTATAAACAGTGAATTAATTATTCTAATAAATATTTGATTAATTATCGATATCCTAATTGTTAAATTTATTCGAAAATTACTATTTTATTTCATTAATATGCTTTCTTTAAATTCTAGTTTTAAATACAATCATAATATCAATTATCCATTACTGTTTGTGGGGTGTCCATTACTGAACCAGAGAGTGTCCCATTACTGGAACAGAGGGTGTCCATTACTAGAATTTAGGGTGTTTTGATATATCTCTGTTATTTACAATTAAATTTCGATTCGCATTGCGAAATGTGACTATGAGCATGATTAAAAATTGTTGGTAGATTAATATAATATTAAAAAAAGTGGAATATAATAATTATAACTATTAATTAAAAAATACTTTTTAAAATAATGATGTCCATTACTGGCACATCTACCCTACATCACAAAAGTAATGATTTAATGTAGGGGTGCACAACCTTTTTAAGCGAAGGGCCACTTACAAAAATGACCGGTTGTCGAGGGCCACCATCAGAAATTTTTTGTTTGAGGAGATGTGACCGGGGAGGGGGGGATCGATTAAAAAAAACAAATTTCGAAAGGGTAGATTTAGCCCCCCTCTCCCCCCCAGGTTCCTTTCTTCCAGTCAACGTATTCAGTTCTGTTGGCAATGATATATCAACAGTTTACGTTTGTATTTATACAAGAAATATAGCTAAGATTATTTTCAAAGAGTGAAAATACTCCTTGACTTTATTTGAAGGAATAAATTTAGCTTTAAAGATTGCCAGTGCCGGAAAAAAAAATTTCTGCTTTCATGAATGAAGGTGGAGAGGAGGAGAAACATATATTATTCTAAATTGCACTTCTTAACATATTCAGTCATAAATTGTGGATATCAAAGGGGTGCACAACCTTTATAAGAGGAGGGGCAGTCACTAAAATGACTGGATTGTCGAGAGCCAACATCCATAGGATGAACAAAATTTTGTTTCGGGCAAGTGGGGGGGGGGTCCGGCCTAAAAGTTCATAAAAATGCTAATTTTAAAAGGAGGGTTAGCTCTCTATACTCAACCACCTCCTTAGTCAGCATAACCCAATTCAATTGGAAAGGATGGGAAAAAACTTGCATTTTTTTTCATGCACGATTGACAATATTCATAGTTTTTTCCTAGTGATTGACAAAATTCACGATTATTACGCACACGTTCGGCGAAATTTGCGATTTATACGCACCCGATCGACAAAATTCGAGATTTTTACGGACTCGATCAGCAAAATTTGCGATTTTTAAGCGTCTGATCGGCAAAATTTGCAATTTTTACGAGCTCGATCGACAAAATTCGCGATTTTTATGGGCCCGATCGGCAAAATTCGTGATTTTTATGCATACAATCGACGAAATTTATGATTTATATGCACCTGATCGGCAAAATTTGCGAATTATACGCACCCTATCGGCAGAATTCGCGATTTTTACGGGCCCGATCGGCAAAATTGACAATTTACACGCACCCGATCGACAAAATTCGCGACTTATACGAACCCGATCGACACAATTCGCGATTTATATGCACCCGATTGACAAAATTCGCGATTTATATGCACCCGATTGACAAAATTCGCGATTTATATGCACCCGATCGACAAAATTCGCGATTTCAACGGGCCCAATCGGCAAAATTTGCGATTTTAACGGGCCCGATCAGCAAAATTCGTGATTTTTAACGGGCCCAATCGACAAAATTAGTGATTTTTACGCATACGATCGACAAAATTCGTGATTTTTACGCATACGATCGGCAAAATTCGTGATTTTTACGCATACGATCGGCAAAATTCGTGATTTTTACGCATACGATCGGCAAAATTCCTGATTTTTACGCACCTGATCGGCAAAATTCGTGATTTTTACGCACCTGATCGACAAAATTTACGATTTATACGCACCCTATCGGCAGAATTCGTGATTTTTACGGACCCGATCGACAAAATTCCCGATTTTTTACGCAGGCGATCAGCAAAATTCACGATTTTTACGCAGGCGATTGGTAAAATTCACGATTTTTATGCAGGCGATTGGCGAAATTTGGCAAGATTCGCGATTTCTACGCACCTGATCGGCGAAATTCGTGATTTTTTCGCTTCCGATCGGCGAAATTGATCCACGGGCCACCAGTAATCCGATCGCGGGCCACTTTTGGTCCGCGGGCCACAGGTTGTGCACCCCTAATTTAATGTAATAATATATCATTTCATATTATGTCATACATGCTTTATAATTTGGCGATAAATCTTGGTCGCTTGGTGATTCATCCTTAGGGGCCGCTATTACATGAAAGTACTCAATTTTTTTAATCAAAAGAAAATAAGGTAAGTTTTAAAAATATGAAACATTTTGCATTATTCAAGGAATAGTTACAGCAAGCAAAAGCCATTTTTGATAGACAGATTTCAGGTATCAAATGACAAATCGGTAAAGATGTGTTAAATAATCAGTTTTAATTTCATATTGGTTAATTGAACTTTTTATAAAACAATTCTTTTTATATATATTTTTTAAATAATGCTACTGTTTTAAAATTTTTGAATACACAAAAATTATCTTTAAAAGGTCCAAAATAAATGAAATTTCAAAAATTGAAGTTAATATTAAAAAATATGATTAGATTATATGTTCAAGATGCATGTTTATAAATAGATATATATATAAACACACACACACACGCATAGAAGTGTTACCACTAAGCACACTTCATGTTCGCATCAGCGATTCTTTCTTAAACACAATTACTCAGTATTTACTCGGCAGAGTAGTAAGTGGCTGGGTACTCGGCTACTCGGCCAAAGGACTACTCGGTACACCACTAATTTCATTCTCTATATTACTATATATTTTGTGATATATACAATGATCAGTTTGATGTATTCTTTTATGCTATATATTTTATTACTCCTGTATTTCAGTATATGTTCGGCCCCAGTAACTGCGTTGCCCAGGCCTTGCTTAAAAATGCCCAAATTCATTGCAGAAATCTTTAGAATGCACAGAATACATTACTTATCAAATAAAATAAAGATTCACTTGCTTTTATTTCTCATGTTTTGTCCACAGACTGCTTTTAAAGGAATATTTCAAAATATACAGAAAAGACCCGGAAAAACACAACTATTGAAACTCAATCTGTCAAACACTTCAAATGAAATTTAACAGTCTTATTAAAATCTTCATCACAAACAGCAAAATGATAAAACACTAATTTCAAGAAACCTAACTATCCAAAAAACAAGAAACCTAATGATCCGAAAAAAACAATTAATGTAGATGTAGCCACAATATTCAGAACAAAGTGGTATTGCAAGTGCAAGAAGCTATGTATCGCCTCGCCAAATTTAAATCTATTGGAGTTCGTTTTATAGTACATACAGTCAAACTGCTGAATGAAAAGCATTGCTAAAGCAAAATTATGGTAAAACGATCAAGTTGCACATTAACAATGGTTCGCATTTACATGTGTTTGTTACATCATAAAGTGATTTTTAATTAGATGTTTATCTAAATATGTGATTTTTTTTTTTTCACATTTGTAAAAGAAATCTGGTTTTAATTTTTTAGCCCAATATAGTAGATGTTCTATTTTCAATAAAGTTCATCGGAATTGGTATAGCGATTTTTGCATTTTTTGCTAAATTTTTTATGCAGTTTTTAGTTTTTTCGCGTTTTGTGGCAATTTCTTGACATTCATAGAAGGAATTCAGTTTCAAACCTTTAGCCAAATATAGTAAATTTTATGTATAGCAATTTTTAATGTGGTTTCCAATGCAATTTTCATCAATTTTGCATATTCTGCAGCGATTTTTTGTCATTCTTGAAAGAATTCTGGTTACAATGTTTTAGCCCATACTAAATTTAATCTTCTACAATTTATGCATTTTTTTAATGGTTTTCTTTTTACATTTTGCTGTGATTTTTCCATATTATTAAAAGAAATCTGGTTGTTTAAAACCATTATAGTATTTTTTTTTTTTTTAAATCCGTACAGCAATTTATTATTTTTTTATTTTATTTTTTTTTTTTGACACTCATAAAAGATTTTTCAAACTTTTAGCCTAGCCTAATATAGTCAATGTCGTTAGCGATTTTTAAAATGATTTTCAGCATTTTTAGTGATCTGCAGCAATTTTTTGTTATTCGTGAAAGAATTTTGGTTACAATCTTTTAGCTCACTATAGTAAATTTTGTCATAGTTGATTTTTAGCATTTTTGTGGTCTTTCACAGTGATTTTTTTCATATTTGTAAAAGAAATCCGGTTTTAATCTTTTAGCCCAATATAATAGATGTCCCCCTTTTCAATAAAGTTTATTGAAAATTCTTACAGCGATTGTTGCATTTTTCGTGAAATGTTTTATGTAGTTTTTAGAGTTTTTTTCCCTTTTTGCGGCCAGAAGTTCACCAGAAAGGAAAACTTTAGCAGAAGGACTTAGACTTATTACTAAATGCTTGGTTTGAATTTGAGTAGCTCAATTTCATCTTTCATTACAAAATATTATTTTTCACAAAAACATAATAAATTTCACAAAAATATAAAAATTTTCACTAGGCCCAAGAAGAAAAAAAAACCCTGCATTGACCCCTGATATTACACTAGTTATCTGGAATACATCTGGCCCCGACCATTCTGAATAAATGGTTTTTTACTATGTATATATTAGACTTAGGTCAAGCCTAGTCTTACTTTTTTTTTTTTTTACTGGTGTCTGACTGTCTTGAACTTCCAGGCCATGTTGGACCAATTTTTTTTTTCTTTTTTTATTTGTTAGAAAAATCTTTATAAATTAAAGTAAAATATTTTTAAAAATTAGTTTTCTTTCTGAACTTCTCCTCTTTTTATCATGGTGATTAGTTCGAACTGGTTTTTAAATTTTCTTACTTTTTGTGGAATTTTATGCTACATTTTATAAAACTATTTGTATGTATTTACTATAAATTGTTTTATTTTATAGGTTAGAGTTCCAGGATTTGATTATGTTGGAGTTGGGAACTCAGCCAATAAAAAAGATGCTCAAACAAATGCAGCAAGAGATTTTTTATTGTATTTGGTTAGAAATGGAAAACTAAGTGAATCTGAAGTGCCTGTTGAACTGCCAGTAAGTAAAATACAGTGAATTGTAAAATTAGATTGATACAATTATTTTAAAGTATTTTTACCTGCCTACATACAGATAAAGAGTGCAATGTTATTGACCGTGGACAGTGTATTATTCTTTATTTCCTGATAAATAGGAAAAGGAATTAATTTTAATAAATGTGATATAAAAATGTTTGTCTTCACTCACTCCATGAATGTCATAGGCTATATTTATATAGCCAATATTTCCTGGAATAATTAGATATCTCCAAAATGTTTGTTCTATTGTATTAAAAAGTATATATTGAAGTTATGAAAATTTAACAATTTTTCATCCCAACTCATAATAAAGTATTAAATAAATAATAAATGCAAAAATTTAGAAATTCTACATGGAATCGTACGGTTTAAAAAAATTAAATAATTTTATTATATCATAAAATAAAATCTTTGTGCTTTTCTTTTATGTTTTATTTTCTTTTTTTAAAACAAATGAACTGTTACTTTTTCCTTAACTTCAAATTCAGCCCATTCAATTTGTATCATTTTATTTTTCTTACAGACAGGAGTAGCTGAATGTAGCACACCAGCAAGTTTGCCTCCTGGTGGTCCAGCTGCACCTCATATCCAATTGTCTTCATCAGCTCAGAATTTTCCTATAAGAAATAGCTATGCTCCTTTTAATGAGGATTCAGCACCCGATTTCATAAGTCGAGTAGAAGAGCAAAGAAGAACAGAGGAGGTATTTTTTTTTTTTTTTTTGCAATACATTAATAATATCAGAAGTAAAATTAATGATATATTTTTATTTTGTTCTCAATCAATGGTGTCCTAAATTTATTGTTTTTGCTTAATAATTGATTTCCATTTATTTTCTTTTACAAGAGCAAAAATTGGCACCAAATTAATAAATAAATTAAGGTCATAGATGAAATCAAATAAATTAGTAATTTCATTGTAGGTTAAAAAAAAACATGTATTGCATATTTTATTTAATAAAATAACTTTAAGCAAAACAACACAAATAAAATCATGAAATGCAATTGCTATTTTATTTTAAGTTTTGCACAAAAAAATAAAAATAAAAATCTATTCAAGGAACTTCAGTGATGATCAATTAGTTTGTTTTTACATTGTATTTATTTGAGATATTCTCAATGTTACTCATTAAAGAAGTTTTTGATTTTTTTTTCTTTTTATTCTCTTAAATAAAAATTTAAAGACTTTTTAAAATCCAAATGGCTAAAATTTGCAGTAATTTTTCATAGAGCGAAATAAATAAGAAAGTACTAGTATAAAAATATTAAATGTAAAATAATCCATAACAGTTCTTTTCCTATATGATTTTACTAAAGGTTAAAAAAATTTGATATTTGCATTAATAGCCATTGGCTGGTAGAGGCTCTGTTTAGTAGCCACTACTGTCAAGTTATTGGCTACTTCTTACCATGGTTTGTAGAATTGAATAGTTTTACAAATATTTTAAGAATATGAATATTATGGAGACATCTTTCAAGTATATAAAATAAAATTATCATAGTGGCAGTTTACTTATCCCAACAAAAACAAATCTCAGTTTATTTTGCGATCGTCTGACGAAAATCGCAGTGTATTTCGCGATCATTTGCCGAGAATCTGTTTTATTTCGTGATCGCCAGGCGACAATCGTTTCGCAATCCCTTGCCAAAAATCACTCTTTTTTTTCGCGATTGTTTGACAAAAATCTGTTTTATTTCGCTATCGCCAGATGACAATCGTGGTTTTATTTCGCAATCGCTGGATGATAATCAGTTTTATTTTGCAATCCCTTGTTGAAAATCACTTATTTTTTTTAACCCCGATTATTGGACGAAAATCGAGGTTTTATTTTTCAATCGGATGACGAAAATCCCAGTTTGATTTTGCGATTGCCTGACGAAAATCATGGTTTTATTTTGCGGTCGTTTGACAAAAATCGTGGTTTTTTTCCCTGCGATCACTTGACGAAAATTGCTATTGTTTTTCAACAGATTTGATTTTTAAAAAAATAAAAAAGCAGAAATCTCTCGTTCAGTGGAAAAGTGGCATCTTTGGAAAACAATTGCATTAAGAAATCCGATGTACTGCTACATGAAAAATAGAAATCGCCACTTTAGCGATGAGGTGTATAAAATAAAGTCGCTAATTTTTTACATTTAATTCACAAATATTTCCATCATCCTCATCTGTATTAAGGCACTGCTATCCACATCTGCTATAATAACACTATGATAATTTCTTGTATAAAACAACTGGCATTGAAGTACCTTTTCCTGGGAACTACTAAAAGGATTTCAGTACTTTTTTAACACTTTCCAACGTTCAATGTAACTTATTTTCTACAGGTAATGGAGTGTGAAGGATTTATCGTTCATGTACAGAGATGCACAAGAGAATTCAGCTGACTATGATGATAATAGCTAGAAGTGCTCTTTCTGCTCTGATATAAAATTTTATGTAGTTTTTAGTGTGTTACGTGTTTACAAATTCTGTAGATCATATACAGAAAGGAATATTACTAGGACTGCACGAAATATTTAGAATATGGGCAGCAATTGCTGAAAATGGATTTTTACTGAGATATATCTTTTAAATCGCTTATTTAGATATTTCATCCTATGAAAAAATTAAATTTCTTAGTAATATTCTGTTAGTGTTGGGAAGTATTTCATAATGTATGCCGAATGCATAATTTTTCGTTCTTGTTTCAGTTTTGTCACTAGTTATGCAACTGTGGGGGGTGGGGGGATGTAAAACAACTGACATTAGTGTATTTTTTTCTTCAGATCGGAATTATTGAAAGCATTTCAATCCCTTTTTTAAGTTTTGGCAGAGATTAAACTATAAATTGATTGGCAAGAAAAGTAAGAATTACGAATGCATTAGTTATTTATTTTTTTTAAAACTAGAATTTGTTTGCAAAATTTTTAAACTATTGTATATATTTTTTTTTATTCACTGCTAAATAATCAATTTATAGTTTAGCTACTGACAAAACTATTTTTAGAAAGTTTTAAAATACCTTCAGTAGTTTTCAAGAAAAAAGTGATTCAATGTTAACTGGTTTTAAGTTTGTTTTTTTTCATCTGAAATTATATAATTATTGAATTTATTTTTTTTATTCCTTGCTGAATTATTAATTTATGGTTTAACTATTGACAACATATTAAAAATTGAAATCTTTTCAGTACTTCCCGAGAAAAAGTTGCATCAATGTCAACTGTTTTACAAATGTAACTTCACAATTGCTGTTGACCCCTTAAATTAGGAATAAAAGGATCAGCAATTTTTAGCTATGAACATTTGATGTTCCATTTAACATAATCAAATATTGTAGATCTAATATTCCTCTGTCTTTTCTATCTTGAGCAAATAAAATGAGATCTATAAAAATAAATATGATCCCCATAACAATTTATATATATATATAAAAAAAAAAAAAAAGTGCATAAATGTAAACAAAGACTTATTTTTCTTGTTCCTTTTTTCCCCTGTTTAGGCTGAAGATCTGGATATTAATTCTGGAATACATGGAAACTGGACTCTAGATAATGCAAAGTCAAAACTTCATCAATACTTTCAACAGCATAAGTTAAATCCTGAGTACAAATACTCACAAGTTGGTCCTGATCATAACAGGTTTATTTGGCTTTGTTCATTTTTATGCACACTCTGACTTTTATTGGCAATATATTCCAGAGATATGTTACTTTCTATATAATCACTTGCAGCCTGATTTTCTCTTAGTACATAGAGTACTGGGAGAGAATAACTTTGCGTAAACATATAGCTATATATTGCAGTGCTATTGTTTTCTGTTTTTTTTTTTTTTTTTTTAAATGACTTTATTAGCAATATATTCCAGAGATATATTATTTTCTGTGTGATCACTTGCAGCCTGATTATTTTTTATTTCTCTTAGTACATAGAGTACTGGGAGAAAATAACTTTGCATAAACATATAGCTATATATTGTAGTGCTATTTTTTGTTTTTTTAATGACTTTATTACCAATATGTTCTAGAGATATTTTTTTTTCTCTTAGTACATAAACTACTGAGAGAAAATAATTTTGCATAAATATGTAGCTATATGGTAGTGCTGTTGATTTTTTTTTTCTTTTTTAGTACATGAATAAGCTTTTGTGATATCTAAGAATGTTTTTACTTTATGAGAAAGTAAAAGTACTCTTTATATATCTTTTTAAATTTTCATATAATTTATATGTATATATAAATTATATTTCAGTATTTTATCTGAAATTGTTTTGTTGTACTTGTTGGGAGAATTTTGGCTTAATTTGCCACACTTAAGAATTTAGTAGTTAAGCCAAAATCTTCCAACATTATTTTTTTTTTCTAAAGTTCTATATTGCGAAACATTTGTTCTACTTTAAATTTTGATAAGATTCTTAACTTCTTAGAAGAAACATTAAATTTATATGAAAAACTAAAGGTCTCCATCCTCCTCTACCCAGTCTAATTAAATACACTCACTAAACTTTTAAGCATTTAAATAATTTATGTTGCATTTGCCTTTCAAATTATGTTTTTGCATTACTTACAGGCTGTTCAGCTTTCTGCTTAAAAAAAGGGGGGGGGGTATAAACAGTATACTGAAATAGATATTGATTCTAAAAGAATTTGCTCTGCAGACATCAATAATTTAAGTATTTCTAGATCCCCTCCCCTTGTCATTACAGCATGTACATCAATCATGTCAAACTCACGGTCCACAACAATCCTCTTTGCAGACAAACCAATGTAATCTAGTCATGAGTGCAAGACCATCAGTCTCGGGACTGATTTCAGTCTTGGAGCGATTTTTGACTGTTAGTAAATAATTCTATTTTATATGCTGAAACAACAGTGATTTTACAATAAAACTTTTAAATCAATTTCTTTTATTGTAAAAGATCAATTTTTAACCATAATGCACAACATAGAAATCGTCTAGCCCATTTTCATTTCGTTATACCGTACCTAATACTCAAGAAAGTTTTCAGTCTTGGCTTTGATAGACTTCTTGCGCCTATGAATCCAGTGAGTCTGAACTTAAATCAGTTTCAAGAACTTATAAGACAAAAAATTGCTTTTTTGATCTAGTATAGTTTCAAGACTTATTGTTGATGTAAATGATAATTCTAGTACTATTTAAAAAGGATAATAGTTTCCCTTGACAAATAATATATTTATGCACCACTTTATCAAATCAAAAGGTGTAGATAACAAAGGGGAGATAATCCATAATTTATTTCAATATTTTATCTTTAAATGGAAAACCTATACTATACATAGTCCAGTCAAAATAGATCAATACTGCTCCTTATCATTCTATCTTAGTGTAAAAAGTAATAAATCAAAGATAAATTTGCATTATCCTTTTTTAGCAATAAAAAAGCATATATGTTAATGGATGTCTGAGGTCACTTTGAACTTGTATGTTAAAAAGTTAATAAACAATCTACCACAAAGATACATGCATAATATCTAAATTCATGTCTGCGTTCTCTTAGTCTGTCGGGATACATTTTCATTTGAAAATAAAAAAATCCTACAAAATTGAGGCATACACTACTGAAAGCAATGGGGCCCCCAGCATTAGGATCATTTAGAAAGATTTTAGTTTAAATATATAAAACCATTCAACATTGATTTTAGGTATATTTAAGGTTATTATCACGAACCAGGGTAATGCTGGGCGGATCAGAGAGTTTTTAAATAATATATTAACTAAAGCATAGTTCATAATAACGTGTGGCTCTTATGCTTGGCTCACTCCTCATAGTTCATAACTAAAGCATAATTTCATACACACATGAAACGCTAAAGAGAATGTTTACAAAAAAAAAAATAAAAAAATAAATAAATCTCCTTTCATTGTATAAGGCATATCCCATTTTAAGGATTAAAAAGTGCATCTTCTGCACCGGAAAATACGGCAAGTCTCCTATCATATCTAGACATCTTTCATCTTGTATCAATTTTGAAAGCATTCATTTTAAACAAAATTTCTGATATATTAAAAAAATAAATAAAAATTGTGGTGGAGAGGATATATCATTTGTCAGGGGAAAATGCATTAATTTTAATGTTACCCTTGCTCTATTTTTACACAAGACTTTTTAAAATAAAGTCTATGAAAAATGAGATTTTTTTTTTTCTTTTGTGGCTCACATGAACTTAAAAATTTTTCGCTTATATTAGCTTTAGATTTTGACATGCTTGGTGTACATGATCAATATGTATGTTATTGATGGTATATATTGCCATTGTAACATTTTTTAATCATGTTTTTAATTCCTACAGAATATGCTAATTCTGCTGTCTACAACCCTGTACATAAAACATAAATATATTTTATTCTGTAAAACTTGAAAGGTATTTCATCTAAATGCATAGTTATTAACTGCTATATAAAATATCTTACAAATTGTCTGTAACCCAAATTTTAAAGTTGATATTTTGATTTTTTCAAAATGAATTATTGAATGAGTATGTAATATATTAATGAATTATTATTGTATCCTTTATTAAATGCTGCTTTATGCCATTCAAAAATAAAGCTAGTTAAAATTGCTTTTTTTTAAATTACAAAATTGAGTCATTAGTAACTATGCTAATGTTGAATATGTATATAGTAATGTAAAGCCAGAAACTTGAATGAGCCTTTTATTTCCCCTTTCATCATTCATTTCTAGAATTATTTTGTATTTTGTCTAGAGACTGGTATTTAAACTGCTGATGCTGCAAGTGATTAGAACATTTGTGCTATTGAAAGTTGTGTAATAATCTGTTAAACTCTGGAATATATTGCTTTTAAAAGGTCAGTAATAGTGTGCTTATAATAAAATTGTTTCCTTTCAGTATAAAATAGCTATTTGATGTTAATGGCTGTTTATCATTTTTGTTTACTATAGACAACATTTTGTTTCCTAAATACAGTGGTGGACATAATTATAAGACACCTACCTAATTTGACATACAGTGAAAGAAAAGATTCAGAGCTTAAAAATGCTTTATCAAATACGACAAAAACATAAATTTATTCTGTTATCACACGTAATTGTTTTACAGAAATGATATTTTTATAGAGTTTTATAAAAAAACATTAAAAATACCATGGACAAAATTATAAGACACCCAGACATTTTAATTAAAACACCTGCTTTTTTTTCGAAATATGCAAATTTTTTGCACGCTGTTATGACGTCAGCAGTTAACTAAAGCAGACGATAACCGACTTCACGCATTTACAAACATGCCACGAGATACAGAATTAAAAGAAAGTTAAATTCGCGAAATTTGAAGATTAAATAGAACTGGTGCTTCAGTTAATAACATTTCAAAAGTTATTAAACGCTCTAGATGGGCAATTTCAAATGTTTTGAAAAGAGGAAGTAGTGGATCGGTGATTAAAAATATCTGGACGTACTCCTTGCTTGTCCTCGGGAGACAGCCGCCATGTGCTTTCGCTCGCTACACAGAATAAGATGAAGTCATTAAAAATGCTTTGAAATTGAATTGTTCAAGGAGAACCATTCACAGGGTGTTGCATAATGCTTCTTATGTGAAATTTAAAAAAATGAAAAAAAAACCACCCCTTCTAAGGCGGCCCAAAATGGACCGTTTAAACTTCGCTAAACAAACTATGGCTTGGACCTCCAAATGGTACTCTGTGTTATTTTCTGATAAAAAAAAAAGTTTAACCTGGATGGTCCTGATGGGTTTCACTATTATTGGCATGATTTACGGAAGTCTCCTGATGTACAAATGAGCCGCCAAATGGGTGGAGGCTCAGTAATGGTTTGGGCTGGTTTTTCGGCTCAAGGAAAAAACGATATCGTTTTTGCACATTCAAGAATGAATTCCGAAAAGTATAAGAAGCTTCTTAAATATCAACTAGCCATACAAGGTGAACTTCTTTGTGGCGAAAACTACATTTTCCAGCACAATAACGCGCGATTCGTACATCACACGTAACAAAAAAGTGGCTTTCAGAGCAAAGTATCAATGTTCTTCCAGGGAATTCTTGCTCCCCAGATTAAATCCCATCAAAAACTTGTGGGGGATCTTAGCTCGTGAGGTTTACCGAAATGAGAGGCAGTTTACATTTGTCGAAGACCTAAAGAATGCTATAAAATGTGCTGGGGCATTCTGTACCTCGTGGCATGTTTGTAAATGCGTGAAGTCGGTTATCGTCTGCTTTAGTTAACTGCTGACGTCATAACAGCGTGCAGAAAATTTGCATAATTCGAAAAAAAGCACGTGTTTTAATTAAAATGATAGGGTGTCTTATAATTTTGTCCATTTTATTATTAATTTTTTTTATTAAACTCTATAAAAATATCATTTCTGTAAAACAATTACGTGTGATAACAGAATGAATTTATGTTTTTGTCGTATTTGATAAAGCATTTTTAAGCTCTGAGTCTTTTCTTTCACTGTATGTCAAATTAGGTAGATGTCTTATAATTATGTCCACCACTGTACCATGAATGCATTGAAGCAGCAGTTCCCAAACTTTATTGTTATGCAACCTATATTAAAATTTCAAATTTCTTCACAACCCACATAATACGTAGACATATAGCAGAGGTGCCAACTCTACCATGTTTCGTGGCAGACTCCCTTTTTTACGTTTAAGTAAATGAATTTCTCCCGTTTTTTGCTGGGATTTTAAATTTGTAGACACGTAATTCTAATAAGATTTTTTTTTTTTCAATCTTAATAAATGGTGCCACTACATTGCTGGGATCACTTTTACATTTCTCTAAAACATGAGATCTACTGATCATAGAAAAAAATCACATATTTTGTCAATTGCTCACGGGCAAAAATAAAGCTAATTTCATCAAATTGTCTGAGGGGGGGAAAACTGAAATTCGCCAATCGATCGTTGATAAAAATTGCGAATTTCTCAGTCATAGTAATAAATCACGAATTTCATCAATCAATCCTTGAAAAATATCTCTAAATTTGGCAATCAACCATTGATAAAAATTTTGAATGTCATCGATCGGTCATGGTAAAAAATAGTGAATTTCATCAATATATATATATATATTTTAATGATTATACTTACATTGAATGAATTGTTAATATATTTTTAATTTATAAATAAATGAGAAAACTTTTGATTCTCACATAAGCTCATTTAAAATCTCCCTTCTTCTCCCTTTAAACTACGAAGAATCTCCTGTTTTTCTGTTTAAGGTTAGCAGGTCTGATATAGAACCTTTTGTATAATCAATCTATCCTAAGGAAAAGATTTTGTCACAAAGCACATGCACAAGAACATAATAAGTACACATAAGTAATTACCAAAATCTTTTACTATTATGTAAAAATAGAACATTTATTAATGAATAGGGTAAGGTGGGATAAAATGGGTAAGAAATATACTATTTTCCATTTACGTACTAATTTTAGCTTAAAGATTAAAAACATTAAAATTTAATGGATTTGAGTTTATGCAGTGAAATTGATATCGTAATTAAACTATATTCATACATATTTTTTAATGCTAAATCTTCTAAACTTTTTCTTCAGAGTTTCCCCCAGGTTTAAAAAAAGGCAGGGTGCTGCTGGTGAAAAAAAGGCACTTTTTTATTCTTAAGGGCACTTTTCAGATTCTTAAGGGCACTTTTTTTTATTGTTAAAGGCATTCTTTTGGTTTTTAAAGTCACTTTTAATATTTAAAATTCAGGACACTCTCTTCAAGACAACATTCAGTCAATTTTTACTACGAAAGCAAATTTTGTAATGCAAAAAAGAGAGAAAGGACACTTTTTTTACTAGGGGGCAAGAAGGGTGCTAATTATTTTACTAGGGGGCAAGAAGGGTGCTAATTATTTTTATGAAGGGCAAGAAGGGTGATTTTGTAAACCAAAGGGAAGGCAGGGTGCAGCAGCCTTCTGAAACTCTCTGGGAGGGGGGGGGGGACTCTGTTTTCTTGTTTTTTGGTTGTATCTAAGGTAAAGTGGGTAGTGGTAAAGAAAAGAGAATTATAACTACCCCAAATTTTACGGAAATGTATTTATTTTGTTACCAGAAATAATGTTACATTAGGTGTAAATTACATTTAAAACTGTAACACTCACTGTTATGTTTAGGTTTTAAGAAGTTGCGATTTTCAAACAGCACAAGTGTCGTCATATTCTGAAAATATATGTTAATTATAAAATGCTGATTTGCTAATGAATTTGACAGTTAATTCATCACCCATGACTACAATATTCTCAATAAATATTTTTATTGTTTTTTTGGCTGCATATTCTATTATGGCCCAATTGTCTCACAATATCTTACTAATAATCACAAACCAAAGAAAATATTAGTTTAGGAAGTTTTTTTGAGAACAATAAAAAGGGAGAATTCCTTGAAGAAAAAGAATATTGCATATGTTGCCAGATTCAAATTGCAAATTTGATTATGGAGTATAAATATTGGCAACAATGTCTGAAAACATTTTATGATGTTAAAACTTATTTTTAAAGCACAACATAAGATTAATAAGTAAGTTTTAAAATTTACACATTTTACCCCACCTTATCCTATATTAGAAAGAAACACTTTAAAAATCAGTGTGATTTATGACATTGTTTTTCACCAATGACAGGGTCTGTGTCGGAAGGAAACTTTTTAAATTTTAGTCTCAAGCCATTCTCTACACAAGAAAGCTTAATATAAAGTACTATGTTTTCAAGAAGTTATTTAACTGTATTTTTTGCATGATATTTTAATTTTAAATTGTAAAATTTATTTATTATGTTATTACAATGGATAAAATTTTGAACATTTTTAAAGACCTGGTTGATCATTGCATGACCCATAGTTTGGGAACCGCTGCTGTAGAGCATTGATTTATCTGGATTATTCAAAAATTATTAATGTTCAGAAAAACTGAATAATTGACTTTTATGTGTTAAATCTCTGGCACAAATATGAAAGTACATTATTCTTTTTAATTCTGACTTGTGCTGGTTTGATTCATCCAATCCAGTAATCTGGCACTGCAGGCATCTATTAAAGGAGCATTGTGAGCATATAGTCTGAGAGACAACACTTTTTGTAAGTGATACGCAACATCAAACCGTCAAGCAAGACTGCAACATCAAACAGTCATAGTGAAATGAATGATATCTTGATGACGGATGGCAACTTTAGTTGTGATAACATCCATCGTTGGGTCAGTCATTTCTCTTTGGCTGCAATGCTGCATCCACAGTGTTGGCAACAGCTTACAACTGTTTCTGTGATTAAGTAGGATCAGTTACTTATTTGAAAATCAGCTTTTATGATAACACTTAAAAATGTGTTGCTGCCTCCCAGGTTAATAAGAAAGGATGTATCAGTACATGTCTCGATGAACATTTTTAAGGGGGGAGGGGCAAGAATGTTAAGATTGTTTAGTAAATAGTTTATCTTCTCAGTTATAATTTTATTGAATCACTGTTCCTATTAACCAATACACTAGTTAATGGAAATTTTTTTTAATCCCCCAACAACCTTTTTGTGATTTTGAGTAATCTAGCACACCCAAGTCTGATATGAGCCTAAGAGTCTACAACAATTGTACAGCAAAATCTGTGTAAACACTTTTATTGGTAACTAATTAGCATTATTTAGCACTGTCATCAAAACTTTGCATATATGCCAAGTTCTATTCCTAAATTCAAACTCTCATAAGTTAAAATTGATAGTTCACTCATACAATTTTAACTTATGAGAGTTGAATTTAGGGATAGAACTTGACATATGCAAAGTTTTAATGTCAGATGTGAAGTGGACAGTTCACTCTTACAATGATAATTATTTGTGTAACGGAAAATTTCAAAAGTGAGTACTTTAAGCCTTTTCATTCTTTTCTTTAACAAAATTTCATGGGAACTAATTTATTATCGAGGAATTTTTTATTTAATTTGTCTTTTGATATTTTTTTCTTTTGGGATGAAGTGTTGTCAAGTTATTTCTATGAGCTCAGTCTCCACTTATTTTTTAATATTAATATGAAAATTCATTTTAGCTTTTTCACTTTTGCATTTTCATTTACCTTTAAAACTTTCAGGGGTTGCAGCTCATTAGGGCGATCAGTTAAATTATATTGCTTTGATAATGAGTGTATTATTGCAAATTTTCTAGAAGTACATAATCCTAACAGAGAGTAACTCAAAAAAAAAAAAAAAAAAAAAATTCCCAACAGGTGGCTAGAGGAGACTGAGTTACTTTTTCAATGATTGGATTAGGATCTTTTGATATCTTGACCATTCTGTGCAGAACTTCCCAGGACTGGTTCTTACAGATCTAACCAGTTCTGCTTACTTCAGAATTTCATCTTAAAGTTAGTTAGAATTTGAAGTTTGGAAGTAATAATTGCTGGGCTGAACAAAAAACTTATCTGGGGCAAATTAAGTTCTGAGCATTAGATTTTAAAGTCAGAAAACAATTTTGGGAATTTAATTAAAATTTTGAATTTAAAAAAGTTTTATTTTATTACCCTTTCATGTAAATATATATTTAAATTAATATGCATATATGTATCTATTTAAAATGAAATCGTGTATGAAAATCAAAGGAAAAGATATTGTAAAAATTAAACACAATCAAATGCAAACATGAAAAACTATGAATATCTTACGGATTCGTGAGAGGAGCTTCATAAGAATAATTCATAGTAAGATATGTTATTTTGACTAATATTATCAGCATTAAGCTTAAAAACGACAATATTAAGCTCCTTATAACATATCTGAAAAAAACCAAAAGGTGAAAAGGATAAGATATCCAAAAAATAAATTATGATTCAAATGCAACAGATAAAAAACCATATAATAGACAGAGCTCGCCAGTAAAGTAAAGATAAAGATTAAATAAGATTTTAAAATATTATCCATATGCTAGTCCATCACTAAGAAATGCTGAATAGCAGAGTAATTGACAAAAGCAGAAAAGAGTAATACAAAAAAAAAAAAAATTCGTATATGTACACTTTGATTTTATATATTACTATTCGAGCGCCAAATACCTATTTGTTACATCCCTAATCTGATGTTCTTTACAAACAAATTTTTAAATACTGGTAAAAATGCAATATCATAAAAAGAAATTTCATTTTTGACATCTGTGTTTGTAGTGATGCTACATCTTTTTTTTTTTTGCTTATAAAGAAGAAAGATCAAGCTGTGCTATGCTGGTTTGTTTCTCCAAACGAACTTTGAATCAAACAAAATATATCAGTGAATTTAACATTTTCAACTGTGTATTTTAAAGCAATATAGTCCTTTACTTGGAACGTCCTTCCACATTGTTGAAAAGAATATGAACCCCATTTATGCTATTATATTTTCTAATGTGTCAGACAAAATTTGGTCTGTTAAATACCAACTCCTTTAGTTGATAATTTGTAGTAGGATTTGGTAAAGAACAATAGCAACATATGCAATAAAATTAATTAAAACCAATGCAAATCCCATCAAAATCTGTCTAGTAGAACTTTTTAAAAAGATTAATTGTTCATAATATCTGGTTCACCTGACTTTAGACTTTTTCCCTCATAATTTTATAACTAAGCAACATACAGTATACAAAAAATATTTTAACTAACTATACAGGTTCTATCAAAATCCATTCAGCCGAACTCAAGTTATAAGCGGCCAGAAAGAAATTTACATTTACATTTTATATATATGATAGATATGTATGAAATTTCTTTCTATGGTAGATGTACTTTACAAAGATAAAATATATTTTAAAATTTGCTAATATGTTGTTTTGTAAATGCCTACTATTTACTAGCACTAAACTTAATCATTACTAAAAAAAATTTAAGATCTGATAAGAATTCTTTGAAACACAGTCAATGTGATTAATACTTAATAAAAATTTTATTTTATTGTTTTAGGAGTTTTCTTTGTGAGCTTGGTTTTTATGTTAAGGAATTGGGTCGAAGTAAGATATTTATTGTCTTTATGCTTATTTCTATTTAATTAACTGTAATTTTAAAAAAAGCAATTGTGCGAATTAACTTAATGTTTTATGTTTTCAGCAATTTCTGCTAGAGAACATGGATCAAATAAACAGATGGCTTCAAAATCATGTGCGCTGTCTCTTGTTCGACAGTTGTACCATCTACAAGTTATCGAAGCCTATACTGGTGTTACTAAGAAAAAGGATACTGATAAGGTATTTTTAATATCATAGTTTAATGTGCTTGAATACATATATACACAGGAAAAGCACGAATTAGTTAGGCAAAAGGAATAGTTTATTATGTGTAGTTAAACTGCAAAGTTTATTTTTTATAATTGTTTAATGTAGTACCTCTTCTTCATTACTTCACAAATGTCCCTTTTGTAGGTAAGATTTTCTTTTTTGTTTGTGAACATGCTCATGTCAATCAAAACAACTGCAATACTGATTTGAGATTTCAATTCAGCAATAGATTTTTAAATTGGTGGACTGCTATTTAATCACTCAATACAATGAAATCTAGGTGTTAATTAAAGGACTGGTGATTGTGGTGGGCCATGGAATGACATCTCCTCAACCAATCTAAACTGAGATTTCCAGCACAGAGTTAAGAGGCTATTTCACTTGCATGAAAACATCCTCTCACTAATGTTAATACTATGGAAGAAATATTTTAAGATATCTCGTTCACATTTCAATATTTTTAAAATGATTTTTGCATTGGATAGCTGGGGTCAATCTCTATGCAGCCCCTTTTGTACTTTTTCGATTTTGATTACTTTTTTAAGATACATTCACTTTTGAAACCGGTTTCGAAAGTGAATGTATCCTCAATAACAAAAACTGCAACCAAAATCAAAAAAGTAAAAAAGGGCCTGCATAAAAACCGACCTCAGCTATCCAATTCAGAAAAAAAAAAAAAATCATTTAAAAATATTGAAATGCAAATGAGATCTTCAAATATTTCCGGTACTTTTCAGTTAGCCGGGCGCCAGTGATATATATATATATATACAATATATACACACACGTATATCTATACATATACATACATATAATATACACATATATGTATGAATATATATATTTATGTATATATATTTATATATGTACATATATCACTGGCACCCGGCTAACCGAAAAGTACCATATTTCCTCCATAGGATTAACATTAGGATGGATTTTTCATAATAGGCCAAAAAATGGATATTGACAATTTCAATAATTAAAATTAAATTTAGACCACATTTAAAGTTATTTTTAGTATCAGGTATGATGATAAATTATGTAGTATGAATATTGAGGTAAATTTTCTAAAAAAGGTATCTACTTAGAGTATTTTGAGAGAAAAACGGGAGAGAATGTCAATTGGTTGACGTTTTTAAAACAGCTGTTTACAAAAGTATTAAATGAAGAATGATACATTTTTTAAATATATGAAAGTGGTTGAATAATTTATTAAGAAAAAAGTCTTAAAACAATCTACATGAATATGTTTTTTAATAAAAAAAGTGACAAAAACATGCAAAAAATAAATATTTTGTAATTTCACATATAAGAGTTTAAATTTTAAATAAAACATACTGAAGAGAAAGATTTAGGCATATCCATCTCCTTAAATAGTACATATTGATAAGTTTCTAAGACAAATTCCAAAAAAATTGTATTGTTTAATTTATGAAATTTGAAATTGTTGTGTCACCCCATTGACAATCGCCTATTATAAAAAATCGACCCATTAGCGAGCGGGTGTTTTGGCTTGAGTGAAGTAACCTCTTAAGAAGTATAGCTGCAATGTTTTGATACAGTACCAGTAATCTGTCATTGAACAATTAATATTGATATTTTATAAAATATTCAGTTATGAATTTGCCAACTAATTATTGTCCATCCTGTGTATATTAGTATGTAATGTGTGTATATCCTTATATATTATTTCTCCTGTCAACATCCCTTTTACTTAGAAAATATGAAACGCAGAACAACGAATGAGATACCATATGAAAGGTTTTAGAACAGGCTTCTGACATAGCCCGCTTAACAATTCGTTAAAACATGTTTTTGATTAAAATTTGCTGAAATTAAAAAATTAAATCGGCATTGTTTTCATGAAAGAAATGAAAGGTTTCCCTGAACTTATTGTTGCCAAAAAAATAAAATACCACATTACATGATGCTCATAGCAATTATTATAAAAAACACCGCATGGGTTTATTTCATACTTATGATTAAAAAGCGAAATTGAAATTGAAATGTTTAGATTTATATTTCTAATTCCCATGGTTTTCCCGAAGCGGATGACGTCATCCTCTAATGCAGTCAAAATACGATTGTTAATTTTTTTTTCTCGCGCGTGCCTTTAGCAATCTTGGATCCGTTTTTAGTCTAACTTTGATGGAATAAATTAGATGATATTCTGGCTTGACTAACAACTAAATGTTGTTTGCAGATATTTTTATCCTTGCTTTTTCTTTAGAAGTTTAAACATGCATCTAATAAATATTACATATTGATAAAAAATGATACTTCTCTATTATCCCGTCGACCACTTTTCATAACAAAAAACTATCGCCAAATAAATGGGAGAATGTTGCCATTGGAATATTAAAAAATAAATTAAATATAAGAATTTAAGGACATAATTGTTATTTTAATTAATAAAATAACTACTAAATCAGTAAAACATAATGAAAAATACACGCAAATGTCGAATGTAGATGACCACTAGATGACGTAACAAACACGCATAATGATTCTGACATCAAGTAAATGGGACTGCATTTTTGGCGTTTAATCTTACAGTTTGGCGGTAGTTTTTGTTATGAAAAGCGGTCGATGGGTTAATAGAGAAGTACCTAAAAAATATTAGATTTCAGTGCGAAATCTTCGCACGGGCCCTCTGGTATATATATATTGTTGGGAAGTAATAAAATAGCTCTGGAAGGGAGAGAGGAGTATGAAAGAAATTCTATCTCATGAGAATGCTATATTAAAAGTATTGGTAATTATATTTTATAGAAAAGGGCAAAAAAATTTGCATTGGATTGAAAAGATGTCAAATGGGATTAGGAAAGCACAGCAAATAGGAAATATTGATGTTAAACTATTTTAGCATAATAAATAATTTCTTGTCAAAAAACATTTAATTAAATTATTTTGATTAGCTGTGGAAAACAAATTATATTCATAAAAGAACATTCGATATTTATTATTACTTATCAAAGGATTATTGATCTGTTTCATGGTATCAAGCTTTAACTGTGTAGAGTAATTTATTCTTTGAACATAAGACATTGCTGTTGCTAGTAATATTTAAATTGTAAATGATATGAATTTTCTACATAACTGACTGTAATTATTTAGTTTAAATTATTTTCAATGTAAGTATTATTAATTCGATAGTAATAACAATGTTTATTTTTATAAACAAAAATCATGTATATATAATATGAATTATATATATATATTTTTTTCCAAATCTGTTTGATTGTGAAATTAAAAGGAAAAAAAAAAGAAGAGTTTCGGAAACAATATGCTATGAGGGAAAAGAAAATCATTAAGTTTCTGTGATTTGACTTCTAAAAAAGCTGATTTATTTTTGAAAACTTTACAAGTAAAACTGTCTATCTTTAATTTGTACAATGTTTGTTTTTTTTCACAATTCTAATAAAAATGTAATTTGAATTGTCATGAGTTAAAATTTTTATACTAATGTAAATATATATATATATATATATATTGTATAATTTCAGTTGGAACCATATGATGTTGAAGTAGATCAACAGTTAATGGAAGATCTTGATAATTTTCTTCAGGAAATCAACGTTGTGCCAGTTGAAGTGCCTGTAGTAAGTTTTATAGAAAATTTAGATATTTGAAAAAAGATGTAAATATAATACATTTTCAATTTTTTGCATATTCTGATCAGAAGTTACTTTAAGATTTCTTCTTTCAAAAAGTAACTTTTATCTACCATATTTACTAAAATCTAAAACAAACTTTTATTCTCCAAAATTGATTTTTTAAAATTATTATTGGTTGCATCTTGCAATCAAAGATTGTAAATCCCCATGTGCATTTTGTATGTTCGGAAGGTTTTTTTATCCTATTTCCCTCCCTCATATGAATAACCTAAAACTCAAGTTATCGTGCATTGGTTGCACCTAAAAACACAGAATTGGCAAAAATCTAATATATTAAATTCTCCTTCTCTGCAATAGCCTGGTGTTATTTTGGAAACATAGAAATTCATTCTTAATGATTTAATTTAGCAATATATTTTTTTTTCAAGTGCAAAATTTCTAATGTTGTGCGTGGAACTGAAGATGAGACTTCAGTTTGACTTTACTGAACATCACTTTAGACGTTACATTAACATGACTGTAGATCATAAACGTTTCAACAACATAGCTGTATTCTAAGGTAATAATGACTAATGTATATTGAACATTGTGGCCTATTACTATATACAACAAAATTTATAATATTGACTTTTAACTGCATATTAAGTTTCTTTTTTCTTTCATGAAATATAAGTGAAAACTGGGAAATTTAGTTAGTAGCCAGTGGCCGGTAGACTCAGTTTCATTAGTGGCCACTTTTTAAAGTTAGTGGCCACTATTATGTTTCAAACTTTCTTGACATCTAGATAAATTATAATACTATATGTAAGATTCATATAGTAAAATGGCTTAGGATGTAGACGTCATGTTTATGAGTACGAATTTTTAAAAAGTGGGAAATAAATAAATTTTGAATATTTCACACGTTTAATAATTTTTTTTTCTTTCAAGATTTTGTTTTTGTGATATTTGAGTTTTTAAAAATAAAATCCTTACTTTCACTGTTTTTCTATAATAGTTTAGATAGACTATTGATTATACATTTAACCTTTATCTTTATTTTAACACTCCTTCTCACACATGCTCTTATTTCTATGTTGGTTTGTATGTAGTTATTTCAACTTAAAAAAATATATTTAAGGTGATTCTCAAAAAATATTTTTCTTTTTTAACAGCACGAAACTTTCTGACTCATTTTTAAACATAAAAGCAGGATATTTGCAGGCATGATTATTAAAGTTATTTGTAATGGAATAGTTTTTCATTTTCCAATAAATGAAACCCATATTGAGCTATAAATGATTGTCTCAGGGCCAGGGTTGGTATTTTTGCCAGGACAGTGGCAAAAACTGGAAAAAACCAGGGCAAAAATGGCAAATTCTTATTGGTCTTTAATGTGTGATCCATAAATTAAAAAAAGATCATAATGGTATAAATAATTAGATTTAATAACATACCATTTAATATTTTTAATTTAATTTGCTAATTGATAAACATAATTAAAATAATTTTGTATATTTTAAATGTTTATAAAATATGTGGGAATCAGTCTAATAGGAACTTAAGAACCAAATTAAAAACCAGATATCTATCCCTTTTTTTTTCTTAACTACAGCATTTTGTCAGTCATCATATTTATTATTTCTGCTGCCAACATTCAACACAGAACAATAAATTATATACCATATAAAAGGATTTTGAACAGGCTTCTGACATAGTACACTTACATTTTGTTAAAACATGTTTTCTTATTAAAAGTTGTGGTTAATTAAAAATTAAATTGGCATTGTTTTCTTAAATGAAAAGATAGATTTTCTCAAATTAGTGTTTTCACAAAAATTATCAATTTATAAAAAAAATAATAGTACAAACATGGCATATGTAATAAGAGTACATTATTTATATAATATGTAGAATACGTAAGTACAACCATGCAGGTTTATTTTATATTTATGATTAAAATTTAGGTATTGATTATGAATAAATTTATAATATTGACTTTTAACTGCATATTAAGTTTCTTTTTTCTTTCATGAAATATAAGTGAAAACTGGGAAATTTAGTTAGTAGCCAGTGGCCGGTAGACTCAGTTTCATTAGTGGCCACTTTTTAAAGTTAGTGGCCACTATTATGTTTCAAACTTTCTTGACATCTAGATAAATTATAATCGTTGTATATAAACATATTTTTCCAGAAGAGTTTTATACCTATTGTATGAGTGTATTTTGCATAATTAAACAGTATCTCTTGAAGAAAAATAATCCAACTGGTGAGCATGTGGCAGGAGTCGAAATATTGAAGATACTGAAATGTCCTTAAAATCTGCTTGTATCCGGTGTGGAAAAAGGAATAAATTACTTGAAATGCATGTGGAATCATATATTTTGCAGAATAAAACTGTATTTCTTGAAAAAAGAATCTAACTAAGAAAAAGCCGAAATATTGAAAATACAGCTAAGTCGTTGAAATCTGTTTGCATCTGGTAGGGAAAAGAATGAACCAGTTCTCTAATTAGATGTAATCAATGTAGAGATGCATATTTCCATGAAAAATGGTGTATTTCACTTGGCGATCGATAACAGATTTTTTAATCGCCAGTTGGCGAGTGGCGACTAGGGTGGCGATCGATGGCTGATTTTTTAATCGCCACTTTTTAAACTTTAATCGCCACGTGGCGAGTGGCGACCGCTAATTTTCACCTATATCATGAAATATTTTTTCTCTTTTTCTGGGGAAAAAACTAAATGAACATAGCATATTTTTGCCACCATTTTTGGCAAACACCTATTTTTGCCACCACTTTGGCAAAAACCTATTTTTGCCAGGATGTTTTTAACCAGGTTTTTTCCGCCCGTGGCAAAAACTTGCCAACCCTGCTCAGGGCAGCAGTTTTTTCCCTTTCTTGTGCTATTTCGCCCAGAAATTCAGTTCAAAATATGAACTTTAACAGCATTTTTTGAAAAATCTTCTGCTTTGTTTTCCGAAACACTAAAAAAACAGTTTGTTTACATAGTTTCTTAAAAAGTGCACCTGTCAATTTTATATGTTTGCGAACAAAAATTATTTAAAGAATGTGTCAGAAAGTTCCCAGTTTAGATTTGACAACAGCCTTAATTGAAAGTAAATTTATTAATTTCCAAAAATATGTTTTTACATATCAAAATTAAATATTTTTGACATTTTAGTATTTATGATTTTTGTTTTCTTTGTGACATTTAAGATTGGTAGATGGCATGTGCAGATTTGAAGAAGTACTATATTTGTTAATCTGCAAAATTATTTCCTTAGTATGATAGTCTGCAGTCTTTGTGTAAAAATTCTTTTTCTTTCCCCCTTACAGAATTATGATGGTGAAGAAGCTATACCATTGACTTTAGAGAAAAATATTGAAATGGATAAACTTGAGCGGCCCCAATATTCGGGTGTAGTTCCTTGGTCACCTCCTCAGCCTAACTGGAATCCATGGACTAGTTGTAACATTGATGAGGGACCTCTTGCAGCGGTATTTTTTTCTCCTTTAATTCTCAGTCTTTTTTATAAATAGTTTTAATTATTTTTGGTTAGTACTTTTCATTTTTACAAGGATGAGATTTTTCTACAGATTTCCACTTTTTAGGTGCGTTTGTAATTATATAAATACGTAGCACCTATTGTCGTTGTCTGGTCTGTCTGTCCATCTGCATACAACAACGCAAAAACTACCCAACGGAATGGTTTGAAATTTAAGATATATTATATTTGCAGAATTTTGTCGAGACATTTCAAATTTTATGAAAATCGAATCAAAACTTTAGAAAATATTAATAAAAATATTTATTAAGAAATTTGAATTTTTTTTTAAAATCTGTGCTTTTTTGTTATAGGAGCTTCCGAGGTTTAATCATCAAGCGACTGAGAATACTTATTTTATTACAGAAATTAATCTACAGACGATATAATTCATTTCACAGAATAAAAAAAATTATCAAGATCTGAATATTTATATAACTAGCTATAGTATGAATGTACCTCATTTGTCACGTTTGGGGTACAGTTTCCAACTTGTTTATTGATTGGTTTCTGATATTTTTGCTTAATATTTTCCTTTTGTAAAAGGAAAATATTAAGTCTGTGCGCCCCACAACTGGAATTGGCAGTGGTGAAGTGATGCTGATAAAGTGGCAGTGCAGAAAAATTTGGGACATAAGAATAATTTTACATCACTCTCATTAAATTTAGGGAACAGTGGTGTACTTATACACACTATCGCTAGCCTTGGGATTAAATTAAGATGAAAAAAATGCCTTAACCATAAAAGAGATGTTACAGTTAAATACTGAAAATAAAGAATAATTTTTTTAAAGTGATTTATATACTTAAATTGAATATAAAAATATTGAATTTTAGAAAAGTTCCATGAAATTTGAAAGCAATGTGGAAAATCTTTTCTCTCATTGTTATCTCTTTTTCGACTGCATTCAAAGAAAAAGAACAGGAGGAAAATATTAGCCACTTTTACGATTCTCTAAAAAATTATTTTGAAAGGTATTTAAATTGTTATAGATGGGCTATAAAGAAAAATATTCTATCCGATTCTGAAGCCTTGGTGCATAGTCTGTTATATTGGCTGTAAAATCAATGGGCTTCTTAATGACACACATCCTGCTTGTCATGGCAATAGAGCTGCAAGCCTTTGGTCCCATTTTTCCCACTGCACTTCCGCAAGAGTTTAAGTTACCACAGCAATCGAAAACTTTTTGCCGTAACACAAATCTCAATTTCCTCTCATTTTTTTTTTTAAAAAAAGGGAAATCATTTGTTCTGCTGATTTTATTACACTTCCTTTGTAATGCTATTTGTAGTTATATATAGGTAGACTTTAACAGATTAATGCTGGTCTTATTTTCCCCACTTGACAAATCTAATATTTCTAGCACATTTACAAAGTTATCTTCATTCATATGTGCACAAAGTTTTCAAATATTTTAATTTTGGTGCAAAAAAAATCGAGTGATGCCAGGATTGTCTTTTCATATCAGTCAGGATCCAAATATCAATATATAAAATAGTAAATTCACAACATCTTCTGAAAAATACTTTACTTTTATAAGAGAACTAAGATCATTGTTCCAGTCACTTAAATCTGAACAGGGGAAGCTGTATTAAGTTTTTACGGGTGAAAATGTCTTCATGAATCTGCAATTAATGAGTTATACGTTCAAATCTGAATCAGAGATGCATCTATACTTTTTCATAGCTCATTTCACTCGAAATTATTTTAAAACAATAATTTTTTCATGGTACAAATGCAATTCGGATCACAGTTTGCACTGCCGGGAGTATATAACTCAATCAAAAATTTCATTACGAAGTGATTACAGTTAATGTAAACTGATAAGGTAAGTTAGAAATATAACATTTACATGTGCATATATGTTTTTTGTCATAATATTGGTGATAATGTGACAATATACAATGTTAAAAAATAATTTATTATTTTCATAACCCAGTGTTGCCTCCAGTGTGGAAATTTTTTATTCGAAATCTCCAACTATTTCAGAATAAAAATATTTGTTTTATTTAATGACAGACATTTCATGATTGAATAAAGCAAAGATTATTAGTGGTAGGTAATTTGAATAATAAAATTACCTAATCTGGCAACAGTCACAACCTTAACAGAGTTCAGTAAACTTAAATACTTGACTCTGACACGAGAAGCAACTCACTCTAGTTTTAGATTTATTTATATTTTTTAAACAGAATATTTTAGAGAACTAGTCCCACTTGTTATTTGAAAGTTTTTTATTGAATTTAACTTCACTTTCCCATATGTATTTTAGAACTAGGACTCAATTACTTATGCTGTATAATGCCAAGTCTTATCTCATTCTATATTTCTGTGTGTTTTGGTTATTTATCATTTCATTGATTAAAAGTAGATAAATAAATATCATTAAAATGTCTTAATTTCATGTTCTACATTTATTATTATTTTTAAATCCTGTCATTTTTCCTTCTTACTTGTTTTTTTAGCAAGAAAACTAATATTTTATCACTTTTTAATTTTAGATGACATTACCTGCTATTAGTGAAGGCTTGAAAAGTGAATATGACAACAGAATACAGAATGACGCGTCTCTGCAAAAGGTGCTTGTATATTCATGTGTATTTTTTATTATTTCTTAGAAGATTAAATAAAAATTTTTATATTCTGAGAAAAAATTTGCATTAAAAAAATTGTTATATTAATTTTTCTAAAAAGTTGCAACTTTTCATGTATATTAATCATATTCTTATTGGTTTTTAGTTTTTATTCTCCTCTTCATGTGTATGACAGTCCTCTTAAATATATTAAAGTAGCTTAGAATTGTCCATCCATATATTTAAAGCTGTTTGCTAAAAATGTCAAAAAATTCCATCGATTTTCGACCGTATACGCATGCGTCAAAAAAGGACCGGCCAATGAGGCCGAGGGTCTATTCCTGTCTCCAAACGTATTTGGGATCAAGATCAACTCCTGTTGTTTTGATGGCTTTTTACGCGTTGCGTTAAACCTAGGAAGATATTTATATAAAAACTGTGGAGTGTTTAGAAGGTATTTATTTTATTTATTGTTGTATTTATTGTAATTTGAATGAATACTTAGGTATCCATTTCGGATTTACTGTGTAACATGAATTTAGGTTCATTTAACGTTCGCGAAATCAAATCATTTTGTTTATATAGTACAGAAAATAATTCTTCAATCGTAAATAAAAATATAGTAGAACATGTAATACAAAATTGGACCACTTATATTCCGTTTATGATCGGATATGAATCTTATGGTGTTCCGATTGCTAATGAAAACGATTATGTAAATATAATGTCAAAAGACAGTACGCACGGCAGTGATATTTTTATAATTATTTGAATCTTAATATTTGAATAATGTTTACATTATATTTGTTTGTATGTATACAAACAATATATGTATACAAAGAAGTATGTATACAAACAATGTATCATGTAACAATATTAATATTTACATTGTATTGTTTGTATGTATACAAATCTTGAATGTTTTAATTTATTACATTCATTTTTTACCAGTTTGCATGTCCGTTCATGGGCGATTTATATGAAACTCATAATTTGTCACAAATTGGTGATTTTACTGATTTAGTGCTTTGCCCAAGAATGTGGAAAAAAAAAACTTTTTGACATCGGGTGAAATGAATGAGGTTATTTCGGTTTTTCTTTTGTATATAAAAAATGTTATATGTAAAAAAATCCTGGCCATTAATCACATTGTTTTTTGTATATTTAAAGACGATTACTTATTCTTTGTAATTATTTTTTTGTTGGGGGTTTTTGAGCAAAATAATATTACTTCATAGCTAGAACCAGTTCCGCTAATCATTAATATTTACTTATTTACTTAATCCTTTGACCGCTGAGCAAATGGGCATATTTGTAATGTTTTTTCTGTTATTTTTTTAAATGTCAAAAAAAGATAAATTTTCAAACTTGGTATAAAAAACTTAGGTACTTCTCTATTATCCCATCGTCCACTTTTCATAACAAAATACTATCGCCAAACTGTATGATTAAATGCCAAAAATGCAGTCCCATTTACTTGATGTCGGAAGCATTATACGTGTTTGTTATGTCATCAAGTGGTTTTTAATTCAACATTTGCGCGTATTAATGACAACATTCTCCCGTTTATTTGGCGTTACAGTTTGGCGATAGTTTTTTGTGATGAAAAGTTGTCGATGAGATAATAGAGAAGTACCAAAACTTAATTACGTATATGAGTAGATTCCTTGACAGTATTAATCATTACTCAATATTTTAAAACTGCATCATATTTGTAGAATTATATTAATTTAAACAATGCTTCTATTGAAGTGTGGAGAAGCACATACTTCTATGAAGAACCATATATTTACATAATCGTTTTCATTAGCAATCGGAACACCATAAGATTCATCCCCGATAAAAAACGGACTATAAGTGGTCCAATTTTGTATTACGTGTTCTACGATATTTTTATGTACATTTGAATAATTATTTTCTGTACTATATAAACAAAATGATAGAGATCTAAAACCACAATTTCCATCGGGATTGATTTCGCGAATGTTAAATGAGCCTAAATTCATTTTTAAACAGTAAATCCAAAATGGACACCTAAGTATTCATGCAAATTATAATAAATAAAATAAATACCTTCTGAACACTCCACAGTGAGTTCTATATAAATATCTTCCTAGGTTTAATGCAACGTGCAAGAAAAAAAAAACAGGAGATGATCCCAAACACGTTTCTAGAGACAGTAATAGACCCTCATTTTAATGGCCGGTGTTTTTTTTTTACGCATGCGTATTGGGTCGAATATTGTTGAAAAATGATTTTAGAGAAAAAATCGGTAAATTCACAAAATGGTTTCGGGAAAAACTTCACCAAATGGTTTCAAAATTCTTTGAGTGACAGCGGGAAAAAAAATTTCATTTTACATTCAATCATCGCAATTGGCGAGTGTGACTATTAAGTTTAGCCAGTACTGGATACTATTAGATATAATGATTATGAACCATGATTTTTCTGTTATTGGGCGAGATTCATGTTTTTTCAGCAATTCTTTGATGAAATTCGTGTTTTTTCAGCGATCCTTTGAAGAATTTCTCATTTTTCTCGCGATCCTTAACGAAATTCGCATTTTCCAGCGATTCTTTGATAAAATACATTTTATTCCGCAATTTTTAGACTAAATTTAGTAAAAAAGCATGATCTTTTGGTGAAATTTCCTTTTTTGCGATTCTTTGACAAAATTTGCTTATCTTTCACGATCCTTTTGCATAATTCACGTTTTTTCTGTGGTCTTTTAATGAAAGTCATGTTTTCCCATGATCCTTTGATGAAATTAGTGTTTTTTTCTCAATCATTTGACGAAATCTGATTTTTTTCAAAACGCGAAGATTGGTTAGATGTTTTTAGTCTGCAGGTGCCCTAAAAAGTCTGACGCCCGTTGCTGCATCGCACACATTCTTCCATGGGGCATCGAACAAAGGAAATTCATCCTAAAGAATCATTGTTTCATTCCTGACATTTCTAGAAAGAAACAACGTTCAATTTATTGGCTGAATTGTAAAGGGCGAAATGGTGTCAGACATTAGCGGAAATAAAGTGCGTAATTTGTTCGTTTATGGAAAAAATTGTGAAATTCGTTAATCGATAAATTGCGAAATTTGTCAATCGATAGAGGAAAAATCACACAATTCATTAATCGACGGAAAATTCATCAACTGTTTTGAAATTTGTCGAGCGACAGCAGAGAAAAAAATCTTTTTCCATTCAGTCATTGCAATTGGTGAGTGTGACTATTATGTTTGACCAGTGGTGGCAATAAAGTCCATTGCAAAATTTTCAGTATTACTCGCTGTTTGGCAAGTGCTAATTTTGTCCTATACTTCAAAACCCTTTTGATCATCACATCAGTGTGCAGGACAGTTTTTTTAGGTAGACCATTTGATGAATTTCGTGATTTTTCCATTATCAATTGACCAATTTTGCTGCTATTGATTGTTGAATTTTATAATTTATCAACTATTGATTAGCGAATTTCATGATTTTTTCCATGAACGTTTGACGAATTACGCAAAAAAATTAAGAATATCGTTAAATTGTCTTGGGTAAAAAAAATTTACTATTGTCAAATGCCTTCGAGAAAAAAGTTGCAAGTTGAAACGCCTGTGACCTCTTTTTCATGTTATGCATTTCTGGGAGTCCATCCCCCCACTCCCCCCAAGTGGGACACTTTTCTAAATTTTGCACACACCCCTCATGTGATACATCGCTGGAAAAGTCTTTGACCGCTTATTCATGTTATGCATCTCCGGGGTCCATCCCGCCACTCCCCCCCCCACCCCTAAGGGGGGCACTTTTCTAAATTTTGTTGACACCCCTCATGTCATATATTGTTGGAAAGGTCTGTGACTGCTTAATCATATTATGTATCTCTGATGTCCATCTCCCCACTTTGCCCCCCCCCCCCCCCCCTCAAAGGGTACTTTCTAAATTTTGCGCACAACCCTCATGTTATATATCATTGGAAAGGTCTGTGACCACTTAATCATATTATGCATCTCCGATGTCCATCTTCCCACTTGCCCCCCCCCCCCCCCCTCCCAAGGGGTACTTTCTAAATTTTGCTCACAACCCTCATGTTATATATCATTGGAAAGGTCTGTGACCACTTAATCATATTATGCATCTCCGATGTCCATCTCCCCACTTTGCCCCCCTCCCCCCAAGGGATACTTTCTGAATTTTGTTGACACCCCTCATGTCGTATATTATTGTAAAGGTCCGTGACTGCTTAATCATATTATGCATCTCCGATGTTCATCTCCCCACTTTGCCCCCCCCCCCCCCCCCCCCAACGTACTTTCTAAATTTTACACACAACCCTCATGTTATATATCATTTGAAAGGTCTGTGACCACTTAATCATATTATGCATCTCCAATGTCAATCTGCCCACTTTGCCCCCCCCCCCCCCAAGGCATACTTTCTAAATTTTGTTGACACCCCTCATGTCACATATTGTTGGAAAGGTCTGTTACTGCTTAATCATATTATGCATCTCCGATGTCCATCTCCCCACTTTTTGCCCCCCCCCCCAAGGGATACTTTCTAAATTTTGTTGACACCCCTCATGTCATATATTGTTGGAAAGGTCCATGAATGCTTAATCATATTATGCATCTCCGATGTTCATCTCCCCACTTTGCCCCCTCCCCCCAACGTACTTTCTAAATTTTACACACAACCCTCATGTTATATATCATTTGAAAGGTCTGTGACCACTTAATCATATTATGCATCTCCAATGTCAATCTGCCCACTTTGCCCCCACCCCCCAAGGGATACTTTCTAAATTTTGTTGACACCCCTCATGTCACATATTGTTGGAAAGGTCTGTTACTGCTTAATCATATTATGCATCTCCGATGTCCATCTCCCCACTTTGCCCCCCCCCCCAACAAGGGGTACTTTTCTAAATTTTGTTGACACCCCTCATGTCATATTGTTGGAAAGGTCTGTGACTGCTTAATCATATGCATCTTCGGGGTCCATCCCGCCACTCCCCCCCCCTTAAGGGGGGCACTTTTCTAAATTTTGGACACAACCCTCATGTCATATATCGATGGAAAGATCTGTGACCACTTAATCATATTATGCATCTCCAATGCCCATCTCCCCACTTTGCCCCTCCCCCCAAGAGGTACTTTCTAAATTTTGCACACAACCTCATGTGATATATCGATGGAAAGGTCTGTGATCACTTAATCATATTATGCTCCCCACTATGAAATTTGTCAAGTTAAAGCAACTATAAAATTTAATTTTATTTTACTATCAAGTTGTTTGCCGTCAAATTTTGACGGGTTCCATCTAGTCTTTTATTAAGGCAGTTTTGGACGTTCTCTAAATTGATGCAAATATGAAAAGAAAATATTGGAAGCATATGGGAGGGGGAGGGGGGATTGATCTTCAATTTTGCCGACTAAAACATTTAAAAATTGTTTCTGAACTGCTGTGCAGAAGAGATGTCAAATCAAAGGTCAGCTTATGTAATGAGCTAGTGTTGAACGATTCCGAGATGTTTTAATTGATTGTTTGAATATTTCAATGATTTTCAGTGATGGAACAGCTGCTCAAATTGTACTAGAATGATAATGCTATGCAGTTTTGTGCCAAATCATTATTATATTTTAAGAAGTGATACTTTCTCTCCAATATTTCAACCACCTGTCCTGAAAAGGTTAAATAACCAAATTCTAATTTAATCATCGGAAATCTGTTCTTGCACCAGATCAATTTAAATTTATGAAGAAAAACTTATTTGTGCAATGTAGTATGTAGCATATAGAAGCTATTATGCTGAAAAGAAATTTACTTTGAAATATTTTTAGATTATTTTACTGGAATGACTGAAGCAACTATTTCCATTTCTGTGCTGCTAAATCGTTAGACTTTTCTTTATCAAATAAGCAGGTGGTTTTTACAAATTATTTTCTTCATACAGCATATTCATGTCTGTTTTCACTTTAAAGTGTTCCAAAAATTTTAAAATTAATGTGTAATTTGTATGGACTTAAATAGTTTATATAGGAAATCATGAAATTAGCTGTCCTGCATGGGGCATTTTAATTTTTGCGAACAAAATGTGACATCTGGCAGTCTTGCTGGCAGCTCTATAATTATCACTTTATAATTTTTTTTACATTAGTTTTTTTTTTTATTGTTTGTGATAAAATTTACTTGAAGCAGCTAAAGATTTTGCAATTGCTTTTATTATTATTATTATGTTATTCTATTAATTTCTAGATGCTTGAAACTCGGAAAGAATTGCCTGTATATCAATTCAAAGATGAAATTCTAGATGCTATCCAAAATAACAATACAGTTATTATTAGAGGTGCCACTGGTTGTGGTAAAACAACTCAGGTTTGTTTTTTAAATTTTAAACTATTATTTCTAAATACAAGCATATATTATTTTTTCTTAAATGCTCTAAATTTCTATTACAGGTGCCCCAATATATTCTAGACTATTATTTGGATGCAGGCTGTGGAGCTGATTGTTGTGTTGTTGTTACACAGGTATGATTCACTGCTTTAATCGAAATATTTAAATGTTTTTGTTACATTGTGTAATATTTGGTACTTTTGTATTATCTGTGCCAAGATAGATTGTCAAAAGTTGTTGTAAATCACCAATTGTATTCAAAACAGTAATTTAATGATCATTTAATAAATACATAACATCATTTAAAATGATAAATAAGATAAAAGCAAAGTATAATAATACAAAACAGTAATTAGTATAATACATAACATCAAATTGACTTCTTTTAGAAATTAATGATATTTTAATGATGATAGTTTTATTTCTCGAGGATTCGTATATTAATATAATATAAATATTCTTTAATATAAAGTACATGGTAGCTCTGTAGTTTCTTAAACATTCATACTGTATTTGAGTAAGGACAAAATTTTATTATTTCTACATAATTCTTACTATATTTGAGCTATTTTTACACATTCATTTCTACATAAAAATATAATTTCTTGTTTCTAAAAGGTTGAATAACAAATACTGTCATTTCATTTTTTGCATCTTTTTTTATAGTTATTATATTCTATTCAATTTCTCTGTTTTCGAAATAACAGCTATGATTTTTTTTAATGTATTTCTGCAGTTGTAAAATACCAACTTTCTTTGTTGTCGAGGCATTAGCACTTCTTTCCATACAACATGGATGTGGTGAGGATTTCCTGTAGGTAGAAATACTTATTGGCAACAATTTGTGTAATACTGTTAAATGTGTAGAACCTTTCACATATCTGCTGTTTAACTATAGGGTATAGTCGGCCAAAAAAAGGGGGGAAAACACCTCATACATTTTAATCCCCAAATTAGATTTGAAAAACAAAAATAACCTTTTGACTAGAAATTGTCCAATTTCAATTTATGTTTAAAAAATTAATCTCTTAGGTTTGGAAAAAACTTTTCTTAATTAAAAAGCTGCTATTTTACGGCAAGCAATTCATGCGGTATTACACCAGTAGTTGAGGACCCCAATTATTAAATATTATTAATAAAAAAATTTATTGCTTAAATGGGCTTATTTCTTTTAACAAACCTTTGCAATTAACGGAGAGTTTATTATTGGTATTGTGAAAGAACAGTTTCAGAATCAAATTCAATTTTATTGTGTTAAACAGAATATTATTCCATGACATTTCTTTGTCATCTACAAAGAAACTTATGTGCAAAATTTTAGCTCAAAAATTTTTAATTCTTGTGAATGACAGTACATCAGCAACATATTTATTACTATTCAAATTTTTTAACCTTTCAAAATGAACTTCTGAAGTCGATACTTATCTAATTATTTTCTCTTTTTCGAATCAGTACATAAATTGTATTACACTGGAAGGCGACTGTAGAAAAATCTACGTCTATGAGCATTTTCACAATTCATACATCATTTGAAAGACAATGCTGTATGTAGCAAAATTAAATAGGCAGTCTGCCTTAATGCAATCTGTTCTAAGACTATAGCAGACTAACCTGAATTTCGACTTACATTATATCTCCTATAGAGTATAAATCTTTTGTAATCGTGGTGCTGATCAATGACAAACAGTATATTGGTAAGAACTTCAGTTACTGAAGATTAACGACAGAAAAAATTGTTTAAACCTTTCAAAACACAAGGTTTTCAATGTTCAGTCCTAGTTAGATGGTTTTCCTGTACTCTAATTAGTATATAAGGATTATGTCATGAAAATCGTCCCAACCGTTTTAGATTTTCAAATCATTTTTAATGCCGGGTTTGTTCTAGCCTGTCAAAACAAATTATCTTTAATTAAAGACCTAGTTAGACCATTTTCTTTGCTCTATTTAGTACAGAAACAAATTTCCTGAAAATTATTACACCATCTTCGATATCACCAATAATCATGTTGCTGATCAGAAGTTGCAGATTTTCGGGGATTTTACTGATTTTTTGGGCCGGAAAGGCAGCTAGGGGCTATATATGTATATACAAAGGCCATTTCTAGCCTGTTTCGGTTATTTTTAGGCCTAAATCCGCCGAAAATCGGGTCTAAAATCAATTTCCATGAAGCAGACGATTTTGGACCAATAGTATTGGCGAGAAATCAGATTGCAAAAAATTAATTTCAAAAATTGCTTAAACCTGTGAAAACTAATTTTTCTGAAGTCGAGACCTAGTTAGATCAGTTTCTTGTATTCGAATAAGGCTTATTTAATGAAAATCGCCGGAATTAATTTCAATTTGTACCATCATTTTGAATATACTGAGTTTGTTTTAACTACATAAAACTAATTTTCTCTAATTAGTATAGGAGCCAAGTTTTGTGAAAATAATTTGGGCTGTTTTCGATATATAGCAGAATTTTCAGTGCTGAGTTTGAGAAAGTTCCTTTTTATAGGTTAAAACAAATTTGGAACCTAGCTAGTTTAGTTTCTCCTGCTCAAATTAGTATAGAAGATAACATTTCGTTCGTGTAAATCGTTTGAGTGTATTTCGATTTATAGCAAGCAGGATTTTCAGCAGCGAGTTTGTTTTAACCTGTCAAAACAAATTTTCTCTAATATAGGACAACCCAGTTAGATCATTTTCTCGTGCTCTGATATGGGAGGCAAGTTTCGTGAAAATATTTCTAGCCGTTTTCGTTATTATTCGTAATCAAGAAAATTGCTTGCTTGTTTAATACAGTAAGACCCGCATTTAACAAGGAGCTCGAGACACAGAAAAATGCTCGTTAAATCCAGTCGCTCCCTAAATCTGAATTAAAGTTAATAACTAGTATGCACATAAAAGAACAATTTACGTGAATTGCTGCTTGATAATATTTAATGAGAAGTGGAAAAATATTCATCCAAAGTTGATTGTTTGACTTAACAAAATTTCGATTCATTTTTGTCGTAAACATTTAATGCATTAAATGTTGCATCATCAGTATTTTTCATTGCTTCAAAACACTGTTCAAGATTTTGCAATGGCTCTGCAGCACAATCACGTGATGGTGTTTTAATTACAGTTTCTTCTTCCGAGTCACTATCACTTGCATTTTCCTGTTTCTGCGCTTTTACCACTTCAATGACGATATCCTCAGTGGAGAGTATGCCCGAGTTTAAGACATCTTCAATGTTATTGTACACATCAGTGTTTAAAACAAAGTTAAACTGCTCAATGTTATTTTGTTGCAAACAGACCGAGAGTCACAAGTCATCTTCATCTTCGAAGTCACCATCACTTCTGTCAATCCATCCAGCTTTCTTGTAATATTTTTGGACACAGGATTGAGTCACACTTCCCCAAGCATCTGTCACCAGATGTACAGCGTCGAGAACAGAAATTTTAAGATCCTGATATTTTTCATTTCCCTCTAACATAATCAGAATTAATTGATTTCTATAATAGCATTTGAAACTGTGAATAAGAACTAGTTCAAGAGACAGTAACTCCGAGGTTGAGTTAATCGGTAATAAAACAAGTTTTATGTTTTTTTAAATTGCTGACCAGCGGGTCGAGCAGATCAATTATCAACGATGAGTGCAATCTTTATTTTCTGTTTTTGGAGCATTGTATTCCACTTGTGAAAATAGGATATAAATAATTCCAAAGTCATCCATGCTTTTTTGTTCGATTTGTAAGTCATTGATAGATTTTTTACCCCTTTAAAGCATCTTAGATTTGCAGATTTCCCGACTATAAAAAGTTTTTATTGTCTTTGCCTTACATGTTGCAACACATTAACACGGTTAAGCGATTTTTCAGCAACTTATCAACCACCCATTTTTCACCTTTAAACTTCATTGTTTGATAAGGGATTAGATTGTAAAAAACGCCGGCCTTATCAGCATTGTAGATGTTATTTTCAGCATAATTTTCACGTAAATCTTTCCATATGCAATCCAACCAGTCTTTCACATCCTTGTTCAAACTGGAGCCTCGCCGATTTTTTCCTGCACAGAAGTTGTGACTTTGTTTGAAACAATGTAGCCATCTATTAGAGCATGTAAACTCTGTGTAACCTAACTGAGCTGCAAATTTTCTAGCTTGGATTTCAATGATGAGCCCAGTTATCGGCAAACAAGAATTCCATTGCTGAACAAAACATTTTAACAGAGCTTCATCAAAGTCCTCTTTTCCACACTTCTTCAACCGTTTGCGATCCGCCACATTCGCTTCATAAGCTTCCATTAAGGACTCCTTGTTTTTCAAAAGAGTTGACACAGTTGAACTACTTACATATTTCAACATCTTTTTTTCACCTCTATCTAAGAATTTTAAAATTTTCACTTTTCCTCTTAAAAATAAAACTTTACTTTTCGACATTTTAAACAGCAAAATAAAAAACACGTTCCCCAGAAAAGTCACAAGCCGACAATAAGTTTTTCTTACACGTAGATCTGAAACAGGTAATTACACATGATTTGGATTGGATCAAGCCATTGAAGGGAGGAGTTGTCATAAATGATGTCACTTGACTCCAAATCTCCGTTGTCCAAATTCCGATTCTTATCAGTTGGGACTGTTTCATTCTCCCTTTTACCCTTCCTGTAAAAGGGACAGTAGGACAGGTGTCCAGTTCACACCACCTCCCTTCCCAGAATCGACACCTGCCTCTGATGGTTTCATCTGTTGTTGGATAACTTTAAAGAATGGTTATTTTTTCTTTACAAGATGAATGGGGGAATTCTAGGAAAACTGTGTGTTTTTCTTTTTTTTTTTCAAATCATTATTTCTGTAATTATTTCTCGCTTTAACAATTATTTTCCTCGTTAAATCTGAGGAAATTACGAAAATTTGCTCGCTAAAAGAGTATACTTCAATACATTTATAAATATTATACCAAGCAAAAGTCTCCATTTTTCTCGTTAAATGCAGGCTTGACTGTATATACATGGATGCAAGACCTCAGTCTCGGGACTAATTTCAGTCTTGGGGAGATTTTTGATTTATAGTAAATTCTACCTTATATGCTTAAATAATAGAAATTTTACTATCCAGAACTTTTAATCACCTTCTTTTACTGTAAGAGATAAATTTTTAGCCATAATGCAAGACATAGAATTCTAGCCCATTTTTATTTGGTTATTCTTAATACTCCAAAAAGTTTTCAATCTTGGCTTGGATAGACTTCTTGCACCCTTTAATATATAATATACTGTAGCAGTGACTGTAATATTATATCTATGTCTATGCTATAAAATACTTATGCCACTGCCTTTAATATGGCAACTATATTTTTTTTAAGTGCAGTTACAATGAAAAAAGCCCCCCCCCCCCCTTTTAAACTTTTGTTTTCTAGCAATATTCTTTATTTCATTTGGTATGTTGTTGTGATTTATAGGTTCTCTTCCTCTACCTGAACATTCTTTTCCCTTTTTTTTTTTCCTTTTCTGTACATTTAATCTTCATTTAGTATAAGATTTATACGGTATGTCATTAAAAAGGGTTTGTAGAGGAAAAGTGTATAGTCAAGTCAAACTGGATGTTTCAGTTTTGACTCAATTTGAACTGCCCTCTAGCGAGTAATTCTCGAAATACTTAGCTTTAGGTCAAAAGGTGAGGCAGCCATTACAATATCTCCATATTGAGAGCACTTCAATATATTTATAATGCACCTTCTTAATGTCAAAAACTTGGTTATACTGCAAATTTAAATATGTATAAAAATTTTTAGTAAGCATATTTATAACTCTTATCCCTCGAAATTTTCATTATGTAAAATATTTTACGCTAAAAATATGTCTTCTGATACTTAAAGCATTATTCTCCATTATGGATAATTTTAAATCAGTCCTTTCAAATGCATAGAAATGAGACGCCGCTTGTATATCATTCAGATGATATAGTGAAGGAAGCTTTATATTATTATTTCTACTTAATCATTTTATGTAAATTATATTGTTCTAGTCCAGTAAACTATATTCTTATAATGCATTTTAGCCTCGTCGTATTAGTGCTGTTTCTGTTGCTGAAAGAATTGCCGAGGAAAGAGCTGAAAGTCTTGGCAATACTACTGGATACAGTGTTCGATTTGAATCGTGTCTCCCTCGTCCTTATGGCTCAATCTTATTCTGCACTGTTGGTATGTATATAACTTTACCATTCTTTTGTTTAACTGTTTTTTTTTTCATCGTTCTTATCAATAACAAAGATAATATTTCCTGAAAGTTTTTCTACTTTATCAGTGATAATTGTTTATTTGAAAAGAGATGAAGATAATGTTTTTAAAGGTATTTTTTAATTTCTACCTGTCAAGTTTTATTTCATTATATACCGTATTTTCGGGTGTATAGCCCGCACCCCTAAATCGAGCAGTACAGTAAAAAAGTTCGTGTATAACCCGCGGAGCTGCATCAGTGTATAGCCCGCGGCCTATACACTGTCTACGAAGGTATATTTCGACCAGGGTTCGAAATTAGAGCTCATTAGTCATAATTTGCAACAGAAATTTACCAAATGTTTTCGTGGTGCATAATGCCAATTCGGCTAAAAATTAAGGACATCACTACAAGAATTATCAAATACAAAAAAATTGATTTTTTTATATATAACAGGTAGCTTTTTGTAATAAAAAAGTAGGGTATTGAAGTATCTTGAGTAAGTAATTAAACAACAGTAACTCAGAATTACTATTACAATATTATTACTTAATAATTTATCTTGGTTTTGTTGAGAACGTAATGTAATGTACAACTGAAACCATTAATGACATTTTACCACCTAGAAAATATGTTATTATTATTTTGTCATTTTAAATAATAATTACTACAAATAATATAAACTATTGTATAAAAAGGCACACAGTAATTCACTCAAAAATATTTATTTTAATCACTGGAATCGGACAATCCTTCAAAATCGGAAGTTTCTGAGTATGTCATAAACAAAATAATTATGTCACTATTTAATTCACTAATTAATTATATTCATCATCATCTTTACATTCAGAAAGATCAGAAACCTCTGAGCTGTGTGGCTGTGGTTCAACAATTTTTTATGGGGTAATCCAGCTTTTCTGAATCCCTTGATTACTCGCTTTACCAAGATATTTTTCCATGAATCAGCAATCCATTCACAAACTGTAGTATATGATGCTCGTTTCATTCTTCTGCTTTTTGTGTTTTCTTTTAATTCCTCTGTCATCCATTTCTTCCACTTTCCTCGAATTTTGCGCTTGAATGATCGATTTACGGTTATATCCAGTGATCGCAAAAGTTTAGTCATACCTCCGGGTATAAAGCCACGAAAACATTTGTTGTTCTTGCACAACTTCTTAATGTCATCAGTGAGATGTGCTTTCGTCGAATCCATTACTAGAAGACATTTCGGCCTAAAACATAAATGAAAAACAACTGTATCAACAAAAGATTATCACAACATAAAAATGGAAAAAAACAAAGAAAAAACTTGTCTTCATATTGGAGTTAACGATGGGCAGTCAAAGAAACTAGAATAGATTTTTGTATAGGGGAAAAAAAGTAAATGCTAAGGATTTTGCTGTTTCATTTCAAATCAACTGGGTTTGTATGGGTCCGATCGCCATGCGGTTTGGCTTATTCGACTCGACATCGATAGAGCTTACCGATTTTAGTTCGTAGTTTCACTACCAGGGGGCGCTTTCATAGGGCAATTGAACAAGCAAACGAACGAATTTTGAAAGATGCATAGTGGTCCTCCTAATTAGTCATTTGCTGAAGGACACTTGAACAACCCCCCCCCCCCCCCCCGGCACTCCTTTCAAGGTTTTTTTCTCTAACTATGCTCCGTTTTCATATCTCAGCAACTATTTTTCCGATTTCAACGCAACTGATTCCAAACATTATAATTAACTTAATAGTTACCCTCTATAACATTAAAGTAAATTTACGAGTAGCAGTTGCCACTATTTCCGAAAAATAGTTTAAGCCAAATTTGTAATTAATTTCCTAGCTTAACCAAACGAACAAATTTTTAAAGATACATAGTGGTCCTCCTAATTAGTCATTTTCTGAAGGACCCTTGAACATCCCCCCCCCGACACCTCCCTCAAAGTTATTTTCTCTAACTGTGCCTTATTTCAATAACTCGACTAATAATGTTCTCATCCTCTCCAAACCAGCTCAACTTTGTAGCACGCCTACTATATAGTGCCGTAGGCAGTGGGGACCTGTCTCAGAGGTTCGTTCGGAAAGAGTTTTGTTTAGAACAGAATGCACCCCTGGCAGTGGAAGGGAGAAATAAAAGATTTTCTGGAGCGTACGAGCATGCCCGGTATACTGTGCCAAAGCCATCGGAGATAGTGGCCAGAGCTTTGTTTTACGGGCTCGGGCAAGGCCGGGCGGATCAGCTAGTATAAAATAAAAATCAATATCAATAACTACCATAGTTTTTACTATTTAATTTGTTTAATCGATCTTTATTAGAGTCCTGCATACCCAAAGAGGTTCCCGCTTTGTGATGCAAGTATAAATTTACTACCCGCAGATCTGGTTGTGGGTAAAATCGCAAAATTTGGTTTAAAAACTTTTTTCTAATCATGCTAATCATACTATGCAACTGTTTTTGTTATTTTTAAAATCCTAAAAGGATCGATTTTTTCTTATGACTGTTTTTCTGTGTAATAATGATTATTATTTTTTATATAAAAGTTTTTTTTAGTTTCTTTTATTGCGAGTAACGGCTGCGGGTACACTCAAAAATTTTCCGGTGCAGATATATTCGAAGCTATTGCAGGAATTCTAATTTTTATTCACATATTATTTCAGGTGATACGCATGCATGTGCAGAATTTCATTGCCGGAAATAGCTAGCATTTCTTCTACAAGCAGAAAAGGAACACCGCCCTTTTAGGCAACCAAATTTCTCTCTTTTCTCCACGACAAATAGGCTATTTTTTTTCTCTGCACAGCAGTTGGGGTACTCTGTTTTACCGGGTGCTTTTTTTGTCTCTTTCCTTCCTTTCTTTAGTTGAATAACTGGAGGCATTACTAGTGATTTACTGATTTTGTAATTACTTCATTATTTATTTTAAATTTTCTGCAATATTTTGAAAATTAAACTTTTTAACATAAGAATCTCCAAAAGTAAATGTTAAAAATTTACAAGTTCCGTTTTTAGATATCACAATACTTAAATGTTTCGTTGATAACAAATTATTAAAAACTGAATATTGTTAAACCCCAAAAAAGAATTAAACCACTTATGTTACTAAGGATAATAGTAAAAAAGAATGAAAAATATTTACTTGAAAAATGCACCAGGTCTTTTTCTCAAGACTTGGTTCAGCCACAACTTCCTCATTCATCCAGCCTTTTTTATTCGCTGTTACAATGATTCCTGAAGGAAATGGTCCCTTGGGTACCGTTTTTCTTTTAAAAATTACTAAGATATTTAATTTTGTGCCATCTGCACAGCTGGTCAATACAATCGTAAAGCACTTCCTTTCATTCCCAGTAGTCGAAATGGTTAGTCTTTTGACATAAACTTAATTAATTAAAAAATTTTATAAATTATATTGAACAAATTTCATAAATAAAAGATTAATTGAATGAAAGGAAATATGTATAACGCATTACTTACCGATGGTATTTACGGTCCTACTGGGAGGCATATCAAAAGCCATGGTCAATTCGTCCATATTTACGATACTTTCAGGCATAAATTTATGTTCTTTGATGATTTTCTAACATTGCAATCTTCTCTTCCGAATCATTTTGAAAATCTTAGGATATAGTTGCCGGAATCCAATGGATATTACTTTCCTTATGAATCTGTTGCACCACGATGCATTTTCCTTAAATTCTTCTAAATTTAACTCTACTGAAAAACTTTTGACTTTCATTCTAACTATGGTCGTTGAAATTGGTTTGCCCTCCGATCTCTCGGAATCAATCCATTTATGAAGTTTTTCTTCTAAATCAGGCTATTGCGCTCCTTTTCCACTCCTTCATCTTTGCACTTCGGCATTTTCTCTAGGATTGTTTTTTCTTTTTCGCCATTGCCGAATACTTTTCTCATCAATGCCTAATTCTTGTGCAACAGCTGTATTGACCGAAATTTCGGCTTTCTGCGCCGCTTGCAGTTTATATTCGGCCGTATAATTTGCACATCTTTTAGGCATCGTACAGGTAAAATACGAAAACAATTATTTTCTTACTAGTAGCGTGTGTTAGTCGAACAGGATCGGAAATGAGATGAACGATGAGTGTTAATTGTTCAACTTTTGTCCTGACCTGCCGGATTGGTCGCTGAAACCTGTTAGGTCAAAGGTTACATTATTTTGAAACGGAGACCAGGTAGCTATTATAGCTCTATTAGTGCAATCCTTTGCGATAGTTGCAACAATTCTTCCAAACCCAGAAATAAATAATAATAGCATTTAAACAGTAACAAAAACATTACAAACACTGGGAAATTCTTTAGATTTCGCGGCATAGCGAAAAAAATTCACAAATTTCGACGATTTTTGAAAATTTGAGGTTTAAAAATTGTAGAAAAATCACACGATTTCCATTTTTTAAAGAAAAAAAATCTATGTGTAGCCCGCAGCGGCTATTCGAAATGTTTTTTTCTTGTATAACCCGCTGGCTATACACCCGAAAATACGGTACTTTCTTTTCATATTGTGCAGTCATTCAGTTCATCTCAAAGTTTTCCTTTCATTCCTTGCTCATTTATTTATTTTAATTTGAGAATTTTGTTAAGTTTTCATACAAATAAAAGAAATACATAATAAAGTGCTCAGTTAAACTGATGGCGTTGAGCTCTCACAGGCTATTCACACTAATTGTATATTACTCTTATTTCAAAGAAAAGTAAAGAAATCAACAATAAACCTATATACCAAATACACCCCCACCCGGGTTTCTCCCTCTTTATACTTAACCAATGAATCCCCAGAACTAATCAGGGAAGTGCCTTTGAGAATGAATCTATATACAAAATTTGAAGCAAATCTGAACCTGTGAGCACATTTGCTCTCTCGGGCTTTGATAGCCTGTGAGCTAAAAAGCCTGATACTAACAAGGGGAAAGAACTCATGTAATGTTATGCCATATACCAAATATTTGGTTTAATCTACTTGGTGTCAATGTCATATTTGGTTTTAAATAACACATCTCTCTCGATAGACTCATCCTCCCCTTCTCTCCTCCATTTTTATTTATTTTTGAAGATTTGGTTAACCCCTAATATTTAACTGGTTTACATTCTGGAATTTTTTTTCTCATTGATCCTCTTGATGATAGCCAGATTCTGGTTGAAAGCTATCAAGAACTCCAGCGAACTTTTTTATATCTGTGGATTGGTTTTAATGTTTTAAAAAAAAAAAAAAAATTGTTACTTTACGTCTATTTTAGTAGTGAATAAATTATGAATTATATTAAATGTTTCCATGGTTTGTTATTATCATCTTTTATAATTTGTTAACAAATGAAAAAAGTTGCAGTATTAAGTTCTTTGGTGTGGTCATAATTATATAAATACGTAGCACCTATTGTCGTCGTCTGGTCCGTGCGTCCGCATATAACAACACAAAAACTACCCAACCGAATGGTTTGAAATTTAAGATATATTATCTTTGCAGAATTTTGTCGAGTCATTTCAAATTTAATGAAAATCGAATCAAAACTTTAGGAGATATTAATAAAAATATTTATTAAGAAATTTAAATTAAAAAAAAAAATTGTTCTTTCTTGTTATAGGAGCTTCCGAGGTTTAATGGTCAAGTGACCGAGATACTTATTTTATTACAGAAATTAATCTGCAGACGATATAATTCATTTCACAGAATTAAAAATCAAGATCTGAATATTTATATAACTAGCTGTAGTGTGAACACACCTCATTTGTCACGTTTGATGTATAGGTGAAAATTAGCGGTCGCCACTCACCACATGGCGATTAAAGTTTAAAAAGTGGCAATTAAAAAATCAGCCATCGATCGCCACCTTAATCGCCACTCGCCAAGTGGCAATTAAAAAATCTGTTATCCATCGCCAAGTGAAATACACCATTTTTCATGGAAATATGCATCTCTACATTGATTACATCTAATTAGAGAACTGGTTAATTCTTTTTACTACCAGATGCAAACAGATTTCAACGACTTAGCTGTATTTTCAATATTTCGACTTTTTCTCATGTGCTCTTACGTGCATGTTATGATTACTCTTTAGTTGGATTATTTTTTCAAGAAATACAGTTTTATTCTGCAAAATATATTCATCATCTTTGACTCCACATGCATTTCAAGTAATTTATTCCTTTTTTCCCACCGGATACAAGCGGGTTTTAAGGACATTTCAGTATTTTCAATATTTCGACTCCTGCCACATGCTCACCAGTTGGATTGTTTTCTTTAAGAGATATTGTTTAATCATGCTAAATACACTCATACTCATACAATAGGTATAAAACTCTTATAGAAAAATATGTTTATATACAACGATTATAATTTATCTAGATGTCAAGAAAGTTTGAAACATAATAGTGGCTACTAACTTTAAAAAGTGGCCACTAATGAAACTGAGTCTACCGGCCACTGGCTACTAACTAAATTTTCCAGTTTTCACCTATAGTTTGATGTACAATTTCCAACTTGTTAAATATGTGAACAAAGGATTTGAATGGGTTAAAAGCTATTATTGTTTAGCATCAACTTCACAAACAGAAATATTTATTTTGTCAGCCATGAGAGGTTAGCATAATTTTTAGCATAAAATTTGCCAGTTCTTAACTTCTAGACAATGTAAAAATATAAATGCATTTTTTTTGGCGGGGGGGGGGGGGGGGGGGTAAATTTTTATTAGCTTTTTTTCCTTATTTTTCCTGGCTAAGTCTGTGCAAACTTGTATTCCAGAAGGGGGAAAAAAAAAAAAACTTTAGGGTACCTTACCTTTTCTAACATTATATTTTTAAAGATACAATGTATTATTTACTATTTCAGAAAAAATATTTTCCGAAGTTCGTTTTCGTGCATTCAAGTTTTTACATTTTATAAAAAATGATGTAAACACATGCACATCATGTACACAAAATATAGGTTTGTTGTGAATTTATCTGCTTTTATATTAACTAAGAATTTTTATTTTCCCATGACTCATATCTAGTTTCGTTGTACTGAATAAAAAACATATTCTACTAAATGTTTTCTTTAACAGTCCTTTTAATGTTTTCAATATTTGTTGATCTTTAGGTGTTCTTCTCAGAAAGTTAGAAAGTGGATTGAGAGGCGTGTCTCATGTTGTTGTAGATGAAATCCATGAGCGAGATGTAAATGTAAGTATATATTGCTGTATATAAAGTTGTATTGATTATAAAATAAAATATGATAGAAGAGTGGTTTCCTTTATTTTGAAGCGATGTTTCATATATTGATCTACATTTTGATTTCAGTCTATATAAACTAATTGTATTTGTTGCCTCATAATATTGAAGCAACCTTCAACTTTTCTCTTGTGGTATTTATAGTTGAATTCCTTGTGTAAAAACTTTTATATATTTTTTTATTTTGTTAAGAAAATTATAGATTGTAGCAAGGTTTCTAGTATGAAAAAAAAAAGTAGGATTCTAGATACTATCAAAATTCTAAGTGGATATTAATTAAAGTGTTTTTAAATTATGGTGTGCGTATATCCTAGTTTTTTAAATTATGTTGTGCGTATATCCTAGTAGAAAAAGACTATTCTAATTAATTTAATTCCATTTTTGTTTTATAAGGATCTGTATTTTTAAAAATAAGAATAAACAAAAAAGATCTAAAAGAAACTCTTATATAGTAAATTTTTTAAGTGGTGATTTCTTTTGTTAAATATACTTCATTGTTTTTTCTTTTCTTTGTTTCACTGCGAGTTATTTCTGTATAAAGTAAAATTTAATTTCCCGGGCATGAATTGGTATTTAATTAAATTATAAATTCCTAAAAATATTTCATTCAGGTGCAATATAAGGATAATTCATTTATTAAAACTTAATTTTGTTTAGTTTATATTAAATTAGCAATTTAAAGTTTTTGAATTTAATAATCTATTTTTATTTTTGATGTTTGCAAAGCATAATAAATATGACTATCTCTATTTATTTTTGTGTGTAGTTGTTGGTATTCAACTACATAAGTTCTTATACATGCATAATAATTGTAATTTTCTTTAAACAAGAATTTTTATGTTTCTTTTGAAACTATTTCAGACTGATTTCATTATGGTGGTGTTGAGAGATATGGTCCGTGCCTTCCCTCAGATACGTATTGTTTTAATGTCTGCCACCATTGATACATCATTATTTCAAGAATATTTTGGCAACTGTCCTATTATAGAAGTATCTGGTCGTACATTCCCAGTTCAAGGTATGTTTTCAGTTTTCTTATAAAATTATATAACCCAGTGTTATAGTTTTGTAAATATGTTGTAGGGTTTAAAAGTTATATATTTGCAGATTATTATTTTATTAGATGTGTTAAATAGCAATTTACATTAAAAAATATATATATAAAAAATTTTTGTCTGTCTTATGCTTTCCCCACCCCACTTGTATTTTGAAAATAAAGTGGATTCCGGTTATTTGGAACACCATTTAAATGGGACAAAATCTGAAGAACCAAATTAAAAAGAATATTACTTCAGCAAGGGTCCATCCAGGCAAAAATTGGAGAGACTGTCCCTTCAAATAATTCCTGTTAACCAAAAAGACTCCTCCACAAAATTCTATTCTGTAAAGAAAACTTTTTATGAATTATTTTTTTTGCTTAATAGAAACAAGTTTTCTGTTGTGAAAACTTCTTGCTTGCTACTAACATTGCAAAAAAAGGTCTTTTTTTCTTTCATGAGTCATTCTCTCACTTTTTGCATTTTTAGCTGGTCTATTGCTTATGTATGCAGGTACATATTATGTGAATTGTTGTTCACATGTTTGTTTTTGTATAGGTTTAACACAATTTGCCATAAATATAAGTAAAGTTTTTTAACTATTATTAATGCATTGTATTTTTGAAATCTAGACTGACAACTTCATAATCTGGACATTTTAGCAATGAGTTCAATGAGCAATTAAATCATAGTATGCCTTATAATTTCATGCCAGATGTATTGTTGAATAATCATAATATCTGGCATACTGGCCAAATCAGCCGGATACAGTATGTTCTTCAGATATCCATTGCATCCCTAATTGATTTGATATGCAATACATGCTGATGCAATTGCAGTCTGAAATGCAGTGTATTTTTATATGATCAGCACTGTGATTTTTAATAACTATTTAAATGATCAATTTAAATATTAAAATGATTTATTTTCTAAAATAAGTATGAGATTTCTTATAAAACCAGTTTCCCCAGGTTTAAAAAAAGGTAGGGTGCTGCTGGTGAGAAAAGTGCACTTTTCCTATTCTTAAAGGCATGTTTTAGTTTTAAGGATGCTTTTTCTAGGGCACTTTTTAGATTTTTAAAGGCATTAAAATATATATATATTTCGCCTATAAAAAGGATAGTTAAATTCTTATGTTTTTGCAAATGATCAGAATATATGAAAACAAAATTTTACATTTTGACTGAAAATATGTTTTAATATACACAAAACTGAGTTAGCGGATAGTCATTTCATTTAAAACTGCTATGAAAGTGGAACAACCAAATAATCATGAACTGGAAATTATTTAAATTAATTTTTTCTAAAATAATCATATTTATTTGATGCGTTCATAATTATATAAATATGTAGCACCTATAGTCATTGTCTGGTCCATCTGTCCATATAGCACAAAAACTACCCAACCAAATGGTTTGAAATTTAATATATATTATCGTTGCAGAATTTTGTTGAATCATTTCAAATTTTATGAAAATCTAATTGAAACTTAAAATGCTATTAATAAAAGTTTTCTTCATTCCATTAAATCCTAGCATACATAATTAAACATAAAAAACTTCTTAATAACACAATAAAAGTAAGGAATGCCATAGGCCTTTTGAAAGAACTTTATCTTAATAAAGGTTTTCTTTATTCTATTAAATCCTATCGTATGTAAATCTATATAATAAAAGCACAAGTCATTTCGGTGACTGAGGAAAACAAATACAGGCAAACCACTTCTTTCTTCATATGCCAGGTGGCCATTTTTATAAAAAATTATTTTATCAAATAAAATTGCATAAAAGTTGCATTTTTGGAAAGATCATTCAAAAAAATTGTTTGCTTGAGAGATGAGTTACATTAAAAAATGTATAAATTCGGAGATAACTTCAGTGAAAATTAGGTTAACAGACGAATATCTCAATCCTTTAGAGCAGCGTTTCTTAAACTGTGGTCCGCGGACCCCTGGGGGTCTGTGAGCTTACAGTCGGGGGTCCTCAAACTCAATGTTTAAAAAAAAATTTTCTTTGGGAGAAATTTCTGTAGCTCCAGAAGAGGAGGGATTTGCAAGACTAGAACTTTGCAAGTGTAGATCATTAATAAGCGTAAAACTCCAAATGCTTTAGCGGAGACTTTTTAATGCTCCAAAGGTGGAATGTGTGAAAATATTAAGAACCTATTGATTCAACATGTAAATAATCAGTCCTTATTACGCATTGCGATTAGATGAGCATTTAGACATTTCTAATACTGCAAATTTGAGAGTTTTCTTTCATTATGAATTTGGTGGTAAGATATGTGACGATTTTTTGTTTTGCAAATTCCTTCCAACTTACACAACAAGTTCATCGCTATTCACGTGTTTAAATAGTTTCATACAAGAAAATTATGAAGAACAACTATAGAACTCGACGGCATGTTGAACTTGAACCAGTCTTACTTAAACATTGAACGAGATGCAGCACATTCAGTAGCAAAACATAAGCAGCATACTTCTCATAGCAAATAGTACTATGTATATTTTAACTGTCTTAAAATGTAAATTATAATTATTTTTCCTTTTATTATTTTTCTTTTATATATTGCTATTATTATTTTTCTTGTATTAATGTAACTAACACCATTAACTAAATATAGAATATGTGTAATGAAAAATAAAAAAGGTGTATACGTTAAAATAATTTCTGATCTTATATTAAGAAAAATATTGTTGGGGGTCCCCGAAATACATATCACATCACTGCGAGATCACAAAATTTAAGAAACGCTGCTTTAGAGTAAATAAACGCAGGAGATTCGTTCATTATGAGTCATAGAGATCTCCATGATGAATTTTGTAGCACTGTTTAGTGTAGACAAAAAAATTTGCATTTGTAAATGTGACATTCGTAATAAAAAAAAAGGGGGGGAGATACTCATTTCGCTCATAGCAGACGATATGATTCATGTCACTGAAATAATAAGAGTTTATTTTTTCATTGTGAAACTAGTTATAAAATGAACGCATCTCATATGTCACGTTTAACGTAAAATTTCTAACTTGTTTTTAACAATTAACATATTTTTCATGTACAGAATATTTCCTTGAAGATTGCATACAAATGGTAAACTTTGTACCTCCGCCTAATACAAGAAAGAGAAAGCGTGATGAGGAACAAGTAGCTGAAAATGAAGAACCTGATGTAAGTTACTTTTATTAAATTTTTTTACATTGTGATATTTAAATAAACTTAACCCTCTAACTGCTTAATTTTTTTTTTCAACATCTTTTTGATCAATATGTATTTCTATTATTACACATTTCATATCATCATGTATTTGAAATATGTAGTATATTTATCATTTCTTTTTTTACCCATTGACTGTGGAATTTTTAAAAAGCAAAATTGCTTCAAAAATTGTGTATTATATAATTTTTTCTACAAATGCCTTGTCCGTAGAACTTGCAGGATAAGTAGGCTTCTAACTGTGGAGAGTTTGCAACTTTGCAGGAAAAGAAAGTTTATAAAATGACATAAATTAATGAAGAAAATGCTTTATTCTTTAAGGGGATTCTTCACTCACTTGAAAACACCCTCTTGCTAATGTTAAACCTATGGACAGGTTGTTTTCGAATTTCTCGTTTAAATTTGAATATTTTTAAATGATTTTTTTTTTCATAGTATAGTTGAGGTCGCTTCCTAATATGGCTATTTTTTACTTTTTTGATTTCGATTGCAGATTTTTTTAATAAAAGTACTTTCACGTTCATAACCGTTTCGAAAGTAAAAGTATCTTTTATTTAAAAAAATCTGCAACCAAAATCAAAAAGTAAAAAATAGCCATATTAGGGATCAACCTCAACTATACTATGTAAAAAAAATCGTTTAAAAATATTTAAATGAGAAATTAGAAAACAAACCTGTCTATAGGTTTAACATTAGCGAGCGGGTGTTTCCAAGTGACTGAAGAGTCCCCTTAAAGAACTAAGTTCTAATAATTTCTAGTTCTGTTTGTTTAAATAATCAATGAATAAATTAGTCCAAGTTTATTAACTCACAAGAGCATGGTCTGAAAGAAGCTTTTCAATTTACGCTTTTCACCAGTCATTCTCCAAAAGTGAGATAAATAAATCTGTGATCCCAAAAGAAATTGGCAGATGTAATGAACCAATCGTGTGATTGGATCTCTCCTTTTAGCGTGCTTTCCTGCATAGCTTCTTGCACTGTTTCATTAGTTACAGTTTCAAAAGCCTTTCAATCTTACCCTTTAAGTTATTTGTATCAACAAAGATATAAAAGAATGTGAAACCAGCATCCAGATCAAACTGGTTCTGCAACTGATAGTAACCAAAAGTAAAAAGTCAAACTAATTTCTGTGGAAAAAGTTTTGATATATCAAGCGTTTTGAAAAATATATTTTGAGATAACTGTAGAAAATACATAAGAATTTTGATGTAAATGCTACGGAAATTTATATTTTCAAGATATTGAGGTTCGACTGTATAATATTTATACATTTCTATGTATTTTCATCTTTTTAAGAAATTGCCACTTTTATTCTTTTATATGAGATTTATTATTTGATTTTTTTTTTTCCCAATTAGGAAAACATGAATAAAGTTATCGGACCAGATTACACACCAAGCACGCAAGCAGCTATGTCAAAACTTAGTGAAAAGGAACTCTCCTTTGAATTGATAGAAGTAAGTGATTTCAAACCTCTTTGAAATTAAAAAAATTGAAGGAATTATTTTATACAATGTCATTATGATTTGTTAGTAATTTTTTTTAACTTGTTTCAGTATGCGATTCATTATTTTGATTTAGAAAATAAGTATCCCTTTTTTGGTATAAAACATGTACTTATTTTTCTATGTAAAACTATCAGTTTTTAAAATAATAACCAGCGAATTTTTATCCTGCCTTTCTAAATGTAAACAGACAGAATGAAAAATATTCAATCTGGGAATTGAACTCTGACCCTTGGAATAGCACTCCAATGCTCTACCTTTTAGCTACGAGGACAATACCCGGCCTGGCATCTCTCACTTATATAAGTCAGCAAGGCTGCAATCGTAGCCCAAGATGGAAATGTAATCATGATCACTCAAACTTCTGAAGCAAACGTGAGACGACATACAAAGCCCAGCATACGACAACCATATTCATATATATATACATGTGTGGGATTTAGGATCAGTGTCTAGGGGGATGAAAAATAGTCAAGACTTTTTTCAAATTGATTAAAAATTATACTTGTAATGTCTTGATTAAACATAAAATATTTACAACATTAATTTAAACTTATATACATTTGGAATTTATCCGACCGTCTGTCAGGCTTAAATATTAGTCTTGATTAAACATAAAATATTTACAACATTAATTTAAACTTATATACATTTGGAATTTATCCGACCGTCTGTCAGGCTTAAATATTAGTTAAATGCGCGGTTCCACCGACTGGCATAGAATTAACAAGAGACCATAGTCGATCCGTCTGATCGAGACGAAGGAAGTACAATATTTTCTTCCTTTGGAGGGTGACTTTTGCAAACACATTTTGGGGTGATTTTGATGACTTGCCACCATTTCAATGATCGCGTATAACACAAGAGACAGTAGGACAACATTACAGAAATCCCAATATTGGTTCTCCAATTAAAACACACAATATTTCAATTTATATCATCTGTTTAAATGAAGAAATGTGGCAATAATCTGATTTAATGTTCTAAACTTAAAATAACACTTTTCCATAATTTTTGATGGGGGCATATGCTAGTTGTTTAATATTAATTGAAAAAAAAAAAAAAAAAAACTCCATTGTTGCAACATTCGTCCATTTTAACCCCATTGTTGCCCACATCATTATGACATCCTCATTGGGTGACACACACATTTGTTCTTTATAATAGAAGTTGACTTTTTGGGGGAATTTGAATGAAAGTATGTTTAAAAAATAAAAATAAATAAAATAACATTTAATATATTTGTTTAACTTTTGGTTAAATACTAATAATTGAACAAAATTTATTTAATTACATTCTTAATTAAATTATCTTTCTACTGATATATAATTTTATGGTATTACTTAAATAGAAAGTGGTGTTATGAGCCATCATACTTAAAAAATACATCTTTTCAAAAAAGTTTCTACAATTTTGTCCTACTGTATAATTATTTCTAATGATTCTGACATTAGCTGCCAACGATTCAGGTTTTTATTTTCTAATCAACTGAAATCTGAATTTTTTTTAAATAAAAGAAGTTAATAACTACATAGAAACAAGAAATATTTTGTTAAACAAATTATCTACTTCAAATTATGTTTGTTTGACTCGAACAAAAAATGGTAGGTTGGCAGCTATCTTCTAATGAGACTTTAAAGTGCAGAGCCTTTGTTCCCAAGTTGTGTGGGTTTTTGAGAATGTACTGTATTTATAATTTTCTTTTTCTTAAACATTTTAAAATTGCTATTCCCATAGGCATTGTTAAAGTATATAAAGACATTAAATGTCCCTGGAGCTGTGTTAGTTTTTCTTCCTGGTTGGAATTTGATTTTTGCTTTGATGAGGCACCTGCAGCAACATCCTGTATTTGGACAACATGATTATTGTATTTTACCATTACATTCTCAAGTGCCTAGAGAAGATCAGCATAAAGTTTTTGAGCCTGTACCTTCTGGTGTAACAAAGGCAAGTACTATCTCTTTTTGACTATTGTTAGATAAATTAGTCCCAATACTATTTAAAATTTTTCAGTATTACTTTAATAGTTCCCTGTTAGAGAAGCCTTAAAAATGTGAATTTGCTACCAAATGGTATAAACAGCTAATAGAACAAAACTGATGAACTATTATGCTTGTTTATGTATATATTGAAAAAACTGCTTCTGTATATCATATAAATTGAAAAAATTGCTTGGGTGTATTGAAAAAATTGTTTGGATGTATGAAACAGTAAATAGGTTGCCAAAACATACGTGTGATAAATTTTCCTTCTCTTGCCAAGACCAGTTTCTCTATTTCAACAAAGCCCTTATAACAGGGAGGTACCAATAATTTTTGTAACAGCTTGTTTAATTTTATTCAGTGATATGAATTAAGTAATATAAATAGTTGTATAAAATCACAGAAAAAGAAAGTGTCACTGTGAAGTGTACCTTGTTATAGAACTTTTATTGTGCTGCCCTCTTAAGTGAAATGTTTCCTTAAAAAAAAAACAGTACTTCATCAAGTATTTCACTAAAGTGAATTTTTTGTTTTGTTCCATTTTTATGCACCATTTAGAATAATAAAAGTAGTTAAAAATACCTAAGGAGTGCTTATTTAGAATTTAGTTTTAAAATAATTTAAACTAACAATTGCAGAATTCTGGTAAAACATGAGCTTCATTTTTACAGATTTCTTCTTATAATAGAATTTCAGAATGATGTACAGAAATTTGTAATTGTTTTTATGTTAAACCAGCGGTTCCCAACCTTTTGTCTCACACGTACCCCTTGCTTAGGTTTTTCATTTTCACCCCTTCCCACATAAACCTGTTACAAATATTTTTGCTTTTATTCATTAGTTATATCCTTATGCTAGTTACCACTTTTAGATGCATTTCTCTTCGGAATTTGCCCTTGTCCCTTTTGAACCACAACACAATATCAACATAAAGACACTCAAAACATGAAATAGTAGCTAAAGATTTCAAATTAAGCCCTCACAAAGTAGAGATGAAGCTATATCTATTAATACACGTTAATGAGTTTATGTTAATGCTGACTAGTCGAACACTAAAATGATGACCTGCTTTCAGATGGGTTTTAAATGAAATTGTCGAAACCAGAAGACCCGATACGATTCATGGTCTTTTATTCTAAAAATGTCTACGATTATTTGAAAGAAAAAAACAATAAAAGATAAGGGGGGGGGGGTGGAGAACAAATACAAAATCGTAAGATGTTATTATAAATGAGCAGAGATAATGGCAACAAATGATCAACCAATTACGAGTTTAGACATTTTTCTTCATTTTATGCGAATAGCCTATTTTACTTTTCCACAGTTCTCTCTTTATAAACGAAAAGTTTACAGTTTTGTTTCTCTGTTTTCATTTTAAGTTTTATTTTTGCATTATTCGCCATTACCAATGTAATTTTCACGTACCCCCAAATATTACACCACGTACCCTTAGGAGTATGTGTACCCCAGGTTGGGAACCGCTGTGTTAAACCATTAATGTATAATAAAATGCTTCATTTTCAACTTATTATGTCAGGTGTGGATTCAGGTAACATAAGCTATTTTTTGGAAAAGTGTTTTTTCAAATTTTTGCTTAATTTTCTTCCACTTTGTGATAAAATGAAAAATGCTCAACATTAAAATCTTAATTAGAACATGCTGTAAAAATTTAGTGATGTTTATTTTTTTTTTTAAATTCTTTATTAGATTTTATATAGAGAAAATTTAAAAAAATAATTTTTAGAGGACAGCACAATACACTTATATTATGTTTGCATTGTTAACCTTTTCACTCAATTTTTTTTTTCTTAAGTCTGTTCTTAAAAAAAATATTTTTCCCTGCTCAACTGACACATTTTCTAACTCATTTTTAAACATAAAAGCATGATACTTGCTGGCATGATCATTGAAGGGATTTTTAATTAGTTTTTTTTCCCCCGATAAATGAATTAGAACTTGAATTATAAGCAGTTGTTGTTTTCCCTTTCTTGTGCTGTCGTGTCGGAAAATTTTGGTAAAAATGCCAACTTTGACAGCATTTTCTGAAAATTCTTCCTTTAAGTGAAAAGCTGAGAATGTGTCAGATACTAGCCAGTTTTGATTTGAGTATATGTATACTGATTGTGGTATTGCTTTTTACTGGTGGTTGAATTATGGCATGATCGTATGTGAAAAATACTTGCATTGTGAAATTTTATTCTTTTTAAACGTTATAATAGAGAAACAATAACCTCCTTAAATTATTAAATTTAAGTAAATTCTTTTATTGTTATTGAAAGGAGAAAATATAAAAGGTATTTCACCAAAAATCTAGCATGTTGAGGGGGAAGCAAAGATTACAATTGTTTTGAAATAAAATCCATCTTTTATTTTCTTAATTCATGAAAGAGTAGAAAGAAGACTTCCTTTTTGGCCAATAAATTACGATCCTTAAAATATCTTAATCAAGTAAGAATGCACAATATTAATCCTTAAGAAATTATCAAAGAAATATATTAAAAAACATATTTTTTAAAAAAAATGGCAAAATATAAAATTTTCTAAAAAGTTAGCATGACACAAGCGATCTTTCCATCGGGAAAAAAACTGACTAAAAAGGCAACTGTTAAAGTATATATATACGATAAATATGGAAAAGCCCAAAGTGAAAACACAGGCTGTTCAATTTAATTGATTAGAATTTAAAGCCAACGGTAATTAAACAAACTAATAAGCACCGCAAAGCGAAACGTATGGCGAAATGTAAGTTCAAAAATGCCATTCAAATAATTCATTACGAGATATGATTTCAAGGACAGCGCTGTTGATACAGAGCATGCGCACAGGCAAGGCACTGAAATGCAAAGAGGATAGATGAAAGTTCGGAAAATCAATGGTGCGTGTGCACAACAGGTGGTCAAAATCTTGCTTCATGATGAAAGTGAAAAAATGATCATACAATCTTCCGCAGTGAAAGGCTGAATGAAGCGATAGCTGATAAAAACAAAAGGGCTTGGAAAAAAATGAAACAGCGAAGCACCGTAAAGCATACCGTACGAAAATGCCAATTTAAAAAAAACAATGGCACTCCGGGAGTGCCGACAGAAGTGAAAACTTGAACAATTATGTGTGTATTTTTGAATTGTCAGGAAACGTTATATTGTGCAGGAAATACTTTTAAATGAAGTGTTTTTTTTATTCATTATTATAAACTACTACCACAAAAAATTATATTACAATTTTCATTTAATGCACTATTGTACATTATATTATATTATAAATTGAAATATTTCATTATTTTCATTTTTTCTTTTTATATCAGGGTTGATAAAAATCACGATTTTTTTTAAAAAATCAAAAAAATCAGATTTATTTGATTTAAATCGGATTTTTTTTATTTAAATAAGAATTTTTTAAACTAATATTATTTGTGTACTGTGCATGTATTTATTTATTTTCTCTGCATAGATTTAAACATTTCTATTAATTTTATTACAGTTCCTAGATAAAAATTCTAAATAAAAAAAAAAGATTCTTGCAAACAAATTCTGATTTACTATCATGTTAATAAGATATAATATACCTATGTGTGCTGTGTGTATAAATTTCTATTTAATTTAAGTTATCAAATTTTTCATTAAGGTATTACTCAAATAATATACATAATATGTAATCACATAATAAATGCAGCAAAGAATGGTAAATTTATATACGTATTTCAACCAGAGTTGGCCAATTTTTGCCGTGGAAAAAAACTGTCCCGGCAAAAATACTTTTTGCCATAATTTTTGCCACTGGCAAAAACTGCTAGTATTTTAAAACAGGATTTTAAAGATTTTATTTAAATTACATGATTTCAATGTTTAAATCACAATTTTAACAGATTAAAATCAGTGATTTAAATTACAATCTTGATCAATTTCCGTTTTTGCCAATTTTTGTCAGTTTTTTTTTTCACTTTTTGCCACTGTCCTGACAAAAATACATTTCGGAAAATACAAAAATATATTTCCAAAATACATTTTTGAAAGGCAAAAAACCAACCTTATTTCAACAGATTTAGATTTACTAATGTCATCTTTATCACATAGACTGTAAGTTTCTTTGAGTTTTTTTTTTATTTTTTCCACAATCTCCACCATTTATGGTTTGCAAATTGCTTTCACACATTTTCCAGAAATAATTTTTTTGTTTGTATTTTCACTACTGCCCTCTTTATCACATAAACTGTAAGTTTCTTTCTTTTCTTTTGCCACAATTTTCACCATTTCTACACTACATGGTTTGCATATTAGTTTCACACATTTTCCAGAATTTTTTTTTTTTTTTTTTCGTTTAAAATAAAGCCACATTGGATCTTTCTTTTTGCCAGCCATTTTTCTTATGTATCAATGTATCCGAAACCTCTCTGTACTGATATTCTTGTCTCAACTTGTGTTTCATACTATATTAATGATTACAAAACAGTTACAAGACACAAGGAAATCGCATAACTAAAAGTACGAAGCTATCAATTGTCAGTGTTATCCAGCCCTCAGCCTTTGACAATTTCAGCAATCAATCATGCTTACTTAACAGTAGAAATGACTATTTAGCTTAGAAATAAGGTATAATAACATATCTGATATTTTCCATTGCAGTAAGCAATAAATTCTAGAAAAGGAAAAGGCAAGGGGATCAGTCACAGGGATTAAATTATTTTCAGTTATAGAAGAAACATGAAACTGGAATTCTATAATTCTGCGCTAGACAAACAGTCTAAATATTTATTATGTTACAATTTAGTCCTTGTATTGATCATATTATATGATTAATACATCCCCCATCAACATATGGGATATTGAAATTTCCAGGTATAAGCAACAAAACATAAAACAAACTTGTGAATTGTGTATAATCTACTTTACAGGAAGTAACTCCTCACTGAAAATGCTATGAAATAAAATACAATTATATTAAATACTTTTATATTGAATATATTTAACTTTAGCTTCAACATCTAACTTGCAAAAATGAAGTGACCATCTAGGAAAGACAAAAGTTTAAAAATGAGAGAACATTTATATCTGTATTTGTTTTGGGATGCACCTTGGATAAATAATATTTTGAATGTAGTGTTGCATTTACTTTTATAAGTGGAAAATAATTATTTTATGAAAGTTTTATTTAACAATATTAAAAGGTAATTTTAATCTGACATGAATTATGACATTTATTTGAACATGAATGATTAATTCTTATTCAGCTTGTAAATATCAATGTTAAAAATACTGATTTAAATCAAAGATTTTTTTTACAAAATCATTTGATTTAAATCATGATTTAAATCACGATTTAAATCAAGCTGATTTAAATCAAACAACCCTGTTTTATATTACTTCTATTTTTTTTCTCTCGTGCTCATTAAATTATAATATTTTCCGTGTTTTGTTATTTCATTTTCATCTTTTGATTTGGTCTCGCGAGTTGAGTCACTTTTATCTGTTTTCACCATGCGTGCTAAATTTATCTTGAAATAACTTTCTGAATTATTTTTATTCATAATACCAATCATTTCGTTTTCTGCACGTGAACTATTTCTCCTTTTGATACATTCGCTTCATTGTATAAATTGGCAACATAATTTAATTTTTTATAGGAATTATTTACAACTTTAAGGCAACGTACTTGAAAAGTATTGCGCTCGCCAACAATTTTAATTCTCTCTTCATCTATCGCCAACTTTAGTTTGCTGATCACGTCTTGCCCTATTACAATATCGTATGCAAGAGGGGCTATTGAAACATAAAATTTCGTTGATATAAGAAACCCATTGACACGTATTTCATACACAAAATATCCAATTAGATTCAGTTTCTCCGCCAATGTCAGTTAATAAGATATCAACAGAAGACAAATTTGGCGACCCAATATGACATAACATTCGTAACTGAATAAAGAAATATAGCTGTATCAAACAATAGATTTGCTTCTTTGCCTTTGATATTAATTATTTTACCCATTCCATTAGGTTTTGACTTATTTCTGATTCGAATTGTAGCAATGTTAGCTTTTTCCTGTTCATCGGCATTAGGATTGTGATTATTATAATTTCGATAGTTTTCGGTAGAGTCTTGACTGAACTCATTAGTTTGACCGTTATTGCTATTATTACACTGAGACGCTATGTGGCCTTGAGAGTTACATCTATCTAAAACACCTAATTTAAGATTTATGTCTTTTGTTTTGGTATTGGGTATGAAAGAAAGATTGTGAATTTTCATTTTTACTTACTTCGGGTTTTCTATCTTCAAAGTGGTGTGAAATTCTATTCATGGTTTTAACATTACGTCTCGCCGCATCATAATCATCATATGTCTACATTTTTAATTTTTGGAAGATCATCAATAAAATGTTCTTTCATTTCTATAGGTAACATTTTCTTAATTTGATCTACTACTATTAATTCTTTTAAGGATTCAAAATCAGATACTTTAAGACCGCTAATCCATTCTTCGAAATAATTTCTTAATTCAAATGCTAAATCGCGCCAAGTGGCTGAAGATTCTTTTTTATGTGACATTAATTTCTGCCTAAATTCTTCTGCCGTCATTTTGAAGCGTTTAAGAAGTAAATCTTTTACATAATCGTAATTGTTCGGCAATGTTTCTGGCTCTCTAGCTATAATATTGGCGATTTCTAACTGAATTAAAATTAACAAATGTGTGATCCAATTTTCTTTTATTATATTCATTCGAGAAATTTGTCTTTCAAATAATGCTAAATAGAGTAATATAACTTTTGCTGTCAAAGTGAGATATTAATTTAAGCAAATCTATGGTTGCTCACCTGAACCAGCTATTGCAGAATCATCGCCAAATATACAGAGGTGTCGGGGTACTTTTCGGTTAGCCGGGCACCAGTGATATATGTACATATATAAATACATATGTATATACATAAATTTGTATATATATATACATCCATATATGCATATATATGTGTATGTATATATATGTATCTGTAGATATATGTGTGCGTGTATATATACATGTATATATATTACTGACGCCCGGCTAACTGAAAAGTACCGGTGTCGGTAACAGTGTCGCGAATTCAATGGTTTTTTCCCATCTCAAAAAATGCCCAACACGCCTAAAGAAGTTTTCACTTCAAAAAATAGTATGGCAAAACTTTCAAAGTATGGCAAAACAACAATGTGAGAATTCATCTAACACTGATACCCTTAATATATGCTAACAAACAACTTTTGAATTGCTGTTCCAGTTTTCTTTTTTTATCTTCTGTCTGAAAGGGATCAGTTTTAATTTTTATGATGATCCTATGTAAGTCTCATTTTAATATAATAATGCAGTGTGTTTGTCTGCCTGCCCCCACCCCCTACACACACACTCGATCTTTTCTAAAATATACTCTAGCAGCCTTATAATTTACTTATGATCTTTGGGTAGGCAGTAATATAGTTCTCTTTTAAGTATAGGGCATCTTTTATAGGACTTTTTGGTGAAACTGCAAAAATAGCTTTTGCAAGATTAGAAAAATTTCATTACGCATTCTTTCTTAATTAAAAACAAGTACAAAGACAATTAAATTATAAAGTTAAAAACACAAATATTTATTAAAAACATTATAGGTTTTGGACTTTTCCAGAAGCCCCTCACTGGTAATGTATAATTACGCACATAAAATCACATGAGATAATAAAACTTACAAAAGAGAGCATGTGTCTAAAACAAGTGGATAAGTGTGATCGAAGATCGCCCAAAGGGTTTCGTTTAATATTTCTTTCAAAGTTTCAAAACACTTTATCCTTTTTTTAATAAATCCAAGTAACTTTCATTTAGTAACAAAAAAAAGTCATGTTTTTTATAAAGCAGGGTTGGGTTTCTTCCAGGACAGTGGAAGAAACTGGAAGAAATGGAAAAAACTAGAAGAAATGGAAGAAACAAACAGAAAACAAAATTAATGCTCAAAATTAAAATGTATTAACTATATAAAAGAATTAAATTCAAAAACTAATTATATGAAATTTAAATTGGAAACTTTAATATTAAAAATATTATTTATGGAAAAAGCAGTTATTTTTTAATAAACTTCAGGTTCAGCAGTTATTTACAGGTTATGTTTTTTACAACTTTAGAGGTAGGGGGGGGGGGATATTTTTTCACTATTTGTCATTTCTGTAAAAAAAAAAAAAAAAAAAAACTACCTACCAATTTTTATTTATTATATATAAATGCAATATTTTAAAAACTATTGTGCAACATTTAAAATAAACAGATTTGTAATTATGTATACTAGCATGCATATCTCAATGCTGATTTTAAAAGATAAATGTTCTAAAAATAAACTCTACAGGTATAAGAATTTTTTCATCTTTTGCATTCATCCATTCTAAATTGAGAAATTGATTGCAGCATCCTAAAGCTAAAATACTTTTGTTTTCTTTTGTTACACCATGTTGCACTGTAGTAAGGAAAATGGAGATTTTAATGAAATCTTTCAATACAGTAATTATTGTATATTAGTTACCTTAATAAAATGAGTGTAAATTACTAGCACTGTCTTTTATTTAAAGGAGTTTCATTCTACAATAGGTAAATGATCCACATACTATTTACAATTGGTTAGAGAAATTTAAATAATACAAAAAAAAAATATTTCTATTTCGAATTGAATTACTTTTAATTGATTTTGTGTATTTTGGATAAATTTATTTGGTACATTTCTATTATACCAACACCATTGTCATCGCCAAGCCTAATAATTGGCACTAAATTAAATTCATGTGAATGATTCATTTTGGAAAAAAAAAATGTTGGCGCAAAATTGAGCAATTAAAAATATAACATTTGAAAATTAGACTTTCACGAACTATTTTATTAAATCGATAGAAATATAGACTTAAAATAAAATAACAAATAAATATTATACGATAAATTAATAAAATAAAACTCAATTTAAACGACAGGCATAGAATTGTAAATGTCTCTTAGCGATGCAGTAAACATTTCACTTTTTGAATGAAGACGTTCATAGTTTTTTTTTTTTTTAATAAAAACTTTTTTTATGTATCCAAAGTCCAGATACAATTTTATTGCAGCTTCCTCATCATCTGGTAACTGCCAAATGGTAGAATCTATATCAGTGTCAACAATAATTATAAGTTACGACTTAATATTAAATATTTTTTATTTGAAAAATAGCAAATTAAGATGTTTTGCGAGGTTACAATTAAGTAATAATAATTAAAGTTTCATGTTCAATAACAAGAAATCACAATGTTTGGCACGGCTTGCAATAAAAATCCTTTGAACGTTCAGAGTTGAAATAAATAGCGCATTAGCATACATATTGGCATGGTTTAGCATAACAGAAAACTCCCATTTATTTTATTCAGGTAGGCAATGATTGGAAAACTTTAGAGAGGTGTGTGATCTTGGCTAAAAAACTGGTGTAATTATAAATTTATCATATATAATTAAATTTGTATATGTCTAATTAAATTTACTTAAGGTTATCTATTAGAAAATGCATTTATTTTTATTGTATCTTTCAAAGTAGTAACTTATATGGTAAATTCTTAAAGAAAAATAGTTTCTGCCATTTCTTCCACTTGGAAGAAACCTATTTCTTCCAGCCGGTTTTTTCTGTGGTTTTTTCCACTTTGGAAGAAACTTGCCAACCCTGTTATAAAGTAAAAATTTACCGGTCTATTTTTCTCGTTTTTTCGAATATATGAACCGGCTCGATAGCGGGCGAAGCCCGCTATTATACTCTGTCGTAATAATATGTCATGTGGACTAAATGCGATATTAAAAAAAAAAAAAAAGTTTATATAAAATAGATATTTAAACCTATTGCGTAATCCTCTGTAATCCAGGTCCTAAAGCCAAATTGTGTATTTTAGAAAGTGAGACTTTTTATGACAGTTCTTTAAAAGTATCTACATTGATTTTAAACTATATTGTTGCTAGCAAATGCCAATTTTTGGAACTAACCTTGCCCACATATTAAGGAAGATTAGTTATTTTATATTTTACGAGCTTTTTATTTTACCCTTTATATTTATTTATTTTAATTTACCCATGACATCGTTCACATAACATTAAAAGAAAAATAAATGCATTAATTAAGAAAAATGTTTCATCCCCGATAATTAAAAACATATGTAACTCTCCTTATAACAAAATCTGTTTTTTTTTTTAATATCTGAACAGGCCGATAGCAGATGAAGCCCGCTATTATACTCTGTCTTAATAATATCGGACTAAATGCGATATTGAAAAAAAAGTTAATTTCAAAATTAAACATATACACCTTCAAAATGTTAAAATATGTGAATATTTCCATAATCGGGTTTTTATCGTGATTCAATACGTTCCTCAAACTCATATATTTACTATTCTCTATTACTCATATTGATACTTGCTTTGTATTATTCAAAAACATTTGAAAAATCCGTTAAATTTCCAATAGGACGTCAGATTAATTTTCTTTTTAATTCTCTAATGACGTGATATTAATCTGCTGTCTGTACATACACATACTCCTTGTATTATTGAGAAATGTTTGAAAATTTCCGTTTTATTACCAATATGACGTCACATGAATCTTTTTTTCAATTGTGAAACTTTTTATTTCATTTTAACTTTTCAAGTGGAAATCTTTCAATAGAAAATTAGTTATTGTAGAAAGAGTTTTATTGTGGATTTTTAATTGTTAGCAACTGCTATAACGAAAAATGTTTAAATTTAATAGGAAAAAGCTGTTAGAATTTTGGTTTTTTATCTCTATTTATTAAAATAATACAAGTTTTCAAATTTTAATATTTTGAACTTCATAGTAGATATTTGGCTATAACTACACAAATTTTCATGCCTGTAAGTTATATAATTTCTGAGAACGGCTCTGTGATAGACAGACAACGGAGCGGGAGTAATAGAGTTTCGTGAGAGGAACGAAACCCTAAAAATGAGGAAAGGAGGGGAAGACATCTGAATCCAAATAAATTAGCGTATCCAGGTGGAATCAAGCTGGCTTCATTAAGTGGAGATTTCGCTGATGTATTATCTCTGGTGATTTTGTGTTTTAAATTTTACATTACTGTTGAGAGGCTTCTGGAAAAGTGTGAAACATATAATGTTGTCTTTAATAAATATTTGTGCTTTTTAACTTTATAATTTAATTGCCTGTATAAATGTATTTGTTTTTAATTAACAATGAAGAGACATAATATCTTTGTAAACTTTAAATATTGATTGTGTCTTAAACACAAACAGTGTTCATTATTTACACTGTTTATTTAATATATACATTTATATATAGAAGCTATTTATCTAATATGTAGAATCAGAAGCAATTTTTTTAAACACACTATGATAGTTTGGTAATTTTGTTTTCATAGCTGTTTCTATCATTTGGCAATAATCCACGTTTTCTTAACCCTGGTCTGCAAAATTTGTTTTTAAATGTACTTCCAAGGCCACTATAAAAAAGAGGTGTCAAACATAGTGTCATCCTGTCATTCCCTTATTTTTTATCCTCTACTGAATTACTTTGTTTTGTTTATCTAAGATAAGTTCACTTGAATGGTGGAGTGACATGTTCCATTTCTGTTAGTTGAAAGTATGTATTTAATTTCAGATCATCCTGGCTACTAACATTGCTGAAACAAGTATCACCATCAATGATGTAGTGTATGTTATTGATTCTTGCAAGTAAGTAAAAAGCATTTGTACTTAACAAGACAAATATAAATATATATATATATAATTTGTTATTTTTACCATGTAAGCTTCATTTTTATATTAAAATAGACCCATGCTGGGATAATATTTTAGTTGGTTAGGTTCATAATAGCTTGAATAAATCAGGATGTCTAGCACCTGCAAAAGTCAGAGAAGTAATGGAAACTTACCATTCCTGAGGAAAAGTCAAGGAAATGTTAAAATTGAAACTTAGTGTTGTAGGATTGCTTAGGTGATTTCATCTGTTTACTTAACCTTTGTTTGGGAACTGAACATTTGCTAGCTTAATTTATTGAATATTTATAATCCATAAATTGGGTTAGTTATAGAGCAGATATAAGGAAAGAGCAGCTGATGTCACTGTTGTTTAAATTACTTTTGGATAATAATAAAATTGCACAAGTTGTGCCTGTTAGTTGCAAAAATCGGTTTAAAACTCATAAAAAAGTTAAAATCCTACATGTTTCGGCTTTAAAACCAAAGCCATCTAAAGCCGAAACATGTAAGAACGGACCCCATCCCCTTCCCCCATACATCTCATGAAATTTAAAATTCTTTAAATTTTTTTTCTGCTCTGTTTGGGATTTTGTTGTAACAATAATTAAATAATTTTTTTAATCCATCCCCCCCCCCCCCCCCCCAAAAAAACCAAAAAAAAAAAAAAAACTGCTTTTTCCATTATACCTCCCAGCACACAGAGTTTAAAATCTTTATATTTGGGAATGAAGAAACAAAGAATCAAAATTGTTGAAAGTGGAATTAAGATTCGAAAAGATTATTTTCGAGGAGGTCCTACTGTCAGGATTTTATAGTAAATCTACACAGTAATCTACATAAGGAAAACATTTATGAGTATGAACCTTTTTTATATGCTTTGTATTATGCAGTAAGTCAGACAAATAAAATATGGCGAGATGATAAATTCTTCTTCAAAACCTAAAATAAAAATTCCCTCAATGACTCAATTGATGGGGACTTTAAAAGTACTAATTGCATTGCATGAATTTTTATGTTTGGCCTTCGAAAAAGGAAAGTTTATATTGAATTATAATAGTTCCTCATAAAGTTACTAATTTTTAAAACTTGGTGCTTTTCGTTAGTTGTGTTCGATTGAAAAGTATTGGTCTACAGACATTTCATTTTTTTTTTTTTTTTTTTTAATTCATTTTGTTCTTATATAGTGATAAGATGTTCTTTAAATTTTTGCTATAGCTTTTTGTGTTTAACTTTGTACAGTTTAAATAACTGGCAATTATTTTTTCTGATTTACAGGGTTAAAATGAAACTCTTCACATCTCATAACAACATGACAAATTATGCTACTGTATGGGCTTCAAAGACTAACCTTGAGCAAAGGAAAGGAAGAGCTGGTCGAGTCAGACCTGGATTTGCTTTCAGATTTTGCAGTAAAGCTCGATTTGAAAAGTAAGTTACTGCATGTGTATAGAACTTCATATACAGTGATAGCTGCTTAATGTAATAACACTTTCTTTCAGCAAAAATTGTAACAATTATAGGATCTTAGTAAAAATTTTATTACAGTAGATGCCATTTAATGTGATCGTGGTTATTATATATTATATTGCTTAATGTTATCAGAATGAACCGGAACCAACAACCTATATTCAATTCTACTTTACAATAAAATGTTTTGTGTGATCAATATTTCACTTTATCAAAAACCTGTTCCTGAAAAGTGGGTGATTGAAATTGAAAGCAAAGTTCTGATATATAGCTCATTTGAAGCATGGCTTCATAAAAAAGAAATAATATAGCAGTCTATCATTATGCTACTGTTCTGTTGTGTTTACTTTGCAGATGCAAGGTATTATATAATAAATTAAGAAATGCAAATAATTTAGGGACCTAATCTTAATATGGTGTCATGGTATCAAATATCATTTGTTACTATTAACAATTGTTTTGTTGGTGCAGAATTCTATAAACTTGTGAAAGATGACGAACTGGAAACTTTAGAAACTTTGAGTACTTAAAGTGAATACAGTCAGCTTCCTTTCAACAACTTATAATTCACAATCAGTCTTGCCAAGTCTCCCAATTTTCTACTATCTCTGAAAATTCTGTCATTTTTGCTTCCCGTTATTATGTAAAATGAAATCAGCCCAACCAACTCATCATAGGCAAGGTTCATACTCTTCAGGGGATAATCCATAAAATTCCCCAAACCTGGCAAAACGATCAGCTACTCTGGGAAATGAGGGCAATCGCTGCTATTTGCATGCTCTGTGATGTCGTAACAAAATCTCAAAGGCAACTCCTTCGAACATCATGTGATATAAATTTGGAAAGTCAAAGTTGCTAATTTAATCAACATCTGTTGACACACCATCCTGTCCATTCAGACACTAGACACACATTCTAACATTGTAAGGTCATGAATCTAAACCTGTGTCTCCTTCCTTCAAGTCGTTTTTTGAATTTTGTGGAGGAACTTAAGAAAAATAAAGGACATTTTTTGGGAATCCCTGGGAAAGAAATTTGGCAGATTAGTTTACTATTAAAGGTAAATAAATTGTTAAAAAAATAGAATTTAGGTAAAATGCATTGGGATTAGCTTGGAACATCATATGCTATGAAAGTAGCTGTGAATAAATTTCTTGTTAAATCGAAAAATTATTGGTTGAAAAACATCCCAAGAACTCTTTTTTTTTTTTTTTCTAGAGATGTGCAAGTTTCTTAAACTTTGTTTAATAATGAATAAATGACCTATTTCATTTAAATTGTAATTTGAATATTTGTCAATAGTCAGTTTATAAAATAGTTTTTACTACTTGACAAGTTTGCAATGACTACATTAATTCTTGTTAAAATTAAAGTTTTCATTTATGTATTTTATATTTTAGGTTAGACAATTATACAACTCCAGAAATTTTCCGTACTCCTTTACATGAAATCGCATTAGCTATCAAATTACTGAGACTTGGGGACATTGGTAAATTTTTATCCAAAGCTTTGGAGCCTCCACCTATTGATGCAGTTATTGAATCAGAAGTTCTTTTAAGAGGTGAGGGTTTCTTATTTTCTGGAATCATCTCATAATTATCTTATTGTTTTGTTACTCAGATTCGCATTTTTGTATTGCAGTAACTTCTGGTATCTCGCATGTCAGAAGTCAATTTAAAAAAGTGCAATGTAACAAACTGTGTAAAACATTTAAAAATCATCCAATTAGGAGACAAGATTGTACAGCGTCCTTAAATGGAATCAATATAATTAAATTGCCCCCCCCCCCTACATGTCTTTCTATATTCACATATTTAAAATATATGTATCAAACCTATCCATCTGAAAAAAAAAACATGTAACCTATGTTGTTAATTTCCTCTCTTTTAAATAAAAAAAAAGGGGAGGGGGGGGGCATCAAAGTCTGTCTATCACTTGTTTAGTTATTAAAATATCACATTTTTAACACTGAAAAAAAAAAAAAATCAAACCATGTGCAGAAGCGATTGCTTGCACAGTAGCAGATAAAATTATATGTTTAACATGGCCAAAAAAAAAATTAAAATCATCCCAAAGAAAATCTTTTCAAGTGAAGCAAGGTGCCCTGACATAGTGATTGCTGATTTAATTTCTAATATTTAGATATATTGAACTTTGAATTCTGTTCCATGGTTCTTGATAAAATCTAAATAATGAAAAATGTACTTTTGCCCTCCCTATTTTAAAATGTGAGATGATAAAATACGTAGAAATAACTGGACAGCACAGAAATGAAAAACCCTGGAACTTAAAAACACACAGATGGCAATTTAAAACTGACAAAAAAAAAATGAAATTGGTATTTAGAAAATAATATAGAATTAAAAAAAAAAAAAAAAAATCTGACAAACTCCTCTCCTCAATCTCTGATCCTCTTTTAAAACGCCAAAGCAGAAAAGAAACAAATTTCCTGGTGCATACACAGAAGTGATCGCTTCCACCAACTTTCTTTTAAAATGTGAAATGATAAAATGCATAGGAATAACCGGACATGCGTTGAAATTAAAAACCCTGGCACTTAAAATGTGTCGGGACACATGAATCGATCTTAAAAAAAAATTAATTTTTTTAAATAGTAAAATATATATATTTTTTTTTAATCAAAAAGATACTGTTACAACTGGGAAAACTTCCCCCCCCCCCCCATTCATTCATTCATTTATATATATGTATGTGTGTGTGTGTGTGCCACATCTGTCCAGGAGGCAGATGTGGCAATTTAAAACTGCAGAAAAAACAAACAGGAAATCTGCATTCAGAATTTTGTTTTCTTTCAAGATATATTTTGCACTGGTGTGTAAAATAAAATCTGTAACATGAGACAAGCTTAATGTTTTCAACTAATAATAAAAATAAATATAAGTAAATAAAATTAACATAATCCCAATTCAAAATTACATTCATAAGCACTTACAAATATAAAATGGGAAGGAAACGCGTAGTCTATTATTTTGGTAGCAACATTTTGAACTGTTCGTTGTCTGGAAAAAATAGCGGCCACTATTAAACCTTTTGCTATCTATATACAACATATGTTTGCATTTCAATCTGGGAAATAGATGTGGTAGTTTGAAAATGTGAAACCAAAAAAAATAGAACATTTTTCCCTTTGTTTTAAAAATGGATTCCCTGGCAATGGGCAGAAGTGATCGCCTGGACCTTGAACCCTAGTAAAAATTTGAACGTTTTTTGTTGGTATCTGAGCTGATTTCTGTCAGATTCCTTAGCAAATGGGTGGAATGACTTCCCAGAATTTTTCTATGTCAAATGGTACCAGTCTGGACTAGAGATGGGAATGCTCGGAAAAAAAACCCCACAACCTTTGGGAAAAAAAACTTTTTTTTTCGTTTTTTTTCTTTCTGAAGGAGTATTTCAATTTTTCCAAATAGGAAAAATTTTAATTTATAAAATAATATATTCAAAATGTTATGGGTGCATTCTGATATTTTTTCTTTGTAATTTTCCCTGTTCAGTGTCTCCCATGAAAATGTTAACATAAAAAATATGATCTGTAAGCAATTTAGGAAGGACTTGAGTCGTTTAAAGGATCCTTTAAAATTTTTTCATCTTAAAACATAGGACCCTTCAAATAATTCTCGAATTTTTTTAATCTCCATTCTGAATTTTCCAGAATTGTGATGATTTTAGAATTACAAAACATGTCACATAACAGTTGAAATCGCTTATCTAGCTGAATATACAGTAGTGGCCAAAATTGTGGAAACCTTTCGGTAAAAATGTTTTTTCTTTAAGTTTGATGGCTCATAACACCAAATATTTCTTAGTTATACCATAAAAGCTATATACCACTGGAAAGGTAATTTAATCAAAAATATGCAATACAGTTTGTTCAATTCTAATTAATTTATCAAACGTTATAGCCAAATAATAAAAAAAAAGACAGTAAAATCTGGTTAATGACTTTAAGTTGATGATAATTATTTTTCTTTTTCTTGCCAATGCATATGGATGTTTCGGGTTAAACAGATTCCATTTTATTTGATAATGTGTCATTCAAAGCTAGGGTAGGATTTCAAAAAATATATATATGCCATATTTTGGTACTTATAGGAGGTTTTTATCACTAGTTTTTATGATTGCTATCAAGTTGCTAAGTTCTTTGCACCTTTCAATTTGTGAGCTAGTAAAGCATAATAAAATTAACAAAACATCATAAAGAGTTGATTAGTTACCCAGAAATCAATGGGTAACAATATTTTTAAGTATAGAAAGTTATGGTTATGAAGAAATTTACAGTTAAATTAGAAGTAAATTAACAAAGATATGCTTAAGTCAAGCAAAACACGACTAGTAAAGGCAGGAAATGGTTCAGGAGAGCAATTGGCGGTAGAAGAGTAAGGTCCCTGTGTATAGGTCACAGGAAAAATAATCTCAGTGAATGCAACATGAAATGGCATTCTGAAATGTGGAGTTGAATCAAAGTACAGTTCTGTAGAAAATGCAGTATTTTGGTCTAAATGCTAGAATTTCATGAAAAAAAATTTATAAGTCAAATAAAAGGTTGAAAATATTAAACTGAGCTAAAAGGCATGTTTACTAGACAGAGAAATAGTAAGGTTGTGTTATTTGGAGTGTTAAAATGTTTTTTGTATGGAATTCTAGCAATACTTTCATATTAAGAATCTAAAACTTAAGCTAAAACCAAAACATAGGGTTGGTGTAGGTTTAGACTGGAAAGCTATACTAAAACTAAATAAACAAGAAATGAAAATTCTAATTGTAAGGAAAAAAAAATTGTAATATTATAAATTATCAATTTTTAAGCAATAGAAGATATAAAATTGATAATATTTATAATGTCACAGATACAATAATTTGTTTCTTTTAAAATGACTTCATTTATATACAAAGCAATACTATGAGTAGGGATTTAAATTTGCTTTCAAACTGCAGTGATATTGGTTGAACTCATAAGATTTTTTTATTGTTATTTTTAAAATTATCTCTACTGGTAATTGAATAAATGCCACTGAAAAATCATTTAAACAGAGACATGATATATTACAAACAATGGTGTTAAATGTTAAATTAAGCAAGAAAAGCTACTGTGAAAAATCTGAGACTGAAATGCTAAGCTTTTAAAGGCTGACTTTTTTTTTTCTTTTTTGTAATATATTCATGTAAAAAGAAAAAGAAATATTTTCTTTAATATGCAGAAATTAAAAAAATTTGTATTTTTTTTTTTTTTTAAGAAAATGTAACTTATTTTGGAAAAACATTTGTTTTTTACAAATGTTTTTCTAAAATTTCCAATTTTTCCAGAAAAAAAAATTGGGTTTTTTTCTGCCACTTCAAAATTTTCGGAAATTTTACATCTCTAGTCTGGACCCTGTACGCTCAGTGGTTTTCTGGGGGGGGGGGGGGAGATAGCGGTACAGACACAGGTACAGACAGATTTTTAATAGTATCAATTCATTCACCCTATAGGAAATCTACTTGCCAAGTAGATTGCTGTAATTCCTCATCCCTGTTTCATATATTCAGGGTTGAAAGAGTTCCTCCAAAAGGTGGAATTCTACTTTTTTGAAAGCAATTTTGGACATTCTCTGAATTCATGCAAAAATGCAAAGAAAATATTGGACGGTCTGGTAAAATTTAAGCCTTAGATATTTTACCTATGCAAACTTTTGGAGTTTGTTTCTGAACTGTATAGAACTGTCAATCATTGTGTAAATGAGGTTGTTTAACCACTTCAACGGCCGCAGAGATAGGGAAACAGTGTTATTCAAACCACCTTATCACGGGGCTGCCATTGAAGAGATTAAATTGTTTTGTCAGAGAGAATTTAAGGAAAAATTCGCAAATTCGCTTAAGTTATTTTTGGATTAGAATATTTTGTCCCATCTACAAATTACTTTCAGATAATTTCAGTTTTGTATTTGGTTATTGTACTTCACGTAAATTCATCAGAAATATTTGGATTTACAGCTAGAAGAAAATAACAATCATACGTACATATAATGATATCTGGGGATTGTGATGAATATAAAAGGAAAAATTAATAAAAGTGTGAATCACCAGCGACTTGCACCGGAGTGATTCCGATAACCAAAAAATTTAGACAAAACATATATTCAACACTTTCCCCAAACACCATTATAGGCGTAAACGTAAGTGGTAGTACACAATGCGAAGCCATAAAAGATAAGTTTAAAATTACGTTAAATTCATATGAGAAATATTAAAGTTAAATCCTACATTAAAATATTCTTTATAATATATAAAATAGAACTTATTCCATAACTTCGATAAAAGCTGAAACACATAGATATAAATGATAGAAAAAGACAAACTCACCAAGATGCAGCAAAACTGTAATTTTATTCACAAAAGCACTCAAATAAACAGAATATAAAATTTCACTTGGATTTCTCTACAATACACTTTTTACTATCAATATATATTCCTCTTTTAAAATTTTTAAGATGAGATATCTGTATAATCACCTTTTTAATTTATTCATACATAAACATGAATTTACACAATATGGATGGCACATCATTATCTTTAAAATAATTACTCTTTATATCAACTTATGTATTGTCATGAGGAAAATTATAAAGTTATATTAGATTTTTTCTACCTTGGTTCAGTGGACCACCTGAGATAATAAAACGTTATTAATAGTTCACTAGGCTTAATGATGATCTCGAAACATTAATTCTATAGTTCTTTAAATTTAATATGCATAGTTGTGGAAGTATAAAGTCCAAATTCAATTCACAGAAGAAACCCCAGAATGTGAATACCGGTGATGACGATAAAATCATATCAGCAGTTCTTTAAAGAGGTCTCAACGGGACGTTGATATCCTAAATTGCCGATGTTATAGATATTATTATGAAGAAGAAAACGTCCGTTAAGAAACTATCGAATATTGAAGATATTACAAGATGAAAAAGAGCAATACAAAATCTTGAAGTGCTAAAACTTATTTAAGAAATCTCACACAAAAGGACGTAAGTAACGCTTATCTTGAATGAAGAAAATTAAAGTTATTCTGATGCAAGATCACCCAGCTCCGAGGAACGAATCCAAATTTTCTTGGAACAAACTATGGCTTCCAACGCAAATCAAGGAATTACCATATATATCTAGAAAACATCAATTCAACTTGTGATGAATTTGAATGAATACCTTCTTCTGGAAGAATTAAATCTGGCAGTACAGATGATAACCATCTTGTTAATATATTGAATTTAATGATGAAGAACAGTCATTTAAAAGGAAGAAATATATTGAAGTACGACATTCATTCACTCGCCGCAAGCCAAAATGGCTAAGGCTCCGAAGAGCGAAATTCCAAGCACATTACATCTTGGAGTATTTTTAAGGAACTGATTGAGTCTTTACAGTTTCCCACTCAGGAAAAACTCTACGGCGGTTACGGAATATCCAATCAAAATATCCGAACCTTCCGAATGTCACTGATCAAGCCCAAAAACCTGTAGAGAAAGTTACAGTTAAAGGTATCACTGACGCGTCCACCCCCTAGCAACAGTATAAAAATAGCATTTCGAACATACGATCACGACCTTGGAGTGCTGTAAAAACAACCTTGCGCCAAATATGCGGGAAAAAGGATTCTTGTTTACATGAAGACATCTGAAAGTCTGTCAATGGCCGCTCTTAGCGAAAATGTACCATTTCAATATAAAACTTACGAAAATAATGAAAAATCCATAAGTCAGAAACATATGGATGAAAACAGATAAAATTTTAGGAAATGTACTAAAATAAAAAGTTCTTTCCATCTATCATGAATTGGAAGTAAAAATATTTAAATTAAAGAATTTTGAAAAGTAATTCTTGGACTTTGAAAATATCTCAAAGATCGTGAATCTGAAATGAGAAATCCTAGGATGACAAAACAAATAACACACAACCTACTGAGATAAATTGAAGTCACAACATATTAATTATGATAATAAAAAAAATGAAGTAAATGTGCTTTAATTTTTGACTATTTAAATTTAATAAGAAATTATTTAATATTATAAAAATAAGTAATAAGGATTAAATTTGAGATTTGAAATTAAATTAAATTAGCACAAACGTTATAAAATAAAAAGAATGTTTGATTTAAAATAATTAATTGATGAAATATTATTAAATAAGATAAATTTTATGAATTTATTAAAATAAATGAATAAATTAAATTTAAGAAATTTGAATATATGAATTAATGAATACTGAGAATTTTAAATCGCAACAGTACAATTACATGAATCTATCCAGATTTTTCTCACAGAGATATGTTCTTGTGAAAATGTGAACAGTTTTATATATTTGTAAAAAACCTAGTCATATTTTTGCAGTTATCGTGATGCATGTTCCTGTTTATCTATTAAGTTCTTTTATGTGAATCTTTATCTGTATCGGCACTTTTGATCAAGATACAAAAAAAAAACTGAAAATACCAGACCATATCTATGTTTATTTTTATTTTGATCTGTTTAAAAAAAATATGAATATTAACCCTTTTGAAATAAAATAATTAGTTTTTGAAAGTCACATAATTTTTTATTTATTTTTATTATTATTAACCATTGGAAAAATGGTTGTTTTCGGTCTGGAATGGACCTCTTGGCGTCGTCACTTTATTTTTTTTTTCAAAGTCTTTTTAGCGAAATTCTGTAACTTTAGAAGAATTTGTAACGAAATTCTCTAACTTTAGAAGAATTTTTCTCTGGATAGGCAATAGAAATGCATAAAATCGTTACAAAAATGTTAAAGTTACAAAAAGGATAGATGCAAATTATCAGATATGAAAAAAAGCTGAATTCAAAAATTGACGTCTGATGAGAAATAGTCTTATAAAGCAAAAAACGTGGTCTTCAACTTTAATTTCCGCAAAATACCTTTAGCTCGGACATCAATCACAATCTAAACAAGAGTTAAAGTTATTCAACTGTAATAATGGAAAATGTGTTTATCTGTAGATGGTACCGACGAATATTTTTGTGAGGGCAGAGAATGCCATGTGTTTATTTGTAGCATTATGCAACTGTTATGATAACTGCGGCGATGGTTCAGACTAAATGTTTCTACATAGTTGTCCGTCGTTGTTAAATATTATTACGTATTGCGCAGCGTTTATCGTTAGCTGGTTGAAACATCTGCGACATCGACATGCGATGATGGAATGGCGCATTGCTTACAATCGAATGACGAATAATAATAATAAAAAAAAATTTAAGCTTTCGTAACATTTTTCCAATGGTTGTTGTAATTTGTTAAATTATTTTCTTGTGTGCTATGTTTAAAATTGGCTTTGGAAATCAAATTATGAACAAATCAAAGATACTTAACTATATCTACATTCATTTTTCTTTAAAACACTGCCTTCAGTTTTAAAAAATATCAATATTAATCCTTTCAAAAAAAGTTTATTTCAGTAAAACATTTTTGCTTTTCCTTTTTTTTTTTTTTTTTTTAGTGTTTAACTTTTTGCCATTGGAATTTTTAAATCTAAATACGAAAAAACAAATCACACACTTTTAATGAGTGTACCTTCAGCTTGCTTTACAAAGTTTACAAAAAGTCAGCTTGCTTTACAAAGTTCGGTTTGAAAAATACGAATATTGGCTTGTTGAAAAAAATTAATTTCCAAAAGTGTCTTTTGGCAAATTTCATTTTTTCTGAAGAAAAAAAAAAACACTTAATTTTATACAATCGTTCTGAAATTTTAATACAATATCCTAACCTTTTAGCTAATGATCGAGGATGAATTTGGTTCAGTAATTTTGAGATTTAGATGCTGGCAGTGAATAATCAGTTTGAAAATAAACTATTTTTTCCATACAGTTAACATTGCACTTTCTTATTTACACTAATAACATAAACTTTTTTGGATTTTTTTACTATTGTTTTAAAATTTTAATACCTTAAAACTAACCTTCCAGCTTTTGTTCCTTTAAAATTTTGATCTAGATATAACAACATTTAGGGGTAAAATAATCAGTTTGGAAATAAAAAAAATCCATAGGATTTCCATGTATGAAGGGGGGGGGGGGGAAACTGTTAAAAGAAAAACAATTCTTTTTACAACTAAATATATTAGCACAAAATATATTCACATACTTCGGTAATATTATATTTATAACTCATAAAAATTTCAGAGCATTTTGATGAAAAATTGAGAAAACACTTTTTAGCTGTTGAAGGCGGTGGGGGCCCCCATTATTAGGTTTGTTTGTAAAGATTTTCATTTAAATATATAAATTCATTTAACACTGGTTTTAAATACATTTAAGACCTGGACTTCTGTTTAAAATTATAAAATCAACAGACTGGAGCATGCATAGCATGAACGATGTACGCTGCCAAATGCAGTGGCGTCTTCAAAGTTTGTTTGGATATATTTTCATTTGAGAAAAAATAAATTAAAATCGAATGTGCATACTACTGAAAACAGTGGGGCCTCCAGTGTTAGGATAGCATGGAAATATTTTATTTTAATATATAAAATCATTCAATATTGATTTTAGGTATATGTAAGTTTATTATGGGCTATGGCAAGGTCAGACGTTCATCTAGCTGAAAATGCATAAATAAATTTGCTGAAAAGAATTTTAATGCATATAAAATACCATGTTTCTAATGTTTGTGCTAAGTGTAAAATTTTAATATGACCTTATTTTTTTTATTTTTTTTTTTAAGAAATGGGAGCTTTAGACAGATGCAGTGAATTGACACCTCTTGGAAAAATCTTAGCTCGTCTACCTATTGAACCAAGATTAGGCAAAATGCTTGTACTGGCTTGCATCTTTCAGTAAGAAACGACTTTTTCCCTTCATTTTTAATTCTTGTTTCATTCACCAATAACTTTGTTTAATTATTCATCATTTCTTTCATTTTACTTTTTCTATATTAGTAAGAGATACAACTAATTGTGTATGCTTTTAAAGCCCCCCCCCCCCTCTTTTTTAATAAGTTTATCTGTACTTGATTTGTTCACCAAATTTGCTGACGATTCTTAAAAATTCTTTTTATAGTCCTAAAACAAAAAAATTTTTGCCCTTTTTTTTCAGCGTGTGCATTAAAAAAATTTATTATTCATTGTAGTAAATTGAATTTTTCTGAGAATTTAATTCTGCCACACATATGCTACATGTTCAGAATGGTTGAAGTCAGAGTATATGCACGATGCTTTCTTTGATCTGTTGTTTAAATTCGATACAGAATCATAGTTTCTCTACTGCCCCAAAATCATAAAATTCGCAGAATTGGTAATTAGGTTGAATGTCATGCAAAGTCTTGTACTGTTCAATCTATCTCCATTTTAAATGTCAGTAGAGCTGTCTCCAACTGTCTCCTATACTGATCGTGTCTGGAAAAAATATCATGTCATGCCAACAGAAATTTGTTTTGCTATTTTCCCGACTTCACTATCAAATGTCTTATTTGAGTGAGAAATCAGTTTTCAGTCAAATTCTTTAACAAATTATCTGCGTTAGTCAAAAAGTATCTCTGTATTTATGTTAAAACTTAATAAAATTAATCTAGAGAGGAAATTGGACCTGCATTATATTTTCTGCTTATCTTTTTTATTTATATTCTTTATAATGGCAAATGACAAATAAATAGCTAAATTTATCTTAGAACTTATTGAATGTTCTGTGGCTTTGTATCAATAAATTTGAAATACTGTGTTAAGGGAAAAAAAATCGCATTTATGTACTAAATAGAATAAATTTTAATGTAGGATGTATAAAACTACATTTTAAAATGTGGAGAATTACAATTATGAAAAAGTTGAAAGATCATGTGTTTTAGTCCTTTTATAAAAAGTAGTTTTTACATTTCACAAGCTAGTTGAAAAATGTTAATGGTTTTAATTTGTCTAGCCGGCTATTTTATTTATTTATTTATTTTTTTTTTTCAGCATTCATAAAAATGCAAAGAAATTCATGAGTTTGATTTCTCCTAAAAAGTTATTAGTGTAATTACAAACATCTGTATTTTTAAATCATTCTAAAAAATCCAATTACATTTTTGTGAAAGTATTTATTTTTAATAATATAAATTAAACATGTTTTTACAAATTCATTGGAATAATTTTTAATTAACTTTACTTAGTTTTTTTTTTTGTGTCTATAATCTCTTTACTTATGTAGGGGCTAATTTGAAGTTTATAAAACAATTTTAAATAATGCAATTAAAATAATACACAGTTAGTTGCTACGTATTATATTTAGAAAAATATCTTTACTGTTTATAGTTTGATTTATTAATTAAAGATACATAAAATATTCATGTTTAATAGGTCGGTACAGCTATAAAGTATATTGTAGAAATTTATCTCGGGTCATGAATATTTTCTTGACAAGATCTGTACAGGAACTGAAGATCATTAAATACACAGTGATGATAAAGATCATCATCCATAAATACGAAAAAAGTTTCATCATCACATCAATTGTATTTATAATGAGCAGTTATGTTGTTGATCATGAAACTAGTGGTTTTCTGTTAAAGCATTGTTAATCAATTAAAATTGTTATATTCATGCTTCTAATAGTTCTTGGTGTATTTAATATATTAGTTTGTATTTTAAAAAACTGTCATAATTAAACTACAATATAGGGGGGGGGGGTAACCCAGTGGCAGAAAAATGCACGACTTACATTATAGTTTTTTTACTTTTGCAGCTGTCACAGCGAGCAGATTGCCTTTTTTGGTTGCGAGAAAAAGAATCGCAAAATACATCCATCGGTCATGTTAAAAAAAGGTTCAATATAATTTTAAGTAGGTGTAGCCTTGACTTCAATCTTATAGAACCACTTTCCAATTATTATCTAGTTTTCATAAAATATAAATTTTTCTATTTACTTATTTAGGTTATATTATAATTGAAATTTAGTTGTATTTTTATATTAAAGCATTATTATCATCAGTAAGTATCATTAAGAACCCTATTAGTAATGTACATAAGAAAATTGAAACTTGCTAATCCCGTAGACAATTTCCATTCCATTAAATTGCTGTTGCAGACACAACCATAATTTTCTGCTACTGGGGGTAGATTATTCATTTAAATAACTGTAAATAATTTACAGTAACATAAAAAATTTCTCGTCCATAGAGATATAAACTATCTACTTTTTTTTTCTTTTTTTTTTTTTTTTTTTGTTTAACTTTCCATTAAATATTTAAAGATAAAAAATTTCATAGTTAAAACTGTATTTATATGATACAAAACGTAATTTAATTTATATTTTTCGTAAATTTCAGAGATAATTGATAAAAAAAGTTCCCTGCAAAAAATGAGGCTAGCTGAGGATTCGAACCCACACACAAAAATCTCGAATCTAGTGCTCTATCGACCAGGCTATGAAGCCGCTTGCCAAAGGAAGAACTTTATCCAATTATAAACTGTGATATAAAATTTGATATCTTTTTTTTTCTCAAGACCCTCTTGGGTATTGCGCTTTACGACTTTCATATATTTATATACTAACTATACTCTGATACACAAACATTGACCACATTCTGTGACACCGACCTCGGAACCACTCCTTGTAAATGGTCATTAGTATTGTTGATATTTTGTATTTCACGCATTTCAAACATAATTTGATAATAAAATCTGTGCATAAGTAAGTGTGACTTTTTGAATAATTTTAATTGTAGGATAATGTTGTTACAGAAATATTGGCATGTTTTGTAGAAATTCAGTTCGGCCGTATTTGGTAGTATTGTTGATATTTTGTATTTCAAACAGAATTTGGAAATAAAATCTCTGCATAAGTAAGTGTGCTTTTTGTATAATTTTAAATGTAGGATAATGTTGCTACAGAAATATTGCCATGTTTTGTAGAAATTCAGTTGGGCCGGGCTCAGGCTGAACCTTTAGATTTCATACTGGGCCGAGATTTTAGCTTTTATGCTGGGCCAGTCTCTGGCTTATTTCTTTGTTTTTATGCTGGGTCAATCAAAATTTTTGTACATAGGTCGTGCTGGTCTCAGGCTAAACTTTTAAACCAGGTCAGGCCAAAAAAGAGTTTATATGGATCGTGCCAGGTCCGGTTATGAAAATTTTGGCGTGTGCAAACCTAGTGTATGCATCCTAAATTTTTCATTTTGTGTATTTGAGCTTATTTTGCAGCACATAAATAAGCACAAAAAAGGTTTCAACAAATATTGTCATTTTTTAAATGGTGCCAATGCCAATATAGATTAATTGTTCATATTTTCTACCGAATTTCATCTATACATTTCTGAAAACACAGCCATGCTGATTAGTCTATGAGCTGAAATTAGTTCATGATGTTAAGGAATTCAGCCAATTTAAAAGCAAAAAATGCCAATGTTTTTGTTTATAAGTTCTTATTATAATGTTTTATGTTTATTTCTTTTCTAAATCCTTCCTTGTCATTTTTTTACAGTCTTGGTGAACCTTTGTGCACTATGGCTGCTCATAGCAGTACTTTTCCTGAACCTTTTGACACTCCTTTTCCAAAGAGATTAGCATATGTGCATAGAAAATTCTGCGGTGACCGATGGAGCGATCATTTGACCATGTTGAATGCTTTTATGCAGTGGGAGGATAAGCACATGCAAGGAGAAATCGCTGAACAATCCTTTTGTGAAAAATTTTCTCTGAATTTGTCAACCCTGCGAATTACTCATGATGCAAGGGTATGTAATTATTATAACAGATATCACAATGTAGCTCTAATCTTTTCGTATTTATTTTTATTTCTAATTGCATGTGTAAAGGGAACTGTCATTTCAAAAACCACATAAGTCAAGTTTTTCCCAAATAAACTTTTTTTGTCGCAAATGCTTCCTTAAAGGTAGAACCATGATCTGGGTAATAACCACATAACTCAGTGTATTCCTTCCTCTTCAAATAATACCTTCTAATTTTCATTCATTACTTAAACGACATAAAGTCAGTGACTTAAGTGGTTTTTGCATGCAATACCATATTAAAACATAAACATATTCCTGTATAAGTGATATCTTCATTAATTTTGATTAAAAATATGTTTAATATGACTTTTTTGTTGAAATTAAATAACACCTAACCTTGTTTCTTACTAAAACAACATAAGTTAGGAACAGTTTTTCTGTTGTTCATCTTTTTTTTATTCATAAATTATAAAAAATTGTCGATATTTACAAACTTTGACGTCCAAACTCTATAATCAGCTCAAAAACAACATAAAAATTAGTTTACTTGTGAATAATAGTTTTTTCTGAAAAGTTCTGATTTTGTGACTTATGTGGTTTTTGAAATGACCAATTCAAATATTGTTTACCTTTATGGATGAAATTTTAATCCAAAAGACTTAATTCTTAGCTTGAAGTATAGTTTTTCTCTTAAGTTTTGTAAGAAAATATCAGATATTAACATATTTAGATTCCCCTCCAAATCCTACTTTACTTGCTTCATAGTATTATATCTCCTGATTCCTACTATTCTTTTTTTTTTTTTTTAAGATTTTTTATTTAGCCTTGTTTTATTTTTGATGGGTGATGAAAATTAATTTTAGTAATAAAAGGACTCTGTGCCCCTTCAAACGTTGTTTTATACCTTTTTTGACATTATTAAATGGCTTTTGGAAAATGATCTGATAAAAAAAAAATGCATTTATTGGAGTCAGATTTTAACATTCTATTTTATTTTTAATTTAAGTACTTTTTAAAATTTTACTTATCTTACAATTTGAAACTTTTTTTTTTTCCTTTTGAATGGTTTTCTTACAAATGTGTTCTATAAACATTAAGGATCATATTTCTAAAAAGTTAATTAGCTTAAGAATTAAAAAAAAAAAAAAAACGTAGCATATTCAAAAATACAGTGAACATTTTTATTTTAAAAAAGAAACTGTATGTATTAGTGAAAATCCTATCCCTAGTTTTATGAAATGCACCTTAAGGATTGTCCAAAACAATAGCAAGTCAATTGAAAAGTATCTGTGGAAGTTTTAGCATTTTGATCCTATGAACTAAGAAAATTTAATTTAAATATGGCATCTCTGATACATTTAAAGAAAAATGGATGCAATAAAAAGTTTTTTTTGGCATGATATGTTATGTAATCATTGCATCTTTATGTACTTGGCTCTTTATGTATATGCTAGGGATGCCTTTAAGCAAAAAATGGAAAATTGATTTTTTTTTTCTTTTTATTTGTTTTGTCATTTAAAAAAAAAGGCTCAAAGTCCTTTTAAACAGAACTGTCACCAATAGGTTACTAGTACGTATTTCAACGGTAGAAAAAATAAAATAATATTTGAACATATTTATGCTAGGTTTGTATAAAATTTATATAAAATGTAATTCCAAAGTGTAAATTAACATTTCAGTCAAAAGTTTCAACCCTATCCTCCTTTATATGTAGAAATTTTCTGGGCATCTGCCATCAAATTAGGTACTTACCTATTATCCAGTCAACCACTTTCTATAAAATAAAAAACTTGCCAAATTATAGGATATAATGCCAATAATACCAAAGCATGGTGTCGCATTTGATTTAAAATGTAACACTATCTTGCGATGTACGTTTTCCATTTTTATTTATTTTGTGGGTAAGCTAGTTTAATTTTTTAATGTATTATATTCAGGGTTCGTAAATATCATATTTTCAAAAATATAAAAAATATCCGATATTTTGATATATATCCGATATTTTCAAAATAGTCAACTTACTGCTCATAATAAATATTTTCACGCATAATATAGATCAGAAACTAAAATATATTGCACTTAACATGAAAACTTAAACAATATATACTAAATATGCTTCCCCCCCCCCCCCCCTTTTCTTTTATTTTTCACTTTGAACAAAATGGAACATCAACTAATCAACAAAACAGAAACAATCTGCTTTATACACTTATTAAAGAAAAAAAACTATAAGATTCAATATCAATTATCAAGAAATCAGAAATTTATAAAACAAAAAATTAAATGCAAAATAGTTTTTTTAATTGAAAAATTTAAACATAAATGTCAGCTTATTTTTTATTCCCTAACATGTTGTACAATTTAAGCTCAACAACGCCAAAACCAGAAATTTATTCTTTTCTAATGAAGCTGTATAGAACTGATTATCTAAATTAGACAGTTTCTTTCTATATCTGTCCTAAATTAGTTATATCCTACATAATTATTAGTCGTATATAATTTACATTTTAAAATAAAAACTTCAAACAAAGTTTGGATAAGATTTTTGTTTTTTTTCTTTGGCTAGAAAAGTCACTGCCAGAGACAAACGTTCTTTATCTACAGAATGGAACAGTTAATATTAGTTGAAAATTTTATTTACACTTATTTTGACTTAAAATATGAAAAATATCTTGCACAGTCATATTTTGAAATTAAATATCAAATATTGAAAATAACAAACATCTTGATATTTCGAAAATAAATATAAAATAATATGAAAATATCGAAAATATAAAAAATCTTGATATTTTAAAAATAAATATCGGATATATATCATGATAGATATCAACGAACCCTGATTATATTAGTTAATTGCTATTTTTCTGTTTTCTCTCATTTTGAAAAAAAAAAAAAAAAAAAAAAAAAGTTATAAAGATCTTGGATCTTTCCTCTACTATTTAGCCTACTATTACTTCTACTATGACCTATATACTATTTTCTAGACTATGATATTCTACCATCAAACAAAGTGTGCATTCACGGGCATGATTTGAAATACTACATCACCATTGTTTGTCCGTTTGCAGATAATGTTAAAAGCTGTGATAAGCGAATCTGTTAAAAAAGGAATGTGGTTGGACGATTCCAAAATCATTTCTAACTACATTATGTTTTATTTATGGCTGATCAGATGATTTGATATAAATCAAGGAGTAAAAAACAGTTTGATTTAAGCAAGAGTATGGTGATTGATAGGAATAATTATCTCAGAGAACTTTGCATGTGTAACCTTCTAGAAAGATATTCCGTAAAAATCGGACTCTCTAAAAAGATTGAAGAATTTGACAAAAGTTTTTTTGCACAGCAAAAAAAAAATAAATTTTTGGCATGATACCTTCCTGACAGTGTTCTGTATTTGGGATAGGCATTCAGCCACAGTTATTGGCTGAAAATCGTGAACATGTAACAAATGTGATGTCAGGTGAATATGACGTTAATGATTGTGCATTTTTGGTGTTGAATCCTATTGTTTGGCGGCAGTTATTTTTTATAGGGTATAATGGACAAGCATCAGTTAACCTAATGTTTTCACAAATGAATTGCAGATTTGTTTTTGTTTGTTTTAGTCATAAAATTTGCATATATATTTAAAAAGATAATGATTTATAAAACAGTATTTGTAAAATAATACTGTTGCATGTAAAGTAGCCTTTGTAACTGTCTCATCCACACTTTAAAAATAAATAAATAAATAAAAAGTGTTCCACATTTCTTCTTTATTTACTTCTGTGCGATCGCATGCCTGTATATAGTTTGTCTAATTTATTCTCAGAATCAACTCAGAGATCTTTTGACATCTGCTGAATTTCCAGAGAGTTGTTTGGAGCCTCATTCTTTTTTCTTTCAAGGTGAAGATCCTAAATTGGATGTGGTAAGTCAGTCTTTTTTTATCAGTGCTCAATATATATTTAATTGTATTCATACATATTAACATAAGTCATTAATTGTCTCTATTAAAGGTTTTACAAAACAAAGATATTAAAGTGACTCTATGGATTTTAAAATTTATATTTACATTTCTTAAAGTACTTTAAACTTATGATATTTCAAAGGTTTTTTTAATGTTCATATGAATTGCAAGAGTGAGAAAAGCAGCTGCATTTTATTCAACTTGGGTATTATTGAAGCCTTCAACAGCGTAATAATAATAATGTTTTGACATATATCTCGCTAAATTAATTACACTAGAGTGAAAACTAATTACCATATTTTGCTTCAAGATCATTTTTACACTGTTTCTTAACTTTTTCTTTTGTCTGTTTTGATTTCTTTTTTTCTGTATTAATAGTTATTGTAATGAAAAAAAATAGAAAAAAAAGGGAAGATAGGAAAGTTGGATTTAATGTATTTTCTGACATAGAAATTACAGATAGAATTTTGAATGTTAAAACATAATTTTAAATTTTGTATTTTCCTAAAATAGATGTACAATAATTTAGCCAATGATCGAAAGTGGTAGGAAATATAAAAAAAAAAAAAAAAAAATGTGTTGTGTAAAGAAAGAAATTTAGAATATATTAAAATCAATTATTGATTTCTTCATGATAAAATATACAAACAATTCTTACCTGAACTGAGAAATCTGCATATCTGAAAACATATTATAAACAATGTTTATAGTGCCACTAGAGATTACATTTAAAGAATTTAAGAGTGAAAGTTGAATTATCAAAAGAAATCTAAACTGAATATTTACTGTATAAATATAAATCAGTGTTACATTAAAATCTTCATATTATTAAATATTTATGTATCTTGATATAAAATCCTATAATTACCACTCGACATAATCTTATTAATCATCATTTAAAGTGTTGAATGAATTTGTCTTAAAATTGAAAATAAAGGCACATAGAATCCTTTCAGCATATATATATAAATATAGACATAATCAAGTAAGATGAAACACAATATAAAACACAGAAATCATTTTAATTATATTTTATTGAAATAATATTATATGATATAATTATAGAAATATAAGATGAATTATCTGATCAGAAATTCTTACAAAACTTATTTTAATAATAGAATATAGGTTTGATATAATTTAATTTATAACAGAATATATACAATTTTTATTTTTTGTTTTTGTTATTTAATTAATATTTTGATGGCATTAAATTTATAAAATAATATATAATTGACTTGTGCAGCAAGTAGCCATATGAAATCAACATTTGATTGAATCGTTTCTTGTAACTGGAAAGAGAATATACTATCTCTACAGAATCATGATTGGTAAAAGAGTTTATCCTTAAACACGTAATGAGCTGTAAAAGTTACTTATCGCTATCACTGCTAGAACTCACTCTATTAAGCATAAGAGTTCGACGATCATTGAAGAGTGGAAATTCAAAGTTACACAACATTATTTTAGCTAGGATTCAATCCAAAGATCATCACCGTTTAATGATGATTGAAGATCATTTGGGAAAACACAGAAGAAGAAATTCTTACCCCTTCTGTAGAGATCATCAGAAACATCTCGCAGCAATTCTTACCAAATCTTAAGGACATCGGAAGCATCTTCAAGATTTTCCTTCATCGAAAATATTGCATACAGAGTACATCTTAATTCGAACACAATAAGTATAAATCACTAATCAGTTCTTCATCACTGGGATTGTAAATGGTGATGCTAAATCCAATGGCTAACGCTCTTGAATGATAACTCGTTTATGACAGCCAGCCCACTTAGAAGTTTAATTCTCTTTCTACAGCACGTCAATATACACATTATTTTTATTAAAAATATTAGTTATATTAAGTTGCTTTTAAATATTAAGATTAAGATAGGGTACCGACCGCCGAACCTGTATAGTTCAAGCGGCCGACCCAAAACTATTGGAGAAATCGAGAAAACACGTCTGTTTCCCTACATGATTTCCAGCAGAAGAGAGAGAGTCCTCTGCTGCTAACGCCTAACTTGACGTTCGCGCTCCAAAACTCCCTAGCCAATCGGAGGACTCCACGCTGTAACTTAGGAACTTTGGATTCAATCCAAAGATCATCACCGTTTAATGATGATTGAAGATCATTTGGGAAAACACAGAAGAAGAAATTCTTACCCCTTCTGTAGAGATCATCAGAAACATCTCGCAGCAATTCTTACCAAATCTTAAGGACATCGGAAGCATCTTCAAGATTTTCCTTCATCGAAAATATTGCATACAGAGTACATCTTAATTCGAACACAATAAGTATAAATCACTAATCAGTTCTTCATCACTGGGATTGTAAATGGTGATGCTAAATCCAATGGCTAACGCTCTTGAATGATAACTCGTTTATGACAGCCAGCCCACTTAGAAGTTTAATTCTCTTTCTACAGCACGTCAATATACACATTATTTTTATTAAAAATATTAGTTATATTAAGTTGCTTTTAAATATTAAGATTAAGATAGGGTACCGACCGCCGAACCTGTATAGTTCAAGCGGCCGACCCAAAACTATTGGAGAAATCGAGAAAACACGTCTGTTTCCCTACATGATTTCCAGCAGAAGAGAGAGAGTCCTCTGCTGCTAACGCCTAACTTGACGTTCGCGCTCCAAAACTCCCTAGCCAATCGGAGGACTCCACGCTGTAACTCAGTTCAAATCTTTCCGGATACGATGCCACAGGGGAATGCTTAAAAATTTGAAAGAACGACTCGCAACGCAAGTTTGCGATCGCTAAAGCTAGTGCGTCGATGGAAAAAAGTTAATATGATTGGCAACCGCTGATGGAATTTAAGATGGAGTCTGTTTACAATTAAAAGAATACAGAAATTAACATTATGATTGCCGATCAAATGAAAATAAATTTAGAAAATGGGAATTAATTAAAAATGAGAGATAAATCATTTAAATTTAAAAATAAATAAATTAATTTAGCATAAATAATTTTTTTATAATTAAAAAAAAAAAGCAGATGTTATGTTCGTGTCATAACAGTTATTATGAATGTTCAAATATACTTTTATGAAAAGCATACTTGAAAGAGAAATCTTATAATAGAAGTCGTTATATTTTTCGGTCCTGAAACAACTCAGAAGTCAGGGGTCTGTCCAGACTTTTTCCCAGGGTCCTGTTTTTGTGAAAAATCTAGTCATAATTTTGTGATTTCGAAATGATCGTTATATTAAGGTTCTTGTTTATATATTTTTAAGAAGATATATGGATGTAAAATACATATATTTTCTTTATATGTGTAAAAGTGACAGGTCAGATTTTACTTTTAAATGATTAATTTGTGAAATGTTCAGTTTAAAGATGAAAAAATTTTGTGAAAAACCTATTTTTAAGATAAAGAATTTTGTGAAGGGTTCTCTTTTAGGAAAAATAGTTTTGTGAAGGGTCCTGTTTTAAGGAAAATAGTTTTGTGAAGGGTCCTGTTTTGAAATTTAAAAAAAATGTGAAGGGTCCTTTAAAGGACCCAATTTTTTCCTAAACAGATCCCTGGAAGTGCGCCTTTTTAGTAGAAATCTATTGCAAAATAAACTTTTAATGAACATTTTAATAAGTGTATTTAGAATATCTTGAAATGATTGTCACATATTTTAAAAAGAATGTCTATACACCACAAAACATTTTTATCAATAAAATTTATGTTAAAAGCTATTTAATGCTTATTAAATATCATCATAAGCTTTAAACATGTGATTTCTGTGTTTTCAAAATACAGTAGTTGCCCTTTGTTAAAAAGAAAGTATGATATATATGAAAATGCAGAGTAACCAAGTGCATTAAAAAATTAAGGTGATGACAATTAGGATGCTACCACCTATAGTGATTTGGCCAAATATCATCTTTTAAAGTGCGTATTTATTAGTATTTCTTTTTCAATTTTTAAAATAGAAATAAAATTAAACAAAGTAAAATTTAAGATACACATATTATAATACAGACATTCATACAATAAATACAATAATCCAACATGGAGTGAAAAATTAGCCAGAGCCAGGAATCGAACCTGGGTCTACAGCGTTCCGGGCTGTCGCTCTGGCCACTGATCCACTCCGGCTAATTCTGAGTCTGCAATTTTTCACTAATAAACCATGTTGGACTGAAAGTCATCAGCCATCTAACAGATAGCCTTGATGACAGGACAACGGTATTAGATTAATACTAATCCACCGATCTACGAATATACATTATCGAATATACAGATTGGTGTATTAGTATTAATCTAATACCGTTGTCCTGTCATCAAGGCTATCTGTTAGATGGCTGGTGACTTTCAGTCCAACATGGTTTATTAGTGAGAAATTGCAGACTCAGGAATTAGCCGGAGTGGCTCAGTGGTCAGAGCGACATGCATGTGTGTTTAATATGTATATTTATCGTATGTTGATAGTAAGTTAAATTATCTCTCTTTAAATAATAGCAATTTCAGAAGCAGAAATTTTTATTATTTTAATTTTATTCATAATATAAGAGATATAGAAAACTTCTAATTCACTGGAACAGGAATATTTCAGACTTTGTTTGAATGGACCGGACCACCTGCACCCATGTTTCCCATATTGTGTATTAAAGTAATATTTTTTGCTAAGGAAAAGGAACAACCAAATTGAAATATGCATTAATGAAAACACTAAGTGGTTAGGAAAATATACTTTTACAATAATTGTATTAGTCTCAACAGAGTATTTATTTGTAGAGTTTCGGTCTGTATATCGTAAAGAATTTCGTTTGCACCTGACCCAGACATAATAACTGTTTATATAATTAAAAATATATATTAATTCATCATATACCAAAACTTAAATTACTATCATACCCATGTTTAAAAATTGAATAATTAATGGCCAATGAAGTTTATGTATAATTCTGTTTTAAATAAGTTACTCCTGCACTATTATCTTTTTTTTCTGCATTTTTATGGAAATATTGCTAATTTATAGTCAGATTAACAGAAAATGTATATAATCAAAACAATGGTTTTGTATTATAATCTACCAAACCTTTAGTACGAAGATGTGGATTTCAGAGTTGACTCAAAAGTGTAGTTAATGCAATTTTTTTTTTTTTTTTTTTTTAAGGGAAGGGGGTCAGAATAAAAAAAATTCTAGTTACCAGAATAAGTGATTTAACGGGGATCTACTGTTGTATTTTATTTAAGTAATGTTCGTTTTTTATAGAAATAGACTTTTGGTGCATGTAACCAACTGTTAAATAGCATATGATTAACAGATTTCTGTATAATCTAGGTTGTTGCCCTTCTGTGTATGGGATTTTATCCCAATGTGTGTTTCCATAAAGAGAAGCGAAAAGTTATTACTACTGAAGGAAAAGCTGCTTTAATCCACAAGTCATCTGTCAACTGCTCAAATTTGCCTCCGAAATTTCCATCGCCATTTTTTGTCTTTGGTGAAAAGGTAAGAAGTTTAAATTTTTTATTATGGCCTATGTAACTATTTGTAATTTATGCTATAAAGTTTTTCTTGTTGGAATGATTATTTTTCAAATACTGGTTATATAGTTCCAAAATAACTGCATTAAATGTATTATGTATATTAATAAAAGAAAGTTTTTGGTTGTCTGTTGGCGATGGCTAGGAAAAGCTATGGCACACAGACATCAGAAAATTTGGATGATGATATGCAAAGACAGGTTCAAATGCACATGATGCTCAGATTTTTCCTTTTTTTTTATTAGCTGAAATATTAATTAAAAAATTTAATGAACATCACAAAAAAAGCAAACTTTCTTTATTCTGCCAATTGTGCCAGCACACTATCGACTGCACATATCTGGAATTCCTTGCTTCTTTGTGCAGATGAAAGTGAAATATTTGGGGGGGGGGGGGGGGGGGGGTTGTGCATTTTTAAATAGTGGTTGCCAGGTTCCCCATATAGTTACAAAAAAAGAAAATCAGGAAAATTTTAGCCTTACTTTCCCAGTTCCAACAGTGTCTTTAATTAAAAAAGATATTTACTATTTTCAAAAAAAAATTTACCAGATTACAATTTACAGGATTCAAATTTTAATTTGAAACTGTCACATCCGCTTCCCAGACAAAACTACAAAAAAAGGAGAAAAAATACGACTTACTTGGGATACCTTTCTCTTTTTAATGGTGTATATAAAAAAAAATTTACTACAGGGTTCCCAGCGACATGGAAAATCTGGAAAGTCAGGGAATTTCAAAGTAGTCGGAGAAATTTTAAAATATGTAGGAAAAGTCAGGAAATTTACAAATTTTCTAAAAAGTCATGAAAAAGCCTGGTGAAAAAAATGAAAAAGATTTGGAAGGTTAAAATTTGTCGTCAAACATTTGAACTCAGCAATATAGGGATATGAGTTTTTGAATTCCCAGTACTTAATCAACTACTCATCAAAAATGTTTCGGAGATAAATCTCAACAAAAACTAATTAAAGTTTTTTGTAGAAAATTCTGATAACACATGCAACCAAACCTCTCCAATATTTGAAGATTCTGAAACAAGTGGTTTAAATTTCTTTAAATTTTAGTGAAGGTGCTTCATTTTTCATTTTCAAATGTTAAAATTAAGGTAGAGATGCTAGGTGGGAAGAGAAATACATATGTTAAATAATCCAGGAAAATATTTGTTTTCATGAGATCATTTCTGCTCTGGAAGGTCAGAATACTGTGCATTATACTTTGTTTTGTTCCCTTCAACTTGCCTTCTCTAGGATTAAGTTTACTCTTGTCGGTTATAAAGGTGAAAATAAAGAATTTGGCTTGGTAGCCAGTTTCTGGCAAGTGAGAATCATTTCTTTAGTAACCAGTAAGTACATTTATGTCACTAAATATTTAATTTAAAAAATATATACTGACTTTACAGTAGTGCTGCACAACCTTTTTGTATGAAAATCGTTTGCCACCACTATCTTTGAATGGTAAGCTTTGATATATTGAATAGCAAGGTTTCCGTCATTAACATAAGGTAAATTTATGTGTAAAAATAGTGGTAATGTTGGTGGCCCACGGGCCACAGGTTGTGCATCCCTACTTTACAGTAAACAAGTAATTTATGTACTAAATAAAAATATTTTAATTTATATTGTTTTGAATAAACTTGAGATATTAATTTCCAATCTATTTTAAATTTTAAAATAAGTTAACAGCAAAGTTATTCACAACATGTTTATGTAACTAAATACATAAGTACCTTTTTAAAAAAAAATATTTGTCTAGAATTAAGATCTGACAATAATAAAATAGATATGTTTATGCACTAAATAATAACCCACAACATGATATACATTACAGATGTACCACCTATGATCAGCGAACTAAAACATCTCCAGAAATTCAGGAATTGTGTGTATTTTGCCAATTAGTTTTGAAAAAAAAATTGCAAATTTCATCGATCGGGTACGTAAACATCATGAATATCATCGATCATGAATTTCGTCCAACGGGTGTGTAAAACTCGTGAATTTTGTCCAACTGGTGTGTAAAAATCATTAATTTCATCCAACGGGCATATAAAAATCATGAATTGATAAAAAAGTATTCTTGAATCTGTCGGAAAGTTTGAATATAAGAAAACAGCCTTCAGTATGTTTAATATATAATGCTTTCAGTCCTATAGTATTCAAATTAAGGATGAACATGTTTCTTGGCTGTAGTTCTTTAGGTAGATTTCGTAAGAAATACTACCTATTATATTCTTTCCTAAGTTGGAATTTTTGAAAAAATTTTGCAGATATATGCCGATTATGACTCCCAGAACACAAAACCACCCCCAGTTCAAAACTTTATCTATGTCACTTTTTTATGGACACGATAACTGCAATAATTCTGCACAAATCTCTTCCAAACTAATACATAAAATCTCGGTCATGTTTGTTAATGGGCAAAATCTAACCAGGGACGGGGGGGGTTGCTTTTTGTGAAAACAGAAAGAAGCCCATAATTTCTTAATTATGATCGAATCCATTTAAAGTTATTACTTCTAGGAAAAGGGCCGAAAATTTATGTATGACAGATTTTTGATATCATTAAAAATGGCCCCAGGGGGGGGGGGGGGGGAATAGAAGAAAAAATTTATAACATTGTCAATTCCCAAGATATCAAATCCGCTTAAATTTATTATAAATCTTCTTAATATTATTTAAAACTTTTATATTGACAAGTTTTTTATAGGACCAACCCTTATAGCAAAAAATAAATAAAAACAAAAACAATCCTTGCCAGCTCCACCTACAAGCAAGTTAGGTTTCGAAGTGGACGTTTCTAACTGCAGCATCATGGCAAAAAGGTCATTTCTTCTGCAGTTTCCAACAAACAGGCGCCCCATGGTCTGCGTCTTCGAAATCTACCTGTGCCTGTAGGCCGAGCCGTCGGGGATTTTTTATTTGTCTATTCGTTTCTAACACAGAAGTTTTTAATGATGCATCATTTATAAAATCTACTTTTTAATATATGCATACACATGTTAAAATAGCATATTATAAATATTTTATATGAGCTATTAAAAACAATTTTTATTAATTTAACATGAAATATAAATTAAAATTTCATTCTTTCAATTTTATAAACCATTAAATTATGTACATTAAACTTCCTTTTTCTCAAATTTTCTTAATGTCAATTATTTATAACAAGGTTAACTTTTTTTTTATTATTATTCTATTGATTGACGTTTTTTTTTTTCTACTCAGATTCGTACTCGAGCTGTTTCTTGCAAACAGATGACCATGATTACACCTTTGCATCTTCTGTTATTTGGGTGTAAGAAAGTGGAATGCATTAAAGGACATGTTTGTGTTGACCGGTGGTAAGTTAAAATTTTGAATTTCTCTCAGTCAAATTTATTCTATCACTACTAATTACTCAAAACAAACACTAGCAGGTGCAGAAAATATTTAGGGAAAAAGCGATAAATATAATGTGCTAAAATGATTAATATTTTTGCAGTTGCAAATCCATTTTATAGATCAGATTTTTCTTACATGAAAATGTATGTTGGGTGATAGGCTCAAAGTTTGATTTTTTGCTAGCTGTAATGAGGTCTTAAACTGAATTATGAATAAGACTTTTGTAAGTTTTAGCTCATATTATTGATTTGTGCATCTGTATGTATGTACTCTCTGTAATTGCCTCTATGTTAAGTGCAATTATAATACAACTAGACATTTTGTTTGATGTAAATTTAAAAAATATACATATAATAATGGTATTATCTGAATTATACATTTTGTGCAATTACGATGAAGATAACTTCATGAATGTGTTAGAAAGTAGACAGTTTTCATTAGGAAAAAAAGTATAAAAAATGAAACAAAAAATTATCTTAGATTTATTCAGTAAGATCAAAGATATCTTGCAATATTCAGCCACAGCTATTCGGCCGAAGCATTTGGCAAAAGAGCCTAATGTTGCATATTGGCCGAGTATTTGTCCCATCCCTAATTAAAATCTAATATGAAAATACATTGCAATGTTTCTAAAGATCTTTTTTTCTTATTAAATAAATAAAAGAAACTATTCAATACTAGTTTGCAAGCTTGTCCTGCAAGCTAGTCCTAAAGCTTGTAAACAATAAAGTTAAACTTGTAAATAGTAAGTTTGTTATCAGGCATAAAAAGCATTTCATTTAAAATTATGATATTTAATTAAATCTAATTCACATTGTCATAACTTCTTTTTAATAATCAAAATTATTCACTTATGTATATAAAATAAATGCATCAAAGATTTTCTCTAGATAAGTGAATGATTTTCTTATTAAATTTTTACAATTAAATACCAAATTGGAGCTAGAAGATAATTAAAAAATAACATCTGCTTGTAATGTAAAAAAGAAAAAAAAAATAGAAAAGTTGATTAGGGATCTTCTGAAATAGAATTGACAAATAATTTTGAATAAATAAACAGTTATTTTAAATTTTGCTTTTTCCAAAAGAGAAGAGAAAATTTTGGCATAGTGATCTGAAGTAGATAAAAACCAAATAAACGTACAAAACAGTTGTGAAATATAAATAAGAACAGTATAAGTAAAATCGATCTTCATAAATGTAAAAATTCTTACCTGAACTATAGATTATTGGATCACTGAAAAAATATATATAATATGCCAATTTCTGTGCCATAATTAATTTCATATTTGCATTAGTTTATATAAACTTCAATAAATTTAAAAAATGATATAATCATCAATACTAATTATTTAATAAAAATTTCAAATTTATATAGTTATTAATATTATTCCTTTATAAATATGTATCTGAAATTCTTTATTATTTATGTTTCTTACTTTAAAAAAATTAAAGGGGCATATTATTGGAATGTAAGTATTTTTCTACACCCCTTCTGTAATATGACAGAAAGATACACAAAATATATGAACTAAATTTGCTTTATTGGTAAATATATATATAAAAGAACTCATAATAGAAGAGAGACCTCCTTACATCATATTGTAGATTCGAAAGGTAATTTATTTAATCATATCTTAATTTAAAAGGTATAGATAAAAAGAAGTATTTTAAACTAAATAAGCTCACTAGGATATTTCATATTTTTAGGTAGCTTTCATTACAAAAAAGTATAATTGCAGCCGTTTGGAGGAAAGCAATTATGGAAAATTTCGGTATATTTTCACCGATCATGACCCCCAGGCCCCGAAACCACCGTCCGTTTAAATGTTGATTTTTATATATATCTGATCTATGTCATACGATAACACTCGTATTTATATATCAATTTGGATGAAAGTAATTGTGAGTATTAAGCTCACCAATGTCTCGACAGAGTTCGTTGGCCAGCTTTGTCCACCGTCTTGTTTCAAAATGGCGGCCACTTAAACTTTTAAAACTAAAATAAACATACAAAAAAGTTAAAAATTCAAATTTATGTTTTACTTTAGGACTTGAAACAAGGATTCCAGAGCATTTTTTGTTTTACCTCTATCTTAAAAAATGGCTGAGATAGAGCAGTTAGAAATTCTAGGGTGGCTGACATTTTGAAGCAAGACAGCACAGTATAAAAAAACAATGATTAATTTATGAGTTTTAGTGAACGCAATTTCTTGCAAATTATTAACTTTCATTGTTGTAATCATTTTCCCAATCATACGCATAAAACCATATGTTCATATCCGTTAGCGTCAAACTTGGCGACACTTGGCGATATATCGCCAAATTTGGCAACCAAAAAAGTTTTTATAAATGAAGCCAACTTAGCTATAGTAGAATAATTTGCCAAATTTCTTATTCAAATTCAGTATTAACGAATCTTCTGTAATCGGATTCTTTGCATTTTAGCTTGCTGTTTCGAGTAACATTAGCTAAAATTTTAAAACGAAGATATAGGAAAGCTACCTTTTCCTCCCAGTTCAGGTCGGAAGGACTTTTGACATTAGCAATCTTGTTTATAAACCAAAGGAAGTCCAACATCTTATGTATATTCCATTGAATTATTACTAGGGAGATTATTTTTCATTTACAGTGAAGTGTTCAGGATTCATACGTTTTTAAAAATCAGAGTTCTGGAATTCAAGTGATGCAGCATTATTAAGATAGATGGATGATATCTTGAAATTAAATTACTTGTATAGTCCGTTCACTGCACACAGAGGATAATTCAAAAATGTTCTTCGAACAGTAGACTTTATCATCCTCTCTGCCACACATCCAAAATGGATACTTTAGCCGAACTTCAGAAACGAAAGAAAAAGGAAATATAAATAATTTACCATGGCTGTAGGAAGACATCACATCACATAACATTGCTAAAGAAGAAGAAACCAGAAGAAATGCCTTTGATCAAAGCGATGTTCCAGAATTAGTCATCCTCTGGATAACACCTCAATAACTGTTAAATGAAGACTTTCTGACTACCTCATGTATCCTGTAGCTCACATTTAGTTTTCAGATCGTAGCCAGAAAAATTAACATCTTAATTGAAGATTATATTTTTAAATATTTTTATTTTGAGCGGATTCAACCATAGACCTATTTAGCCTAATGGTAGAACCGCCTTTTACGACAGCCTTATTTAGGTATGTGCTTCTCCCACGGTCATCAATCAGTTCAAGAGAGAGATATTGCTATGCAGCTAACGTCAAACTTGACGACCGCACGCCAAAACACCACAGCCAATCAGAAAGCTCCACTCTATTACGGTGTTCAAATCTCTCTGGAAATGATATGATGTCACAAAGAAAATGCTTAAAAATTAGAAATAACAAGACACAATGCAGGTTTGCGATCGCTAAGAGCAGTACGTTAATGGAATAAAATTAATGTGCGATTGGCAAATGCGAATTGAATTTGAAAGTAGCTAGGAAGAAACTGATCAAAAATAAAGATGGTGATTGTTTACAATCGGAAAGAAAACAGAAATTAAAGTTATGGTTGTTGATCAAATAAAATTAAATTTAGAAAACGGGAATTAAATAAAAATGGTAAATAAAATAATTTAAATTTAAAAAAAAAATAAATAAATTTGGAATATATAAATTTTAGGAATTAAAACAGAATAAAAAGAAGCATGTTTTGTCTGTGGCATAACACAGAATTGGCCTCGAACCATGAACGTGATGCATGAGACACATGGCAACTAGCATTGTTTTGTTGAAACAAATAATCACTATCTGTGATAAGGGGTGTTTTTGGGGAATAATTTTCCAGCTAGTATATCCACATATGATTCTGAATTCATGCGACCTCAAATGGACATGATTGGTGTTCCATTGGCTGCAAAACCTGCTCACACCATCACAGAACCTCCTCCGTATTGGAGTTTGGAAAAAAGTTTTTCTCTTTGCAAGTCATAACAATAATGGCAAAAACTATCTGGTCCGTCCAAATAAATTTTTTTTGCCTAAAACTACCACATCTTTCCGGTGAGATCCAAAAGAACAGTGTTTCATAGCAAATTCCAATCTAAGCTTCTTATATAGTTCTGTAAGTGGTGGACGTGACCGTAGTTCAGGATATCTAATCTGACATTGGGATTCTTTTGCAAAACTTTACGCACTGTTCGGCTAGTGCATGGTAGATTCATTTCTGTCTTAATCTGAGTAGAACTCTTTCTTTTTTAGGCAAACTTGATGCGCAATTTCATTTTTCTGGCACATAGTCAGAAAAACAGGCCTACTTGTATGCTTCTTGCCATAATCTTATGGATTCTTCAAAAAAATTATAAATTACTGTTTTAGATCTGCTTATATTCCTTTCAATTTCACGTCCACTCATTCCACATTTTCTGTAATCAATGATTTTTCCCTTTTCAAATTCAGATAGTTGTGTGCTCTTTGGCTTGATGAAGAACAAGAGAAGCTGAACAATCTTACTGCACAACTAGGCAACTTTAAACAAACCTATGATATTACCAAGTATGCAGAATTTTGTTTGCGATTTCAAAAGAAATGTATGTCCTTATGATTTTTTCCGAGTAGCAAGCTATTAAAAACTTTTTTAATTCATGCCTTTTAATGATTTTCCAAATTTTCAACTTAAAGTTTGTTTGGAAATGTTCCGTTCCAAGCATTTTTATCATACAAATATTTGCATAATTATCTAGCCAAGCGGCTTCTACATTTAGCGACTTTTTGCTTGTCCTTATAATTTTTTTCATGGCTTTACTAGGCAAGTGGCCACCATTAGTTTTGCTCTTTATCAACTGTATCAGTAAAATTTAATAAATATGAAATTAGTTTATAAGTTTATCCTTATTCATATGCTGAGATTGGAGAAATTTTTCTTCCCCCTTCATCCTTCTGTTTTTGAAGTTTCAAGTTATTTGCCTTGCATTTACTTTCTTGTTCGATATTTTGCCTGTGTATTGTATGCTTCTGACTATAATAATAATAATAAATTTTGTTTAGGTAATCTTAATTTCTCAATCAATATTGTGTTTGCATATGTATAAAATGACATGTGAAACATTTTTTTTTCTCTACTAAATATACATATTTGTAAGAAAAATATTTTTACTGAGTTTTATGTATTTAATGTCCTTTTATTTTTATCTTTAAGGATAAATTTCAGAATGGCACCGCAAGATGCTGCTCGTATTGTGGCTCTTCATTCTGTTATAGAAGATTTTATTATGGAAGTAGCTGATAATCCAGAATTGCTGAGTGATCCTGGTCCCCAGAATTGTAAACTAATTGAATTAATTAGAAGACTCTGTAGTTTGCAAGCTGGTAAATTTGGTTCAGAGGAAGATCAACAGGAAGCATCTGCAGCTGCTAATACTGGATTTTCTGGAGGGTTAGTGTAATTTTCATTCTAAAATTAATTTTAAATTTCAGGTTTATTTTATAATTAGATAATATATATATATATATATATATACGAGGGTGGGTCCAAAAAAAATTACCTATTAACAATAGACAGAAAATACAAAAGGGACACTTCCACATAATCACCAAATCTATTTAGACATTTATCTGAATGCAGGACCAACTTGTTTAATATGGCTTGGTAGAAATCACATCCCTGCCCATTAAGCCAGTTCTTGGCAGCTGTTTTCCCACCACTGTCTGTAGAGAACCTTGTTCCAGATAAGTGTTCTATTTCAGAAAAGGGAATGAGTCACTGAGTGCCAAATATGGGCTGTATCGGGGTGGTTTCAGACTTCCCACTTGAACTTTTGCAGCAATTCTTGAATTTGGCGAGCAGTATTAGGCCCAGCACCGGCATTGTCGTGCAAGATAACACCATCACTCAACAACATGCCAGGGACACATTCTTTGCCCATGGCTCGCACTTCCAAGCAAGATCACTTTTACAAACGTCTTGCCATTTCAATCACTCTGACACATCTGCAAACTTACACTACCTACCCATTCAACCGCTGTAAGACAACTAGTGCCATCTGTCTCTACCCTGTAAAAAAAAATATTCCCTCCACAATATTACTTTTCAAATACTGCTGTTTGTAACCTTTTTTTTTTTTTTTATCCGCCCTCATATATATATATATATAATCTTTCTATCATGTTCTCTAGGCTAGCTGTGACCCGGATGAGTTTTAAGTTAACATACACTATATGGCCAATGATGACCGGTCACTTGCGATTTTAGACGTTTTGTTAAATATCTGGAAAGATACATGAGGAATTATCCTGAAACTTCAAGAGTGTAAACAACATGATAGACGTCATATATTTCCACAAAGATTTTTTCACGAAACCCCATAAGGGGCCTTCAACAAATTGAAGAAAAACGAATATCTTTTGGATAACCCTGTAAAAACTAACATCACAAAAGCTTTGAAACTGTAGCACATGCTTAAGGGGCTTCTTTTAATAAACTATGTTCATTTTTATGAGGATAGCATGTATACTCATGGAGAAATTAAGGTTTTTATAAAAACAATCTGAAATTTCACAAAGTGTTTTGCTTATAATTTTCAGAGTTCTTAATATAAAAGAATGTTCTTTTCAGGAATGATGACAAATAACATTATATACAATACCCTGCAATCGGAATTAAAAAATAATAAATATTGGATGAAAAATGAGCAGGTTCACTAAATATTGTTTCACTGCGCATGCAATCAAAATATACTGTCCATAATATATTAGTTAAATGTATAGAGCAACTTTTGTGAACATTTTAAAAACATAGCTTGAAAATTCTGATAGTGATAGTCGATAGAATAAGCTTGAAATTCGCCGCTCCCAAAAGGAAGCAAAAAGACGAGGGGCGATACAAATATACAATGAGAGACACTTCATTCTTATTATGTCAACTTTCATAAGCTAGTATATTTGGATACAACTCGAGTTAAGGCCATCAATGAGATTTCAAATTTCTCTCGTTAATGTTAAAACTATGGCCGTGCGATGCATTCTTATTTTTTAAATATCTCCCCAGGAAACTTATTTTAATTAAGGATTTTCTGATATATATACTAAATCTATAATTTCATGCATTAAAATCTTCGCGAAACGGAGCAAGAGTTTAACATTTTGAATAAAATTAAGTATACATTTTAGGAATATTTTGTCAACTGAGAAATAAAAAAGGGAGACTTTCTTTAAGAATAGTCCACAGTTGATATAATAAACTCTAAATTCGCTGTTCCCAAAAGGAAGCAAAAAGATAAGGGGTTGTATCCAAATGTACTAGCTTATGAAAGTTGACATAATAAGAATGAAGTGTCTCTCATTTTATATTGGGATACCGCCGCTCATCTTTTTGCTTCCTTTTGGGAACAGCGAATTTCAAGCTTATTCGATCGACTATCACTATCAGAATTTTTAAGCTATGTTTTTTTAAACTTTCACAAAAGTTGCTCTATACATTTAGCTAATATATTATGCACAGTATATTTTGATTGCATTCGCACATGTGCAGTGAAACAATATTTAGTGAACCTGCTCATTTTTCATCCAATATTTTTTATTTTTTAATTCCAATTACAGGGTATTGTATATAATGTTGTTTGTCATCGTTCCTAAAAAGAACATTCTTTTATATTAAGAACTCTGAAAATTATAAGCAAAATACTTGGTGAAATTTGGGATTGTTTTTATAAAAACCTTAATTTCTCTACGAGTATATGTGCTATCCTTATAAAAATGAACATAGTTTATTAAAAGAAGCCCCTTAAGCATGTGCTACAGTTTCAAAGCTTTTGTGATGTTAGTTTTTACAGGGTTATCCAAAAGATATGTTTTTCTTCAATTTATTGACGGCCCCTATGGGGTTTCGGAAAAAAATCTTTGCCGAAATATATGACATCGACTATGCTGTTTACACGCATGAAGTTTCAGGATAATTCCTTATGTATTTTTCAAGATATTGAACAAAACGTCTAAAATCGCATGTGACCGGTCATCATTGGCCATATAGTGTATTATTGTTAATTACTGAATCGAGGGTATGGGATAATAAGAAAAATAAGAGAATTGGTTTATTGATTTTGGATCAAAGCCAGAATGGAATTGGAATGAAATGTGTTATATTTTAAAATAAGAAAAAGGTTTTATGATTTTGAGAGGTACATTAAATATCAGAAATTATTAAAATAGACTTTTTAGGAATTTAGAAATATAAAAATGAAAGAATACTGGTTTTTTGGGGGATGAATATTGGGAAGCTTTTAATAATTTAAAGATAAAGACGCCATTTATTTAGTTAATTCGTCGCCATAAAAATATTAAATTTAGATATGAGGTTTTTGGAATAAATAGTTAGTATACTTAGTATACATTAATAAACTGAGTAATTTAGAATAGGATCGGATGAAAATAACTTAGCAGATCATGATAAATTTTCCGTTTTATTTATATATATATATATATATATATATAAAATTTACTCATCTTTAAATTTTTCATCATTCTGTCAAAAATGCTTTTTATGAAATATATGTATACATATTTAAATTTCATTGCTGCATTCTTAAACTGTAATGAGCACAGTTATATCACTTGATTACTTTTTAGTGCATGTAATTTTTGTTTATGAAAAAAAATATACATCTCGGCTAATAATTTATATAAATGTTATTCTAGATTTTCCCTTCTCATGTAGTTTCTTTGTAATATTATTAATTTTGTATCTTTGCTTATCTTATACATAAAACTTCAAGTGAAAAAAAAAAAAAGATTACTGTGTGTACTGCACAGCCAATAGCATCAGTTTTCTTTAATGAGGTAATATATTTCAGACTAGTCAAAGAATGGCTAAATTAATTCTTTTTAAACTTTCACATTTGCTAATGTGTAAGGTTTTGGGCAAAATTTTAAACTATTCTTTAAATAATTTACTTACTGAGAGAAAGGAATAATTATGCACATTGGGTTTATGTTAAAGGATGAAGTATGATTACCATATGTTAGGTAAAAATGGCCAAATAGCAACTTAAAATGCAAGATTTTATACTAGGGAATTCCTGGTCTTATGCTGTGTGTTTTAAAAATACTTCACAGCACTGCTAAATGTAAGACTATACAGTACAATATTGATATCTCGAATCTCTGGGGAAGAGAAAAAAAATAATAAAAATACAAATGTTTCAAGTTATCAAGCTTTTAACAAAATTTAAAAATCTAATCTCACACACTGCTTTTTTCTGTAAAAAAAATGATTTATCAAAAACTATATGCAAATAATTAACAAATTACTCTTCTCAGCGTTTTAATTTCAAAATTGTGTTATACACATACTTGTTTTGATTAAATAATATACAATTCTTCATTAAGAAATGCACTCAGTTGTTTCGGAAGAAAAGTCCTTAATTGAAGTCTGCTGTCCCACAGAATTTTTTTGCAATTGCACAGTTTTCTGTAACGTAACAATGACACGAAACACTTCAGTTCTAATATTTTTGTTTGATTCAAGAAATCTTCACAGCAGGTCAACTGCCTTCTTGGCTTCTTTCATGGTAACTTTATGTTATTGGGGGTATATATATTATATTATTGTTGACCTTATAGTTCTTAGATTTCTTCATCAAAAATTTCTGCATTAATGCTCAAAACAATCTCTTCATCTGTCATAGTGCCGCTTGTTTCAATCTCATTGTCTACATTCAAGAATTCTTCGAATGAAATGTCAGTGTGAGATGCCTTTTGTATTGATTCCCACTGTTCTGGATTCAGTTCTCCTTCAGTTGCTTCCTTAATGGAATCAACTTTCTCTGCTTCACTGGAAGTTACATTTTCTAAAAATGCTGGAAACAATTTCTTATTCTTGTTTCTGTAACATTTCTCCATGCATAGTGAACCACTTGCTTTGACTGTAAGTTGTTGATAGGTGTGCTAGAAGGTTTACCTTCATTGATACTATCCAGAAGTCTTCTCACAATTTGCACTCGATAACCAACTTTGAAGCTACAGATTATCCCCTGGTCGAGTGGTTGTAACTTCAAAGACGTGTATGGCGGCAAAAATTTAAGTGATATTTTTTTCCGTTAAAAGCTATACAATTTTATATGAAGAGGAGAATGAGTTTTACCATTAACCATTTAACCTTTTAACCATTTTTTATCGATTCCTATCAGCTAGTCAGAAAAAATTGTGTTTGTCATCCAAGCCTTTATATTTGACTTTACAGCATTGGGAATGATTTGATTTTAGCAAGTACCTCGGCTTTTTAGATCATCCTATCATAAGAGGAGGAGGCCTTTCTTTGCCATGAGGCCTTTCTTTGTTTTGTTGCCAAAAGCACAGTTACGTGAAGCTTACTCTGTTTGCCACCTCAGCTTTCTTCACCTTTAAACACAACCATTTTGTGGGCAAACACTGGTAGAATAATCCATTTTCGTCTCCGTTAAACACGTCATCTGCTTTGTAGTCCTTTAAAAAAGAAGGAAGTTCTAAAAGCCACTCTTCACAGGTAGCTGCATCAACCAATGCACTTTCACCACAAAGTTTCCGAACAGTTGCTTGCTTTAAATTCACTGTTCAAATCAAGTTCTTTTGCAAAATCTTTTGCCTTTTGCAACATCAATCCACTCAAAGGAATGTTTTGATCACAGCATTGGACAAACCGTTTTCAAACACATTCTTCCACTTCAGGATAGACTGAATTAAGAATTTTCATTATTTTTCCTATTTCTACCATCATAGTTTTTTTTTTATTGTTTCATGTTTTTTTATTATTGTTGAAAGAATGGCACAATGAATGTTCCTTGTAGCCAGTAACAATGAAATACCCTCCCCCTCCTTTGGTGTTATTTTAGGTTTGCCCCAATTGAATTTGGCGAATTGGCAGATGCAATCAAGCAAGCATGTGATTGGATCTCTCCTTTCAGTGTGTTTTCCAACATAGCTATTTGCACTGTTTCGTTAGTTATTTATGGTTTTAAAAGCCTTCCATTCTTACCCTTTTAAGTTCTTTCTATCAACAAAGGTGTTACGTCACCGTACATTGCCTCTGTATTAATTTATGCAAATTAATTCATTAATTAAATTTAAATAGCTACTTAACTTAATTTTATAATCATTTTTCTTTAAAGTCTTTTTTTTTTTTTTTCTAAAATTTCAAATATTCCGTTAAAGTAATTTTATTCTGTTATTAAATAATAATATTAATAAATAAATCAAATGCCTTAATCAACAAAATCATTAATATAATATTTAGTAAAAGTAATCTCAGTAAAGAAGTGTTTTTCGCGTATCAAAACAAACAACCACGAAATATTTCTAAGTCCAAAAACGAAAATCATAATTATTAAATCATAATTATTTTATCTTAAAATCATATTCAATCTATAGATCTAAATTTTTGCATTCAGAATCCATTTACGGTTTTTAAATACGTTACTTAGTTCAGGAGTTATGGCAAGAAAATGTATTTATTCAATTTGCATTTCAAAGTTCGCACGATTTGTTTTGCTAAAATCTAGATATCTTGAAATCGCTTCTTTCCCAAAATACTTGTTGTCAGAGATCACGTGATAGGATTTCTCCGAATAAATAGTTTGCAGTTCATTGCACTCCGGCAGGGACGCTATCCGAACTCTGCGTCCATACGGGTCTTTTGCCGACATCGTTGCCATTCAGGAGTAACTTTGATTTTTATACATCTCAACTCTGCACGGCGTCGTAAGCGCTCGATGCTCATTGGCTGAAAAGTTTGCATTCGAAAATTCTAACTGCTCTTCGAACATCCTCTTCCGAGAGGGGTCGTCTCTTTTTAGACTGCGGACCTTCGGGTCCCGCAGAGAATGAGTCATCGCTATGTTGGCTTCGGCAGTCTACATTTTACTGACATTCACTAGCTGTTAATTTAAAGTGAAAATTCTCTATTTTTCGTTATCCTGTATCTTCTTGGAAGCAGCCTGAAATCCTTTAATTTGCATCTTCCTGGAAACAGCTTGAGATCCTTTATTTCACCTTTCTGACAGCCAACAATTTCATCTATTTCATTCCGGTCAGTTACCTATTTCAGTGCGATAGCCTGTAAATATCTCCGTGTGTAAAAGTCCTATTATCCATCTTCTAAGTTTAGATTGATACAAGCTCGTAACATCATCATTGTAAAGAAGTCGTAGCTTCAATCCATCCGGTCAAAGAATGTAATTTCAAGTAAAGTCAATTCTGCTTTGCATGATTGCCTCTCCAGTAATATGCAGTAATGGTTCATCTTAAGGGTGTATTCAAATCCAAACTGCTTATTTTGAGACACATTTGTAAATTCATTTTTGCTCTAAAATGCATCCAATTGGCAGATTCTCTTATTCAGAAACTTTATAATGTCCGTATTGTCTCGATTTTTTGATAAAGGCAGAATATATTTCAAAAAATGCTGTCAAAGTGGACATTTTGAACCGAATTTCGAGAAGCGATAGCGCTGGAAACAAAAAAAAAATTATCGTACTGTGAAAATAATTGTCTGTAAATCAATTTCTAATTAATTGAACGAAAAATAAAAACATGGGGCCCTTATAAATGTCTTTATAACTCACACCACCAAGTTTCCTGTTGTTACTTTTAAAAATGAGTCTGGGAATGTGTCTCAAAATTTTGAGTTGTTGAGCGTAGAAAAATAATTTTTTTGAATACCGCCTTAATAAACTGTAATCCTCCTACTTCATAAACTCCTCACATGATATTACTTTCATTGACTATCTATTATTAATTAATTCAAGAGATTCTATTTACTGAACTTTATAAATATTGAACTAAATTAAAATTAAGAACTTAACCTGTCACAGCTGAAGTGTTAACAATTAAAGTTATCGTCATTATTATAGATGTAAAAAATTATTCAATTTAAGTTATTTTTGATTCCAGCAATAGCAATTTATCAATTGAAAGTTTATATGTCCTGGAAAATAAAAATGGAAAAATATTGATTTGATAATATGATAATATAGCCGTTTTACATAAAGGTTGGCCAACCGCACTTTTTCTGCAAGTGTAAGTTTAAGTGATATGTCGATAAATAAAATGATTGTGTGTTCATAAATTCTTCTGTGTTGTCATTTCAAGACTTGGGTGAGTGTTAAATTTATTTCTTTTACATCTTAATCTAATAATCGATTTTTAATTTAACTTTCTTTTCCAAATTATTCAGTGAAGTTTATTTAATTCTTATCGGCCTATCATTGTATATTTTTGCAGCTTGTTCATAGTTTTATCGATTATTGTATTGAAGACCACTATACGATACGTTCACGTGCCGTGATGTTGTTTTGGATTGGCTAGTTTTTATCCCTTTCTTTAATTTGAACTTCATTAATTTTTGCTTTTCCATTTTCAAAATTACTTTCAGTCTTTAAATTTCACACTAATCCGAAACAGCGTTACAAAAGGGATAAAAGAATGTAAAACCAGCATCCAGATCGCACTGATTCTACAGCTAATAATAGCCAAAAGTAAAGATAATGTGGAAAATTTTTCGATATATCAAAGATTTTGAAAAATATATTTCGATAACTGTGGAAAATACATAAGAATTTTGGTGGAAATGCAGGGTAAATTTCTTTTTTCAAGATAAGGGGATTCAAGGTATCTATTCAGCACATACATATCAAACTATTTTTTTTTTTTTTTTTTTTTTTAATCAGAAATTTACTTGATCTTAAAATATTTTAACAATTAAAAACATATAGGAAGGACCTTGATATAAAAATCTTTGAAACAAAAAAATTTAGGCTAAAGTTACATTAATCTTTTAGAACTATTTAAATTATGGCAAAAGAAGAAGAATCAGTGCTTTTGTTGTTTGGTCCATATCTTTATAACTTTCATTTTAATATGTACAATTTCTTTGTGAGGTCTTTTCATTTTTTGTATTTATCCGTAAATCTAGCACTTTTTTATTGCACATATATTTTTGATGTACGAAGAAATGCATGAAGTATATCAGGAAAATTTCAAAATAAACGTGTAGGAAGATATGCTATTAATTATTTAATACTTAGACTGAAACAAGCTCCAGTATCTCAAAAATTAGAGGCCTCAACGAAATATCCCTTTATTAAAATAGTTAAAATTAGAATTTCTACAGCATACTTAAGTTTCATCAAAATCCATCAGAAGATTTCTATAATAAAAATGAGGTGGTCACACTTTTTAAAAAAATTTTTAAGCCAGATAATTGGAGTGTACCCTGTAATTATTATTATAGAAAGGTTCATACCAAAAATAACTACTGTTACAGATTTACTTTACATAAGTTTTCATAGGAATTCTGCCAGGACTGCATAAATTATCATTATACAGAGGTAATTGTGGGTTCATGAAAAAATACCTGAAATTTTAGCGAGAAACATTTACATATGAACAGCAGGGGTTGGGAGAGAGACATTTAATAATTTATTACAGGGAGGTCAAATTATGAAAAATATGAATTTTAATTATGTTTAGCAATCATATGAAATTGATATTTTAGTCTTATTTTAGGATTTTAACTATCAGAAAAACCAGAATTTCTGCACTGAAAATGAACAAAATACCTGATTTCAGGTATATAGCCTGAATATAATCACCCTGGAATATAGATATTTTTTTACTGTATTAAGGACCACTGGAGATGGGATTAGCTACAAAAAGAAGTAAACAGAATATTTCTTTCATGTTATCTATGAACTGAAAGCCAATGGCAGTTTTTTTTTATACCACTGGAAATTATTTTATGGATTACGATGTTTCATGCTAAGTTTTCTGAAAACATTTAGAACATATTCACATTATCAGGTTTTTATCCTATCATCTTAGTAAAATGACATTGTTTAACAATATATCTACCCTATATATATAAAATCCTAATGAAACGAATTTGTGAAACGAATTTATGAAACGATTTTATGAAACGACTGATTAAACGACTGATTATGTTTCAGGGCTATTTTTAATAAAATATTAAACGCTTGATGGTGAAATTAATACCAATTGTCCATAAAAATCCGCGGATGTCGAAACTGGTAATAGAATTTTGAAATTGGAATTAGTTTTCGAGATATTAATTTTTTTTCTAATTTTAATGTCATTTCTGTAATGATGGCAACTAATTACTCAGTTTTTTTGTGACAAAAAAGGGAAAAAAATCAAAAAGGATCCCGATAGGGAATATTGATTTCTTTTTATTCGTCATTTTCAAATTGAAATTGAATTTATGTTTTATTTCAATCGATAATGAAGACAAGATTGTGATTAAATTATGTTTTTCAGGAAAATTTGAAAAAAAAAAAAAATCACATTTCTATCGTCAGGATTCAATCGTCTGTCAGCGTTTAATTTAATTTATAAACTGAAAATATTTTGAATAAATTCGTCCAAATGACGTCATTTATGTAAATACGTCATTTATGTTTATACAATTAATTTAATATAAAGAAGCCATTTATCTATTTTTATGTATAAAAAGAGGTAAATTGAAAGACAATTATAAATAAATTGTATATATACATATAAATACATGTATAAACAAGCATAAAAGTTCGGTGCTTTTCCAGTATATGGGGCCTTGACGAAACAGAGAAAATAGCCTTGGCGGAAAAGGAATTTTGGCAACATACTTTCTGTCAACCTATTCACTTTGTCACTTTGTATACAGAAGCATTTTTCCAATATTTATACAATTTGTTTAGCGTAAAATGTCATTTATCTTATTTTATATATAATCAGAAGTAATTTGTATAGAAAAAAAAACAATAATAATATACGTATAATTAAAATACGCATATAAACAAAAAAAAATAGTCGAATTTGTTTCCATGGCTGTTTATGTCATTTGGCACCAAATCTCACTTTCTGATGCCCGGATTGCGCCAAGCTTTTTAAAAAAGCGTCAAGACCCCTATAATAGAAAAGCACCAAAAGTTCATTGGGTTTGTTTTCATAACTTTTGGCAACAAATATATGTATATTAACGAATCTATTCGTTTTTGAAACTCGAATTACGACAAACCTAAAAGCAAAGGATCCTATACTGGAAAAGTACCCGATTTTCTTATGGACAATATTCAAGTGACATAACATGGTGTAAAATTATCGCGGATAGCAAATTTATTTAAATATCTCATCAATTGATGCCGAATAAATGCAGGCATGCATGCACAAAATATTTAATTAATTTTGTATGATAAATAATTATTAGAAAATTCGTATATACATATTAATTAAAATAAATAATTTACATATTTAAAATAACATGAAAATATGCATGATGGTGCACTAAAATAGAGAGAAAAACTGTTACTGAAAATGTCTATAACATAGTACTTTTCAATACCGTAGTTCTTAATGTTATTCACAAGCAGATGGAATTTTTCTCATCCTTAAACGCAAAGGAAGAATATAATACAGATCGTTGTTATAAAAGTCCGAGAGGCAGCCACAATTTAAACCTAACCATTTTATACAAACTGGTTTTCAAGGTGTAATTGATTTTACTTATCAATCCCGAAAACAGTCGTCAGTTGTCGCAACAGCTGTGTATGAGGCCATGATAATAAAAAAATGCCCCATTAAAAAGTTAAAGCATGGCAACCCAATTACAGATTTACCAATATTTTTAAAACGAAGCACGCTGTCATGTTTTTAGAGGCCTGCAAGTCTGAGCGGGGGTTGGCGAGCGTAGCTCGCAGGGGGTAGGCCCCCTAGTATGTATATATTTTTAATTTCATATCTTAAAATTTTAATTTATTCATTTAATTATTCTGTTAAATTAAACTAAGCCTTTTTTTTCCATCAGCATGATTGGTTGTTTTTGTTTTCTAGTATGAGTTTTCTACATGAAGTTCCAGAACTTTTTGATAGTCATTAAAATTATTTTCCAGTGGCCTATTTCTCTGAGTGTTTTTGTAATCCTATAAAATATCTTAAAACATCAATGAACACATGTCTTTCAAGTGACTTTGTTTTTCTTTATCTAATTACAGAAGCATGGTGCGATTTTAATTATCCTGTTGACCTGTATACTACTCGTTATGACTGCAAAGTTCATTATTAAGCCACAGTTTTATTAAATCAACAATGATATTGTTTGACTTTTATTAGAATATTGTCTTGTACAGATAAACAAATTTTAATTTGTAAATATAGACTACATAAAATCTTTATCCAGATTGTTCAGTCTGACACTGTAGCTCTATGTCCAGTAGAAATAGTCAATTTTAATAGTTGTATCAGGGGTCGATTCAGGGATTTTTTTTTTTTTCTTGGGGCCCATTTTGTGAAAAGTAAAGGTGATTTTTGTGAAATTTATATTTTTATGAAAAATAACATTCCCTAACGAAAGTTGAAATCAAATTACTCATTCGAACCAAGCATTTATTAACAAAAACTTTTTAAAATCCTTTTGCTGAAGTTTTCTTCTCTGGTGAGCTTGTTTGTTTACAAATTACATATTTTAAAACGTCGCTAAATAATTAATAAATAGTAAGTTTTTATTAAATAGAATTTTGTGAAAGGGCCTATTTTATTAAAAGGAATTTTGTGAAGGGACCTGCTTTATTATAAAGAATTTTGTGAAGGAGCTCTTAATAGGCTCAAAATTTTACCTGGATCAACCCTTGGTTGTATAGTTAGTTATCCCTTTGTTATTTGATTTACTATGAATCATAATTTATATATCTTCTTTCTTTGTTTTTCTTCTAGTCCTCCAAGGAAAACGATGCGACTCAGTGGACCCACACGAGGAATTTCTTCTTTTAGAGGTTACAGTGCTGGTGGACGCTTTACTCGAGGTTCAAGTTATGGAAGCCGTGGTGGAGGTTTCCAGGGAAGAGGTGGTGGTGGATATGGTAACCGAGGTGGAAGTTATAGCAGTCCAAGAGGTGGCTATGGAAACCAGGGTGGCAACTATGGTGGACGAGGAGGTGGATATGGAAACCAGGGCGGCAACTATGGTGGACAAGGTGGTGGATATGGAAACCAGGGTGGCAACTACGGTGGACGAGGTGGTGGATATGGAAACCAGGGTGGCAGTTATGGTGGACGAGGTGGTGGATATGGAAACCAGGGTGGCAATTATGGTGGACGAGGTGGTGGATTTGGAAATCAAAGCTTCGGCAGAGGTGGAGGTGGAGGTGGAAATAGTTTCGGTACTGGAAGCTCTGGTTCTGATAATTATGGAGGACCATGGAACTAATTATAATTTTAAATACTTGTACACGAATATAAGTAGAAAATATTTATGTTGATATCATATGGTAAAGTACCTACTTTTGTCTGTATAGAACATTTTTATCAGTGTATGCAAGTTGTATCATAAAAATCTCCATTTTTCATCTAAAAAGTATTTAGTATGATTTCTGACCATTTATATATGTATGTACATATTTCTTTTGGAAATAAATCCTTTTAACTGAATACTGTTTATCAATGTGTAAATCTTTTTTTTTATTTAATGAATAACAGTACTTGTTATCAGTGCCTTAATAATTTTACTTGTGACTTTATCTAAAAAATAATTCTATCATTATTATTAATGTTCGTAAACGTCTGTCTGTGTGTGTGTGTGTGTGTGTATGCATCTGTACCCGGATAAACTCTGCGAGCGTAGCGAGTAGCAAAGCGCTTTTTGTGTCAAAAAATTCAGAAAAATCCGGTCCTTCAGGAATTGCAGTTTCGAAAAAATCGGCCCATAATTAAGGGAGTTATTAACGAACAAAACTGTTTTAATTACTGCAAAAGAATTCCACGTGGAAAGTATTCGGCGCATGCCCAGAAGAGCTCAATCCTCATCTTCCGCAAAAAGAAAAAGGAAAGATCGCTTCGGCCGGTTTCGTTTTACGACTGTCTAAACTCGCCGTCGGCGAACCGACAGAAATACGAAAAAACCGTCAACATATTCTCAAAGAACGTACTTTTATGTCTCTAACGATCCTGTCGGTTCGAAAAAATTTCGATATTAACCCTTTCAAAAAAAATAATCAAAAAGGGTCGAATTCGTGTTTTTGATTTTCTCCCTTCGTCCGAACATCGCATCCGCCGGACTAAGAAAGATTCGGATAAACGGATTTCACCAAATAAAAGATCGGTCTTTATCCTCTCCAATGCAATCTTCCATTAAAAAAAATACGTCAGTTAACCCTTCGAAAACGTATATTTTCCGTACACAGTTTCGCGATTTCGGCAATTGCGACGATTTTCAAAAATTCGCAGAGGCGGTTCCAAACAAGTTAGAGAAAACTAAAAATACCAGACGAGATCTACATTCTTTTTCCTTTTGAAATCTGCGATCGGTTTTGAAAAATACAAATATTAACCCTTCGAAAAAAATTTGCGCACAGACTCACTTTTGCAAATTCCGATTCTCTGCGATTTGTAAAATCGCGCATCGGCTCTCTGAAAGAACATAAAAACAAACAAACACAACCAAGTACATTTCCCTCCTTTCGAGATCACTGTAAAACCTTTAGTTTTAAAAAATATTTCAGTTAACCCTTTCGAAATCGTTTTTTTCCGTCACTCTCTTTCGCTTTTTCAGCGATTTCTTCAATCTTTAAAAATTCAATTCTGGGCTTCTAAACAAGATACGAAAAAATAAAAATATCGAGCCTAATCTACGTTCATTTTCCTTTTAAAATCAGGTATCAGTTTTGAAAAATTCGTTTTTTAACCCTTCTAAAAAAATGGTTTCCGAAACTCACTCGCGTGAATTTTCGTTGATCGGCCCATGTTTAAAAATCCGCATCGATTCGAAAAATGCAAATAGAGACAAATAAAATACACCAGATCATAGCCACGTTCTTCTTCTTCGAAACATATATTTCAGTTTTAAAAAATATGTACATTAACCCTTTAGAAACCGATCGTTCCTGTACGTCACTTTCGTGTTTCCTCTAATTTGCCAATGTATACCCCCCGCCGCAGCAATTTTTTATGGAATTACATAAATTCCTAGAGAAGAAGCTAAAAGTGCATACATTCAGCTCTAGAAAGACACCTTTCAGTTAAAAAAATTAGAGTATTATCAATTTCAAAAATATTCTTTTGTGAAACGCGTTTCTAGAAATAAGCGTTTTCGGCGCAAGCACAGATTTATCAAAGTGTAATAACTGACTTTGCTTTCGCCGTAATTAACTTATTTATTAACGATCTTAAATCAAAAATCGTTGTTCATTTTGCGTACAGAATTGAATGGGCTTTCCGAATATATGATTTATTTTGAGAAATAATTATATTTTCATAGTTAAAATTCTATTTTACTAGGATATTTGTATTCTGAAACAGCCGATTGCACTGCAAATACTTGCTATACAATATTTCTCTTCGATGGATCAGAGATTATACGATATGTAAAGAGTCAACTTCATGTTCGATCGCAGTCAAATAAACTAGAGAGTCACAACAGGAACATTTATTTTTAAAAGTTTTAATATTTTTTAAATAATTGTCATTTTTGCATAGGGGAAAAAAAAGGGTAAGCAATTTGCTATTTCTTTTGAAAATATCTCCCTTCGTATCTGTCCCGTCATGACGCGGTATAGCTCATTCGACTCGACACCGATAGAGCATAGTAGAGATTATCGACTTTAGTTCCGCATTTTGCCACTAGGGGTGCTTTCCGAACTCTGTTTCTATGGGCCGGATCACGACGGGGTATGGCTTATTCGACTCGACATCGATAGCTTTAACGGTTTCAGTGCCCGAGGTTCGTATAGAACAGATTGCGCCCCCTGGTGGTGGAAGGTGTAATTAAAGGATTTTTCAGCCAACTCGGGTTCTATGGGTCACATCATGACACGGTTTGGCTCAATCGACTCGACATCGATAGAGGATACTAGAGATTATCGACTTTAGTTCCGCATTTCACCACTAGGGGGCGCTTTCCGAACTCTGTTTCTATGGGCCGGATCACGACGGGGTATGGCTTATTCGACTCGACATCGATAGCTTTAACGGTTTCAGTGCCCGAGGTTCGTATAGAACAGATTGCGCCACCTGGTGGTGGAAGGTGTAATTAAAGGATTTTTCAGCCAACTCGGGTTCTATGGGTCACATCACGACGGGGTATGGCTCATTCGACTCGACATCGATAGCTTTTCGAGATTTTACAATTAGGGGCCCGCTGGCGGGCGAAGCCAGCTAGTATTTAATATTCAGGAGACAATATTTAATCTTTTTCACATTTTATCAGCTTTACACTTTCTAAAAAAAATTTGACTTAAATTTAACCTGTCCCTCGCCATACAAAATTCAAATTCTTATAAAAATTTTAATGTTTTAAAAACTTTCTGCCCTATTTGTAACTTTGATAGGGAAGACAGGGCTAATAAAACAAGTGAATTCTCTCATAAAATAAATCTGTTACATGATCAGGTTTTTGTGTACTTGGTTGCAAAGTAAGAAATTCAACATTCCTAAGCCTAATTGCAGGTAATCTGTTATGTTTAATAAATGTTTGTTTTGATAAAGTATTCAATCTGTTTTTAAGACTATTGCATCTGAACATGAAACTTTTAATAATTTACAATCATCATTTTGTGTACATAGTCGATTTACAATAAACTTAAATGCAGTGTGAAATGATATGGGGACTAATGGAACATGCTCCATTAGACCCCATAATGATTCAATACAAAAGTTTCATCTTATTGCATCTATCTTAAATAATATATGTTATGTACAAAAACTTAATGGGCTTTATACTTTTATTTCTATTGAAATTGTGAGGAACATCTTGTGTTAATTTTTTTTTTTTTTACATTATTGCACATCTAATATAGAATTGTGCAGGTCTGTCCCACTTTTCAGTAAGCAAGGGTACACAGTAAAGGATGCCATTATTCACATGATTAAAAAAATGCAAGAATATTATCTCCTTTTAGCAGTGATAGCGATACATACACATCTGCAGGATACACATATCTTACAATGCTTAGCATTGGCGCCCTATGATGGAGGTGGCTCATCTAAAAATTTTAACCAAAAACATATAGTAAATTTAATGTTGCATTTTTCCGATGTTTGTAGGTGAGAGGTGAATCTCAGATATAATAAAAATAACAGGCAAATTGTGTTTAAAGTAACTTTGGAAGTGGATTTTTGTTTTAAAGAAATCTAGAAAAATGAAACATTCGAAGCCAAGAGAACCATCAAAGAGTGCCATGTTGAATAGGCCTGGAATAGTTTCTTTTGTTGTAAATTTTGCCAATTGAGCAATAAATACACAACCGGTGGCATCAAAAATTTTTCTATTGTGTCTCATCAGACTTTAAAGTCAGTCTAAAGGAACAAAATTTCATTATTTCTCTTTCAATAATTACATTTTTTTTATTAATAGAAAACTTTGCAGCAATTGTCTGTTTAAAAATATCTGGGAATTTTATAAATTACCACTCTTTCTACAGAATGCAATGTAAAATTTAACAAATGTTATTTACTCAAATTTATATATAATACAATAAACTAGGGAAGCGCATGCAGGACCTGCAAAAAATTGAGCTGAACTAATTGATTTGCAAACATTCATTTGATGTCATCAAGTTGGCATTAAGATTACATTATTTGTTGAAAGAAAGCATTTCTAAAACTTAACTTTTCCTACTTGCACTGCAGTCGTGAGACTCAGTGGCGCAGCCAAGGGGGGTGTTTGGGGGTTAAAACACCCCCCAAAGCTAAAAAAATTACTATAATTGCTGCTTATATGAATCAAATCTAAAGTTAAAATTAAATTTTTTGGCCTTTCCGCCCTTTGCGGAATCTGACGGTTTGTTAAATCAAATTCTATCCAACAATGTGATTCAATTAAACGGCGAAAAATCTACTTAAAACTGTGAAAGCGCATGTTACATGCATCGGTTAGGTCAAAACTGGTTATTTGGACTGCGTCACTTTATCGAGACGTCTTATAGTAAAAGAAGGGTCATATACTGCCACACTGACACTTTGAGTTATATAGTACAGTGGGCCGTTTCTTAATTGTTCATGTTCGAAACAATAACAGACCATCGAATTCCAGGTAAAAAATAAAACAAACTTTGTAAGTCTCTCTCAGTTTCAAAACTTTTTTTGCGTTTTTTGCTCTCAGTTATATCTAAGACGAAGCTATGTGCGCACCCAGGAAAAAATCTTTGCAAAAGTAAGAATTAAAACAAAAGTACTTTAAAGTTATAAAAAGCTATTTTTTTATTGTGATTGAACAGATTTTCGAAATCAGTGTTTCTTTCGAATCATTTGTTTCGTAGGGGGTCTGTACACAAATTTAAAGACTATATTTAATTTGTTGGTAATGTAGCAACGACGTCTTGCTCTCGGGGAGGCACTGCATCCTGTCCCTTGGACGAAAGAAGCACTGATTGTAATTTCATCGACTTATAGATACATGCCTGTGAGCAGTGCTTAATTTGCGCCGGAGCTTACCAGAGCTCGGCTCCGATATTTCTTTGTTTTTAGTCAATGTTTAAATATTGGTCAGACTTTACCGGAGCCCATAAACATTGCGCTCCGGTGCTCAGAGGAAGGACATTTCTGAAAAATCGAAGCTTAAATTATGTTTTCCTTTTTCTCCCATTTTTGTGTCCTTAGAAAAATACTATCTATAGTTACACACAATTTTACGCTAATCATGCATTAATTTAAAGTGAGCAGCAATAAATTATTTATACATTGATTTACACTTATTAAATTTTAACAAATGCTACCTGCATGTCATTAAAATTAAACTAGCTGACCCCTGCAAACTGTTCTAGGCTAGCATTTAAGTCTCTAAAATAACAACCATGCCAAATTTCATATTTCTAGCCCTTACTCTACAAATAAATTGTAATTTAGAACGTTTCCTGCTCCTTTCCCCTTTTTAAATTTCGAACTTTTTAGAAACCATTTTTAGTGAGCATTTACATTTTTAAAAGTAACTGCTATACCAAATTTCAAATTTCTAGAACCAACAACATTGTAGAAACCGCAATTTTAGAATGTTTTTTGTTCTTGCACCCTTTTGGAAATTGTTGTACAGAAAAAATTGTTATCTAAAATATAGCCTATGTTAGAGAGGAGATGGTTATCAGAATTTGATACCATTATTAAGGTTCCATACTTAAAAAGCAAAAATGGAACTGTTATAAGAGCACTCATGTGTCTTATTTTTCTGGCGCTCAGCGGTGGAGTTGAGGGTTATCGACGCAGAATCATCTAAGGATTGTTGGTAATGATTTTCGAAAAAAATGTGTCTGTAATTAGCTGAGATAATAATTAAAAACCCATCTAGAAAACAACGGCATTGATCAAAACAATGTTGCTACTTTGCGACCTCCTTTTGAAGCGCGCTTGGCACAATGCTAAGATTAAACTTTGTACAAGAATTTTGCTTTAGGTAAGACGAATCATAGTGATAGTTAACATGTTTTATTCCAACTGAATTCGATTATTGAAGGCAAATATTGAAAAATAATTCATAGAATAATTCCAAGACATTAAAAGTCAGTAATTTTGAGACAACAATCGCTTATAATTGAATATATAATTGATTTATAATGAAAAAACTTTTCGATAACAAATCACTTGAATTATCATGCCTGCATATGCTTTCATTTTTGAAAATGAATCGGAAAGTTTCGCTTTGTTCAGTATACTTTTTTAAATGCTTTAAAATTGTCTACTATTACGTCAAATATGATTGACAAGTAACTCTTCGTGTGAAACTCAACGACTTCTTCCAAAGCGTGATTGGTTCTCTGCCAAGTTTAAACTTTGCACAAGGTCTTTGTTTCAGAGGGAAATATATTCATTGCTTTTCAGTCCAATACCAATAAAATTAAAATTATAGCATGTGGTACTGTTTTAGGTATGTGAGTATATTGTCTTTGAACAGTTCTGATATTTTGTGTGGAACCCTTTGTAACGCGAATAAAACTCGCATATGACCTATTAATATTTAAAATCCGTTCTGTATAGTTCCAGAATCAACCCCTGCAAAAAGAATAAACGTTGCTGTTTTATAATATTAGTACAGATACGACTTCAATTCAAACTCGGATATTTTTAGAGAACTTTAACAATAATAAATATATTTTAACGAAATTTTCATCAGATTTATATTACGTAATGCGAAATTCGATGTCATGTAAAGTACTGAAAGGGCACAATAATTTAGTCTACAATACCGTGTTTAATATCAACTACATTCCAAAACATCGATTACCTAATAGAGTTGATACATTTGGAAAAAAGCAAGGTAAGTAAGTCTATTGAAAATTTTGTTAAAATTGTTTCATTATTATTAAAGTTAGAAATAAGAATTCGTGATTCTCTTGTAATGAAACCTTGTGTATTTTTGATTGAACAAATGGATTGCAACTTTTATTTTCTATGTAAAAGATATTTGCTGTACTGTGCTCTTCCATCTTAAAGTTTGCCCCTGATAGTTTTTACACTTTATAAATCTAACCTAGTTTTGTGTTATTTCATTGATGCATTTTATAGTTTATAACGCTAATATTGTAAACACTGTTTAAACGAATCATGACCAACGTAACTGCGGAGAAAAGCATTATGATTTCATTCATTTTAAAGACTGATTCCATTAACCGGTGATTCAGATAACCGACGACCACCTTTATCAAAAACTCAAAACCCCCCCTAGAACCGAATTCTGGCTGCGCCACTGGTGAGACTTTGATGTTTTTAACTCTATATTTAGGCCTTGAATATTTTTGATGATACTGACACTTTGATCATTTTTCAGGAATGGTTTTAGTGTATAACATATTGTTCTATCAGGATGTGCTATAGTGCATTATTTGAGAAAAAATTTGGAGAAGGGATGCATAAATATAAATTTTATGGGCCTTTCAAGATTCTTTTTTTTTTTTTTTTTTTTGTTGAAAGATTGCAAAAATATTTTGTTTAAGATATATTAAACCGCTCTGTATTCCTAAAAATAGACCCAGTTTCTTGGAAATGTCTAGAAAACGCGTAACATATTTAAAAACATAATTTCAGGAATTTCCAACATATACAATATTCGGAAAAATATCCGAATACTTTTATTCAGCCCTGTATAGGATCTATAGATTTGTATATATACTACATAGGATGATAATTTTAGTTCAGTTAGAAAACGCGTAGCACAGTTTAAAATTCTCCGTCTGGAGTTTGTCAATAAACAGAAATGTGTTCGCGAACTTTTGTTCTGCCCTGTATAGGATCTACAGAATTTATACACACCACATAATAGACAAAAAGCAAGTTAAAATTAAAATCGCGTTCAATAACTTAAAATGCACTTCCAGGAATTATTGTTAACAGACAGTAGATAATTCTTTTGCGTGTCCCTGTAAATGAACGATGACTGCTATACACACAATATTCCATAGTAAGTCTCTTGTAATGCACCTTAGTGATCTATATACATTTCAATGCGTTTAAAATAGTGAAACATTATTTAAATAAACCGCAGATGATTTTTCTCCATAGACGTAATGTAACGGAATTATTTTTACTGTCCCTGTAAAGTAACTATAAGTGCTATGCACACCCTGTTCCATATTAAGCTTCTTCTAATGCACCTTAGTAATATATATAAATTACAATGCATTTAAAATAGTGAAACATTATTTAAATAAACCGCAAATGATTTTTTCCCTTAGACCGCAATGTAACGGAATTCTTTTGAGTGTCCCTGTAAAAAAACTATAAGTGCTACACACTTCCGTTGAAATAGGGAACATGCTATAGATAACGACAATAACATATAAAAATTGCAGAGCAATCCGAGCATATTTACGGGAGTTAGAGCACGGACAGACGGCCAGACAAACCGAAGTCATAAGCACTTTTCAACTAGGTTGGAAAGTGCTAAAAAGACTAAAATTTCATAATCTGGTTCCACCTGATTATAGAATTTTTCCCTTAGTACTGTAAATAAGCAACATTATTAAACTAACACTGCAAGTTCCATAAAAATCCGTTTATTAGAACAGAATAAAATGATTAATATTTCATAATTTGATTCATGTGATTATATAACTTTTGTCCATATCTCTATAGATAAATAATGTAGAATGATGTGATATATATATATATACTAACATAAACATTATACTAGGTGTCTGCGAGCATTCTGGTAATTAAGAAAATTAGCTTATCCAGACTTCATACATTAACAAGTAAACTATTACAGTGCAGTTACAATACACTAACATTTAAATAAACATATGGTAACATTAAACTTACCAATTTAATTTTGAAATTCTTGAACATGCAATTTGAAATACAATTATCATTGCCAATCAAATATCTGTATCTTATTGATTGAGAATGCTAAAATAATATTCTTACATGACAAATAATATTTGTTCTATGCAGGGGTCGGAAGAACTACTTTACTTTTTGTTTGTAGATAACTACAACTGCAACTACTTTATGAAAAATGTAGTTAACTACAACTACAACTACTTGTTTTAAAAAGTAGCGACTACAAACTACTTTTCAAAAGTAGTCACTACTTCGCTACTTTAGTTATCCGAGTATACTAGGTGGTACCCGTCAAAATTTGACGGTAAATAACTTGAAAGCTCCTTTAGAAACATACTTTTATTTTAAATTAATTAAATATTGAAAATTTTATGAATTGTTATATTGTGTAAGCGATTTCTATAGATGTAAAACGATAGTCAGTCCAGCCTACTCAACTAATGAAGTGAAATAATTTTAAGCTTGTAATTTACATCCTGTTATACTTGAATTATTTTAGCAAGAATTTAACTAAAAATATTAATTGAATGATTTATTTTTACTTACTACAGTTTCAAAAATTAAAATATATATATATCAATATTTAGTATTTTCTTTTTTCTTTTTTTTTTTTTTTTTAATTATGCGGCCTTTAAAATTTTTCATTAATTTTATTTTTATCAGCCTGACTCTAAAACCCAGATAAACCATGAATATCAAGGTGATTTCTTTTATAATTCTTATATGGATATTTTTGCACCTTTCTTTTTTCTCTTCTTTTCTTTTAAGGATAATAATATACTTTTCTTAGTTATTCAAATATATCTTGTTGATAATTGTCGTACAATATATCGATAAAAGTTTAGATCACTTTATTTAATCGATAACTACATGCAAAATCTTTTATTTTAAATATTTATAATATAAAATAAGTAATTTTAAAAATATTGTCGGTTGTTAAATTTTATTTACCACAGTCCCAATATTTTGAAAAAATAACAATATTTAGTATTTCCGATTTATTTATTTATTTATTTTTAAACTACACGACCTTTAAAAATTTTCATTAAATTAATTTTTATCAGTCTGATTCTAAAACCCCGAATATAAAATTTGCTGTTTGTAGCAAACGATTTATAAAACTTATTTTTTCATAACTTGAATTTATATTTTTCCATTTTCACACATTATTTAATTGCTAAATCATGGATATCAAGATAATTTAGAGTTCCTGTATGAATATTTTCCCTTCTTTTTGTTTTCTCTCCTTTTATTTTTGCTTTTTTACTAAAAATAATCCCATACTTATCCATACCTGCCAACTTGTAAGGTTTAGCCTTACACTGTAAGGATTTAGGTCTAATTGTAAGGTTGTAAGGGTGATAGGTATAATTGTAAGGTTTTTTGCTAAAACTTGAAATGATTATTCAGATATGTTAATCATTTAGTAAAAGAATTAAAACTGATGCACACATTGTGATTATGTTACAAATATGAGAGTGACTAGCAACCAAGTAGTAATTCACAACACATTATTGTATGCCAGGGAATTTTTAGTCATTCTTTGTATTTTAAAAATTTCTCGAACAAAGCTGCAAAACTAAAATTGTAGTTTTGAGACTTTTTTGATTAGAAATTTATTAGATTTTTTTTTAATTATAAAATATTTTAATACTTACATGTGATAATTAAGTATTAAAATATTTTAATACTTAAAAGCATGTGAAAAGATTGCTATGAAGAAATGTTAGACAAAAAATTTATTGGTAAAACCAAATCAACCTATGTAAAGTATATTAAAAATAATTATCAGTGCTAATATTTGGATTTTGTCTGACTTTCTTTTTTTAACTTAAACAATTACTTGTTTAATATTTTTGTATTTATCAGTGAATTTTGTATCAAACCATATATTACCTTACCAGATGCCTTCATAAACACTATATATATATTTTTAAAGATGCACAATGAAGTACGTCAGGAAAATTGTAAGGTTTTCGGAATAGACATGTTGGCAGGTATGCTTATCTTATTATATATATGACATCTTACTGATGGTCATATCAAATATAATAAAAATTGTAGACCACTTCAATTTATTTAATCGATAATTAGATGCACGAACTTTTAATTTAAATACTTTAAATATAAATTTAGTAAATAAAACAAAAATTCTTGGGTGCTAAATTTTAATTATAAAGTATTCGAATAAAAAAAATATAAATTATCTAACTTTTCCTCTTCAATTATATGGCATTATTAAAATGAATTATTGCCAATAAAAAAAAAAAAAAAAAATCATTCATTCAGCCCGTAGTGGGGATTGAACCGACACGATGATAGGAACAGAGAAGAAGCGCGCACCTTATACCACTGGGCCACCCTTTTCTCATTTGAGTATGTTCTAAAACTGGTTAGGTTCTAGATTTAAGTTTACGCATGCGAAAAAAGGGCAAATTCGTGTGAAAAATTCATTTGACAAAAATGCCCTTTCCTTTTAATATATAAGATTTACGAGAGTTAGAGCACGGACAGACAGACAAAGCGAATTCATAGACACTTTTAAATTATTTTGGAAAGTGTTAAAAAGAGGAAATTTGAAAGCAAAAATTGTAATAATCTTACAAATTTATGAGAGTGATATAGCACAGTAGCTCTTAATGTGGTTCTCAAATTCCTCAACAACGCGAAACTTTCTGATACATTGTCTGACTCATTTTTAAACACAAAGGTATAAAATTGGCAGGTCTGACTATTAGAATCGAAATGAGTTTTTCATTTTTTGATAAATAAATTACTTATCAGGTTATAAGCGATTCGTGTCACGTTTTTTCCCTTTCCCCTGCTGCGTCGTCGGAAATTCGGTTGAAAATGCCGACTTTGACAGTATTTTCAGAAAAATCTTCGGTTTTTACCAAAAAATAAAGAATGGTGAAACGTCTTTTGGTTACAAAGTTTCAAATAAGAACACCTGCATTTTCATGCGTTTCCGTACAAAAATGAATTAATGAATGTCATAAAGTAGCTAGTTTGGATTTTAGAACAACCTTAAGAGCGGATAGCCCTTGGTAAATTTGAATATACATTATTTTTTTTTAATAGATCTAAATAGTCCTATTTCTTTACAATTAAAATATAGTTCCTGAAAGCAATTTAAAAATTGAACAAGATCATATAGACTTGCATAAGTTAAATCCTAGCTTTTTGAAAACCCGAATTTCAACATACTGCACTTTAGATTCATTCTGGAGACAAAGATAAAGATATTTCATTAAAACACCAAGCTAACCAATATCAAATCAAATATAAAACATTATAAATCAATTATTTTAGCGATAAAAAAATCTGTGTAGCTAAAGTAAATATAAATAGCCATAAAAATAAAATTAAGCATTCTTAGGCATTTTTTAAAATATTTTTTTTATTTTCAACCACCTTTGTTTTATCTATTGGAATCTTCAAAAGGAAATATGCAGTAAATTTATTTGTAGGCATACATTGGACAAATATTTCACAATGATCAAAAGACGTATTAATAAAATAATTTTTTGCGATAATAAACAGTTCGATAAGAATATTTTCTGAAACAGGGATCTTAATTCGAAAATACTCTTTTTAATGATTTATGAATTTTAGTGAATAACGATTTAGACATTTGGTGCGAGATGCGATCCCGTAATTATTAATTAAAAAAATGCGCTAACTCAACTCTGTTTTACTTCAAGTTGTAAGCAGATGATTTTGATACTGATAACTTCTTATTAATTGGACAAAGTTTGCATGTTACAGAATAATTACCACTTTCTTGTTGTTCTATAACTGTAAAATATTTGTTATATGCCAACCAGGGCAGTTCTATACTACTTTTGTCTGTCATTCTATTGCATTAATCTCAAAAGAAGCATCCCCACATTAAAACACAAGATCTAATAATGAGTAAGAAGACAAAGGGTTGCCAGCAAGAAAATTAATTTTTTTTATGAGTGAGTACATTGCGGTTTTATCAGAATATCCAGCACTAAAAACTACCCTTAAGCAATTCTCTCCCACAGTCTGCAGTACTTACGAATTTCCTTGTGTAGCTCTGTATATGGTCAACCAAGTTTATAAACACACACGTACTATGAAAAAAAAAGTTAAAAATGCAAACCAAAGTTGAAAACGCATTTATCACACATAAGCTGTGAATATCGCACATGTACTGTAACCAATATATTTTGTGTGTCCCTGTAAATAAATGCAATGCACACAAGAGAGCAATTTATTAGTGCACCTCAGTAATACATATAATTTTCATTATGTTTGAAATAGTGAGATATCACTAAATTACACTGCAGACAATTTTTCCCCATATAACGATGTGTAAAAGAATTCTTTTGTTTGACCCTGTAAATGAATAATAAGTGCTTTGCACATCATATTCTACAAAAAGCATGTTTTAATGCGCTTCATAATTATATAACAATTTCATTGTTTTAAATGACGCAGCGTCATCAAAATGCACTTGAACCAATTGTTCCTCCTTGACTGTAATGTAATGGAATACTTTTGACTGTCCATGTAAAAAAACTATGAGTGCTACACACTTCTGTTGAAATAGGGAACATGCTATAGTAAACGATAATAACATACAAAAATTTCAGGACAATCAAAGCATATTTACGGGAGTTGGAGCACGGACAGACGGCAGACAAACCGAAGTCATAAACACTTTTCAACTAGATTGGAAAGTGTTAAAAAGAAGAGTTTTAAATTCTGTATATGGAGAGGTGGAGGAAATTTATAATACTGATTATTTATCGTCACTACAGAGCACTATTTAGGGCAGAAGATTTTTTTTTTTATATAAAAATAACTTAAAGATTTTAGATCTATTTGTATGCTGAAGGGGAGGGGAGAGAAGAGTAAATTATAGGAGGTTATGGGACAATTTAGATGGTTACTTATACAGTGTGATTCATAAATATTGAAACAATAGGCTATCTCCTTAAATATTGCCGGATTGTGCCAGCCCATGTTTTTATTGTTCTTAGGACGTGTCTTAAAGGCAATAAGTTTTTTAAAAATAGTAATAGCGATAATGAAACTTCTGTTAACGGAATCATTGGAAATATATTTTATAAATTACACAGAAATATTTTCAAAAGTCTACTTTTTGTTATACAGATGCAAAAGTTATGATGCTTTTAAACCAAGTTTTCATGTATTCCAAACGACATTGTTTTTTAAAATAAATCTTTATTCGAATGTATAAATAATAATAGTATAAATAATCATTAATGTTGCTATTGCGTATTTTTTTAATAGATGCCAAGCTCCCACTAATCTTCCATTATAAGTGTGTTTATTTGACTCAGGTTTAATGCGTTCGAACTAGAAACTCTTAAGAAATTCAATTGAAAGAAGTAATGATTCGACTTAAAACAATTAAATTAAATAAGTCAAACATTCATTAAACAAATTTTCCAGTTTTAAAGTGGTTAACTGGTTCAAATTAATCTACATATTACAGAGTGGGGAGTTTGGCAGCTATGTTTTTGTCACGCGAAAACATAGTAATCTAAAATATACCATAAAATTTTCTTATAAATATGTATGAAGTATTCTGTAAAATAATCTTAATTGTATCGTAAGTAAAATGGGATTTTTTTGTACAAATTTCGGTATGTCTAGAAATCTAAAATATGCACAGACACCTGTATAGATAATGAATTAAATAAAATTAAGTGCATTGCCCATGAAAATTGTTTTCTTTCGCATCATATCAATAAACCCGACCTGAAACATAAAGTGCATAAAAGAAATTTAAATCTCTAATAAACTTAAATTTTGTAAATTTCGCTGTATACCAGATTCGTATGAGAGACTAGGGTATGCGTTTAACAATTTTAATATCTGTAAACGAGAGCCAAACTATCGTAATCAGAAATTGAAGCTATAGGAAGAAGTTACTTACTCACCTGGAAGCTTTTAAAAAGCATTTACACGTTCTATTAGGAGCCAACCTTTGTTTAAAACTTTTTAAGTATTTTTCGGCATTTATCATCTTTAAATTTATATAAGTCAATAACCTCTATAAATGGCTCAAACTGGAAATAATATATTTTTCAAATATTTTACTTAAATTTTAATTTGGCAAATTTGAAAAAAAAATATATTCACTTTTAAAAATATGATTTGTTTAAAATAAGTTGCATATATTTTTTTTATATTGCTACTTTAAATATTTCTTTTAAATTAATATTTTTCAAAATGTTAAATGAAAATTAAAAGTTATATATTTCTGTTTAATTAAAGGAAAAAAAAATTCAATTCGACAAACAATATTTCGAGTTATAACAATTTTAAATTACTCTGCATTTTTTGAAAAAAAAAATTATTTTATTTTTATTTTGTAAGAAGTCTTATGATGTGATTCTGTTTACAAATTATATGGCTAATCATCACAAAAAATTCAAAATTCTAACTCTATAAATAAATGTTTACCCGGACAGCTTACAGTAACATTGTTTCTAGAATAACACGCATTTCAATTTGTGTCTGATCCCTTGAAACCTCAGGAATTATTAAAACGGACATATCTCTTTGAGTTTTGCAGATATCAAGATGGACTTTTTTTTGTTTAATTCAGGAATGGATACGGAAAAATTTCCTAATTGGAAATTTTATCCTATGGGGGCCGTATAAAAATTTAATTTTTGTATTTTCTCAAATAGACCCCCCATAGAGTTGCAACTTATCTCATCAAATTTTGCACCTTTTTTTATGAAACTTTGCATTTGGAAGTAGGTGTCTAGGGACAATATTTAAAGAGATAGCCTATTGTTTCGATATTTATGAATCACAATATATATTATTATTAGGGAGAAACGAATGCGGTCATTTTTTTTAAATAAAGAGTTTTAAATATTTGAAACTGTATGCTGGAGGTGGGGCAAAAAGGGAAGCATAAATTTTGGGGACAAGGAAATAATTTTTATTTATTGCCATTAGAGAGCAACAAATGGAGTGAAAGATTTTATTTTTGTATAAAAATAAAGATTTAAAAATATTTTAAACTCCTTTGTATGTTACTAGGGGAAAGCATGAATTTGAGAGGTTAGGGATAGTTAATATGATTTATGTTTAAACAAATCTTTTCTTTTTTTTAAAAAAAAAATAAGGATTTTACATTTCTTTGCGTGCTGTTGATTAGAGGCAAAAGGGAGAAGAAATCAGTCCGATAAAGATTTAACATAGCAAGACGACTACATTTTGGTAGAAACAATCGTAGTCGTATAAAAATACATTATATTGAGAAGATTTCTATGGATTTAAATAACAATACACGAAGTTTCTGACACCCAAACTGTGAAAATGACAGTTAATTTGTGACTGTATCCATCGTCTATGGAGAAATATATGACACTGCAACTGAGATTTGTCGCTGACGTTCGCAAATTGTTGCAGAGAACATATTTCGCACAAAAGAAACGAGTTATGATCACGTGAGTTGAAGATTGGCACTTTTTTCCTCCCTCATAAAGTAGCGTGAAAAGTACCGCCGATGCTCGCTACAAACTACTGATATTTTGTATCGCGCTACTCGCTATACTACACTTTTTTTAATGTAGCGCGCTACACTACAAACTATTGGAAAAAGTAGCGGCTACTGTAGTTTCGCTACTTCCGAGCCCTGGTTCTATGTAACTTAGCTTTATTTTTACAGGAAATAGAAAAGGCTATTTGAAATACAAAATCTGATATCCATATCCAATTGATTAAAAAATGTATATATTTAATTTAGTATTTCAAATCTGGAGGCACAGCAGTGCTACCGCCAAGTCGAGAAAGCACAGCCGTAAGCATCCTTTTCTGGATACAACTTAAGGCACTTTTGACTCCTCATATCTCTGTGCTGGAGTCTCCCAAAAACCTGGAACTTCGTTTTTCTAGAGTATTTGGCTCACAGGACCATAATTTAAAATTACAACTTTCTGTCTTTTCTAATTCAGACGATATATGAACTCAAACATTCTATTTTTTGTCACTCACTCACTTACTCGTTCACGCGTCATCAAAAAGATTAGGTCGATCCCGTAGCCCTAGAAACTTGACATTTGGAAAAAAGGTAGTGTTTAGGATACAAAGAAAGAAAAAATTATAAAAACTGGAAAATTCGAAAAAAAAAACATTCGAAAATTCAACAAATTCCATCAAAATTGAAAATTGAAAATAATGCGATCTTGTAGTCTTAGAAACTTAAAATTTGGTGTGAAGATAGTGTTTAGCATCCAGAAAAAGAAAACATCAAAAACACAAAAAAAATCAAAAGCAAAATTGAAAAGATTGAAAAAAAAAAACGAAAATTTGAAGACAATCCGATTTTGTTGCGCTAGAAACTTCAAATTTGGAATAAAGGTAGTATTTAGGATATAGAAGGAAAAAAAATCTAAAAAATTCGAAAATAAAATTGAAAAAATGAAAATAATTTGATCTTTTAGCCTTAGAAACTTAAAATTCGGCGTAAAGGTAGCGTTTGGAATTCAGTATAAGAAAAAATTAAAAACACAATAAAAATAAAAAAACATTGAAAATTTGAAAGTAATTCGATTTTATAGCGCTAGAAATTTGGAATAAAGGTAGTATTTAGGATACAAAAAAAGAAAAAAAAATTCGAAAAAGAAATTCACAAATTTGAAAAAAATTGAAAAAATGAAAATAATTTGATCTTTTAACCTTAGAAACTTAAAATTCGGCACAAAGGTAGTATTTGGAATTCAGAATAAGGAAAAATTAAAAACACAATAAAATCCGAAAATAAAATTAAAAAATCGAAAAACATCGAAAATTTAAAAATAATTCGATTTTGTAGAGTTAGAAACTTGAAATTTGGAATATAGGTAGTACTTAGGATAAAAAAAATAATAATAAATAAATAAAAAATCCAGAAAATTCGAAAATTTGAAAAAATCGAAAAAAAATTGAATAAAGATTGATTTGTTGGAATTTTCCTGAATTTTTAATTTTGTATCTGGGGGCTCGGCAGTGCCTCCGCCAAGTCGAGAGAGCACAACTGTAAGCATCCTTTTCTGGAAGTAACTCAGGGCACTTTTGACTTCCCCATATCTTTGAGCTGGTGTATCCCAAAAACCTGAAACTTCGTTTATATAGAGTATGTGGCAAATAAGACCAAAATTTCACATTTCTGTCTTTTCTTGTGCAAACGATATATGAACTGAAAATTTGGATTTTTTGTCACTCACGCGTGATTAAAAAGATTAGGTGGATCCCGTAGGCCTAGAAACTTGAAATTTGGAGTAAAGGTAGTGTTTAGGATACAAAGAAAGAAAAAATTATAAAATCCAGAAAATTCGAAAAAAAAAAGCATTCGAAAATTCAACAAAATTGAAAATAATACAATCTTGTAGTCTTAGAAACTTAAAATTTGGTGTAAAGGTAGTGTTTAGAATTCAGAAAAAATAAAAAAAACATCAAAAACACAATAAAATCAAAAATTTGAAAATAATCCGATTTTGTTGTGCTAGAAACTTGGAATTCAGAATAAAGGTAGTATTTAGGATACAAAATAAAGAAAAATTAAAAAATCCGGAAAATTCTGAAAAATTGAAAATAATTTGATCTTTTAAGTCTTAGAAACTTAAAATTCGTTGTAAAGATAGTTTTTAGGATTCAGAATAAGGTAAAATTCGAAAATAAAATCGGAAAAATAAGGAAAATTTTAAAATAATTCGATTTTATAGCGCTAGAAACTTGAAATTTGGAATTAAGGTAATATTTAGGATGCTATTTAAGGAAAAATTTAAAAAAACGGAAAATCCAAAAAAAAAAATCTGCAAAATTAAAAAAAAAAAAAAAAAGAGAGAGAGAAATTGAAAATAATTTGATCTTGTAGTATTAGAAAAAGAAAATTTGTATAAAGGGATTCAGAAAAAGAAAAAAAAAGAAAAACACAACAAAAAGCGAAAATAAAATAAAATAAATCGAAAATTTGAAAATAATTCGATTTTTTAGAGCTAAAAACTTGAAATTTGGAATAAGTAGTATTTAGGATTAAAAAAAAAAAAATCTGGAAAATTCGAAAAATTGAATTTTTTTTTTATCTTGTAGCTTTAGAAACTAAAAATTCAGCGTAAAGGTAGTGTTATACAGAAAAAGAAAAAATTAAAACACAATAAATTCGAAAAAAAAAATCGAAAATTTGAAAATAATTCGATTTTGTAGCGCTAGAAACTTGAAATATGGAATAATGGTAGTATTTAGGATACAAAAAAAGAAAAAATTAAAAACTTGAAAAAAAAATCGATCTTGTAGCTTTAGAAACTGAAAATTCAGCGTAAAGGTACTATAGTCATTTAGGATACAGAAAAAAGAAAAATTAAAACACAATAAATTCGAAAATGAAATAAAAAAAATCGAAAATTTGAAAATAATTCGATTTTGTAGCGCTTGAAAATTGTAATAAAGGTAGTATTTAGGATACAAAATAAGGAAAAGTGAAAAAATCCGAAAAATTAGAAAAAAAAATTCCAAAAAAATCAAAAATTGAAAATAATTCGATCTTGTAGTCTTAGAGACTTAAAATGTAGTGTAAAGGTAATACAGTCGAGACCGTTTATAGCGAGCCCGCATTTAACGAGATTCCGGATTTAGCGAGGAAAATGGAGACTTGCTTGGTATAATGTTTATAAATGTATTGAAGTATACTCTTTTAGCGAGCAAATTTTTGTACTTTCCCCGGATTTAACGAGGAAAATAATTATGAAAGCGAGAAATAATTAAAGAAATAATGATTAAAAAAAAAACAGATTTTCTAGATTTCTCCCATTCTTCTTGTAAGGAAAAAATAACTATTCTTTAAAGTTATCCAACAACAGTTTAAACCATCATAGGCAGGTATCAATTTTTGGAAGGGAGATGGTGTGAACTGGGCGACCGTCCTATTGTCCCTTTTACAGGAAGGGAGAATGAAATAATCCCAACTGATAAGGAATGGAATTCCAACACACTTGGTGCTTTACCACGGTTAAAGATGGTGGATGCAGCGGGGTAGGGTACGGCTGGCATCAAGTGAAGTCATTTATGACGACTCACTCCTCCCTTCAATGGCTTGATCCAATCCAAATCAGGTGTAATTACCTATTTCAGAACTACGTGTAAGAAAATCTTATTTTCGGCTTGTGCCTTTTCTTGAGAGCATGTTTTTTATTCTGCTGTTTAAAATGTCGAAAGTAAAGTTTTATCCATAAGAGAAAAAGTGAAAATTATAAAACTTTTTGATAAAGGTGAAAAAAATTTTGCAATATGTAAGCAGTTCAACTGTTTCAACTCCTTTGAAAATAAAGAGTCCTTAATGGAAGCATATGAAGCAAATGTGACGGATCGCAAACAGCTGAAGAAGTTTGAAAAAGATGACTTGGATGAAGCTCTGTTAAAATGGTTTGTTCAGCAACAGAATTCTTGTTTGCCGATAACTGATCCCATCATTAAAATCCAAGATGAAAAATTTAAAGCTCAGCTAGGTTACACGGATTTTTCATGCTCTGATGGATGGCTACATCGTTTCAAGCAATGTCACAACATCTGTGCAGGAAAAATTATCGGCAAGGCTCCAATGTGAACGACAAGGATGTGAAAGACTGGTTGGATTGCACATGGAAAGATTTACGTGAAAATTATGCTGAAGATAACATCTACAATGTCGATAAGTCTGGCGTTTTTTAACAATCTAATCCCTTATCAAACGATGAAGTTTAAAGGTGAAAAATGCGTGGGTAGTAAGTTGCTGAAAAATCGCTTAACTGTGTTAATGTGTTGCAACATGTAAGGGAAAGACAATAAAAAACTTTTTATCGTCGATAAATCTGCAAATCCAAGATGCTTTAAAGGGGTAAAAAACCTATCAGTGACTTACAAATCGAACAAAAAAGCATAGATGACTTGTGAATTATTTTAATCCCATTTTCACGAATGGGATAAAGTGCTCCAAAAACAGAAAACTAAGTTGCACTCATCGTTGATAATTGTTCTGCTCACCAGCAATTAAAAAAAAACATAAAACTTGTTTTTTTACCGCCTAACCCAACCTCGGTGTTGCAGCCTCTCAAACTAGCTCCTATTCGCAGTTTCAAATGCTATTATAGAAAGCAATAATTCTGATGAGGTTAGAGGGAAATGAAAAAGATCAGGATCTTAAAATTTCTGTTCTTCACGTTATAAATCTGAAGACAGATGCTTGGGGAAGTGTAACTCAATCCTGTATTCAAAACTGTTACAGGAAAGCTGAATGGATTGACGGAAGTGATGGTGACTTCGAAGATGAAGATGACTTGTGATTCTCAGTCTATTTGCAACAAAATTACATTGAGCAGTTTACCGATCTTTTAAACATCAATGTGTACAATAACGTTGACGATGATGGCTTAACCTCGGGCATACTCTTCACTGAGGATATCGTCATGGAAGTAGTAAAAGCGCAGGAAGAGGAAAATGCAAGTAATAGTGACTCGGAAGAAGAAACTGCAATTAAAACACCGTCACGTGATCGTGCTGCAGAGTCATTATAAAATCTTGAACAGTTTTTTGAAGCAATGAAAAATACTGATGATGCTACATTTAATGTATTAAGTGTTTTACGACGAAAATTAAATGAAATTTTGTAAGGTCAAACAATAAACTTTGGATGAATATTTTTCCACTTCTCATTAAAGGTTATCAAGCAGCAATTCACTTAAGTTGTTTTTTTATGTACATACTAGTTATTAACTTGGATTCGGATTTAGCGAGCGACCGGATTTAACGAGCATTTTTCTGTGTCCCGAGTTGCTCGTTAAATACGGGTCCTACTGTATTTACGATTCAAAAAAGAAACTTTTACAAATTTGTAAAATTCAAAAATAAAATCGAAATATCTGTAAACAATCGAAATTTCGAAAACAATTCGATTTTGTAGTTCTAGAAGCGTGAGTTTTAAGATAATTGTCCTATTAGCTAATACACCGCCCCTAATTGTTTTATGTTTTTTCCCCGGATTATGCTTTTTTTTTTCTTTTTGTTTACGAATTTCGGTATCGAAAAGTTCCGCTATAGACCGGCTACATTATGGGCGGTTTTTTTATAGACATGGTTTCACAGGTTATACTCTATTTAATTTGCATATGAAATATGGATTGTTAAATGATGTTAGCACCAAAAAAATGTTCACAGCTCCCTCTCTCCTCCCGACATAACTGGCTGGTTATGGCTTGATAGTACTTTCTAAATAAAATCATGGTGACTCTAAGATTATCTTGATTTATCTTTAAATTAAACCTAAATGATCCTAAGAAGACGGATCAAAGAATTACTATATTGGCATGACAATCAGGAAACTCGAAAAATCAATAAATTTATAAAAAGTCGAAGGTTTAGAAATAATTTGATTTTGTAGTCCTACCAGCTTGACATTTGGCAGAAAGGTTGGGTTTAGGATACAAAGTAAGGAAAAATTTAAAAATCTGGAAAAAAAAAACTTTGAAAAATCGAATATAGTTTGATTTATTGAAAATTTCCGGAAATTTTAATTTTAGCTTTCTTTTTATCCTAAACAGTATTTTTGTGCTAAATATCAAGTATCTAGGCTGCGAGTAATATCTCAGATGGATAGCACCTTTCCTGGCAGCAATTGAGAGTACTTTTGACTCCCCCCCTCCCATAACTTAGTGCTTGCCTAGTTACTTGAAATTTCTTTAAGGTAACTTTTTCGAAAATCAGTGGATGATCTCCAAAAAGAGCCCAAAATCAAGAAAAAAAGGATTACTTACAAAAAGAAGTGAAATCTCATCAAAAAGTCACCTGTAAAAAATGCAGCCAAGTCTCGTGACTTGGCTTTATACGATCTCAGTACTTTTTACGGTAAATGAGTTACGAGACTTGGCTGCGTTTTTTACAGGTGACTTTTTGATGAGATTCAGTATTAACAAAAACTGGGAATTTTCTATAATTGGATTTCTTGCATTTCAGCTTCAGAGGCGGATTAACCACCTACCGGGCCCCTAGGCTTAACACATTGGGGGCCCCTCTCCTGCTTTATATGTATATACATTGACATACAATATATATATATATATATATACAAACATACACACGCACACACACACACACACATATATATATTTATATACATACATATTTTTTAGGACCAAAATAAAAAAGCTCACAAACTTAGCGCCGGGCCCTTAGTTTGTCGGGCCCCTAGGCTTCAGCCTACTCAGCCTATTTGGTAATCCGCCTCTGTTCAGCTTGATGTTTTTGAGTAAAATTAGCTGAATTCTTTAAACTAACAGATAGGGAAGCTACTTTTTACTCCTGGTGCAGGCTTGGAAGACTTTACTTCTGTTATTAGAAAAATGAAAGTGTAATTACTATCCACTTGCATACATTTTCCTTTGTTGTTTGGATACTATGACGCAAAATAATCATTTACATAAATTTTACTTACATTTTTGGATAGCGTGGCACAAAAGATAAATCAATTTATTGAAATAAATACATTTCAATGCATAATATAGGCTCAGTGAATGTAATATATTTAACAGTGTATTGGAAAATTAAAAGTATTGTTTGTATGTGTAAATATACTTTAGAAGACAAACCAAAATAATTTTAATTACATTTTAAATCAAGCCTATTAAATTCACGTCAAGGCGTCACTCTAATTTTGATATCATTTCTTTTAAAACCCATATTTTGAATTTATGAGGTATATAAAATTTATTCGTTGAAGCTTTTTCATTCACATATCTTTTCACTATAAAAATATTTGAACCTGTGAGTATAAATAAAACAAAAAAGAAAATGATGATTTTTTTAAAATTAATAACATAGAGTCACTCAAATTTGATATCATTCCTTTTAAAACCCATATTTAAAATTCTTGAAACCATAAGGTAAAGTGCTGCGTCACAAACTTTTAATCCGTTAAGGGGTTTTGTACTGATATTACTACAGGCATATGCTTATAAAATTTTTAAAACTACTGACAGCGTGTTAAAAATTAAGATAAAAAGTGGAATATAAATATTACTTTGAAGTAAAAAAAAAAAAAAGTGTTTTGAAGATGCTAGTAAAAAAATGTATCTGAAAAATTCAGAATTAAATTAATTTGCTTGCTTTACATATTCTTTCAAAAATAAGATATATAATAATGCCACTAAATAAAATCATCCTTAAATTTGATAATAATATTACTACATAAATATATATATTTTTTAATTGTCTTAAATAATTAAAAAAGCGAAAGTTTCATAAATTATTCGCTTTACAAAAAAGAAAAAAAAATTCCAAAAATGTGAAAAAGGAAAAAAAGAAGAAGTTTGCTTGCATTGTATGTATATTTATTTCAAACTAGTTTATCCATCTGGCGTTGCCCGGTCCCGTAAAAAAATAATGCGAAATGATTCTAAAAATCGCTGATCGAAACCGTTCTTCTGGTAACACTTTGTATTTCGGAAATTAAATAGAGAGATGGACCCGAAGCGAAAGTAAATTTAATACCACCTCCTCAAAAGTCTGAATCATTTGATTCAAATCAGGTCAGTTTAGTTTTCGGTCAAAATGTGAAAAAAAAAATTACCATGGGATTTTCACAAAATTTGCATTTTCGGAATTAGAAAAATAAACTACGTACAGAATGCAAGTTTCGATTCAATACCTCTAATACTTTTTTAATACTCGAAGATTGTTGAATTCAGGGGCCGGAAGATTTGAGATTTTATGCTTTTAATGATCGAAAAGTGCAATCCCCCCCCCTCCCCCTAGTCACCTGGAAAAGTCAGGGAAATTTGAAAATTCTGAGAAAAAGGTTAGAAAATTTTGTACTTTCAAGAAAAAAAATATGAAAATGTTTCTTATAAAAGTAAGGATTTGAAATTGCAGTGCCATTAAAATCAAACTTTGCTCTTCATACGTACTGTAAAGAGTATTTCAACATCTTGTGCAAATCATTTTGTCTTCCCCCTTTCATTCCTTCTTTGTAACTCAGAGATTTTCAATTCCAGCTTCACTGAAACTTTGTACTGAATGTTGTAGGATTGATTAGGTGTTTCACCCTGCTTAGTTATCTTTGTTTTGGAATTGAACATTTGTTAGCTTATTTTCTTGAATATTTAATATTTGTATTAAAATATCTCAAAACAATCTGTATTTAACTGTGACAAATAATTCCATCCTGATTTGACAAAATGGACAGAACCTGATGCTAAACATGTGTATCTGCAAAATGTTTAGAATGTAAATTGTTCAACAATTTGTAAATTTTGCAAAAAATTATGTAACAAATCAGTAATTTGTGCCTCAGAATCAGTTGTGAAAGTTCCACTCTCAAATTCACAACTTTTAAGATTATTTTGTATGTAACATCACAAAATCTCGATACCTGGATTTTTTTTTAATGGTATGCAAAACCTGGAAATGTCAGGAAAATTCGCTGCTGATCTGGAATAGACACTGCATAGAAATCCCTCTCGGAGAAAAGTGTCTCAATTCAACACTGGTGAAAAGGAAACTATTTCGTTGTTTGGGATTATCAAATTAGTAACTTTTTTTTGCGGTTTCAATAAAAATAGCGATATTCGGACCACGTGCAGGAAAATCTTTTAGTTCCACTGCCAGGGGATGCATTCGGTTCTAAGCAAATTTTCCGACACGTGTCCCCGTTGCCTACGATACCGTGTATAGCAGACGTGCTAAACACGCGCTGCAAAATCTTTTAGTTTCAGTTTCTACCACCAGGTGTAGCATTCTGTTCTAAATAAACCTCTTTCTGAACGAAACTCCAGCACTCGTTCCCACTGCTTACGGCACAGTGCACCTGCATGCGCGAAGAATCTGTTAGTTCCACTTTCCACTGTCAGGGGGTACCAAATCTATGTCTTAATTAATTAGATATATCTTAAATGATTCATGTTAAGTTGAATGAATCGATTCCTGTTGAAATTGGGCCCATAGAACCCGAGAAAATAAATCATCCTCTTGGATATTAATATTCATAAATGGTGGTGATGTTTATTTAGTACCTGAGAGACTTCGGAAGAATGTCATAAAAGATTTTTCCTGAATCTGACGAAGATTGAATGCAAAATCTTTTAGTTATATTTTCCACCACCAGGGGATGAACTCTGTTTTAAACAAACCTCTTTCCGACTGAAACTCCAGCACCTGTCCCCGCAGCTTATGGCAATCTATAGAAGGTGTGCTGTGCACGTGTATCTTTTAGTTCTACTTTCCACCGCTTTAAATCTGCTTAGTATTTCCAGAGATTATCACAGACAAACGTTACTTCTTTATAATATTAGTATAACAAACTGTTTATCTGTTATTATATACAAGCAGAAATAATTTTTTATCTAATGCGTGTAATCACAAGCAATTTTTTTATATGTATACATAAATCAGCTTAATTCATCAGTTTTATTTTCATAGTTGTTTATATCATTTGGCAATAAATATCACTTTCTTAAAGACATACTCTGTAATCGGAGGTGTCTACAGTTGAAAGGGATTGTTCGCAGCACTTAACTCTGCTGGACATGTGGCAATCACACAGGAGATAAGGATTGGAATTGGTATGAAAAGAATCAGTCTTAATTAATTTTTGTAACACGTTAATGCCTTGAATTTGCGGAATTACTCATGCTCATTGCTCATTGCTCCATTCTTTCAGTATTTTTTCTGCATTCCTCTGGAAATAATATATCGTGATGCGATATATTTTCAGAAATAATCTTTCAGTGAATTGAATTGATTTCCCATTCAAGAATTTCCCATTTTATCATCGGAGCTCTGAATTCAGTATTCATCTATTTACCTTTCAATAATTCCTTTTAAATTCATATTACATCTTATATTGGTCTTTACATTTACATAAATGCTATATTTTTCAATCTCTTCCTTTTTTTCACCCGTATCGCGTCGCAGACATTAGCTCCGACTCCCTCGCGACGTCACTTTTTTGTGGCGCACGCTTCAGGGCTTTCCGACTTATCTCGGTGCACGCATGTGCACTGCCGGTCGGGTTCTCAGCTTTTCCCAGGAATTGTTAATCCTGTTCTCTTCAGTCATGTTAATATCGTTTAACGCAGAGGTAGATATCGAATGGCCGTCCTGCCGTGACGTGTGCGTACGTGGGCCCGCTTTCTGAGACAAGTCGGAAAGCCCTGAAGCGTGCTCCACAAAGGAGTGACGTCGTGAGGGGGATGAAGCTAAAGTCTGCGACGCGATACGGTTGAAAGTGGGAAAGAAAGAGATTGAATAAAAAAGCATTTATGTAAATAGGTTGGTAGATTGTATAGGGTTTAACGGCACAAAGTCCCTTCTGGGACATGCTGCGCCAAGAAAAGGGAAATAAGGATATAAAATTATATTTAAAAAGTTATCTAAAACCTTGTTGGTTGAACTAGATGAAAAAACAACAACACAGTTTGGTGAAAAAAGTTATGTGATGATATATCTAATTAAAATCATTTAATGAAGTCAGAATGATGCTTAAAAACACAAAGAAATTCTTTTCAGTTAAAATCTGTACAAACTGTAAAGTAATGATTAAAAAACAAAATATACAATGTCCAAATAATGCAGCATAAATACAGGTTTATTTGAAAAAAAATGTAAAATCACATAGGCTCAAACTTCTCAAAAACAGTATTTTCTTCATCCGCATCCATGTCACAACTGTATGAATCTGATTCCATAGCCTCTTCCACATAGTGACGCAGCTGTTTGGAATCCTTTATATTAGCAAGAGATGGGCTAAGACTTGATTTCTTGTTTTTTTTCTTCACAGTTTTCCACTATGAAGCGGCTTCAGATGAGGTTTTTCTTTCTGAGCACATTTTTTTTCTTTTGGTATTGGAGAAACATCAGGTTTTAGCAATTTGTTTGCAAATGGAACAGAAATTTGCTCTGACTCATGTTCGGTTGGCGTTTTAGATTGACTTAAAGGTTTTTGTGACCAATGATTAAGATATTCTATTTTAACAGGTTCTGATGATGGTGGCCAAAGTTCTAGTGCAGGCATAAATCTTTCACTTGTGGTAGATTGCATATCATGAGTTTTTTCTCTATAGTGCTAGATGATAATGTCCCAGGTGAATCATTTGGTGGAAAAGAGAAATCAGTTTGGGTGCTTATGTGGCTTACGGATTTTGATTGATGCTGAAGTAAACTGGAGTAAGAAACCCCATCAGATGGAATTCTGGATTCAACAAGTTAGCGAGCTTCAGGATAAGAAAGTTTCTGAGTAATTTTAAGAGCAAGTATTTCTTTTTCGAGGATCCAATTTGGACAAGAGTGAGAGTATGTTGCATGGTCACTCTTGCAGTTTGCGCAGCGTTTGGATTTTTCACAAGATGTACCGTCATGGCTGACTTCAGCACAACGTGTGCAGGTAACAGAACCACGACAGGTAGTTGTTGTATGGCCATAATGCTAGCATTTAAAACATCGGAGAAGGTTAGGAATGTAAGACCGGTCAGGACAGCTCAGGCAGGCGGCTTTAATTCTGGTTGGTAAAGTAGAGCTATTGAAAGTCAGAATGATGTTCTTAGTAGGAAGCACTTGCTCACTCCGACGGATAGTAATACGGCGTACATCTATGACATTTTGATGTTTTAAACTTTGTAGAAGTTCTTCTTTTGTAGAAAATAAAAGTTCTGGTTATAATATTACACCATGGCTTGTATTTAAGGTTTGCTGTACCTGAACAGAAACAGAAAAAGAACCTATTGTTGTGCAAAGCAAATTTTCAGACTTCAGACTGCAGTTTTTTAAGTGAATAACCATCTTCGAAAACAGATTGAAATGCTTCTGCGATAAGAAACGGTGAAGTTTTTTTAAAGGAACTATAATAAAGACTGACAGTGTGTTTAATAACAAAGAAACGAGTCAATGAAGTAATCTGTACCATTTGTTGCTCTCCACATGGGAGAGAAATACACTATCTACCAATAACAGTATTTGGACACCTATGCAAATGCCGATATCTGCGGTACTGATACTCGTCACGCTCTCCATCGTTAAATATGCTGTCGGAAACAACATTGGCATCAGTCGCATGCAAGATGCCACGAAATACAGAGTTATCTCATTTTGAGAAAGGTGTAATCATCGGGTGCCGCAGAAATAACCGATCCTTAAGGGACATATCAAGCAAGCTGAATTACACAAAATCGACTGTGGCCTATGTCATTCAGAAGTGGAAGGCGAGTGGTGATTGTTGGAATATGTCCATAGTCTGCAGACCCACGAAACTGGGAGATAGAAACCGACGGGTGCTGTCCAGTGAAATTCGGAAGAACTGCACCCAACCAACGGTACACATGCACCAAGAGTTTCAACAAGCATCAGGGTGTATGGTTTCGATGAACACCATCCATAAGGAAGCTCATCTGCTTGGTTTTCATGGTCATGCTGCCACCCATAAGCCTTTGATCACCAAGTCCAACCGCACTGCTCGGTTAATGTGGTGCAAAACCAGTGGCGCAGCCAAGGGGGGGGTTTGGGGGTTAAAACACCCCCCAGAGCTAAAAAAATTACTATAATTACCGCTTATATGAATCAAAATTCCGCGTTAGCGGAATCCGCCGCTTTGTTAAATCAAATTCTATCCAACAATGTGATTCAATTAAACGGCGAGAATTCTACTTAAAACTGTGAAAGCGCATATTTCATCCTTTTAAATTTTGAATTTTTAAAAAAATGTTCTAAGGAAGCATTTACTACATAAAAGTAATCATCATGACAATCATCCACACCAATTGTATCACATAAATCACAATTTTAGAATGCTTCTTACTCTTGCATTCTTTTAAATTTCGAATTGAAAAAATAAATTCTGGGTGAGCATTTACGTTTCTTAAGTACCATCATATAAAATTTCAAGAGTCTAGCCCTAAAAGTTCTAAATATATTATGATTTAGAACATTTTTAGAACGTTTTTTGCTCATTTCACTTTTTAAAATTTTGAATTTTTTAAAAACCGTTTTGAACGAGTGTTTATATCTTAAAAGTAACCACTATGTCAAACACCAAGCATTTATACCAACTGTATCACACAAATCGCAATTTTAGAACTTTTTTGTTCTTGCAACCTTTTTCATTTCTAAATTTTAGAAAACTGTTCCGGATGATCATTTATATTTCTAGAGTAACAGCCGTGCCAAATTTCACATATCTAGCACAAACAATTCCTAATTAATTGTTTTTAGATCATTTTCAGACCGTTTTACGTCCATTTCATCCTTTTAAATTTAGAATTTCTTTAGAAATCGTTCTTAGAGAGCATTTACATCCCAAAAGTTACCACCATGCCAAATTCCAGGCTTCTATACCAACTGTATCGCAATTTTAGAACATGTTTTTGCTCCTGCTAACTGTTCTGGGCTAGCATTTAAGTCTCTAAAGTAACAACTATGCCAAATTTCATGTTTCCAGCCTATGATATAGAATCATATATATTTATTCTAAAATTTAATTTTTCTATCTTAAACTTTCTTTATGTGAATTAATGTCTGCATTCAAAATCTTTTTATTCTTTAATCTCGAAAGTAATCATTTCTTCCTAGCTAAAATTTTTCCCAGATTTTTCATTGTAACAGTAAAAGTACGTTACTTCTCTGTGGTTTCAATTCGTTATTTTAATGTACTGCAGATGACTTTAACATATGGTGTTTTGTCTTTCTTCGTATCTTGTGTTAAATGCAGGCGCCGTTTTCATAAATTGATTCCTGCATGAGATATGCAATATCAACATTTTTGTGTTCGCTGCTAACACATGTCTGGCTTTCTCAAAAAAAAAAAAAAAAAAAAAAAAACGCGAGTGCCTGGTGAGAAAATGTAGTGTTTGGCATATTTTCATTTATGTGTTGGTGAAAATGTATCTGAAAAATTAGATCAGATCTTCTCTAACTGTTAAACAAGAAGGTCGATTATTTAGAGGCGTAAAGAGGACCACCCTCGCCCTTTCCAGATGTGTTGATGTGTCCGGAAATAAAGAAAAGTTTTCACGTGATTATGCGTCTTTGATTGTACTGGTTTTTTGTTTGCTGTGGACTGTTTCCTATCAGGAGGGGAACCTAGGGTTATTTCGATGAACGTAAATGCCCCAAAAATTACGATAACTTTCATCTCCGATTTTGATAGCGAAATTCTCCATACAGCCCTAACTGCACAAATAAATGGTAATTTAGAACGTTTACTGCTCCTTTCCCCTTTTTAAATTTCGAACTTCTTAGAAACCATTTTTAGTGAGCATTTACATCTTTTTAAAGTAACCGCGAGATTAAATTTCAAATTGCTAGAATCAACAATATCGTAGAATCCGCAATTTTAGAATGTTTTTTGTTCCTACACCCCTTTGGAAATTGTTGTACCAAAAAATTGTTCGGAAATTGTTGTATAAAATATAGCCAATGTTAGAGAGGAGATGGTTACCAGAATTTTGACACCATTATTAAGGTTCCATACTTAAAAAGTAAAAACTGAACTATTATAAGATCACTCATGTGTCTTATTTTTCTGGTGCTCACCGGGGAGTTGAGGGTTATCGACGCAGAATCATCTAAGGATTGTTGGTAATAATTTTCAATGTGTCTGTAATTATCTGAGATATTAATTAAAAACCCATCTAGAAAACAACGGCATGGATCAAAACAGTGTTGCTACTTTGTGACCTCCTTTTGAAGCGCGCTTGGCACAATGCTAAGATTAAACTTTGTATAAGATCTTTGCTTTAGGTAAGACGAATCATAGTGAGAGTCAACATTTTTCATTTCCAATTGAATTCAATTATTGAAGGCAAACATTGAAAAATAATTCGTAGAATAATTCCAAGACATTAAGAGTCAGTAATTTTGAGACAACAATAGCTTATAATTCAATATGTAATTCATTTATAATGAAAAACTGTTCGATAACAAATCACTTGAATTATCATGCCTGCATATGTTTTCAGTTTTGAAAATGAATCGGAAAGTTTCGCGTTGTTCAGAATACTTTATTTTAATGCTTTAAAATTGTCTACTATTACGTGAAATATGATTGACAAGTAACTTTTCGTGTGAAACTCAGCGACTGTACTGTATATAAAATTATTTGCTGTACTGTACTCTTCCATCTTAAAGTTTGCCCCTCATCATTTTTAAACACTTTATAAATCTAATCTAGTTTTGTGTTATTTCATTGGTGCATTTTATAGTTTGTAACTCTAATGTTGTTTAAATGAATCGTAACCAACTTAATTGCGGAGAAAAGCATTATGATTCCATTAACCAGTGATTCATATAACCGGCGACCACCTTTATCAGAAACTCAAAACCCCCCCTAGAACCAAATTCTGGCTGCGCCACTGTGCAAAACACGTCGACAGTGGACCGAACAGGAGTGGAAACGCGTTCTGTGGAATGATGAATCAAAGTTCACCTTCTACTGTTCGGATGGTAGGGTCTGGGTTTGGCGTCTGCCTGGAGAACGCCTCCTGCCAAAATGCATTGTGCCCACAGTTAAGTGCGGCGGAGGGGGCATTATGGTCTAGGGATGTTTTTTCTGGTTTGGTTTGGGACCCTTAGTCCCGATTCATGGTAAACTCAACACCGGTGCCTATTGCACTATTTTGGATGACAGTGTGCTTCCTACGTTGTGGCATTTCTACGGGTTGGACCCATGTTACTTCCAGGATGACAACGCCAGCTGTCATGTTGCGAGGTCCACCATGGATTCGTATGGTGACAATGAGGTTGACCGACTGAACTGGCCTGTCCAGAGCCCAGACCTGAATCCAATCGACAACCTCTGGGACGATTTGGATCGTGGAATTAAAGGGTGTGACGACAACGCTCCAAAATCAGTGAAGGAACTTAACTTTCTTCTCCAAACCGAATGGAAAAAAATACTACTAGCTGTCATACAAGGACTTGTAGAAAGCATGCCCAGGAAGGTTGCGGCTGTAATTGCTTCTCGTGGAGACTCTACTAACTATTGAATGTGAATAAATGTTGTTGTTTTTTTCGATCACAGGTGTTCAAATACTTATTGGTACATAGTGTAGTACTTCCATCCGTAGGAAAGAGAAAAAACAATTTAGACCCGGCCGCACCACCCACTACCGAGTTCAACAAGAGGATGCATATTCGTGCAACAGTGCAAACAGGACCCATACGTTCACAAAACACACCTACTACTACTAGTATGTCAGTCTCCACCCTTAACGCGATGACTAGTATCTGACCGCTCACTTGATCTCCAGCCAGTGCCAGTCAGCTGACCAGCCGATTGATGCATGCGGGATCAATATGCTAAGCACCTCCCGTTATTGGTAGATAGTGTATTTCTCTCCCATGTGGAAAGCAACAAATGGTACAGATTACTTCATTCACTCGTTTCTTTGTTATTAAACACACTGACAGTCTTTATTATAGTTCTTTTAAAAAAACTTCACCGTTTCTTATCGCAGAAGCATTTCAATCTGTTTTCGAAGATGGTTATTCACTTAAAAAACTGCAGTCTGAAGTCTGAAAATTTGCTTTGCACAACAATAGGTTCTTTTTCTGTTTCTGTTCAGGTACAGCAAACCTTAAATACAAGCCATGGTGTAATATTATAACCAGAACTTTTATTTTCTACAAAAGAAGAACTTCTACAAAGTTTAAAACATCAAAATGTCATAGATGTACGCCGTATTACTATCCGTCGGAGTGAGCAAGTGCTTCCTACTAAGAACATCATTCTGACTTTCAATAGCTCTACTTTACCAACCAGAATTAAAGCCGCCTGACGGTACATCTTGTGAAAAATCCAAACGCTGCGCAAACTGCAAGAGTGACCATGCAACATACTCTCGCTCTTGTCCAAATTGGATCCTCGAAAAAGAAATACTTGCTCTTAAAATTACTCAGAAACTTTCTTATCCTGAAGCTCGCTAACTTGTTGAATCCAGAACTCCATCTGATGGGGTTTCTTACTCCAGTTTACTTCAGCATCAATCAAAATCCGTAAAGCACATAAGCACCCAAACTGATTTCTCTTTTCCACCAAATGATTCACCTGGGACATTATCATCTAGCACTATAGAGAAAAAACTCATGATATGCAATCTACCACAAGTGAAAGACTTATGCCTGCACTAGAACTTTGGCCACCATCATCAGAACCTGTTAAAATAGAATATCTTAATCATTGGTCACAAAAACCTTTAAGTCAATCTAAAACGCCAACCGAACATGAGTCAGAGCAAATTTCTGTTCCATTTGCAAACAAATTGCTAAAACCTGATGTTTCTCCAATTCCAAAAGAAAAAAAATGTGCTCAGAAAGAAAAACCTCATCTGAAGCCGCTTCATAGTGGAAAACTGTGAAGAAGAAAAACAAGAAATCAAGTCTTAGCCCATCTGTTGCTAATATGAAGGATTCCAAACAGCTGCGTCACTATGTGGAAGAGGCTATGGAATCAGATTCATACAGTTGTGACACGGATGCGGATGAAGAAAATACTGTTTTTGAGAAGTTTGAGTATATGTGATTTTACATTTTTTTTCAAATAAACCTGTTTTTATGCTGCATTATTTGGACATTGTATATTTTGTTTTTTAATCATTACTTTACAGTTTGTACAGATTTTAACTGAAAAGAATTTCATTGTGTTTTTAAGCATCATTCTGACTTCATTAAATGATTTTAATTAGATATATCATCACATAACTTTTTTCACCAAACTGTGTTGTTGTTTTTTCATCTAGTTCAACCAACAAGGTTTTAAATAACTTTTTAAATATAATTTTATATCCTTATTTCACTTTTCTTGGCGCAGCATGTCCCAGAAGGGACTTTGTGCCATTAAACCCTATACAATCTACCAACCTATTTACATAAATGCTTTTTTATTCAATCTCTTTCTTTCCCTCTTTCAACCGTATCGCGTCGCAGACTTTAGCCTCATCCCCCTCACGACGTCACTCCTTTGTGGAGCACGCTTCAGGGCTTTCCGACTTGTCTCAGAAAGCGGGCCCACGTACGCACACGTCACGGCAGGACGGCCATTCGATATCTACCTCTGCGTTAATCACAGCGAAATTTTCGTTATTGAGCAGTTTTATAGCTTTTTCCTGAGCTAACTGTCCGAATAATCACTTATTCAAAGTCCTGGATAATCACTTCGAGTTCCTAGGGAGATAATTCGGGAGACAATTCTTGTCTCTAGGTAATTAGCCTCGCTCGGCCAATTCTCTCGTGCCCGAAGGAAAAATAGTTTTTCCTTCTTCACTTTACTCTTCTCAAATCCAGAATGCCTCACTCCCTCTTCTTTCCATTTCCAAATCCCCTTCTCGAGGGTGGGAAAGAAAAAGGGCTGGTCTCCGCTAAGACCAGCCCATAAGGGGGAGCTGACGCATATCCATCTTGTTGCCCAAAATAACCGCCATATTGTAACCCAGCTCAGCATTAGGAAACCGCCCGAGCAGTGTTTGCCGTCCCTGTCACAGTCACTCGCCGTCCACTACTGCGATAAGCTAACCGGTTTTAGCTTGGTTTTTGGTCCGTTGGGTTATTAAATGGCGATATGATCCAGCCTGTAATATACGAGCTCTAATCTCCGCTGCTCCCGACCCCAATCGTGACATTAAGAAAGGGTAGCTGACGTCTTTGTTGGTTCTATTTCTGTTGGTTAGCTAGAAAAACCTGTTTGTTCTGTATGACTCCTACTGTACACATGAGATGAGGCGATTTGATTGGTCTACGTTAAACTGGTCTATAATATGACTGGCCTACGTCGCCATGACGATTCCTGCAATGATCGTTATGACAAAAATGTAGTGGTAGATTGGTTGATGGAACTGTTTGTTTGTAAACATGCCCTTTTCTTATAGCTCCGACCCTTATTGGATCACTACTCTTTTCTGCCGGCGCCATGCGTAAATGAGATAATGTCTGGCGAAATTTGCGTGAAGGAGGTTGTTAGAGGATTAATCACTGCCAAAACCTGGCTCTTCCTAATCTATCCTATAAAAATCTGTAGTCAGCCTTGTCGCTAAGCAAAGATTAATGAGTCGTTTCAAGTACACCGCTTGCATCTGGGAGTTCTTATAGCCGTGGGAAGGTTTCATACGAAGTTTTTAGCTGGGGTGTTGAGTTTTATAATGAAGACATCACACAAGAAGTTAAACAGAATTTTCGAGATCGGTCTGATGTAACCTGACCCACGCAGGAATTTAGTTCAGACTGAAGTATGACACCTTATATTTTGGCATTAAATGGATTGCGAAACTGGGAAAATTTTTGCAAATGCACCGGTAATTATCGGTAACAACTTTTTTGTTATTAAAAAAAAATCCGATTTCCCTCTAATCCTATTCGTGCAAAACCGCAATTTTTTAGCATCATTTGTTCGTCCTTTTTAATGACTTTTTTTTATTTTAACGAAGTTATGACGCCCTCGATATTCAGAAAGTCTTTGTCTAGGTTCTAATAAAAAGTAAAAGTTTTAAAAAAAGTTTTGTTTTTGTACAACCAAAAGATACCGAATGGACCCTATTCCTACTGACGTCAGAGTCACATGCTTTGGGGAAACATTGCTGACATTGTAGTCCTTAATTATGCAACAACTCGTTTGCAATTCAAGCCTGCATGTCATAGAGCAGCAACGGACAAGATTTTCAAAATGTTGAGTCACGTGCTTTGGAGAAACATTTCGGAAATCGTAGCCTCAAACCCAAACGGAGAATAGGGTTCATTGTGGAATTTGGAATTTTTACCTTTTTCTGACACTAAAGACAAAAAGGGAGCATTCACGGACCGCAATCTGAGTTACGTAAGGTAACACATGAGTAACCCGAAGCGTTCAGAGACCGATATCACGTGATTTTATGTGGGTTATACTCGTCGCATTCAGGGCCGGGAATTACCCAGACTTCTGGTAACCCACATTATCTACAGAATTTTGTTGGGTAAATTGATCACGTGGTTGGGGAACATGGTTTGTTTGTTCGCTTTATAGATAACTGCAACTGTTAACTGTCGTTCTTTATGACTCCTACTGTACACTTGAGTTCTGACCATTTGATTGGTCTACGTTTAACAGGTCCATGATATAACTGGTCAACGTACCAAGACGATTCCTGCCCTGATCGCTATGATAAAAAGGTAGTGGTAGATTGGTTGACGGAAGTGTTTGTTTGTAAATATGCCCACAACTTTACCCAAAAGTATTCACAGCCGTTTTATCCCAACTTCACTCTGAGAAACTCTTATGACGTCATAAGCTAATAATACGAGTAACTCGTGTTTCGGTCGCTGAACATGCTCAAAGATGGTTTAGTGCATACAAATGTATGCGGTTTGTTTTTTCCAAAACGCTATAGCTATAATAAAAGTGTACCACGGCACGGTGGAAACATATAGCATTCTCTCGCTGTATGTTCTGCCCAAGAAAAACTGTTACAGATTTAAACCAATTTTTAAAAAAATAATAATAATAAAATGAGAGTATACAGATATTTGAAATTTCTTTAAATTTTGAAAAGACTCGTTTACACAAATAGAAATTATTTGATAAAATCTATACTTCTTTATTATTGCTATTATTTGCGACTGCTCGAAAAAAAAATTATAACCAGGGCGATGAACAAATTATTTTATCCACACTTGAAGATTTAAAATAAATTAATAGATAAATATAGTCATGAATATTTAATTATCGCTATCTGGCATCAGTTATTCAACTGTAACATAAATAGTAAGTAACAATCGTCCAAATTCAAAATTGTCAGCTACAAAATTTGCCGTTAAAATTTAAAAATATATATAATAGTATAAATTAGTTTTTTGAAACGTTATTGGGTCCCTAGACAAAAATGAATGACACAGAAGAGAAATATCCCCAGGTAAAATTTGCATATTCTATTTATTAAGTTCACCATAATTATCTCAATCTATTAACTTATCTATAATAACCTAATCTATAATCTATAAAATTATATTAATCTATATACATATATTGGTTGCTACGACTCTCATTTCATAGCGGATTTTCTTCTTTTCTTTCTATCTTTTTTCTTTTTTTTTTCGATAAACGATATGTTTTTGGGGCACAGGTACTTCTCTATTATCCCGTCGACCACTTTTCACAACAAAAAACTATCGCCAAACTGTAAGATTAAACACCAAAAATGCAGTCCCATTTACTTTATGTCAGAAGCAATATAAAGTTTGTTATGTCATCCAGTGATTTTTAATTCGACATTTGCGTGTATTTTTCATTATATTTTACTGATTTATTATTTATTCATTAATTAAAATAACAATTGTGTCCTTAAATTCTTATATTTTATTTATTTATTTATTTTGATATTCCAATGGCAACGTTCTCCCGTTTATTTGGCGTTACAGTTTGGTGATAGTTTTTTGTTATGAAAAGTGGTCGACGGAATAATAGAGAAGTACCGGGGCACATTTACTGTCGTATTTTAAGTTTTTGTTATAATCATTTGATTAGTGAATATTTTAGATTTATAGTGTTTCTATCGGTACTTTTATGTTAGCCGGGCGCAAATGATAAATCGCCATCGCCAAATATTGTTCCCTTGGCGTCATTAGCATTGTATTCATTTGATTTAAAATATAAACCGTTCACTCCTTTCATTCAGTATGCATAACTTTCATTTAAAATACATATATTACATACATTTAAAATACATGTATTTCACTCATTTTATTTAAGATACAAATAAATAAAAAATAATAAGAAAAAATGATATCGTAAAGCGAAACATTATATTTCAGTTTCAAAGCATAGTTTCTAATTTACTCATGCGCGAAAGATAAAAGTTGGGTTAAATCCTAAAAAGAGGTCACATCGGTTTTTGGCGATTTTTCTGACCTGCGCTAAGTAGCCACGTGTGCCAAGCTAAAAAGCGTTAACCTAAAAAGGGATTTTTTTTTTTTTTTTTTTTTTTTTTTTTTTTTTTTTTTTTTTTTTTTACTTTCCCAGATCACATGCGGTACAGCAGATGATTTAGTAACTAGAGGGCACTTAGCTCTATAATAATTGTGGAGCTCAGTGCTAGAGGGTTCTAACCTTGAGCTCTGCAATAATACGGAGGGCTATATCTTCCTATTCTGATGCATTGAATCCAGCGGTCCGCTCATCAATACCAAAGAATTTCCGAGGAAAATTTTTGAGAAAGCGCAGATTTCGTCCCATCAGAGAAGTATTTTCAAATTGGATTATCCTTTAAAATATGACAAAGTTGCTACAATTTTCACTGATATATATTTTTATATTGAAAAACTACAGATTTCATTTAGATTCATCGCAAATATTTAATTTTATATTAGGTAAAAATGAAATTTTATGTAAGCTCAAAAATAAATAAATAAATAAATAAATAAATAAATAAATAAATAAAATAAAAATAAATAAATAAAAATAAATAAATAAAAATAAATAAATAAATAAATTTTTTTTTAAGTATTACTCATAAAAATATGAAAAAATAAGAGGTGGAAATAAGCAAAAGTGATAAAAAGTATGCGGAAATGTTTGAAAAATGCCTGTAATATCACAAAAAATGCAGGATTCATTGCTTGCGTGCATTGAAAGTGTGATGCGGTTGCGGTAGAAAGTGGACCGGTGAGTTAGCCCTCAGTGCTCAACACTTTCCACGAAGTAAAAATTGGATGATTCGAATTATGATTTGTCAACAACTTTCAGATAAAATAATTGCCTCATCTCAATCTTTTAAAGTTCGTCATTAAATTATTAGAAATACTCCTATTGTTCCCATACCGAATGGCCCATGGAACTAGTAATAGAACTGGAAGTAAGATAAGGGTGTTCTACACAGGATGTTGCCTGTTTGCCACCGGATTTTTTTTTTTTTTAATTTAGTACTTGCTACCGAAACTATTTCCAAGAAGGTCTAGCGGCATGGGTACAAGACTTCAGTCTCAGGACTGATTTCAGTCTTGGAGAGATTTTGGACTGATAATAAATTCTACTTTATATACTTAAATAATAGCAATTTTACTATCAAGAAGTTTGAATCACTATATTTTATTGTAAGAGATCAATTTTTAGCCATAATGCAAGACATAGAAATCTTCTAGTCCATTTCCATTTGGTTATTCTTATACTCGGAAAAGTTTTCAGTCTTGGCTTTGATGGACTTCTTGCACCCATGTCTAGCGGTAAGATTGCGAGCAGCGCAAGTCAATAGCGCGAGCAGTTCACCGGTATAACCTTCCTGTCAGCCCCAGCACGTTTCAGAGATAAACCGGCTTGTCATTCACCTTCTGGTTTCTTTTTTATTCTATGGACATGGGAAAGAATTCTGCACTGTGATTGCTAATGGTATAGGCCAACATCACGTGGTTCATGGGATGTTTACTACGCACGCGAAACGTTTAGGGGCGCCAAATACATGTAGCATAAAAAACTCGATAGCCTTTAAACAGGAGGAACAATATTTTGAATAACGGTGTATGTACGTAATAATATAAGGCGAGGCCATTTGCCTAAAACGAGTGAAGCCAATCACGAGTAGGGCTGCAATCCCACACCAAATTTGAAGTATGACCAAGGCTTATCAATAGCGGTAGTCTATAATCCTCCGTAGTCGGGTTATCTTCACTAATCGAGTTACATGGCCCCAACAGTCTTTACTAATCGGGTTACACAGATGGTGGTGTATATAAGCGTCGTCAGTATGTCTAATTATTTTAATTTTACAACGTGCATACGACGTATATGCATACATTTATAGAAGCACGGAGTATTTTTAAATATTAACAGAATAAAAAAACCCATTAATGTAGACCATAAGAAAAATAAATTATTCGAATGTATTGTAAATAATTCGGTAATGTAACAGTAAAAGTGTTACAATTTATCGAAAACTATCCTTATGAATCGTATACAATTGAACTGCGTATCACTCTATACCACTAGTGTCGTCTCTTTATTAAAATAAACCATCTGGTTAATTTTTTTCTCCGTATAAACAATTTCATTTGATAATACTAATACTATATGTTTCTTCTTCAAAAATATAGCCAACTAATCAAGATTATCTCAGTTATTATGTGTATCAAAATGAATGGAAGCCTACGAGACCTATTGGGCCCATTGGAGCCATGTCAAGCAGTCCTGGACCAGCAATTGTTAATTTACCAACGACTATAGGTAATTAAAAAAATAAATCAAATATCTTATATCTGATCTAGAGATACTAATCTTCAAATCAGTTTTTCACAATCGACATGTAATCAAAGGTGCCGTAAAAATTTCAGTAAAGTTCTATCAAAATTTTACGATTTAACATCGTTACTAACTTCAAAGTGTCCAAACTTTGCAATTTATATGCCACAAGGTTTATTGTCACAATTTTGCATTTCTTTCAAATTCGTTTTAGTGTTTGAATACTCTTAATATGTCTGTACGAGCAGTGTTGAATTCAGACATTTTTTTATGGGAGAGAATTTTGAAGGGGTGGGGGGACTGTTAGACCATTACTAAATTCAAAATCTCGAATTTTCCAGTGGGGGTAGGGCATTTCGATGCTCCGGAAGAACTCGCAAGCATTAAGAAAATTACTTACCTAAATAGAGTCTGTCCAATAATCCGATAATTGTGTGACAAACAATAAATAATAATAAATAAATGTTTTTTAACGTTGAATGCATTTATTACAAAGCGATTCATTTAAGAACGCGTGTCTGATCAAATTAACTGCCTTAGCTTAGCAATATTTTCAAAAGAGCAAAAAACTTTCAGAATCATTTTTGCCGCTGCGATTATTGCTAGCAAGCCAGTAACAGCCATTTCACCACATAATTCTCTGTTTTTCTATTTCAGAAATAAATACACAAAAAATCGCGTTGAGTTGCTTAAAATTTCACTTCTAAAATTAAAACCGGACTTCATTGATTCATAAGCAAATGACTCCAATTGTATTTTCTGATTTCATTCTCTGTATGCGAAAAAAGTGGGTATTGCTCACCAGTGTTTTCAGAACGATAAAAATCACAATCAATTCAATTCTTTTTCAAGCGTTTTGTTCACGTTAGAAATGAAATTATAAATGGCGATAACTCCAAAAACATTTTAGAAGATAGTTTATCTCTCCAAAATTAATTATTTTAACGATTTTTCTAAAAACTTTTATGTAGAATAAAGTATTTTATTCAGTTATTTCCTGTTTGTATGTGAAATGCACTTTTGAGGGGTCTCTGGCAATGCTTGGGCTATGCACTGCAGAAGGCATCTGGCCCATCCCAAGCGACCGTCTAGACGGGCGAAGATCGGCTAATTTACGTAGTATAGATTAAACAAGTTGCTTCTCGGTGTATGCTCGGTGTATTAAATGGTGCAAATATAAAACAATTTTTTTGTGCATTTGACACATTCACAATTATTTCATTAAGATATGACACTCTAATGATATTTTAAAAATGTAAATAAAGGTTGTCATAAAATGCTTTTGAAAATTTTGCTTTTCTCGCCGAATTTAACCTTTCCGTTTATTTATCGCGCCAAAAGCCCTTATAACTATATGAATTACCCCTTTTTCTTTCACGGCAAACATCTTTAAACGCTGCATACTATTTCGGTTGTGATATTTAAGCAATGTTCGCTTATATTGCCCCTCTAAATGCCATTCGTTATATATAAAATTTAATTTCATGGCCATTTTCACGTATTCAGTTGTGAACTAAAATCTGTCTCTTGGACGAACGATATGGCAGGTAAAGAAACTGTTTGCAGAGAGAAAAAAAAAAGAAATACAAATTATACAAATAAAGAAATCAAAATATATGGATTTGATGTATTCGTAATTTGATTACATATTATTTTCAGCACTACATGATTAAGGCTGCTTGCCATTTTGCTATGATATTTATCACTCATGGTTAGGGTTTAAACCATTATGATTAGGATTTAATTTGGACTACCAGTCGTTGTGCTATAATTGGTATATTATCATACTTTGGCAATTTATCGCGGGTGCTATAATATTAAGGAAGTACCGACAATATTATATCCATCACATAATTACTTATGTGACACTGTAAGATAACAATAAATGTTAAACATGTTATTTTCCATTGAAGACAAGCTGTAGTGAAACGCAATAACGCATGCATTAGTTTCGTTCAGCTTTAAACCGTTCGCTATCAGCTCACGGTGCGATATTTATTGATTCTAGTTAACCAAAATTATTTTCAAATTTCTCTCTGTTAAAATCAGTGTTTTATTCAAATAAATTATCTAATTAAGCTCATTTCGACGAAATATATGAAAATTTGGAAATTATAAAATATACATGACATTTTCTAGGAAATCATTTAATTTAATTAGAAACTGATTAATTTGAGAGATTAGAAGTAAAATTATTTTATACTAACTATGGATCATTCGATTAGATAAACTATTATTTACAGCTTTAAGCCAGATAATGAATCAGTTAATGTAATAACTTAATAATTACGTATTGATAATAAGGAGATTTTGTTAACGTTATGGAAATTTAATTGGAGAATTATTTTTCAAATTTTATAAGAAGAAATTATTAAAAAACAAGAAAGAAGAGTCATACGTCAAGCATAGAATATAAATCACTTTATAACGCTTCAACTACGTTGGAAAGTGTTAAAAAATGCACTCAGAATTAAAATTTCAAAATAATAATGTTAGACTTTAAAAAAAAAAGAAAAAAAAAATTAAAACAACTCATAAAACCAGGGAAGCAAGATATAAGCAGACAAAGTAAGATTTATCGAAAATCTAAGTTTTAAGCTATTTAATGAAATCGCAAATTGAGTTTGATATCTCTTAGTAATATTACTTTTTTATTTTAAAAATGAAAAAATATAAAAATTACAAAGTTTTTTGCTACATTACACTGTAAAAAAAAAAAATCCTGAAAAAAAAAAAACGAAAATTGTACTGGCAATCGAGACGCCAGTACTACTTCTGTATTTTAACGGGGAAAAAAAATCCGTAAATTCCAGGAAATTTTCCGTGATTTCTGAAATATCCGTTTTTAAATTTCCGTTTTATAACAGATATCTTCCGTATTTTTTTAGATATTTTTATGCCACTAAAACAAATGTTATAGGACTAAAAAAAAGTTATTGCTCAAGGAACGTTTTATAAGGGACAGATACACTTCTCATTTTTTTTCTATGCGAGTTTTCAATAAATAACCAACACTTGCCACGAAGAGAATCGAACCTGAAATCTTCCGTTTAGTAAACTGACGGGCTCGACCACTACGCTATGACTGGACACGGCAATTTCTCAAATGCTGTTATTTATTTTAGATGCTTTTAATGATGCAAAAACTTGAAGGTTTCATGGTTAGATGGATTTTTTCAGAGTTCGAGTATTTTTAATATTTTCTTTTTAATATTTTCTTTTCATAATTTTCAATATTTTCTTCATTATTTGATGCTTTATAACAGATAAATTTTAACTTTTTATGTATTATATTCGTGAAACATTGTATTAAAAGTAATGATTGCTTATTTTTGCAATAGTACATATACTTTTTAAAATTATTTGTCTGTTGATTTATCTATCAATTCCAGAAAAAAACATTAATTATCTTAAGCAGACGTATTTATTACATGCTATTAAAGTAAATTTTCTTTATCTCTTATTTTTAAAACTTATGTGAATAAACAATTTTATAATAAAAATTATTATATTTAATCTTTGCTGAGAGCTTTTGTGTACGGTTCTGTTAAACTGAATAATTTTTAAAAAATCAAAACAAAAAAATAGATTTTTAGAGAAAATTTTGAAATTAGTGACCTTAAGATAGGTAAGGTTAAATTTAAACTTAATAATTTAGTTTAATTTATAAAATTATAAATTAACGAAATAAATTATAAACTTTATAAACTTATAAACTTCATTTTTATGAAAGGAAACAAAAAGTTATTATTTTTTATAAATTTAAAGAAAAATTATGAACTTCGTAAAATTATAATTTATAAAATAGTTTAATTCACAAATTTATAAGACAAATCAGTTTAGTTTAATACCTGCATACCGATAATTTGCAAATATATTATTTTAGGAAATCTTAAAAATATTAAAAGAAAAAAATAGATTTTTAGAGAAAATTTTGAAATTAATGACCTTGGGATGGATATGTTTAAATTTGGACTTATTAATTTAATCTAAATTAATTTAGTTTAATTTATAAAATTATAAACTAACTAAATATATTATAAACTTTATAAAATTATAATCTTCATTTTTATAAAAGTAAAGAAAAAATTATTAATTATTTTTATAAATTTAAAGAAAAAAATATAAACTTTGTAAAATTATAATTTATAAAATAATAAATTTTAGTTTAATTCACAAATTTATAAGACAAATCAGTTTTGTTCAATACCAATATACGTACCGATAATTTGCAAAGATATTATTGTATGAAACCTTTATTAACCTAATATTGCCTCACATTAGTAAAATAAAATTTTAAAAAGTCAGTGAAAAAATTCATAATTTGAAGCACTATAAAGAAAAAAAAATCAGATTTTGAAATTTTTTTCTGTAATTTATATAAATAAAATAAATTTCGAAAGATTTCACTAAAAAAATAAAAAAAATACCACTATTATTTTCACAAAAAATTACTGTTCAGACACGTGCCCAGTTAAAATGAGCTCCAGGATTAGCTTGAGTCTAATGACAGAAATTAAGCCCACTTGTAGGACCGGTCCAGGCCTGGATCCTTGAAGAACTCTAGTAAATACCACAATCTTAATTCGCATTTCAAACAAGGCGATATCTGTATGCAAACCTATGAACGTCATTTACGGAAATGACACTGTTTTGGAAGAAATACAGACGATGTACTGTTTTGAAAAAAAGTACGGAAAAAATCCATTAAATTTACGGGAAACTTTCTGCATATTTACGGATTTGAAATCTCCTTTACTGAACTAATGTCATTTACGGAAATTGTACTGTTGTTTTGGAAAAATGAAACTTCTCCGTAAAATTTTACGGAAAATCTCTTGTATTTTCACGGATTTTTTTTTTCAGTGTAAATATGAAATAACTGCTGAGATGTGGAGAATTTATGCGCATAAGTTTGATAAAATAAAGTTTGTATCTTATTCAGAAGCATCCATAATGTGACACAGTTTTTTATTCCAATTCAGAATATAAAACTATGTTTGAATATAGATGATATTCATTCGCAACTAAAAAGTACGAACTTTACACTAACCTACACTGTAAAAAATGACCAATGTTTCTTATTTTATGAAAATATACTATAACCACGAACGAAAATATAATATAATCATCTGAGATATCCGACCTTCCGAATAGCGTGTTCCATTGTCTTTTGAATCCCTAGAAACCAACACATTTTCAAAATTTAAAGAATTATTTATAAAAACAAAGTATTTTTAGCTGCCCGTATTTTTCAGAAACGTTTCCGTGGGGTTTTTATACTGTATTAATTAGTGTCCTCAGCCTTGAATACCTGTTTTTCGAATGCTATCCATTCTCAAGTAAACATTTTCATGCTCAAAAAATATGTTTAACAGACAAACATGCAAAATTAACAGCGTTAATAATAACATTAAAATTAAGATTATTTCTTTACTCTCTCATGTATAAATTAACATTATTAGGTAAGGTTTAATTAAAATATGCGGCTGAAAAAGTTTACTTGAGAATGGATGACATTCGAAAAACAGTTATTCCAGGCTGAGGACACTAATTAATACACTATAAAAACCCCTCGGAAACGTTTTTGAAAAATACGGGCAGCGAAAAATACTTTGTTTTTATAAATAATTCTTTAAATTTTGGAAATATGTTGGTTTCTGGGAATTCAAAAGACACTGGAACACGCTATTTGGAATTTCGGATAACTCAGAAGATTATATTATATTTTCGTTCGTGGTTATAGTATATTTTCATAAAATAAGAAACATCGGTCATTTTTTACAGTGTATGAGCCATACAACATTGTATTTATATCAAAACCATTTGCAATGTACGTCGGACTACTGTTAAGCTGTATCAGTTTTAAAAAATAAAATAAATTACGGTGGGATGAATTTTGAAAAAACGACTTTCGGTCAAATAGAATCAGTAAATATCCCACCGAGCAGCGCAGCAAAAATCCCTTGCGGTGGGATATTCATATTCCATATTCTAGAATTTTTAAATATAAAATCTAATGCGTGTGAAAAAAATTGATGTGCAAGTTCTAAAAAGATAAACGCAAATCTGATTAAAAGAAGAAGAAAAAAAAAAACATCATTTGGCACTGGAAAAAATCTGAACCGTTGGGAACGAAGAGACAGTTTAACACCATTAACCCTACACTGTAAAAAAAATTTCATGAAAATAACGGAAATTGCACTGGCAATCGAGACGCCAGTACTATTTCCGTATTTTAACGGAAAAAAAATTCCGTAAATTCCAGGAAATTTTCCGTGATTTCTGAATTATCCGTTTTTAAATTTCCGTTTTATAACAGATATCTTCCGTATTTTTTAGAAATTTTTATGTCGTTAAAATAAATTTTATAGGACCAAAAAAAAAAAAAAAGTTATCTCTCAAGGAACATTTTATAAGGGATAGATACGTTTCTTTTTTTTCCCCGTTCATTTATGAGCGAATTTTTGATAAATAACCACCGCTTCCCCCGATGAGTATCGAACCCAAGACCCTCCGTTTACTAGACGAGCGCGCCAGACCACTACACTACGGCTGGACATGTCGCTTACTCAAATGATGTTACTTAGTTGAGATGCTTTTAATGATGCAATAAGTTGGAGTTCTTATTGTTAGATGAATATTTTCAGAGATCCAATGTTTTTAATATTTTTTTTTTCAAAATTGTTCTATATTTTGCTTTATTATTTGATGCTTTATAATAGATAAATTAAAAAAATTTATGCATTATATGCGTAAAATATTGTATTAACAGTAATGATTGTTTCTTTTTGCAATAGTACATATACTTTTTAAAATAATTTGTGTGTTGATTTATTTATCAATTCCAGTAAAAACAATAATTTTCTTAAGCAGACGTATTTATTACATTCTATTAAAGTAAATTTTCTTTATCTCTTAGTTTAAAAACTTATGTGAATAAACAAATTTATAATAAATTAAATTATTATATTTAAGCTTTGCTGCGAGCTTTTGTGCATGGTTCTATTAAAACGAATAATTTTTTAAATATCAAACCGAAAAAATAGATTTTTAGAGAAAATTTTGAAATTAATAACTTTAGGATAGGTAAGTTTAAATTTGGACTTAATAATTTAGTTTAATTTATAAAAATTATAAACTTTTATAAAAATGAAGTTTATAATTTTATAAAGTAAACAAAAAGTTATTAATTATATTTTATAAATTTAAAGAGAAAATTATGAATTTTGTAAAATTATCATTTATAAAATAATAAATTTTAATTTAATTCACAAGAATATAACACAAATAAGTTTAGTTTAATACCCACATACCGATAATTTGCAAAGATATTATTTTATGAAACCTTAAAAATATTAAAATAAAAAAATAGATTGTTAGAGAAAATTTTGAAATTAATGACCTTGGGATAGGTAAGTTTAAATTTGGACTTATTAATTTAGTTTAATTTATAAAATTATAAACTAACGAAATAAATTATAAACTTTATAAAATCATAAACTTCATTTTTATGAAACTAAAGAAAAAATTATTAATTACTTTTATAAATTTAAAGAAAAAATATAAACTTTGTAAAAAATCATAATTTATAAAATAACAAATTTTAGTTTAATTCACAAATTTATAAGACAAATCAGTTTTGTTCAATACAATATACATATCGATAATTTGCAAAGATAATATTTTATGAAACCTTTAATAACCTAATATTGCCTCACGTTAATAAAGTTAAAATAAAATTTTAAAACGCCTGTGAAAAAATTCGCAATTTAAAGCACTATAAAGAAAAAAAAAAGTAGATTAAAAAATATATTTTTCTGTAATTTATGAAAATAAAATAAATTTCTAAAGATTTCACTAAAAAATAAAAAATAAAAATATCACTCTTATTTTCACAAAAAATTACCGCCCAGACACAGCCCCGGTTAGAATGAGTTCCAGGATTGGTCCGAGTCTAATGACAAAAAAAAATAGGCCCACGGGTAGGACTGGTTCAGACCTGGATCCTAGAAGAACTCCAGTAAATACAACAATCTTAATTCGCATTTCAAACAAGGCGATTTCTGTACGCAAACATCTGAACGTCATTTACTGAAATGGCATTGTTTTGAAAGAAATACGGACATTGTACAGTTTTGTAAGAAATACTGAAAAATCCATTAAATTTACGGAAAATTTTCTGCATATTTACGGATTTGAAATCTTCTTTACGGAACTAATGTCATTTACGGAAATTGTACTGTTGTTTTGGAAAAATGAAACTTCACCGTAATCTCTTGTATTTTCACGGATTTTTTTTAGAGTGTAGGACATCCACATCAATTTTACTCAACCTTCATAAAAACATTTTACACCAGAATTTTTATTTATAACTATTTAAATTATTTATTTCTTTTAGATCTCTGTGGTTTATGATATTTACATGGCTCCTTTAAGATGTGATACACAAATACTCATATACAGGGAGTAGAGTTGCTTGCAACTGGGGAATCCCCTGTTTACTGTCTGTGGTTTATATTTAACATATTTTATGAAATAAATTCTGGTTTGAACAGTCATTTTGAATGTACCTGTCGGGTCCGTTGGACCCGTCTGGAAGGCAAAGGGTTAAAATGCATTTCAAAGAATTGGCGCCAATGTATCTAAATTCTTTCGTGTAACGTTAAAAAATGTTTCATAATCTAAGTGTGGCCCATGCTTTTTTCTTCCTTCATTTAAACTAAGGTTTATTTGTTGCTCCCTGTATTGTGTATGATTTTTACTGACTTCGATGCCTCTATGAATAAATATTTTAGGAATGCTTTAAGACCAATGCGAAAAATAACTAAACACAAAACTTTATTCTCCTGTCAGGTGAAGAGATGCATGATCCAACTCGACCAAAAGCACCAGGCTATAAGATTGGACAACGGTAAATCTTACTTTTAAACTTACTTTATATTTACTTTCATAAATACATTTTGAATGTAACTGTTTTATATCAATAAAACATCTTTTTCCGGTTTTTCAAACGGAAATTTCGTATACTGTAACTGTAAATGATTTAGCAACTAAATTGTAAGGTTTTTAAGAAGATGGTAGACGTCCAATTGAATATTTGTAACATTTTCCAACACAGTTGAAATGTGTCTGACTTCGGTTTGTCTGTCTGTCCGTCTGTCGCTTAAATATACTCTGATTGCCATGTAGTTGATGTTACTGATGTTTACTATGGTATGTTCGGTATTGAAAATGAAGTGTGTAGCATTTATAGTGCATTTACAGGGACACTCAAAAGAATTCCGTTAGATTACGGTCTATGGTGAAAAATCGTTTGCAGTGTATTTTAATGATGTCACACTATTTCATATTGAAATTGATATATATCACTAAGGTGCACTAGAAGAGGCTAACTATAAAATATGGTGGGCATAGTATTGATCGTTCATTTACAGGGACACACAAAAAGATTAAGTTACGGTACTGTCTAAGAACAATAATTGCTGGAAGTGCGTTTTCAGTTGTGGTACGCGTTTTTAAATTTAACTAATTTTTTGTATTTTACTTGGTGTGTATAAATGTTATAGATCATATACAGGGCATCACAAACTATATCTAATAACTTTTGGTTTATTGACGGAAATTGCAGAATAGGAATTTTCAACTGTGCTATGTGTTTGCTAACTGAACTAAACTTTAGCATACTATGTAGTATACATACAAATCTATAGATTATATACAGGGCTGCACAAAAGAATTCGGATATTTTTCCGGCTATTGATGGTAATTGCTGAAATTGTGTTTTCAAATTTGTTATGCCTTTTCCATTGCTTAACTGGAACTTCATGCACTTTTCCTGTTGCATTAGGCCTTTTTATTTAATTGGCAATTTTACCACTATCTAATGTTTTTTTTTTTTTTTTTTTTTTTTTTGGCGTAGGATAGCTGAGGCCGATCCCTAACATTGTTAGGTTTTACTTTTTCGATTTTGGTTCCAGTTTTTTATATAACGGTACTTTCACTTTCAGAACCGGTTCCAACGGGCTCTGAAATTGAAAATGTCCGCTTATAAAACTGTAGCCAAAATAAAAAAAGTAAAAACTAACAACATTAAGGATCGACCTCAGTTATCCTGTGAAAAAAAAAAACCTTTAAAAATATTAAAACGCGAGCGAGAAATCTGTCAAGAACCTTCCCATAGACTTAACATTAGTGTTTGAATTTCTACGATGACTAGCTTAGGCTCTTAAAGCAATTAAACGCTTTTGTCTATCTTTATCTCTGCTAATAATTAAGGGTGTATTGTCCATTCCATCTTTCTGTAGTATTAATAATACTTGTAAAAATTTCTTTAAATTAAATTAATTTTAAATTAATTTACATGTTTATAACAATTTATTTTTAATTACTAACATTTTAAAACATGTTAACTTTTATTTAATAAGTTTGTAGTATTATTCCCGATTTTTTATGCAATTATTCATATAATAATTATGCACATGCAACTGTATGTTTGTCTTATGAATTATGAAAACAAATTGGAAGCATTTTTCCATACTGACATAGAAGAGGTACTGCATATAACGCGTTGGCGTTATTTTTTCATCGAATGTTGTCTCGAGAGGAATATATCAACCAGGAGGAATCGTGAAAAAAGTGATTTAAATCAGAGTAAACTAGTAAATTGTTCTGAGCGGAGGGTTTTTTCATTCCCATTCTGCACAAAAACAGGATTCAAACCCTGAAAATTAAAAAAATTCTTCCCATTAAATAATATTATACTTATGGTAGCAGGGAGCATGACCTGGCCAATGCAAGGGCATGCGGGGCAGCTGCGCCGGGCCCCCATCTGAGAGGAGCCCCAATGGACGTAATCAGAATTTTCATTAAGAGGTGTCAAATGGTTGAAATTGGCCAAAAGTGATCAAAATTAACTTACATTTTCAAAGATTTACGAAAAAAGTGTGGTCCTCCCCGTCCCCAAGAGTAACTAAAAGACCCGTATTTACACTTCAAAGGCTCACATGGGACCTTATTACTATACAAATATATATATATATATATATATATATATATACCTTTGAATTAAAAAACAATAGTATAAATGATAGGTAAGTATAAAGTGTATACAGAATACTATATAGTATTCTATCAAAAGTTGTGACCATCTTTCTTGTGATAATACCCTGTATACAGATGTGGAATAGTACCTGGAACGAAATGTATGTGTACGTACATACCATAGGTATGAGGTTTAGTACTAATCACTTCAACTCATATTAATTCACGAACAATTTCTATGAATTGACAGAAGCATATCCCCCCCCCCCTTAGAATTATGCTCGCCTCGGGGAACCAAGATAGTCTAAGTCGGGCCCCGGCAGGAAGCCCTATTTCATCGAGAGCCACGGAGATTTTCCCCCTTTAGTTCCCCTCCCATCTGCGTTACTGATCCTGAAAAGCATTTTTTTTAAAAATAGATTCAATATTTTAATATGTTTTAGTAATCTTTATGTATCGTGTTGATCAGTTAAATGAGTTATTTAAAAATACAGCTGTCATAATTTTTGAAAGACAAAAAGAAAGAAAGAAAAATAAAAGAAGAATCACCTTAGTATTTATACAGAATTTTTGCTAAAACAAAATCGATATTTAATAATATTTTCTCTCTGAAGTATAACATATTCGTTATTTGTTTCTCCAAATTTGTATAAACCAAAATAAAAGGACATCTTCAGTTTCATAATCTTTTCAAGTTAACTTTTCTTTTTAGACTCAGATTTGCATTACATTTCCTTGCATTTAGTATGTTTTCTTTACTTTTGAGTAATTTTGAAACCCGAACTTCGGATATTTCGAATTTTCTTTTTACAAGTTCTAATTGTGAGTAGTACTTGTTTACTTTTGCATATTCAAGGACGTTTTATTTTTTATTTTTTTTCCTCTTAAAATGAGATCATTTCATTTGCAAAAACGCTCGAGAAAATGATGTAAAGACGCGGGTTTTAAAAATCACTCGACCGGATGCGATCCTGGAATCAAGAGCCTTGGTACAGGTGAGTTCTATGTAACATTTATCCGCTCGACGCAGAGTGTTGTTAATCTCAGTCTGTGTTAATTCCTGCTATTACAAATTAAGCGGTCACGACTATAAATTCATCAAAAGCTTTCTCTTTTTTTTTTCCCCTTGTTCTTTTTAAAATACTGCAACTTCCGGATTATAATCCGAAGCGCTGCATTTAATGCGCCTCTTTTATCGAGAGAAAAGAAAACAAGAACGAAAAATCATGCGTCAAGCATAGATTATTCAATACTTTCCAACACTTCCAAAATATTTTTACAAATCTTTACAGTTTAATAAAGTGAAAGATGATTTCTAAATAAACAATTTGGAAAATGCATAACATATTTAAAACTCAATTTCAGGAATTACGAACAATATTCGAAAAAAATATCCGAATTCTTTTGTGCAGCCCTGTATATGATGTATATATTTGTATATATACTACACAGAATGCTCAATTTTAGTTCAGTTAGGAAACGCGTAACACAGTTTTAAACTTCCCTTCTGAAATTTCCGTCAATAAACGGAAATATACTCGAGAACTTTTGTGCTGTCTTGTATATGCCTATAGAATTTATACACACCAAGTAACAGAAAAAAAAAGAGTTAAATTTAAAAACACGTTCAGCAACTGAAAACGCACTTCCAGCAATTATTAACAGACAGTACCGAATTATTTTGTGTCTCCCTGTAAATGAAAGATGAATGCTATGCACACAATATTCTATAGTAAGCCTCTTGTAATGTTATAGTCATATTTATCAATTTCAATATGTTTGAAATAGTAAAACATTATTAAAATAAACTCCAGACGATTTTCTCCATAGACCATAATGTAATGTAATTCTTCTCAGTATCCTTTAAAGGAACTATAAGTGCTATGCACACCCTATTCTATTGTAAGCCTCTTTCTTGCAGTGCACCTCAGTGATGTATATCAATTTCAATAGGTTTAAAATTGTATAACATCATTAAAATAAACTGCAAATGATTTTTTCCCATAGACTGTAATGTAACGAAATTCTTTTGAGTGTCTGTAAAAAAACTATAAGTGCTATGTACTTCATTTTCAATACCGTACATGCCATAGTAAACCTTAATAACATGTATCAATTGAATGACAATCCGACTATATTTACGTGAGTTAGAGCACGGAAAGACAGACAAACAAACCGAATTCATAAACACTTTTCAACTATATGTTGAAAAGTGTTAAAAAGCATACAAATCCACAGTACAATATAATCTGCGGATAATGTAGCCTGTTTCAGTAGCATAGCAAGTCAAAAATTGTGGGAGCGGTGCAAGAAGTTAGTTTTAAATAGACTGAACGATTAGGACTATAAACAAGTTTCGAAATTGTACGTCAAACGCGACAAACGAGGTGCGTTCGTACTATAGCTAGTTATATAAATATTCAGATCTTCATGATTTTTAATTCTGTGAAATGAATTATATCATCTGCAGATTAATTTCTGTAATAAAATAAGTATCTTGGTCGCTTGACGATTAAACCTCGGAAGCTCCAGAACAAGAAAGCACCGATTTTTTTTTTTTATTATTATTCAAATTTCTTAATAAATATTTTTATTAATATCTTCTAAAGTTTTGATTCGATTTTCATAAAATCGATAAAATTCTGCAAAGATAATATATCTTAAATTTCGAACCATTTGGTTGGGTAGTTTTTGCGGTGTTATATGCGGACAGACGGACGGACGGATTCAGACGACGACTATAAGTGCTACGTATTTATATAATTACGAACGCACCTAAAAAGTAATAAAATATTTATGAGAATAATTAATCGTTCAAACTAATTATTAATGTCATCATCAAGAAATCAGTGTTTTAATTATTTTAGATATGTGATAAATTCCAGATAATTACAATCCTCTCTATTATAAAGCAAAAACATGTACGTAAATAACGCTAACGTCATATTGACGGTGCCAACGACTTAATCAATAAATTTCGCTTTTACTGAAAATTTTTTTAACTTAAAAACATCTGACAATCTCAATTTTTACACCGTCGAACAGACAAAAAAAAAAGTACTTTCAATTCAAATGCAATTTGTTTGAAAACTATATCTCCTTTTACTGATATTTTTGTTTTTTTAAATAATTTTAAAGCATGAATTCTTTTTAAATCACCGTGCAACCTAATTATGGAAGATTAACCCGTTTGCCTTAAAACTATGTAATTAATTCCGCATTTTTTGTTTCTGTGTAATATTACATAACTAAATTGCCAAACTAAATTTAAACTTCACAAATAAATAAACAAATAAAATAAGAATTTAACAGATATGCCATTACGCTCTTAAAACTAAAATAATAAGAATCACAAAGCTTGCAAAAAAAAAAATAAAAAAGGGAAATGTTTTGCAATCGATCGCTGGCATGCGGTTAATACGAAAGTACCAGAAATGCTTTTTTGTGTAGTTGGGGGTCAATCTAAGAAAATAAACTAAATGTAAAAAAATCTGTTAGAGTTTTTAATTAAAACGATTTTCATCTATGTTATGTACACTTTGTGGACTATCGGGTATCTTTAACCCGGGTAGTCCGGGTTGCCAGGTTAAATTAAACCTCTGACCGCTTATCTCGCGATTTTCACAGGCAAAACATTTGTAGAAAAAATTATACAGGGTGTCCCAAAAATCCTTGACACATTTTTAAATTCAATATATAATTAAGCAATTGGCGTACGAGAATTTGGACGAAAAGGCTTCCTATAATCGAAAATTTTCTTTAAAAAATATAAAAATTAGTTCCAAAAATTTCTCATAGATGGCGTTACTGTCTGCAAAGCTACCGAAGAGGTAGAATGCTTTTATACATAACAGTGGCGAAAGACGCACAGTGTGTATGCACAGTTTTTGTCCAAACTATGGCAATTCGCATTCCAGAACTTAACAATACTCGCCTTCATGAGTTCGGTTAGACGAGTGAGACAAGTCAACAAACATTAGTCTGACGATAATAAAAAGCTCGGCTAGTTGCTTGGTGATTCGATTTTTTTTCCAAAATCGTATCACCAATCGAATTTTTTTTACCGTACCGTATCTTACAGAGGCATCCTATAAATTTTGGCGAGTTTCCTATTATCGTCAAACTAATGTTTGTTGGGCTTTGGGGACACTCTGTATTATACACAATTTTTAAACAATTTTGTTTTAAAAATTCCACAATCAAAGAGTGAAAATGCAAATGATAAATTTACTGCATATTTTAAATACATGATAATTTGAAATAATGTAATAATAGAGGAGACACTGGTCAATTACATACAGATCGAATACATTTTGAAAAAAAAAAAGCGGTCAAAGGGTTAAACAGATAACTGGAGAGGGACCGACCTTATATAAAATATAAGGTCGACCTTTAAATAAAAATGAATTTTAAATATAGAATAAACAGTCTTAGAATTATCATGCAAGGTATATTTAAGGACGTTTTATAAGGTTATTTTAAAGTGAGATCATTTCACTTCTAAAATCGCTTTGAAAAATGATGTAAACGCATGTTTTTTTTTTGTTGTTTTTTTTAATCACTTGACCGGATGCGATCCTAGGCTTGATACAGGTAAGGTCTATGCATTCCGCGCGACGCAGTGTATTAATGCCAGGCTGTGTTAATTTTTGCTATTACATACAAATTAAGCAGGCAAGATTTGTAATTTAGGGGAGATGGGGGATGAATGGGACATTTTCACAAAAATCGTTATTTTAAATATTTTATTTAAGTTATTATCAATATTATATATCACATGTCATACATTAAGTGTTTGACTACATCTTATGAACAATATTTATTCAAGATTATTATTATACAGGAATATAAATGAAATTTAAAAAGAAGTTCTATGTCCCAATCATCCCACAGCAGGGATGAATGGGACACAAACATTTTCCTCCCCGTATTCAATGTTAAGGACTAAAAGATGACAAAAATGCCTCCTTGGCAAAAGCTGAGAGATTATAAATTGTAATATGATCTCCAGGATTATTTGTTAGCCAATCATCTTAGACTCATCTCAGCTTTGCCTTAAAAGGCCCATAAACGGAAGCATTCAATGGCTGAAGACAATGGCTACAATGAGGATGAAATGTTAAAAAAATAATTACCGTAAATTATTAATTTATCAACCTATGTAATATTATTTAGTTAATAAATATATTTTTCAGCATCCTCTATTGATGGATGAGACAGTTCCATTCATCCCATTTGAAATGTCCCAATCATCCCCATGATGCATACATTCAAATGTCAGCCATTTTGTCTAAAAAATTATTTTGTCACAATGGTTAATATGTATTCATTTTAATTACCAATATTGAGCCTTGAAATAAAAAACTACAACATATCTTAATTGTTTATATGGCATAAGATATTTAAGTAAGTTCAAATGTAAAACAAATTACTTTTAAGCAGAGTTTTCAGGAAATTCAAATTTGAAGAAAACGGAAAACAACCATGTGCTCTTGCTTTTGGTTCTGAAGCACACTATGGTAGTGAAATTTATGAGGATAGGAAGCAACTAAAAATAAATGTTTATTGCCTGAAATATTGAGAACGTCCCATCCATCCCCCATCTCCCCTATATATATTTTTTCCATTTTAGAATATCCCATAGGGGTATTATTTTCGCAAGAAAAGGAAAAACATTCATAATACAAAACAGTAGGAAGTTAATTGATACAAAAAAATACTGCGTCTATTTAAAATCTTTTATTTCATTTCATTCATAAATAACTGCTAAGATATTCTGTGATAGTTTCAATAAATTATCTCGATATTACATGAGATATCACGATAATAGTGGAGATTTTGGTACTTTTCGTTTAGCCGGGCGCCAGTGATATATATATACATGTATATATACACACACACATATATATACACATATCTACATATACATATACATATATTATGTGTGTATATACAGGGTGTCCCAAAAAGGAGTACCCATTTTTAAAAATGAATAAGAAACAAACGAATAGAGTTATTAAAAGAATTCTTGCAGGAAACTGATATGTGAAGTCTGGAATTTTATTTAGAGTATTTTATTATGTTAGTTCAAATTCTTACCGACAGATGGCGCTGTGGCTACCGCATTCATCAGCAATAGTTGAAAATTAAATGACAATATTTTCAATATGTCCTCCATTCATCACAATAACATGTCGGAGTCTTAGAATGAAATTAGCACACACCTTCTGCAACGTCTGTACGGAAATGGCTGTACACTCTTGAGCGGTTAATCGCTGGAGCTCAGCTAGCGAAGTGGAATTTTGGCAGCAAACTACATCCTTCAGATGGCCCCAAAGAAAAAAATCACACGGATTTAAATCTGGTGAGTAAGGTGGCCAATTCATACCCTTGCCGGTTAATTTCAGGTAATTTTCGGTGCTGTAGCGCCATCTGTTGGTCAGATTTTGAACTATCATAATAAAGTGTTATAAACAAAATTCCAGACTTCACACATCCGTTTCCTGCAAGAATTTTTTAAATAACTCTATTCGTTTGTTTCTTATTCATTTTTAAAAATAGGTACTCCTTTTTGGGACACCCTGTATATACAAATATATGTATATACATATGTATTCATATATGTACATATATCACTGGCGCCCTTCTAACCGAAAAGTACCGAGATTTCCTTCGAAAAATAAATATTTCAGAGAAATGAATTTAAAGTACAAAGTTATTCTAAAAACATATAGACCCGGAGGCAGCAGCACAGACAATCACCTCATCGAGTTCACGGCTGAAATTCCAGAATTAGTTAAAACTTGATTCGCATATTAAAACGCAATCGGTCTGCCAAGTCATATCTTGGTGGAAAACACCGGAAAACTCGATTTTAGCGGTTGGCTCGTAGGTTTATCATTGTATGTTCCTGCTCCCAGTCCTCCATGTTTTCATACTTTTGGGTGCCGGAAAACACAATGGTATACCTACGAGTCAACCGCTAAAATCGGGTTTTAAGGTGTTTTCCACCAAGATATGACTTGGCAAACCGATTGCGTTTTAATATGCGAATCGAGTTTTAACTAATTCTGAAATTTCATCACTCGATGAGGTGATTGTCTGTGCTGCCGCCTCCCGGTCTTATAGTTTATCTGAATAACAGTAAACTGAAATTCTGCAACATAGTCTGTTTTTTTTTCTTTTTAATCATGAATAGTTTTGTAATTTTTTAAACAGGATTTTGGCAAATGAGGGACAAAGAATCGGACCTGGTCCTGGAAAATATTGCATCCGTGATGTAACGAACAAAGGCCCAGACACCGCCATTGCTCCGAAATTCGGCAAAGCGAAACGTTTCAACGACAAGCTTGCTGGTTATGGAGGCTCGCCGGGACCGGCAGCCTACAACAGAGATGCTGCAGACAAACTAATTTACCATAGAGCTCCGACCTACTCTGTGCCAAATGCCGAAAGGGCTAAAACAAAAAAAGCTACAACTCCAGGTAAGTGTGAATATATATATATTTTTCTTTTAATAAGAAATTTTTAACTATATCCAGTTTTCTTAAAATAGGTTCTCAAAGCGATTTTTTTCCTTATCATCACAGATAATATAAATGTAGCAAAGTCGAATCCAACAATCAGATCAAACTCTTTTTTCCACCTCATCTAATAGTAGGGGTTCTTATATTTCCGTTAAACTTACAACTCCTGGTACGTTTGAAATAAGAAATTTTCAACTATATTCAATTTTCTTAAAATAGGTATCTCAAAGCGAAAATTTCCCTTATCATCATAGATAATATAACTGTAGCAATGCCGAACACGACGATCAGATCAAACTCTTATTTTTTTTTTTACCTCATCGGAGGATAGGGCTTCTCATATTTCCGTTAAACTTGCTATCGGATCCGACAATTTTTTTCAAACAACCAACTTTTGAGTCGATTTTTTTACGAAAGTTTCTCCACGCACAACCCGAAAGGAAGGTTACAATTGACGTTGCAAAAGTTGCATGAAAAACGGGTTATTGTGGCCATATCAAACGGACGATATTCGATATTCGCTCAACATTCCACCCAACACAACATTATCGTCAGTAGAATTTTCTTGAACTTGCTGAAGGAGACTGCTTAAGCAACTTTTCCGTGCTCAAGTCGAAAAAGTTGACCATTCTTTCCGTGCTCGCCTAATTCAAAATATTTTTTGACATAGCCCAGCAATTGGGAGGAAGCCATTAAGAAGATTTGGAAGGAAGCACTCAAAGATATGCCTACTTATCAGGTAACCCTACTCATTTAAAACAGGATAGATATCCCTACAAAGAGCTAGGAGAATCTGTTTGTTCAGCTGCGGCAACTTCCGGACAAAGCTGAGAGAACGTGCTTTTGTGTTTAGTTTTTCTCCTCATCTGTTACAATTTTAGAACGCTTCCATGGACGTTACCCACGAGTGGCAACAACACACCTCTGAGGGTATATACAGGGGCTGCCAACTTTTACGCTTTTTTCCTACCACTAAAATTTGATAGTTAATTTTAGGTTATTAAATCGACAAAATCGTGTGATTACATAAGGAAAACAATTCTGTTAAATTTTAGTGGTAACAAAAAAGCGTAAAAGTTGGCAGCTATGGATACCCTAAGAAAAAAAACCAGTTTATTAATTGACAGGGAAATATAATTGAAATATCCTTCATCCCTGTTAGTGTTTATTTCTATATACCCGCAGCTCACGTGACCTGGAAAAGTCCATTGACGCAAATAAAGCGCCACACTACTACTGAAATGGCGAAATATTTCTTGCCAATATTAGCAAAACTCAAAATGCGAGTATTTTAATGTTGGGACAATATTTCATGGCAGTACTGTTTTGCTATTAAGGATGTTTCTATTGACGTTTGCAGAATTTACTTTATTGCTCATCAGCGGACGAAGATTTTAATTAAAATAAGTAAAATTGCTAAATGTATTATCGAGATGAAACTGGGTTCATTTTTGAGGAGCCCAGCTGGATATATGTTGCTGTATTGCACCAACCCTTGAATTTGTTATAATATCTATCATGACATAATTAAAATCTCGCAGTCTGACCGTATGTTTCGCGCAGTAAATTGAAAAATGTCTGACAGTTATGAAATTTTGTGATTGTTTGTCAAATCGATTGCAAGAAATCACGCAGTGCCCTGAAGGCCCAAATAAATATTAAGTTACTGTTTCGTAATTCTTTCCTTAATGTATTAAACAGTGTTCCAATACTTTTTGAGCATTTTTTTTTTGTTCTATTTCTTTTACTTTAAAATATAACCCTAATTGTATTAACACGTTGACGGACACTTGCGGCTATAGCCGTCAAAGCGAAGTTCACTAGCCACCCTGACCACTAGCCACCCTGACGTGGTTGTGAAGGGAGTAGTGCAACCTAATTAAAGGTGCTGAATTAATCAAAATTAAGTTTATTTAAGCAGAAAGAGTAAAACTATACTTCTAATATTCTAAAAATTACAAAAACATATAGTGACAATTTTCGACTTCACTATTTCCTACTCTCCATCAACGTGTTAAAATACGCATTATGCTTGAATTAGTATGTTTTGCATTTATCAAAGTGTGATATATATATATATATATATATATATATATATATATATATTCATTTTGTCTCATGTGCTTATATCAGTATATATTGATGTGAAATTGTATTGTGTCCCAATATGTTTTCCGCATACTGTATGCCTTTTAAATAGCCCGAGTATAAAGTGTTAAATCTAACAAGTGCAACCTTTCATTTAGGCATGATTTTGTTTGTGTGTGTTCTCCATCTTCGATCATATAAAAAAAAAAGTTTTATTTCAACCTATTTTAGAACATCTGATTTTTACGATTGCTGTTGATTACGAACTATTTATTCTGTTTTCTTTCTCTTTCGCAAGCTCCAAATTCGTACAATCTACCTCCAACGCTTGGTCCAGGAAAAACTCCCTTTAGCTTTGAAGGACCGGGATATTCCTTTGGGAAAGACGAACGCATGAGAGAAACTAAGTTTGACCAGGTACGATTGTTTCTCTCTCTCTCTGAAATTATAAAACATAATATAAATCCTATGTTTATTTTATTTTTCTTTAATTCATGTAAGTGTTATCATGTAGATGTAATGTTTGAGTGTCAGCAAATAATACATCAAAATAACAAACTATTTACTTTCCGCTTAAGTAGATAAATCTTTGACTTAAGAGGCTACTTCACTCACGCGAAAACGCCCACTTGCTAATGTTGATCCTATGGAGGAAATATTTTAAAATATCTCGTTCGCATTTCAACATTTTTAAGTGATATATATATATATCTATACTAATATTATAAAGGAGTAAAGATTGTTTTTTTTGTTTGTTTGTTTGTTTGTTTGTTTGTAGGGGGTAATCTCTGGAACTACCGAACCGATTTCAAGTGATGGTGGCAAATTGATGGTGACAACCCCTGCTCCAACATAGGCTATATTTTATGTCGATGCCACTACCCCAGGGGTGCAGGAGCGAAAAACGTTCTAAAATTACGATATTTTCTATACTGAAGCAGCTAGAAATTTGAAATTTGGCGTTGTAGTTACTTATAAGATGTAAATGCTCTCTAAGAACAAAAAAAAAAAAAAAAAAAAATCGAAATTTAAAAGGGTGAAATGAGCGAAAAGCGTTCTAAAAACAGTCTAAATTACAATTTCTATGGAATCTCTAGAACTACCGAACCGATTTGAAATTTGGCGTTGTAGTAACTTATAAGATGTAAATGCTCTCTAAGAACAAAACAAAAAAAAAATCGGAATTTAAAAGTGTGAAATGAGCGAAAAGCGTTCTAAAAACATTCTAAATTACAATTTCTATGGAATCTCTAGAACTACCGAACCGATTTGAAATTTGGCGTTGTAGTAACTTATAAGATGTAAATGCTCTCTAAGAACAAAACAAAAAAAAATTCGGAATTTAAAAGTGTGAAATGAGCGAAAAGCGTTCTAAAAACATTCTAAATTACATTTTCTATGGAATCTCTAGAACTACCGAACCGATTTGAAATTTGGCGTTGTAGTTACTTATAAGATGTAAATGCTCTCTAAGAACAAAATAAAAAAATATTCGAAATTTAACCCTCTAAGCGTGTGGAACGTAATATTCCGTTCACTAAGCTCCAGGTTTCACTGCAATATATCCAATGTTTAAGATAATATAATTCTATAGATTTAATGAATTTTCAAAACATTTAAGAATGATTAATACTCTGAAGGGTTACATTCATATTTGTAATTAAATTTTATTTATAATGCTGAAAGAATCATATTTTTTTAGCATTTAAAACAAAATGCAGAGAAAACAACATTAAAATTTTACCCTAAACGCTCAGAGGGTTTTAAAGGGTGAAATGAGCGAAAAGCGTTCTAAAAACATTCTAAATTACAATTTCTATGGAATTTCTAGAACTACCGAACCGATTTGAAATTTGGCGTTGTAGTAACTTAAAAGATGTAAATGCTAAGAACAAAACAAAAAAAAAAATTCGAAATTTAAAAGGTTGAAATGAGCGAAAAGCGTTCTAAAAACATTCTAAATTACATTTTCTATGGAATCTCTAGAACTACCGAACCGATTTGAAATTTGGCGTTGTAGTTACTTATAAGATGTAAATGCTCTCTAAGAACAAGATAAAAAAAAATTCGAAATTTAAAAGGGTGAAATGAGCGAAAAGCGTTCTAAAAACATTCTAAATTACAATTTCTATGGAATCTCTAGAACTACCGAACCTATTTGAAATTTGGCGTTGTAGTAACTTATAAAATGTAAATGCTCTCTAAGAACAAAAAAAAAAAAAAATTCGAAATTTAAAAAGGTGAAATGAGCGAAAAGCGTTCTCAAAACATTCTAAATTACATTTTCTATGGAATCTCTAGAACTACCGAACCGATTTGAAATTTGGCGTTGTAGTTACTTATAAGATGTAAATGTTCTCTAAGAACAAAATAAAAAAAAAATCGAAATTTAAAAGGGTGAAATGAGCGAAAAGCGTTCTAAAAACATTCTAAATTACATTTTCTATGAAATCTCTAGAACTACCGAACCGATTTGAAATTTGGCGTTGTAGTTACTTATAAGATGTAAATGCTCTCTAAGAACAAGATAAAAAAAAATTCGAAATTTAAAAGGGTGAAATGAGCGAAAAGCGTTCTAAAAACATTCTAAATTACAATTTCTATGGAATCTCTAGAACTACCGAACCGATTTGAAATTTGGCGAAGTAGTAACTTATAAAATGTAAATGCTCTCTAAGAACAAAACAAAAAAAAAATTCGAAATTTAAAAGGGTGAAATGAGCGAAAAGCGTTCTAAAAACATTCTAAATTACATTTTCTATGGAATCTCTAGAACTACCGAACGGATTTGAAATTTGGCGTTGTAGTTACTTATAAGATGTAAATGCTCTCTAAGAACAAAAGAAAAAAAAATCGAAATTTAAAAGGGTGAAATGAGCGAAAAGCGTTCTAAAAACATTCTAAATTACAATTTCTATGGAATCTCTAGAACTACCGAACCGATTTGAAATTTGGCGTTGTAGTAACTTATAAAATGTAAATGCTCTCTAAGAACAAAACAAAACAAAAAAAAATTCGAAATTTAAAAGGGTGAAATGAGCGAAAAGCGTTCTAAAAACATTCTAAATTACATTTTCTATGTTATCTCTAGAACTACTGAACCGATTTGAAATTTGGCGTTGTAGTTACTTATAAGATGTAAATGCTCTCTAAGAACAAAAGAAAAAAAATCGAAATTTAAAAGGGTGAAATGAGCGAAAAGAGTTCTAAAAACATTCTAAATTACAATTTCTATGGAATCTCTAGAACTACCGAACCGATTTGAAATTTGGCGTTGTAGTAACTTATAAAATGTAAATGCTCTCTAAGAACAAAACAAAACAAAAAAAAATTCGAAATTTAAAAGGGTGAAATGAGCGAAAAGCGTTCTAAAAACATTCTAAATTACATTTTCTATGGAATCTCTAGAACTACCGAACCGATTTGAAATTTGGCGTTGTAGTTACTTATAAGATGTAAATGCTCTCTAAGAACAAAAGAAAAAAAAATCGATATTTAAAAGGGTGAAATGAGCGAAAAGCGTTCTAAAAACATTCTAAATTACAATTTCTATGGAATCGCTAGAACTACCGAACCGATTTGAAATTTGGCGTTGTAGTAACTTATAAAATGTACATGCTCTCTAAGAACAAAAAAAAAAAAAAAAAAATTCGAAATTTAAAAGGGTGAAATGAGCGAAAAGCGTTCTAAAAACATTCTAAATTACATTTTCTATGGAATCTCTAGAACTACTGAACCGATTTGAAATTTGGCGTTGTAGTTACTTATAAGATGTAAATGCTCTCTAAGAACAAAAGAAAAAAAATCGAAATTTAAAAGGGTGAAATGAGCGAAAAGAGTTCTAAAAACATTCTAAATTACAATTTCTATGGAATCTCTAGAACTACCGAACCGATTTGAAATTTGGCGTTGTAGTAACTTATAAAATGTAAATGCTCTCTAAGAACAAAACAAAAAAAAATCGAAATTTAAAAGGGTGAAATGAGCGAAAAGCGTTCTAAAAACATTCTAAATTACATTTTCTATGCAATCTCTAGAACTACCGAACCGATTTGAAATTTGGCGTTGTAGTTACTTATAAGATGTAAATGCTCTCTAAGAACAAGATAAAAAAAAATTCGAAATTTAAAAGGGTGAAATGAGCGAAAAGCGTTCTAAAAACATTCTAAATTACAATTTCTATGGAATCTCTAGAACTACCGAACCGATTTGAAATTTGGCGTTGTAGTAACTTATAAAATGTAAATGCTCTCTAAGAACAAAACAAAAAAAAAAAATTCGAAATTTAAAAGGGTGAAATGAGCGAAAAGCGTTCTAAAAACATTCTAAATTACATTTTCTATGGAATCTCTAGAACTACCGAACCGATTTGAAATTTGGCGTTGTAGTTACTTATAAGATGTAAATGCTCTCTAAGAACAAAAGAAAAAAAAATCGAAATTTAAAAGGGTGAAATGAGCGAAAAGCGTTCTAAAAACATTCTAAATTACAATTTCTATGGAATCTCTAGAACTACCAAACCGATTTGAAATTTGGCGTTGTAGTAACTTATAAAATGTAAATGCTCTCTAAGAACAAAACAAACAAAAAATTCGAAATTTAAAAGGGTGAAATGAGCGAAAAGCGTTCTAAAAACATTCTAAATTACATTTTCTATGGAATCTCTAGAACTACTGAACCGATTTGAAATTTGGCGTTGTAGTTACTTATAAGATGTAAATGCTCTCTAAGAACAAAAGAAAAAAAAATCGAAATTTAAAAGGGTGAAATGAGCGAAAAGAGTTCTAAAAACATTCTAAATTACAATTTCTATGGAATCTCTAGAACTACCGAACCGATTTCAAAAGTGATGGTGGCAAATTGGTGGTGACAATCCCTGCTCCAACAGCCTCTTTAATAAAAAAACTATGCGTTTCTGACGACGGGGTTTTTCGCTAATTGTTGCCACTGATTAATCTCGGAAAATGAAACATTTGAAGTTACTGAAAAAAAATAGTAGCTTGAAAAGTATTTGTCTGAAAATTGTTAGGCAAACTGCGTTTGAAAGGTAAAAAATTGTATTTTTCTTGATATAAATTTCAAATCTAACGATTATGCCATTTTTCAAATATTGAATTTGAAAAATTACCAAATTTCACAATGGAGTACCATAGCGAAACCTTCATGCGTAAAAAGATAATGATAAGGGCGACGTGTCCTGGCGTGTATATTGGCTATAGCACGAGTCACAAATTATAGTAGCCTTATTATTCTGTTAAAATATAAAAGTGAATTATGAAATGCCAATATTTTGTTGGATTAAAAGTTCGTTATAAGAAATTGACCAGCGTAGCGGGCGTAGCTTGCTAGTATATATATATACACATATATAACCATAAATGAAACATTATCATAACACCAACATAAACAACGAAATAATAATTAAGTATGTAATAATTAGTTGACAATGAAAGATTCCCCAACACACTGAATATGGAAACAAAAACATATTAAAAGAATAAGAAATTAAATTAAAAATTGAATAAATGGAATTAAATGAATGAAATGAAATGAAATTTGTGGAATTTAGACAGAATTATCAAGTCCCAAATGCCTAAATACCACAAATAAAATGAAATGAGAGGTTTCATCATCATATTAGCCATACATTGCTAAAAAATATGATTTTGGGACTACCTCTCATAAACAATGAAGCAAACCAGTGATAAAATAAAAAATAAAATACAATATTAAAAAGGAAAGAAGCCATACTTATAATATACAGAGAAAACATTAAATAGAGTCAGAAAGTATAAAATCCATAATGATTAAAAAAGATACCTGTGCACCACAAGAACCAGCATGAAACACAACCATAACTAGGGAATGAATTGCAAAAAAAAAAATTAAAAAAAATCATTACATGTTGCCAATTTTAGAAATATAAAATGCTTTACAATGTTGCCAGAAATAATGTTAGAATAATATGAATATTGTAACGCAAACATGAGCATTAGTGTTGCCATATATTGGTAAAAGTGAATATAATTTGAATAGAAAGTATTGGATGGAAATTAATGTTTAATAATAAAACCAAATTACTATCTTAAATGATAGCAATTAGTTAAACAATAAATAAATGAAATTAATTAATAAATAGAATATCGAATTACATTAAAGTAATGGATGTATTAATGAATAATTCTATGTTATAAATAAGTAGTAAGATGGAAAAATTAATAATTAAAGCAACATAAAAATATATGTACCATTAAATGACAAAAACGATTAAATAACTGTGCCAAAAATGCAACATCACATAAATTAAATTAAAATAAAATACTAAATATTTGAATTAAGATACAAAGAATTTAAAAATTAATATTAATTAAATATTGAAGTGAATTAGTCACATATAATGTTTCTTCATACAAAGTTTAAAAAATTATAAACACTTAATATAAGTGGTAATATATATTTTTGGCATTGGATATTTGAGATCGATCTCTATGTAGGCCCTTTTTTATTTTTTCGATTTTGGTAGAATTTTTTTAGGATACTTTTACTTTCGAAACCGGTTCCGAAAGTGAAAGTATCTTAACCCTTTCGGGACGGGTGATGCATCGTCAAAAGTTGTATGTGGAATATGTTTTTGGCCCCACCAATAAAGAATTGTAATATTTGTCTTTTTTAATGAGAGTATTTGTTGGTATTTTACAAGTACAGGGAACCGTTTAAAAAAGTGGTACCAACCAAATAAAATTTCTGTAAGGGGTGCCGTTCGCGAAAGGGTTAATAAAAATAATTTCAAATCAAAATCGAAAAAGTACAAAGGAGCCTGTATACAGATTGACCCCAGCTATTCAATGCAAAATACATTTAAAAATATTGAAATGCGAACGAGGTATCTTAAAATATTTCCTCCATAAGATTAACGATAGCGAGCGGGTGTTTTCGCGTGAGTGAAGTAGCCTCTCAAATACAGGGTGGATATAAAATAATTTTACCTGTTTAGAGGCCCCTGAAGCTAAAACTAGTAAACGCATAGCTGCCAACCAATTGCAGATGAAAATCAGAAGAGTTAATGCTCAGAATCCTGAAGATTTGTTGGAAAATGGGAATTGTACTCTACATTAAATTGTACCATTTAATACATTTAAATAATTCACTAAAGTAGAGATAATTTAGTTTATGTCAATTTTAGATATGATTTTAAACACAATTAAATGATGAAATTATGATTTAAACACAATTAAAAATTAAATAAGATTTGAGCCATTTTGTCAATAATACCATTAAGAAGACCACTAACAAATTATTGGAAGCTGTGATTGTACGATGAAAGGTAGCTAGCAACATGAAGGTGGTAAAACCACATTCTTAATTCACTCCAATACTCTCTTAGCAAATAAAAATGAAAGCTAGATCTGTGTAAAGCAGGGAAAGCAGAAAAACAAGTGTCAAATGTACCTGTGATGCAAGATGGTTGATATGCAAACTTTTACTTTGTTAAGTCAAAAAAGTTAAATTTTAATATTTAAAATGATTGCGAATTATTATCAATCTTAGAATACGAAAAAAATGAAAAACTAGAAAATTTTATTTTCTGGTAGAAGGAGAAGAAAGAAGCTAAGTAAAAAAAACAGTAAGTCTTCTGGTAAGACCAGAAATCTTAGTAAATACATAAACTAAAGGAAACCAAATTTCATATACAGACTATTTGAAGGTAACGGAAAATAAAAATTCGAAGAAATAATACAAAAAATGGACAATAAGGAAGATTTTGGCGCAGTCGTAACTGAAAACGGGTGAATAAATTACAATGAATGCAGACAAAATGAATTATGCAGATTTTCATTAATGTTTTAGTAATAAAAAAAAAAAACATGCTATATAACAGTAAGGACTGATTTTATGAAAGTCATGTTAAATAATCTTTTATTCATCAGCGCTAAACTTCCCTGGGCTCGGGCCACATTTTCGATGCACTGACCATCCTTGAACATATCACATTGTTTCAGGTGTATGCAGTGTTGAATTCAGACACCTTTTCCCCGGGAAGGATTTTTGTGACTCCGGTGGGGACATTACAGAGTTCCAGGGGGGGGGGGGGGTGAATTACACTTTTTAACCATTAAAGCATAAAATCTCAAATCCTCAGAGGGCGAGGGGGGGGGGCATTTCAATGCTCCGGGGGGGGATGTCCCCCCAGGCCACCCCTTGAATTCAATACTGGGTGCATGACGTTCTGTAATGCTGCGCGTCAAGTGTCGGTTTGGATATACATAACAGTCTGTCTCATGTTCCCCTTCAAGACATGCATGTTGGGCAAGCATGAACATAGAAATAAATAAGAACTTCTAATGAAATAGCCTTTCAAAGAAGAAAACCGTTCCTCGAAAAATGTTTCAAATAGGTGGCGCCTGTGTAGGACAGTTGCCCTATACGTCACCAGTTCGTCTGCTTGACAGCCATCGCTACTATAAATACAGGCTGAATCATCAAACATTTTGTTTCCCACTAAGACCAATCAGCGATTGTTGCCCCCATGGCGTGACCAATCGTTCTTCTCTTACGTGCAATTAAATGGTCCGGATTATAGGAGTCTTAGTTTGGTGGGTATCCGATATACAGTTTCGGTTTGTTGTTTGTAGGTGGCGCTACCTTAGCAGGAATGCTCGCCGACTGCACAGAATCGTGCGCGTAGCTGATATTAAGTTTGAAAGTCGCGACACGATATTAACACTATTTCGTTAGAAGTCCTTATCTATTTCTATATTCATGTGGACAAGTCACCAACATACACAATGCATTTAAGGTGCCCGCGCCACAATCAAACGTCACATGAGGTAATGTTCGGAAAACCAGGCGGCCATTGCTTCGAAAAATCCTGAATAATAACTATCTAATTACGTAAAAAGCTCTGTACTGGATGAGGAATATGTGTTCATGCTCAAATCTGCATAAAAATTATAGATTCCAAGCATTGTACTATACCTACTATAAGCGTGTATAAAAATGCTTACAACTACTAGTAAATGTGTTATAATCGTCACCAAAAAGTATATGCAGGCTACAATTTTTTCGATAAATTAACATACAGAATTACATTTACCAATTTTTATCTACATATAAAATTACTTAAAAAGTATGTTTAAGGTAGAACTTTATACAATTTTTCTGTGGGTAAGACATGGTAAAAGAGCGATTTATCCGAATGAGCCATATATCGAGGGTCTGCTGTAATTTTTTTTACCTAAATATTTTAAAAGTTTAGACACATATAAATATTTTTGAAAAAACAATCAGATAAGGTAACACACAAATTGTATAAATTATTTTTAATATGGGACATGGAGTATCTAAGCATTGAATCCAAGCATTTCCAAAAGAATCTTATAGGACAAAAATGTCGATCGCAGAAAAAACCCAGAAAAGTAGAAGAACATTAAATTTAGGTATCTTAGGTTAGGAATAAGATATTAATACCAATGGCGGATCTATGGAGGCGAGTGCGATAATAAAAGGTTTCCAAGCCCAGGGCCGTACAGAAAGACCGCGGGCCCCAGTAATAGTTCCAATGTGGCCCCCACCATAAGCCTGATAAACTAAAACCTGCTTAGACGGAAACGTATAGGAAATTCCGTTTTAAATAAGTTTTTTTCGTCTTAAAAGGCATAAATGCATGGAATTTTTTTTGGCTGGACCATGATTTTTTCTCCATTAACAGCAGAATTCCGTTATAAACAGCCTTTACTGTATTAGAAAATAAATATGTTGGATAGTACGTTTTTAGAAAATCTATATAGTATTTTCTTACAATTTTATTATTTTTCTTTTACAGTATTTTACAGTAGTATTACAGTTTATGATGCATTGGTAACACCTTTTCATATAAGGATTTTAAATAAGAATTTAAAATATTGAATATATAGTTAAATTTTAATTCAGTTTATCAGTTAAGGCGACGATTGCCTAACACTATTGTAACTTTTGTTATTGTGTTTTACAATTTAGAAAATATTTGTTCTATAAAACATAAATGCCTTCATCTTTGCTAAGTGCGTTCTGCTAATTTTTAATAAAAGCTGGATTTTGTTTCGAACGTAAAATGGCTCCTGAGCACCTGCTTACCCCCTACCCCTCTCCTAGCCAGTCCGTCAAGACGTTCAAACAACTTCTGACTTTTGAATTTTATTATTTGTTAGTTATTTTAATTAAAATTTTTATGGAAAAAATACCAGTCTACTTTTTCTGATATTTATTTAAAAGCCAGTACCGAAGCCGGGCCCTGGTAATTTGTACCGACTCTACCCCCCTCTGTACGGGCCTGTCCAAGCCGTCATATCTAACTCAGTTTTAACCCCTTTAGTGCTTAAAGCGGATACATACATCTTTCTTATTCTTTATTGCATAAAAATTCTAAAATAGATTACCAGAAAAAATGTAATATACGAATATATAAGAAAATGTACATAAAATACTCTTTTACTACCTTTTCGATTATACACTAAATGAAAATTAGCAAATGCTAGTTCTGATAGCCAGAAATTAACTCTTAAGAGTAGAGGTGAAGTGGAAGGTATATTGTAATATACGCCGTATACCTCTGGATATTTTAAAGAAACTCCATATACCTTCTCAAACAAAACTATAAACGTATAATCTTTGGGTATCCCTCTGGAAACCTTCGTAAACCCTCTGGATTGTTTACGGCTGCTGCACTGCTTAAGAGGGTAATAAAAGAGCTTAAGATGCTTATAAAAGCGTGTTATTTTTTGTTTTTTACTATTATACTTATTATGATAAAAGTTATTTAAATCTTTTTCGAATATTAGTTTGGTCAAAAGCTTCTTTCTGTCAAATCAAAATTAAATATTCAAACATCAAATGATATCACATGACATGATATCATTAATTTGTATATTTACAGAACCCTGGACCAGCCAGATACATGCTGCCATCAACTAATGTCAATATGAACAAAGGACCAGCATATTCTATGGGCATAAAAACCAAACCCCCCAAAAGTGCACTAATTGGCCCAGGACCATCAGCTAACAGTTCTCATTTGGTAAGCAACGCATACATTTATTCATACTATCACAACTATAGAACATGAAAAGACTTAGGTGCATGGTTTAAATTGTATGAGTGTCTCGATATGCATTAGATTTTTTTAGGGTTGGCAAATTTCTTCCATAGTGAAGAAAACCATGGGAAACACTGGCCGAGTGAAATGGGTTTTTACCACTAGTGCAAAAAATAGAAGCAAAAGTTTTCGGTACTTCTTTGCTACAGCGTCCCCCTCAATTACAATTACGCCAAGTTGTGGCCAATTTCGCTCAGAACGTAGCCGAGCTCCTGAAGCGTTCACGTATTATAGAGGTATAAAAATAAATATCATTGCATTAAATAATATATTTTATGTTAATAAGAATATATTACAATGTTTCATAACAATTTCTTACAATGCTTCTCAAATATAACAACTTTTTCATTTTTTAACACTTCTCTCGTGTAACTATTTTAATCAACTGTCGCATTTTTACCCATATATAGATGTTTCTTACACCATTTCATGAATATTAATTCCTCTGCCCAATAGTTCATAAAATTTAAAGCACTTACGAACGGTATTCTTGAGCATTCTTGTTGGGGTCCTTTTTTTTTTTCAAATCTTGTTCTGTACATATGAGAAGCTATTAGTACCGTTTTACTCTCACATATATTTTTTAAATTAGCCAAAGTTCTCAATAATGATATGTGTCTCATTTTGAGAAGATTGCAATAGCAAGGCTAGCAAATATTATTAATAACTGTTAATTTTTGTGTTTAAAGTGTTTATTTAATGATAATGTTTCCGTTTTAGCCAAATTTGGGAAATTATTTTAACTTTTCTGCAATATCTGGAAAAAAAAATTATGCTGACCTGTTTATGACTGATACATTCTAAAATATCAAAATCCTTAGAGTGTCACCTGCCCACTCCCCCTAGTTATCCCGAAATGATACCCATGGTAGCAAATGTATTTTTCTTCTAGAACATGTTAAGAATTTGAATTAGGCTTCTAACAATTTAATTACGTATATTAAATTAATAATTGCATCCACACCTTTTACCAAGGTTACACACTTTACTAAAGCTTTTAATTAGACATTTACAGAAATTAAGACAATATTATAGATTTATATATATTTTATTTAGGGAACTAATAAATGATAACTACAGTATTAAAAAATATTATCAGAATCATAATTTTCCTTACTACAGTAGAGATGTGCGACAGGTGCCCAGGCACCATTCTTATGGAGGCCCCAAACATTTTTGCATCCAGGCTTATACCTGACCTCCATGCTTATATAGAGCAGTTGCAATAGATGCCATGCTGGAGGTCACACACTACAAATAGGCAGTTCTGATTGGTGGAACTACCCTGGCCTCCAGTTGAAGTACAATGGTTGATCAACTGATTGAAACTTCCCTATGGGCACTGTGAGACTAAAAAATCTTTTTAAAAATTTGAAAGTAATTTAGGGCTGGCCTCAAAAAGTTTCTTTCCCTCTTACTTAAAGAGAAGTTTTCTTTTCTTAAAGAAAAGTATGACCCTTACACTCAGTGCGGTAGTCGGAAAAAAATATTTGTGGGAACTCACTTTTTCATAGAGTAGATGTTGATGCTACCAGATTTTTGCTAAGCCAAAAGACAATTTAAAACATTTAGCCAAAGCCGACTTTTTAAATTAAGAGTTATAATTATTATATTCTAGTTTTTATAGTATTATATTTGTATAGCATTCATCTAAAAAAGAATATTTAATCAATCTCATAATAATATTTTCCATTATGAGTCAAAATTTATTTGAAATAACAGAAATAAATCCATATATAACTTATTGGCGCATCTATCCTAGAAGTTTCCATAAAGAACTGTAAAGAATTGAGCCTCGACATCCAGCTGCACTATGTGTCATTCTAGCATTTCCTGTGAGTACACTTAACTGCATACCTTCCCTCGCTATTTTTGCCTTGAAGACTAGCAGACGCCGAATTCTATTGTACTGTGAGCGGAAAGTTCGGACAGTGATGTAGTGGTAAGGCGTTACCCAAAGAGGGGTCTTATGCTTTGATCCTTGCCGAGTTCGTGGGAAAGAGTTCATCTGCGAGAGAAGCGATCTCTGCACACTATTTTTAGGTTTGCGCCCGAAACTTTGCCCTTTGTCTTAGAACGTCCAATGACGGACTTAGAGAAAACGAAACCGAGGGATCTCAAGGCGGCTAAGAGGCTGGAGAGTTTCGAGGGGTCCGCCTCGACAAAATCCCCGCCCCTAGAAGGAGTTCTCCTGCGAGAATGAAAAAGTGAGAGAGGACAGTTTTTCGGATAGATCTGAACGAGAGTGGTGACTCTCTGGAAAGAGTGAGGTCTGACCTCTATAGATACAGCAGGTATCAGGTGAAAATCCCAGCGTAGTGAAAAAGCAAGACAAGTGCGATAGTGAGAGTTCTTTAACTCTGAAGCATCGTGATTTAGTATATTTTTTCCGAAGAGAAGGAACGGACGAGCCCTGTTCTGAACGAACTTTCTTTAGAAGTTACGACTGACAGTAATTTTCTGAGACTTTTGATTGATCGAGCTGCACTCAGAGTCAAGAGAACATTAATTTATTAGCGATTGACTCACGGAAAATAATTAAATGCTGTATTGACGTCTTGTATATATTTTTCATTAGAATTAACATTGTTATACAATAAAATTCTATTTTCTAATTTATGCGAGAAATTCTCTGTGCCAACGATCCGATCTCGCTACCACTCACCATCTTTTATCGGGTCGGTATAGAGGAGTCACTACAACTGGTGGCAGCGGTGGGATTAATTAGCAAAAATTAATGACATTCTCTAAAGACAAAGAGTGGACTCTGAAATTTAAATCATCAAAGTGCTCCAAGAAAGAGTCTCCTTGTGACTTGTGACCTGAGTCTCCTTAGACGCCCCTGTGGATCAACACAGCATCAGAAAGAGAAATCTACTAAGAATTCTGGAGAGTGTTCCCCCATCAGAAAGAGAAATCTACCAAGAATTCTGGAGTGTTCCCCCATCCGGAAGAGTCCCCATCCGAAAAGTGTGACAGAGAACCCCGTCTGTGCTCCTGAGAATCTCTGAAGTCTGTGCTTCTGACGCCCTGAAAGACTCTTAGTAATGGAGGTAAGCTCTTTTTATACTCAGAGTGGCTTTAATTGTTATTAGTGTTTGTATAGGTGTTGTAGGCTTCAAAAAAAAAGTTGTATGTTTACTTTTGTGAGAGTAAATATTTTGAGAAATTTTTCCGGTAGAAAAAAAAAAGTATTATGAGATATTTCCGTTATAACTGTAACTCATTTAATAGACAAATTTTGTAGTTAAAAATTAAATTATTGTTGAATTAATTTAATGCAAACTGAGAGTTGTGCAGTGTTACAAATTCTAGCTGAATCTATAAATGAGAGTTCCTTGAAAAAAAAAAAAGTATCGAACGCATTTCATATTTTAAGATAACAGAGTTGATTTTATATGTTTTTTGTGAATTATTCTAATTTTTTTAAGAGTGGATGCAGAGATTAAGACCACCATTGATAAAAAAAAAAAAAAAAGGAATTGAATAAGACTTTTGCAATTTAAAATATTTTTACTGTGCTTTTTGAAATTGAAATTGTTGTTTTGTGTAAAATTGATCCCATATGTATTGTATAACCAAATACCAAGGTGAATGTGGACGATAGGATAGGGTTGCTTATTTTTATATGTTGCATATTTCTCATATATTATCGTTATGCGTACTTTTTATGAGTGTATATTTCAGTATTATTTTAGTGCACTTGGTAGAAATCACATTTAATCTTATTGTATTGTTTTATAATTGTGGGAAAGATAATTTCTAATTTTAAACTTTAAAAATGTCGGAGCTTAAATATTTTAGGAAAGCTGATTTGCAAACGTTAGCTTACGAATTTCAGGTAATTTTAGAGGAAAATGATACTGTACCGAAAATTATAAAAAAAATAGAGTCGTCAGAGGGATTTGAGAAAGAGCTAGCTTTAGCACAAATTAAACTTATAGAAAAAGATAGGGAAAATAGATTATTGGCAGAGAATAAAGAGAAAGATAGACTGTGGGAAAAAGCAGAAAAAGAAAAAGAGCGGGAACATGAGTTGGCTAGATTAAAAGCAACACAAGAGTCAGATGACCGAAGTACAGCATCCAGTAGTGTCTCTGTTAGAACGAGTAATTTACCCCTAAAAACAATTATGCATCGCTTTGATGAAAAGAATTCGGATATTTCGTTGTTTTTGAATTTATTCGAGAGACAGGCAAAAAAATGTAATCTAAATTCGGATGAGTTGGTGACGAATTTACTATCATTATTACCTGTGGGAATGGCCGAGTTAATTTTGAGAGAACCCGAAGACAAAATTGATGATTTTCAATATGTGAAAGAAAAATTGTTAGAACGATATCGTTTGAATACAGAGACGTACAGACAAAAATTTAGTCAGCATCCCCGAAATCCTAATTCAGTTTGGAAGGACCTGATCTTTGAACTTAATAGTTTTTTAGAAGGATGGCTGTCATGCTTACAAGTTTCGGATTTTGAGGGTTTGAAAAATTTGCTTGTCACGGACCAAATCAAACGGAGAGCGTCTCCAGAAATGCGCGAACATTTTATAGATAACTGGGCGGAGATTAAAGATCCCGAAGAGTTAGTGAGGCTTTTAGATGCGTACGAGGCAATCAAGAGCCCGTCTAAAAAAACTTGGAATCCGAAACTCCCTTTAGAGAAGAATTTTGAAAGACCCAAGACTTTTGAAAATGGGCGAAACGGTAACAGAAATCCGGAGACTAACTTTAACTGGAGGGATCGCGATGATCATAAAGAAAGGGAAAGGGTTTACGAAAAAAGGCGAGAAGTTAAGTGTCATGCGTGTTTTCGAAGCGGGCACTACAAAGTAGATTGTCCGGAAATTAAAAAGAGAGATGTTGCGCGGGTCAGTCACTTAATAAGTAAGCCGACACTTGAAAAAACCTTCTCCCCTTATTTGAGCAAAATATTAGTGAATGGAATTCAGGCAACTGCCTTAACGGACAATGGGAGCCAGATAGATTTGGTCCCGCACCATTTAGTCAGTCAAGATAATTTGAATGGAGATCATGTTTGGATTAAAACCCCGGTGGACAGGAAATTGTACTGCTTACCTATAGCAGAAGTCACTTTAGAAATTGAAGGTGTAGGAATCATTGAAACCAAGGCAGGAGTAAATAATAGCGATTCAGACATGGATTATTATTTGTTGGGTAATCAATCTCAAAAGTTATTAGAGCAGGCGAATATAAAACCCGAGTTAGTAAATGCAGTTTTGACGCGGGCTCAAAAGAAAAAAATTGACCATACTCCAAAGCTGGAAAATAAGCGGATTATGTTTTCCGATAAGGAAGGGGAGAATGTTCACCGACGCGATGAAGCGGAAACTTTGAATCCGATAAATAAACAAATTATGATTTCCGAGGGGGAAAAAGAAATTTCTAGCGGGAATGTTGAAGTGGAAACTTTGAATTCCGAGGAAGAAAAAGAAGAGGATATTTCTAGCAGGAATGTTGAAGCGGAAACTTTGAATTCCGAGGAAGAAAAAGAAGAGGATATTTCTAGTGAGAATGTGGAAGCGGAAACTTTGAATTCCGAGGAAGAAAAAGAAGGAGGAATTTTTCGCGAGTGCAGTGAAGCGGAAGCGTTGAATTCAAAACTAGAGGGTGAAAATCTAGAAAACCCTATTGAACTGGTCAGTGTGGATAAGGGATTATCGCCTTTGCCGATATGTGAGGAGTCTTCGTTCTTAGCAAACATTGAAAGAGGGGTTAGTAAAATGGAAAATGACAGGTATCCATCTCTCGAAGAGATTAGAGGGAAAGGGGAAATTGAAGAAACGCATTGTAATGCGGGAGATTCTTTAATAGTAGCAAAAGCCAGAGAAAATCGCGTGAGTGGGGGAAAGCAGGTGCTTGTCCCATTGCCTTATCAGGTAGATATTTTTGGCGCGTGCCTAGAAAAAGTGTCATTACACTTAGGGAAAGGGAAAGTTAAAGGAAATGTGTCAGAATACTTGAACCTTGGGAAAAGATTGATAAACGATTTAACTACCGCATTTCTAAAAAGGTTCGGTGTTAAGTTGAGAAATCCGAGAGTGTGTCGCACAATAAGCGATAGTATTGCATGTTGGCATCGAAAAGTTAGAAAGCTTTTGAAAGCGTTAGTATTTGGAGAATGGATAAGAGAAACGGAGGAAAATTAATTCGTGAAGGGATGTGTGTTTAATCTCACGAACAGGTTAAAAAGAGGTCGAGTTTTAGCCGTTGAAAATGTGTCAGAAAAACGGGAAAAGAGGAAATTTTGGTTTGACAGAAAGGCGGTAAAACGGAAGCTTAATGTGAAAGATGAGGTTTTAGTTTTAACTACCAGAAAGCCAATTAAAATGTCAGATAGTCGGATAGGGCCGGGAAGAAAGGAATCAATAATTACGGAAACAAATTATATTGTGAATGTTCCTGGGAGGCGACAGAAATCCCAGATTTCTCACTTGAGTTTAGTAAAGCCTTACAGAAAACGGGTGGAGTTAGCAGATATCTTAACGCGGGAAATAAACGCACTTGAGGAATTCTGTTTACCGTATCTAGATGATATGGAGTTTTTTTCAGACAGTTGGGAGACCATATGCGTCATCTAGAAACAGTATTAAAAAGGGTTAATGACGCGAAACTAAAAATCAAATTGGCGAAATGCAAGTTCGCTCAGAAAACCGTAAAATATCTTGGGCATATTGTAGAAGAGGGCAGACGGAGGCCAGCTGAGGCGAAAGTAAAGGCAATTAAGGAATTACCGGTTCCGAAATCGAAAACTGAAATTCGTAGATGTTTGGGAATGGCTGGATATTATTCCCGGTACATAAAAAATTATGCAGTGATTGTAGAACCATTAACTAGGGCGCTTAAAGGGAAAAATAAAAAAGAAAAGATTGCATGGAGCGACGAAATGGGAAAAGCCTTTGAGACTTTGAAAATGAAACTTACTGAAGAACCGGTGCTTTACGCTCCTAATTTTCAGAAAGAATTCATAGTACAAACTGATGCTAGTGACTTAGGTATTGGCGTGGTTTTGGCTCAAAGAGAGGGATCGGAAGAGCACCCCATAATATATTTAAGTCGCAAATTTACTGATAGTGAGAAAAGTTTCTGCGCCACTGAAAGAGAGTGTGCTGGAATTATTTTTGCGATAAAAAAGTTAAGGCATTATATTGATGGACAAAACTTTTCTATCGAAACAGACCACAATCCCTTGGTATTTCTAAAAAGAAATTCTGGAAATAATCCCAGGTTATTAAGGTGGTCCTTGGCTCTGCAACCTTATAATTATGCCATATCTCATCGCGCAGGCAAAGACATTCCACATGTTGATTGTCTGAGTCGAGTTTAAGGAGATTTCTTGATAAACTTTTGTATATAATTATTTTAAGATTTTTTATTTTTTATTTCACTGTGTTTTATTTCATTATATGTTCATGATTTCTTATCAGAGCGCGAAAAAAAAAGGAAGGTAGTATTATCTTATTCATGTATGTTTTATTTCTTGCCACTCTGATGTAATTTGAGCTTGCAATTCTTTATCCGACTCTTAGAGATTCTTAGTGTTTCACACTTAAGAATCGTTTGAGGAGGGGGTGCTATAAAGAATTGAGCCTCGACATCCAGCTGCACTATGTGTCATTCTAGCATTTCCTGTGAGTACACTTAACTGCATACCTTCCCTCGCTATTTTTGCCTTGAAGACTAGCAGACGCCGAATTCTATTGTACTGTGAGCGGAAAGTTCGGACAGTGATGTAGTGGTAAGGCGTTACCCAAAGAGGGGTCTTATGCTTTGATCCTTGCCGAGTTCGTGGGAAAGAGTTCATCTGCGAGAGAAGCGATCTCTGCACACGATTTTTAGGTTTGCGCCCGAAACTTTGCCCTTTGTCTTAGAACGTCCAATGACGGACTTAGAGAAAACGAAACCGAGGGATCTCAAGGCGGCTAAGAGGCTGGAGAGTTTCGAGGGGTCCGCCTCGACAAAATCCCCGCCCCTAGAAGGAGTTCTCCTGCGAGAATGAAAAAGTGAGAGAGGACAGTTTTTCGGATAGATCTGAACGAGAGTGGTGACTCTCTGGAAAGAGTGAGGTCTGACCTCTATAGATACAGCAGGTATCAGGTGAAAATCCCAGCGAAGTGAAAAAGCACGACAAGTGCGATAGTGAGAGTTCTTTAACTCTGAAGCATCGTGATTTAGTATATTTTTTCCGAAGAGAAGGAACGGACGAGCCCTGTTCTGAACGAACTTTCTTTAGAAGTTACGACTGACAGTAATTTTCTGAGACTTTTGATTGATCGAGCTGCACTCAGAGTCAAGAGAACATTAATTTATTAGCGATTGACTCACGGAAAATAATTAAATGCTGTATTGACGTCTTGTATATATTTTTCATTAGAATTAACATTGTTATACAATAAAATTCTATTTTCTAATTTATGCGAGAAATTCTCTGTGCCAACGATCCGATCTCGCTACCACTCACCATCTTTTATCGGGTCGGTATAGAGGAGTCACTACAGAACGATAACGAGAGGTGTTTTCTGTGATCTCTGATTTACGACAAGCTGTCTCGTCTGCTAATCTTCTTCCTGATCGAAACCAAGATTTCACATATGGTTCAGTACAAGATAGGTCCTACACGGCTTATGAATATAACTGGCTCTTTCAATAAGGAGGGAATTTTTCGCATTGGTCATGATGTTATTCATATAGCTCAATACTCTTTCGCATTCAGACATTGAAATGGGTATAGTTTTCACCTACACCAACATATGATATGTTGGTCTAGGTTTTCACAGTCTGAGTCTGGAGAAAAAAAAAAAAGGCTTGTGCTTGTACACGATATTTTTTTTTAGAGTAACAAACCGAATATTTCTGGGAACGGCGTTCCCACCCAACTACAGCACTGCTTACACTACAAAATGGTATAAAAGAAGATTTTGGACAGCAGAATATTATTGTAATCTGTAATTAATGGAGAGAATAAAATATCACTGATGGCTACAATAGTCACTTTGAAGGGGGAGAAAAGTAAACTAAGTTCAATTGAAGTTTTATTTTATTATATTCATGCTCATTATTAATAAAAAGTATAACACATATTTCTAAAATTAAAATTATATTACATTTAGTAGAGTTATACTATTTGATAGAATTATGCTTTGTTTTAAATAATTGATATATTTTAATTTTGAGCACCCTTTTTATGCTTCTATCACTTTCTTCCACTGCCCTGGAATAAACTAGTTCCCCCCTCCCCCCGGATGAAACTTATCACTGAATTTTAAGCCATCCAAGCAAAGATAGCTGCCATTTGAGCAAATAAGTTGTAGTAATACTCAAGATTCACCTGTCACATAAGCACGTTTTGGCAGATGTTTTGTTAAGCATTGGCCAGTTTTGGACATATTGCCATAGCATGGATGCCTTTCAAGAAGGCCTTTTTTTGGAAAGTGGGCCGAATTATCGTTCGCATACAAAGAAATCCCTGCACAGATACATAAAAATATGCACGAACACTTTGAACAAAAATGTAGAAATAAATATTCCAAGTGTAAAAGTATTAAAAAAAATTAACAAAAAGTGTATACTCTACACCTAGAGTGTAAAAGTTGGCAAATATGATATACCATTTAATAATAAGAAGAATCGCTTTTCCCTTTTTCTCAAAAAGAAAGGAATTTAAATTATAATTACAGAAACACTCAGAAAACCATAGAAAAAAAATATATATATATTCTACTAAATCTTCTACAGGACTTTAGTTACAATCATAATTTTTCATAGTTTCAAAAAAACAGATTAATTATACAAGCTAGCGAAGTTTCAATGCTCTAGCTCGAATGTATTTTATAGATAAGTTTTAAAAATGGCCTTCTGAGAAAAACTGAAAAAAAAAAAAAAAAAAGATTGACACACATATGTGAAGTATTATTTGCTTATAAACTTAAAGGTTCTGTTTGGGAGCTTATATATTGTGTTTTGTGTAATTGTCTATTTAAACTGCTTTGTAAAATAGTGAAGATTTATCAGACCCAGCATAAGTAAAGCATGTGGGTAATGCAAAGTTGAAATAATTTAATTTTTGAAAATCTGTTTCTTATTTTTAGATTAAAATCAAAATGTTTAATGACTTTCTTATATAATTTCAGGTAAAATACGACAAATACAGTACCCCAAGAATAACATTTGGAATACGTCATTCTCCTTATAAAGTACTCCCTGGATTTGCATCAGAAAAATAAAATTACTTTATCATATTTATTCATTTTTTGTTTTATTTTTAAATAGTTATATATTTTATCAGAAAATTTATTAATAAGGATGCACCGAATAGTGATTTTGGCCGAATACTGAATATTAAGCCCACAAGTAAACCGAATACCGAATATTTGGCTAGCTGAATAGTAACAGCGAGGTCGAATACTGAATATTCGATCAACCAAGTAACTATTCGGCTGGCTGAATAATTTTTTTATTTCAGAGTTTAAAAGTATTAAAAGTTAAATTACAAAAGAATTTTACAAAATATTTAACACAGATATCATACATACAGATACCATACTGATAATAAGTACCATTTTATGAACTAGACCTTTTTATAGGAAACCTTCACATAAAATAAAAAAAAAATCTGTGCTTTGAGTTATAACTTAAAAAGAGGATAGTCTAGATGGTGGAAATTTCCAGTACTTATCGTGATTCACAGAAATCAAAGTAACTATGTTGAGCATATTGTTACAATATCTTCAATATTATTAAAGTAACAAACAAAAATTCAAATTTGACCAGGAGTGAGATGCACCTCATTTTTGATTGAATAAGTGTGTTGCGATTCTGGTTTCCTGGACAAAAATTGTCTGTCTTCATGTCTATTATCACCTGTGAAAGTTTTTTTCCATTTTGTTTAGATACATGATGTTTGCAAAAAAAGAAAGAAACAGATTATTTACCAGACAATATTCAGGAACTTGCATTTATTTGTACATCATTAATTCCTATGATGAAAGTACTTAAATAAAGGTCAGCATTAATGGTTAATTTTCTTAAGTGACACTTTTCAAACAGCAAATAAATAATGTAAAAGCATTCTCTTTCATTGAAATATGATTTTATTTCTAATTTTTTTTAAATATCTTTATTAATTGACAGTTAAAAGTAGAAATTGTGGGTTTTAAAAAATATTAAAAACAAAAGTTTTTGTAAGTATTCGGCTTGGCCGAATATTTCGATATTTGGCCAAACCGAATATTTGGCAGGCCGAATAGTTTGTTATTTGGCCTAACCGAACATTCGGTAGTATGGTCAAATAGGCCGAATACTGAATAGATTCCGAATATTCGGTGCATCCCTACTTATTAATTTTAAAGAATAAGCTAAAAAATGTGTCAAACATGTTTAAGGGGATGCTAGACTTTGAAAATATGAAAAAATTGACCAAAAATACAAATTGTTGTATTGTGAGCTATTAAAATGTTAAAAGAATCAGGGTCCATAAGCCGTGTTTTTGGCCCATGAAATAAGAATAAAATTGGATTTTGTTATATAGACTTAATTATTTCACTTTTTAATATTAGAAGGTTTATCCTGTATGTTTTCAACAATAGTTTTTGCATTTTGTTCAGATTTATATGACTTACACAAGCTCAAAGTTCGTATTATTCGTAGTTTTTGATGAAAAATATGCAATTTCTCTTCATTTTACCTCAATTATGTATATGAGCGCAATCGTGCAACACTTTCTTCTTTACATATATTATAAAATACATCAAAATGTACAATATATGTAAAAAAAAAAACTGTTGCAAAGCTGTGCTCATAGTAAAATATTAAAAAACAGAGAGTTAAGTAACTGCATTTCCTCACGTCAGTAAGAGACTTTAGGATGCAGCAACATGTTTAAACGTGCTAAAATGAACGTAACTGTTTCTAATAACTGCATTCCTTTACATTAGCAACAGTTATGTTGACAAACTTGTAAAAGGTTTTTACTTTCTTGTTTTGTCAAAGTATATACAATAATATCTCTGAAAATGGAATCACTAGGGAAAAAAAAATATCCCATTTTAGACAGGTTTCCATCTTAGCAGGTATAATTGTACGGTATTCCTTTTAACCATCAAATTTTTCACTTAAAACAGGTTTCCATTAAAAATAGGCTCTGCTTTCACTGGTTTATTGTGATGCACTTTCTGGTTAAATAGACGTAATTGGCAAATGCTGATAATTGATTTTGCTATTTTAAATCCCCTCTCACCCCCATCAATAAATAAGTCTTAGAAATGGCTCTGAATGAGATGACATCATCAACTGAGTGTATTTATTCCTGTCTATAATTTGAGCTTACATAAAACACATTGTAGTGAACATTTCGAGATTTAGAGAATTTGATACATTTCTAACTAACTGCATTGTTGTGTTGTCTAAGGAAAATTGCAATCTCTGATGATTTCATCTGATTTTCTCAAAAGAGTAGTCCAAGTAGTTAAAATCTTGATATTTCAATGCAATGATATCTAGAAAAATGATTAACTTTGAAGGTATAATAATTAAAAAAAAATAAAGAAATAAAGAAAAATAAATAAATACAGATTGGTAGGAATTAGGCCAATTTTCAGTATATGCCCAAAATATTGCAATGGGTTTTAATTCTTTATCTGTTAGAAATAAATAAGCAATGGGAATTGCAAAACTGTTCAAAATAACACATATAATCCATTTAACATAGGAAATAAGACTATGTTAAAGAAGTCACCTCTTTGATTTTGAAAATGTTACACTTTTTAAAATACTACGAACCCCCTATACAAAATCAGTCAATTAGAAAAGTTTTCTTTTCCACCACCAAGGAAGATCATTTCTAAAAATTGCATACCTGTATGTTTAAAAATAACCAAATTATGAAAAAGAAAAGAAAAAAGCTGACATATTACTTTTTCACACCATCTAAAAGACGACTACATCAGTAAAAATAGGGACCATTCACAAATTGTTAATGTCATTCTTTAGATCACAAATAACAGTGGGGAAAAATTGTATCACAAATACATCTAAATAAAGCATTACACTGGAAGAAATTATGCAAAGCCATAAGTGTAAAGAGAAAGAGAGTTTTAAATTCTAGAAACATACATAACAACAACAACAAAAGGAATTCACAAATCATTTTCCAAGTGTTTTCTCTCACCATCTCTAATACATTTCTGAACTCTTCTAATAATGCTTCTGTAAAAATTTTGAGGTTCTTCTCCATTAGTATCACTGTAATCACCAATAACATTCTGTTTAAAGTCAATGGCATATATATTATCATCTGTGTTTCCTTTTTCTTGCAATATCTTACAGATTTACATTTATAATGAAAATATGTATGGTTCTCATTCACAATGGTCAATATTTAATTGAGACTAAGTCCTTCAGTTTTAAAGATACAGATACACAGTTTTTTGCAATAATCTTGCTGCAGTAAAAATAATTTTTTTCTAGTTAACAAATATTGTCCAGGAGGTGATATAAAAATTTAATAATTAACTTTTTTGAAAAAGAATGGGAGAACTATGTCATTAGTATAATCTCTATTCTTAATTCCTACTTTATTTTGAACAGTTTTGCAATATACATTGCATACTTATATCCAATAAGTAAAAAATAAAAGCACCATTTAACCTTTCTGGAACACTCTGCATAAATGGTACTATTTAAGAAATATATAACCAATTCTGGTTGCTGTATGAGGGTATTGTAATTCAGAATGGTCACACACAAATCTAAAATATGTAGTTTACTGTTAGATCTATATTAATGAATATTCAGCAAGATAAGATTAAAATTCAATAAATCAGCATATATACAATATAAACAAAAGATAACAACAAGAAAATATGCAACTGTTTTATTTAAAACACAACTCAAAATAAATAAGCAAATAATTAATTAAAATTACAACAATAAATTATACTTTCACAGTCAATAAATAAAATGGTTGAAATCGAACAATGTAAAAATTCAGATAATTAATTAAAATAACAACAATAAATTATACTTTCACAGTCAATAAATAAAATGGTTGAAATCGAACAATGTAAAAATTCAGATAATTAATTAAAATAACAACAATAAATTATACTTCCACAGTCAATAAATAAAAAGGATGAAATCAAACAATGTAAGAATTCATATTATCATTTTCAAAGTTTTAAAAAATTTGTAATCATTGAAATAGCACAGAAGATAATAAAAGTATCAAAATTATTGATTTTCATTAATTTTTCAAAATTTTATTTCTTTAATCCCAAATTCACAATGTGCTTAAAAAGCCTTAATTTGAAAACAATGTTTGAATCCCCTCCCATATTAACTTTGAGTGGTGTGCTGGCACATATTGAACATTTTATGTTGCAGTAAGTGGTGGCATTCAGCAGGCTCGTACCAGTTTGGTATAAACGGTACCTGATTTTTTATTCAGTTCGAAGGAACCAGTTGTTAAAAGTAATACTTTTGCTTTGGCAAAAAATACTTACCAACTTCCTCAAAGTAAATTTGGAATGTTCTTGATTATTCGTGTCCTGTAAATTGTAAAGCCTTGATTTCTGTTTTTGTTTTTTTAATACATGTTTGGCACTAAGTTTTGTCATTAAAGTCACTAATTTTTGCATTTGTCCTGCAATAAGCCAAGTCAGTATTTGTATAAATAGGAATTCTTGACTGTCACCGAGTTAGAAATTTTGTAACATAGTTTTCTAATGTTAGAAAGTGTTTCACAATTTATGTGTAGGTCATTATTTTCTGTTTCTTGTTTATACTTGAAAAAGACATAAAAGCAAAGAACCAGTTGTTAAATTATTTGAATCCTACCACTGGTTACATTAATTATGCTACTACAAATAATATTGATAACAACAATAAAAATCATGTTAGAAAACATGATTCATACCAGTTGTAAAAACTGAATTTTAATTTTGGTGCTATGTCATAGTGTAAGAAATATCGTGTTTGTCGTAGAATTTATGAAGTAACACGAAAATCATATCGAAATTTCTACATAACATCTATAAGAGATGGCATATCTCTTATAGAAGTTTTCAGAATGATTCTGGATTTTATTATAATTTCTATGAGAGTATGAGTTCAAGAATGCTGTATTAAGCAGAGATTAAAATCTAACAAAGGAAAATAAAATTAGGGTTTCCCCCCTGGTTTAAAAAAAGTGACAGGGTGTGTTTGTCATAAAATTTATGAAGTCACACTTGGTGGAAAATTAATAAAATTATATAAATAAAATACTATATATGCTAAAATTAAACTAAAAATATAAATAAAGAATATATATATATATATATACATATTTTTTAAGATATACAGTTGATATGTAAACAACTTAAAAAAATAGGGTTAATCAAATTTTTTGCTTTAAGCACTGGCCACACAGATTTGATAGTTAAAGAAAGAAATGATTTTAATAAATCATATTGGAAATATAAATTTAATCACCCATAAACAAACTAATAGTCAATAGTACAATTTAATTTTTATAATTTAAATTATATCAAAATTTCTACATAACACATCCTCTATAAGAGATGGCATATCGCTTATAGAAGTTTTCCGAATGAATCTGGATTTTATTATAAAGTAATTTCAATAAGAGCATGCTGTATGAAGCAGAGATTAAAATCTAACAAAGGAAAATAAAATCAGGGTTCCCTCTTGGTTTAAATATATATAAAATATAGGTCCCTCTTGGTTTCTATGAATACTATTTCTATGAAGCAGAGATTAAAATCTAACAAAGGAAAATAAGATCAGGGTTCCCTCTTGGTTTAAAAAAAAAAGCCAGGATGCTGCTAGCGGGGAAAGGCACTTTTTATATTCTAAAGGGCATTTTTTAAATTGTTTAAAGGCACTTTTAATATTTAAATCCAGGGTAATCAGATTTTTAACTCATTTTCTGATAGGCTAGAACTATAAAAAATGTGTGCAAAGGTGCATTTCTGATGACAATACAACATTTCATTTTTTTAAAACTTAATTATAAATTGATTTTAAGGCATTTTTCTGTTTGCCTGTCACATGTCATAAATCACCTAATATTCTCTATGGTTACAATTGTATATACAAGCTACAACAACAATGGATTTAATAATGCACCAAACCACACTCACCAGAAAAGGCCAACTGTGTGTGAAGTTGCAACAAAGAAATATTTTTAACATTATAAAGTAAAAAATATAAATAACAAATAAAGAGTTTGATATTTAATATATATTTTTTAAAATACGCTTTAAGCAATTAATAGCTTTACATTAATTAAATTTTGATTATACATTGAGAAATCAATTTAGAAATCCTAAAAAGAAATCTTTCTTTCTTGTTGCCATATCTTTTTTTAAAAAAAAGAGAAAAAATTATACACATTTTTAATAAATTCTCTAGTTTGCACTTTCTACGAAGCGTGATAAAAATCAGTGAATTTTCTATAATTGGGTTCAATGCCCACGCCAAAGCCATCTATGAAGTATTAATAGTACTTTATAGGCAGCTTTGGCCCATGCCAAATTAATGTATTATAAATGAAATGGTACTTTTCCATTATACAGACACCATAGTCGCCAAGCATACATTTACATACATACATACATTCTGGCATGGTGTCCGTATAACGGAAAAGTACCAATGAAATTTTTTAGAAAAATGATGACTTGTAGTCATGAAATTAGGTGTAATTTTCAAGATAAACAACGAATGCTTATAAAAGAGTATTTAATATATATATACTTTTAAACTTATTTACTATGCAAGCAATTTTTTAACAGAAAAAAAAATTATTATTATTATTTTTTTTACTGAGGGCAAAAATGATGTTATTTTTTGGATAAGGTCCAAGAAATTTTTTTTTCCCTTTTTAACCAAAACAAGATACAGCATTCTCCTGAAACTGTATTGGGAAGGGGTTAATCTGTTATGTCTTTCAACTTTTCAAGTGATTTAGCTAGTACAGCAAATATGGAAAATAAAGAAAACACTGGTACACTAGATTAGATTAGATTATATTGAAACTTCCACATAACATGCATAAGACATAAAATATCTCTTATAATTTTTTAGAATGAATCTGGATTTTATTATAAAGTAATTTCAATAGGAACATACTGTATAAAGCAGAGATTAAAATATAACAGAAAATATGCATAATCATTTTAACTTTTCAAGTTATTTAATTAGTAGGTACAACAGCCATTCAAAATAAAGAAAATACCTGTACACTAAATATAATGTACTACATATTTTGATAATAAAGCATATCACTGTTACATTATCAAAACTTCTACATCTATCAAAATTTCTAAATAATATCTCTTATAAGGTTTTAGAATGAATCTGGATATTATCATAATGCAATTTCAATAAGAGTGAAATTAAACTTTGTGTTTAATTTTTTTCAGGAAATTATCACTATTTTTTAACTTTGTTGTTTAGAGATTAAAATCCAACAAAGAAATATAACATCTTTTAAATTTTCAAGTGATTCAATAGGGGATGTTTTATTTATAAATTTAGTTATAATAAAATTATTTTATAGAGGAAATTCAAAGAAAGTTTCATAAATAATAATAATAATAATAAAATACTATGATTTCAATCCTTTTATTTCTGCTAAGCATTCTTCAGCATCAGCCAGAGCTTCAACGTTATTCAGACGTTTAGCAAGTTTAAGAGCAGTTTTACAAGCTTTCTCACCATCAGTCACATTTCCAGCTTGTAAATAAGTAGCTCCTAAATTGCAATAAAAAGCAGGAATATCTGATGAATCTGTGTTACTAGATCGTTCAATTGCTTTCTTGAATGTGTCTATGGCTGATTGGTATTCTTTCATTAAACTATAAACACTTCCAATATCATTTAATAATACTAGAGTCTGAGGATGGGAAGCTCCATTGATCTTTTCAGAAACTTCTTGCGCTTGCTTAAAATTATCTATAGCTTCTTTAAGTTTTCCAGAAGCTAAAAGGTACCTAGCATACCAATCGACACTCATAGCCCATAGTAAAACAGTATCTTTGTCATATTCTGATAGAGAATCAGTGTCATTCACATTTATTTCAGCAATTTTTTTCTGCTGAGTGTCTATACAGAATTTAAAACCAGTTTCGGCTTTCTGTCTTTCATTTGTTTGACCATATATAGAAGCTAATTTTAAAGATATTTCGACAATAGAATTATCATCAGGTGGAGTGCCCGAAGCAATTAATTCTTTAGTAACTTGTATAAACAACTTTTCGGCTTTGGGAAAATCCCCCTTTTTAAAAGCTACATTAGCGAGAAGATCATATATATACCTTTGGGCATGCATATCGCGTCTTTCTTGGGCTAATTTCAAACCTAAATGTAATATGTTTTCTGCTTTATCATATTCTTCTTTCTGCATACTTAAAATTCCCAGTTTCATGACGGAAATCATAGGATCTTCCTCTTCTTTCTTAAATCCAAGCCATGTCAGAATTCCAGCAAAAAGAACATATCTGTTATTCTTCCTAAAAATAAAGATACATATTTAAATATATGTATACTGTCAAGATAATAATCACAATGATTAGTGTAAATAAAAAGAAAATGAAATATTCTGATAAAATTGTTTTGAAATATTTCAAAACAATTTTTAAATAGGGCCATAAAAAAATTCAATTCTAATCATCAACAGAGAGATGGAGATTTTTCAAGGATTCTTTGTAGTTAAATAAAATAGGTCTGGGTTCCCAACTGTTAAAATATAACAGAAAATATGCATTATCATTTAAGCTTTCAACTTATTTAACAGGTCGGGATTTTCAACAATTGAAATCCAAGTCAGACTAGGCAGTTGCTTCATACTGTAAAGACAATTGTTTTCTGTGCATTTGGATGTGTGGTTGTGGAAATGCATTAAGTATGTGTACTCAGTAACGTGAATTGAAAATTATAATACTAATGATAATAAAGATATTATTAATAAAATATTGATAAAAACAGTGCATTTTATCATGGGGGAGAGGGACAAAGGGGTACATATACCTTTAAAAACATTTTATAAATCTAATGACAGGAAATAAAAATTCTCAAATTTTAGAATTCCTGCTAAACCAGCTTCAAACGTACAAGGGATATTTGGATGACTTGCTAAGTTTTATGCATAGTTTGTTGACAAAAAGGGTGTATTATATTTAAACTCACTATGAACATTGTTTTTTTTTTAAAAAAATGGGGTGAATGAATATGCTGCTCTTGATATCACTTACAAAATCTGTGATTGTTTGGGTGCACACAACTACAAAAAAATTTACAGCTATACTAGGCTAAAATCACTCAAAGACAGATAGTTAAAATGGTAATCTTTTTTTAATCACTTTTTGCTTAGAAATGTGTATACAGTCAAACCTCGTTAACACGAACATGCTTAACACGAATTACTTTTAGCACAAACTGTTTCTGATTGCTCCGCCCAGTTGCATGTAATGCATTTAAGTTCAGATAACACAAACTATTTTTAACAGGAACAGAAAAAGTTTCCTCTTGAGTGTTCACGTTAACGAGGTTCGACTGTATCAGTATTTTACATTATATGGTACAATAACCAAACTCTTAATATTTATCCTTTATGTTTAATACAACAAATTCTCTGAAATTTACAAAGTACATATTGTGCATATTTTGATTGTACATATTTTGATTGTGATTGCAGTGTCACATACACTATTTTAAATCTTAAGCTTGGTCATAGGATAAGTGTCCTTACAATCGATCTCAATCTGGTATTGCAATGCCTCAAGCACAAGTTCTTCTGCAGGAGAAACAATCAGCCAATTGAAGGAATATATTCAACTGTGTTGTGATTATGCATGTATTAAATTATTCTTTATCTTAAGATAGCTCTGAGCTCAGATGACAGCTGCGGAACATATAATAAAGCATCCAATATCTGTTACACTTTATTTATGTTGTAAGATAGAACTTACACTTAAGAACTTACACTAGTTACGTGAAAACTAATGTTAATCCTATGGTAGCATTATTTTCAAATTTTTCGCATGTACTTTAATATTTATTTTTAAATGATATTTCTTTTGCATAGGGTACCTGAGGTCGATATCTAACATAGTGTGTTTTTATTTTTTCAATTTTGGTTACAGTTTTTTCATATGAGGATACTATAATTTTCAGAACTGGTTCCAAAAGAGAAAGTGTCCACATATGACCACAACTGTAACCAAAATCAAAAAAGTAAAATCACACAACGTTAGACATCGACCTCAGGTGCAAAAAAATCATTTAAAAATATTAAGATGCATGAGAGGTATTTGAAAAGAACAATCCCATAGGTTTAACCAGAGTTTCCCCCAGGTTTAAAAAAGGGCAAGGTGCTGCTAGTGAGAGAAGGGCACTTTTTTATTCTTAAGGGCATTTTTTTATTCTTAAGGGCACTTTTTGAATTCTTGAGGGCACTTTTCAGATTCTTAAGGGCACTTTTTTTAAATTGTTAAAAGGTATTTTGGTTTTTATAGCCACTTTTGATATTTAAAAGTCAGGGCACTATTTTCAAGACAACACTGAGTCAATTTTTACTATGAAAGCAAATTTTTTAATGCAAAAAGGAGAAAGGACACTTTTATTATTGATGGGTAAGAAGGGTGCAAATTATTTTACTGAGGGGGCAAGAAGGGTGCTAATTATTTTTATGAGGGGCAAGAAGGGTGCTATTTTGTAAACCAAAGGGCAGGCAGAGTGCAGCACCCTTCTGAAACTGTCTGGAGGAAACTCTGGTTTAACATTAGCCGGGGCATTTTTTCACATGACTAGTGTAGGCTCGATTTGGAATAAGCCCCTGCAATCCAGTACTTTATATAACCAACTGGTGCCCTGTAAAGCTTGTGCTTATGGAAACAAAAAACACATCATTGGACCTGGCTATCTCACTTTATGTGAATATCAGAATGCATGAAATTTCAATGCAAGTATAATTCATTAATTCCTTTTCTGTCTGCAAGAAGGGACAATTAATCTTAAAGCAGAGCTTATTTGAGAAGTGATAATCACTACATAGTCCATAGAACACATGCAGCCTTCAAGATCATTTTGTGTGGTCAACTCAAGTTGGGCACATAATTAAAAAATATACATTACATTTAAATATAAATTACATATAACAAATATATACATATTTTTTGAAAGACCTCACGACTATTTCTAAAATTTGTTAGACAATAGAAATAAACAAAAGGATTCTATAGAAAAATTTCCAATTAATAACACCAAAAGTGGAGTAGAATATTGCAAGTCTGGTCTGTAGCATTTCCTCTCACTTGAAGAACTTACCTTATTATAAAATCTGATACATAAAGGAAATAAACAAAAGGATTCTATAAAAAAATTTCCAACACCAATAGTGGAGTAGAATCCCACCAGTCTCTGAATAAGAGGACTTACCAATCTCATGCATTTATGGGGGGGGGGGGGGGGGGGATGAATTCAGGAATGAAAGTAATCAGTTTGGATTTGAGAACAGTCTTAAGTAGTGTCCAATTCGACATTTTCGTAAAGTTTGTGATTTCAAAAGGACAACTAGTTAACATTTTAAAATAATTATGTTTAAAAATTTTTTAATTATATAAAAGTTATTCTAAACATTGTTAGATATGTTTTTAATGAACTTCGTTAATGAAATAACAGGAACCTGTTTAGGAAAAATTTGGATCCTTTAAAGGACTTTTCACGGAAGTTTCCATCTTAGAAGAGGACCCTTAATAAAATTTTTTACCTTAAAACAAAGATCCTTCACAAAATTCCTTGTCTTAAAAATAGACCTTTCACAAAATTTTTCCATCTCCAAACTGAACCTTTCACAAATTTAATAATTTTAAAATAAAAATCTGACCTGTCACAAAACAGCTGAAGTCTCCAAAGAACTTATTACCTAGCTTTTTTTTTATACATAAAGGATCTCATTAAAAATATATAAACAAGAGACAATGTAACAATAATTTCAAATTCACAAAATTATAACTAGATATTTCACAAATACAATAGACTCCCTTAAATCCACATAGCTTAAAACCGGAAGTTATGCAGATTTTAGAATTTTGTGGATTTTTGGTCACTGTTTTGTTTACATTTTTTAAACAATAATTTGAATTTACTAATGCACTCAAAATTATAATGAATGCTTACAGTTACAGTAAAGTAAAATAATTAAGTAAAATAATAAAAATAAAATTTCAAAATATTAAAAGTAAAGGTCAAGCAAATAATTAGCATAATGATGTTGAGATAATTTTTTCTTGAATTCGCCTTATAAATGTACACTAATAATTCACATCAAAATCTTAAAATAACAAAATTTTATTTCATGTTTAGCCATATTTAATAACCAAAAAAATGGTAAAAACATCACGATCACCACTAATATCAGCACTATCTTGATTTTTTTCAAAAATTTATACTTCCTTCATGAGAAAACATGAGTTGAATCATATTAACCAGAATTACGTATTAAAATGTGTACAGAATGATATAAAAATTTAAAAAAAACTTTAATTTTACAACTACATCTTAACTAAGTTTCATTGTTTACATTGGAAACAATGTGTGGATTTTAGGGTGGCGGATTTGAGGGAGTCTAGTGTATAAAAAATTGTTCACAATTTCACAAAAATAGGCCCCTGTGAAGAAAGTCTGGACAGACCCCTGGATAATAAAAAATTATCCATGAAATTCCATATAATGTAGAGTAAAGAAATAACTGATGTTATATTATATATGTACTTTACAAATAATATACTGTATTTACTCACGTATTAGTTACCTACACATAATAAGCACATATTAGTTTTGAAGCAGAAAAATTCGCCAAAATACTTTCTCAAGATAAAAGTTGCAGTCTATTTTACTTTGTGTAATTATGGTATTATTCATCATCTAATGGCCTTGTTCTTATAAATCGAAAAATCTGTAATTTTGTGCGAATACGACCAACATTTCACTATAGTTCCTTCATGAGAAAATATGAGTTGAATCATATTGACCAGAATTACATATTAAAACGTGTACAGAATGATATACAATTTTTAAAAAAAACTTTAATTTTACACCTACATCTTAACTAAGTTTCATTGTTTACATTGGAAACAATGTGCGGATTTTAGGCACATGACCACGAGTCATGAGTTAATAAAATTATACATTTAATAAATTTATAATTAAATTAGTGCTTTGAACATGATTGGTGTTTGGCAACAATAAAAACAGATGGCGATTGACACCCATTTTAGCAATCTATCTTTTTTACGTGAATAATAGTATGTATAGGTTTTTCAAAGCCTATAGATGCCTTCTTGTGTTTTCTGAGAAACATCAATACTTCTTCAAAAATTTATAAATTGATTTTCTTCAAAATGCTGATTTTTGAACTGATGGGAAAGCTAGTAATTAAGCTACTGACTTCAAATCAAGAATGAATCCAAATAATAGCTGTACTATATGATGAACCATTAAGTTCATCTTTCAATATTTTTGCCAAGGGACTCGTAAGATAAATTTGAGCATTCTTTTAAATTTCATTAAAAAAAAATAAGATGATGATAATTTATTTTATGAAAATAAAATGTTCCAAGGTTTCTAAATTAATTATAAAAATTTTAAAGCCTTGTTTGTTTATTATCGGAACAATTGATATAAAGTGACAGTGACCACTAGTCAAAAACATTTTGTGGTAAAGACTATATATTCTGTTCTGAGCTTTCTGATTATCAGATGCACTTTAATTTGTTGTTTAAATTATGTTCAATCTAATGGAGATTTCAGTTTAAAATTTGTCAATGTTTTACCTCATAAACCTACAAAAAATTATTGTAATTTAATTGGCATTACACCAGCATCCACAATTATGATTTTGCCAAGATCGCAGTTATGATTTCGAAAGATCACAGCAAAGCTTATAATATGCCTCATATATATACTTCTAATGCTCATTTATGTGCCATATACATCATTATATGCATATTATTTACATCTTATATGCCATATACATTTTACATGTCATATATGCGTCACATAACATAAGAATATAACTGGTCAATATGCATTACGAAATGTTACAAACATCATATATTATTATGTCATATATGCTTTATAATTTGGCAATAAATCTTGGTGGCTTGGCGATTCATCCTTGGGTGCCGCTATAACACAAAAGTACGGAAATATTATCAACAAACATCATAGGACTGTAAGGCCTATAAGCCATTTAATCAACATCATAGGCCTGTAGTATTACTGTCAGGGTTAAAGCAGTGAAATAATCATAATCAAAACACTGCTATAAATAGTGATATTTGGCAATTTTTTCCTTTCAATTTCTAGCATGCAAATTAATACAAAATACCAATTTTTAAAAATTTCAAAACAGTATTCGAATACATCATTGATATTTTTCAGATAAAAATGCTTTTTGGTGTTATTAGTGGACAAACTAAAAAAATATATAAAAGTAAAAAAAATCTATCAGAGATTTAAAAAAAAAAAAATAATTTTCACCTATGTTCTGTAACTCAGCTAGGATCTGCTGGTAGATTTAAATTATAAATATTTTATTCCAGCCAGTCAGAGAAATTTCCTTTAAGTTGAATGGGATACTGTGAAATACCAGTTCTCACAAGAAAACTATGCAATATGATTATTTTATAAAATAGCTTAACAGACATGTTATCTTCATGTATTTAAAAAAATTACTTTTTTTTTATACAAGTCACGTGCAAGCTGAGAAAATATGCTTCAGCTATTAAAAAAAAAAAAAAAAAAAAAAAAAAAAATCTGTTGATTTTTACCAACTGCAATATTGATATTTCTTAAATTTGTTTTATGGTTACAATATATAGACGGACAGACTGATTACAAGGCAAAGTATTCAATGCATAGTAGTTAAAATAAGTAGCTAAAGAATAATTATGTATATTTTATACAGCACTAGAAAGTCAAACACATTTTATTGTACCTGAAACTGAAGTTGAAATTGAATTTCCTGTTAAAATATTTGGGAGGTGAATTAAAGAAACGAACATTTTTCTTTACAGTAGATGAGCAATGATCAGAATATTTATGAGAAGAATAATAAGACCGCACATCAAATATTTTTGGCCTTAAAAAGCGTCGCACATACCACTGAATATTAATCATAATTTATATATAAAGAAATAATGATAATAACGGTTTTACAAACAGTAAAAGAGCTTTTATTTGATTTACACGAGTTTACTCCTTTTACGGTTTGTTTATTTACAATTTTTGCTTCCCGTCACGGTTATGATGAACGCACTAGTACTTTAACGTAACTCCATCTCGATTCAGGCCACACCAAGTTAGCAAGTTGGATTTCTTTTGCTTCGAGGTTAATGGGCCAGACGTCACCCTTCAGCTTCTTGTTTATTTGGGTGGCAGAAACCAATCCTATCCTAGTGTACTTTTTAGTGCACTTGTTTGTTCTCTGTGCTTTTTCGATTTTTTTTTTAAATTAGAGTTTTAAAGATGTTAAACACTGCGCTATGGCGAAACAGGCAGGAGGGACGAAGCAGGATGTTTGGAGTAAGATGTATTTAGATCAGCCATTATCAACATTTTCTTTTCGCGGCCCGAAAGCATAAGTTTTCTACCAAGGTGGGCCGCAACGTACTATACTTACATAATAATGTAAAAAATCGGGGTAATTAAAATAGCGATAACAAGAGTAGTAAAAAAGTAATATAACAAAATTAATTATCAGTATTAGCTGTATAATAAGTAAAAAATAATAATTAATAAAGAAGAATTTCTATAATTCTAAAGATAAAATATAAGGAGATTTTTAAAAATAACTCCGATTCTGTTTCAATGCGTAAATAATGTTTGACTAGTGGTAAAGATGAAAAAATATATAAACCATTATAACCCAAATAGGACTACAAGCAATCTATCTACTGTATTTTTGCGCTTTAGGGATCATTGTAGTAATCATCATGATAGCATATAGACCAATCACATTGCAGAAGAGTTAATCGTAGACCAATCAGATTGTGGTAGGGTAGGAGTTATAAATAGAGTTGCAAAAAAAAAAACGGTTTATTCCTAGGTTTATTTCCAAGAGACCCGGTTTATTCTCAAGTTTATTGCCGAAAGACCTGGTTTATTCCCAAAAAACCGAGTTTATTCCCAAAACACCCGGTTTAAACCCGGGTTTTTCTAGCCTTTGCAACTCTAGTTATAAACAAGGATAGGTAACCCAAAGTGACGTAGGTTGCTCTTTCCTGATATTCAGGAGGTTTTAACATAATTTTAAATTAATTCTAGGACTTTCCGTAGCCGAGTGGAGAAAATACCACTCCGCTAATCACTTGAGAGCGGGTTCGATTCCGTTGAATACTCTTTGTGGAGTTTTCGGCTGTATTCTTCAGCGCTGTTTACTTTCATGGAGCGCGTTCAGAGACCGAAACGCGCGTTACTCGTATAATTGCGAGGCTAACGAAAAAGAAAGGCTACCGCGGTGCCTTACGCATATCTTTTTTTACAGACCGCCGGAGTCACGTGTTGCTCGAATGCACCAATGAAGGCGTACGAATAGAGCATCACGTCACTCTAGCGGTCTGTAAAAAAAGATAAGTGGAATGTACCGCGGTAGCCTGTCTCTTTCGTTAGCCTCGGTATAATTGGGAATGACATCATATGAGTTTCTCAAGGTAAAGTTGGGTTAAAACGGCTGTATACGTTTTTGGATAAATCTGAGGGCATGTTTACAAAAAAAAAAACAAACACCGTCAACCAATCTAACACTACATTTTTATCATAGCGATCAGTGGCGTAGCGTCAGGGGGGGCACGATCATTTTACTACCAGTATAATTATATACTACATTTAGCCTTATTTAATCTTTGAACGGTATGAAATAAATAAGGCCAAATATAGAATATAAAAATACTGGTAGTAAAGTCACCCGTGCCCCCCTTGACGCTACGCCTCTGATAGCGATCATTGCAGGAATCGTCCTTGTGACGTTGGCCAATTACCTTATAGACCTATTACACGTAGACCAAGACCAATCAAATGGTCAGAACTCAAATGTACAGTAGGAATCAAAAGAACCGCAGTTAACTGTAAAGCGAACAAACAAACCATCCCAAGTAGCACAGCAATATTGGCCCGATATTGGCCAATCTTGGCGTACATCGGCAAAGACCGGTCATGTTTTACCGGCATTGGCCAATGTTGATCGATGTTGGCCGATCTTGGTTCTGTACTATTACAATTTCTGAAATGTTCAACATTTAAATTTTTAATTTACATATTGTTCTTTTTTGGAAAGGTAGAGAGCAGAAAACAATTTTAACAACATTTTTAATGATGTAAATCTACCAAGAAAAATTCATATCGCCTGATAACGGGCAACATTGGCCGAAATCCGGACGCAGAGATGTGCATGACGTCAACTAGAATTCAGCCAATCAGAGACAAGCATTTTTCCGACGCTTCAACAAAGAGTTCTTTTGCCTTGTCAGTTACTTTTTGAAAGTCTTTGTCTATGGTGGATGCTTGACAGTTGATGGTCTTAAAACATCTTTTACTCGCCTGTTTTCATCCCTTGCTGTCAAATTTTTTGAAAGGTAAGTAATTTTAAAATTATTTAAATATAGTTTTAATTTAAATTATATTAATAGACCGGGAGGCGGCAGCACAGACAATCACCTCATCGAGTTCACGGATGAAATTCCAGAATTAGTTAAAACTCGATTCGCATATTAAAACGCAATCGGTCTGCCAAGTCATATCTTGGTGGAAAATACCTTAAAACCCGATTTTAGCGGATGACTCGTAGGTTTACCAGTGTTTTCCTGCACCCAAAGGTATGAAAACATGGAGGACTGGGAGCAGGAACACACAATGGTAAACCTATGAGCCAAACGCTAAAATCGGGTTTTCCACCATAATATGACTTGGCAGACCGATTGCGTTTTAATATGCGAATCAAGTTTTAACTAATTCTGGAATTTCAGCCGTGAACTCGATGAGGTGATTGTCTGTGCTGCCGCCTCCCGGGCTATAAGGAATTCTGGAATGTTTGCTGTTTTGTTTAACAGGTTTTTCTAAATAAAAGTCCATAAACTTTTCAATAGGTTTTGGTAGTAAAAAATCCCTTATTTTTATGCAAAATGTTCAAAAAGTCATTACTGTTACCAATTATTTCTTAATTGTTGTAAAAATCTGCATATTTCAGTGAATTTCCGATAAAAAAAAATATTCATCTAAATCCCCCCATTCGCAACACTACACTATTCAACTTTTTTTTAAAATTTGTAAATAGATTTTTAAAAAAATTTCCCCTCCCACCTAAAATTAGTGTTTCTCCGTACTCCTCGCCCTTCTCACCAAAAGCACACAAAATTTAAAGTGTTTTTTGTCATATTTCTATAAATCAAAGTAAGTAAACCCCACCAAAAAAAAAAAAAAAAATCTGTTTGTCCTCTTTACCCTCCCTTCCCATCTTTAAAAGTTTTTGTTTTTTTACCTTTTCTGCTCTATCTGTAACTATATTGTAAGAATAAATAATCAATTTTCCCTCAGATAACCAAATTAAACATGTTTTGGTCTTTTTTTTTTCTCTTTACTTTTTATGTTCTGTTACTTAAGTATATATCGTAACAATAAATAATGAATCGTATGATTTTTAATCCTCACCGATATCGATGTTCCCCCTTCCCCTCATCAAACACACAATTTAAATCTCTTTAATTTAAATTTTCATTCTTGTTTGAAATCTTTAGTACGGTAAATAAATATTAAGCCATTTAATAAACTCCCCTACCCACCCCCCCTCCACACAAAAAATCTGCTTTAAACTTAAAAAAAAAAAAATTTTGCTCTCGTAACAGTAAATATCAATCATGATTTTCTCCTCTTCTCACCTTTGCCTCAGCCCCCTTCCAGCTTACCAAGTTAAACATTTTTCAAAGTCATATACAGTATAACATCTTTAATCCGAAAACTTCTGTAATCCGGATATTTCGGAACATTTATCGTTTTTTAAATTTTTAATTAAAGAATTGCAGATCATAGATAGTGCCACCACACATGCATGCTTAGGTTTAGAAAAGATCAACTACAGAAAATGGCTAATTATTTAATTTGTTATTTTTTTCTTCCCATTTTAGAAACTGCAAGAACGCTCTGAATTATAATTAACTAATATTGTTAGTATAATATAATTAATTTTTAACTTTTTCTTATCTTAAGTCACAATAGATGGCGCCAAAGAAACGCAAAATCAGATTTCATTTTTTTCACTTTTCTTAAAAGTTTTCAATTTATGTCTGAATTGGATATTTCAATGTATTATATATTTGATATAATTTTAAAATAGTCGATTATTTAAAATAGCCTACTGTTGTTACAGTAATAAAAATGTAATCTTTGTTTCAATAATATATTTAATTTTCCCAATCTGAAAATTAATTGTAATGATTTTCTATTTTATATGTAATTCACATTTTTTCACAATACTATTAGCCTTGTGTACTATCATTGCTAATTATTTTATACTAATAGCAATAATAAAAATTTAGTTTTTTTTTAAGTAATATAATTTCCAAATTAATTTATTATTTTTCTTTCTTTAAAGTTAAAATAGATGGCTCTAAAACAATGCGAAATCCGATTTTATTATTAGTATTTATTTAATTTTAATTGTTGAATTTGTGACTTAATTCGATATTTCTAGGTGTTTGTATATTTAATTTTTCACAACATTAACCTTATGCACAACTATTTTAAATATGTTAATGTAATAATAGTTTTTTTTTTTTAAATTAATTGCAAGTCCTATTTAAAATTTTTATTATAGAATGTTTATACTTTTTTAGAAAATTTGTTTTGTTTTCAATATATTCATTTTATTTCTGTTATTTGTAATTTATTATTTATTCAACATTTATAAATCAGAAATCTTTATATAAAAAGAAATCATACTGTTGTTGTTTTTCTTAATTTATAACAGATGGCGACACTACACAAAATATACATTTAAAAAAAGAATATTTTAGGACATTTTAAATTGAAATTTCTCAGTGTTTTTTAATTATTTTAAATTATAAAGTTCCTTGCATTTTTGTATTGCCAAATAAATGACAGATATTAGTTTTATTATTTATCTAAATGCTTTCTTATTTAAAAAATTCTGCATTTTAGAATTTTCTATAATCAGGAATCACTGTAATCCCGATGATTCCGAATTAATAAAGTTATACTGTATATAATTAATTTTCTGCTCTATCTGTTAACTTAATGTAACAATAAATAATCAAGCATATGGATAACTCCTCCCCTTATCAAAATTGATGTTTCCCTTCCTTCTCCTTCTTCCTTTACAAAACAACAGTTTTTTTTCCTTATTTGTAAATCTTTAGTAAGGTTAAACTATTAAGCCATTTAATAGTCTTCCCACCCCCACAAAAACATTGTTTCTCCCCTTTTTATAAGTCACCCCTTACAAAAATTTCTTATAGAATTCAAAAAAAAAAATTATAGAAAAAATACTATAGAATCTTATAGAATTATGGCCCTTTTTTCTATAAGCTTGGTTAACCAAAAGCTATAGAAATATACTTCTATACTTCTACTTTTTTAGAAAATTTGTTTTGTTTGCAATATATTCATTTTATTTCCCTTATTTGTAATTTATTATTTATTCAACATTTATAAATCAGAAATCTTTATATGAAAAGAAATCATACTGTTATTGTTTTTCTTAATTTATAACAGTTAAAAAAAATATTTTAGGACATTTTAAATTGAAATTTCTCAGTGTTTTTTAATGATTTTAAATTATAAAGTTCCTTGCATTTTTGTATTGCCAAAAAAAAAAAAAAAAAAAAAAAAAAAAAAAAGCCAGATATTAGTTTTATTATTTATCTAAATGCTTTCTTATTTAAAAAATTCTGTATTTTTGAGTTTTCTATAATCGGGAATCACTGTAATCCTGATGATTGCGGATTAAAGAAGTTATACTGTATATATTATAATTATTATTGCTCTATCTGTTAACTTAATGTAACAATAAATAATCAATCATATAGATAACTCCTCCCCTTATAAAAATTGATGTTTCCCTCCTTCTCCTTCCAGCCTTTACAAAACAGATTTTTTTTTTCCTTATTTGTAATCTTAAGTAAGGTTAAACTATTAAGCCATTTAATAGACTTCCCCATCCCCACAAAAACATTGTTTCTCCCCTTTGCCCCCCAGGTCACCAAATTAAACATTTCTAAAAGTATTTCATTTTTTATTTATGTTTTTCTGCTCCAATTGTAAGTCTTTAATAATAGTAAATAACTTAAGCAATCATCTAATATAAACCTCTTTCTCCCCCAAAGATTTCTGCTTATCTCATTTTTCCTGCCTTCTCCTCCCCAGCTTACAAAGTTTAAAATCTTTAAAACTTTTAAATTTGTTAAAACTTTCTTTGTTATTTTATTATCTTGCCCGTTTTTTATATAATATATATTTTTTTTATAAGCCACCCCTTACAAAAATGCTTTATAGAATTCTATAAAAAAAATTACAGAAAAAGTATTATAGAATCCTATAGAATTATGGCCCTTTTTTCTATAAGCTTGGTTAACCAAAAGCTTTAGAAATATATGCAGAAGTTCAATAGAAATGTCTGTCAAACTTCTATAAAAATATCTATAGAAATAATATAGAATGTTATAAAAATATGTATAGAATGTTTTATAGAACCCAGGTGTAGAAATAATATAGAACTTCTATAAAAATATGTATAGAATTTTTATAGAACCCAGGTGGTCACCCGCCCAGTGCTGTGTGACCTGAGTGATTGGACGTAGAACCAGTACTTTCAACATGATACAACCATTGACAAATTCAAAAGTTTTATTGCAGTATATCAACGCTGTTTGTTTAATAATTTGCATTCCCAATCATATATAGTCTAAAAAATATATTGAAAACACTAATCAATTATTTATTAAACTTGAAACAATTGTTTAAATATTTATACTTCAGATTAAAAATATTAAAATAAAAATTACTATATTATTAAAGTGAATAAAGTTTATTAAATTAGATGGATGATTTTATAAATTTAGCAGCAAATTAATAAATGATTATAAAATTAACCAACAAATTAATTAATTATAAACAAACAAATTAATTAATCATAATTTAAATCAGCAGTTTGACTGATATATTATTGCACTGACAATTAAATCACAATGTATTAGAATTTAATTAAATTATATACATGTAATCATATTAAATCTATGGAGTACTATTATATATTAAATTAACCAACAAATTAATTAACTATAAACAAATTAATTAATCATCATTTAAATCAGCAGTTTGACTGATATATTATTGCACTGACAATTAAATCACAATGTATTAGAATTGAATTAAATTATATACATGTAATCATATTAAATCTATGAAGTACTATTATATATTAAATTATTATTATTTTTTTAATATATAGTTATAAATAAATTAGCACAGATAAATTTTAAAAGACCAAATAACATATTTATTTTTATCTATATTAAAAAAAAAAAAATCGATAGAATAATTAGACTATGGAACTTAATTCTATAAGGTTTATAGTACTCTATAGAAAACTATTCTATATAAAAAAAAATGTACAGAACTTCTAAGAATTCTATAGAAACATTTTCTTTAGAAAAAGTGTTCTATAGAGCTCTATGAACTATTTTTGTAAGGGCTCTGATGACTATTGATTTTAACCAGCTTTTTTTTCTTTTTTTTTTGTGTCTAAAATTGACTTTTATCAAATGAAGTATTTTTAAATACTTCATTGATACTAGTTAAGTGTCACGAATACTAGTTTGAATACTAGTTAATACTAGTTTGAATACTAGTTAACACTAGTTTGAATACTAGTTAAATGCCACATTTGAAAAAAAAAATTCTGAAATTTACTTTGTCTCTAGATTATTGTATTTTCATATTTAATCTTTGTTTACAACTTATTTTTATTCATACTTTCAGCAAATTTAGATTGTTTATTCTAAAAAATAAACAAATTAGACATTTAGCCGTATATAAATAAAGTAAGAATTATTTTAAAAAGGATTTATTAATTTTTATAGATATATTTTAATCTATCACAACAATAGTTGCTTGTATTAAAGCATTTGGTTTGTGTCTTGTATTATATCTAACAGTCTATAAATAGCCACAATTGTCTTCTGAAGTATAAAATTTTACTTTTAATATTTCTAATATCCTTGGCTAAATATTGTAAATTATATGTATAAGGATCAAATATTAATTAATTGATTTTTTATGTTTATTAACTTTGATTTATGGTATTAATTGGCTGGTTTATGAATAAATGATTTTATTTACAATTTTATATTTAAATTATAATTATTTCTATATAACAGATATAGATTAAATATATTGCCCAAGTAACAGTCTAAGACAAATACTTTTCTAAAACAGTACATTTTCAAAAGAAAAGATTTTTCTTTAATTTACCATATGAATGATTAATAAATTAAATATTATGCTTACCATAATTTTAAACTATAAAAAGGAGTATTATACGATATATGACAGTATATATCAGAAATAAACTTTAAGCTGGAAGAAAAAAATAAATGAAAATTGCCATCTGTAAATTATTTTTGAAGAATTAAACTTTTTTGTTTACATTCATATGTGCAGTGTGGATTATAGGTTTGCAGATTTATGGTACACATATCATTTTTATAAGTCATCAGAATACCGATTACTTACTAAATATGAAGGTTCTTAAATATTTTATGTCTGATAATTTCATTATTAAATACATAAATTATTTTGATGGTTATACCTCGGTTGATATTTCTAATTCGGTTCCTTTTCTTACTTTTAGACTATGGATTCTCAATAAACGTCATCAAAATTAAAATCCTTAAAAAAAAAGTTCAGCGTGATTTAAAAGAAATTGTTCGAGAGCAAAAAGTGAAGCGCATTATTAATGGGTCTTCTACGTGTATGGCAATTCCCGATTCTTCACAATCTGTTGCAATGCCTCCAGAAAATCAAATGGGTGAAAGTGAAGATTTACAGAGTTCATCAACAGAATAGCATGCAAGTGTTAATGTTGATCTGAATGATGATTCTGTTGAGTCATGTAAATTAGCTACTGATCATGAATTCAACAACAGCAATCATGCAAGTTCTGAGATGAGTGAATTCACTGATTGTGTTTTCAGCTCTGACATTGAGATAACAAATTATCTTTTTAGCTCCAGTGAAGAATCCGAATCTGAAATTGTAAATGTTAATAAAACATTAAACATGAAAGAGAAATTGACCAGATGGGCTCGAAGATATCATATATGCAATAATGCCCTGTCAGCCTTATTGAAAATCCTGAAGGAAGAAACTGATCTTGACTTGCCTCTTGATAGTAGGAAGTTGTTAAAAACTGTAAGAAAATCAGAAGTGGTTTCCACAACTGATGGCTCACAAACTTCCTATTTCGGAATAGAAAAAGGTTTAGGTCAACATGATCTTAAAAAATTATGTGGACAGAATAGAAATGTGGCCTTAAAAATAAATATCGATGGTCTCCCAATTAGCAAAAGTACTGGGGGTCAGTTTTGGCCAATTTTATGCCAGATTGCAACTGATCATCCAGTGTCTCCATTTGTGGTAGCTTGCTACCATGGTAAAACCAAACCTAAATCAGTCCAAGAATTTCTTCAACCTTTTATTCAAGAACTACATGATCTGGAATCTCAAGGATTTGATTATTTTGGCAAATATTATAATGTATCCATACATAATGTCATCTGTGATGCTCCAGCAAGGGCATTTATTAAATGCATCAAAGGACATGGTGGTTTTTACGGCTGTGAAAAATGTATACAAAGAGGGTTGTCAGTTAATGGCAGAGTTGTCTTTTTAGAAAGTGAAGCTGAAAAGAGAACAGATGAAAGCTTTAAGCTAGAAATAAATGCTGAACATCACATTGGAAGAAGTCCTTTCCTAGAATTGAATTTTGGTTTAGTTTCACAAGTGCCACTTGATTACATGTATCTTGTTCTCCTTGGAGGCATGCGTAAATTATTGCTGTATTGGATCAGGAAGGGTGACCGTACTGTACGCATTGGCTCAAATCAAATTTCAATGATTTCAGAAAAACTCTCATTGTTAGCTGACCACACACCAAGTGAGTTTAGCAGGAAGCCAAGATCATTGAAAGATGTTGACAAATTCAAAGCCACCGAACTGCGTCAAATTTTATTAAATAATGGGCCAATAGTTTTTCGAAATATTCTGCCAGATGAAGTGTATAAGCATTTTTTGCTATTCCATGTTGCTATTTCAATTTTGACTGACAATGTAAAAGTGCAGAATGAAGAATATATAACTTATGCAGAAAAATTGCTTCAATTATTTGTTCAAGGATATGGAAAGAATTTACAATAGGGAATCTGTTGTCTACAACATACATAATTTAATACACTTAGCTGATGATGTGCGACAGTTTGGATGCCTGGATAATTTCAGCTGCTTTCCATTTGAAAATTTTCTTTTTCAGCTGAAGAATATGGTTCGCACCCCTAATCTTCCATTATCTCAACTGTGCAGAAGATTATCAGAAAATGGGATTGTAAGAGATATAGAAGTTGCTCCTTGGATTGAACTAAGTAATCCACATAATATAGGATCATGTTTAGCATTACATGGTCAACAGTTCCAGAAAGTGGTGTATAATGGCTCAATAATAAGTACTACAAATGTACATGATAGTTTTGTACAACTTGTTGATAAAAAAGTAGTACAAGTATTAAATATAATAAACACTAACTCCCAAACAGAAGACCCAAATACAATATACCTTATATGCAGCCCATTTTATACACATGGAGAGTATTATTCTTATCCTAGTAGCTCAGAACGGCAATCAATTTACAGAATTGGCAGACCTCTTTCTAAATTGATTTTCCGGAATCTCATGTCAGTAGCTCATAAGTGCATTGTCAGTCCCAGTGTTGAATTCAGACACTTTGCTCCGGGAGTGATTTCTGTAGCTCCGGAGGGGACATAATAGTGTCCGGGGGTGAATTCCACTTTTTGATCATTGAAAGCATAAAATCTCAAATCTTCCGGGGGGACATTTCCATGCTCCGGGAGGGAATGTCCCTCCCCGGGTCACCCCCTGAATTCAACACTGGGTCCTGAATTAAAAGTTGCTGTTGCTTTAATTCATAGAATGTACTAATTTAGATGATTCACATACGGGTGATATTCAGTCCCTTGAATATTTAGGTGGCATTCTTGCTGCAAGTAATAATTTCTTTTATTACTGAAAAAAGTCCTTTTCAGGGCTAAAGGGGTAAAGGTCCTAGCAAAGCGACATGTAGGAGGGTAATTTGAATCCTGGTGCCTGCTATGCTAGTGACTCAGCGAGCTCCTCTGGGTGTTCCTAAATCAACCTGCAATCATTGCAGGGGGATGACTGGGAGTCCAGCCGAGGATGCCATCTTCCTGAACCGACCGTTTTTGGGAGGTGACCGGGAGTGTTGTACCTGTTGGGAGCGGGTGTCGATGTAAGTCCACGTCCAGCGAAAGCCACGTGCGCCCCGGGTAACCCACCTGTGCAGGTAACACTGCATTGGAGTAATGGGTGAGCTAACGGACGCAGGCGACACCAAAGGTCTGGTCAGATACTATGGTAACTTCATATCATTGGAGAAAGTATTCAATTTGTTTATTTAATTCAAGAGGATTTTATTTTTCTATATAAAACTATGATACTGACATTTTTTTCCCCCTTGTAGACCTAATGATGAAAAAGTATTTGATTGTTGGTTTTCTGAAAGAAAACACAACAGAGATCATTCCATCCACGTGGCTTATCAATGAGTAAACTTGTTTTTGACTACGTGGAAATGAAGCCAACATGGAGAACATAAGAAAATGTGTTCAACCATTGAAAACATGGCCACAGGTCACATTAAAGATTTATGGAGGTTCAAGTAAGTGACATTGATTTTTTTTTTCTTCAATATCTTAAATTTTCTATAAAATATTTATTCTGACTGAATATAATTTGTTTACTTATCTTTTTTTAAATATGTTAGTATTTTACATTCCCAATAGCATAAACAATGCAGCATCGCAGTGGCACTGCAGACTTTTTTTTTATGCCTTGCAGATCAATCTAGCAGCTTAAAAAAAATTCTGGGCTAAGAAAAATTCCCAAAGTTTAATTTTCGTTTTCAGATTTATTGTATTTTTTTTTATATTTTCTATGTAAATGCACATTTTGCTTATTTTATGGGCTACTATAATTTTTTTATGGTAGTAAGCTTGGTCCAGCATTTTTAGGTTGCAGATAAATTTTGGTTTTCTGCAGATTAACACAGAAAATTCTACTACTGAGTGTACATTCACAATAGCTTTTTCTTTTGGTTTAAAACTTTTTGCTTGTTAAGTTTGTTATGCATAATTTACTTCTCACATCATTTTGAGTTTTTCAAAAATCTTTTAAATTTTACTGTAATAAAGTTGGTAGGTACGACATGACATTAAAGTATATTCCTGGTGTCAATTTGAGGTAAAAGCGTGAATAAACATTAAATGTTGGAATTATGACTAGATGATAATTGGGAGAGGAGAGAACCCATAAACGATTCATTGTAATTCTTTGTTAAATGTTAATTGTGTGACAAAATAATTTTTTAAAATATATACACAAATTTTGTAGTCTCAACAATTATTTTAGTTCTATATATATATCTAGATTTTTTTTCTTTTTGTAGATTCTTTTGCCAAAGCAAGTATAAAAGAGGAAGACGCTCGCTATAGTTCAAACGTTGGGAGCGATTCATCGGATGATACTTCAGTAAATAAGAAAATGTTAATAAAACCACCAGTTAGGTACCAGAATGAAACTGGAGACGATGACACTCAAAGTTTGTGAGAAGTTGCATAGTGCTATAAAATACCTTTTATATATTTTCAGTCCTACAAAAGATTCTGAAATATTTAGTAGAAATAAAAAAACGAAAATAAACTGTTAAGAAATGAAGTAAAAAAGCTAAGAGAGAAGGTGGAACTGAAGCTGCAAGTGGATGAGAATCCTCAAGTTGCTGCTGCGATTGGTGGAATAGTGACAAAAGAATTTCCAAACCTGCCCTTTAAAAACATCGGTGAGCTGCAAACCTTAGAAAGTGAAGTAACAAGAGATGCATCTATAGCCACTTCCTTGGTATAATTATATTTATTTTTCTCTTTATAACTGTTTTTTCTTTTGAAGAAGTTAATAAATTAACATGAAAATTGTATTTTTTTTAAACTTTTGATTTGCAGCATTGTTAGATGTTGTCGGTTGTAGAATATTATTTTTCTCTTCATCAGAGTTCATTAATAATTTCTTTTGATCTCTGAATGAGAGATGTGACAGCTAATTGCTTTGATAAAGTAATGTATAAAACAATTGTCTTTAGATTGTACCCAGTTAATTGTGAAAAATCTGTATGCATTATCCGAACAGTAGTATCATGGCTCAATTAACCTTTGAATCTAAGAGAAGCACAATATCATTTTTAACTCCCTTTCATTTGGCAAAAGTTTTCTTAATTCTCCATGTATGAAAACTCACCAATAATACAGTAGAAGATCTTTATAACGCAAACCTAAAAACACAAGGTTGTGTGTAATACAGAATTTTGCGTTATATAGATCACATTTCATACATCATTAAATTTAGCTTGTAAAACATGGCCAAATATGTGTGAAACATATCAAAATAGATTAGAGTATCTTTATACTGCATTCTTTATTACCAAGAGTTGTGCAGATTATAATATTTTGCATAATATTGATCATTCCACACATTGTTAAATTTACTTTATAAACATTGTCCAAACATACCTGTATCAAATCATAGCAATTTTTTCAGTAATTAGCTCTGAATTAGGGAGATAAAGTTGATCTAATGCATCAAATTTAGTCCTCTAGAGAATAGCAACTATTTATAATGTGGGAATTCAAGTATTTCTTAACTAAAAATTCATTGTTTACATCTGAGAAGTTGTGCGTTATATGGAGAATTGCGTTATATAGAATTGCGTTATAAAGATCTTCTACTGTCTAATATTATTCCCAGGAGTACCTTAGCTGAGGTCACATATATTTCATTAAACAGCTTTTTTATGTCCCCTGTGTATACTTCAGATATATTTAGTACATATAGCTGTATGCTCAATAAGTTTTGTGAAGTACTGCATGGATTTCCTCTTGGATTAAGCAAAATTTCTTTTCCATAAAAAAAAATGAAAATACAATGTAAAAAAAATAAAAAAAATAAACTGGGAATTAGAGGGCACTCTTTAGTCATTTTAAGAGCCCTTTCAAATTTTAGAGGATAAATATGTGCTTCACATGCCTTTGGATAACCAGGCCCTGAGTAGTATGCATTAAGAGATGTCCTTAACAATTTCAAGTAGGAAATGATGAAGTAAACAAAATTGTCCTTATTAACTAGGGATGCACCGGTTGTGAATTTTTGTGGATACCGGATACTGAATATCCGGTACAAAATTTTACTGAATATTCTGTATCCAGCCAAACACTTTCTTGTTTTTTATTTCAATCGTAATATTTCTATTTTATGCTTGCTTAAAAAAGAAAAACTTGAAATTATAATTTTTTGTCATTCAAATGTTAATAATAAATTTAAATTAATTTATTAAGTTAAAGAGACTTAAAAACAAAGGCTCTTTAGTAATTAAGTATTGATATTTAATCATGTTTTGTCTTTTGCCTATTCTGATATATACATGGTAGTAGTTTTTTTCTTTTATTCTGGGTCATTGAACATAAAAAGATAAACAAGTAATTTCTCTGTTTTTCATACTTATAAATTTTTGCTATTTAGAATACTAAACATCCTATTGAGGTGGCATTTTCTTTTCCTACATACTAGTAAATATTATTACCTAAATATGTACTAGACAAATATTTTCTAACAGAATTTAAATAGAGAAGATCCTCGTTGCAATTATTGTGCTGTCCTCCAAAAAAACCCAGAGTAAAATGTTTCTTACAAGAAACCCACCCTAGTACTGCATCAAATATTTCACTAAAGTCAATTTTTTTTTGTTCTGTTTTTATGCATCATTTAGATAGAATAATAAAAATAGTTAAAAATAGCTAAGGTGTGCCTATTTAGTTTTAAAATAATTCAAACAAACAATTGCAGAATTCTGGCAACACCATGAGCTTCATTTTTACAGATTTTTCTTGTTATAATAGAATTTTAGAATGATCTGCATAAATATTTAATTGTTTTGATGTTAAACCATTAATATATAATAAAATGCTTCATTTTCAGCTGATTTTTTTTCCATGGGTTATTTTTTGGAAAAAGTGATTTTTTTCTTCAAATTCTCGCATAATTGGCTGACACTTTGTAATAAAGTGATAAAATGAAAAATGCTCAGCATTGAAATCTTAGTCAGTACAAGCTGTAAAAATTTAGCAGTGTTTAATTTTTTTGCATTCTTTATTAGACTTTATATAGAGAAAATTTCAAAAAATGGGTTTATTTTTAGAGGACAACACACTATCTTGTTTTGTACTACAAAACAAAGGGGACAGTTAACTATTCAAAAAAGTAGCACAATTCTTTTCATGATCAGTATTATTTTATTATAGCTGGTCTTCCATCCATAGACAAAATAGTGACAAAAGATTCAGTAAAATCATTTTTACTTTAGAATTGCTGAAAACACAAGAAAAACAGACCGGATATATAAAGCCGCATCCCTATTATTAACTGGAGATCATCTTAAGCGGGACTCACTAATGAGAGTCTGCTGTATACTGAATTATACTGCAATATTTTGAATTAAATACATTTAGGGCTGTTCTTGTAAAACATAATACAGCTGAACAGTGCAAATCTTCTTTGGCACATTAATAAAGGAGTTTCTGTTTCATATTTGGTAGAAAGGGAAGCCAATTATTTTTCTTTTGTGTTGAAAACATTTTAACCACAGTGGTAACTATTATGACAGATAATTAGGAACTTGTTTATCTTTAATCTGTATTTCATTATTAAAATTGACTTAAAATTTTTATATTTCTTTCAGGCTCGTTTTTTGTGTCGAGATGGTGGCTACAACAATGCCAATTCTCTGACTCTTCTTGTTTTGAAGAGATTGCTGAGCAGAGATGTTGCGATCAAATATAGTTTAGAAAACAGGCAGGAAAAATTAAAATTTGCAGAATTAAATCTTTTTAATGTTGTCATTGGTGAGTTATAGATTTTTTTTTCTGTAAATGTGAAGGGTGTTTTGTCCATAGTGTTTTATTAAGTCAATGACTAATAATTTATTGACCTTTATTGGGTTTGATAACTCTAAAAAAGGATGAGGTACCTTTTGTATTTGAATTTAATATATTTCTGGCAGAGACAGAATTGTATTTCTCTGTATTATACAATGTGTCCAGAAATTAATAACTAGATTAAAGAAAATCATTAAATTGTTATTTTCATAACTTATTTTAATTATCAAAAGGTTAAATTGAGATGTAATTAAAAAAAAATTGCTTCAGTTTGAACTTTTTTTTCTTATTCTTGTGTTTAAATTTTGTAATCAGGGAGGAAGGGAGGATATCTGATGTAAAATTTTAATATTGAAAGTTTGATTCTTATAAAAAATTACTTTTTAAACTAACTTTTAGTTAATAAATTCAAATCTCGTATTTTCAATTACATAATTTGTAAAATTAAAAGAAACTAGCAAAGTATTATTTATTGTGAAAATTTGTTTGATCTAAACTGAAATTTTGGCTCATTGTACATTTCTAGCGAGTGTGAAAATGAAATTTACAGAGGCTGAAAGCACCGGAATCTCCAGTCGGATTAGCAAAGTGCTTGCAGGAGTCACAGATTGGGATGGATATCGCATTAGAGGAAAAAGAAAGAGACAAGAAGTTGTAGTAGAAGAAGACTTGTAAAGAATAGTTTTCTTTTTATGATGAATAAATTTTGTTTGAAAATAGTGAGTTTTTAAGTTTTTAAGGATGTACACATACATGAATTAATACATATACATGTAGTACAAGAAGACTTGCAAAACATTTTTTTTCCTTTTTTATCACAAATAAATTTTATTTGTCTGAAGGTAGTAAATTTTATTTAAGTCTTAAAGTATGCACAGATAAGTTATGTATTTATACATGTAAAACTAGTGTCTTATGTGTAGGATGTTTAAATAGGATATTATTTATAATATAAATTTACAGACCTTAAAAATCTTTGCTGTTCATGACCAATGAGATTAGAGAAACAATTTATAAATTCAGTTAGTAAAATTCAGCTAAACTTAGATTTGTATTTAAACATATATAATTTATGATGATGATTTTTACTAACTAAAATTAGAATTGTACTTAAACATATGTAAATTATAATGAAGATATTTACTAGCTAAGTTCTTAAAATTTCAATTTATTAAATGTGTACATTTTATAATGCTGATATTTACTAACTAAAATTAGAATTGTATTTTCACATATATAAATTATAATGATGATATGTACTTGCTAAGCTCTTAAAATTTCAATTTAATAAATTGAAATTTTAAGAACTTAGCTAATAAATATCTTCATTATAATTTATATATGTGAAAATACAATTCTAATTTTAGTTAGTAAATATCATCATTATAAAATGTTAAAATCTTATTTAAATGTTAGTCTTTGAGACAGAAGACAACATAATTGTAAATAAAAATTCACTGAAATTTATTCAGAATATACAAATAACAGAATTCATTATATACATATAACTTGATTCTTTTGTGTTCACATATTCAATTACAAGGCTTTTGCTATTTTATACAAAGTGCAATAATTCAAAGAAAAAATTAATTTGTCTTAAGTTAAACAATATTCAAACTAGTTTATTTATTTGTAATTTTTAGCTTATTGGCATTTTTCAAATTATATAAGAAATTTACTGAGTAGTATTAAAGCATTTGTAACATTCATTTTATAAATATAAAAATACTTATATGAAGTTAAAAGTAGAAAATCTTTTTGAAACTGAAATGTAGTTTGAAATATTTTCTGCTTTTTATCTTTCACTGTTTTCTTTCTGGTTTCAACAACTGAGTAGAGATGACATTGGGAATTCTGAATTTGAATTACATATTCTTCAAGTCATAATAGAAATACGAAGTCATCACATGCTGACTTGTGTGGGAGCATTCTTTGCAGATTTCTCACTTGATTTTAATTTTTACATAATATAGCTGAGGTCAAACTTTAAATGGGCTAGTTTTTATATTTTCAAATTTGATTGCATATTTTTATAAATTTACTTTTACTTTTGGAACCAGTTTTCTTCATATGACTAGTCATATTTTAGATTGCCATTAAAACTAATCAACAAAGAAATAAACTTATAAATTTAATCTAATGTGTGAAATTTGTATTGAATTGATGTATTTAATGAAGAACATAGTATTCCAACAGAGTGTTCATCTTGCAGCAACTTCAGAATGAAGACAATCATACACAAAATTTTTTAAATTTTGTTCAACGTTAATATCACCAAATGTATTTTTGCTTACATAAGTTAACATAAATTGCTTCAGCTAAATTTTGCCAGAAGATTGAGGGGGGAAACAAAGTGTATACATATAGACCAATTTTCCAGAATTATTGGGACCATAGTAGCATAATTTTCTGTTTCAATTTGCAGCAAACCAAAATCAATCTTATAACCAATAATGGTAGACTATGTTTACTATAAGAAACCCATAAAATAATTTGCAACACCTGCTGCCATGATCTACTTTTTCTGCTACTCGGATGGGGGTCAGATATATTCTGGATAACTGCTTGGGCATTACAGCAATGTTCAATTGATCCAATTTCAAGAATATGGAATTGTTTCTGATTTCAAACTAATTATTAGATTAATAATCAGATGAAAAATCTGACCCAATCAATATCAAAGATTAATCAAAATTTATGGTAATCCCCTCAAAACAAGAATTCTGTTTAAACACCAAAACACCCAATATCTAACTAAATTTGCTTCCATTTCAAATCCTAGATGTTGGCATCAAGTTGTAGATCTTGTAGTACTATACACCTGGTAATGTATCAAGAAACACACATGCCAAAAACTGGTACTTCACTCTAGAAAGATTCTGAAATCAGTCAATTAGGAATATCATTCTAGTTAACAAGTTTCCAGAAGTCTAAAGATCTATATTTACAATAAAGGCAAAAAAGAATAGGTCATTTCTGCTAAGTATTATAGTTTTAATTTTAAATAATGGTTAAATATTGATTATGTGGAAAATTCGCTCATATGATAATAGAAATGATTTTTTTAAATAATACTATATAACACTTTTGAAATGATCTATTTTACAAGTTACAATTTTTACACAGAACCTGAACATGGGAAAAAGAAAAATCGCAAAACGTAGGCTATTATAAAATTTTGATTTATTATTGTTATTATTAATGGTATTTCAATTTTCCCAAAAGAAAAGTTTTTTCTTTTTAAATTTCTTGGTTATTTCTAAGCATTCCCATATCTAATCATTTGTCAAAATTTCACTCTCAACACACATCATGAAAATTTTTCGTGAATCAATCTTGCTTCAGATATTTTCTACAGAATCACAGCAGTGAACTAAAAGATATAATTTTCTATACCATTAAAATATATAAAAATACATATTTCTGTATTAACCAAAAATTTTTTTAAACAATTAAAAAGTATTTATATATATGCTTATTCAAAGCTGGACTCAGCAATATACAATGGCAGATCTTTTTTTCCCCTAATATAAAGAGATAGTGATTACCAATACTATGCCAACACAGGTAATCAGTATCTCCGTATATTAAAAAAAAGCTTTGCAATTTTACAGTACCGAATCCAGTTTTGACCAATATCGGCCGGTCCGACGTTCACTTATATCGGCCGATCCGGCGTACGCCGATATAGGCTGGTCCGGCATACGCCGATATAGGCCGGTCCGGCATACGCCGATATAGGCCGGTCCGGCATACGCCGATATAGGCCGGTCCGGCGTACGCCGATATAGGCTGATATTGGAAAAAAAGCTAGCCATGCAATATCGGCCGGTCCGGTGTTGCAAAATCGCTGTTTCCGATATTAGACGATATTGCTGTGCTACCTGGGATGTTTCCAATTACGTGATCACTTTACCCCAAAATTCTGTAGGTAATGTGGGTTACAGAATGATAGGTAATTCAGGCTCTGAACGCTACGTGTAGCCCACAAATAGTCATGTGATGTCGGTCTCGGAATGTTTCAGGTTACCCATGTGTTACCCAAAGTAACTCAGATTGCTGTCCGTGAACGCGCTCATGGTGTCTATCCCATCCTCTTCAAGAAGATTTATGTAATTCGTCGAAGTACTGTATCTGTAACAGTGAATAAAAATATATGGATCATTCGAGACAACAGCCTTGTAGCTTATAGGTCTCAAAGCATCCCTCCGTCAAAGGTAAACAAAAAATAAATGATTCTAAATAACAGGGAATATTTTGTTTTTCGGAACAGATGTGTTACACTCACGCACCGATGTTTGGCGATTTTTTTGGTTGGCGCGCTTTTCAAGACTGCGCCAAACCAATAAATACAATACCTAGGTTGCCAAGAAAAAAATCCCCTAAATTTGGTGACTTTTTTCCTTTTTATAACCGATTAAAAAAAAAACTGTGCGTGAGTGTATGACATCATAGCCTGTTTTCCCATAAAAATGTATCTTCTCATTTTTTAAAAATAAATAGCAGGGCTTCCATTCGGTCCGTTTTTTGAACACCACATTTTTTAAAAACAAAAATCTTTATAGAATTCTCTTGCAAATGTTGTAGAAACTTACCTTTTATTTGGTTATTTTTGTTGCAATTGTTGCAAAACCCTACCACAAATTTGTTTCTTAAAAAGTACTGGTATTCAAAAAATGGACGAGTGTGAACCCTGAAATAGGGCAGATTATAAAGATTATGTGTCTTGCGTCCTTCAAAAAAGTCGCCGAACCGCAGGTTGAGAACGGCTGTTTTAGATGTTTGACATTTATGTATATATATCATCTAGATATATCATCATCATCACCAACAACCGTTTTCAATCCACAGTTGGATGTAGGTCTCCCCCAGATTGTTCCATTGTTTTCTTCTGTCTACATATATATATATATATGTGTGTGTGTGTGTGTGTGTGTGTGTGTGTATGTGTGTGTGTGAACAGATGTATAGCATGAATTCCTTTTTCGAGAAAAAAAACCCACAAAGAAAATGGAGATGGTGTAGTGCAAATGGCTCAACAAGTGAAATCGACTACATCTTGACAAACAAAACGCATCTTATTCAGGATTGCAGCGTTCTCAATAACTTCAATACAGGAAGCGATTATAGGCTGGTTAGATGCAAACTGCTTTTAAATACTAAAGTGGAAAGAATGAATCTTTTGTAACACTCAAAGAAATCATTCGATATTATAAATCTCCAGAAACATAAAGAAGAACTTAAGAAGAACTTTAAAGAAGAACTTAAAAATCGTTTCCAAGTACTTCAATCAATCTTAGAAGAAGAAAAAGATGGTACAGTGGTGAACAAGAAAATAACAAATACTCTACAAGAAATTGCAAGGACGATAGCTGGTGAAGTACAAGTAAAGCAAGCAAAGAAAATAACAGAAGAAACAAGAAGATTGATGAAGAAACGCAGAGAATTTACAATGAAGGAAAACTATTCCAAATCAAGAGTTGAATATGCAGAATTATGTAAAGCGGTAAGAAAATGTGTTACAGAAGATATCAGAAAATTTAACTGTGATCTTGTCAAGAAAGTTCTAGAGGATAACAAAAGTTTAAAATCAGCTAAGCGCAAATTGTGTGTTGGAAGAAAAGGTATTTTTGCACTGAAGAGGGCAGATGGAACAATCACCAAAATCAATAATGAAATAGTACACATAGTCGAAAAATTCTATAACGATCTATATAAATGTGAAGATCAAAGGGAAATCAACCTACGTGATCCACGAGTAAACATAACAGAAACTGAAGAGATAATCCCAGTGATGACAGATGAAGTTGTACAAGCCATTAGATGCATTAAAAAGGGTAAATGCCCTGCCGAAGATGAAATTACAATTGACCTTATCAAAGAAGCAGGAGAAAAATTTGCAAAAATGCTAGCCTTACTGTTTTCCAAATGTCTCGAGAAATCAGATGTACCAGGAGATTGGAATAATGATGTGATGGTGCTTCGACCGGGGGGATACCAAATCTCAGGAGGGAGCCTCTGACTAGTCTCTGGGCCCTGATCGTTCCTATGAAATTCCAGGAAAACCCGGGGATAATGATGTCACGGTCTTCTTTCTGGGAACCGGATCTCTTCCGGCCCCTTTAGTATCCATGGTTGGGATTTCTGTTGCGACGGTCGTATTTCAGGATTTTTACATGGCCGGCAATGTCCCTTTTTGGATGGGAGCCAATGGCCCATTAGTCTTACAAGAACGGAGAGAAGGAAAACATTAAAAACTACCGTCCAATCAGCTTACTGTCAGTGATTTATAAAATTTTCACCACAGTTTCAACGACAAGACTTGAGTTAGCTCTGGACTCAGCTCCACCTAGATAACAAGTAGGATTCCGAAGTGGATTTAGCACAAAGGATCCACTAGCAGTATCGAATTAGAAGTAAGGCAATTTATATAAAAACAAAGAATATAATCTACCTCTCTGCCTTGCCTTAGGGATTATGAAAAAGCATTTGGTTCGGTTTACACATCTGCAGTAGTTGATTCTCTGGAGGACACTGGTATAGACAAACCTTACATCAATATCATAAAGACGATTTACAAGAAAGCAACAACCACCATCCGTTTGGACAAAGGAAAAGCTAAGATCAAGCTTGGAAGAGGAGTAAGACAAGGAGACACCATTTCGCCTAAGCTTTTTACTGATGTCTTAGAAAGTATTTTCAAGAAGCTGGATTGGGAAAACAAAGGGATTAGAATAAATGGGGATTATTTAAGCCATCTCCGGTTTGCTGATGACATTTTAATTTTCAGTAATAGCCCTGAAGAATTGCAAAAGGTGCTAAAATATTTGGCAGAAGCTAGCATTAATGTGGGATTAAAAATAAATTTGGAAAAGACTAAGGTGATGTTCAATTCATTTGCATAAAAGAAAATCGTCTACAACAACACTGAGATTAAAGAAGTCCAAAGTTATGCGTATCTTGGACAAGAAATATCATCAGAGAACAGTATCATGAATGAAATCAATAGAAGAATAAGAAATGGATGGAGTGCTTTTGGGAACAACAATATCATTCTGAAGAATAATATGCCTCTTTGTTTGAAAAGAAAAGTGTTTAACCAATGTGTTTTGCCTGCACTAACTTATGGAGCAGAAACTTGGACGCTAACAAAACGGATGGTACAAAGATTACAAACAACACAGCGAAGTATGGAAAGATGTATGCTAGGTATATCCAGAAGAGACAGAAAAAGAATAACTTGGATAAGAAGTCAAACGAAAGTTTTTGACATCATTGAGAGAACTAAACGGCTAAAATGGAAATGGGCTGGGCACATTGCCAGAAGACAAGACAATAGATGGAGCACAAACACCGTACAGTGGTATCCCAGAGCTGTAAAACGACCAAGAAGATGACCTCAAGTAAGATGGGTGGACGAAATCAGAAAAGTGGATGGTGTTAACTGAATGACTAAAGCACAGACAGGCAACAATGGAAAAATCTGGGGGAGACCTACATCCAGCAGTGGATTGAAAACGGTTGATTATGATGATGATGATGATGTATAAATTTACTATATAGTATATAGTATATACTACACAATATATATATATATATTAGATATATGCCAGATGCACATAAAATCGAGTTACATAACATTGATAAAATCTAAATTGGATCTTTGGCTGTCAGAGAGCTGGTGAAGAAATTCACTTAAGTGTTAAATAAAGGTTGAAATCTTAATGAAAACGAATAACAGAACCATCCGGCTTTGCCTGTGTTAAGCATGAAGGCTTTCCGGGTGAAATAAATAAAACGGCTATCACAATAATGGAGCTCTGTGCATTTGTTGTGGTAAAAAGACAATCGAAAAAATGACGGTTCTATGACGCAATCCTAAGCTTTGTAAATGAGAATGCAGGTTTTCTTTGTCGCGTGTCACAGTAAAATGTATAATTTCCCTGATAATCCGCAAAGGGAAAAAAAAAATTCAACCAAATGGAGTAGCATTTATTAAAATTCTATATAGGATGGTATTATTATTAAGTGGAAATTTTATATCCTCTTATAAAATCTAAACTTACAATGATTACATGAAAATGGCGTCATTTTCCAGACGAAATAAACTTTATGGTAAGTGTTGGATGACGTTTGAAAGTGTCATGAAGTTTTGAAAAGAGAAAAAAACCTACTCTAAAAAACGGTTGCTATGTTTCATTTCCTATTTAATATAAATCGTATAACATGTTACCACTGTATCTAAAGTATTAAAACACTTAGCTATATGGAAGTTGCAATCATCTGATCAACCTTTGTACTTCAACTGGAGGTCAGGGTGGTTCCACCAATCAGAACCCTCTATATGTAGTGTTTGACCTCCAACATGACGTCAATTGCAACTGTCCTATAAGGTATAAGATATATAGCTGTAGTATATAAACGAAATATGAATAGAAAAGTTGCAAGCATTGTTTAGAATCAGCTTGACGTTCCACTGAAGACGTCTCGTAGAAAAGGATGTCATATTTATACCAATTTCAATATGTTTGAAATAGAGTAACATAATTAAAATACATTGCGAACGATTTTTCCGCATATATCATAACGTAACTGAATTATTTTGTTTGTCTCTGTAAACGGAACGATCAAATATATAAATGCTACACGCGTCATTTTCAATACCGAACATGCCATGGTAAATCGCAATACGATATACGATATATCCATTACATGACAATTCGAGTATATTTTCGAGAGTTAGAGCTCGGTCAGACGAACCGAATTCATAAACGCTTTGAAATTACAGAATGTTATATATAAATAATTTTTTTTTATATGTTTATTTATTTATTTATTTTTTAAAGTAAAACATCCTAACCGAAATGCGAAGAACAGTTTAAAAATCTTAAAAAGAGCACTGCAGCAACACTATTTGACACCTGGTGCGTTTTCTGCTTTTAAGATGGACAGTTGTAAAAGAAGAAAACGCACTAGGTGTCAAATAGTGTTGTTGCAGTGCTCTTTTTAACATTTTAAAACTGTTTTTCACATTTCGGATAGGATGTTTTACTTAAAGAAACAAAGAAACAAACAAAAAAAACCCCTAAACATATAGAAAAATTTCATTTATATATAACATTCGGAATTTTTTTTCAATTGTTATGCAAAATCCAGTTTATTAAATGAAATAAAGAACTGTAGTTAATTAAAAAATATACATTTATTTATTACATCTTTCAACAGGTTGCTACATATCACGTGGTTCATAACATGATAATGATGATGACAATGATTAAAATGTATTGCTACTTGGTGTTTGAAAGTGATGCCAAATACTGTTCTTTGAATTTCAGAAATAGCTCCTTCCTTGTTTTTCCATGTTCCTAATAAAGAAAAAATATATAAAATCAAACAATTATAAAGAATATTTACTTATATATATCGTTGGACAATACAGTATAAAGATGGAAAATTATTTAAAAAAATTATATTTCACCCGTTTGTATTGAACGTTCAATCTAGTTCCTTGATTCAAACTCAGGATTTCTTATATATGTATATGTGTTTTTTATATTTTTTTCTATGTATGTATATAAGGGTTGCCCAAATGAAAAGCGGACATGTGAGATTGCGTCAGAATGAATGCAGCTATAAGAGCGCCACTGAACAGGGATATAAAGGTCGGTAGGAAGTGTGCACTGCATACGGCGTTCAACAGTGAAACCTGTGCGCGGTAGAGAAAATTGATCGAAATTAAGGTCGTGCCATACATGGATGCGTCCAGATCGGAACAACGCGCGGTAGTATGGTTTCTGATGGCGGAAGGTGAGCATTATCAATTCAACACAATACTGCAGATACTCTAACGAAACTACGGAAAGCAATAAAAAGCAAACGGCCAGGCCTTCTCACACAACAAGTGATCCTTCTCCATGACAATGCCAGCCCACACGTCTCCCGTGAAACCCAGACGACCTTAAACAAATTCCGTTGGGAAGTGTTAGAATACCCGGCGTAGAGACCAGATTTGTCACCCTGTGACTTCTACATCTTTGGGCCACTTAAGCGAGCATTATAAGGGAAGCGCTTCCATTCGAACGATGAAGTGAAGGAAGCTGTGCAGGACTTCTTAAAGAATCAACAGCAATCTTTCTACAGCTAAGGCATAGACCTGCTGCCGAAACGATGGGACATGTGTTACAACACCTATGGCGATTTATTTTTATTTCCAAAAAAAGTGTTCTTTTTATTCAATTTGTGCGCTTTTCATTTGGGCAACCCTTATATATAAGGAGAAGGTATTGTAATCGTGAAAATTTTCGATTTCCATTTTTTGATGGATTTACACGTTTAGGAATGCCTATACACGATTTGACAATTTTTGGAAAAAGTCTGTCTATGTGAGACAGAAATTTTGTGGCTAATTTCTTTAAAGAATTAATGCATGGAATTTCATGACATTTGGATCGACCGAGTTCGTTGGCCATCTTGGCCAGCCATTTTATTTCAAAATGGCGGCCACTGAAAGATTTAACATAAAAAAAATGTGCCAAAAAATTAGAAATTCAAATTTATTTTTTGTTTAAGTGTTAGGCTTTGATACAAGGATCCCGTATATTTTTTGTTTTGCCCCTATCTTAAAAAAGGACTGAGATATAGCAGCTTGAAATTCTAGGGTGGCTGACATTTTTAAATAAGACAGAAGATTAAAAAAAATCAGGGATTAATTTATGAGTTTTAGTGACTGTGATTTCTCGCAAATTATTATCTTTTATTGTTGTAATAATTTTCCCAATCATACGCATAAAACTATATTCACATCCGTTAGTGTCAAATTCTCGCCCAGCTTGTCGACACTTGGAGAAATATCGCCAAATTTGGCGACAAAAACAAGTCTTCATAAATGAAACCAAGTTGGCTATAGTTGACAAAAGATCAGGGTCCATAAGCTGTGTTCTTGGCCCATGAAATAAGACTAAAACTCGACTTTGTTATACTGACTTAATTATTTCAATTTTTAATATTAGAAGTTTTATCCTGTACGATTTCAACAATAGTTTTTGCTTTTGTAAGGATTTATATGACTTACACAAGCTCAAAGTTCGCATTAATCGTGGTTTTGGATGAAAAATACGCAATTTCTCCTAATTTAACTCAATTATTTATATGAGCGCAATCGTGCAGCACTTTCTTCTTTACATATGTTATAAAATACATCAAAATTTATTATATATGTAAAAATAAAAGTGTTGCAAAGCTGCGCTCATTTCTGGCTAGTCGTATGGATGGTGATTCTAATATATTCCAGTAGTATATACTATTAGTTGAGCTAAGCGAAGCGAAGCTCTTTTATACTCCGCATATTCAATAAAACATCAAAGTTGGAAACAGGGAAACCATTTCAAAACGTTCTTGAAATGGAGGGAGGTGAGGGGGGTTTGAGAAGAGCAAAAAAAAATTTATCTTGTTGCTGTGCAAAGCAGAGAAGCAATGTGAAACCAAATTCTTTTGAGTGACCCTGTAAATGAATTATAAATGATTTGCACACCATATTCTACAGAAGGTATGTTTTAATGCACTTCATAAATGCGAATCAATTTCATTATGTTTGAAATAGTGACATTTTCTCCCATTTGATTTCCCTCAGTGATTTTTCTCCCATTGACCATAATGAAACGGGATTCTATTGAGTGGCACTGTAAAAGAACTTTCTGTTAAACCATGACATAAATAGACGCTGATTGCGTTTCAGTGTAAATATCCCAACAGGTGGCACTGCCATGATACTTTTTCCTGATTTGTTACGATGGCTGTATTTCAAGAACTAATGCACAGATTTTTCTCAAAATTCAGATTCAGTTAGACGTTGATATAAGTTGTTGTTGATTCGGTTTTGGTGTAAATATGTCTTTTCTCAGCTCTTTTTTAAATACCCAAGGAAAAAGAAAACACAGCCGTTTTCCAGAACAATTCAGAACTTTTTTTTGAATCGCTGTCTTTGTCAAAACTACGTTTAAAACACGCATATTTTCATAAACAAAAGATAAAAACCGCTACAAAAACACTTTCTAGAACTAAATTGTATTCGACAGAATAACGAAGATCGAGAAAAAATAATAAAACTTTATAATATATGAAAGGGGAATATCAACTGCCAGCTCCAACTAAAAAATTTGGCAAAATCTTAAAATTATGCAAAATTCCATAAAATGGACAGAGTTATTGAAGGTAAGTAATTGTATTTTTGTCCCATTCACTAATTTTTCATAAATCCTTGAATGTACAGAAACCGTACATCTAGTTTTTTGAGTATTAATGTTTTTTTTAATTTTGGCAAATGCACGGATTTTGGGCATTTCGCCCCACTGTGCAGCGAGACACTAAAATATTCTCGAATGGCCACTGGTTGAAGATCCCCAAGTTAAAATGTTGACAGACAGCAGTAACAATACACATTACTGTATCATTATGAAAATCCTTCTTTTTATCTATTTAAATGACATTTAAAGTAAAATTCCTTAATACTAATTTCTTAAAGTTACGTATTTACTTTAATTTCAGCTTCAGTGTCTATTTTTTCGATAACGGAAGGCTTAATATTTGGTAGACTTTTGACTTCCTTAACTTTGGTTACTGCGTGTTTTAATTCGTGGGTACTGCTGAGTGAATACTGTAAATAGAAACAAATAATTTATTAAAGAAGCTTTTACAAATATTACTTTCATTATTTAAAAAATAAAAATCAAGCAAATTAAAAGTGTGTATGATTACAGCTTTTTTTTCCGATCAAACATGAGTTGTCTAAATTATAAACATACTCATTTCAAAATAAATAAATAAAATCATGCCTTTAAACAACGATATTTTCGTAATTTTGACTCTATCAGGTACATGAGATGTCACTTTACTTATGAAAAAAAAATGTGTAGTATGAAACATTTAACATACGTTGCATTCCAAACTTTATATATTGTGTATTCAGTAACGTCCTTAATTTTTGATCATCCACAGCTATAGTCATAAATATGGATGTAAGTATAGTAATGTGACTATACGGCACTAGAAGAGATTACTTACATGCTTTTTGGCGGAAATGCCAGGTGTTAATATTTATTCGTGCGTTTTGTTTATTCGCGTTGTTTATTGGTGTTTGTTTATTCGTGATCTTTTAGCTATAATGGTGCTGAAATGCATACTGTAGCGATGATATCTCATCTGAACCGTATATAGTGAGTTACTAGTTTAAAGTAACTGGCTTGGTCATTTGCTCGACGATATGTCTCTCGCCTACTGTTCATGATTTCCTTGGTTCAATCTCCTCCAGCTGCTATCTGCCTTCTACATTGCTGAACAGTAAATAACAGGCAACCACAATCATCTCCTCTCTAAACCAACTGATGACAGAACCAAATAAATCATCCTCAGCATTCAATACCTGTCACGCCGCACATCACACATGCGCATGACAGCATCGCTTACGATTGGACACACTGCTCATCCAACACCAACGAGACGTCTTCTTCACTAGGGATGTAGTGTGTAGCGATGTCATATCATCTGAACAGTATGGAACAAGTCTAGCTTAGAGTAACTGGCTTGGTCTTTTGCTCGACGCTATATCTCTCGATTACTGTTCATGAGGTTCCTGGTTCAATGTCCTCCAGCTCCTATCCGACCTCTACAATACAATAGGCAGATCAGGGATTACTGAGTGTTGGAAAATGCTACATATTGTTTACCAGTTCATCATCAGGTGCAGTGATCCATTAAAATTTGGTGCGGTATTTTCAAGGATAGCCTCATTGAACTAGTGTTCATCTATGAGCGTTAATCCTTTCGCCCCGAATGGGCAAATATGTCCCAACAACATTTTGCCTCTGGCGACTATTTTTTTTATTCGATTTATACCACTTTCTATAAATAAAAAATTAATTTTTTTTAACATATGCAAAAGAAATCTACCACAAGCTTTACCTTTTGAAAATAGTGGTACTAATGTAATATAAAAATAGTCGCCAGTGGCAGGCATACACAGGCCCGTACAGAGGGGGGGGGGGGGTAGAGCGGGTAGAGCCAGTACAAATTACCAGGACCCGGGTCTTCTAGAGGGGCCGGCTTAGGTACTGATTTTTAAATAAATGCCAGAAAAAATAGACTGGTATTTTTTACATAAATGTTTTAATTAAAATAACTAACAAATTCAAAAGAGAAATTGCTTGAAAGTCTTTACTGACTGGCTAGGAGAAGGGGAGCTCATGAGGCATTTTACGTTCGAAACAAAATCCAGTTTTTTTTTTTTTTTTTTTTTTTTTTTAATTTAGCAGAACGCACATAGCAAAGATGCAGGCATTTATTTATTTATGTTTTATAGAACAAATATTTTCTGAATTGTAAAGCACAATAACAGAAGTTGCAATAGCGTCGGGCAATCGGCGCCTTAACTGATGAATTGAATTGAAATTGAATTATATTTTCAATATTTTAAATTTCTACTTAAAATCCTTTATGAAAAGGTGTTACCAATGCATCATAAACTGTAATACTACTGAAAAATACTGTAAAAGAAAAATAATAAAATTGTAAGAAATACTTTAATATAATATTCTTATAATTATTAAATATTCGTAATACTATATAGATTTTCTGTATAGATTATCCTGCATATAATCCGGGCGAAAGGGCTAGTCTACTCGCGATACTAGGGAGTCTGATACTTGGATCTTCTATAGGACGTATTAACCAATTTTTTGGCGACAAAATGACTTCGTTTTCTCGTAACATTATACAAACGTACAAAGGTACAGTCGATAGAAAAAAAAGAGAACGCCCCATACATTTGAATCACCAAACTGACTCACACAAAAACAGAAAGACCATTCGATTGGAAATTATGTCTTCTTTCAATTTTTGTTAAAAAAATAACCTTAGGGGTCGTTTCCAAACTAAAATTGTACCAAATTCTGAAAATTTCAATACAAACCCTTAATTTTGACATCATATTTGGCTTTTGGGGGTACATTTTACTTTTGGATACCAAACAAGTCATTCGGTTAAGAAGTTTAGAAAAGGTGAAGATTTAAATTTTGGAACTCCTAATGTTAAATTCAGTTTTAATCGTTGCAAAACAAAATGCAATGGGGGTATTTTTAAAAGCATAACTCAAAACTGCTTTGCGAAATGAGCTGTAATTTTAGATCCGTAAATTTGAAGATTCTAAAAATTGATAGGTTACAATTACAATTCATATTCCTTTCAAAAATGTATTTCGAAAATATCTGCATTTCGAAATTAGTCGACATTCGAAAAACAAATCATCAGCTACGAATGTTGCACAGAGTGGCTCTCGCGATCATCAGACCTCATTTCCAGCACTTCTTCCTGTGAGGAGAGCAATAATAATAGACACTTGCAAGACTACCTCCGAAAAAGTTACAGGACTTTCGACATCGTATAACTGATGCTTGAGTAGCATGAAGCTTGAGAAGCAGCAAAATGTACAGCGTGAGAGTCAATCCAGATGTATAGGGTGCCCATAAAAGAACTCCGGGGTTTTGTAGCAATTTTTTTTTTTTAATTCAATCATGAAATTAGGTTAATGTTATACATATGTACTTAACGGTAAATTTATCAAGATTTTTACCATTTAGTAGATTTTAATGTGTGCCGCGTTTGTGGCACGGAACACACCCAAATGGTATTCAACCTCTTCGTCGTCTCAACGAGTTTTACAGACTTTGTTCACATGAAGCACGGATTCTATCGACGTTCTCTTCTGACACTCGAGGCCTATGAAACGACTATCTGTTTTAACACTTCCCGTTTCTTTAAACGCATGTAGTCACTGACCAATGGTTTTGTCCGCAGGCGCATTTGCCATACTCGCGCCGAAAGTTCCGTTCAACAATGGTAACATATCCAGTTTCTATAAGCCAGATAACACACTGAGCCTTTTGTTGTGGCGTCGGCATCGCACTGCATTAACTGAATGGAATGATGGAATGAGCGTCTGCTACGTTACTTCAAAGTCAATGACGCACAGCGCTACATAGAGTTGAAAAAAAAAACTGAAACTGGTGTGGATAAAATTTGATGAGCTACTGATTTCATTAAAGGGAAAATGAAAAATGTCTTGTATAAGATGTAATTAGGTCCTAATGAAGAGAGGAAAATATTTTCCTCTCTTATTGATACCACATACTTATTGATTTAACCACATATTTTGTTTCATGGGTAAATATTCTTGTAATCTGACATAGTGCAACGATTTTTAGTGGGATGTAAATCAATAAATATATATTTTTTTTTTCATTAAAGGGAAAATAAAAAATGTTTTCCTTTGATTTGGACAATTTTTAGACTCAAACCTCCAAAATAATTCATTTCTTACATTTTTAATGTATTAATCAATCTTCTACTTACCCTGTGAGCTAAATCGTATCGTGATATGAGAGTGAATTTTGCACTCCATAGACTCCATAAAAAACAAGAAGCGCCGGCAAATAGGCTGATTTCACTTAACATCGATTCTATTTCTTCCTTCAGCGGCCTTTTCAGTAAAATACCTTCTTTGGAGAGCTGGTCGAGATAAATGTTGAAAAATTCAATCTTTAAGAAAAATGAAAAAAAAAAAAGCGCGTTAGTAAAATCGAAGACTATAATAAAAATGTAAAAAAATCTAAATCAATCTTTAAACACAGATTTTTTTAACCAACTTCCAACAAAAGAGGTTATACAAGTCGTTATATAAACATTTGTTATTCGTACACACACACATATAACCTTGTATATATATATATATATATATATACACGTGTATGTATGTACATGTACACCGGAGTGTTGTTATTATTAACCAATTATCTTACTGTTATCGAAGAGCTAATTCCTAAACCTTTAGTTTTAGAGGCATAGTTCCAAATTCAAAAATGTTTCAAATGTTGTTTTTATTTCAAACTGCGAAATTTAAATATTTATACGATTTCTGGATCCTAACACATGGGCTGAAAAGTTCCCGGTCAGGCATACAGATAGCGTTGCAATCGCCGAACCGATGCTTTTTTTTTAGTAAAAACTAACCTTTAAAAGGTAGCAGAAAAAATGTTATGACGATTCGCCGTGTGGATAAAACGTTAGAGGGGTTTTAGTTAAACGACTTTGTTGATAAACAAAAAAAATGGATAAACAAGAATTTCAAGAATTGTTATTTGATAGGAAAAAACACCGTTCAAACAAAATCTTGGCCTGATAAGCGTTATTCGGACACTGCACCAGGTAAATCAACCATTATTGACTGGTTTGCTGAATTTAAACGTGGTCGTACGGACACCAGTGATGCACCACGCAAACGAGGTGAATACTCCGGAAAACATAAAAAAAGTCCACAAAATCGTTTTGGGGAACCGCAAAGTGAAGTTGCAGGAGATAGCTCAGACTCTGAAGATATCCAAGGAACGTGTAGGTTTTATTTTGAATGAACATTTGTCTATAAAAAAGATGTTGTCAAAGTGGATGCCGCGCATGTTGACTTTTGACCAAAAACAACAACGAGTCGATGATTCTGAGCACTGTTTGGAGCTTTTACGTCATAAAATTATGTTATTTATTATTAAATTATTATTTCCATTTATTTATTAAATTATTATTATTATTATTATTATTATTATTATTATTATTATTATTATAATTAAATTATTATTATTTATTATTAAAGTTATGTTATTTATTAAAGTCGTAAATTTATAAATTTATAAAGTTATAAAGTTATATTAAAAAGTTGTGTTTTCTTTATTAGACCGGGAACTTATCAGCCCATGTGTTATAAGTTATATCGTGAAAACATTTTCCTTGCTCTGACGAGTACAGCATTACAATTTCTATTCTTCTACAGTCAAATCTTACTGAGTTATGATATTTTGAATTTTAGGCATTTTCAGCATTTTCTGGGACTTAAAACGGAAATCAGCATGTTTAGTGCAAATTTTACGACAAACGTGATTCTCTCTGATCATTGTTCTCAGAAATACCACAAATAAAATTTCCATTTTCACTACTGATATGTATACATACTTACATACATACACAATGGTTCTACAATCTATGAAGGATTTTTAAAGAATGAAGGTTAATGATTTGCACAGTACACCTAATTTTTAAACACGTCTGGCTCCCTTTCCTTTAATCCACTCTCTCCACTTCCTTCCTTTTTTCCCCCTCCGCTTAAACTCGCCCAGAGTCCAGTCCAGACTGGCTAAGAGCTTCTCATTGGTCTCCTTCGTCTTGACTCCGCTGTTTTTTTTTTCAACACTCATCGCCATTTCACTTTGGTTGCGAGCAGAGACGTTTGCATACTGACATGGTTTAAACATTTACATCTATTTTTAACCTTCACACTGATGATGGAAGTTTAGAAGCTCCGAAACAGTTGTATGCCATTTTCACACGTATTTCATTTGTGTTATTTTAACATTGTTCATTTATTTTTAATATAACGGCACAAAGTTCAATCCTTACATTTTAAATATGAAGGATTTTGACCTCCCTTAATATACTTCGCCAGAACTTCTGATCCCTGATCTTAAATTTATAATTTGTAAATTGGTTTTGTACTAACTCTTTCTCTACCTCTTCCAGCCATCTCTTCGTGGGGCTACCCATACTCCTTTTCCTGATTAATTTTAAATTATATATCACTGATATGTGTAGTGTATTTTATTACGCTTATGAACTCCATTATTACTCCATTATTTTTGTAACTCGTAAACAGTTGTAATCATAAAGATTTATTTGGCGATTTATCACCTGCGACCGACTAACGGAAAAATACCTTAAAATTAGCGCATTAATTTATAATTAAGTTCTAAAAATTTTAAAATGTTGTTTTGTCAGAGGAAATACGCCTGGATACATAATTTTTATAATTCTAGCCCATCAGGAAGTGAGCGAAAAATCTGTTACTAAATTCCATCTTTACATTACAAAAACCAAGTAAGTAAATTTAAATAAAAGAGTGTAATAAAAAGAGTTCCGCGTTTAGTTTTCTATTGACTGAACACTGTTGACTGAAGCAGAATACTGTGTGTATGTGTGCGTGTGAAGAATTCCCAGTCACCACTTTTATTCTATATTAATTTTAACACAATTATTTAAATTGGTAAAGAAATCATATGAGTTGTAATTTTCCAACTGGACGAAAACTCTCCGTTAATTTTAACACAATTATTCAAATTGATAAAGAAATCATATGAGATGTAATTTTCCAACTGGACGAAAACTGTCCGTTAATTTTAACACAATTATTCAAATTGATAAAGAAATCATATGACTTGCAATTTTCAAACTGGACGAAAAATGTCCGTTAATTTTAACACAATTATTCAAATTGGTAAAGAAATCATATGAGTTGTAATTTTCCAACTGGACGAAAAATGACCGTTCTAGGGTAATCTAGTGTAATCACGTATCCAACGTTTACTGGAGGGTCAAATTACCTGCGATTTATTCTGTTGAGCTGATTCAGATATCAGACCAGATGCTATGATCTATAAGGTTAACTGAATGAATTAGGTCCTCCACATTCGACCGGGATGGCTCAGTTGGTAGAGCACTGGCAGCTTCAGCCAAGAGATCCCAGATTTGAATCCTGGCCCGGACATTTTTCATCCAGTTGGAAAATTACAACCACTTTTGTTCTTAGAAAATACAGGGTGCGTCAGAAAAATGTATACATATACTGTTTAACGAGTCATCTCATAACTTTCTAATTTTTCTTTCTTTTCAAAGTGTAATTAATTGGAAATAATGGTGGACCAAGATTAATTTTTGAAAAAAGAAAATTTATTTTAAAATAGTATTGTAAGTATGAATATGTAGCAGAAGTACAAATACAATATCGCAGGAAGTTTCCACCTGCCGACTTATAATTCATCGAATAAAAGATAAGTTTGAAACGAATGGATGTTCACAGACAACATTCCGGAGCCGCAATTGAGCAAGAATGCACAGCAACACCAAATGAAATGTTTGCTGAAGTTTGTGAATCAATAGCAAAGCGTTATAAACAGTGTATTGACCAGAAAGGTAAATAATTTTGAACATCTGCAAAAGGAGGAAAAGTTATACATTTTATGTGAATTCTTTTGCAATTTAAATATTAACGATATGTTAATAAAAACTGGAGGTGCATCAATAAAAGTGTGTATACATTTTTTCTGATGCACCCTGTATATAGGTAAATACTTTACTTGTTCTTGTCTCGAAGGAAATTTGTCCAGATTCATCCGAAAATGCGGATATTCTGGCGTATCGTAGTCGAAGCACCATTCGACGAAGTGATTGGCTAAGTCAAAGCCCCTGAAACAAACAATTAAATATTCAGAATTTCATTAGTATATAAAATATTCTAAATGCCGCCCGCAGTATTTCATAAAATTTCTTACTTTAAATATAAGTAAAAATGGGATGAAATGTTATCAGAAATGCAAATTTACTGACAAATTGTAAAAAAAAATCTCTATGAAATAATATAAAATTCAGTGGTGTATAGTTATTTTCAAATAAATTGATAAGATGGCCAATAATTATTAAAATATTTATGAGAATAATTAATCATATAAACTAATTATTAATATCAGTATAAGAAAATCAACATTTTAATATTCGTGGAATAACAAAAGTTTAGAGTCAATTAATCAAGCAGTAACAGTGTCTTTTGTGGGGTAAAAAATCCTATCCAATGATACCTCATTCATCTTTATACGTTACATATTAGTTGAAAAAAAAAAGGGATGTTGACAACAGAAATAATATATGTATGGCCAGTGGACCCGTGCGAAGATTTTGCACTGCAGTTTAATATTTTTAGATGCAGGTTTAAAGTTCTAAAAAAAATTAAAGACTAAAAATATCTGCAAACAACATTAGTCAAGTCAAAATATTATCTCATTTATTCTATCAAAGTTACAGTAAAAACTGACCGAAGATAGCGAAGGGGAAAAGAAAAAAATATATATCAATCGTATTTTAACTGCATTTAAGGGTGACATCATATGTTTCGGAAAAAAAAAGGGATAAAGAAAAATAAATTGAGCATTTGAATTTAAATTTTGCTTATTAATCATAAATATAAAAGAAACCCATGAAGCAACTATGTCCCACTTTATCTTTATTGAACACTAGCGGAGCTTCGACCGCCACGCTGGTCAGTTTATTGCAAACGGTCCTCGAATTAAATGAATTTAGGGTTGGACGTCGCACTGTCTTCGGATTTAAATAAAAAACAGAAAAAGAAAATTTCATTTGGAATTCTGCAGAAACTGCATCAACGTATTTTTTAAAACTGTGATTGTTGAAAAGATGATAATTGGTTGTGATATTTATTTTTTGACCGAAGGGTGAAACGTTTTTCTTCAACGAAAATTGACCCAGGCTCCAAGCAACAAAATGGCTGCTTGTAAAATTCATCGGGAGGAAAACTGCCATTTTAAAGAAAGAGAAAGTTTTTCTTCCCATTGGAAGAGGGGAGGATGATGAATGGGTTTCTCAGTGTTTGGGTTTGAACCACTCCCTGTTCCCTTATCTTGAGACCCAGCCACTCTCAAACTATAAAAGGAGAGAATCCCCTGGTATTTCCCCTTCCTGCTTAAAAAGTTGAAACATGCGCACTGAGATCAATTTTATGCGAAAATTTTTATGTGAAATCTTAAGAAATGCGCTTTTAGCTTTAAATATATAGATATTTTTTATAATCATTGTTGAGGTATTTTATTTTTGTGGCAACATTAACTTGAGGAAAACCTTTCATTTCATTTATGAAAACAATGCCGATTTAATTTTTAACTAATTGCAATTTATAATCAAAATACATGTTTTAACGAAATGTGAATGTACTATGCGAGAAGCCGCTTCAAAATCCTTTCATATGGTACCTCATTTATCGTCCTGTGTTTTTTATTTGTTCAGAAAAAGGGATATTGACAACAGAAATAATATATAGGATGATGTTAAGACATTAATACTGAGGCAAAATGAATGAAGATATCAATAATGTCAGCGGATATTGCTGGATAGGAAATGGGGGTGGGGGGGAGGGGGGACCAAAAGAATATTACACAAGAAAAATGTTAACAAAATAGATTCATGCTAAATTTTTTAATGATTTGTTATCTGAGTGAAAATATATTTATCATGTTTTCAGTTTTATGCAGCATTGTAAATTAACACAACAATCCTTTGCTATTTGTTATTACATAACTGTTTCTTAGAAACTAGTACGTGTTGTAGCAAATTGAATACCATATTTATATTTAGGAATGTCTGATCTATAATGTTCACATATTTATTTTTCATTGAAGCAAAATTTTATTTTCTTTCAGACGAATGTTATTAAAATAAATATATCCAGCTTAATTGAATAATAGAAAAAAATTACCTGTAATTATAACATCCGAATTCAAAATCAATTAGAATTAAACTTGGATTTCCATTATGTGAACTATCTTCCCGAAATAAAATATTTCCTAAAAAATTGAATAAATACAGAAATGTAAAAATGTGATAAATAAATAAATAAATAAAATAGTGAACGGATGCATTTATTCAAATAAATATAAAGAAAATAAGAAAAGTAAAACAAATCTAACATCATAGATGCAGATAGCTTACTGCAGATTTTACTGTTGTTGTAGTATTGCAAATTATTACAAATGAGGTGTTTAAAATCAATCATAGTGATATGAGTCATATTGTCTTGAGAACTCAAAAACCAGGATTTACTGTCGGCATAACAATGAATTCCAGTACCGTAAAGTATTTTCCTGTGCCAGTTTCGTGGAACTATCACTGAAACAGCTTTTTCTATTTATAAAGTAGTATGTCTAGATACTCTTTCCTGAACCTAACCCTAATTTTTAAAATTATGTGTGACTCATATCAAAAACAAAAATAAAAACTAACAGTAAGTATTAATATTTTACTTATTATTCTGGGAATTTTCAGTCCTTTAGTTTTTCGTTTCCCGGACGGGCACAAGACCGCGCAGTTTTTACGGTCGAATCTAAAATTGTGGATGTAAAAAGGAAATTCTCGTTAAAAAAAAAGAAATAAATTTGAATAAAAAAAATGGAGTGGCATATGTAGTCACCTAGTGGCATATTTAGTCATTATTTGCAGCGGTTCCCAACCTGGTGTACGTGTACCCCTGGGAGTACATGAAAATTACATTGGTAATGGCGGATAACGCAAAAAAATTATAATAAAAAGAGATAAACAAAACTCAAAATTTTTCGTTTACAAAGAGAGACTTGTGTAAAGCTAAAATAGGTTATTCGCATAGAATGAAGGAAAATACCTAAACTTAGTAATTAGTTGACCATTTGTTGCCAGTATCTCTGCCCACTCCTAATAAAATTATTGTGATTTCGTATGTGTCTCCCCTTTTCTAATGTTGTTATTTTCTCTCTAGTAATTCTAGAAATATCTAGATAAAGCATCAATCGTATAGGGGCTTTTGGTTTCGTCGATTTCATTTAAACACCATTTGAAAGCAGGACATCACTTTAGTATTCAACTGGCCATCATTAGCATAAACTCATTAACGTGTATTAATATAAATGGGCGTAGTTTCATCCCTTCTTTCTGAGTGCTTAATTTGAAATCTTTATCTAATATTTAGTTTTTTGAGTGACTTTATATTGATTATTGTGTGTACTTGGCCTTACTAGTAGTCCTTCTCCCTGAAAACAAAAAAGTAAAACTTTACGAAAATTAAACATTTTTTTGCACTCCCCAAAATTTAATACATATTGTGTGGTTCAAAATGGATAAGTGGTTGAAAATTACAATTCTTTAGAGAACCATTGGTAACTAGCATAAGAACATAACTAATGAAGGTAAACAAAATATTTGGAGCGGATTTATGTGAGAAGGGGTACGCATAAATGGAAAGTCTAAGCAAGGGGTACGTGAGAGAAACGAAGGTTGGGAACCGCTGACCTAGAGCGTAAAAATACTTAGAAATGGGAAAAAGACGAGAAAAAAATAATTTGGTGGTGGGGGAATAAAGCCAGGGGTGACTTTACTAGTTATAATAGATAGCCTGAGCGACATTTTTTCTGTATCTGTATAAATCATATATTCTTTAAAAAAAACTGTTAAGTTTTTACAAAGTATTTTATTTTGTGAATTTTCCAAACCTTAGTTTTTATTGTCCCAACTCAGTCGCCCGACCTCGCCTATCTTTAAGGCCAGATATGGATGTAAAAAGTAATTGTAGTAAAAGGAACGGTGTGGCATTTTTTAGTTGGCTACAAGGGCGGCAAATTACCTAAAAAGGGCAAAAGAACGGCAAAAAAAGAAAGAAAGTTTGACGCTGTTCATCCAGAAAGAAAAAACGATAGAACAGCTTCAGGGCACACAGGTTATGTTGGGGATACTTTATCTCAAGAAAATTGGGGATCCATTCACAATAAAAAAACTTTCTCAAATAAGTCTTCCTTCTGACGAAGCTTTAAAAGTATAAATAGCCAATGCGTTGCCAATTCTGAGACGGAAATCACCTTTTTTATAATCAGAAATATTTAAAATAGATTTTGTATTAACAAATCTCTAACGATTGTGTTATTAAAATTAGAAATGCCAATAGTTGAAAAATTTCATAATACCGATTTCCGTATTTTAGAATATTATGGATAAGCGATTATACAGAATGTCGTTCACACTTTATGGATACGATTTTCAATGTTAATTTCTACGCATAAATGACGGCTTGAAATTTATATGATAATAGAATTTCCTTGTTACAGTCATGTCAATTTTCCCCGATACCTTTTGTAAAACTTTCAAAAGTCTTTTGAATGTTCGTGAATTCATTTAAACAATCCAAATACAGAAAGAAGGTCATTGATGAGAGACGGGGGGGAGGGCGTCAGGTGATTTTACATGCATTTCTTCAATTGAGACACAGTTTATTTCCGTTTGAATTCTTTCTTTGCTAAATATGCGTCAGTTGAGTTATGGAAGAACGACTGGGAGACTTTGTTCATATGAAGGTCAATTAATATCTTTTCATATGAAGCTGGAATTTCTTCTTCAAAAATGGGTTCTAAAACATTTTACTCATAATAAAGATAAATCACTTTAGCTTTACTACATTTTTTATCTTTAATTTAATTTCATAACAAAATCCAGCAGCAATCATGAATTCTTTTGAAAAAATTTCTTTACATTCACATATCCATGAATGTAAAGAACCTTTTTTCCCCATATTAATTGATAAAAAATGCTCTTCTTTTGATACTCACTTAAATAAAGCCATGTTTCATCCAGTGTTAGGATATTTTTTTATTTATCACCACTTATGTGTGGTTTTAATCTGAGCGTTAGAAACCGCCATCCACAACACATTTGAAGACTTTGGAAAGTTTTCCAAGAGGTGTGGGAGAAAATTGATATGATTGTACTAAGAAAAAAATCGACTATGATGGAAATTTCGATCCATAATTTTAATAAAAAGTTAGGGCTATACAATAGAGTAAAACTGTCGCAAAGGATATGGCATATATGTTCAGAGATTAATTGTGAAAATCGTTTCCATAAAGTGTGAACGTCCTTCTGTATGTTTAACTTATTAGTAACAAATATGACATTGAACCAGATAGTAAATGAATGAAAAAATATACTACCTCCTTGAAGATCATTATGACAATATACAACGGGTGAATTAGTTTTTGCTATCTCTTTTCTGCAAAACAAATTAAATTATCAATGAAATGTAAGTAAAAGAAAAGCAATATATAATACAAAAATAAATAAATAAATAAATAAATAAAATTATAATTTAACAAATTACAACAACCATTGGAAAAATGTTCCGAAAGCTTAAAAAAAACAATAATTAAAAATATTAATTATTCAAAAATATTCATCAAAACCATCTACAAATAAACGCATTTTTCATTACTACAGTTGAAGAGATCCTGGCATTCTCTGTCCTCGCAAAAATATTCGTTTGAACCATCTCCGCAGTTATTGAAACGCATTTTTCATTACTATACCTTATCCTTAATGTATACCTTAATATTTTGTCGGGTCCTTCCTACAATAACTTTAACTCTTGTTTAGATTGATGTCTGAGCTAAAGGTATTTTGAGGGAATTAAAGTTGAAGACCACGTTTTTTACGTTATAAGACGATTTCTCATCCGACGTCAATTTTTGAATTCGGCTTTTTTTCATATCTGATAGTTTACATCTATCCTTTTTGTAACTTTAACATTTTTGTAACGATTTTATGCATTTCTATTGCCTATTCAAAGAAAAAAAATTCTAAAGTTACAGAATTTCGTTAAAAATGCTTAAAAAAATTCTTCTAAAGTCACAGAAGTTTGTTAAAAACGGTTAAAAAAATAAAGTGACGACGTCAAGAGGTCCATTCTCGACCGAAAACAGCATCCATTTTCCCAATGGTTAAAAAATTCTCAGAAAGTTAAAGGAAGTGGGTAGATAAGCATTAATTTTTGGGCCCCTGATAGGATAAAATGTTTATATCTTTTTAACACTTTCCAACATAGATGAGAAGGGTTTATCTGGTCGTCTGTCTGTCCATCTGTCTGTCAGTACTCTAACTTGCGTAAATATATCGAACTGTCATGCAATTGACATATTTTATTGAGTCTTAATTTGGCATATTCGGTATCGAAATGTAGCATTTACAAGGAAACTTAAAAAAATTCCGTAACACTGTGGTATATGAGAAAAAATAGCTTGCAGTGTATTTTAATGATATTGCATTATTTCAAGTATATTGAAATTGATATACATTGTTATAAATTTACAACAAACTGTCTAGTCATTTGACCGATTTTATAGAAAATGGTTAAATAACCCTAATTTAACTCTATTCTGACCATAATATGGGCAATAACATGGTCACACTAGAAGTTAAATTACGGTTATGTAACCGTTTTCTATAAAAATGGTCAAATGACTGGACAGTTTGCTGCAAATTTTTAACAGTGTATGTCACTGAAGTGCACTATAAGATGTTTATGTTATGCAAAATAGTGCATAACATTTTTCTCTCATTTACAGGGACACACAAAAGAATTCGGTTACAGTACTTTTTATGAGCAGTAAAGGCTGGAATTTCGTTTTGAATTGTTTTATGTGTTTTTAAATTTAACTATTTTTTTAATAGTGGTGTAAATTCTATATATGATATATAGGGCTGCACAAAAGAATTCAAGTACATTTCCGTTTATCGACAGAAATTGCTGAACTAAATTTTTGCATACTATGTAGTATATACATGCAAATCTGAAAATCATGTACAGGGCTGCACAAAAGAATTCGGATACTTTTCCGACTATACATGGTAATCGCTGAAATTGGGTTTTCAATGCATTTTCCAAAACAGTCTTATTTTGCAAATTTTATTGTATTTCAATCATATAAATTTTTGATGATATTAATTTTTGATCATACCAATATTGATATATGTATAATAAAGTAAAATCTATGTAAAACAACAACAACAACAACAACAATGGTTAAATTAAAGTGTAATTATTGCTTAAAGAGATAAAAAACAAAACACAAAAGGTTTAAAAATACCTTTTAATATAGATGACATATGTTTCCTTCGCTCAAACGGCGACTTCTTCAGATCAAAATGATAAATAAAATATGCTCGCAAAATTTTTGAAAATGATAAACATAAATCACGAGATCACGTGTCCAATGTCAGCAGGTGTTTAAATTGGTCAAATTGGAAAACGTGAAAATTATTATTTTATTTTTATTTTTATTACTTTTTCAATTTGTAAAGTATCACGTGCCATATTTTAGGTAATTCAAAGGAAGCTGATTCGTTGTAAATGTTATTGTTTCACAAATATATTTCTATGGATTCACGGAGAATGGATGGGAAATAAACTTTTGATGGAAAAATTATTTTACTATTCTTGAAATCAATATGCAACAGCTCTATTATATGTAGTCTAACTAAGGCAGTAGTTCTTCTGTCATATTTGATATCTGCCATTTGTTCTTTTATTCTCGTTTTAAATTCTCTGTTTGTCATTCCTATATAGTATTGTAATGTTCAATCTGCCTTGGTGAATGGGATTTCATAAACACAGGAAAGTTGATCAGGTTCTAGTGGAGCTATTTTTGATTATTTTGATTGATCTATTTTTGTGATCAACTTCCCGGTTTTTATGAAATCTCATTCACCAAGGCTGATGGGACATTACAATACTATATAGGAATGACAAACAGAAAATTTAAAACGAGAATAAAAGAACATATGGCAGATATCAAATATGGTAGAAGAACTACTGTCTTAGTTAGACTACATAGAATAGAGCCGTTTCAGATTGATTTCAAGAATAGTAAAATAACTTTTCCATCAAAATTTTATTTCACATCCATCATCCGTGAATCAATAGAAATATATTTGCGAAACAATAACATTTGCAACGAATCAGCTTCCTTTGAATTACCTTAAATATGGCACTCGATGCCTTACAAATTAAAAAAGCAATAAAAATAAAAATAAAATAATAACTTTCACGTTTTCCAGTTCGACCAATTTAAACACCTGCTTACATTGGATATGTGATCTCGTAATTTATGTTTATTATTTTCAAGAACTTTGCGAGAATATTTTATTTATCATTTTGATCTGAAGATCTCGCGGTTTGAGCGAAGGAAACATATGTCACCTATATTAAAAGGTATTTTTAAACCTTTTGTGTTTTGTTTTTTATCACTTTAAGCAATAATTACACTTTAATTTAAAGTTAACAAGTGATTTTATTATATTATTTTTAACAACAATAGTGTTATGCTCGCTTCATATCAATGCAAAATAAAATTGATATAATTGAAATAAATATAACTTTGCTAAATAAACCAATGTTTATGAACTTGAATAACACATTTAAACAATTTTTAAGCAAAAATCAATCGAAGAGGCAATAAACATAGACCCTAAATTAAATTAAAGTAATCAAAAGATCTTAGAAAAAAATGATTTTTTTTTCACCCTATCAGGAGGAGGGCGTGGCAAAATTAGCTTATCTACCTATTTCTTTCATACTGAAAATAAAACATTTTATAATATATAGTCTTTAAAAGAAAAATTTGGGTCAAAACATTAATAAATGACCAAAAAATTTTTTTAATCAAAAATCAATATTTGCTTCAAATAATAAAATTTTATTATTTGAAATTTAAAATTTTTATTATTTGATTTTATTATTCAAATAATAAAAATAATAGCAAAAAAATATATTTAGAGTAAAACGTCAGAATAGCAAAATAAATACTTACGTCAACCATTCTAGTTCTTTTCTGTATTCACTTGAAGACAAAAAATATTGCTGATTATCTTTACGTAAAACATCTTCTATTTCATTTATCCACCTTATAAACAAGTAAAGATGCTTTAATTTTGGAAAAGAAATATTTTTCAACAAATAGTTTAATGCATAATTGAATAACCTTTTATTTCCTCTATTCATAATTCAATAATTCAATTTATTTAAACGATTTGTTGTACTTTAGCCATAGGATGACACACATATATATTTTCGCACAAATCTGATACACTGGGATCTACAAAATTCCAAAAGGTCTTTTGGCTAAAAAAGTATTTTTGTAATTAAAAAAACAAAACTGTTGGTTTTATATCGACTAAACGATAGGCCAAAAAAGATAAAAAACAAGAACATAATATATATATATATATATATATATATATATATGTTGATACGAGAGGGATGTCGTACTTTGGTGTTTGGAGGTGAAATGACTAAAAATTCTGAACATGTTAAGGTTTTAATAACTATTCTAAACTATATACCAAGGGAATGATAAAGATAGGGGAATTCATGGGCAACAAGACATCGGAGCAACTCTCCGTAAAACATCATACGTGCTCAATTCTGCGTGATTCTGAGTCACACAATACTTTTACACTACTAACTTATAGTTTTAAGAACAGCTGACTTCGCTGTTTTACACAAAGAGGAGTTAGTTCAACTCGGTTAGTCCGAGTTAAGAGAATTAGCTTAGCTTGCTCCATTAATTGCTGCCTCAGCGCCATTTTTGTGTCCTGTCAGTGCCATTCCCAAAGAAAAGGTTTGATGTCACAGTGGAACTGCTGACTAGATCTGTTGTTATGGCTTTTGATCTCTATTGTGTGTATCACTCTTGCTATCGACTGCAGTGTCATTCAGCGATACTCATACATATATATATATTGTATTAGTCCTAGAATGACACAAACATATTTTTCGAACAAATCTGACATACTGGGGTCAACAAACCCAAAAGGTTTTTTGGATAAAAATATAACGTAATTGTGCTAGCTTTATATAGACTAAAGAATAGGTAAACAGGAAGTAAAAATGCATTAATTAGCAATATCTTGCATCTCCTCCAACTCTCCGCATCCAGCTATCCGATAGTTCGCAGCTATTCTAAAAGATATCGAAGTTGATGTCGAGTAGCTGCCAATCCAATGGAAAAATAAGGGTGCCTTTACACTCAAAGTGTGAGTGGCTGTCAAAAATTGTGGGGATTGTGAGACCCCAGTGTGTCATTCTACGATTTGACAAAATAAAAATTCGTTGAGCTTGTGAGACCTCAGTGTGTCATTCTAGGTTTAATTTTGAAGATGATGATGTTATAAATCTTCTGCTGTTGTTCGTGTGATTTTACAGTTGGATTTAAATTCTCGATTGTCTACAATCTATTGCTATGTCTTCCACTACATTTTAATCATTCTCACCATATCTGTGTTCCTTTGTTCTAATTATAATTCTGGTAATCCAGCAAATAAACTCCAGAAAATTCCAGGAAAATAAAATTAATTTGGAAAAATATTTTAAGTGTTTCGAAGTTAAAAATTGTATGCATATTATTTTCCATTTGACTTTTGGAAATATAAATTAATTGCTTTCCAGTGCAGTTGCCAGTGCAGTTGTGATTTGCGTACTATTCGTGGCAAATCAATTCAAATACAAATAATCTATATCTAGACAATCTAGGATTACCATGAAAAGTCTGGGATTAGCTTTAAGCCAAATCTGGACGGCTGAAACAACCGAAAGGGGGTGAGGAATGGAAATAAGCGAGACTAGTAGATCAAAATTACTTGCTGATTTCTACCAAAAAGCGCCATTTTTTAATAATCTGGGACGTATGGTAAGCCTATATATATCCAACAAACGAAATTTCTTACTGCTTCCAACTAAGCCAGTATTGCTAAGGAAACTTAAGAATTCATAAAATTATTAATCTCTGCTATTCAGTTATTGACTAACATTCATTTAAAAGCTTGGTTGCACTACATTATGTATTATAGCAAAATTTGCAATTTAATTTAATTAACACTCTTATTAATATTAAATAATTAAGGGTATGCAAATATCAATGATGTATTATATAAACAAATCGGGACACTAACTATATAAATACTTACTATATATGAATAGCAATATTAGTTAATTATGACTGACTGCCATTTTTTAGTAATAAATGAGGTGTTTAAAAACAGAGTGGTATAAGTTACTAATTTTTAGGTGCGTTCGTAATTATATAAATATGTAGCACCTATACTCGTCGTCTGGTCCGTCCGTCTGTCCGCACATAACACCGCAGAAACTACCCAACCGAATGGTTTGAAATTTAATATATATATCCGTGCAGAATTTTGTCGAGCCATTTCAAATCTTATGAAAATCGAATCAAAACTTTAAAAGATATTAATAAAAATTTCCTTCATTCTATTAAATCCTACCGTACGTAATTAATTCAATGATATCTCATGATAGGTGATGATTCTAGATTGTCACGGTGATTACGTCCTATTTAAGATGAAGTCATATTATTTCCGTATTAATGAATTTAAAAACCGAATTTGTATACTAAAATTGTTTAATTATAGCAATCCTATAATCTACCGACAGTTTTTTTTGGATAGATGTTTCTGGAGAAATAGATATTAAAAGGAAAAAGTGTCTAAATATGGATTTCAAGTTCTGAAATTTTCAAAGCTAGGCTTAAGTTTGATCATTGGAATTTTCAGTAAATGTCAACAAAAGAAAAAGGTTACCAATTTAAAATGTACTTATTTTATTACGGAAATTAATCATATCATAATAAAAGACGAGAAAATTCATTTTGGGGAAATATTTTAAGATATCTCGTTTAAATTTCAATATTTTTAAATGATTTTTTTTTCTTTTTGCATTCTTGATAGCTGAGGTCTATCTCTATGCAGATACTTTTGTACTTTTTCGATTTTGATTAAAAGTTTTTTTATTAAGATACTTTCAATTTCGGAACTGGTTTCGAAATTGAAAGTATCCGCAATAATAAAAAAAAACTGCAGCCAAAATCGAAAAAGTAAAAAAGAGCCTGCATAGAGATCGACCTCAACTTTCCAATGAAAAAAAAATCATTTAAAAATAATGAAATGCGAACGAGAATACTTAAAAATATTTCCCCCTTAGGATTAACATTAGGCAGCGGGTGTTTTCGCATGAGTGAAGTAGCCTCTTAAGGAGGCATACCGCACTTGCGAAATCCTATGGAGAACAGCTGATATTGAAGTACCTTTTTCATGGGAAATACTGAAACGATTTCAACAATGACAGTATCTGAACTATAAATTGATCGTTCAACAAGAACTAAAAATTTCAATAGAATACGCGATTTCAAAAACGAAAAATTGTAGTATTTTGTAAAATTAACGTTACTGAAAAAATTTTATTTTCAAAAAAAAAAAAAACTAAATGAGCGAAATGTATTAAAGTATAATATAGAAAAAATAACGAAATCGTTTCAATAGTTCCTGAGAAATAGTATGTCATTATCAGGTGTTTTCCATTTGATTTCGCAGCAACAACTGTCGGCCCCATAACCCTTTCCGTTACAGTGGTCCCACTCTGGGCACACCTGATTTTAATTCCAAACTTACAAACGACACCAAGAATATTTTAATAAAATTTTGTTTCTATAATGAAAGCTTAAAATTAGGAGTTCTTATTTTCTAAAAAAATCGTTTGTAAATTCTGGTGTCAGTCAGTAATTTCTCATTTTACGAACAGAATTTGTCGGTGCCGGAAAGGGTTAAATCTTGTATCTTACTTACTCTGTTGCAAATACTTGAAACATGTCTGGTATTTTTCTCAGCGGAACATCCAAAGCATGAATTTTGGCCATTTCACGAGCAATTAAGTGAGAATATGAGCGTATCTCGTCGCTACTTAAGCTGTGAGACTGAAAATAATCAAATAATTGTAATTAGAGCATTTTTATTTGTTTTATATTAAAATCACAAACACACAAGTTGTTTTTAAGATGGATTAATTTGTCAAATCTGTTAAAATCACAATAAAACTGTCTGATCAATAGAACATACATTTTAGCCCTTTGTATCATACCGAGTTGCATATCTGCAACATATACCCCTGTTTCTAAGTTTTTCAAGAGTTGTGTGTGGGAAACTTAAAAAAATAGGGTGGTAGCAGGAATTGATATACGCACCGGATATTTTTACGGAAAATATAAACACGTGTAATCTAAGCGTAAAATTAGCTGTACAGTTTCCAAATTGCAGTGATTTTTATTAAAATGAAATTTGCACAAACTTTTTGAAAATCCTTGCTTGTAACGTATTGACTTTAGTTAAATTTTGTTTAATTTTAGAAAGCACCGTAGAGTCCTTGGAAAGTAATCGAGGAGTCCTTAGGGCTCCGGTACAGAACCACTGCGTTAAGCTAATTCATACTTAACGATACATTCCAATCTTATTATAAGGATCGCCCAAATGAAAGTGGCATTGCTGTAATAACTCCGCCATTTGAAGAGAAAGATGACTGCGTATGCTCCTATAGAGGGCGAAGAGTGCTGGGAATGCATGCGATATCGTCAGATCCCGCCAGATGCGTGTGTGACAGCGTGGGAGCACGTTAAAAGGCACCGTTTGCATCATGGATGCCTCCAAACGGTGTCAACGCGCGGTCGTGCAATTTTTAACAGCGGAAAACGTGAGTGCCAGTGAAATCTATCGTCGAATGCAAAATATGTATGGCACGGTGTGTGTGTCACGCAGATCGGTATTCCGATGGTGTAGGGATTTTCGTAGTGGAAGAAGCAGTACTAACGACAGGTCACGACCTGAAGTCTTAGATCCATGGAACTCTTTTTATTTTATCTGAACTTCGACACACGAAAACAGATGGTGGACTTCGCTTATTCTACAAAAAGTTTACACCTTTATCTGACAAAAGCGAGAGACGATCTGATCTAATTATTCAGGTGCATTGTTAACAACACATAAATGAAAATATGCCAAACTCTACATTTTCTCGCCAGGCAATAACCGTGAAATTTTGACAGTTAGTGATAAACCAATATTGAGAATTTTTGATAAAGAAATGAAAGGATGCCATAATTTGGCGGAATATCAATTTTGTGATTTTTAACATACAACCCGAGGTTGTTTTGAGAAAGCCAGACATGTGTTATTAGAAGCGAACAAGAATTTTAATATTGCATATTTATGCAACAGTCAAATTATGAAAACGGCGTCTGGTTTAACACAAGATACGAAGAAGCAGAAAAAGCATATGTTAAGGTCATCTGCAGTACATTAATATTCCGAATTGAAACCACAGAGAAGTAACGTACTTTTAATGTTATAATGAAATGTCTGGGAACATTTTTAGATAGGAAGAAATGATTGCTTTTCGGATTAAATAATTAAAATATTTTGAATAAGAAAATTAATTCACATAGAGAAACTTTAGGATAGGAAAATTAAATTTTGGAATAAAACATAAAATATATATGATTCTATATCATACCTGATCAAGCGCATCTGGTTGTCACAAAAGGCCTACAAGGTGACTTTGTCCACCCTATCTGTTACGTCTGTATTACTTCTTTCTTTTGCGTACTAATTTATATTAATACCATTAAACCATTTCTCAAACCGACTATAGTGCCACTTTCATTTGGGCAACCAGGGCTTTACAAATTTGATAAAATCTGGTAGACAGCAAAAAAATTCTAGTCGCCAGTAAAAAATATTTACTCTCATCCTCTCCCGTCATTTATTTTTAAAAAACACAAAAGTTTTTTATGAATTAATTGAGAAAAAATAATAATAAGCATAGTTTAGAATTATTAGTTACAAAGTTTAGAAAGATAATATAAACTAAGTTTTATAATGAAGCTTAAACAAAATTATATATCTTAAAAAAAAGAAAAAGAAAAGAAAAGAAAAGAAAGAAAGAACAGAAAAGAAACGAAAGAAAGAAAGAAAAACTGTAAAGGCTGAATTAACCGGCATGTTCGGGAAATGCTTCAAATGTCCGGATAGTTCGATGCTACAAAATCTCTATCCGATGAGGTGACCATCGATGAAACAGTGTAGAAAACAATTTTTTTGCCTATTTTCTTAAATAATTATGATTTTATTATTTTAAAACTTGCATTTGATGAACTTATTTTTGCCAAATTAAAAATAACAGTTTTAATTTTTTTTTTGTTCGAATATAATTTTTAAGTTTATTTCTTAATAGTTTGTAACTTTGCAACATCTATAATGATACATCTTATGAGAATTTTAATTTAATATAGTGATTAAGAAGATGAGTAACAGATGCTGCTCTTGACAGAAACTGTAGACAAGTAGCATATTAATTAAAAAAAAAAAAAAAGCTTACTTATGTACATAAGCCGGTTTGATTAAGAAAAATCTTTCCGTGCTTATAAATTAAATCCCAATATGAGAAATATGAGGAAAAATACTGTTTGTGATCATTTCTTATGTCAATTTATACATATAAGCTAGATTAAATGATTTGGTCGTCAGATGAAAAAACTTGGTCGTCAGTGGTGACCTGGCGACCGCATTTGTCAACCCCTGTGGGCGACTCATATATTTTAAAAAGCTCATTAAGTGTGGGACATAAAAAGCATTTAATCAGATTTCACTGTCGTTATTAAAGTATTCTGTACGATTATACATAAATTTGACATTCTGTTATTTTATTAGTCTTATTTATGCCTTAAAAAAATCGAAGTATTATTTCGTTTAAAAGTTATATAAGAGATAAAAACTCAGCGGTGCTACAATTCATGAAGGATCATGGTCTGCGGTGCCCAACTCAGATTTCTCGACTATGGCCGAATATGTTCTGGTCAAATAGCCTGACGCGGAATCCCAAGCCCGATGGGTCCTCATTTTATCAATCCCGAAGAGATGAAAAGCTTAGTGAACCTTGCCGAAATCAGAAAGCGAACTTATGATCTATAGTGGCAGCAGCAATATAATGCAATACCTACTGAGCTACCGGGTGTCTATATAAGGGATACACGCATAGAAATTATTTTACCCTAAAAAGCAATATGAACATAGAGGGTGTCCTGGTCAAATCAGAGCCCAGTGCTCCCAAAAGTCATATTCGGGCCCTGAACTTATTTATAACCAACTCCTTTCCTCTGACTATTCTTCAAAGAGAGATAGATAACTTTGTTGGAAAGGCAAATACATTGTAATTTCTAACTTTCTTTTATATATTTATTAATTTCACCATTAATTAAATGACTATTCGCTCTGACTGTCAAACCCGAGATAACTCATTCACTAAACTGCAGTTTTCACTTTGAGGCATTATTTAAATTCATACAGCTTTACAAATTTTGTACTGTTTTAAATCATTGAGTAAGGATTAGTACACTCAAACTTTATCTCTCATGTACCTAATTAAGGAGGTAGCTCAGTCAGATTTGAAATTGGCCTAGCTAATGTTAAACCTATGGGAGTGGGATGCTTTCTTATTTTTAAAATATCTCCTCAGGAAATTAATATTTTTGACTTATTTTTTTCTGTGTTCTCTTCTTAAAAGATCTCACTTTTCTTCTTAAAGAAAGTTTTCAGAAATATATGCTTAATTTAATATTTTATGTGCTAAAATCGCACGAGCTGTGCGTAAGATTTTAACACTTCAGGTAAAATTAGGCATATATTTCAGAAATATTTTGACAACTGAAAAAAGAGAAAGAATCTTTTAGGAAGAAAATAGTACACAGAAAAAATAAGTCAAAAAATATTAATTTTTTTATGAGATATTTTAAAAATAAGAATGCAGCCCACTACCATAGGTTCAACATTGACGAAGAAAATTTGAGATATAACGGGCCAACCCTCTTAAGCTTTTTATACGAGGGGTGTTCAAATGAAAAGGTACGAAATGTAACAATCATGTTGAAATTTGAATATGGCGCTTTGGGATAACGTAGTGAGACATCTAGGGATGCGAATGAAGTGTTCGACTTGGTTGAGCGCATGCGCGGGTGTGTGTCTCGTCCAATTGACACGAAAGTGCGTGTATCACTTCTCACCAGGTCGATGAGTTCGGCCATGATTATCGTGTTTGTCTGGCCTGGTCTCGGATCATCACTCAAACACTCTTGGCCTTCACGAAAACGGGCACTCCACTTTTTCACTGACTTGTCGGACACATAGTCTCCCCCGTATACGGCCACAATCCCGCGATGAATATCGTCTGAAAGAATCTGATATCACCTTGCTGCTCCCCAATCGTCAAATTTTGCCCCATGATGTCCTCACACGCACTGTCGCGTCAATTGGACGGCACACACAACTGCCTGTTCCTGTCCTGCTGTATGCGTGGGCGCCCGCGCATGCGCACAACGCCGCCGGATACTCCATTCGAACCCCTAGATGTCTCATTACATTATTCCACAGCGGCATATTAAAATTTTAACCGGTTTGGTTGTTACGACGTTTCGTACTTTTTCATTTGAACACTCCTCGTATCATGTCGGAATAATCATCTTTTTTATTACCATTTAAAAAAATTTACAGTGGAAACAACATTACAATTTTATTCTTTTACTGGAGAGTCCAGAAGGGTATTAACAATCATTGTGTAATATGTCATAGTAGAAACATTCTAATGCATTAAACTTACCGGAATAAACTCTTCTAATCGCCCATCAGGTAATAAGCCATAAAGTTTAGGGCCCAACCTTCGTTCTGATAACAGCATGAAAGAAACTGCTCCAGCTACCAGAAGATTTGGATCGTCTTGAATAGGTCCATATATTCTTAAAAGTATTTCTTTAGGTACCTGGGGATCTCCTGATTTAACATTTTCAGGAAGTGAGCAGAGGTACAGAGAGTTGGAGAAACCACCCCTAATAATGCAAAAACAAATTGTCACAAGTATTATGAATCTAGAAAATCATAATTTAACTGAAAAGATGAAAATTGTTTTAAAGATATTGCAGCTTTAGCTATAAATCAAACCCTGTTATGTGAATTGCGATAAAATTCTAAATTATCAGTCAAAAAATACTGATCAAAACAGATGTTTCTTAATTGCTTCACCTTTTTAACATTTTCCATTTTTCCAACATAGTTGAAAAGTGTTTATGAATTAGGTTTGTCTATCTGTCTGTGTGCCACCTGTCAGTGCTCTAACTCACGTACATATACTACACTGAAAAAAAAAAGAAAAAGTGTTGATTTTACAGTATAATACTGGCATCCTAGCTGCCAGTATTATACCGTAAAATTAACAGTAAAATAAGCAGTAATACGCTGCCGCGCATAACACTTTCTTTGCAGTGTAGGATTGTAAAGCAATTGATATATGTTTACCATGTGTATGACATATCTACATATGAACACATTGTTGCTCATTCACAGTTCTGTTTCCGAATACTTTTGTGTGTCCCTGTAAATGAACGATAATTGCTATGCACAGCATATTTACCATGTGTATATATGTGTACCAGTTTGGTATAGAAAATGAAGTGGGTAGCATTCTTAGTTCATTTGAATTGACACTCAAAATAATTCTGTTACATTACGGGCTCTGGGGAAGAATCTTTCGAAATGTATTTTAATGATATTACACTATTTCAAACGTAATGAAATCGATATACATCACGGAGGTACACTACAAGATTCTTACTGTAGAATATGGTGTGCAGGGTTGTTTGTTTGTACAGGGACAAACAAAAGTATTTGGTAACAGTACTGTGAATGAGCAATAGCTTCTGGAAGTGCATTTTTTTCCACCGTGACTTTTGAATTTTTAGTGATTTTTAAAGCAAAAAGCGATTTTTAGCTTTTTTTCACGTTTCGCGGCGATTTTTTAACATTTTTGAAATAATTTCGATTGCAGTACTTTAGCTCACTTTGGTAAATTTTGCCCTATACAATTTTTGTATTTTTAGCAATTTTTATGCGATTTTTAGAATTTTTCGGAAATTTTTACACAGCAGTAAAAGAAATCCGATTTCAATCTTTTAACCCAATATATTAAATGTTTCCTCCTTTCAGTAAAGTTTATTCCCATTTCGTACAGCGATTTTTGAATCTTTCGCAATTTTTTATGCGATTTTTGATTCTTTCGCAATTTTTTATGCGATTTTTTGGCATTCATAAAACGTACCCGGCTATAATCTTTTAGTCCAACATAATAAATTTTGTCCTCTGTGAGTTTGAGGAATCCGATTTCAATATTTTATCCCAATAAACGCCTGCCCGGTCAGGTAATTATTTTTATAAATCTAACTAGGGTTCATTGATATATATCAATGGATATATATCATGATATCTATCATAATATATATCTGATATTTATTTTCAAAATATCAAGATTTTTGCTTTTTTCGATATTTTCATATTATTTGATATTTATTTTGAAAACATCAAGATGTTTGTTATTTTCAATATTTGATATTTATTTTCAAAATATCAAGATGTTTGTTATTTTCAATATTTGATATTTATTTTCAAAATATCACTGTGGAAGATATTTTTGATATTTTAAGTCAAAACAAGTGTAAATGAAATTTTCAACTGATATTGTCTGTGTCATTCTGTAGATAAAGAACATTTGTCTCTGGCAGTAACTTCTAGCTAAAGAAAAAAAAACAAAAATCTTATCATACTTTGTTTGAAGTTTTTATTTTTAAATGTAAATTAATATGGGACATGACTATTATGTGGGACATGACTAATTCAGAACAGATATAGAAAGGCAAACTGTGTAATTTAGATAGTCAGTTTTATACAGCATCATTAAAAAAGAATCAATTTCTGGTTTTGGTGTTGTTGAGCTTAAATTGTACAACATGTTACGGAATAAAAAATAAATAAGCTTACATTTATGTTTAAATTTTTCAATGAAAATATTTAATTTTTTGTAATTTTTTTATTTAATGTATTTAATTTTTTGTTTTATGAATTTCTGATTTCTTGATAGTTGATACTGAATCTTATAGTTTTTTTTTCTTTTATAAGTGTATAAAGCAAATTTTTTCTATTTTATTGATTAGTTGTTCTTCAATTTTGTTCAAAGTGAAAAATAAAAGAAGAAAAGAAAAAAAAAACATTTTTAGTATATTGTTGAAGTTTTCATGTTAAGTGCAATATATTTTAGTTTCTACTTTATATTATGCTTGAAAATATTTATTATCAGCAGTAAGTTGACTGTTTTGAAAATATCGGATATATCGAAAATATGGGATATTTCTGATATTTTCGAAAATATCATGATATTTACGAACCCTGATTCTAACATATCCGGAAATGAGTGAAAAATCAATTACAAAATTCCATCTTTACATACAAACACCAAGCTAAATTAAGTAAAAGAGTGTAAAAATAGCAGGCTTTAGAACCTTTATAAAAGATCTAACAGGAAAATCTTCTTTCACATTAAGGTTAATTTTTTTTTGGTTTTTTAAATGAATATTATCCTTAGTTTTAGATTCAAGGACATATTTTATGTGTAAGCACTCAGTTGTTAAACAAGTAGGAAATTGTACGTCAAACGTGACAAATGAGGTGCGTGCGTACTATAATTGATTTCAGTAAAATGAATTCTATAGTCTCTTATTATACTATGTTTAATTTCTGTAATAAAATAGACACATTTAAAGTTGGCAACATTTTATCTTTTGTTGACATTTAATGAAAATTCCAATGGGAAACTTAAGCCTAGTTTTGAAAATTTCATAACTTGAAATCCCTATTTAGACTCGTTTTCCAATTAATATCTATTTCTCCGGAAACATCTATCCAAAAATATGTCAGCAGATTACATGATAATTAAACAATTTTAGTATATAATTCGGTTTTTAAATTCAGTAATACGGAAATAATAGGACTCCATATTAAATAGGATGTAATCACCATGGCTACCTAGAATCATTACCTATCATGAGATATCATTGAATTAATTACGTATGATAGGATTTAATAGAATGAAGAATGTGACTACAACTTGGTCATAGAGGTTATAAACTGTCATATACATTATATATGACTAAAACGTCATACATGTCAGATAACTTGACGATACATCTCGGTCGCTTGACGATTAATTCTCGGAAGCTGCTATAACAAGGAAGTACCGATTTAAAAAAAAATTAAAATTACTTAATAAATATTTTTATTAATATGTTTTTAAGTTTTGATTCGATTTTCATAAAATTTGAAATGACTCGACAAAATTCTGCGACGATTATGTATGTTAAATGTCAAACCATTCGGTTGGGTAGTTTTTGCACTGTTATGTGGACGGAGAGACGGACGGACCAGACGACATTTATATGTGCTACGTATTTATATAATTACGAACGCACCCGAAAAAAGCATTAGATAAAACATTTTTATTTTTTAGTAAGGTTCATCCCCAAGTTCTCCAAAATATTATAGTTACCATGAGCAACATATGAAAGGTTTTCTTTAGTAAGTGTTTATGAAGATAAAGCAAAAAAGAAAAAGAGAGAGAGACAGTTTCAGAATCTTCCGATTAGCGTAATCTGTAACTGATTTGTTCAATGAAAAGCTCAGACATGATTTTGATAACAAAACGCTTTCTGACTGCGAAAAGTATGTTTTTCATTTATAATTTTTCAGTACGTAGATAAAAATAACTTACGAGAGCTGTCGAAGCAAAAGGTACGCATGTACTTGAAATTCCGCGATAAGTATACTGTTTGAAGAAAATAAATATTGTGTCGCGTTATCAAAGTTCAAATTCAAATTTCATACGATTTATTTAATTTATTCCAGACTAATATTTGAATAAAAAAGATTCGTGATTTTTTAAAACTCATCGTTGATTTTTTAAAAATTTATCTTTAAATAAAAATTAAATTCCAAGAGTCGATGATTTATTTTTATTGATAAATTAAAATTAAAGGAATGAAAAAAAGTTTATTAATTGCATTTTGTTTAATATTTTAAACCAATGGTTTCCAACTTTTGCAGTTAATAGCGTCTTTTGCGCATCAAACGTTTTCCACGACACCCAACTCAGATCATAGGCATATCTAACTATTACATTGCGATTAGAATGATTATATAGAAAATAAAATTCAAATTCACTAACAATTTACACATAATTTGGGAAATGAATACATATTTTAATATACAATCATAATGTTAAGTAAGCAAATCTGCTTACTATGGACAGATGAGCCTGTTGTTCGAAGTCGCCGCGGCGCTCAGTTTGGAAACTAATATTTTAGATTAGCGGTTCTTAAACTGTGGTCAGCGGTCCCCAAAGGTTCCCCAATGCAGCAGATGGTCTGTGAATGTGTCATGTTAAATGTAATTATTTAAACTTGCCTGGAACCCGAGGAAAAGTATTGCAAGTGAAATCATAGAAAAACTGAAGAATACTGTTCAAACATACAGTATCATTAGTTTATACAGTAAAACGCGTAAAAAAAAATCGCTAGACACGTAAAAAATACGTTTTAAGCAGGTTTCCGTCTTCTGAGGTATAATTTTATGATATTCCATATTCTCAAAGACAAAACTTTTTTTCCGTTTTAGACTGGTTCCGTTTTCATAGGTTTTACTGTATAGCTTTATTAGTGTATAGTATATATCATGGTCATATATTATAGTGAAATCATAGAAAAACTAAAGAAAACTGTTAAAACTTACAGAATCATTACTTTATACAGTAAAACGCGTGGCAAAAAGTCCAAAATTATATTTATATTAATTCAAGGAGGGGAACAATGTTTTTTTTTTTTTAAATAGGTCAAGTGGAGTATTGGTTACCATGTATTTTTTAATTCTGAATCGAATGACATCATTTGCAAGTCGATAAATCACTTGTTACAAAGTTACGGCGAGTTTTATGAATAAAAAGTCCAAAAATATATTTTGTGAGAGAACAAAACTTTATTACACTTATTTTACGTACAGAACTTCGATGACCTTGAAAAAGACTCATATGAACCTAATTTTGATTATTGTTATTTTGAATACATTTAATAAATTTAAGATTATTCAGTATGATATAAAGAACATGTTTGGAACGTAAAAAAAAGTGTAAGAAAGCTGTACTCTCTCATTAAGTATAATTTTTGGTTTTCTATTCATAAAAACTGTCACAATTATGTAACAAGTAATTATACTTAGCAAGTAACTATTGCTAATAACTGCGTTCCTTCACATTAGTAACAGTTACGTTCATTTTAGCACGCTTAAACACGTTGCTGCATCCTAAAGTCTCTTAGTGACATGAGAGTCATATAAATCCGAACAAAATGCAAAAATATTGTTGAAATCGTACAGGATAAACCTTCTAATATTAAAAAGTGAAATAATTAAGTCAGTATAACAAAATAGAATTTTAGTCTTATTTCATAGGCCAAAAACATGGCTTATAGACCCTGATCCTTTTCTCTTCAGAGAATAAGCTTCAGAACAGAGCTATTTCATATGCTTATCACTGTAGTGTGAGTTTGTTCCTTATCAAGAGTTCAGCTATTGTTATCAGTTTCCCCGGTGTGCCCACAAAAGAAAACAATACCTATGGATTGTTATCTCAATAAATCTTATTTAAATAAATCTATCTGAGTTTATAGAAACATAAAATGTTGTAATATTTTCAAGAAGGAATTTTGCAATCTTTTGAAATTAAGAAAATTTAATATGCCATGGCCGAATGCTAAAAATCATTGATTATATAAAACCCCGAATTGTTTTTTTCTGCAAAAATATATGGCTTGTAACTAAAAGGACTAGGGTCGATAGGACTTTGAAAGTGGACCATTTTAATGCTAGACATAAAAGGTTTTTCAAAAAATTTTATTGTGTTTTTTTAAATTATTTATTGTATCTATTCACTATCATACAGGGTGTCCCATAAAGATGGAAACGCGCTTTAATTTTTTACCTGTTGGAGATTTGTTGGCAATGTAAATTGCAAAAGTTTTCAAAATAAGGTAGGATTTGAGATTAGATTGGTCAAGTTGTCCTGCCATTAATATTCAAAAAGTTGATTAATATTCAAAAACTTTTAAAATTAATACGATCCCTGTGTTGTTTATGTTATATTTAGAAAAAAATTCTCCATGCTCTGCACTGAGAAGCATAACACTTTCAAATCTGAGTAAATCGATGTTTTCATTTTGTTATGAAACTTTTTGTTTCAGATGTGACAACCCAATGTTGAAATACCAGAAACACTCAGAATATTGAAATATGGACATACTCAAAACTGAGCACACATAGGCCAGTTCATACTCATTTTTGAAACATGGACATACAGTCAGTCCAAACTCATTTTTGAAACATATACTCAAAAATGAACACACAAGAAGTCAGTTCATACTCATTTTTGAAACATGGACATACTCAAATATGAGCACATGGTGTTTTATTCTTGAGTGTGTGCATGTTTTCAGAAATGAGTATATACATGTTTCAAACTTGAGTCATTTTGATTCGGAGCCATTTTGACTATGCGACTATTTGAGTATTTTTTGCTCAGTTTTGAAAATGTCGTTTTTAGAGTGCGACAAGTACAACAGTAAATGTTCCATTCTTTTGCGATCAAATCTCACCGAGTTATGATACGCTGAATTTTATGAAAATTCGGAGCTTTCCGACACTAAAAACAGAAAAACTCATTTTTAGTGCCGGAAATTAATACTATCCAGCATAGGCTCTCAAAGACACTCGCAATCTAATGTTACACCAAAGGCAGCGTTCTTTTCAAATTTCTTATTTGCATTTCAATATTTTAAAATAAGTTTTCTGCCTAGGATATCTGAGACCGATCTCTAGTATTTTTTTTTACTTTTTCGATTTTGGTTGCAGATTTTTTTTATGAGGTTACTTTCTAATTCGGAACCGGTTTCGAAAATGAAAGTACCTTCATAAATAAATCTGCAACCAAAATCGAAAAAGTAAAAAAAATACTAGAGATCGGTCTCAGGTATCCTATGCGAAAAATCCCTTAAAAATATTGACATGCAACTGACAAATTTGAAAAGAACACTACCGTAGGATTAACATTAGTTTGCGAGTGTCTTCGCGTGAGTAGGTGCGTCTAACAAGGAAGTTTCCTTAAAATACATACTCAGAATATTTTGAAAAAAAAAAAAAACCGCTAATGAAACTACTGATGTAGGTTATAAAGGATCAATCAAATCTACCTGCGGCATCCCAGTAAAAAATCTGTAAAAAAAAAAAAAAAAAAATACTTTCAAATATTTGGCGAGAAAAAACGCGATTTGGCGAGCAACACTTTTTCCTCGCCAAATGTAAGCGATTTCAATGCATTTGAAAATTCCTGTTTAACTGACTGTTTAGATGCACAACACTTTATGAATTTAAACATAAACGATGAAATAGTTTATTATTTTTTTCTATAAAATTATGTAATATATATACAAGTTACGTGCTTCTTAAGGCTCCCGTTGAGCAAGCGCTCGGGAATACGGTGCTAATGTTAATCCAATGGGGCATTAATGTGCTAATATCTCGCTTGCATTTGAATATTTTTAAACGATTTTTTTTTGCACTGGATAGCAGAGATCAATCTCTATTTCCGCCGTTGATTACTTTTTCGATTTTCTTTGCGTATTGTTTTTACGAAGATAGTTTCACTTTCGAAACCGGTTCCGAGCGCTTGCTCAACGGGAGCCTTAAGTTATTTAATTTTACACGGTTTCACCTGCTGGATAAGTTTAAAGTTTATTTTAACAGTAACTGTACGATTAAGAACGCCCTTTAATATACATTTTCATATTGAATAAGTCGTTGTTTTCATAACAACAATAGTTTTTTCTTGTTGTCTCGGACGCTAACAATATCAAAGTCAAATTGACAATGCTCAGAATCGGACATTAATTTTTAGTTTGAAGCATTTTTAATCAATTAAAATTTTGTTCTAAACCGTAGAATACGATCGTTATTATTTTTTTTTATATATATGCACATACATGTATATGACAAAACTGTAGTTATAAAAGTATATTTATTTAAGTTAAACTTACTTAAACTAGTTCAGTATGGAATAGTAGAAAAGTTTTTCCTAAAAGAACATTTATCATAAAAGCGTTTTTTAAAAATTTCATTGTGTCGCCAACCAGCAATAAAAATCGCCAAAAATACGAAAATTTCATAATTTTTTATGGACCTTATATCAAGGTTCCGCAGCAATTTTTTTGTAGACATATATGTTCTCATGAGAAGAATATTCTGTATTTTTTTTTTTCAAATTTTTCTGAGTATAGACTTATGTAGACCTTCCTTGTAAGAAACGTTGTATCAGCCTCTGGAAACTGCTTAATCATTTAGTAGTTGAAAAAAAAAGATTGGATTAATAAAAAAGATTGGATTGTTGCAAGCCGGCATCAACGCACGCAAAATCCATCCGTATGCACTACGCGCATTTTCATTAAAATCGGTTGATGATAATGCACGTATTGTACATGAATGCATTTTACGTGCGCCGATATTGGCTCACGACAAGATTTGTTGATGTAGTGTCGGTGAATGAAAGAGCACCCATTAAACATTGTCGTCATTTAAGGGGTAATTAACTGTATTTGGTCAAAATAATAGCCGTCGTTTTGGGGGATTGTGTTTTCTTGAGCTAAATGAAAGATATCAACTCAGAACTTTTTTTCACTATATTTATTAAAATTTAGGCAATACCCATGAATTACCCATGATGTTTTAATCGAAAATATTTGAAACTTCGACGGAGGAGTATGTCCAAGTGCACGCCACCGTGCATCTCTAATCGTGCGGTCATTTTCCCCACGACTTAGCTATTTTTTGAGTTGGATTCTGGAAAATTATGATATTATCTGAAGTTTACAGAGACATTGAGTTTAAAAAGTTCTTAATTGACAAAAGTTCATAAAGTTGATAATAGCTGGTCATCTACTAAAAAAAAAGTTTATTTTTTAGGATTTATTTTTAAGCATAACGTATTTAAAAAAATAGTTAATTATCAACAGTGTTAATTTAAAAATAATACATATTTTTGGTATAAGTTCCAGCAAAAAGTACCCCTTTTCATTAAAAGAAAAATAATAAATAAACGACGCTTGTGCAAATAGATACATGGAAAAGTTATCGCGCAGTTTGAAAAAAAAAATGGTTCATACTCTTCGTCTTATTATATGAAGTAAAATTTCAAATATTTCCTTATTGAAAAAATAAGAACTTGTCTAAACATCATTAAATATAATGCAAAATTCCTGAGTTGATATCTTTATCCTAGATCAAGAAAAAATTTCCAAGAAACATGCTCTATTTGGCAAATATAGTAAAATTCCCCTTAAAGGCCGAAACATAAATTTCCCGCAGATTAAATTTTTCATGCCCTATAAAATTCCTTTTGTGTTACAAAGGAATCAAATAAAAAAGTTCTGTTTACACCCAGCTTTATCTGTTAAAAGACATTGCATCACAACTTTTCTATAATGAAATACATGCAATCACGGTTGAAGAATTTTAACTTTTTTTAAAACAAAAAATTTTGTGTATTTTATTAACAAAGAAGGTATCCGTTAAGCACATACTCAGGATATTTTGAAAAAAAAAATGATAATGAAACTACTCATGTACGTTATAAAGGATAAATCAAATTTATCTGCGGAATCCCAGTAGAAAATCTGTAAAAAAATTAAAATACTTGTAAATACATGTAATCCGGACATGTAATACGGAAAAATGCCTTAAAATTAAGTTATTAATTTACAATTAAGTTCTCAAAATATTAAAATGTCGCACTGCCATCGGAAATACACCTGTGAAAGTATTTTTTTTTATAGTTCTAGCATATCAGGAAGACAGCGAAAATCGATTACAAAATTCTGTCTTTATATATAAAAAAGTTGGAAATTGCACGGCAAACGGGACAAATGAGGTGCGTTCGTACTATAATTAGTTTTATAAAAATTCAGATTTGGTGCAATAGCTGTTGCACTCTTATGAAAAATACATGAATACAAAATTTATTTTACGTGCAAATTTTCATATTATAGATATTAATTTTATTTTATGAAATTAAGTTTCAATACACTTTTACAAACAATTAATTACAATTCTGTTACATTAAAATTATACTACGCGCAAATATTCAATACAAAACAATGTAATAAAAAAAATCATCCTTATTATTTCTGTGAAATGAATTATATCGTCTGTTATTATGATATAATTAATTTTCGTAATAAAATAAGTACATTTTAAGTTGGCAACATTTTATCTTTTGATGACATTTACTGAAAATTCCAATCGGAAACTTAAGTCCAGCTTTGAAAATTTCAGACTCTTTTTCCATTTAATACCTATTTCTCCGGAAACATTTATCCAAAAAACTGTCGGTAGATTATAGGATTGTTATACTTAAACAATTTTAGTATACAAAATCGGTTTTTAATTTCAGTAATACGGAAATAATAGGACTCCATCTTAAATAGAACGTAATCACCATGGCAACCTAGAATCATCACCAATCGTCATTGAATTACTTACGTATGATAGAATTTAATAGAATGATGAAAATTCTATTATATTCTATTATATTCTATTATATTCTATTATATTCTATAATAGAATTAGATATTTATTAATATCTTTTTAAGTTTTGATTCGATTTTCATAAAATTTGAAATGACTCGACAAAATTCTTCAACGATTATGTATATTGGTGCTACGTATTTATATTATTACGAACGCACCTGAAAAACAGGTTGACTTAAATAAAAGAGTGAAAAAAAATAACTATTTTTAAAATTACCAATATTATTAGACATTCCATTCTCACCTTATTTGAGAAATTCTCAATTCTGAAATTGAAATATTTTTCCACTGTCCACCGAGGAAGTCTTTGCATGCTGTAAAAGCTTTTTCTCTAAGAACTGAATCTTCAACTTCACCGTTCATGTTTACTTCAAATGATGATTGTGAAGTATTTTCTGCAAAATCAAGAGAAATGTTGAAACCGTTTTGCTTTCTCCACTCTTTCTAATTCTACGTTGTTGATTTGTTTAAGGATTTATCACGGAAACGATAAAATTTCTTCTATTCAAACAGACGGTTCACTCGTTATCAGTTGTTATAAGTAGTCCGAATTTCGCTGAAATAAGAACCGACTGATATTACAGTTTTCGTCTGTCAAAAGATTACATTGAAGTGTCATACAACAGATTTCATAGTGCTTATCTCCAAGTCATTGTAGATACAGAAATACGGTTTATAAGGTATATGGGGGTCAATCAACTACAGTCGAGTCTCTATATAATGAAATCGATTTTTCGAGTAAAAAAAAAATCGTTATATAGAAATATTCGTTATACAGAGAATAACAAAAAAAATTCCTACATTAAAAAAAAAGCAATTTTTTTTGTAGTGTATTTAATGTGTAAATTTTGAAAAAAAATCTTTTTGAGCTATTTAATTAAGATTTTTAAATATTTAACTCTAAATATTAACTTGATATTGTATTTTTAACACTTTCCAACCTAGTTGAAAAGTGTTTATGACTTCGGTTTGTCTGTCCGTCTGTCCGTGCTCTTACTCCCGTAAATATGCTCGGATTGCCTTGCAATTTTTATATGTTATTGTCGTTATCTATAGCATGTTCCCTATTTAAACTGAAGTGTGTAGCACTTATATTTTTTTTACAGGGACACACAAAATAATTCCGTTACATTACGGTCTATGGGGAAAAATCATTTGCGGTTTATTTTAATGATGTTACCATATTTCAAACACATCACGAAGGTGCATTACAAGAAGCTTAATATGGAATAGGGTGTGCATAGCACTTATAGTTACTTTACAGGGACAGTCGAAAGAATTCCGTTACATTACGTCTATGGAGAAAAACCGTTTGCGGTTTAATTAAATAATGTTTCACCATTTTAAACGCATTGAAATTTATATATATAACTAAGGTGCATTAGAAGAGGCTTACTACAGAATATTGTTTGTATAACAGTCATCGTTCATTTACAGGGACACACAAAAGAATTCTCTACTGTCTGTTAACAATAATTCCTGGAAGTGCGTTTTAAGTTACTGAACGCGATTTTAAATTTAACTCACTTTTTGTCTATTACTGGGTGTGTATAAATTCTGTAGATCTTATACAGGGAAGCACAAAAGTTCGCGAACACATTTCCGTTTATTGACAGAAACTCCAGAAGGATAATTTTAAACTGTGCTACGCGTTTCCTAACTAAACTAAAATTTAGCATCCTATGTAGTATATATACAAATCTATAGATCCTATACAGGGCTGAATAAAAGTATTCGGATATTTTTCCGAATATTGTATATGTTGGAAATTCCTGAAATTACGTTTTTAAATATGTTATGCGTTTTCCAAATCGTTTACTTAAATGTTATCTTTCAGCTTATTAAATGGTAATGATTTGTAAAATTATTTGGAAGCGTTGGAAAGTGCTCCATAATCTATGCTTGACGCATGATTTTTCGTTCTTGTTTAATTATTTAAACAGAAAAAACGCATAAGGAAAACTTACATTTGTTTTAGACGAATACAGTTGTAATTTTTGGTTGGTTTTGATTTCAAAATTTTTACACCCTCGTAAATATTTTCATATACTTTAACAGTTATATAAGAATTATATAAGAAAAATAATTATATAAGAAAATCACTTATCATTAAAGTATAAATGTATTAGTGTACAAGTAACGTGCCTCGTGTACACAGTATACACATAAAGGCTTATAAATACTTTTTAATAAATAAATCAACACATTTAGTACGCTCAAATCGACGACATTTTCAAGATCATTAATGATAAATTAATTTCGCAAAATTTTTGTGAAAATGAACAATATAAACAAAATAAATTATAAGGTAGAGGTACTCAGCTTTGAAAGATATTATTAATCAGGAATCAGTGAAGGAAGATTCCACGTAGTATTGAAGCTTTTTCTGATCAAATGAAGGAAGATTCCTGAAAAAAAAAATCGTTATATGGAGATAGATCTTTCGCTGTATGGAGATTATGTTTAATGCACACTGAAAAAAGAAAACTGTTGATTTTACGCCGTAAAATGAGCAATTTTTTTTTTTTTTTTTTTTTTTTTTTTTTTTTTTTGCAGTGTAAACATGGGGAAAAGTGACCGTTCCTGCCAAAAATTCGTTATATAGAGAAGTTTTGTTATATGGAAGTTGTTATAGAGAGCCTTGATTGTATATTCTTTGCACCAAAAACGAGCAAAGTATTTTTTGAACACTTTCCAACATAGTTGGAAAGTGTTTATGAATTGGGTTTGTCTGGATGTTTGTCTGTCTGTTTGACGTACGTGCTCTAACTCGCATAAATATAGCCGGATTGCCATGTAATTGATATATGTTACTGAGGTTTACAACGGCATGTTCGGTATAGAAAACGAAGAGTGTAGCTTTTATAATTCGTTTACAGGGCGATTCAAAAGAAAGTCGTTCCATTGTGATCTATGGGAAAAAATCGTTTGCAGTATATTTTAATGATGTTAAACTATTTCAAGCATATACACATTACAGAGGTGCACTACAAGATGCTTATTATAAAATAGGGAGTACGTAGTATGTACCATACATTTACAGGAATACACAAAATAATTCGGTTACAGTAGTGTCTATGAGCAATAATCGCTGGAAGTGCGTAAAATTCATTTGCGGCATATTTTAATGATGTTACACATTTTCAAACATATTGAAATTAATATATATCACTGAGGTGCACCACAAGAGGCTTACTATAGAATAGGATGTGCATAGCACTTATAGTTCCTTTACAGGGACACTCAAAAGAATTCTGTTACATTACGATCTAAGGGGAAAATTCGTTTGCGGTTTATTTTAATAATGTTTCACTATTTCAAATTCATATATCACTGACGTGCAGTAAAAGAGCCTTACTATAGAATATTGGGTGAATAGCTTTCATCGTTCATTTACAGAACAACACAAAATAATTCGGTTAAAGTACTGTTTGTTAACAATAATTGATGAAAGTGCATTTTCAATTGCGGAACACATTTACAGGCCTCTTGAGATCTGCGGACCACATTTTAATGCTGTCGGTCAATCAACTCTCCAATTCACCTCGCTAATTTTATACCTATGGGTGTAGAATAGAGGTCTACACGGACCCGGCAAAATGAAGGCAAATTTTTAAACGGGCCGATAAAAAACAATAAACAGGCCGAAGCGGGCGATAAAAAAATTAAACGTCCCAACCAATCCGATAAAAAAAAAAAAAAAAAAAAAAAAAAAAAAATTAAGCTGGCCCGATATAACAAATTTAAATGGAAAAAACTAAGCTGAGAAAATATGAAAAATTTTCTATGGGCGTGACAGGAAGTACAGGGTGATCAATTTAAAAGAGTACCCGTAAGTTTTTTGTATTATTCACATCTATAATATATGTAGCAAGACTCTCAACATCATTACTTGTTTAATTTGTCTACTAGCTAGCCTCTGGCCGGCGTTGCCTGGGCCCGTGAAAATAAATTTAAAAATAAACATCAAGTTCTTATTATTTTATACCTTTAACACCAGGTTTTGTATGAAATTATATTTTAAAATGAAAAATTCGCGAAAAAATGCTGATATTTAATATTAAAAACGCTCATTTTCTTGTTTTTTTTTTTTTTTACGTAGAGTGGTTTTATAGTTTTAAAATGAAAAGTTCTTTTTGTCCGAACTCTTTGAAATCTTTATTGGTAATAAATAAAACAGTGTTACAGCCCGTGTAAAAATTTCGTGAAAAAAATATTGTTGTAAAAGAAATGTTTTCTTCTCGCTTTTTTGTTTGTTTTCGCGTCGGCTCCTTTAACATAGCAATAAAAAAATTGTTCTCATCTTCCGAACTCTCTGACATTTCAATCCGTTATAAATATATAACTATATCCAAGCTCTCTTTAAAATTTTGTATGAAATTATATTTAAAAATGAAAAATTTGCGTATTTAGCAGTGGAAACATGAGTTCTTAAAAGAAAGCTTTAGCTTTCAATCTCAGAGCGAAAATAAATTAGAAGGTCTATGCTTTCAATTCAATGGTGACTTCATCCGTTTTCAATCCCGCTGGGCTAAATAGGTGAGGGCTACTTCATCAGGTTTTCCCTTTCTGAGGGGAGAAGCCTTCAAAAAACGTTGGCGCATGCCCAAAGGGACGATATTCGTGTGGAAAATTTGACAGAATGCGCTTTTCGTTTTAAATATATAGATATTTAATGTGCGGGTATCGTGTTTTTCACTTTCTAACTGCGAAAACTCGTTTTTAAACATAAATTCCCGTGAACATCATTAGTAATTTTTAATCCGATTCTGCGTAAATGATTTGAGTAAATCGTCTGCTTCTTTCAATGTTTTTATTTTTTTATGTGGGGTTATCTGAAAGATAGGATTTTCAAGAGAAGTCCTGCAAACATTGATGAATTAAAACAAATAGTAACTGAAGAAATCTCGTCAATAACACCAACAATGTTGGGAAGTGTGTCAAAAAACTCGGTTCGACGTGTTCATGTTTGCATTCAAAATGGTGGCGAACATTTTCAACATTTGCTGCAAGGAATGATAATATAAAAAATTCGAATTAAATTATGTTTTTCAAAAAGAAACTTATCACAGGATTAAGTAACATTGTGCGTCTCCATTTCTGTTTTACCTTACAAATAAAGTTGTAACAGTCCAACAGTATTGAAAATTGTCTCCCACACTTAAACAAGTTTCAAACAATTGTACTTCAGTGTTAGAATAGTTGCCACATCCGTCAGATTTAAGGATAATAAGAAAAACCAACAGGTACTCTTTTAAATTGATCACCCTGTAGAATAAGTATAAATATGCTGCAGGAGACGATTTCAAGGTCAAACCGGGCGGTGCGGCCTACCTTTCGGCTTAAGCCCAACTAGCCCGCACAGCAGGTGCTTGACGACATCAATAGAGAAATGCAATATGTCCACGTCTAGCGTAGAAATCGGCATCGGACAGTTACATCGTGTCTGAACTTACAGAGTTGAAACTTTGCGTATATATAGCTGAATACCAGCTATGAAGCTCAAAATATTAAAATTTGAAAAAATCGTATTATTTTACTAAATAGAAATAAAAAACCAAAATTCTAACAGCCTTTTCCTATTAAATTTGAACATTTTTCGTTATAGCAGTTGCCAAAAATTAAAAATCCACAATGAAATTCTTTCTACAATAATTAATTTTTTATTGAACGATTTCCACGTGAAAAATGAAAATGAAATAAAAAGTTTCACCAAATGAAAAAAAGATTAATATGAAATAAAATTGATTGACGTCATAGTGGTAATAAAACGGAAATTTTCAAAGATTTCTCAATAATAGTAAGTGTACGTACGTACACAAAGCAGATTAATATCACGTCATTAGAGAATTAAAAAGAAAATCTGACGTCATATTGCAATTTAACGAATTTTTCAAATGTTTGAGAATAATACAAAGCGAGTATCAATATGAGTAATAGAGAATAGTAAATATATGAGTTTGAGAAACATTTTGAATCATGATAAAAATCCGATTATGGTAATATTCGAATATTTTAACATTTTGGAGGTTTACAACATGTTTAATTTTGATTTTTTTTTTTTAAATATCGCATTTAGTCCGCATGACAGATATTATTACGACAGAACATAATAGCGGGCTTTACCCGCTATCGGGCGGGTTTAGATACTCGAAAAAACTCTCAGCTATTCAAAGAAAAAAAAAATTCGAAAAAAAACCCCCGAAAAATAGACCGATACATTTTTACTTTATAAAAAACATGACTTTTTTTTTTTCTAAATGAAATTTATTTGGATTTATTAAAGAAAGAATAAAGTGTTTTGAAAGGAATATTAAACGAAACCCTTTGAGCGATCTTCGATCACACTTACCCACTTGTTTTAAATTTCTTTATTTGAATGTATTAGTTAAAGAGTCTAAGTGATCATTAATGTTGCTATCCTGTATTCTGTGAACATATAGTGATCTAAAATATACTGTAAAATTTCCCCATAAATATGTATGTAGAAAATTAAACTTAAAAGAAATAAAAAAAAATATTGTATGTTAAGGAAAATCGGAATTTTTTGTAAATATTGATTAGGGTCGGGCTGAGCCTAATTTCATTGATTTTTCAACGGGCCTGATTTTTAGTTTTTGCACCTGCTCGGGCCGGGCCTGGAAATTCCGGCCCGTACAGACCTCTAGCGTATGCAGAATGCATAATGCATTAGCCTGTTGAAAATATATACCCAGGAAATTAATATCATTAACTTCTTTTTCCTTTGTACCCTCTTTAAAGGGTATCTCTTTTTTTCTTAGTTGTCAAAATATTTCTAAAATATATGCTTAATTTAATATTTTATGTATTAAAAGTTGATGAGCTGAGCTCTCGGTAAGATTTTAACACTTTAAATAAAATCAAGTATGCATTTTAGAAATATTTTGACAGCTAAGAAAAAAAAAAAGATACATCTTTTAAAAATAGTACACAAAAAAACGAAGTTAAAAATATGAATTATTCCTGAGGAGATATTTTAAATATACGAATGCATTCTATGCCCATAGGTTTAACATTAGCGAGGGGAATTGGGGAGTTCAACCACCAACAGCCTTAAGATCCGCTGAAATAAATGATATTGTTCACTACTTCCTAGAATTTAAAGAGGAATTTTCTCTTAAAATGTCTTTATTTATGTACATGTTTCAATAAAAGTGCTTACTTTTATAACAATAATTTCCCTTATTTTCTAAATAAATTAAAAATTACAGAATTAAATTATATTTTCTTAAAGTATGATTGTCTAGTGGCGCCATCTGTTATATTAATATAAAAATTAAATACCTCACGTCAGACATTCAGGGCATAAATTAATACGCAGCGGCGAAACGTGATGGTGTTGTGGAGGGTATATGGAGGTATACGCTGTATACCTTCTGAATTTTTTAAAAGAAGTTCCGTATACATTCTGATTCTGATATAAAGTTTTAGCCTATACTCTCAAGCGTATATACCCTCTGATTTTTTTACGATTACAAGACGGGATGGGAGAAAATGGAAGGAAGACATTTTTTGAAGAGAAAATGGAACATTTTTTTTTCAGACGAAAAAAAAAAAATGTCGCGCGGAAATTTATAGCACAGAAAACTATAGTAAGTAGATACTAAAGAGGGAGCACTATATTTTGAATTACCCCATGCGTTCATAACCCACCTCACCATGCTGTTGATACAGGATCAAAAATGCAGAATTATCTCTAATAAAGTACAACCTCAAATTTAGAGAGATGAAATTCGGTTAGAATTTTTGGTTTTATCACAGAAATTTTAGGTTGTTATTTTTTTCCTGTATCAAGACACGAAATTTATAGTGTAAAATTAGTCACGTAACTGCCAACTTCCGTTTTTTTTTTTTTGCCCCAAATCAAATAAACGTAATTTGAACCAGATTTTTATTATTATTATTATTAAATGTTATTTGTTTTCATAAGGTTATTAGTTAACTTCTTTTATTTAATACAATTTCTGGTTTTATTTGATTTGGGAAAAAAAAAAAAACCCTGAAGATTGGAAACTATGCAGTCATCAGACTAAAAAATATTGGTAGCCACAATTTAATTCAACTTGAAAATCCTTTAAAAATAGTTTTCTCTGTAATATCTATTATAGATTTAGAATAAAGTAATAAAAACCTTTATATATTGATAAAAAAATATTGCGCTCAAATCAATCTAACACATGGGCTGATAAGTTCCCTGTCTAATAAAGAAAACACAACTTTTTAACAAAGCTTAATAACTTTATGACTTTATAACTTTATAACTTTAATAAATAACATAACTTTAATAATAAATAATAATAATAATTTAAAATAACAATTTTATAATATTAATTTACTAATAATAATTTTATAATAATAATTTTATAATAATAATTTTATAATAATTATTTAATAAATGAATAATAATAATAATTTAATAATAAATAACATAATTTTATAACTAAAAAGCTCCAAACAGTGCTCAGAACTCGTTTTTGTTTTTGGTCAAAAGTCAACACGCGCGGCAGCCACTTTGACAACAGCTTTTTCATAGACAAATGTTCATTCAAAATAAAACCTACACGTTCCTTGGATATCTTCAGAGTCTGAGCTATCGCCTGCAACTTCACTTTACGGTTCCCCAAAACGATTTTGAGAACTTTTTTTTACGTTTTCCGGAGTAACAACCTCTTTTGTGTGGTGCATCACTGGTGTCCGTACGACCACGTTTAAATTCAGCAAACCAGTCAATAATGGTTGATTTACCTGGTGCAGTGTCCGGATAACGCTTATCAAGCCAAGCTTTTGTTTGAACGGTGTTTGTTCCCACTAAATAACAATTCTTGAAATTCTTGTTTATCCATTTTTTTGTTTATCAACAAAGTCGTTCAACTGAAACCACTGTAACGTTTTATCCACACGGCGAATCGTCATGCCATTTTTTCTGCTACCTTTTAAAGGTTAGTATTTACTAAAAAAAACATCGGTTCGGCGATTGCAGCGCCATCTGTGTGCCAGACCGGGAACTTATCAGCCAATGTGTTATATACATAGCACGAACGAAAAATCATGCACCACTGCATAGATTATGAAACACTTTCAGAATATTGTTAAAAAATTTCATTTTTGTTCAAACCATGAAATAAAATGTCTAAATAAGCATAAAAAAGCGGTAAAATTTTATTATCAGCACCTGCTGTCCACAGTCGGTAATGTGTGCGAATTCTGCCCTGTATATGATCTAGTACGAAAAATCGGTTTTTTCGCGTTTGCCGATGGCAACGAGTGTTTTGTTTAGAAAATTAAGCCTGCTAAACCTAACTTTAGAGGGCTTCCTTATTTGTTGTGATGAAAAATATTTTGCCTATTTCTCGCAAAAAATGAGTTACCAATGATCGCAATATTTTGATACGATAAAACGCTAAGGTACGTGGCGGCGAAAAACCGGTTATTTCTCTTATGCCGATTTCAACGAGTGGTTTGTTTAGAAAATCAAACTTGCTAAATCTAACTTTAGCCGGCTTCCTTATTTGTTGTGGTGTGAAAAGGTTTGCTTATTACTCGCAAAAAATGAGTTATTTATGATAACAAAATTTTAATACGATAAAACGCTACGGTACGTGGCGGCAAAAAAGCAGTTATTTCTCTTTTGCCGATGGCAACGAGTGGTTTGTTTAGAAAATGAAAAACTACTAAATCTAACTTTAGCCGGTTTAGTATTTGTTGACGTGTGCAATATTTTGGCTATTTCTCGCAAAAAAAGGAGTTACCTATGATTACCATAATTTGATACGATAATTATGCATATAAAGTGTGCATGCAAAAGTTTTTATATGCATATGCGAAAAAAATACATCTGTTTTCATGTTTCTAAATAGTGTCCATATCTTATGATGTGTATAAATTTATTTTTATTCCAAATTACCAAGTCCTTCGTGGAGAAGTTTTTATGTATAGTATTTACATATATTACTGAAATTCGGGTATTCTAATAAGCATATATTTCAAAAAGTAGACACTAGAGAGCAAATGCTCTGCGCGGGATCAGCCAGCCTATAAATAAAACATGCTGCAGTGTATCTCAATAATGCATATCAATTTCATTGCAATAGTGTAACATCCACTGGAAACGATTTTTACCCCATCATAATGTAATGGGCTTCTGTGCGTCGCTGTATACCAGGTATGTCAAACTCGTTTACCGCCGAGAGCCAAATTAAGTATTATACACAAAGCCGCGAGCCATATTAAATATATATATATATATGTCAGAATGGCAACGACCCGGCAGTAGATACGCACTGAGAGCAGCGCCACCATTTCTCAAGCGGTGAAACTTCCCGCCAGAACCAGAGGACGAGATGATGTTGGAAGAGAAAGACGTATGTAACTAAAGTTACGAAAGACATGGACTGTCAACGACGATGTTAAAGATTAATCATACAAATCTGTATATACTTTTTTTTTTTGTAAATAGTAGTCAATATAATATTTAACCTAATTCGAAGTCTTCATTTACTTACGACATTAACACACACACACACACATATATATATATATATATATATACACACCGTATATTCCGACGTATAACGCACAGCTCAAACAGTTACATTTCGACCCCGAAATTTTGTTTAATTAAATGTTACATATTGCTTCGCCGTAATTATTTAATGTTATTTAAGAAATAAAGTTTATGAGTCTAAATTGTTTGAGCTGCGTGGTATACACTTGAATATACGGTATATATTATTACTAACGCAGCTAATAAAATATGTATATACAAAATACAACCATGTTAAAGAAATATTCAATCAAATTTCCAATTCATATAGTCATTAATCTTCATTCAAATAAGAAAATTTTGAATAAAAATGAAAATGAAAAAAAAAAAACCCTAAAAAGTTAGACAAATTTAAAAACTGATTGGACACTGCAAACCACAACCTAGTCCAGCATGTGTCTGCAAAAGATGGTTGAATTCCTATTACATAGTTTTTCTAACAAGATGAAACCTTTCTAACTGAACAATTTTGGCCGATTTCAACATTAAATAGCATTTAAATTAATTCTTCGATTGAAAATATGTCTGCTGCAGCGTGTTTATCATACATTTATTTATAAAACTAGCAGTTTTCATATTTCTATATGCAATAGTTTTCTTAATATAGGCCGAGAAAGAACCCGGTCAAAATAAATTTAATTACAGCAGCGACAGCGTTAGTTGCATTTTTTTTCTTTTATTAAAAAAAAAAAGATAAAAAAAAAAAAAAGAATAGAAAGACAAAAAAAAAAAAACATACTTTCAACGGGAAAAGGCGTATTGGAACAATGGAACTATCTAATGCTGTTATCATGCCTAGTTGCTGAGCAACTTTATCTCCGGACAACGCGATGTGTAAGCAACTTGCAGCGACATAAGTCAAGCCATTAAAGAAGTTTAAGTTTAACTGTTGTTAAAACTACATGAATGAAAATATAACTAAAGAAATTTAAATTTATAAAATATAAAATAAAGGAATAAAATAAAGTAAAACAAATACGAATTAAACAAAAAACCCGACTGCGCAAAAAGCGAACTAAAAATGAATTATTTCTCATCAATGTGAAATTATTTTTTATATTAGTTACCTATTTTTTTTATTTACTTGGTATTGATGACTTTTAAGTTGTGTTTAATTGTTAGTTCCTATCTATAAACACTCTTTTGATGAGGCCTATAGATGTATATGAAGGTTAGAGTTACAGTTAAGCTAGAGATCCTACCTACACAACTTTCAGGTTGTGTAATATTTAAACGGAGCTTCTGACTGTAAAATAGTCAATCAAACATCGTCTTCATTTTGAAAGACCTATCCAATGATATGCCACTCAATATGTTGCGTAATTTTTTTTTCGTCTCTGCCGCCATTTTGAATTTATGAAAACAAAACCTAGCCTGTAACCATCGGACGGTTAAGACGAATCGATAGAGACCTCATTCATTAAAATCCATCCAGCCGTTGGGATGTTTCGAGGGTATAAAGAAATCTACATACATACCCAGATACCCGTCAAACACATGCTTCTTGGCAGTCGGGTAAAAATAAAAGGAAAACTATCGAAAATGAAAAAAGAAAAAGCATATTTTAGAAAATCGGATGACTGATAAATAATTACAGATATACTGGAAAAACCCACATCCGCCTTTCAATATGAAATCACACTGAATTTCGATTAAATGCAATAATAAATTCTAAACAACAATTTCAACATCAAATATTAGATGATGATTGTTTTTCACATTCTTTGAAATGCATTTTTCTTTTAATGCCGTAATTCTCCATGTTATAAAGCCAGACTTGTCAAAAGCTTTTACACGCACAATGAGAAGGTTTTTTTTATATATAAAAAACTGTATCCAACTATAATTTTGACAAGTGAGTCAAAAATATCAGCTACGGTTAGTTGTACAGAGCATAGGAGTAATTTTCGGAAACTCATCACTTATTTTTAAATTCACACAATGTCTTGGAATAAAAACAAGCAGCTAAGTGGAATTTCGAAAACCCACATCCGCCTATTATCCTTTCAATATGAAATTACACTGAGTTTCGATTGAATGCAAAAATAAATTCTAAACAACAATTTCAACATCAAATATTAGATGTCATGTAATAATGTAAAGAGAATAAATGATTGTTTTTCACATTCTTTGAAATGCATTTTTCTTTTAATTCTCCAATTCTCTATTTTATAAAGCCAGACAGACCTGTCAAAAGCTTTTACACGTACAATAAAAGCAATTTTTTTCTTTTTTTTTATATGAAAAACTCTATTTAACCATTATTTTGACGAATGAGTCAAAAATATCAGCTACGGTTAGTTGTACAGAGTATAGGAGTAATTTTCGGAAACTCCTCACTTATTTTTAAATTCACATAATGTCTTGGAATAAAACAAGAACGAAAAATCATGCGTCAAGCATAGATTATGTAACACTTTCCAACGATTCCAAAATAGTTGTACAAATCATTACCGTTTAATAGGCTGAAAGATAACATCTAAGTAAACAATTTGGAAAACGCATAACATATTTAAAAACGTAATTTCAGGAATTTCCAATATAAATTTCCAACATATACAATATTCGGAAAAATATCCGAATACTTTTATTCAGCCCTGTATATGATCTATAGATTTGTATATATACTACATAGGATGCTAAATTTTAGTTTAGTTAGGAAACGCGTAGCACAGTTTAAAATTCTCCCTCTGGAGTTTCTGTCAATAAACGAAAATGTGTTCGCGAACTTTTGTGCTGCCCTGTATATGATCTACAGAATTAATACACACCAAGTAATAGACAAAAAGTGAGTTAAATTTAAAATCGCGTTCAGCAACTTAAAACGCACTTCCAGGAATTATTGTTAACAGACAGTAGAGAATTCTTTTGTGTGTCCCTGTAAATGAACGATGACTGCTATGCACCACAATATTCTGTAGTAAGCCTCTTGTAATGCACCTTAGTGATATATATAAATTTCAATGCGTTTAAAATAGTGATACATTACTTATTTAAACCGCAGACGATTTTTCTTCATAGACGTAATGTAACGGAATTCTTTTGAGTGTCCCTGTAAAAAACCTATAAGTGCTACACACTTCAGTTGAAATAGGGAACATGCTATAGATAACGGCAATAACATATAAAAAATGCAGGGCAATCCGAGCATATTTACGGAAGTTAGAGCACGGACTGACGGCAGACAAACCGAAGTCATAAACACTTTTCAACTAGGTTGGAAAGTATTAAAAAAGCAGCCAAGTGGAATTTCGTACATCTGTACTTTCATGAATTACATTGCGAAATGTATCAAACATTGGAATTATACATTTCAGTTGATTCTTAAAATTCCCGGTTATACATAAATCTTTCTAACAATGGTACTTAGGCTTATAATATAGTATTAAAAAAAACTAACTACTTTGTGTATTATTTCTTTCATTTCATAGTGATTGAATTAGACTTGCGGGTAATTAACTGTTTTAATGCAGCTTTTTTTTTTCAATAAGCTTAGTAAAAACTTTTTTTTTTTTTAAAGGAAGTACATATTAGCTTCAAATCTGACTACAATAGTTTATCTTTCTGATGCTTAGACATATTTTTTTGTAAGTTATTTTATACGTGCGTAAGTTATCGTAAGTTGTTACGTAAGTATTACGTAACTTACAAATCGTTAGTTTACGTTATTACGTTATTGTAAGTTATTTTATCGTGCTATAGTGCCAAGTAATGACACATTCTATAAAAACTCCAACCGAGTTTCTACATATCAAACACAAAATTTCAGTTTTTCGAGTATTATAAACCACGTAAAAAAAAAAAAAAAAAAAAATCTACAAAGTTGAGTTCATCTTCTGTTAATATATTTATTCTTACTGGTAGTGATCTTTAACATAATTTTTATAAATACTGAGGTATGTGTGAATAAGAATATACCAGTAAAAAAAAGGAAAGATTGATTATCATTCATCAGGCAAGATTCATACGTGTAAACTAACCTAAATAATGAAATATTTTAAATCTAAAATTCATTATGTTCGACAAGGGCCAGATGGAAGAGCCTGGATGACATATTGAAAGATTTGAGCCTGGAAGGCATATAGGAATATTTGAGCCTGGATGACATATTGGAAGATTTTCTTTCGCGAAAGCCAAATTTTGTGTCACTTTCAATGCTATACTCAATTAAAAGTTATGCAATTTTGCATTTTGATATTTTTAAATGTTCTTAATTAGCGCCGTATTTTATTAATTTCAGAATACATTTCTCAGCATTTACTAAACACAGGATATTATTTCGTAATATGATGTAAAATCGAAGAGAGTATAGCAAAATAAAGTATTGGTTTCCAAATAAAACACATAACAAAATTGCAAGAAAAATACTATAAAAATTTTTAATTTTTCAGTTTTAATATGCCGCGCTTTACTATACGTTCAGAATGGTTATTTTTGTATCCACAAATTTTTGATTCTGTACTTTCACTATCGGAGCCGGTTCGGTCCGGTTCCGAAAGTGAATTCCAAATGAATTTAACATTAGGATGTCTAAACTTTAAGCCTTCATATTTCCTAAACTACTTGACCGAATGGCTTCCCGTTTGGTATCCGTAGGTAAAATTTGCCGAAAAAGCCAAATAAGATGTCAAAATTAGATGCTCGTATTGAAATTTTCAGAGTTTGGTACAATTTCTGCATAAAGACGACCCCCTAAGCTTATTTTTTAAACATAAATTGAAAAAAATACATAGTTTTTGCAAGGTACTCTGCGATTGTCCGAGATTTGTTAGATGTAAGGGTCTGTTCATATATAACGTTATCCTTTAAAGGGCGAAAGAGGGTCTGGCACATGATATTGTAAGATATCTCTAGGGGAGAGAGGCGTTGCCGTTGTTGTCTTTGATAACGTAATCATTTTTATTCCAAACAAAATTTTCTCTCTTTTTTTTAATAACTTTTTCTTTACATCAAAATATTGTGTTATCTTTTTATTTATTTTTTTGTCTTTTGCCTGTTAACTATTTTTATGAAAAGGTATTATTAAAATCATTAAATGATTATAAACTTTTTTTCATTAAAAATATGGAATACCCCATAAAAATATAGTTTTTTTTTTTTTTTTTAGTGCTTAAAATATCGCATTGTTGCAGTTTCACTGCCCGTTAAACTTTTTAAGCGAGCACGGTTTGGCGCATGATTAAATCGATTATGTATTGCTGTAACCATAAAGAATATTTGGCGATGTATGTGGCAGGCTATTGGTGAAATGCTTTAAAATTAAGCTATTAATTTATAATTAAGTTATAAAAATATTAAAATAGTGTATTGCCACCATGAAACACACATGTGTACATAATGTTTATAATTCTAGCATACCAGTAAATGAGTTAAAAATCTTAGTGATGGGCATAACGATTATTTTTATTATTCGAATGAATAATTCGAGAATGCGTAGATGCATATCTGTCAAACTTCTTTTTTTTTTAAAAAATTACAACCAGAAATTAAAAAAAAAGTTTCTGGTTTTAATTAGAATTAGATTAGACGAAAAAAAAAAAAGAAGAATGTGTTTTGTTCGAATGATTTATTCGAATATTCAAAATAATCGCTATGCCCATCACTAAAAAATCGATTAGAAAATTCTATCTTTACACACAAAAACCAAGTAAAGTTGAGTTAAATAAGAGAGTGTAAAAAGACAGTTTCATTTTTTCTAGATTTCATAATTTTGTTACATAGCATTTCTAATTCATTTTCACATATTAAAGAGAAAACTATTGCGATTGGATTTTTATTAACCCTTAACTGCTGTGAGCTAGTGTTGCAAGTTAGTACGTTTTCTCCGTAAGTTTTACGTTTTCAGGCTTATTGTAAGTACTTAAATCTTTTCGTACGACGTTTTATTCCGTTTAAAAAAACATGTCTGATTTTAATAATTTCAAGAGTTTTTATTAGTTTCATCTTTTCAATTTTCTTCAAAATTTTCCCTTTTGAGGCACGTTTTTGTATAAAAATGTGACTGCAAAATTAATTAAACACTGTTATTAGAATGATGTAATAGTAATGTAATGTAGTTGGAAAACAAAAATTATAACAATTAATTAATAATCAGTTTTTAAGTAAAATTCTTTAACCCTTTTTATCCTGACGGTACTTATAAGTACCACTTTAATAAAACACCTATATATTCGTAATATGACCGTTTTTCCTAACGGTATTCACAATGGCACAAAGAGTGTATTTCTGACAGTAGGCAGGAGATGGCAAATTCAAGCACATATCCTCTTTCTTTGCATTATAGGGATTTTACATTTGCCCCGCTACATTCGAAATCCATTTTGCAATAGAATTGACATGCATGTTGTTCTTCATTTGAGTAATTTTAGTGGTTTATTACCGGTTATTTAGTACTATTATTTTCAATTGTTTTCTATACTCTACAGGTGAACATTTCCTATATTTTATTTGAAGTTTACTACTTGAAATTTACTATTTTATTTTATATCATAGGGTAAAAAAATTATGGTGGTTACAGTTGCATAATTAACCACTAAAACACTATAAAAATTATTTTCCTCTTTCCTATGTTTATTCTGCACCAAAACTTATCCAATGATGCAAAAATACAATTAAAAAGTATCTGGAAAATTAATTCAGGATATAAAGGGTTAAAGTAAACATCATTGTCATTCAACATATTTCAGTAGGATGTGGAAAATGACGGTAGTTTGATAAAACAAAAACAAACTAGTGTCAATAAAAATCTTCCGTTTTTTTTAAAGAGAGAAAACTGGTAACCTAAGCTGTGGCAGAAATTATCGCCTCTGAGACTGCTTGATCGAAATATGAATAAAATAATCAATTAACTCATAGTATAATGTCTCTGTACTAAAGTTTATATACAGGACTATTATAATTAAAATTCTCTAGTGATAGTACTAGTGCTCCAAACGAAACTAAATTTTACTGTCATCTATTGTTAAACTGAAATTTACAAATTAAACTATGAAAATTGGGGGGGGGGGGAGCGGTCTGTGAGACCGGTAACAACAGTTAATGGTTAATTCTTAGTTTCGGATAGAAAGGGGTTAAGGGTAGAGCAGGTATTAATGTCTAGTAAATGAATAAAGGTACACGATAAAATAAGAAAATGAAGTTCAATTATCGGAAAAGTTTAATGAATTTAGTCTAGTACATGCATTACAAAAGCTTGAAATAAATGAAGACATATATACCATATTAAAAGGGAATAATAAGTTGAACTATGGGACAAAGTTTAAATGAAATTGCTGTTGTACATGCTTTAAGTTATAAAGGTTAAATAAGTTCTTCTGAATTCAAATTTATTTTAAAACTCGGCAGCATCAATGCATATTTTCGCAAATGGGGATTCTGAGGAATTTTTTTTGTGTCTACTTTTTAGAGTGATGGACAACTTGGTGGCGCTCAAGAGACATTGCTCGAGCAGCAGAAAAATCGCAACTTTTACATTCCAATAAATGACGTTTAGATTCCGCAGGCTTCTTCGAATTTTTCCGCACATATTTATGTATCTTCTGATGGCGAACTAGATGGATTTTTTCGCGAAATATTTTGTTACACAGCTTACACGAAAATGCCTTGCCTTGTTTTCGAATTTCTTCAGACTCAGGGGTGTGGACTGCTTCATGTTCCGAAAATTCCAGTCGTATATCGGTAGAAAATGAGCAATTTTTGCAGTGATATTTCTTGGGTGATGTTTCTTTATGGCATGTTAAGTGAGATACGAAATAATTAACTGATGTAGTAGAGTAAGGACACTGGAAACATATATACGGCGGTTTACCCAAATGACTATTTATGTGATTAAAAAAATCACGTTTAATAGGTCTCGAATAGCAGAAGGGACATTTCATTTTTTCGTATTCACTGTGCTTTTCTTTCATGTGCTTTTGAATTTCCTCTTCAGCAGGAGTTGCAAAGGAACACCATATGCATTTGTAGCCACGGTCGAAGTCCGTATGTGAATGCTGTGATATAGTATTAGTTTTGCGGCAAGATGCCTGTTTTTTCCCACTGCCTTCTTTTTTCTCAGACAACGAACAATTTACATTTTTCGAATAGCTTCTAAATTTATTAGAATTTGATTCTTCTGTCAGCGACTCATTCCTTTTAAACGAATCCCATTTTGTATTATTACAACTGACTACTTTCACTGAGGACTGTCCAACTTCGCATTTTTTGTTCACGGAAGAATGTTTAACTTCACCTGTAAAGTTGTTTCGGCCTGTTGTAGTAGTTTTTACGCTATTGTTCATTGTTTTAACATCTGACAACTTATAACAATGAATACTATTTTGATTTTCACCAAGAATATCAATATCATTTTTTGAATTGTGCGCAAAAATTGGTTCCTTTGAAGTGGGCAATTTATTTTCAGTTACTTCTACATCCATTATTACTTCATCGTCAACAGAAGCAAATTGAATATTTTGTGCTTTCGATTCTGACGGCCGGTTGTTTTTTTTACTAGTAATTGGGAATCCATTCTGATTTTTTCTGCCTTCTTCTTTTCTAACTAAAGCTAAATGAGCTAAAGAAATATTTTTCTTTCTCGAAATACTCATATCTTTAAAAGAACTCCAATAATTTAATTCTTCTGTCAGCGATTTATTTTCTTCTGTAGAATGCCCGACTTCCTTATTAGAGCTGACTGCTTTCATTGTGGTCTGTCCCAATTCACATTTTTGGATGACAGAAGAATGTCTGACTTTACCAATAAAATTATTTTCGTCTTTCATAGTAGGTTTTGTGTCGATCTTCGTTTCTTTAACAACTGGCAAACTGCAGTGTTGGATCTTATTTTGATTTGCATCTTGAATGCCAATATCATTTTTTGAATTGTGTGCGAAAATCGATTTTTGCGAGTCGAGGGTGTTATTTTCTGTTACAACCGCATCCAAAAGTATTTCATCATGATATGTGTTGTATTCTTTACTAGTATCTGAAAACCCACTCTGATTTTTGTTACTTTTTTCAAATAAAGAACAATTTATGTCTCTAGAAGCATTTTTATCTTTAAAAGAATTGCAAAAATTTGATTCTTCTGTTAGCGGTTTATTCCTTTTTGAGGAATACCCGACATCTTTTATTGAGGGCTGAATAACTGCACCTTTTTGTATTACCGAAGAATGTCTGTCTTTAACAGCACAACTCTTTCCGTATTTCGCAGTATTTTTTACACCACTCTTCACTTCTTTAACAACTGGCAAATTGCAAAACTGAATCTTATAATCGGTTTCACTTTTAATACCAATATCATTTTCTGGATTTTGCACAAAAAATAATTCTTGCGATCTGGGAGGGTTACTTTCAGTTTCCAAAATTATTTCATCGTCAAATGGAATGGATTTATTTTGTGTTTTCGATTCTGCAGATTGATTTGATCTGGAGATTTCAATTCTGGAGTTGTATTCTTTATTAGTAATTGGGGATTCATTCTGGATTTTTTTACCTTTTTCTTTTTTTTCAAATAAAGAATTATTTGAAAGAAATTCTTCAAATTCTTTAAAAGAATTGAAAGAATTTAATTCTTTTGTCATCGATTTATTCCCTTTTGAGAAATTCCCCACTTCGTTGTTAAAACTGAATTCTTTTACTGAGGACTGTCTAACTTCACCCTTTTTTATTACCGAAGAATGTCTGGCTTTGCCAATAAAACTCTTTCCGTCTTTTGTAGTATCGTTTACATCACACTCTATTCCTTTAACAACTGGCAAATTGCCAAACTGAATCTTATTTTCATTTTCTCCTTGAATGTCAATATAATTTTTTGAATTCTGAGTAAAAATCGATTCTTGTGAGCAGGAAGGGTTACTTGTAGTTATGTCTTCATCTAAAATTATTTCATCGTAATATGGGATAGATTCATTTTGTGCTTTAGATGTTGGAGACCAGCTGTATTCTTTACTACTAACCGAAAATCCATTCTGTTTTTTCTCATTTTCTTCTTTTTTTCCAAATAAAGAACGTTTTCTCTTTCTAGAAACGTTTTTATTTTTATAAGAAGTTGAAGAACTTAATTCTTCACTCAAGGATTTATTCCTATTCGAAGAATATCCGACTGCATTACAACAGCTGACGGATTTTTCTGGAGAGTGTTTAACTTCACGGTTTGGCTTTGCCGAAGAATGTCCGACTCGATCGACAAAATTCTTTCCGTCTTTCGTTTTAAATTTTACATTACTCTCCATCTCTTTAGCAACTGGCTGATTGCAAGATTGAATCATATTTTCATTTTCACCTTGAATGTCAATGCAATTTTTAGAATTCTCTGCAGACATTGTTTCTTGTGAACTGGGAGAGTTATTTTCAAGTTTGTCTACATCTATCATTATTTCATCGTCGTTGTATTTATTTTCTGCCTTGAATTCCGGCGCCCATTCTTTGTTGGTAATTGAGAATGCAGTCACTATTTTAATGCTATTCCCTGAAGTGTGTCTATTTTTTGATTTGGAACATGGCGAATTACAACGCTGATCTACACGTGTGACTTCATCTAATGTTACTACGTCACTGCTTGGACCATCTTCATTTTCTGACATGGATTCTGTTGAATTACGACATTCACCTTGAAAAGTCATCCCATCTAATATTCTTGAATTATTACCAAAAATGTCATCATCGTTTGTTCTGCATTCTGGCACAATATGTTTATTTTTAATTTTTAATGTAATTGCATCTAATATTATGTCATCATCCTCTTCGATGTTTTTACTCTTTGCTTCGGCTTCTGGACTACTGCTTTCTTTTTCAATGATAAAATCATCTACTATTCTTATATCGTTGTCTAAGACATCTTTCCGTTTAGATTTGGAACCTATTGCACGATGTACCTCATTTTGCCTTACAACCTTCACTGATAGACTATCATCCTTGTGAGAGGCATCCTTACCCCTTCTTTTATACTTTGATAAATAGCTTGATTCATGTTCGATAGAAACCTCATCTAATATTCTTGTATCTATACTCTCATTATTAGGGTGGTCTTTAGTTTTTGATTCTGTCTTTGGTTTTTCTTTGTTTTGTGCGGCACAGGAGTTAGCTATTTGTGCACTTTCATGCAGTATGATGATATCGTCATCCGGGCAATCCGCATTTTCTGAGCAGATTTCAGTCGCACTGTTTGACGGATTTTGAGAATTACAATTTCCAGGGATCAACTGTTTAAAAACCAACATCTCCGACAGATCCAGGAAAAATATAGGTGCTTGCTCGGACGATCTTACAGCAGGTTGTGGTATAGCATCAAAGCCAAAGAATGCAGGATCCGTCCTATAATGAAAATATTTTGATTAGTTTTTAAGCTGAAACCAAATAAACATTAAATGGAACAAAATTCTAAAAAAAAAATACACAATACGATCAAATTTCATAAAAAAAAATCCAGATAGAAGTATTCCAGTTTAAAGTAAAGTTAATTAAAAAAAAATTGCATGTCGAAATTACAGAATGTGATTACATAGTTTTAGAACGAATTCGGAGCCGTTTTTTTTTTAATTTTTAAAATGTAAAAACCAATTTTTAAAATGTTCGATCTGATAACCATGTTTCTGGACTATAAGCATGCAATCGTGCTTTACGCTTTACATGATAAAAGGGCTTTTAATAAATTTTCTAGGGTTATTACTTGCCTCTTTCACTACTTTTGAGAGTCCATCAATCGTGATGGGTTTGCGCTCAGAGCTCTTTTTAGCAGACCAAAGGCACAATAGTCCACAAGTGAAACGTCAGTGAACTTCGCAAGAATACGTTGAAAAAGTAGGTATGCTTATGTCAGTTTTAATTTTTTCAATGTATATTTTCATTTATCCCCTGCTAATACAATTTTTATACAGATCTCTACAAAATCCCCGGCAAAGGACTATGAACATTATGTTTTTTAGCTCTTTTAAGCTGTAAATCTTGGTTTATTATTTTTTTTATTGTTGCTAAAGACTTTGCAATTGATTTCTGTGAAGGTAATTTTCTTTAGAAACATTTGAAAGAGTACGAACCTTTTTCAGATATTAATTTGAAGTCTTTTATCCATTAAGAAATACGGACTGATGACCTCGCCTTTTCGATTAATAGTGTCGCTTAATTTCACTTTCGACCCACAGTTTGTTTAAATGCGTCATTTTGAAGGAATAAATTAGACGATGAATAGTATCAGACGATAATTTTCCTTTCAAATAATAAACTGTTATCAGAAACTTTTCCCCCAAAATATTCGCATTTTTATTTTTATCCTTTTCGAAATCAAATCTTTCTTAAAATGCGCAAACAACCTCTGTAGCGATGAGGAGAAATCTGGATGAATCTACGACATAATTATAATACTAAATAATTAATTTATTTCAAGAAATGATTTATTAAACGTATTCCAAAGTGAAAACTTTCTGTTTTACTTTGTTTGAAGGGCTATTACTACACTGTTAAAAAAATCTCTGCGAAATTACGGAGAATCTACTGGTAATCTGTTATCTTAAGTCTTATGTAAAATTATAGCGATTAGAAAACAGAGAAATTATTCTGTAAATTTACAGAGTTTATAGTAAATTTTTCTTAAAAAAAAATCTTTATTATTATTTATAAAAAAAATAAAAATTGACAACAAACACCTACTCTACGCCAGTTATGGATGCTGTTAGAATTACTTGAATGGATTCTAATCGCCGCAACGTAAGGCTTTACAAGAATGGCTTCGTCCACAGCCCTGATTTGAACCCGCGTCATCTGGATGGAGGGCATGGATCCTAACCAGTATACCATTTGGGAAGTTGCTGTCTTGTGCCAAGTACGTTTTTTATAATTTAGTCGGAAAAAATTATTGTACTTGCAAAGTTTACCATCGCTTGTTTAATGTGATGATTAGTAAGTATAGGGACTTAAAAAATAGCTTTTATTTTTCTAGTCTTTAAATAAATTTAACTAATATTTGATGCTGCCAGGGCTGAGGAGTCGGTGATAAAAATGACCGACTCCGACTCCGACTCTGACTCCTGGAATATTACAGTCACCGACTCCGACTCCGACTCCGGGATGACTCATGTACTAGTGTTGCTTGTTGGGTGAATTCTTTTTTTTTTCGGATTGCTTGATTGCTACCACTTGTTTTGAAATAGTAATACTCGTTTTATTTAATTTGTCATTAAATAGGATAATATTACTGTTTTTAAAAAGTGGTAGAAATCAAGCAATCTGAATTTTGAAAAAATACAGTAGACCAAAAATGTACAATTTTGGCTTTATATCGGATCCCACAAACCCAAAAAATAACAGAGAAAATTTTACTATTTTGGAATTACTTCGGTTTCCATGGCTTCAAACAAAAAAACCGAAAATTTCACGTTTTCCGCATTATTAATTTTACAATTTCGGGTCCTATAGACAAAAAAATCGAAATCGAAAGAAGAAGGGGAAAAGAGTAAAATTTTACTATTCTGATTCCCGCGGATTCTGAAAAGAAAAAATGTTACAATTTTGGAGTTATTTCGGGTTTGGAAAACAAACAACTTCCACAGATTCAAAAGTAAAAGTGAAAATTTTACATTTATCCGACTTATTAATTTTACAATTTTAGCTTTATTTCGGGTCCTGCAGACCCGAAAAATCCGAATTCAGCGAAACCAAAAAATGAAAGATAACGCAAATTTCACTATTTCATCGCTACTTTGGTACCGCGAAATCGGGGGGGGGGGGGGATCACGTTATTTTGGATCCTGCACACACGAAAAAAAAGGGTAAAAGGTTTCTTTTTCAACATTATTTCAGGTTTCAAAAATAGCAGGCATTTAGATGAGTTCCGCAGACCTGCAAAATCTAAGGGAAATGACTACATACTAAATGTAAAATATCTATTAGAGTTTTCAAGTAAAAACAATTTTCATCTATACTCTACACCGGGCAACTTTAACCTGGGTAGCTCGAGTTTAATTGCCTGGTATAAATAGTCCGAAAGAAATAGTTTATAAATTTAAAATTGCATATAGTTGGTTTAATTTTATTTCAAACTGTCTAACAATAAGCTGGAGTCGGAGTCGGAGCCGGCTTGTTTTTAGCGAGTCCGACTCCAACTCTTTTTGCCCTAAAATGGGTCCGACTCCGATTCCGCAGCCCTGGATGCTGCCATCTTTCGGATTAATATATGTTTAACTTAGGTATGTTTTCTTTTCATATCATGTGAAAATACTTAGCAAACTATTCTGTAAAAATTGTATTTTAAAAAATTGTCATTTTTTTTTTCAACTTGTGTAATATATCATTTAGAATTCCCTTTAAAGCTTAGAATAACATGCATTGCAAAAGTGTGAAATATGTTTTTTTTTCTTTTTATTTTTTAACTTAAAACATTTTAAAAATAATTTTGTGAAGATTTTTTTTATGAAAGAATTTTAATGTATTTTTTTCAGCAAATTTAATAATGTTTTCGAGAATTTAACACAATATATTTTTTTTCTCATAATGCGCGGTTATTTTTTGAAAAGAATATTTTTTAGAAAGGATTTTTTTTTAGTAGTAAATAAAAGAAAAATAAATTTAAAACATATAAGTTATTAAAAAAAATTGACTTTTAATATTATCATATATTTAAATTTAGAAGATTAAACTTCATTATTATTATTATTATTATTATTTTGTAATGTTTATGTATTTAGAAGGTTGATATATTTTTATAACGCATATATCATTAAAATTCTACGATTCCTAATAATAATATATTATAATTTTTTATAAATATTAACACAAATTATACAATAGACTAAAATAATATTTGAAAATTATCTTACCTAAATTGTAAATCCAGATTGAAATAAAAATTTATTCTTTAAATAACCACACTCTCTTTCCATCTTTTGATCAAAGTGATAGTCGATAAAAATCCCCGCTAACTCCGCAGAGATAAATTTCCCCTTTTTAAAATTTTCTAATTTTTAATAAAATAATTTTTAAACAAAATTTTTTTCTTTAATATTTCTAATAAAATTGTAAAAGAAATTTAAAAGTGTGTAATTTGAATTACAGGATATAACAAATATAAAAATATCTTTAAATAAAGACACGGAAAAACCTACAGGGTATCTAATATAAGAAAAGGGAAATGTCTGTAAAATGATGACCGAGAAACTCGATCAAATGCATTTAACGGAGAACTAGTGTAAATTTACAGAGAGTCTCGATTTTTTTTCTGTATTTTTACAGAAATTTTTAACAGTGTAGTGTTGCCAGGTGTTCCGATTTTAAGTTCCAAGACTCGTTACGGAGTCTTAGAACTTAATGAGCTAAAGACTCATTAGTTCTCTAATGAGTCTTTCACAGAGTAAAGAGGAAAACTGGAGGTGAAATATTTACGTTTGGGGTGACGAAAAAATTGCAACCCTAAAGTCAGGCCATGTGACTGGCGGATTCCTTTGAAAAATTCTCCCCGTCCAGTGAATCCAGTCCTTGTTCCACGTGCAGCCTGCTTCCGTCCAATGAAATCTTTTGTTTGGACCTACTGATTTGAGCGATAACCGGCTTCATATTGCAAGCCATTTTCACGGCATGTTGCATCGCTATCCTTTCTCTTTACTCTGTGCGCATCTTTAGAGAAAAGGCTCGTCCCGCGGAAAAACTGAGTCCCGAATTTTTATGACGCACAAATTCTCTCTTAAAGTACCATGCAACTCGTTAGTCTTCATAGAGTATAACGTAATGCAGTAAAACCTGTCTTAGGAATTTGGATATAACGGAATATTTTTTTATGATTCTGCCAAAATAAATACCGTCCAAATCTATATACTAAGACGGAATATTATTGCGGTCCCTAACGATTCTGTTTTTGCGGATATCACTGCATTTTGTTTAGTGAAACCTATAAAAATGGGACCTGCCTATATAATTGAATCCTGTTTTAAACGTAAAAACTTCGTAGTCCTTACGGAAGGAATATCATTAAATGATAACTGCTCAGTTGTAAACCGGAATTTCGGTCCTTGGCGACCCGCTTTTCCATATTTTACTATACTAGGGGGCTCTGCCCCTTAGGAGCTATGCTCGCCAACCCCCGTTCAGACACATTAGATCCTAAAAATATGCTTATTTGCTCTGTTTTAAAAAGATTACGGAAGATTGAATTATAATTAAGCGACCAGTGGCAATCTTCAGTAATCGGATTTTCATTCATTCCCCTTTGATCCGAATCAATTGCTGTCGCGACAGCTAACTACTGTTTTCGCGATTCATTAAATAAGATCAAATAAACATTTGAAAATCAACTTTGTATAAAATGGCTAAGCAAACAATGTCGCTGCTTCACGGAATTTTATAACGACACTATAAGAAAATTGTTTTAAATAAGAAGTTTTAAATGTATCGTTTTCAGTATGACGTAATTTTCACCAAAGTTTTCTTCCTTTTATTTTAAATATTAACTAGGAAATACAGTTTTTAATTGAAAGGAAATATTATTTGTACTGTTTTACAATTTGCAACAATAAGTAAAAAGATGTTTTCGAAATGAATAAATCTCTCGTGTAAATATATTTTTAAAGGAAAACCTATTGGGAACTATTATTTGAGCATTTTAAATATGACGTAATTTCCTTCATTTTACTGCCTTTAACGCGTAATAATTTATATTATTATTTTAAAGTTTCATTTCACTAATTTCACTATATATTATACACGTGTAAGTACATTTTTTATGACTTAATTTTTCCCATTTACACGTGATCATTTAATTATTATTTTAAAGTTTTATTTCTGTTTTTAATAATCACGCATAAATACATTTTTTAATTGAAAAGGCACTGTTTTACAAATTGATAACAATATAAATAATGGCCTTTTCTAAATATGAAATAAATCTCTTTTGAAATCATGAAAATTGAAATAAAAAATTGAAAAAAAAAGTCAAAAAATTAGTCAAATTAAAAAATAATTCACACTACATACCACAAGATTGTCAAGTACGTCCTTGCAAAATATGGTTAAATTACTACGCAAATTGTTTGTTCCTATAAAACTTTTTTAACTAAACTATTTTGACATACTTCAACATTTAGCTCTAAAAATAATTCTTAGATTTAAAAACTGTCTTCTTCAGAGTATTTATATCAAACATTTATCTATAATACTACCAATTTGCATATTTTATCTACAATAGTTTTCATAATATTAGCCGAAAAAGACTTCCGGTCACAAAAAATTCATTTTCTGTGATCACAGAGTTAGTTTTTTCGAATAGAGATATATTATTGTGTTTAATTAGTACAGTAAGACCGAATTTCAAATGACCGGAGAAATATTCTGTTTTAGACAAGTTTCCGTCTAGAAGTATAAATGTATTGCATTCCTTTACAAGAGACCACAACTGAATGCGACGCGACGCCACGATCATGAATTCTCCGATGCAGCGACATCGTTTACTTAACCATTTTACACAAGTTGATTTTCAAATGTTTAATTGATCTTATTTAATCAATCAGGAAAACAATTATTAGCTGTTTCGACCTTAAAATCCCCCAGTCAAAGGAAAATGGAAACCCGGTTACAGCAGATCGCCACTGGTCGTTTAATTATAATACAATCTTCCGTAATCGTTTTAGAGTTGATCAAATCAGAGAGTTTTTAAAGTTTGCGGTGTCAGAACGGAGTTGGCGAGCGTAGCTAGTAGGAGGCAGAGTTCCCTAGTCACTGATAAAAAAAAAACAAAAAAAAAAACAAACAAGTGGGTAAGTGTGATCGAAGATCGCTCAAAGGTTTCGTTTAATATTTCAAAACACTTTATCCTTTCTTTTTCGAATATCTAAACCAGCCCGATAGCGGGTGAAGCCCGTTATTATATTCTGTCTTAATAATATCCGTCATACGGATTAAATGCGATATTTAAAAAAATAATTTCAAAATTAAACAAATTGTACACTTTCAAAATGTTAAAATATGCGAATATTTCCATAATCGGATTTTTATCACGATTCAATATGTTTCTCAAACTCATATATTTACTATTCTCTATTACTCATATTGATACCCGCTTTGTAATATTCTGAAACATTTGAAAAATCCGTTAAACTTCCGATATGACGTCAGATTTTCTTTTTAATTATCTAATCACGTGATCTTAATCTGCTTTGTGTGCATACACATACTCATACTCCTTGTATTATTGAGAAATCTTACCGTTTTATTACCACTATGACGTCAATAAATTTTATTTATTTTTCATTTTTCACGTGGAAATCGTCTGATAGAAAATTAATTATTGTGGAAATAATTTCATCGTGGATTTTTAATTTTTGGCATCTGCTATAACGAAAAATGTTTAAATTTAATAGGAAAAGTCTGTTAGAATTTTGGTTTTTTATCTCTATTTATTAAAGTAATACGAATTTTTCAAATTTTAATATTTTGAGCTCTTCATAGCTAGTATTCAGCTATATACACAAAGTTTCAACTCTGTAAGTTATATAGTTTTTGAGAATGGCTCTGTGACAGACAGACAACGGAGCGGGAGTAATAGGGTTTCGTGCGAAGAACGAAACCCTAAAAAAAGGAAGACATACTATAAGGGTTGAATTAACCCGCATGATCAGGAAATGCTGATTGCCGAATGCTTCAAATGTCTGGAAGTTGATTATTACTGAATCTATATCTGATGAAGCGGTTATCGAAGTAATTGTGAGGCTGGATTTTTTTTTTTTTTTTTTTTTTTTTTTTTTTTTTGCATATATTAATCTAGAAACAATCAAATAATTCTGATTTTATTATTTTAAAATTTGCTATTATTAATAAACTTATTTTTGCAAAATTAAAAGTAAAAGTTAAAATTATTTTTTGTTTGAATATAATTTTTAATTTTATTTCTTAATATTTTCCAATTTGGCAACATCTATAATGAAATATCTTATGAGAATTTTAATTTAACATTGTCACTAAATAAAATTGAATAAGAGATGTTGCTCGATAGAAATTTTAGACAAATAATTTCCGTAAAAAAAAAAAAAAAAAAAAAAAAAAATCTTATTTATATACATAAGCTGGCTCGAATAATAAATATCTTTACGTGCTTAAATAAATCACGATATGAGAACTATCAAATTACTTAAATTTCCAAAATAACTCACAGTTATTTTTAATCAGCTTAAATAACTTTGTCATCAGACAAGAAATCGCATTTGTCGACCGCAATTGTCCAGCCCCGCGCTCGGTTAACATAAAAGTACCAAATTATATCATTATATTGTTAGCAATTTATAGTTACAACTAAAAGTCATTATTAGCATCAGAGTGTTTAAAATAATAAAAAAAAAGTATATCAAGCTGTTAAATAAAAAAAAAAAATACCAATAGTAAAAAGATCAATTTTTATTTGTGTTTCATTAAAAATATATGTAATCAAAATGCATATTTATATTTATATAAATGTATTTTTTTTTTTTATAGAATTTGGTCTAATATCTAATATTCGACCAAATCACTATTCGTTACCTCGATAAAATGATATAATGAAAATTTGTATATCTCTATACTAAAAAAAAGTAACTAATGTTGCTGTAGCCGTAATTGAATTTACTATGATCTTTTGACTTAATAAAAAAAAAAAAAAAAAAAAAAAAAAAAAAAAAAAAAAACTATGAATTTGGCAAGAACAAGTAAAAAAATGTATCAAGATGTTAAATTTTTTAAAAATACCAATAACAAAATTAATAAAAATTATTTGTGTTTAGTTAAAAATCTATAATATATATGTAATCAAAATGCATATTTATATTTATATATAAATGTATTTTTTTTTATAGAATTCTGTCGAATATCTAATATTCGAAGAAATCACTATTCGTTACCTCGATAATATGATATAATGAATATTCTAAAAAAAGTAGTAACTAATGCTGCTGTTGCCGTAATTGAATTTACTGTGATCTTTTGACTTTCTTAGATCATAATCCTTCTATATATAAAAAAAAGTAATGGTTTGGAAATGGACCAATGGAAATCTGCGTAGATATTCCCGGTTATTCTCATCGCTTTTTTACTAGGGACTTTTTTGACGAGCGATTACTTTTTTTCTAGCCATCCTACGGATTCGAAAATCATACCACCAGACGCGAAATATAACAAGTTTTCAGAAATTCAAAATATTATCACGGTCGGACAATAAAAACTCGAAAAATCCTTAAAAATCGAGTAAAAAATCTTTTATTGAAAAAGTCATATTTTTATATTGTTGCCAATTTCTAAATAAGCGCAAAGGATTATGTTTTATCTCAAATAAAAAATGTATTTGCGCGAGATTATTAAAAAACAATAATGAAAGTTTAAAATAATAATTAAATGATCACGTGTTGAAAACAGGAAATAAAGAAAATTACGTCATAAAAATTGTGTTTACACATGAATATTAAAAATAAAAAAGATTAATTAAATGAAAAAGCATTATAACCTGATTACAGAAGATAGTCGCCGCGCCGTTCGTGATATTATCATCATCATCTTTTTAAAACAGGATACATTACCCATTACCAGGTTTTAAGAAGTTGTGAAATAAGAACGGGGTTGGTGAGCGTAGCGAGCAGGGGGCAAAACCCCCAAGTTAAAAAAAAAAAAAAAAACTATGGATTTGTCAAGAACAAGTAAAAAAATATATATCAAGCTGTTAATTTTTTTTTTAAATACCAATAACAATAATAATAAAAATTATTTGTGTTTAATTAAAAATCTATAATATATATGTAATCAAAATGCATATTTATATTTATATAAATGTATTTTTTTTTTATAGAATTCGCTCGAATATGTAATATTCGAAGAAATCACTATTCGTTAGCTCGATAATATGATATAATGAAAATTTCTTTCTCTCTATTCTAAAAAAAGTAACTAATGCTGCTGTTGCCGTAATTGAATTTACTGTGATCTTTTGACTTTCTTAGATCACAAAAAAAAAAAAAAACTATGGATTTGTCAAGAACAAGTAAAAAAATATATATCAAGCTGTTAATTTTTTAAAAAATAACCAATAATAATAATAAAACATTTTTTTTGTGTTTAATTAAAAATATATAAATATATGTAATAAAAATGCTTATTTATATTTATATAAATGTATTTTTTATGGAATTTGGATGAATATCTAATATTTGACCAAATCACTATTCGTTACCTCGATAATATAATACTAGCAGGTAAGATCGAGCTATGCCGTTGCCATCGAGACACTCAAGGCCAAGTGACAAGAATGTGACGTCATCGCTAATAGACTGTCTCGATGGCAACGGCTATGCTCGGTCAAAATTAGCTTTGATTTCAAATATCATGATCCATGACCAAAATGACCCACTAATCAAATTCTCTCGAACATGTGAAAAAGCCCAATTGTCTTCTCGTGCCCGAAACCCGTAGGATATAAAATTTAGTCAAAACAGTTTGAGCCATTTTTTAGATAAAAATTAGCTTGACCCACAGTGACACAAAAATGACCCACTAATCGGGTTTTCTCGAGCCTAATGATTTTCTCGTGCCCCAAAACCGTAGGATACAAAGTTTAGTTCAAATCGTCTGAGCCGTTTTTAAGATAAAAAAGCTTGACCCATAATAACCCATGACCAAATTGACCCATTAATCGAAATTTCTAGAGCATGTGACCTAGCCCAATAGTCTTCTTGTTCCCTATAACTGAAGGATACTAAATTTAGTTCAAATCCTCTGAGCCGTTTTTAAGATAAAAATAGCTTGACTCATAATGACCCACTAATCGAATTATCACGAACATGTGACTTAGCCGAACAGTCTTCTCGTACACGAAAACAATAGGATGCAATATTTAGTCTAAATAGTCTGAGCCGTTTTTCATACAAAATTAGCTTGACGCACAGTGACCCACTAATCGAATTTTCTCAGACATGTGACCTAGCCCAATGATTTTCTCGTGCCCGAAACTCGTAGGATACAAAATTTAATCAAAATCGTTTGAGTCGCTTTTTAGATAAAATTAACTTGACCCACGTTGACCCCAAAAAATCCCACTAATCGAAAGTTCTCGAACATGTGACCCAGCCCAATCGTCTTCTCGTGCCCGAAAATGGTAGGATACAAAATTTAGTCAAAATCGTTTAAACCGGTTTTAGATACAACTAGCTGACCCGCCCGGCATTGTTCGGGCCCGTAATAATATAATTAATCAAACCTAAAGCTTGTATGGTTTTATATCTTTAACCCGATTTTGTATAAAATTATTTATTTAAAAGTGCTTTGCACGGCGTCTAAAAATCCTTTATTTCCACTTTCCGCCGATACGGACGCATTCTGATAAAACGAACCTCTGACACGTGTTCCCGCTGCCTGCAGCACCATATAATGCTGCGCTCACGCTGCAAATTCTTTTAGTTCCATCTTCCGCCACCAGGGGGCGCACCCTGTTCCAAAAAAACCACCTTCCGAACGAAACTACAAATCGTGTCGACGCTGCCTCCGGCACCGTATAGCAGGCGTGCTGTGTACGCGCTCAAAATCCTTTAGTTCCACTTTCTACCGCTAGGGGGCGCAATTTGTTCCATACGAACATCAACACGGGTACCCGTTGTATAAAGGGAGTTGAATGAACCAATTCCCGTCGAAATCAGGCCCATAGAACTTTAGAAAATAATGCGCGCCCTGGCGGTGGAAAGTGGAACTAAAATCTGTAACTTGAACGAAAACCAAGTCGAATCATCCAAAGGCCGTTGTGATCGGGCCCATAGAACCCGAGATAAGAATGCACAGTTAGATAAATAAACTTGTAGGATTGACGCAAGAGGGGGCACTTGGTCAAGTGCTCAACAACAATTCATTTACTTTGATTGTTGGTATCCATCAGGTATATACGGGTTGTGTGCTTTTATTAGGAACATAAATTTAATTTTTATGAAAATCGTTGTTTGAAATTTCCTGTATTCTCTCTATATAACATTTATAAAACGCTACGTTAGAAGCTAAAAATGTTAAAGTTCTTAAATGGAATTTGTTTTGTGTAAAACGGAACAAGGCATTAACCTCCTCCCTCCCCATACCCGCAAATATAACGAATAATTTGTTCAAGAAAACCACCTTCACGTACATTAACGCGATCATTAAAAAAATAATTAAATTTTTTTGTTGTTAAAATTTCCTTTCATTTTCGCAAACTAAATGGAGGGATCGACCAGAGAAACAGATCTCTTTGTAGTTCAGTTTCTAATGAAAGCAGATCCCTGTCTGAAACTTTCTGGGATTTTTTTTACTGGCGCCGGCAGATTTTTGCATAAATTAAGAAAAATTACCGGCCGAATTTTTCAAAAATCGTATAGTCGGATGCACATTTTTTTTTTTTTTTACATATGCTCAGAAATTTTCAAACTGATATCTTAATTAGTCTTCTTAAAATTCGCTAATTAGTAAAATAATTTCGAATTCGTTCATGTCCGCTTGCAAATCCAGAACAGCAGTTCTTTTCTTTAGCCATTTTGATTTAAAAGATGGCATTTTCGATAAGATGTTTAATGAGATTATAATTAATATGATGGGTAATTATCAAAATATTAAAATTCTGAGAGTCAGGTGCACATGGCCAGACCTTGGACTATCCACACCTAAATTTTCCGACTTCTAGGTGGGCTAGATTTTGCTAGCCATCGCAGACACACACACAGAGCAAAACTTTCTTTTATTAGTATAGATTAGCTTGACACTGACCCATGGTGACCCAAAAGACCCACTAATAGAATTTTTTCGAACATGTGACTTAGCCCAATGGTTTTCTGGTGCCCCAAAACGGTAGTATACAAAATTTCGTCAAAATCGTTAGAGCCATTTTTAAGATAAAATTTGCATATATATATATATATATATATATATATATATATATATATATAACCACACACACACAAGATTTGCTCGTATTAGAATATATGATGATGAAAATTTCTTTCTCTCTATTCTAAAAAAAAAGTAACTAATGCTGCTGTTGCCGTAATTGAGTTTATTATGACCTTATGACTTTCTTAGATCATAGTTACAAAAACCCCTATCAATTTGGCAAGAACAAGTAAAAATAAAAATAAAAATAAAAATAAAATAAAATATGAAATAAATTTCTCGTGTAAATATATTTTTCATTAGAATGTTGAAAGTGTTTGGGAATATTATTTTGATTTTTTTAATTTAATGACTCATTTCCCTCCCGCATTTAATTCTTTTCCCAGGTAATAATTTAATTATTTTAAAGTTTTCTTTCTCTTTTAATATTCACGTCTAATCACATTTTTCAATTATAAGTTCTGTTTGGAAATATTATAATTTGCATTTTTTTCAAATTTGGCAACAATATAAAGAAATGACCTTTTCGAAATGTGAATTAAATCTCTATTGAAATAATGAAATTTTAAATAAAAATTTGAAGAAAAAATTAGTGAAATTTATATTGCAAGCTCGCCAAGTATGTGCCAGCGAAAGATGATTAAATTGCTATGAATAGTTTTTGATCCTATAAAACTTTTTTAACAAAACTGTTTTGACCGATTTCAACATTAAAAATCGCTTAAAATAATTCTTTGATTTAAAAGCTGTCTGCTTCGGCATGTTTATTGAACATTTCTCTTTAAAGCTACCAATTTTCATATTTTTATATGCAATGGTTTTCTTAATATAAGCCGAGAAAAACATCTCGTCACAAAAAACTCATTTATGATAGAGAAGCAGCAACGCTAATTACTTCCATTTTAATGTAAATTTTAGTTATATAGATATTTAATTTATAATGCACAAATAACTTCGCCAGAAACGTTAAGCTCAAAAGTAACACTAAATGTCGATCGTCAAGTCGACTTCGTTTTGATCAGAGTTCGTAAATAACATGATATTTTCGAAAATATCAAAAATACCCGATGTTTGATACATATCCGATATTTTCAACATATATCAGATATTTTCAAAATAGTCAACTTATTGCTGATAATAAATATTTTCAAGCATAATATAAATTAGAAACTAAAATTTATTGCACTTAACATGAAAACTTAAACAAAATATACTAAAAATGCTTTTTTCCCCCCTTTTCTTCTTTTATTTTTCACTTTGAACAAAATTGAAGATCAACTAATCAACGAAACAGAAACAATTTGCTTTATACACCTCATAAAAAAACTACTATAAAATTCAATATCAACTACCAAGAAATCAGAAATTTATAAAACAGAAAATTAAATACAAAATAGTTCTTTAAATTGAAAAATTTAAACATAAACGTAAGATATCAAAAATATCTTCCACAGTGATATTGTGAAACTAAATATCAAATATTGAAAATAACAAACATCTTGATAACTTGCAAATAAATATCAAATAATATCCAAATATCAAAAATATTGGTATTTTGAAAATAAATGTAGGATATATAATCATGATATATATCAACGAGTCCTGGTTATGATCGCATATATCTTTGCTTCTAAATGTCATGTAATTTCAAGCTTTTCCCAAGGGTGCAGGTAAGAGAAGGGCTCAGGTCTATTTTCAAAATAATTAAAATTTTTAAGCCTAAAATTCACACGAGCTGTTTCAGACTATTTCTTTTTCTGTTTTTAAATCATTAATCGATTTTTTTAATTAAATAAAATATTGATTTTATATTAGTTATATCAATATCACATAAATCCAGGATCTAGTGTTGAATTCAGACACTTTTCAATGGGAGGGATTTCTGTGGCTCCGGGGGCGGGACATTGTAGAGCTCCGGGAGGGGGAAATGCACTTTTAACCATTAAAAGCATAAAATATCAAATCTGCTGGGGAGGGGGTGGGTCCCCTCGGGGGGCCACCCACTGAATTCAACACTGCCAGGATTGTATTTATAGCAGGTGCATAAATATCATAGAATTAAATAAAAAAATATTTTATGTTAATAAGAATATATTACAATGTTCATTTTCGCTCTTTTTTTTTATTTTTTTAAAAATGAGTTTACTATCTGAGATTCGAACAAGAAATCGTTCGCCATTTTACAGGCATATGCCTCCAGAAATCGATTGTTGTAGGAGTACCATGCCGCTGTTGTTTTCTCGACGTACAAACAAACTTTCGTCGGTGTCAACAATTCGGGATAAAATTTGGATCAATTTGGCCATTAAATCTTAATATTACGTGTAGGGAACACACTCCTCCAATCAATTGTTGCATTTTCACTAATATTTGTTTCTTATACCATTTAACGGATGCCAATTCCTCTATGAAACAGTACATAAACCTTAATGCAGTTTCGAGCGGCATTCTCAAATTACCTACTAAACCAATTTCCAACACGGAGGCCCCTTTTAATTATTTATTACTAATTTTTTTACAACTTTATTTTCTTCATCTCCATATAGTTCACCATTAGTATCAAATATAGAGTTTCTTGTCATGGCCATTTTCGCATAGTTATATTGGTTGGGCAAAAGCCATCGATTTTGAAAAAAAAACTGAGTTTGTACTACGTAAATAAAAGATTTGTTATGAAATATGTTCTCAAACATCAACGAGAATAAACGAAAAAAGAAAAAAAAACATTTTAAAACATTCGAGCCAAATACTTTGCTCTTATTTCAAGAACAAAAAAGGATTAATGACAAGAAATTTACTTAAATAGATTTTCATAAAGTAAATCATTTCTAGAAATTTATAATACGGCTAGTGACAATATAATAACTATCACTGTAACATTTTTCTTGCATATTAATTTAATCAATAAATTATTAATTGGTTATTTATAGAGATGTGGGGAGGAAAATTTTCCACGGGAAATTTTCCAAAACGGAATATTTTCTAGAAAATTTTCCACTATGTTTTTCCGGAAAATTTTAAATGTGTAAGAAGCAATTTTTTAGTAAATTTTTTATAGGACATATTTGAACTTTCCATATTTTCTTTTATTAGTCAATTTCTGTACTATTTAAACAAAAACTACAGGTTATAATTCTAACTTAAGATTTGTCATATTGCTTAATTTACAACTCATAACAAGTCAATTCACCCTTTCGTAATAAAAGAGCCCTCACAAAAAATGAATCACCCATTTCTCTTGTTATTTGATATTTTGCCCAATATGGTATTTTTTAATTAATTACTGAGACATTATACAGGGGTGATTGTGTTCAGGTTATATACCTGAATTCAGGTATTTTTTTCATTTTCAATATAGAAATTCTGTTTTTTTTTTTCTGATAGTTAAATTCATAAAATAAGACTAAAATAGCAATTTTATATGATTGCTAAACATAATCAAAATTCATATTTTTCATAATTTGACCTCCCTGTAATAAATTATTTGTTCCCTCCCCCCTCTCTCCATACGGAAACGTTTTCTTCTAAAATTTCAGGTATTTTTTCATGAACCCACAATCATCCTTGGTTATATATGCATAATAGTTATTAAGACTATTCTCAAATCCAGACTTCCAGGGGCTACTTTCAGACACATCTTTGTTCAGAAACGCAAGAAATGGGCAGCTGTTGTAATTCAGAAACTTTGTAATCGAAACAAGTTTTCCATTTTTAGGTAAGGACAGAAGATCCTATCCAGAAAACACTATCAAAGTTGGCATTTTGAGCCAAATTCTTGATAATTCAGTGCCAGAAAGGATAAAAATGTGTTGTCATGTGACACAAATTGCCTATAACTCAATAAGTAATTTATTTATCAAAAAATGGAAAACTCATTTCTATTGCAAATTGCTTCAATAGTCAGGCCTGCCAATTTTATGCCTTTGCGTTTAAAAATGAGTAAGAAATTGTGTCAGAAAGTTTCGCGTTGTTCAGCAGATCATTTGTGAACCACCTTAAAGAATAATTATATTTTAACTTTTCAGCTTTACACATAATTGAAAACTTATAAATCACGATTTCTATACTTTGCTAATTTATTTAATTTTTTTGCTTATTGTTTTTTGTTGGAAGGGGAAAACTCAAAACCGCATCACATCCAGAGTTGATGAAAATACTCTAGTTTTGTTTACTTGTAGCCTCTACTGAACGAGAGTTTAATTTTACAATATTTTATTAATTTAGTGGCTTAGAAAATTTTCCGGAAAATTTTCTATTTCAAAATTTTCCGGAAAACCCACAACTCTAGTTATTTATATGAGAACTTCTTTCCCAACGTGTCCGGTATCACGTTAATAGCGGTGGTGGCAGCAGACTGGTTGTGCAACAAATTATATTGTTAAATACAGGCGATTTAAAAAAAAAACAATATAACATACAATTAAAAAAAACTTATGAAATATGTTCTAAAACATCAACGAGAATAATTAAAAAAAAAAAAAAAAAAAACATTTTAAAACATTCGAGCCAAATATTTTACTCTTATGTTAAGAACAAAAAGAATCAACAACAAAAAAAAATTACTTAAATAGATTTGCATAAAGGAAATCATTTCTAGAAATTTATAAAACGTCAAATTTACCTTAAGTTATCCATTCTAAAAAATATCTATCAATATCAACTTTCAGCAAGCTAAATGAATTCACTTTAAATTATCCCTTGTTTGAAAAACGAAACTGTCCAAAGAATAATAACAATAACGTAGTAGTGCAACCTATGTTGCCACTTCAAAAATAACGGAAAGAAATAATTACCGAGTTAGCGTCTACTAGAGATATTAATTGATGTTTTATTCTTATGTTATTTCATAAACTGTATTACGGAAAACTTTTATTTATTTGCTTATTTTTATTCCCGAGGTTAATCGATTTCTTCACTGTTTTATTTTATTATTTTTCAAATTTATGTATTTTTGTAAAACCCACCAATCGGTTGCGTTCCACTTTTGTCTTTGATGGTTGCTGTGAAATTTGATAATTTACAGTTAGCGCCATGTAGAATTTCTCCAAAAAGTTGATTGTAGTTTGTTTAGTGATTGATCATTTTCTTATAAGAAGGAAAATGAAAAGCAAAAGAGCCACAAGTTTCTTCGAGGTTTATTAAACCAGAACTAAATAATCTTTTTTTGTGCGCTACTGTAACTCAAAATAAAAAACAAATTTGCGAAGAATATAATTTTAGAGAACAATTGAATAAAAAGAAGGAAAAATAATGCGACTTTTTCAAAAGTTCTTTTCAATGTGAATGGTATTTTTTAAGCAAATTTTATTGGCGTGAAAGTAGTTAGATTCTTGTATTTAAGGATTGGGCGCTGTATCTCAAGAACTAAAGCACGGAATTTAATAAAACTTTATATTCAGATAGCCCCTGACATAAATTGGGGCTGACTAATTAATAATTTCATCAAACTGCAGATTCTGTTAGACCTTGACATAAATAGACGATGGTTATGTTTTGTTGTCGACAGCCAAGCAGGTGGCGCTGCTATACTACTTTTTTCATTATTTTCACGAGAGCTATATCTCAAAAACTAATGCATAGAATTTCATCAAACTTCAGACTCTGTTAGACCATGACATAAATAGATGCTGGTTACGTTTTGGTGTAAACAACCCAACAGATGGCGCTTCTATGCTACTTTTGTCTTTTATAATAGCTATATCAAGAACTAATGTACAGAATTTCATCAAACTTCATATTCAGTTAGACGCTGACTTGAGTTGTTGTTAATTAGGTCCTGGTGTAAATTTCCTAACAGATGGCGCTGCTATGCTGCATTTTTATAGACTTACACGATTTTAGCGATAGTCGTATCTCAAGAACTAATGCACGGAACTTCATAAAACTTTAGATTCAGTTAGACTTCGTCATAAATTGGTGCTGATTCGTTTTTGATGTATGTGAAACTTTTATGAGATAGAATAGTTTTGGGATTGACACATCCGACTATTTAATGATGATTTACTGATTTATTAGTTATTTCGTTAAAATAATAATTACGTCTTTAAACGGCGACGTCATAATATTAAAAGAGAAAAAGTATTGAAAAAATGTTGCGATGCGTAGTGGCAAAAGATCAATTTCACGGCTAAAGATAAGTTTCAACTGACGTCACAAACATTTATCCACCAGCCGAGAGGGATAATTAAGAAAATTATATAAATAAATAAATCTCCAAGATTAATTTTTTTTCTATTTTCATTAATATATTGTAAATTTTATTGTTTAAAACTATTGATAGCTGACACTTTAATAAATGAGGCATTTCCAAATTTCATGTTTTTTTTTTTTGGGGGGGGGGGGGAGGGAGGGTATTTTAATGGAATGGCAACGTTTTTCCATTTGTTTATTGGGCTTTATAATTCGGCGATAGATTTTTTTTGTGAAAGGTGGTCGTCGGGATAATGGAGAAGTACCGCCGTATATTATAGTAATCTGATTTTATAATTATTCTCCCAAAATCTGGTCCATAGCCAAATGTTTGGCGCAAAAGTTGTGGTTATTAAACTTTAGTTAAAAAGATTTAGTGCTTACATCAGTTTTCAAAGATATTGTAGTGATGATGACAACGCTTGAAAGTAAACCGAATTATTAAAGATTAATAATGTAAAAGAAAAGCAAAAAAGAAAATAAAAACAAGATGGAAATTGTATTTTAAACGTGAAAAATGAGGTGCGTTCGTACTATAACTAGTTTTAAAATGTAAAAAAAATTATCGTTTTTATTTCGGTGAAATGAAGTATATCGTCTGTTATGAGTGAAATTAGCATGTATTTTCTCTTATTACGTATGCTACGTTTACAGATGCGATTTTTTTCGACACCAGACAGCGCTGCAAAATTCACCATGTTTTGCCAATGATTACCTCCATGGTTTAATATTTTTATGACTCATGATGAACGAATCTTGTGTTTATTTACTTTAATGGATTGAGATTTTACGCTGTCAACCTAATTTCAACTGAAATCATATCAGAATCTATACATATTTGAATGTAACGTTTTGATGTAACTCATCTCTGAAACAAACAATTTTTTTGAACGATCTTTCTAAATATGTAACTTTTATGCAATTTTATCCTAAAATATATTATTGAATAAAAATGGCTACCTGGTATATGAAAAAAGAAATGGTGATTGAATTGTATTTGATTTTTTTCAGTCACATGACTTGCGTTTTTAGGTGCGTTCGTAATTATATAAATACGTAGCACCTATTGCCGTCGTCTGGTCCGCCCGTCTGTCTGTATGTCCGCATATAACAGCGCAAAAACTACTCAAGCGAATGGTTTGAAATTTAATACATATAATCGTTTCAATATTTTGTCGAGCCATTTCAAATTTTATGAAAGTTGAGTCAGAACTTAAAAAGATAATAATAGAAGTTTTAGAATCTTAAAAGCGTTCTGAAACAACATGTTAAAAGAAAGTGTTATACATATATAGAATGAATAGAAAAAGAGCTATTCTTACAAAGAAGAGTCTTACAGAACACGGAGCGGTCTTGAAACACATCTTTCTCAGTCAACAACATACGGTGAAATGGCCGATGATATGACGCTAGAGGAGAGCGATAGCACCTTCTAGCATATCATACTGTTCTGTGATTGGCTAAGCACTGCTGGGTTAGTCTGTTATCTCCCCCACTGAACTGTCGATCAAACAGGTTCTAGCTTGTCGGCAAGGAAATGCCATATTATGTCGTCAGCTCGACGGGTGCTCTTATCTGCCCGCCTACCTGTCAATCAAACTGTCGCCAGCTTGTCGACTGATTTTATGGACCCGTATACATGTAACTCAAACTGCCGCCAGCCTGTCGTGGTAAGATATTGCCAGATGATTTCGTCTTACTAACACCTGCATCGTTATGCTAGCACATGCCTGCTGGATAATCACATGATTGTCTCTGATTGGTTCATCTGTTATCTCTGATCAAGGAGATAAGAAGCCCGCTTGCACTTGTCATTTTCTCTCATTCTTTCGTGTGTGTTTGCCAAATCAGGACATACGTTTTGAGCTCTGCTTGTCCGAACTCGTTCATCGGCTTTTTGTTTAACCTTACGGTTACCTCTTTATTTCTTCCCGAGTTTAGTACGACTATTTCCGCGTACTTTTAAGCTACTTACCGGTAAACCTTTAGCAAAGTTACCGTAAACCTGTTGTATTCTCGCCTTCAGCTTGTTTAAAGTTGATTTTTCTAGCAACAACGTGTACTCGATAACCTCTCGTCTGAAGCTATCCGGTTTTGTGAGTGTGAGAAGGTCTTTTGAAATGGTATGTACTGAATTTTGCAAATAATTAGTATTTAATTAAAATTAGTTAATCACTTAAATCATATCACTTTGAACAATCTTTTTTAATAAAAAAGTGAATGAACATGTGACAATTGTAACATTTAAAGAAATGATTTGATTTTACTGTTGCATTTTAAAAACGTTGTGTTATTACTGATACATGGATCGCTCGTTAAAAAAATTAGTAGTTTTTTTTGATACAGTTGTTTTAAAGAGCATTTTCTCACAAAATCAGTTACACTGATTTTTTGAGTGATTGAAAAAAGCAAATTGTTTTAAAAAACAGTTAAAAGTTTGTATTTAGAATAAAAACATGTTTCTAATAAATAATCGACCGATAAACATATGCCTATTGTTTTTTCTTCTAGACATATGTTTAGAACGACAAATCGATCGCTCAGCATCGACCGGTTTATTGTTTGAGCGGTTGGTTTGTTGTTTTATTATAAACACCTGTTTTCTAATAGATCACATGTTTAGAATGATTCAACAAACCAATCACTCGTTAAAAAAACATAAAAAAAAAGTTTTTTGTTTTAAACGTTTTTTTTTTCATTCAATAAATTAGTTACACAGATTTATTGAATGATTGAAATATCAAATTAAAGTAATGCTTTTAAGAAAGTTTTTCTAATAAATTGAATGTTTCGATGCCACTTCTACCATTTCTCGTTATATCCTTACATTTCACATAAAGAAAGGTCACTCTATTTAAAATTCCGTTAAAATATCTTCATTATTGTTAATGATATGAAAAAACAAATCGAATTCTTGTAAGACATCCTGTATGTTTTTTAAATCATATTGTATTTTTCAGCATTGTGTCTAATCTTTCATTTAAAGAAACTTTTTCTGGATCAACAGAAGTAACTGAAAACTGATTATTTTTTTATTTTTTACGTTTAGTATTTATTCTATGTCTTATTTTAGCTAATTAAGTAATTTTCCGTTAAAAAATATTTTTATTTCTGTTAAAGAGGGGCTATAATTAAAGTATAGTATAGGAAAGTGTTTAGGGCTGAATTATAAAAAAATGTACTGGTGCAAAAACGCAACACCATTTCCGTTTATACTAGTTAGACCATGGGGAATCCATTTATATATAAAAAAAGTTCTTGTTTTATTTTCAACTTAATATTTTATTAGAGAATTAGAGAGTTTTTTTTATAATTTTAGTTAAATCACTTAACCTTTTACTAATTAACTGCCGCCATCGATTTAGTTCTTCTCTACTAAACTTTAGAAAGTTTTTACTTCCGAATCATAAAAGGGACATTAAAGATTTTTGTTAAAAGTTTTCTCAAAAATACTTTAAACGCATAAAAGTAATGAAAAAATACTTGATGTTGAACATTAAGTAATATTTAAAAAAATACTTTGTTTTGAACTATCTTAATTTTATTCATCACACTTTTACAGCATATTGGGAACTTTAAAATTGACTCTAAAAACAAGTATGATTAATTAATTTGAGAAAGCTAATGGCTAAAATATTGGCAGATATATCACAAAAAATACATTTAATGTTGAGCAAAAAGATCTTGGACTTTATTGAGTTATACACTCTAAAATTGGAAAGAGTGAGAAGTTGACTCTTTGGAAGAGTGAGAGGCATTTTCACTCTTTTAGGAGTGAATTTTATAAATATGCACTCTTTAAAGAGTGGAATTTTCCACTCTCTAGAAAGGAGTGAAATATCTCACTCCGTTGTCGAGAGTGACTGTCTCACTCCGTTGACAAGAGTGAATAGTTCACTCTGTTGAGAGTGAAGAAAAACAGTTTTTTCCAATAAAACCACAAGATGGTGCCAGCTCTCGGATACCCCGTTATCGGAACGAAACGCCTAAAATGAAATCCTTTATATGTAGCACGATTTAAAAAAAACTGAAAAAGGCATTGAAATAATAAATGAATCGATAGAATTATGGACAGGAAATATATTTTATGCTTTACAAATTGCAGGATTTGCCAGTGCTAAGAACAGTGCAGGGAAAACAAATATTTGAAGTAAATTTATGCTTAGCTGCAACACAATTTTGCTTCGATTTTATAAACAGAAATTTAATATCTCTGAATGCTAATTATTTTCCTCTTTATTTAAATAACCTATTCTACATATTTTATATCATTTCTAACCTCTTTATGAATATAAACAAAATATAACTATACAGATTAAATTTTCTGTTATTTTTAGCACGCTTGAAATTAAAATGTAAAACATAAGAGAAATGAAAAACGTTGCATTTAATCACTGATTTTATATCATTTATTACAGCAAAAAAAAAAAAAAAAAAAAAAAAAAAGAGTATAAATGTGTCGGTAATAGTCTTAGGAAAAATTTAACAGTTATAATTTAAGAAAAAAAAAATACGTTTTTTACCCTGACTGAAATTTCCCCCCTAAATATTAGTTTTGAAAAGTAAATTTGGGGGCCCCTTTGTATTTCAGTGGGTAAGCTTCGGCTTCACGGACCTATTTGGTAAACAGGCCCTGGGCCTCGGACAATCTTAATCGGGCTCTAATTATGGAAACATTATTAGCAAGAAAAAAAATGAATGAATAAATAAATAACTGCTTTGTTGTAACGGAATTTTTGTCATAGCGGAAATGTACAGACGGGTGTTCGCACATTTTTTAGACGATTTCGGCGTTGTTGTTTTTAACGTTTAAAATATGAATATTGCTTTCTGAAATAATCTGTATGATAATCTTGTTTCTTGATTCTAATTCTGCGTAATGCTTTCGATGGTAGAAGGTTTTTTGTAAAATTTACAGGGTTATTGCTTCCCAAGCGTCTTTAAAAACTTTCCAGATTCGATCAATCGCGTGGTGGTTTTGCCCTTTGAAAGAGCTCTTTTCAGCAGACCAAATGCACAATAAACCATAAGAGAAACGTCAGGTGACTGGAGGAATATGTTGAAAGGTATAAATACAATACCTGTGTGAGTTTTTAATGCTTTCAACGCATACAGCTGTAGTTTTTGAAGTATGAGCAGTAGCTTTGCTTTGATGCAGTTTCATCCTTTAAAAGTCATTGTAATAAAGAAAATGGCATTTTTTCTATAAATATCGGATGTAACACATTCTCTTAATAATATAATGAATTGATTGTAACGTTTTTGTCCAATATTCTTATTTTTATTTTCCCATTGTAAGATAAATTTGCGATAGTCATAAATCCTTACCTGAAACTTCGTTTTTCGCCTTGAAATGGGGTCTTTTTTTTCCCTGTTTTTTTTTTTTTTATCTGGTATCTTTTTACTATGTATATGTACTGATTTTTGGAATAGCACTTTCCAATCAATTGTTATGTTTATTTCGCACTAAAAAGTTTTTATATTATGCTTTTTGCAATCATTTTAGACTGTGGAATTAGCATATGTTCGGGAAAAAAAACGCATCTTCCCATTCACAGCTTTTTTGCATGCGCAATCTTGAAATAAGAATAAATTTGAAAGTATCAGATGATAATATAAATTACACATAATAAGTTGTTGTCAGAAATTTTTCCTCTAAAATAATTCCATTTTTTTAAAATAATTTATCAGATTTGTCTAAAAAATGTGCGAACAGTCTCTGTATTATATGATACAAAAAGAAGGTTTCAGTTTTCTTATTTACACAGTTGAGAAACACCGTAAATATTTATGATTTCTACACAAATTTAATAAGTGTGCTCGAATATCACAAAAGAAACAAAGCTAAAATAATGTAATAAGAGCTTTTTTAATTGTTAGCGGCTGTAGCATGCTGTAGGTACCAGTTCTCGTCCGAGCGCAGAAGTCAAGCAGCAACAAGATCGGTTAGTAGTACTTGGGAGGGTGACCGCCTACGAACAAGCGTGTGTAAAAATGAGTTTCTCTTTTTTATTCAAGAATTTTAGTCACTCCTGAAAGAGTAACTATTCACTCCTATCAGGGGTGAAAAAACTCACTCTTTTTGCAAGAGTGGATAGTCACTCTTCTGAAAGAGTGAGTATCCACTCCTGTTCAGAGTGAATATTCACTTCTCAGGAGTGAGTATTCACTCTTTCAGGGAGTCAAGAATTTCATTTTTTTCCTAGAGTGAATAGTCACTCTAAAGAGGTTGGGCAAATTTTGACTCTGCGATAGAGTGAATATCCACTCCTCCGGAGTGAATAGTCACTCTTTCTTATTTAGAGTGTAATGAAATTAATATTGAGCCAAACGTTCATGAATTCGAATTGTTTTAAATTCAGTGGCGTAAAAATTTTCAACTTTTTACGAAATAATTTGCATAGTCCTACAAATATAAGTGACAAGGTATTGTAATTTCCAGCGTATAATCCGCAAATTTTTAAAACAAAATATTTTACATAATAAGTAAAATTAAACAATGGAAAATTTGAGAAAGTCTAATAAGTATCACGCAGTAATAATAAGTTATAATTTATTAAAACAAACTTCTGATTCTACACATGTTTGTTTGATCAGAGGAATAAACGGCGGAAATTACGTAAGTGATAATGCGGTACTATCCTCAGTATCGTTCATTCATTAAGTTTTGTATACCTTGTTTACTTCTAACAGTGATGACTAATTTCTTCAACTTTTTCACTGTTGTCAAAATTAGTTTTTTAGGTGCGTTCGTAATTATATAAATACATAGCACATATAGTCGTCATCTGGTCCGCCCGTCTGTCCGTTAGTCCGCATATACTACCCAACCGAATGGTTTGAAATTTAATCTATAGAATCGTTACAGAATTTGTTGAATCATTTGAAATTTTATGAAAATCGAATCAAAACTTAAAAAGATATTAATAAAAGTTTTCTTTATTCTATTAAATCCTATCATACGTAATCTATATAGTAAAAGCGCAAGTCATGTGACTGAGGTAAACAAATACAGGGCTAACCACATCTTTTTCCATTTGCCAAGCGGTCATTTTTATTCAAAATTATTTTTTCGAATAAAATTGCATAAAAGTTACATTTTTAGAAAGATCGTTCAAAAAAATTGTTTGCTTGAGGGATGAGTTACGTTAAAAAATGTATAGATTCTGAGATAACTTCAGTGAAAATTAGGTTAAAAGCCGAATATCTCAATCCATTAAAGTAAACAAACAAAACATTCATTCATCGTGAGTCATAGAAATAGTAAACCATGGAGGTAATCATTCGCAAAGTAAAATCTCCATGGTGAATTTTGCAGCGCTGTCTGGTGTCGAAAAAAAATTCGCATCTGTAAACATGGCATACGTAGTAAGAAAAAACAAGAACGAAAAATCATGCGTCAAGCATAGATTATGTAGCACTTTCCAACGCTTCCAAAATAATTTTACAAAACATACCGTTTAATAAGCTAAAAGATAACATCTAAGTAAACAATTTGGAAAACGCATAACATATTTAAAAACATAATTTCAGGAATTTCCAACAGATACAATATTCTGAAAAATATCCGAATACTTTTATTCAGCCCTGTATATGATCTATAGATTTGTATATATACTAAATAGGATGCTAAATTTTAGTTTCGTTAGGAAACGCGTAGCACAGTTTAAAATTATCCTTCTGGAGTTTCTGTCAATAAACGAAAATGTGTTTGCGAACTTTTGTGCTGCCCTGTATAGGATCTACAGAATTTATACACACCACGTAATAGACAAAAAGCGAGTTAAAATTAAAATCGCGTTCAGTAACTTAAAACGGACTTCCAGGAATTATTGTTAACAGGTAGTAGAGAATTCTTTTGTGTGTCCCTGTAAATGAACGATGACTGCTATACACACACTATTCTGTAGTAAGCCTCTTGGAATGCACCTTAGTAATATATATAAATTTCAATGCGTTTAAAATAGTGAAACATTATTTAAATAAACCGCAGACGATTTTTCTCCATAGACGTAATGTAACGGAATTCTTTTGAGTGTCCCTGTAAAGTAACTATAAGTGCTATGCACACCCTATTCCATATTAAGCTTCTTCTAATGCACCTTAGTGATATATATAAATTTCAATGCGTTTAAAATAGTGAAACATTATTTAAATAAACCGCAAATGATTTTTCCCCATAGACCGCAATGTAGCGGAATTCTTTTGAGTGTCCCTGTAAAAAAACTATAAGTGCTACACACTTCCGTTGAAATAGGGAACATGCTATAGATAACGACAATAACATATAAAAATTGCAGAGCAATCCGAGCATATTTACGGGAGTTAGTGCACGGACAGACGGCAGACGGCCATACGGCAGACAGCCAGACAAACCGAAGTCATAAGCACTTTTCAACTAGGTTGGAAAGTGCTAAAAAAAGGCATCCTCATTTCGCTCATAGCAGACGATATAATTTAATTCACTGAAATAATAACGATGATTTTTTTACATTGTAAAACTAGTTATAGCACGAAACGAACGCACCTCCTTTGTCACGTTTAACGTGCAATTTCCAACTTGTTAAAGTTATTTGTGCATTTTATATTATCATCATGGCTCAATGAAACTCAATTTAATTTTTTCGGGCACAATTGATAATTAATTTGAACAATCGACTCTCTTTTTCCATATATTGAGACTAAAAATATATAGGATAAAGAACAGTGTAAAATGCCATAGTTCCACTTCCTGAAAAACTTTTTCAATAGCTTTTAATTCGGTCTTTCGGCATTCATAAAGAATTATCTCAATCATATAATCTCTGCTTTCAGACTGGATTTATAACTGTAATAATGTCATTCTCACCGGCTGATGTATGTCGGTTGTGACCTAAACGTGTCAAAAAAGCTGACAAAAAAATTCCGTCATTTTGAATGATTTAACCCAGATAATCTTTATTATGTCATGAAAAGGCTGTTTATCCCTCTGCACTAGAAAATTAAGGAACAGTTTTTCACAGAAATCCACTCTTTTGACAGGTTTTGTTATCTCTGAGTGAAATAGTTAATCAAAAGTAATAGTTTATTATTTTTTATGGAATAATTTATTATGTGTTTACATTTTGTATATAACCAACTTCCAGCGAAAGGAGTAATACAATTCGTCCGAAGATATATATATATCTACAAAAACAACTTTTCAAAAGTAAAAAAAGCCAAGCGTAAAAAAAAAAAAAAAAAAAAATGTTGCGGCTAAGAAATGGTGTGATATCAAATTTCCAAGCTATTATATTACTTATTTAACTTTTTTCATTAAATAAGTTATTATATATATAAGTCGAGTGCCTACGTATATGTTAACAGAAATCGTTTTCTCCTGTACTAAATACATCCTAATGAGTTTCTGAAAATGCAATTTTTTTTCAAATTATGCATGATGGGCTTGGCGGCCATCTTTGAATATTATTCACAAAATTCTAAGCACTCAAATCCGTAGTTAAAACCCGAAGTTCAAAATTGTTATTTAAGCAAATGTTTTAAGCGTTTCATTGATAGACTTGTATGCTCTGAAAATTGTGTCTTAAGATAATGATGACTTATCTTAAAGATTCATCTTATGATTTATTTTTTTAGAGCAATTAATAATTTCAAACTAGTAAAAATCAATTTATCAAAATATCAGTCTTATCTAATTTATCTGTCCGTAGTTAAAATCTGAAGTTCAAAATTGTTATAAACATATTACAGTGCAAACATATTACGCTTTTACTTTATAAATTTGGATGCTTAGAAATATGGAAAGATGGCCGCCAAGCCCATCATGCATAATTTGAAAAAAAAATTGCATTTTCAGAAACTTGTTAGGATGTATTTAGTACAGGAGAAAACGATTTCTGTTAACATATACGTAGACACTCGACTTATATATAATAACTTATTTAATGAAAAAAAGTAATATAATAGCTTGGAAATTTGATATCACACCATTTCTTAGCCGCAACTTTTTTTTTTTTTTACTTTTGAAAAGTTGTTTTTGTAGATATCATTTCTTTTTTTTAAATAGATTAAACATAATTTAAATAATCTAAACATGAGAAATTAATTACATTTTACTTTCAGTCATTGTTTAAAGGGTTAACTAGAAATGCCAGTAGATTTTTCAATTAAACTAATTACACTCTTAAAAACAACATAATAAATGTGGCTTGTTATAATACTTGTTATCCTCCGTTAAAAAACATCACTGACTTATCCATGAAATGAAAAAAAATGAAATACGTACATAGCGTGTCAGTGTTACATTTGATATCAAACGTGATGTCAGTCTCTTTTATTATTAGCACTAGCTGGCTTCGCCCGCTAGCGGGCCCCTAATTTACATCGGGGCCTCGAATCTTGTAAAACCTCGAACGGAACGAACCTCCAACCAGGATCCCCACTGCCTTCGGCACCGGATAATCCCTTAATTTGCACATCGAATAGTATAAACCTCTAACCAAACGAACCTCCGACACGGGTCCCCACTGCCTTCGGTACCGTATAGCAGTCGTGCTGCGCACGCTCAAGTTCCATCTTCCACCACCAGGTAGCCCAATCTGTTCTATATGAACCTCGGGCACTGAAATCGTTAAGGCTATAGATGTCGAGTCGAATGAGCTATACCCCGTCGTGATCCAGCCCATAGAACCAGAGATAGGAAAGTGCCCTGGTGGTGAAAAAACGAACTAAAATCAGAAAGCTATATCGATGTCGAGTCGAATGAGCCGTACCCCGTCCTGATCTGACCCATAGAAACAGAGATAAGGAAGCGCCCCCTGGTGGTGAAAGCTAATCGCGTTTGGGGGGCAAACTTAGGGGGGATGAACACCGAAGATGCATAATAGGATTAAGCGGTCACAGACCTTTCCAACGATGTATCACATGAGGGGTATGTGCAAAATTAAGAAAATACCCCCCCCCCCCTGCATAATATGATTAAGTGTTCACAGACCTTTCCAACGATATATCACATGAATAGTGTAGGGGGGCGCAAAATGTGGGGGGGGGGGTGACACCTGTGATGTATAATATGAATAAGTGGTCACAGCCCTTTGTAACGATATGTGACAAGACGGCTATCGTTAAAATTTAGAAAAGTGTCCCACCCCTTGTGTAGGCAAACCACGCTCCGCCCCTCCCTATTGTTTTTGACGCGGCTTTATTTTTTAAATTTATGTTATGTGTTATAAAATATAGTAAAGTTTCAAACAGATACCCTTATTATACTTCCTAATTTTGTTCACGCCCCTCCCCATCCCCTCCCCAAAATGTGACGCGACATTCTTTTTTATAATTTTTTTATCATGTGTTATAAACTATCTTAAAGTTTAAATCAGATCGCATTGGAATTTAATATATTTGCAGAAATTACTATTATATATAGAATAATATAGAAATAAACCCTCCTTTAGCATGTAATTAAGATATACGAACAATTTTTAGAATTTCTGAAAGCTGATTTTTATTTATTTATTTATCTATTTATTTATTTTTTGTTTATTTATTTATTATTATTTTTTTTTTTTTTGCGTTGCCCTGTGCATGTTTGGAATTTCCAAGCAATTTCTTAGATTTACATTATTTTATTCAATTAAACATTGTACTGTTAAAATAAATTTAAATGGAAACTTCACTTCTAAAACAAAAATAATTTAACAATTGGACTTCATTAATTTATAGGAAAATGACGTGAAAGTCATTCCTGCGAACGAAATGCCTGTCCTTTACCGTATTTTTTTTTTTTTTTTTTTTTTTTTTTTTTTAGAAATAAATGAATCACATTTAATTCATTTAAAAAAATTTGTTTACGTTTGGAAAGAAATTTTAAATGCCGATAAGTCTTAATGTATACATTTTAGAAGGTACATCTTCCCTCAAAAACTAATTTATTTTTAAAGATCTTTCTAAAAACGTAAATTATATATTTAAAATATTTTTTAACGCATAAACACTACGTCTGATTACTTTATTTTACAATATTATAAGAACACGCAATTTATCATACAATTCAATACACTAAACAAACATGAGTGAAAAGTTGACCTGGGGCAGGACTCGAACTTGGGACCTTGTGCATGCCGTTCTGACGCGCTGTGACTGAGCTACCCAGACCGATATCCTTCAGCGGCAATTTCTCATACTTATTCATGTTGGAAACAGTCATCTGCCACAGTTTGCAGTCATATTTAATTGTCTGGTAAAATGTGTGTTCTTATAATTATGAAGTTTTATTTTTTAAAAAATATCTTCAGAAAAAAATGGCTGACTTGCAGATGAAATTTGATGTGGTTATAACCTGTAACTGATATGTGCTATTATAATACAGATTGTACATGGTCGTTGGCGGGTTTTATCTCTGTTTTGGCATAATTTTTTAATCGCCAAGTTAATTAACAGTTTTTTGCTAATTAAGGATAGAAAATAATTTTTTTACACTGAATTCTTCCTTAGATTCTTCTAGTTTTCGTTTTTTTTTTTCTGCGACGCTTGGTTTCTTTGATATCTGATATTTTAATCTGGCATGTTTTGTTGATTTAACATTGCAAAGTCGCTTTCTGTAAGTAAGCATTAGCGGTTTTTATTCCAGTTCTTGGCGTTGTTTGTGTGGCGTTTTTTTTTCCAAAAATGCAATCCTTTTTTTATTCTGCCGAATATTAAGGCCTGTAGGTTGTTTGAAAAAAAAAGTTTGACGAAGAAAAAAGTGATCATTTTAAGTAACTCGACGTTATTTTAAAAAAGCTATATCTCTGTTTATAAATCACTTATGAAGATGAGTTTGGTCTTAAATTGAAGAAATTCTTCCTTAGATTCTTCTAGTTTTCGTTTTTTTTTCTGCGACGCTTGGTTTCTTTGATATCTGATATTTTAATCTGGCATGTTTTGTTGATTTAACATTGCAAAGTCGCTTTCTGTAAGTAAGCATTAGCGGTCTTTATTCCAGTTCTTGGCGTTGTTTGTGTGGCGTTTTTTTAAAAGCTTGGCTTGGCAGAGCGACCGCCCTGCTTGATATATATATGTTATACCTTTAAGTTTGTTACTTTCTTTTGTAAATTTTCAATTGTTTCTTAATCAAAATTAAATAAAATAAGCAATTTTTGTTCGTTAAAATAAAAATTACTTTAACTTTTATTTAATTTACTGTTTTTTCTTGAAGAAACACTGTCTCAAAAATTTAAGCACTTTATGAAATTTTTTTTATTTACACGGGATTGGACGGGTGTAATCACGTTGTATGACGTTGCATTCCAGTTTTATAAAAGTACTTTTGCTCGCGTAATTCTTGAAAAATGCCAAGTGGTATTCGTTGGGCTATTTTCATTAGCGGAAATTTTACTGCCACAGATAATTCAGAAATTACTAATTAAGCCAGACTAATTAAGTAAATTTCTGTAATGACTATGTCACAGAAATGCGCAATATTTAAAAATTTTTCTGTTCCTGCTCACATTAAAATTTCAAAAACTGTTCTATGGATGCATTTGTGTCTCTAACGTAACAGCTATGTAAATTTTCAAGTTTCTATCCCTAATAATTTCAGATAAATCATTGTTTAGAAGATTTTTAGAACTTTTTCAGCTTATTTCACTTTTTTAAATTTCGATTTTTATTATGAAAACTGTTTTTAGCGAGCACTGAAATCTTAAAAATAGCCACCGTGCCAAATTTCAATTTCCTATACCAGCAGAATCACTAAAATCGCAATTTTGGAATGTTTTTTGCTTCTGCACCTTTTTTTAAATTTCGAATTTTGTAAAAACTGCTCATTTACGTATAAAAAAATAGTTTTTATTGCTAATAATTTAGAAAAAAAACGTAATTTATAAGGTTTTTCGCTCAGTTTACACCTTTAAACTTCGAATTTTTAATAGACTGTTTATACCAAGCGTCTGCATCTTAAAAGTTACAACTATATTGAATTTCTAGTTTCTAACCCGAATAAACCCAATTAAATCATAATGTAGAGCGTTTTTAGATCGTTTGCTCCTCATTTCAGCCTGTTAAATTTCGATTTTTTTAGAAACCGGTCTTAGCAAGCATTTACATTTTAAGAGTAACCACCCATACCAAATACGAAATTTCTGTACCAGCTGTATCACATGCATATAAGTTACTATCTTGTCCAATTTCAAGTTTCTAGCTCCTTCAGTATAAAAAAAATCGAAATTTTAGAACGTTTTTCGCTTTTGCATCCCTGTGGTAGTGGCACCGACATAAAATATAGCCTACGTTACAGCTGGGACTGTTACCATCAATTTGCCACCACCACTTTTGAAAACGGTTCTGTAGTTCCAGAGATTCTATAGAAATTGTAATTTAGAATGTTTTTAGAATTTTTTTCGCTCAACTCACCCTTTTAAATTTCGAATTTTTTTAGAATTTGTTCTTAGAGAGCATTTACATCTTATAAATAACTATCATTCCAAATTTCAAGTTTCCCATTCCTTCAGTATAAAAAAAATCGAAATTTTAGAACGTTTTCCGCTTTTGCACCCCCCTGAGAGTAATGGCACCGACATAAAATATAGCCTATGTTGGGGCAGGCACTGTCAACATAAATTTGTCACCAACACTTTTGAAAACGGTTCTGTAGTTCCAGAGGTTTCATAGAAATTGTAATTTAGAATGTTTTTAGAATGCTTTTCGCTCAACTCACCCTTTTAAATTTCGAATTTTTTTAGAATTTGTTCTTAGAGAGGCATTTACATCCTATAAGTAACTAGCATGCCAAATTTCATGTTTCTAACACCTTCAGTATAAAAAAATCGAAATTTTAGAACGTTTTTCGCTCCTGCACCCCCTAGGGGTAGTGGCACCGACATAAAATATAACCTATGTTGGAGCAGGGATTGTCACCATCAATTTGACCCCATCACTTCTGAAATCGGTTCTGTAGTTCCAAAGAATCCATAGAAATTGTAATTTAGAATGTTTTTAGAACGATTTTCGTTCACTTCACCCTTTTAAATTTCGAATTTTTTAGAATATATTCTTAGAGAGCATTTACATCTTATAAGTAACTACCATGCCAAATTTCATGTTTCTAACACCTTCAGTATACAAAAAATCGAAATTTTAGAACGCTTTTCGCACCTGCACCCCCTGGGGGTAGTGGCACCGACATAAAATATAGCCTATGTTGAAGCAGGGATTGTCACCATCAATTTGCCACCATCACTTTTGAAATCGCTTCAGTAGTTCCAGATATTACCCTCTACAAACAAACAAACAATCTTTACTACTTTATAATATTAGTATAAATAAAGGTGTAGAAATGATTTCCACTAATTTTTAAAATGCCGAAAGAAAAAAAATTACAAAAAGGAGGTTATAAAAGGTTTTAAATTGAAATCGCTATATAAAACTGTTTCTGAAATTTCTAAAAAAATTAAATCGATCAAAGCAAGGTATTTACTAAGAACTCTCTAGAAATGATAATTCAACCGGAAAACAAGTTGTGGATGACCACGTACGACGAATGTTCAAACAGATCGGAGAATACGGAGAATGGTGTCTAAACAGAATTTGTACATACAGCAAATTAAAAACAATCTCGGTGTACAGGTGTCAAAAGGCACTGCTCATAGACGTATTAAAGAATGTAATTACATCATACGAAAGAAAATGGCTCGCAAATGGTGTCTCAAACTACACCACAAACAGGTAAGAATGAACTGAGATAAAAAACACATATCCTACGGGACAAGTGGCTTACTGCTTTATTCTGTGATGGGAAAAAATGAAGCTTAGATGGCCCTGATGGGTGGAACGTGTATTGGCATGATCTATGAAAAAGGAACCAAGGGCATTCTTTAGCAAGCAGCAAGGCGGAAAGTCTGCTATGGTTTGAGAGGCATTCGACTTCAACGGTCAGACCTCTCTGTCTTTTCCAAAAGGCAGACAAAATCTCCCAAAATATCAAGAGAAGCCGAACCAACATTTGCTTCCATTCGGTGACATTTTGGAGAGTGTAGAATGGATCTTTTAACAACATAATGCCTGAATCCACATGTAACATTCTACAAAACTGTGGCTTTCACAGAAATTTTTTTAAATTCTTGACTGGCCAGTTTTAAGTCCAGACATAAACCCATTTGGGAATATCTGGGGCATTTTAACTCGTCATTTTTACAGCAATGGAAAGCAGTATGACTCTCTTGAAGAACTCGAAGAGGCCATTGAGAAAGCATGGTACTCTTTTCCACCAGAAATCCTACAAAAACTAATAATTTTTATGGACGTACGTTTATTTTGAACTAATCCGAAATCAAGGAAAAATAATTTGTATGTAACAGTTTTTTAAAAATGATAAATGTAATTGATTTTGCCAATGTGCATAAACTTTCGAGACAGTTTCGTTTGAAGATATTTTAAATAATGTTTTTTTTACAATTATGTAATTTATTTTTTTCTACTTTTGATTACATTTACTTAAATGAAGTTGCGAAATCCGCAAATTAAAAAATGCTATTTATTCTAACTTTTTATTATTCTTTAAAAATCGACATGTTTTGCTTGTGTTTAAACTTTTGAGACGGACATCAGCTGCTTGTGAAGCGAAGAGTGTTTCGCATCCAGGCAACCCGGTGATTAATGACGAAAAATACTGATTTTATGGGCGCTGTGATAGCGATTTTTGAAGTATTAACATGTATGAGCTAGAAGAAAACTTTGGGACTGGCACATCCAAGTTAGCTTAAACTTGTCTTCGAGATCAGGCTCAACGTAAAAATTTTATTTTTCACAAATTGAAACTAGTCGGATGTGTCAATCCCAAAACTTTCTTCTATCTCAGTCATGTTAATACTTCAAAATTCGTTATCATATCCCCAATAAAATCAATATTTTTCGTTGTACGTCAGCTGCTTTCGAATCGTCAGGTTACCGGGATGCGATCAACTGATGTATAATACTAAACTACGAAAAGTCCTTCAGGTCTGAACCGACAGGAACAGATAGCCTCCCTATTTCTTGGTTTTTCGATTTTAGCTCATTTTACTGGAAAACACGAAGGTAAAATGCGTGGAACCTAATTAAAGAAGATTCAATCCCAGTTCTCGTCAACATTGAATTTGAATGAGAATATCGCCAAAATAGTCCTCTACAGCCAAGTTGGCTTCATTTATGACAACCTATTTTGGTCGCCAAATTCGGCGATATTTCGCCAACTATCGTCAAGTTTGGCGAGAATTTGACGTTGGCGAATATAAATATATAGTGATAAGCATATAATAGGATTAATTGTTACAACAATGAAAGAAAATTTGCCAAAACCATGTTAACTATAACTCATAAGTTAAACCCGTTTATGGATGAATTTTGCTGTCTTGTTTGAAAATGTCAGCCACCCTAAAATTTCAAACCGCTATATCTCAGGCATTTTTTAAGATAGAGGCAAAACAAAAATTGTGCCGGATTCTCTGAACATTTAACGAAAAAAAATTGTAGGATTTCTAATTTTTTTGCACATCTTTTTGAATTTGAAATTGAATTTGGCTATTTTGACCTTTTGAATTTGGCTATCACAGCACCCCCTATCGTCGAAATATCCCCAAATTCTGATAGAACCTGCTTGCCATAGCCAAAAACATAGAAAAAAATGTGGTTCAATTTGAAGCATAACTTCATACACTTTTCGATGATACAATAGTGAAAATGGAACAAAAATATCGATCGCAGCGCGCCCTTTCGTCGAAATATCCCCAAATTCTGATAGAACCTGCTTGTCATAGCCAAAAACATAGAAAAAAAATCTGGTTCAATTTGAAGTATAACTTCATACACTTTTAGATGGTACAATAGTGAAAATGGAACAAAAATATCGATCGCAGCGCCCCCTTTTGTCGAAATATCCCTAAATTCTGATAGAACCTGCTTGCCATAGCCAAAAACATAAAAAACTAGTCGGATGTGCCAATCCCAAAACTTTCTTCTATCTCAGTCATGTTAATACTTCAAAATTCGCTATCACATCGCCAATAAAATCAATATTTTTCATCATTCTGTTGTACGTCAGCTGCGTGCGAATGGTCGGGTTACAAGGATGCGAACAACCGATGTATACTAAACTACGAAAAGTCCTTCTGGCCTGAACCGACAGGAACACATAGCCTTCCTATTCCTTGGTTTTATGATTTTAGCTAATTAATTTAATGGAAAACACGAAGGTAAAACGCGTGGAACCTAAATAAAGAAGATTCAATCCCAGTTCTCGTCAACATTGAATTTGAATGAGAATATCGCCAAATTAGTCCTCTACAGCCAAGTTGGCTTCATTTATGGCAACTTATTTTGGTCGCCAAATTTGGCGATATTCCGCCAACTGTCGCCTAGTTTGGCGAGAATTTGACGTTGGCGAATATAAATATATAGTGATAAGCAAATAATAGGATTAATGGTTACAACAATGAAAGAAAATTTGCCGAAACCATGTTAACTAAAGCTCATAAATTAAACCCGTTTATGGATGAATTCTGCTGTCTTCTTTGAAAATGTTAGCCACCCTAAAATTTCAAACTGCTATATCTCAGCCATTTTTTAACATAGAGGCAAAGCAAAAATTGTTCCGGATTCTCCGGATCAAGGCCGAACATTTAACGAAAAATAAGTTTTAGGATTTCTAATTTTTTTTGAATTTGCACATCTTTTTTGAATTTTAAATCTTTAAATGGCTATCGCAACGCCCCCTTTCGTCGAAATATCCCCAAATTCTAATAGAACCTGCTTGCCATATCCAAAAACATAGGAAATAAATGTGGTTGAATTTGAAGCATAACTTCATACACTTTTCGATGATACAATAGTGAAAATGGAACAAAACTATCGATCACAGCGCCCCCTTTCGTCGAAATATTCCCAAATTCTGATAGAATCTGCTTGCCATAGCCAAAAACCTAGAAAAAAAATATGGGTCAATTTGAAGTATAACTTTATACACTCTTAGATGGTACAATAGTGAAAATGGAACAAAAATATCGATCGCAGCGCCCCCTTTCGTCGAAATATCCCCAAATTCTGATAGAACCTGCTTGCCATAGCCGAAAGTATAGAAAAAAAATCTGGTCCAAATTGAAGCATAACTTCATACACTTTTCGATGATACAATAGTGAAAATGGAACAAAAATATCGATCGCAGCGCCCCCTTTCGTCAAAATATCCCCAAATTCTGATAGAATCTGCTTGCCATAGCCAAAAACATAGAAAAAAAAATGTGGTTCAATTTGAAGCATAACTTCATACACTTTTCGATGTTACAAAAAAGACCCACACAGACGGACAGACAGACATTTTGTAAAAACATGTTTTTCGGAATCTCTGACCCCTAAAACGTGTAAATCCGTCGAAAACCGGGAGTCGAAAAAAATTTCGATTACAATACTTTCTTCTATTATAGATAGAAGAAAGTAAAAAGGTAAAAAGAACTTTCTATTTAAGAAACAAGAATGTAATCAAAATTTCTTAGTGTTTTACAATCCTTTAAAAATCAGTTTGAAAGGTAATTCAGTTGTTATAGATGGGATATGCAGGGTTCTTGTTGACTTTTGACCAACTTTAAAAATTTTCTAATCAGAAATTAAAAACTGTAGTCAAATGAAAAAAAATATAGCAAAATTGATTCGTCGTGAAACACTAAAAAGTCGATCTGTAACCCCTTATTGTAACCTTTTTTCTTTCTATATATTCTAAAATTATCTTCACTCTTTCATTACTTCGGTGTCAATAAAATGGTATTACATTCAATACAATAAGATATTGCATTCAGTGAATTCTGAAAAATAAACAAAATATATGCCACATTCAGAAAAGAAAAAACTTATTTTTCTAGAATTCTTTGGCTTTTCATTGAAGCCTGTACTTCAAAGGCAGTTTCAATATTTTATTGTTGCCTATTAGGCCCGTTAGTATATACTGGAATGGCATTATAGATATTTCCTATATACATTCGATTTATCAATTTATTTATTTATTTAGGGTGAAACCCCCAGTTATTGACACCTAACCAGTAACTGACACTCGAGCAAAAATCTAAATCAAATAAGCCTTTTGTTGTAATATTCTACAAAGTAATGTCATCTAGTGGTAAATGAGACACTTAATTTTATTTTGGAGTCAATTTATTCACCACTTGATGGCCAAGAACATATTCAATAAGGAAAAAACTTTTGAGAATATAAAAAGTGCCATTTGGATGTAACCATCTTATTTCCAAAATTAAGGAAGTGTTTTTCTAATTCATTTGTAATGCAACCATGCTAATCTTTTTTCTTAAAGTTACATTTGTAGAAATTAGTTTAAAGATGCATTATTAGGGCCATGATTTAGGATTTATAGTTATTTAATTTAGCTTAATGGGAGGTGTCAGTTATTGGTTCCTAGAATTTCATTTCACCAGTCTCTGACAGAGGTGTTAGTCATCGGTTATATTAAAGATAATTGAAATCTATTATTTGAACTATTTAAAAATGATCAATAATAAATTAAATTTATCTTGTAGTAAACACCATTAACCGGTGTCTGACGCCAGATGTCCGTTACTGGTTCATAAATGTCAATTATTGGATATCTGCATTACTAATAATGCAGTACTAAATATAACTCCTATATACTCTTACTATATACTCTGCATTAAAATAATGCAGTAAAGCTTACTAAATCCCACTTTTTATAATAAATTTTAATGTATTTCGATTTATAAAAAAGAATACATTTTTTAAAGCATTTTAATCTTTTAAAATAAAGTGTCAGTCACTGGTTCACTTTGTGTCCGTTATTGGTGTTCCAAAATAGGAATGGTGTCAGTTACTGGAATTTTTGACCATATTTATGAATAAAATTAATTTTTAATAAATTTAATTTTGCCAACAATAATTTTTTAATGTATCTCTACTATCCTTTCAAAAACAAAGGCAAGTATAAAACAGATTTACATTTTTGTAATAGTGATTTGAACAAGAATCCTTAAAGCGTAATTTCACATATCTATACTAATATTATAAAGAACATTTGTTTTTTTTGTTTGTTTTTTTGTAGGGGGTAATCTGTGGAATTAACGAACCGATTTCAAAAGTGATGGTGATAATCCCTGTTCCAACATAGGCTATATTTTATGTCGGTGTCACTACCCCCAAGAGCGTGCAGGAGCGAAAAAAGTTCTAAAATCGCGATTTTTTTTCTTTTACTGAAGGAACTAAAAATTTGAAATTTGGCATTGCAGTTACTTATAAGATGTAAATGCTCTCTAAGAACAAATTCTAAAAAAATTCGAAATTTAAAAGGGTGAAATGAACGAAAATCGCCCTAAAAACATTCTAAATTACAATTTTTATGGATTCTTTGGAACTACAGAACCGATTTCAAAAGTGATGGTGTCAAATTGATGGTGTCAATCCCTGATACAATATATGTTATATTTTATGTCGGTGCCACTACCCACAAGAGGGGGGGGGGGTGCAAGAACGGAAAAAGTTCTAATATTGCGATTTTTTAATACTGAAGGAGCTAGAAATATTTGAAATTTGGCATTGTAGTTACTTATAAGATGTAAATGCTCTCTCTAAGCATAAATTAAAAAAAATCGAAATTTAAGGGGTGTAATGAGCGGAAAGCGTTCTAAAAACATTCTAAATTACAATTTCTCAGCAATTGTGGAATCTCTGGAACTACAGAATCGAAAAAAGATGGTGGCAAATTGATGGGGACAATAACTGCTCCAACACAGGCTATATTTTATGTCGGTGCCACCACTCCCAGGGGGGTACAGGAACGAAAAAGTTCTAAAATTGTGATTTTTATTTTTATACTCAAAGAGCTAGAAATTTGAAATTTCGTATTGTAGTTATTTATAAGATGTAAATGCTCTCTAATAAAAAATTCAAAATTTAAAAGTGTGAAATGAGCGAAAAGCTTTCTAAAAACATTTTAAATTACAATTTCTATGGAATATCTGGAACTACCGAACGGATTTCAAAAGTTATGGTGGCAAATTGATGGTGACAATTCCTGCTTCAACATAGGTTGTATTTTATGTCGGTGCCACCACCCCCAGTGGGTATAAGAATGGAAAACGTTCTAAAATTGCGATTTTGTTATACTGAAGGAGCTAGAAATTTGAAATTTGGCATTATAGTTACTTATAAGATGTAAATACTCTCTAAGAACAAATTCTAAAACAATTCGAAATTTACAAGGGTGAGATGAGCGAAAAGCGTTCTAAAAACATTCTAAATTACAATTTCTATGGAATCTCTGGAACTACAGAACCGATTTCAAAAGTGATGGTGGCAAATTGATGGTGACAATCCCTGCTCCAACATAGGATATATTTTATGTCAGTGTCACTATCCCAGAAGGGTGTGGTAGCAAAAAACTTTCTAAAATTGAAATTATTGTTATACTGAAGAGGCTAGAAATTTGAAATTTGGCATGGTAGTAACTTATAAGATGTAAATGTTCTCTAAGAACAAATAAAAAAAAAACGAAATTTAAAAGGCTGAAAAGAGCGAAAAGTATTCTAAAAAGATTCTATATTACAATTTACACTGAATTTCCGGAACTACCGAACCGATTTCAAACGGAATGGTCACAAATTTATGGTGACAGTCTCTGCTCTAACATAGGCTATATTTTATGTCAGTGCCACTACCCTCATTTGGTTTAAGAGGGAAAATCGTTATAAAATTGCAATTTTTGTGATACTGAAGGGATTAGGAACTTGAAATAGGGGAAGGTAGTTATACTTATAAGATATATATGCTCTGTAAAAACAGTTTATTAAAAATTCGAAATTGAAAAGGGTAATATGAGGGAAAAGTGTTCTGAAAACGTTCAAAATTACGATTTCTAAGGAATTGTTAAGGACAGAAACTTTAAATTTGACATGGCTGATAATTTTTAAGATGCAAGTGCACGCACAGAACAGATTAATAAAAATCGAAATTTAAAAGGTTGAAGAAGGAAAAAACATTCTAAATTACGATTTTTTTATATACTGACAAAAGATTAGAAACTTCAAATTTGCATGGCGGTTACTTTTAAGATGCAAATGCTAGCTAACAACGGTTTGTAAAGAAATTCAAGCTTTCAAAGGCTGAAATCAGGCGAAAGCGTTTTAAAAGCGTTCTAAATTACGATGTCTATGGAATTGTTATGGATATAAAGTTGAAATTTTACATGTCTGTTGCTTTTAAGAGATAAATGGTCGCACAGAACAATTTGAAAACAAAATCGAAATTTAAAAGAGTGAAATGCGCGAAAAACGATCTAAAAACGTGCTAATTTGAGATTTCTATGGAATTGTCACGAATAGAAACTTTAAGTTTGACATGGCTGTTGCTTTTAAAACGTAACTAGTCGTACAGATTTTAAAATGAAATTTAAAAGTGTGAAAACGTGAAAAGCTTGAAAAGCACTGTCTCAAGAACTAATGCACAGAATTTAATTAAACTTCAAATTCAGTTAGACCTTGACATAACTTGGTTCTGAGGTTAGGTTAATGTGTAAATATCCCAACGAGTGATTTTTCACGATTCCTGTGAGAGCTGTATCTCAAGAACTAAAGAACGCAACTTCATCAAACTTCATATTCTGTTAGACCTTAACATAAATTGGTGCTGATTAAGTTTTGATGTAAATCGCCTATCAGGTGGCAATGCTATGCTGCCTTTTTCAGGATTTCCACGATAGATATACCTCAAGAACTAGTGTACGGAATTTCATCAAATATTCTGTCCGATCTTGACGTAAATGGACGCTGATTAGGTTTGGGTGCATACCGCCCAACAGGTGTCGCTGCTATGTTCTGTTTTTCATGATTTCCACGATAGCTATATTTCAAGAACGAATAGATTGCCAGTTAATTTTTGTTTCAGACGATTTGATTTATATAGAAGAAGGTTTTGTGATGTCCACAGCATGCTAGTTTTAACTTTCTGGAATCATACATCAGGAAACTCTAGTCGGCGGAGTTAGTCCAAATTATTTTCTTATAGGAATACTAAACAAAAAAATTAATATATGTTCGTCGTTTGAGCGTAAAAATGAGCGATATTGGCGACAGTGAGATTTACTGTGAATGTATAGATAACAATAAAGATTGCCACAAAAATGTTTTCTTGTGTCAAACCACTCTCAAAATTTGAAATACGCCAACATACTTGTAATAAGTTATCAAAAAAAGCCATTGAGGTCTATTTTATTTTTGTCTTAAAAAATATTTGTGTGTTATTGTAAAATAATTCTTATGATAAATATTGCATTTCCCCACTCTTCAATATTTTAAGAAAATTAATACATAGCTTAAACAAATTTAACAAATATTTCTCAGTATATTCCTAGGAGAAACGTAATATATATCCGTAGTTCTAATGAATATATTTCCGTTGCAAAATTAAACTGCATTCACACGTTATGTTAAACAATGAAACAGTTTACAAAGCCTTTACAACGCAATTCTAATCTTAGTTTGAATGTGTCTAAAGATATTAGGTATATAAACAATGTATGTTATAGAGCTGAATAGCTATTTCATCTATATTTGAGTTATTAGAAATAATAACAAACTATTATAATCTGTTGCAACTGTGTCTATTCAGCTGTTTGTTAATTTATAGAATTTCTGAGCTTATGTTTTGTGAATGCTATTAAATGCACATGATTATGTCTCTCAATAAGTAAATATTTTACTGAAAGTCTGCGTCCAATCGTAATGAATACACGTTTTTAACACATTCCAACACGGTTAAAAAGTGTTTATGACTTCGGTTTGTCTGTCTGTCTACCGTCTATCCGAGCTCTAACTTGCGTAAATATAGTCCGATTGCTATGTAAGTGATATATGTTTTTGAGATTTACTATGGCATGTTCGGTATTGAAAATGAAGTGTGTAGCATTTATAGTTCATTTACAGGGGCACTCAAAAGTATTCCGTTACATTACGGTCTGTGAGGAAAAATCATTTGCAAAGTCTTTTAATAATTTTATACTATTTTAAACATATTGAAATTGATATATATTACTGAGGTACACAACAAGGTGTTAAATATAGCGCGATTAGCGAAAAAATCCAAAATGGCGCCAAAACTCAATTTTAGCATCTTGCAAAATTTTACAAGATGGCGGAAAAACATTAAATATTTATCAACATAAGTTTATTAAACCGTGTTTTTGCACCATTTTTTAAAAAATAAGTACAATGTTAAAACAAAATTTTATTGTCATTTTCGAATTTTAACAAGTAATGAAAATACATAAGCAAACTTAATTTTTTGAAGCCTTTTTGTCATAAATAACGGTTATTGTGAGGGGGGGGGGGGGGCATATTGTAAACAATTAATAAACGAACGAAAAAACGGTATTTCTCCATTATTCCGTCAACACTTTCATAACAAAAAACTATCGCCGAACTATGACATTTAACGCTAAAAATGCAGTCCCATTCACTTGACGTCAGATTTACCTATATTTTCTATTAAGTTTTACTGATTTATTAGTTATTTAAAATTCCTACTATTAGCTCACACTCTCTCTATATATATCTTGTTCAAATTTTCAATTGTTAATAAAATATTTTCTATTCATCCACTCAAGTTCAAATACATTTTTTTAAAACTTGTAGTGGATGGCACTTTATGTTAATACAGTTTTTTCAAATATTAATTCATTAATTAAATTTAATTAATTAGTTTTAGTTTTAAATGGGAGAAAAAAATTCCTCCCATTGCTTGAAAATAATGAAATAAAAGATGAAATAAAAGATGAAATGAAAGATTTATATCAATACCACAGAAATAAAATAACGCAACGATGATTATAAAATAATGTTCAATAAAGATAACGTGGGACATTAATGCTGCACGGGTTTATTTTATATATTTATGATTAAAAAGTAGGAATTGACTTAATTTTTTTTATATTACTTGTTTCATTATTTAAAATAACAATTGCGTCCTTAAACGGCGGTGCCATGAAATTAAAAGAATAAAAAGCATTGAAAAAATGTTGCGAGGCATAGTTGCGTGCAAAAGATCAGTTTCAATTGACGTCACAAACATTTATTCAGCAGCCGAAAGGGATAATTAAGAAAAATAATGTAAATAAATATACAAGATTTTTTTTTTCTGTTTTCATTAATATATTGTAATTTTTTTGTTTAAACTTACTGATAGTTGACACTTTTATGAGTGGGAATTTTCCGAATTTCTTGTATTTTATTTATTTAATTATTTATTTATTTCGCTATTCCAGTGGCAACATTCTTCCATTTGTTTATTTGGCGTTACAGTTTGGCGGTAGTTTTCTTTTTATAAAAATTGGTCGACGGGGTAATGGAGAAATTACAAAAAAAAAAAAAAAAAAAAAAAAAAAAAAACTAACCAAAAATAACTTGTGGAAATGTCAGGAAATAAATATCTCATATAAATAGCACTTAAAATCATAAAATGAAGAAGTTGTCCACATAAAAATGCAAAAAATTATGTATATATACATGTATCACTGGGGTTTATGTATAAGAACGCAAATTTTTCCCCACTCACTCTCTATTCCTCCGAATGATTTGAAAAGTCAATCCCAAAAACCGTATCTTAAGTATTTTCTCCTATTTTCCCCATTTATATCTCCCTCTTATTTGCTTTTCCCAGATCTCGCCATCACTGGTGCCCGGCGAACATAAAAGTACCAATCTTTTTTTGTTTTTTAATATTTTCGAAAGCAGAGATAAAAAAAAAAAATCCGTTCACAACTGCCATTACAATTTTAAAAAGTATCTATACAAAATGGAAAAATAATCTGTTAAAATCCACAAAAAATATATTTACATAATATTACATCTACAAAAAAAAAATATATATTTAAAAAAAAGCACTCCAAATGTTGAAGATTGCAACTACCGCATCGAAACATATATCGCCAAACAAAAACTCGCCAAATCTACCGGCACAAGGTATGGAGCTTTTCTCAACAATTTGTTTGCGTTTATATTAAAAAATATGTATGTTTTATAATAAAATAAAACTAATATGCTGCTTTAGCTAGCTAAGCCTAACAGGTATCCGAAAATGGGGTTTTCTCGCCAAAATGGCGCAAAAAATCGCGCCAACCCCTATTTGTCTGCGACAGCTGTTGCAATAATATGTGTGTTTTTATAATAAAAATTGTGTGTTTTATAATAAAATAAACTGTTTCATAATAAAATAAAACTAATATGCTGTTTTAGCAATCTCCGAAAACCCGGTTTTCTCGCCAAAATGCGCAAAACAAAAATCTCGCAAACCCCGGTGCGTCTGCGACAGCTGTTCCAAAGTTATAATAATATAAATACATTTTAGATATAACCCCTAAAATATGTTGCGAACATAAAATAGTAGACATTTTATTTTGCAATTTTATTAGTCAGCTGAAACACAAACAAAAACAAACCAGGTTACAATAATGAAATTAAATCTGCTCTAAGTTGTACCCAATAAAATACGTCAGTTGGCGACATATCCACTTATGAAACTTTCCCTGTTTTTACCAGTTTTGCTTTTTCAATTTTCAATTTACTACAATCGTGTTCATTTTACTGAGACTGTTTTAATTTTGGCGCTATAATTTGACCTAAACTACATTCTTATTATTCACGTTTGTATACAAACCTTGGCATTGATTCCACTATAGAGAAAATATTAACCCCTTACTGATTTTGAATTAATAATACAAGAGCGTATTTTATTTTACAAATTTTATTAATTCCATAGCATTTTTAATAAAAAATACAATTAAAAATATCTTTACAATAATTACACATTTGAAAGATGATGAAAATTGCATCTTAAAAATGAATTTCAATCTTTAAAATTTCATTTAAAAAAATTGTAAATGTTCTCTTAAAATGCCAATTAAATTTTTTTCTTAATTTGTGATTTAAAACAAATCTCTATCAATTTTGAACTTTTATGGTAGTAGTCATTACAATTTTACCAATCATGTTAAATCAATATTTATTAATTTTCTTAAAACTTTTTTTCTATTTTAATTATTTTATTAATATTTTTTTTTTAAATTTTGCCTATGTTAATGAAAAAATTTGTATTCCTTAACTTGAAGAATAGCATTTTACGTTATTGCTAATATATTTCTATTTATTTGTTTTTGGGCGTTTTCTCAGATCCATACTTATGGTGGCTTTGTTTTTATCTTTATTCTGAGCCTTCTTAAGTGTTTTACTTATGTCATGTTTCCTTTCATCTCTCGTTAACACATATCGCCCGTATTTCATCTGTACAATACCAGCTTCTACTGCAGCTTTCAAGAACTTCTCAATATCTTGTCTTAGCTTACTTGCTATTTCCAAAGTCATTTCTCGTCGAAGGTACTTCATTATATCCTTTAAGAACGCACCTGTTTTGAACCGGTCGCTTAACAATGCCGACAGAATATTGGTAACAATTTTGTTATCCAAACTGAACAAGTCGAGCAGAGTTTGAGGGTTGAAATTTAATTTTGAACGTTTCTGTCTGCATGTCTGAGTGTTGAAATTCGCATATCTGACAGGAGAATTTCGTTTTGAGTGCTTGCGTGTTGGAATCCGCATTTTATCGTTTCTTCTTTCCTTTTGAAATTTGAATTCAGCATGAGTTACATCAATAACATCTACATCTGAAGAAATATCTGTGTCATCATTTGTCGATTGGAAATCCATAGCCTCATATCCTACGAACATGTGACTGCCTAAAATTTCTGTATATTTGCTTCCTGGAAATTTTTGGGATAGTTTATTAAATATATGTCTTTCTGGATCACCAATATCTTCTTTTGCCATTGAGAATTGATCTGGCGTGAAACATTTTTCCAGGTCGATCAAATTTTTCCTATTGAAGTTTTGCAGGCCACACAAATTTTCCATCTTTACATTTTGCTGCTGTTCTTCACTAAAATCTTCTGAAATATTACTATGTCTCGATTCAAACACTTCTGTAAGCCCATATGACGCAACGTCTTTGGGAATATTGAAAACTACTCCACTTATGCTACAGAATGTTTTTTCTTTCAAGGGAGCATCAGATTTTCTTTTATCACCAATATATTTTATGTATTTATCATCTGGTTCTGGCGTTGTTTGCTCAAAAGTTTTCCCTTGAATTTCTTGCCTATCATGTGGTTGTCTCAAGTCTCTTTCATCCGTGCTCTGTTTGGAGAAAGTAAGCCGTCTCTTAACTCGTTCCACTCTATTTTCAGCTTTGTTAATGAATTGGCTTGTGCTTTGAACATTTGTGTTTTCAACAGTAATAAATAAAGGTTTATTTTTAAGGGGGGAAACATCTGTGTTCTCATTTAGCAATTCAACTTCCATTTTCTTTGGATCATTATATAACTCTGTTGGCACATTTTCTTCTTCACTGAATGATTTATTGAGTTCTAATTCCTCTAGAATTCTTACTGGACTCTGTAAAAAATCACTTTTGAACTTGCTATGAGATCTAGAAAGGGAATGCATTTTCTCCTTCAACAAACGTAGGTAAGCCCTTCTAGCAGAGTCAGATTTCATAACTTTAGAAATATCGAATTCTCTGTCTCCAACGCTTTCATTTGTGCTCGAATCTTCACTAGAATGAAATTTATCATCCTCGGATTTACTTGAATTAATTGGTATAATATTCGATGACAAACAATTGCTTTGTGGAATACTTATTTCGCTAGGTTCAGTAAAATAATCATTGTAAAGGTTTTGTGAATTATTTTTATCATCTTCATTCATACAAAATTCTTCTTCATCTTCTATATCCGAAATAATATCTATTCCGGTGATATTTTCATTATCTGACTTAGTTACAGCATCCTGCTTTTCCATGGTATCATTGAAATAGCTGGGAATGTCAGATTTAATTTCAGAATTATATCGCAGATCTTTCGGTTTAATTGGCTGCGTTGACATATTTAAGAAATCCCTTATAATTTCATTCTCTGTATCAGCTGATATAGATACAATTTCATGTTCTTTTCCATCACTAGAATTGCTGTTTGAACTACGAGTGAAATAACTATTTTTAGCCTCTAGAACGCACACTGTATTCTGATTCACTGAAGAATGTGGTATATCAGCAAAAGAAAGTTTGTCTTCATCATCAGCGGTATAAACTTTCCTTTGATTAGAGATACCCAGACTTTTAATGTAATGTACCGTAGAGTCCTCGCTAAGCAAATAGTTTTCTTGTTCCTCAGTGAAGTCGTACTCATCATCGTTCCACAGAATCATCCCATCACGTTGAATATAGTGTTCAGGGACGTCTTCCCTTAGCAAATAATTTTCTTGTTCCTCAGATAATTCATACTCATCAAAATTACCTTCCTCATCTTTGATACATAATAGCAAATCTTCTTCTTCATTATCTGCGTCGAAATCATTTTTATCTTCTTTATTTTCAATGTGAACACTTTGGCAATTACTTTGAATTATTTGTTTGAAAGAATCATTAATATCGCTTTGAGAATCGCCATCATGGTTGAAATTAACTACTCCTTTATTTTCATATTCGTTTTTTGAGGATGAGATAGCAGATGAATTAAACAGGAACTTTAACCCTCTGGTGAGTTTCTGATCCATTTCGTCTAATAACACTATAACAAATTGATTAAATAATTCAAACAACAAAGTTGGATCAGTTAAACCTGTTTGAATGCATCGATTTTATGTTAATCTGATAAAATTTTAAAATAAACGAGTAAAGTTGAGATTGAAAAAAACGTGACTAAGAAATGTTAATTAATGAAAATCATGGATAATATAAATATAAGTCACAAAAATAAAATTTCTTGCTTCGCAAATTTTGATAAAATTGATACGAACATCGATACAATCTTAAATATCACTACCACGAGACTTCTTTTAGCATTTCATTGAAAATCTTGCAAAATAAGAGTTAAAAAAGGAAAAATCTTGATAAAATGGATAAGAGTTTTCCCGTGATCAAAATTAAGTTATTCTTAGCACATTTGTATTAAAAAAACTTGAGATATTTTACTGTGAGCTTGCGAGAATGACATAATTTTCATTTACTTTTTGCTCCGCATGTGCTGAGTTGCGATAGATTTAAAACGGCAGTTGTAAAACACCATAACGTTTTTTTAAGAATATTGAATGTTTATAACCTCGAGATATTTCATCGTAATTAAATATATATCTTATACGAAAAATATGTTCTGTCATATACAAATGCGGTGCAAAAAACTTAATTAAATTTCTGATTTTCTAATGTGCTAGTATTTAAGCACTATTTTGTAAAGTTTATTTTTCTGTTCACTGTTTTAGTCAAAACTTGGATCTATAATCTAAATATGCACGAAAGCAGATGGAAATGACGTCATATTTTTTGTAGAGCTGTATTTTTTTTTATTATTTATAAAATTCAATCATTTTAACTCGGATGTGTGTCTAAACAATGTATCCACATCATATTAGGATTACCTTATTGCACACAAAGTCCAAAGTACAGAGTGTCTCATTTATTTTGCAACCCGCGTAAACGCGAAGCAAATGAACAACACGAGTGCACGCGCACACCGTTAGCGCAGGTAGCGGTGTAGAGGGGCGTGCGCGCAACGCTACCAACACGCTAGAAAACAGCACGAGACACTTCAGTGCTAAGGGGAACGAAGTGAAAGGTAGTTTTGCGTCATGGTGCTATGTGCAGGAAAACGCGCGTTTATTATTGAACATTATTTTCGAACGTCTTCGTACAAAACAGTCAAGGAACGATATGAAAACTAGTTTCCAGACTCAGTGGTGCCGAATAAATGCACAATTAAGCGAATCGTGAACCATTTTCAAACAGAATGCACTGTGGAACCGAAAAGAGAGAACCATCTGTCGTTTGTCCTAACTGACCACAAAATGAAGGAAATTCAGACGAAAATCAAGGAGAAACAAGCCACGTCAGTAAAAAAATTAGCAGATGAACGTTTCGTTTGGTTTCAATAGGATGGCGCTCCTGCCCATACGGTCAACGACACTCTGTCATTTCTCCAAGAATTTTTTGGTGATCGGCTAATTACAAAAGGACTATGGCCTCCACGCAGTCCAGACCTGTCACCGCCCGATTTCTTCTTGTGGGGCTATTTGAAAAATCGCGTGTTCCGTGAACCGGTAGCCTCGATTACTGAACTGAAAAGTGAAAACTCGCATTACGGAAGTGATAAACGCTGTCACACAAAACACATTACAGAATGTGTCTCGAAACCTCCTCAAACGGGCGCAGATATTTAAAGATGAAGACAGCGGTCACTTCCAACATCTTTTGTAGTCGTTTAAGCACTTCTGTAATATAAAAATTAATGTTTGTATATTTTTCTTTTCTTTGGGTTGCAAAATAAATGAGATACTCTGTACATCTTACAATTTATTATTCAGAAGGCCTTGTTATATACAATATGAAAAATCTAGAAAAAGTTCATAATTTTGATACAATAATATAATTATTTTTCTAATTTATGCATGAAAATGAACATTGTTTCCTTGCTTTTTACGTCAGTTTCAGAAACATTATTTAATTATAAGGTTCGATGAACATTAAATTTCGATTTTCTACCTATAATAATATTAGAATATAATTAAAATATTTTCTTAAAAAAATATAACCTGATCGGGAACTAAGAATTTCCAGGATTATGTGACCTCTGAAAGTTATAAGGCCCTTAGATAATACTGCTTACTATACCTATTTGGTTATTCAGCCCTGGGAATAGGATATCCCTAAAAGTCTGCTTTTGAAAGTATATTCACCCCAGACAAATGCCTCCTTTCTAAATCTGTTTTATCTCAGATATGCCTAATTTAACTACACTGGTTTCCAAAAATTAAGGAAAAATCCTAAATATAGCGATAACTCAAAATATTACATATAGATTTTAATAAAACTCAGCCACAATATACAACTCATAGTAAGGTATAAAATAGCATGAAAAGAAATTACCAGATTAATAACAGTTTTATAAAATGTCGTTTTTAGAGTGAATGCAAGGAACTTCATCAAACTGCATATTCTGATAGAGCTTGTCATTAATAGATGCTTATTCAATTTTGACTTTGATCATTCGACAGGGGGCGCATGATATGCTTGAGGAAACATTTCAAATCGAGTTCACAATAATCGATGTAATTGAGGGAACGATTTTTGCAGTATTATTAACCCCCTGACCATCGAGCAAAAGGCCAAATTTGTAATGTTGTTTTCTCTGTAAATTTTTTTAAATGCTTAAAAAATCTGAACTTGAGATAAAAAAACTTAATTACGTATATAAGTATAATCCTTGAGAGTATCAATCATTACTTGATGTTTTAAAAATGCATTATATTTGCAGAATTATATTAATTTAAAGAAACCTTGTATTGCTGTGAAACCTACAGCATAGTGAACGGATTTATCAGGTCGCGGCGGTGAGAAGGGCCATTCTTGTAACTCTCAAACACTTTCTGACCGTGACATAAATGAGTACTGGTGCCATTTTCGTATATATCGTCTTTCAGATGGCGGCTCTATGCTGTGTTTTACAGGATTTTCGTAATATCTATGGTTTGTCGTGTCATTAACTCCATACTTGTAACTTCCATATACTTTTATCCACTCTGTTGCCGGAATTGCTAATTTTTGACGCCAACTTTAGCTGTTGTCCCAATTACGGATTATTATTCCTATTGTTGTTGCGATGAACATTGCATCGGTATCTTATTTTCTATTGTATATAAAATTCACCCAATTTTATATTTGAAATTAATAATTAACAAGAGCGAAAAAACATACATCAAACATATATTAGGAAGTACTTTCCAACACATTCAAAATAGTGTAAGAAAATTTTACTTTTTAATAAGGCGAAAGATGATGTCTAAGTAAACAATATGGAAAACGCTTAACACATTTGAAAAGCCAATTTCAGTAACTACCATTAATAGTCGTAAAAATATCCAATTTTTTACTGAAATCCTGTATATGAACTATAGATTTGTATGTATACTACATAGTATGATAAAATTTAGTTCAGTTACGAAACGCATAGCAAAATGGAAAATTCCCTTTCAACAATTTGCGTCAATAAATGGAATTGTACTTGACAACATTTGTGTAACCCTCTGTATATGATCTATACAATTTATCCCCATAAAGTAATATGCAAAAAGTTAGTTAAATTTAAAAATGTGTACTACAACTAATGTGCACTTCCAGCAATTAGTGTTCATAAACAGTACTTAACTGATTTTTTTTTGTATGTCCCGGTTCTTTTGTATGGATGCTATGTACACCATATTCTATGTAAACATCTTGTAGTGCATCTCAGTGTTATATATCGATTTAAAAATGTTTGAAATAAAATAACATCATTAAAATACATCGCCCCCCCCCTTAGACAGAAATGTAAAATAATTCCCTTGAGTGTCCCTGTAAAAGAAATATGAATGATACACATTTCATTTTCACTATTGTACATGACAAACTAATCCTCAATAACATATATGAGTTGCATGGCAATTCGAGTGAATTTACGCGAGATAGAGCACGGACAGACAGACAGGCAAACCAAATTCATAAACACCTTAAATCTTTATTGGAAAGTGTTAAAAATGTATATGTTCTAATATTAAATTTTAATACCAAACACGGGGTGCTGTTGTTCTTTATACTATGTTGTACTATGCCTTATATTCAAAATTGTTGATGCTATTATAAATTAATATATTAGAATGATAAAGAAAAAAAGTTTTGTGAAGGCCACAGGATGCTATTTTTTTCCTTTGCCATCTAGTGAATGGCTTTTAAATGCTACGTAAATTTTTATTAGAATAAATGTTGCTTAGTCTCTGAAACATGCCTCATTATTTAGAAAAAAAATATGCATAAAAAGTTGTAAAACTAATTTAAATTTAATCAGTATATAAAAATATTAAATTTCTAGAACCTTATTAATTTTTTTAAAAATACCCATGCATAAAATTTTCATACGGAGAAAAATCACTTAATAAAAGACACCGAATATGTTATTAATTCTACGTAATCTAATCAATATCTGACTACAAACTTTGTCAGATCTAACGAAATTGCTTTTCAGCCTATCTGTTTCACATGCAAATTTATTAATATATGCAGATTATTTCTAAAACTCTTTAAAAAGGGAACAATCTCTGTAATTTAAGAAACTAATTCGAAGAGATATTCCTCTAAAAGACAGTAAAAAAAAAAGGAAGAGAACGAAAATAAAATAAAATTGTTTTAATGGACAACATCATTAATTTTTTGTCATAAAAGATAAAATTTATTAAAATATTGAATTAATAGATTTTAGGAGAAGATGTACACATTTTTATTTTTTTTCTTTCTATTTAGGGGTTTAATTTTCATCGTCATATTCATATGAATATACACAGGAATGCGTTTAATTGGAAATATAAATATAAATAAATATAAGTGTGGAGTTTAAGAAATATTTTAATAAAATGTGTTTTTGTTTTTATTTAGTAGACCCGCCGACGTTGCCCAGTCCCGGAACGGCCCAAGTCTGCCGAGAAAAGTTAAGTCGCCAACAGCTCCGGACTTGGACGTCGGGCAATGCTCGGGCTCGTTCAGGCCTTTTACCGAACGCAGCAACAAAAACAAAACCGCGACTTAATTGAAAAGCTTAAACAAATACAAATTAATTACCAAACGGCTGAACCGCATCACGTTAGACGAATTGCACTGTTCTAAAAATAGGCCTCATTTCTGGAGGTACCCCGTCGTCGTAACAACAAGTTTGGCGATAAAATTCTACCGTAGCAAACTAACGCAGAAACATTTCCTCGTTGGAACTTCATTGCCGTCGTCGGAAATTTCTCATTTTCTTAATGTCTTATAAGGTATTTTTTTAATTCACTTGAATTCAAAAGATTAATATTGTTTAATAGGTCTCAGGACTCTTAAAATTAGAAAAAAAAGAAAAAAAATGACCATTTTTAACATTTAATATCTTCAATTGTATATAATTTAAAAACACAATTTTTATAAGGAGGAAAAGCTATAGGCGTGTTCTTGCATTTCACATATTCAAAAAGTTACAAGATACAGAATTAATATTTATAGGGGGCTTCAAACTGTTAGACATTTGTCGAGCAGAAAATTGACATGACAGCTTACGCGCGCGATTACAAAATATTTTTTGCATCTAGAATAAAAATTTTGGAGCCTAATTATACTTCATATTGTAATAATTACACTGAACCTAAATAAATTTGTATTTAAAACATTTTTAAATTTTTAATGCAAAGTTGTATTGAGCTAATACAATTTTGTTAAATTTTCAACATTATAACCACTTAAAATTTTTTTTTTTAAAATAATAAAATGAAATTTTAGGTTTAATTTATGTAGACTAACATGACACATATTTTTGGAAAATTTCATAAAAAAATATTGATAAGTTTTTGAAATATCATGCGCGTTATGCCCAAAAACTTCATTTTGAGAAAATTGATGTTTCGTTTCAGCTTTGAGTATGCTTCAGCTTTGAGTGAGTATAATTCTAAAAGCCATAACGTCTATAATAATGAGAATTTCAAGAAAACATTTACATTAAAATGTTCAGAAAAGATAGGAGTTTAATATATAAAAATATTAAAAATTCGAAAATTTGGAAGGTTTAAGAGTCTTGAGACCCCTTAAACGGTTCTCGAGGGTTCTATCCTTGCAGGAACATAGAATATAACAATAGATGGCTAAGGTATCAAATAGAAATCGATCGATAAAAAGCAAAGTCCTCATATTAGACGGAAGAAGGGGTGTTTAATTCGCTAAAATTTAAAAAATCTATCTACGAATGCAGAATAAACTTTATTGAAAAGAAGACAGTTTACTATATTAGGCTAAAAGATTGAATTTGGATAGCTTTTATATCTGACTCAAAATCGCTGGAGAACTTGAAAAATCAAGAAAATACGCGAACTTTTACGTGCAATGTAAAATTACAAAAAATCTAATTAAAAAAATCAAAAAATGAGACTCGGGTGCATACGGACCTGTCTTCGTATATCCGGAACCAAATTTGCGGACCTCTACGTACGATAAATATCACTAGCAACCGCAAATCAGAAGGACTCACTCACATACACACAGACAGACAAAAACTTTTTTTTTTAAATTAATGTAGATGTTTGAGTGACATTGTTTATAGTACCAAAAAATTTTTCCCACTAAAAAATATCCATTTACATTTGGAAGCTGTTATTAAATTCTTATTATTCCGTTGACTTCATCCAAACAATTATGAATTGAAATACAGTAAAATCACATATATTTATCAGTGTTGTATGTAAATAAGTAAAATTGGGAAAAACCATGCATATTATATTAAGTATGTAATATCATTCCTTGAAAGAAAAAGTCAAAGCAATAATTATAATAAAGAAAATATTTAATGATTGTTTAAATAAATTTCATGGTAGAAGTGATATTTCTCTGTATGTGTGTGTATTTACAATGATGAACTCATGAGGAGGGACCACCCCCCTCCCGCAAGGTTTAGGATTTTGCGGGTTAATATCGTTTAGAATCGCAAACTCATCAAAATTTAACCCCTTGAAGGGTACCGGTATATTATATATACTACTTAATTTTAATCCTTAACTTTAATCAAATTTTGAACTTATAAGGTACATGAGAAAAAGGCTTTTACTTATTTTAAAATAAATTCGTTCGTGAATCCTGGTGTCAATCAATCATTTCAATATTTTAGCTACGACAGTACTTTGCCCCTGAAGGGGTTAAAAAGTTTTTTTCAAGGTAATCAAACAGTCTTTCTTTTGTAGTTCATCAATATTCCAAATAGTTATTTCTCTGTAGTTTATTTCAAAGCATTCTAATATTTGTTATGAAATATCGTTTCAGGCTTGATGAATTGATTGGAGTTATTACTCTGAAGATTGATGACATGAAAAGAAATGAAGGCGTTCTGTATGAAATGAAATTGTCTTTATAAAAAATAAATTCATCTTATTAACAGGACATAGTTAACGGTACTTAAGAAAAATTCGATTATTTTAAATTACGTTTATTAAACTACAATTTTCTACAATATCATTCTATGAAATTAAATTTTCAGAACTATAAATATATATTTATCGAGATAAATGTTTATTTTAAAGTGCTATATATTACATTAGAAATCTATTCCGTAGTTATAAAAATAAATTACTAATTGAGAAATTTCCCTTTTTCATCATTAATATTGTTTATTTTAACGGGTTTGTTTTCGTTTTAATAACTTAAATTTGATGAACCATACATGTCTATTTATCGAAATATATGTTTACTTTGAAGTGCTATACATTACATCAGGAATCTATTCCATAGTTATAAAACTAATTACAAATTGGGAAATTTTTACTTTTCGTTAATATTAATTGTTTTACCGAGTATGCTTTCTTTTAAATAACTTAAATTTGATCTATTTTCCATACTCCTAAATTCATTTTTAAGTAAATGATTAGGCATAAATACTTTTTTAATGAGCAGTAATGTATTTTATAAAATTTTATTTTTAAATAAATAATTTGGAGAGCTCAAAATTTTAAATATGAGATTTTAAAGGTTTAGGACCGATTTGATTTTTGGTTCATCAAAGTATATTTAAAACATAACTGCTAACATAACTAGCGTAACACTTTGAGGAATGTGATATATGAAGTTTGCGTTTTGTTTTATAAAGTATCTAAATCTTAAATATCTATGCATCTATCTAGATAACTGCCTACTTTAACGTTCTATGTATATTGGGAATGTACTCAGCAGTTTCCAGGATATTTTGATAGCTCATTTTAATTCGTCTTTCTTGGTAAAACATTTACGTATTGCGTAAATATATATCATGACTATTCGCAACAGATTTTCTGCTGGATTCTACATGGTACTGTGTTGGCCTGTACAACAATAAGACTTCATTTTGTTGACCTTAGTTCGCCTCTATTTTGCCAATGAAGATGAACTAAAATCTGCTATCAAAATAGCCTGAAAAAAAAATCAAAGAGACACTTAAAAGACTCTATGACATATAGAATGGTAAAATTGTTAAAAAATAATGGCAATTTGTAAAATTATTAGTTTCATTTCGCCAGAATACGTTGTCCTTGTCTTTTTTCCTACGATGCTTTTTGTATAAATGTAAAAAAAAATATATATACATAAAACAAACTACGTAATTTTTTTTCAGAATGTTTGATATAAAAAAGCTTTGTATTTCTATTTAGCAATTCAATAAATTAAATTCCTTATGGTACTTTTAATATATAACTTTAATTCTTTTCCATACCTTTTTATACACTACTGTATTTCTTTGCTGATATATTATAAAAATCTCACTTTTGATTGTGAGGATATTGTGTATAATATGATCTATTTGTTATATATGGTATGATCTCCATATAAGCAGATCTTTCTAACAATCAACAATGATAAATTTCCACACAATTACTTCTACTAATTCTTAATGTAAAATATGAATAATATGTAAAAACCTAGCATGAAAACTGAAACTCAAATTTGTTAGTTATAAACTCATTTAAAACAGAATAACAACTCATTTTAATTAGAAAGTTTCTCTATAAGTAGTTGAACGGATGTTGATATCGTTTAAAACCTGCATTTAAAAGTAAATTTTGAAAAAGTAAATTTTGAAAAAGTAAATTTCGAAAGTAACTTTTCATACGAATTGATTAAATAATAATTTGTGTAAAGGTTAATAAATTGTTTTTCAAACCAATTATACTTTAAATATGTTAAAAATATAAATAACAAAAAAACAGCGTTGCAAATAATTTATTTGTAATTAACAAAATATTGCTTTATTTACAAACATTGCTCTCAATTTGTGGTCTCCGACATAAAAAAGATATTTATGATATATTTTCTATGGAAAATGTTTTTGTAACTACTTCTGCTAATTATTATTATAGAATACCAATGATGTGTAAAAATATAGTATGGAAAAATAAATCCAAATTAGTTTGTTGTCAGGTCATTTAAAACAAACTAACAACTTGTTTTAATTGGAACGTCTTTCTACAGATAATTGAACGCAGCTTGATTCAGCTCGTCTAACAAATCCGATAATAAGCTGGGGCATAATTTACCCACCGGAATGTAGACATCTGCGTTTCTAATAACATCACTAACATTTCCCACATTATTGATGCGGCGCCGCAGCATTGAACATTTAAAAGGACGCGTATGGTTAAACGAAACTGTAAAGGACCAATTTGAAGAATGATAATATTGATGAAGGAAATGTAGCACTGTTGGGAAATATATTTAAATAAATATTGTACATTTATTTGATTTTCTGTTTCAAATAGAAACAAGCAGAAGATTAAAGCGTAATTTCTAACCTGAATTGACAATTATTTTTCATATTATCATTTGCAGTATTGTAATTTTGATTATTGTCTGAAATATTTCTATATTTATGTTCTACAAATAACAATTTCAATTATTTTACAGCTATCATTATGCAATGTACTTGTGAATTGGTTTGTAAAAACATCATCAACAACAAAGAAAAAGCACGTTTAAAATAAAAATAGATTTCGAAAGCAACTTCTTATATGAATTGTTCTGAATAACTGTAAACGAGCAGGGAAGACCGAGTTTGCTCGGTCAAAATTAAATTTGAGTTCAAATATCATGATCCATGACCAAAATGACCCACTAATTGAATTTTCTCGAACATGTGATTTAGCCCAACAGTCTTCTCGTGCCCAAAAACCATAGGATGCAAAATTTAGTGTAAATAGTCTGAGCCATTTTTAAGATAAAATAGCTTGATCCATAATGACCCATGACCAAAATGACCCACTAATCGAAATTTCTCGAACATGTGACCTAGCATAATGGTCTTCTTGTTCCCTAAACCTGTAGGGTGCTAAATTTATTTCAAATCCTCTGAACCGTTTTTAAGATAAAATAGCTTGACCCATAATGACCCATGACCAAAATGACCCACTAATTGAATTTTCTCGAACATGTGACCTAGCCCAACAGTCTTCTCGTGCTCGAAAACAATTGGATGCAAAATTTAGTGTAAATTGAGCCGCTTTTTAGATCTTGACCCACAATGACCCAGAAATGGCCCACTAATCCAATTTTCTCGAACATGGGACCTAGCCCAATGATTTTCGCGTGCCCGACACTCGTAGGATACAAAATTTAATCAAAATCGTTAGAGCCGTTTTTTAGATAAAATTAATTTGACCCGCTTTGACCCAAAAATGACCCACTAATCGAAAGTTCTCGAACATGTGACCCAGCCCATTAGTCTTCTCGTGCCCGAAAATAGTCGGATGCAAAATTTCGTCAAAATCGTTTGAACCGTTTTTAGATACAATTAGCTTGACCATGATCCAAAATGACCCACTAATTGAATTTTCTCGAACATGTGACCTAGCCCAACAGTCTTCTCGTGCCCGAAAACCATTGGATGCAAAATTTAGTGTAAATTGAGCCGCTTTTTAGATCTTGACCTACAATGACCCAGAAATGACTCACTAATCGAATTTTCTCGGACATGTGACCTAGCCCAATGATTTTATCGTGCTCGAAACTCGTAGGACACAAAATTTAATCAAAATCGTTAGAGCCGTTTTTTAGGTAAAATTAATTTGACCCGCTTTGACCCAAAAATGACCCACTAATCGAAAGTTCTCGAACATGTGACCCAGACCAATAGTCTTCTCGTGCCCGAAAATAGTCGGATACAAAATTTCGTCAAAATCGTTTGAACCGTTTTTTAGGTACAATTAGCTTGACCATGACCCAAAATGACCCAAAATGACCCACTAATTGAATTTTCTCGAACATGTGACCCAGCCCAACAGTCTTCTCGTGCCCGAAAACAATTGGATGCAAAATTTAGTGTAAATTGAGCCGCTTTTTAGATCTTGACCCACAATGACCCAAAAGTGACCCACTAATGGAATTTTCTGGGACATGTGACCTAGCCCAATGATTTTATCGTGCTCGAAACTCGTAGGACACAAAATTTAATCAAAATCGTTAGCGCCGTTTTTTAGATAAAATTAATTTGACCCGGGTTGACCCCAAAATGACCCACTAATCGAAAGTTCTCGAACATGTGACCCAGCCCAATAGTCTTCTCGTGCCCGAAAATGGTCGGATGCAAAATTTCGTCAAAATCGTTTGAACCGTTTTTTAGATACAATTAGCTAGACCATGACCCAAAATGACCCAAAATGACCCACTAATCGATTTTTCTCGAACATGTGACCTAGCCCAATAGTTTTCTGGTGCCCCAAAACGGTAGGATACGAAATTTCGTCAAAATCGTTAGAGCCGTTTTTAAGATAAAATTTGCATATATATATATATAACCACACACAAGATTTGCTCGTATTAGAATATATGATATGGATATTAATGTGCCGTTTTCAAATTAGTTCATATTTCAATGTGTTTAAAAATATAAATAATAAAATGTATTAATTTTGTTTTTTGAAGTTTAATTTAACTGCTCATTGTGGATCTTTAAGTTTATTTTCAAAAATTATTCCAGATTTGTGAACTCCATATAAGCAGATTTTTATGATACATTCATTGATGGTAATTTTTTATACAAATACTGCTAATAGTGCTTAATGTAAAGTAATAATGATGTGTGAAAATGGATAAGGAAACCCAAATTAGTTCTGTTGTCAGCTCATTTAAAACATACTAACAACTAATTATAATTCGAACGTCTCTCTACAGATTATCGAACGGACCTCTGCTAATTTAAAGGCAAATTTAAAAAAGTAAATTTCGAAAGAAGCTTTTCACATAAATTGTCTAAATAATAGTTAATGCTTAGATTAATAAAGGTTTTCAAATTAGATCGAATTTCAACGTGTTTAAAAATATAATTAACAAGAAAGCGTTCCTTTTTTGAAAAAATCTTTTCCACCTTCACTGGAGAATTATTTAGTTAGATTTATCATGGAAAATAAATCCAAGCAATCACGATGATTACTTCGATTTATTTAAAATTATTTCCAATTTATGATCTCGGAATAAGAAGATCTTTACTATATTTTTATTATACTCAGAAATGATAAATTTTTACAGAAACACTTCTGCTAATTTTTAATGTATAAATATTAATAATATGCAGAAATATTCTCAGCTGATTTAAATCAAACTAACAAATCATTTAGCTCGAACGTCTTTCTACAGATAATTGAACAGAACCTGACTCAGCTTTTCTAATAAATCAAATAATAAGCTGATACATAATTTATCCATCGGAATGTAGACATTTGTGTTTCTAAAATCGTCACTAACATTTCCCACATTATTGACTCGGCGCAGTGTTGAACAGTTAAAAAGATATACATCGTTAAAGCAAATTATAAAAGTTTAGTTTGAAGAATTATTATATTGATGAATAAGGTAATGAGAAAAAAATAAGTGCACTGAGTTTTGAAGAAATTATTTTAAATATAGCATCTTTATCCAGTTTCCTGTTAAAAACAGAAAAAAGAAATACAGCGTTCTTTTGAGTTGATTTGATATTTGTTTTTCGTATTATCATTAGTAATATAATAATTTTGTTTTATATGCAGGAATATTTCTATACTTATGCTACTAATAACACCGTCGTGTTCAGAGGCGGATTATCCATTAGGCTGAATAAGCTGAAGCCTAGGGGACCGGACGAAAAGGGCCCCTCCTGTGTTAATATTTCCTTTCTGTTTTTAGGTAGATTTCGTAAGAAATACTACCTATTACATTCTCACCTAAGTTGGAAATTTTGAAAAATTTTTGCAGATCTACGCCGATCAGGACTCCCAGAACCCAAAACCACCCCCAGTTCAAAACTTTATATCTATCTATCTATCTATCTATCTATGTCACTTTTTTCTGACCACGATAACTGGAAAAATTCTGCATAAATCTCTTCCAAACTGATACATAAAATCAAGGGTCATAAAATCTCGGTCAAGTTCGTTAATGGGCAAAATCGAACCAGGGGGGGGGGGAATGGGGGGCTTTTTGTGAAAACAGAAAAAACCTCATAATTTCTTTATTTATTATACGTATCGAATCCGTTTAAAGTTATTATTACTTCTAGGAAAAGAGCCGAAAATTTATGTATGACAGATTTTTGATATAATTAAAAATGGCCCCAAGGGGGGGGAAAAGGGGGGGGGTTAGAAGAAAAAAATCATAGCTTCGTCAATTCACAAGATATCAAATCCGCGTAAATTTATTATTAATCCTCTTAGTATTATCTAAAACTTTTATATTGACAAGTTTTTTATAGGACCAACAGTTATAGCAAAAAAAAAAAAATTAAAAACCAAAAAAATCCCTGCCGGTTCCGCCTGCAAACAAGTTATTTTTCGAAGTAGGCGGTTCCAACTCCCGCATCTTTTCGAAACTGATACATAAAATCAAGGGGCATAAAATCTCGGTCAAGTTCGTTAATGGGCAAAATCGAACTAAGGTGGGGGGGGGGGGGGGGGATGGGGGGCTTTTTGTGAAAACAGAAAAAAAAACATAATTTCTTAATTATGATACGTATTGAATCCGTTTAAAGTTATTATTACTTCTAGGAACAGGGCCAAAAACTTATGTATGACAGATTTTTGATATATTAAAAAATTGCCTTAAGGGGCGGAGGGAAGGGGGGTTTTAGAAGAAAAAAATTCATAATTTCGTCAATTCCCAAGATTTCAAATCCGCTTAAATTTGTTATAAATCCTCTTAATATTATCTAAAACTTTTATATTGACAAGTTTTTTATAGGACCAACCGTTATAGCAAAAAAAAAAAAAAAAAAAAAAATTAAAAAAAAAAAAATCACTGCCGACTCCGCCTGCAAACAAGTTATTTTTCGAAGTAGGCGGTTCCAACTCCCGCATCTTTTCGAAACTGATACATAAAATCAAGGGGCATAAAATCTCGGTCAAGTTCGTTAATGGGCAAAATCGAACCAAGGGGGGTGGGGAATGGGGGGGGGGACTTTTTGTGAAAACAGAAAAAAACCCATAATTTCTTAATTATGATACATATCGAATCCGTTTGAAGTTATTATTACTTCTAGGAGAAGGGCCGAAAATTTATGTATGACAGATTTTTGATATAATTAGGGGGGGAGGGGGGTTTTAGAAGAAAAAAATTCATAACTTCGTCAATTCCCAAAATTTCAAATCCGCTTAAATTTATTATAAATCCTCTTAATATTATCTAAAACTTTTATATTGACATGTTTTTTATAGGACCAACTCTTATAGCCAAAACAAAAAAAAAATCCTTGCTTTCTCCGCCTGCAAACAAGTTTGGTTTCGAAGTATGCGGTTCCAACTGCAGCATCATCGCAAAAAGGTAATTTCTTCCGCAATTCCCGACAAACAGGTGCCCCACGGTCTGCGTCTTCGAAATCTACCTGTGCCTGTAGGCCGAGCCGTCAGGGATTTTTTTTATTCATATCGGGCTAATATTTTATGCAAAAGAGAAACGATGTGCAATATCTTTTGTTTCACTGATTTATTTAAATCTTTTACGATATTAACATATAAATGGTATTCCAAATGCTACTCCTCTTTTATTTTTTTCTATATTCATAAGAAGAAAGTACTTGATTCATGAAATCTTTCGGCTTCCAGTTTGTGATGGATTTACACAGAGGCGACTTTTGTAGCCACGGCGGCCTGGGCGAGATTTTGTCTTAATCTCTACGAATGATATATATTTTAAAGAAGCCATTAAATTTTAATGAAGCGTTTTGACTATTTTTCTCACTTTACTTTTTAGCGCCCTGGGCGGTCACCCCTTTACTCTAGTAAAATTCATTGTTAAATTAATAAAGTCCTTCTGAGGCTAAAGGCTCCATATAAATGTCTTCATGAAAATATTTTAATTTGTAAAGTTACTATAAATCTATCCTGAAAGAAATTTATGACAAATATTAAAAAAATGTTCGCATTAGTTTATTATACCGGGGGATTTAAAATAAATGCCTCCTCGATTATCTCTTAAATCTCTGATGATTAATATGTACTTCCAATTGCAGAAATAATACAAATCAAGTACAGCTTTTAGATATGGAATTTCTTTTAATAAAGAGCTGTATACATATTAAAGTACAAAGTTTTATTTTTTTATATGGTCCCTGAGTCCTAAAAACTTCTATTTTAGAAAATTAATGTCCTCCGTCTAATCCCTCATTTAAAAAATTCCATTCTGTTATGACCAAAACTTATCGAATTATGACACTTGAATTTTATGAAATTTCAATGTTAACCTGCATCAAAAGTGCTTTTTTTCCGTTTTTAGTCTCAGGAAATACATAAATTTCATAAAATTCAAAGTATCATAATTTAGTACGTTTTGATCGTAAAAAGAATAGAATTTTTTTTATGTTCTTCTTAAATGAAGGACATTTTTCTAAATAAACTTATAGTATACGGGGACCGTATAAAAATTAAACTTCGTATTTTAATAAGTATACAGCCTCTCTAAAACAAATACAATGCCTAAAATCTAAATTTAATTCGTATACATTTTGTAACTGGAAGTATGTTTCTATGATAGGTGCTATAGAAGATGTAGCAAACATGTATTTTGAATCATCCAGTATATATTGCTTTGAAGGAAAGGCAAGAAAAAAGAAAAGAAAAAAAAAAAAAAAGATCAAGCCTAGGAGCCCGAGAGGTAGCCGCTTCTGGTCGTGTTTCACTTTTCAATGCGTCATATATTTGTGAACTGGATTGTAAAATAAAACAACGTCGTTTTAAAAATAAAGATCGAAACCAATTTTTTATGTAAGTTTTTGTCAATATTAATTAAATGCATTTGTTAGCATCGCCCTGTTCTGATGATGTTGCTGTAGAAGTGATGCTTTCAAAAAGAACTTTTGAAATGAAAGTGATCCAAATTAACGTTCTCGTACAAGGCGACAACCTAGAAACCTTGCACATTCACCTCGCTCAGACAGGGTTTGTTTCGAACCCGCGAACACCGGTCCAAAATTCTCATTTTGCGGCCAGCATGCTAATCGCTGGCCAGAGTGTGCCGCTGAATAATAGTTAATGTGTATATAAATGTACAGTTTTCAAACCACGTTCATATTTTAATATGGTTGAAAACATAATTAATGCGTTTTTATTTTTAAACAGTTAATTGAACTGCTCGTTGTGGTTCTTTAAGTTTATTTTCAAAATTTGTGCCAGATTTATGATCTTCCTATAAGCAGATCTTTATAATGTTTATCAATGATAAATATTCACACAAGTATTTCTGCTAATTCTTAACATACAATATCATTGATATGTAGAAATGTAACACGAGAAATGAAAGCCAAATTAGTTTCTTGTCAGCTCATTTAAAACAAACTAGCAACTCATTTTAACTGAAACGTCTGTCTATAGATAATTGAATGCAGCTTGATTCAGCTCTTTCAATAAACCGAATAATAAGCTGGGGCTTAATTTACCCACCGGAATGTAAGCATCTGTGTTTCTAATATTATCACTAACATTTCCCACATTATTGACGCTGTACACTGTTGCATATTTAAAAGGATACATGTATCGCTAAAGGAAACTGTAAAAGATCAATTTTGAAATTAATTTTACTGATGAGGAATGAGTTATAATATTGAGATAAAATATGTATAATGATTTTTTAGAAATGTTTATAAATTTTAACATATGTTTATATAACATCCACGTATATGTATGTATACACGTACTTATTTAAAATGAAATTATGGATGTAAACTAAATGAAAATATATATGAATAAAAATGTTAAATCTATACTATTAAAAATAAACTATGATAAACCAAAATTCCACACACACACACACACACACATATATATATATTACTGTAGATAGTATTTTCAAAAAAATATTAAAAACTGTTGATTTTCTTTTAAGGTACTTCTATGAACATAAAAAAAAGTTTAGAAATGTCTTATTCTACACAAATTAGAAGTACACTTTTCACAGTATGAATGACTGAAGATATATATGTATCGTTAAAAGAAACTATAAAGGATCAATTTTGAAATTAATTTTACTAATGAGGAATGTGTAATAACATTGAGATAAAATATGTATAATGATTCTTTAGAAATGTTTATAAATTTTAACATATGTTTACATAACGTCCACGTATATGTATGTATACACGTACTTATTTGAAATGAAATTATGCAACTAAATGAAAAAACTAAAAATGAACTAAACTAAATGAAAAAAATATATGAATAAAAATGGCAAATTTATACTATTAAAAATAAACCACGATAAACCCAAATTATGCATATCACTATAATTAATATTTTCGAAAACTATGCGGATTTTTTTATAAAATTACTTTTATGAACATAAAAAATATTTAGAAATATCTTACTGTATACAAATTAGAAATACACTTTTAACGCAGTATGAATGACGCTAAAGATAATTTGAGTGGAAAATGTTTGTGATTTAAGGTACTATTCATTGTATAAAAAGGCATGAATTCTTTTGTTTTCTTTATTCCTTCTGATTATATTCTTTCCCTATGACATTGTATTTTTACGCAGCAACAATATATGTTTCAGAATCGTTCCATAATAAAGGAGACTGCCAGGTAGATATCTGTCTATTTTTAGTAGAGAGTGATGGAATAATACCTAGGGACATAATTTATTTTATTTGCCTTGATGAGTAATCGGTCATCGGTGGTTTGTATAAAGACCACCGAGACTACCGCAAAATATTGGATAATAAATCAATAAATCTGCGGAAAATAAGATATTTTTTCTCCTGTTCATATTTGTCAAACAGATGATATATTTTTTTCACGGATTCTTAGGTGGGTTTGTTAAATGGACTAGGCTTGAATGCACATACAGTGAGCGACCTTTTATCACTATCCTGACATTATAAAATATAATTAAAAAAAATCATTTCAATGTACTTTCGTAAATTAAACTTCTGAAACCTGAATTAGAATACGGATAGAAGTATAGAGTGTTTTATGTACTTTATTCCATCCTTTGTTCATGTTAATCATGAACTCATTTTAATCATTGTAGAAAAAAATGGCTGTTAAAATACAAAGACCACTGTGTTCAAACCGATACGAAAAATTGAGAAATTGCGTTTTTCCATTGATGATTTTCTTTCTCAGAATATACTCGCAACAACTAACCATTAGAGCATTTTTAGACTGAGCAATCTTTCAAGCAACCGTAATTTTAGTCGATTTTAACTGTAATTTATTCGCGTACACATGAAAAGAATGGCTTCAATTGACAGTTAAAGATTGCACCAACGACAGACTATCTGTATATCTTTATTGCTCTTGATGTTTCATGATGTTTCAAAACGCTTTTCTCCGATTAGATAAATCTGATCAAAACTTGTCTTTGTAAGAGCTAACATCATTTTGACGCTCTCAATTTTAAGGCTTTTTCGGAAATTTATTTTTAAGAAATGGGAAGTGTTTATAAAATACATTAAAACTAATTTATTATGCATATATTGAAAAAGAAAATTAATTTTTGTTTAGCTGATATGTTAAAACATGGTGGCTTGTCAGCTGATGGGTGAGAGTGGTTCGAAAACAGAGGGTGAATCGACAGACACGTTAACTCATCGTAGACTTGATCTAGAACAATGTATTAAAATAATTAGTTTTCTTAGTCTAAAAGTTAGTGAAATACGTGTGACCGTTTAATAAAAATATGCATCTTTAGTGAAATGAAATGGTTTCAAAGTAAAATATAAGTTTACAAACAAAAATTTTGTTTCTTTATAAATCGGATAACACAGAACATCGAAATATGAATATTTCGAAAGAAAACGACATATGTCACTAGAAAAATATGTTGCCAAAAAGTATCAAGTTTTCAATTGAAAATTGGCGGGGGTACAGTGCCCACTGCTTTAGAAGGGGAAGAGGAGGGAAAACCGAGGGAAGACCGAGCTATGCTCGGTCAAAATTAAATTTGAGTTCAAATATCATGACCTATGACCAAAATGACCCACTAATTGAATTTTCTCGAACATGTGACTTAGCCCAACAGTCTTCTCGTGCCCGAAAACCATAGGATGCAAAATTTAGTGTAAATAGCCAAAGCCGCTTTTAAGATAAAATAGCTTGACCCATAATGACCCATGACCAAAATGACCCACTAATCGAAATTTCTCGAACATGTGACCTAGCCTAATAGTCTTCTTGTTCCCTAAACCTCTAGTGTGCTGAATTTATTTCAAATCCTCTGAACCGTTTTAGGTAGATTTCGTAAGAAATACTAGCTATTACATTCTCACCTAAGTTGGAAATTTTGAAAAATTTTTGCAGATCTACGCCGATCATGACTCCCAGAACCCAAAACCACCCCCAGTTCAAAACTTTATCTATCTATCTATCTATCTATCTATCTATCTATCTATGTCACTTTTTTCTGACCACGATAACTGGAAAAATTCTGCATTAATCTTTTACAAACTCATACATAAAATCAAGGGGCATAAAATCTCGGTCAAGTTCGTTAATGGGCAAAATCGAACCAAGGGGGGGCTTTTTGTGAAAACAGATAATCCCCCATAATTTCTTAATTATTATACGTATCGAATCCGTTTTAAGTTATTATTACTTCTAGGAAAAGGGCCGAAAATTTATGTATGACAGATTTTTGATATAATTAAAAATGACCCCAAAGGGGGGGGGGGGGGAAAGGGGGTTTTTAGAAGAAAAAAAATCATAGCTTCGTCAATTCACAAGATATCAAATCCGAGTAAATTTATTATTAATCCTCTTAATATTATCTAAAACATTTATATTGACACGTTTTGTATAGGAACAACCGTTATAGCAAAAAAAAAAAAAAAAAAAAAAAATTAAAAAAAAAAAAATTCCTGCCGGCTCCGCCTGCAAACAAGTTATTTTTCGAAGTAGGCGGTTCCAACTCCCGTATATTTTCGAAACTGATACATAAAATCAAGGAGCATAAAATCTCGGTCAAGTTCGTTAATGGACAAAATCGAGCCAGGGGGGGGGGATGGGGGGGGGGGGCTTTTTGTGAAAACAGAAAAAAACCCCATAATTTCTTGATTATTATACGTATCGAATCCGTTTGAAGTTATTATTACTTCTAGGAGAAGGGCCGAAAATTTATGTATGACAGATTTTTGATATAGTTAAAAATTACCTACGGGGGGGGGGGGAAGGAGGGTTTTAGAAGAAAAAAATTCATAACTTCGTCAATTCCCAAGATTTCAAATCCGATTAAACTTATTATAAATCCTCTTAATATTATCTAAAACTTTTATATTGACAAGTTTTTTATAGGACCAACCGTTATAGAAAAAAAAAAAATAAATAAAAAAAAAAAAAAAAATAAAAAAAAAAAAAAAAATCCCTGCCGGCTCCGCCGGCAAACAAGTTATTTTTCGAAGTAGGCGGTTCCAACTTCCGCATCTTTTCGAAATTGATACATAAAATCTCAGTCAAGTTCGTTAATGGGCAAAATCGAACCAAGGGGGGGGGGGGATGGGGGGCTTTTTGTGAAAACAGAAAAAAACCCCATAATTTCTTAATTATGATACGTATCGAATCCGTTTGAAGTTATTATTACTTCTAGGAGAAGGGCCGGAAATTTATGTATGACAAATTTTTGATATAATTAAAAATTGCCTTAAGGGGGGGAAAGGGGGGTTTAGAAGAAAAAAATTCATAACTTCGCCAATTCTCAAGATTTCAAATCCGCTTAAATTTATTATTAATCCTCTTAATATTATCTAAAACTTTTATATTGACAAGTTTTTTATAGGACCAACCGTTATAGCAAAAAAAAAAAAAAAAAAAATCCCAGCCGGCTCCGCCTGCAAACAACTTAGGTTTCGAAGTAGGCGGTTCCAACTGCCGCATCATCGTAAAAAGGTCATTTCTTCCGCAATTCCCGACAAACAGGCGTTCCACGGTCTGCGTCTTCGAAATCTACCTGTGCCTGTAGGCCGAGCCGTCAGGGATTTTTTAAGATAAAATAGCTTGACCCATAATGATCCATGACCAAAATGATCCACCAATTGAATTTTCTCGAACATGTGACCTAGCCCAACAGTTTTCTCGTGCTCGAAAACCATTGGATGCAAAATTTAGTGTAAATTGAGCCGCTTTTTAGATCTTGACCCACAATGACCCAGAAATTACCCACTAATCGAATTTTCTCGAACATGTGACCTGGCCCAATGATTTTCGCGTGCCCGAAACTCGTAGGATACAAAATTTAATCAAAATCGTTAGAGCCGTTTTTTAGATAAATTTAATTTGACCCGCTTTGACCCAAAAATGACCTACTAATCGAAAGTTCTCGAACATGTGACCCAGCCAATAGTCTTCTCGTGCCCGAAAATAGTCGGATACAAAATTTCGTGAAAATCATTTGAACTGTTTTTAGATACAATTAGCTTGACCATGACCGAAAATGACCCACTAATTGAATTTTATCGAACATGTGACATAGCCCAACAGTCTTCTCGTGCCCGAAAACCATTGGATGCAAAATTTAGTGTAAATTGAGCCGCTTTTTAGATCTTGACCCACAATGACCCAAAAGTGACCCACTAATGGAATTTTCTGGGACATGTGACCTAGCCCAATGATTTTATCGTGCTCGAAACTCGTAGGACACAAAATTTAATCAAAATCGTTAGCGCCGTTTTTTAGATAAAATTAATTTGACCCGGGTTGACCCCAAAATGACCCACTAATCGAAAGTTCTGGAACATGTGACCGAGCCCAATAGTCTTTTCGTGCCCAAAAATGGTAAGATACAAAATTTAGTCAAAATCGTTTGAACCGTTTTTCAGATAGAATTAACTTGACCCTGACCCTTGATGAGCCAAAATGACCCACAAATCAAATTTTCTCGAACACGAGACCTGGCCCAATGGTTTTCTGGTGCCCCAAAACGGTAGGATGCAAAATTTCGTCAAAATCGTTATTGCCGTTTTAAAGATAAAATTTGCATATATATATATATATATATAACCACACACAAGATTTGCTCGGATTAGAATATATGATACTATGTGCTTAAAGTTTTCGTTACTGTTCATTTACGGTGACGCGCTGTATTTTCAATAGCTCTAAAATTACCCTTTTTTTTATATCGATTTCTATCCAATAAAATATTATTTTCGAGTGTATAAAGATTACCACTTTAAGCAACAACAACAACAACAACAACAGCAACAACATATTCGAAATTTCGAACCGATAAAAGAGGTGCTATCTCTTAAGTGAGTAGAGCCATACGTATATGGCGCATGCTCGGTTTCGAAGTTTTGGAATTTTGGACATACTTGGTTAAACGAGTTAAATTGTGAAATAGAATGCAATATTATATTGCAATTATAATTTAGAAATTTATTTTGATCAGTCAAAACAGATAAAAACAAATGCATTTAGTCGCAGAAAACATTGTCAATTGATCAGTAATTTTGAAACAGAAAAGTACACAATATCGCTTAAAATAATTCTTCGATTTAAACCTGTTTACTTCAGCGAGTTTATCATACATTTCTCTAAAAAACTACCAATTTTTATATTTTTATAAACAATGTTTTTTTTAATAGAAGCCGAGAAAGAGCGCCAGTCACAATAAATTCAATTACAGCAGTGATAGCGCGAGTTAGATTTTTTTTAGGATACAGAGATATTTACACAACCTTACTAGTCAGAATGTAGCTTTTTATAAAAAAATGTATTTAATATTTATTAAAAGCCATATGTAGATGCATATTGGATGCAGTATGCGCAGTTAGTGGGTTAATATTTTTAACTTTTAGAATGACATGCTATCTAAGCAAAACTTATGAGTTTTCACTAGTAAATTGTGTCTATTTCACAAAATTCGTAAATCCAGAAGCACTTTGAAAACATAAATAAACATATTTTAAGAAATATATTGAAAGATAATCATTTTAGCTTATACTACGTAAATTAAATTTCCTAGAAAGATATTAAAATTTCATAAAAATCTCGTCAGTAATTTTCGTTCATAAATTTAATGTTCATGCAAGTTGCAAACTAACTATTTTGAGTAAAATAACAATGCAAATTCAGCATTCTATATATATGGCGATAGCTGGAGTTTTTCTGATAAATTTTGTTCTAATACAAAATTTAGAATGCGGTTTTGAATAAATTTATTACAAATTAAATATATTTCAAATTAACTAAATAATAATAATAATAAAATTCGATATTTTTGTGCATTCATAGATATCTATCTGACATCAATATTCAATCACTGTATTTGGAATTTTCTTTATGAACCATTACTTTTAAATCATTGGAAGTGATGTATTTATTTTTTTTAATGCTTCAAAATTACTTAATATGATAATTTTAGAAATATTTCTATAAATAAATGTCTATTAAACCATTAAAAATTATCTAAGCTTTGTCTCCGAAAAGATTTCAAAACGAATATATATGTTTTTCTCAAAATATAAATTTCAAGTGTAGCAACGTTCATGATTTTATTTTAATGTTTCTAAGTATATTCTATAAATATCATGTCTCATAGGATATTCTATACTTTGAGCTCTACATATAAGGTATATTTTCTTCCCCCTTGTTAAAATAAATGCATGAGATATCGGTTTCTTCATATGTTCTAACTCTTCTAAATGTATTTATTCCATGTGACATTTTCGTCGCCAGCAATTCTGGGAAATTTTGTGAACTGCGCAAAGAGATCGTTAGAAAGATACCTACAATTTCCCGCCACTGGTTGATGGAGGATTGTTTGAGTGTTGATATTTATTTTATTTGTTTTCGTTGGAAATTGCTCAGAAACACTGTTTATTTAAGGAATTTGGAAGAGACATCACATATATTATTGTACATCACAATAATAATGTCTGAATAGCTTTTAAGTGGAATGTTTTTTGTTTTTTTCAAGGAAATGCATATTTTATCAGTAAATTTATTCTAAAATCATCAAGAATTAATTTAGAATTTTTAAAATTGTTTATTTCTGGATAACAATTATTTTATTTTTTCTTTACTTGCTGTTTTTACGATAATTTTGATGAAGATTCTGAAATTTGAAAAATATTGTTCTCTCAAAAAAAGTATAGGTAATAAAAATTGAGGTAATCTGAATTTAGTTGAATGCATAGAATTATGATATACCGATATACATTTAAAGAAATCGTGTTAAATTCATTTATAGAATTAAATTATTGTAAAACAACTGTAATAAAATTACTTTTTAAATTAATAATCTGCAACTTATAATTTTAGACGAAAATCATGTATTCAATTATACGAAAACTGTCTCAACTGTAATGATCATTTGACATAGGGGATCTCTACTCAGAGAACGAAATGTTTTTTTTTCATAGCTGAAATATTATAACCTTAATAGAAAAAGTTTGAATGGAAAACATATTCCATTATATTTATGAAAATCTTTAGGTACCTTATTTTCTGTGTTTGATAACATTTGCATTGAGAAATACTCTGGAGTTCATCTTTATAATGTAAAAACTACTTAAATATGTTTATGAAAATGAAATATTAACATATTTTCAAGAATATGAATAGTCTAATCTATGACTTCAGTAACCAACTAACAAAAATGAGGTTACTAGGAGACGTTCTTTAAAGAGACCATAAGCGGTTTTAAGTACTGTAAAAGTCCGATATAATGAGTACGGTTTTGAGTAAAATATCGGTAAGTGATTTGGAATACACCATCAACTTTAGTGTATTTTATTATGATTTGCTTATAAGGATAAATCTGTTTTAAGGGAAATTTTTCATCGCAACTATGCAGTTTCGTTAAAACGGATTTTTAATATATATCACACAATCAAAAAATTCTTTTTAATTTAGATAAGAAAAACTCAAAAGTGATTTGAAAATGATTTTTCTTCTCAAAAACTAGATTTTAAATTTATTTTAATGTTTCTAAATATATTCTCTAAATATCCTAAATCTAATAGGATATTTCATACTTTGATCTCCAGAAATGCGGTATTTTTTTTTCTTTCACTCTGTTGAAATAAAATGCACGACATCTGTTTCTTCATATCATGTGCCTTCTCTAATTGTATTTATTCCACATTTTCGGCGTCAGCTATTCTGGGAAATTATGTGATCGGCGCAAAGAGATTGCTATAAATATACCTTACAATCTTAAGCCACTGGATGTTAGGTCTCATGATCTGTTTTGCGACTCCCTGATTCGCTGTCCATCTCTAATCTCGTTGGTTGTTGAAAGTGGCTGTTAGATCCGTGCTTGTAAATTTTGTAATATAGCTTTTCTTTCTTTCTTTTTAGTTTTACTTGTAATATTTAAGTTAATATTTTACTGAATTTAGTTTATACATATGTGATGATATTTCGATAATTAAAGATCCACCTCGTTGAAACACCAATGTCATCCAATCAATCGAAGTCCACGCAGTCGCATTTTCGATATTTATTTGCTCTGGTCGAAAGTCATTGGAAGTTTTCACAGAAAAGAACAAATTTAAATCTTCGAAGAAGATTTATCATTTCTTCTATAATAATACTGTGGTAAAACATCCTCCAGTCACACTGGACATCGTTGATAACTTTTTTAAAAGTATGTTTTGTTGCTCTTTAATTTTCATTTGGGAATATTTCCGAGTTAACCCTGTTGTGGACTAGCAACTGTCTTATAAAGGCGTGCTAGTGTTTTGAATGAGAAAGGGATGTCACTACCTAATGTATGTCTGGGCAACAGCGACCTCTGTACTTTATTTTACTTTACTTTTTTTCCGAGGAATGCATGTGGCCTTCAGAATTTGTGAGTTTTCCTTGTTTCGTAGTGTTTTTATGCAAATTTTAGCTTCTTTGGGCAATCAGCAATGGTATATAAGCAAGTATGAAAGCTTGTTTCAGAGTATTTGAATCTCGTCTCTATGGTATCTTAGACCAGCTTTAGAAGCGAAAACTGTGACTTCGTCTTGGAATTGAGATTTAATTGAATCCAAGAGTATCCATTGGTAAGATGTTTTGAGTTTTAGTACAAATAAAAATATTCCGCAGCCACGGGTTGCTACTATTTAGAAAGTTAACATTGTTTTAACGAATTTTGTTAAATGCTTTTGTTTTAGCTGATTGCACTGACAGTTTCTTAGACTTAGTCGTGGACTATCCTAGCTGTGACCTTCACGTAAGTGAATCTTTGTTTAGTTGAACTTTCCAGTTATTTAAAGTGAAGTGCGGGTTAGTAACTGGATTTTTGGGATCATTGTTCAGTTTAGGAAAAATTGTGAAAAAGAATCTGCCACAGCCCTGCCCAATAAGTTTCAGTAAACGTAGCTTGAAAAATTAAAATTTTTGTCATGACTGAGTTAGACGGTAACGGTACTAACCAGCACGTCACAACCCAATTTTACATAACATTTAAAAACTTTGAGTAAACGTAAATATTTTAAAACAAAGGAAAATTAAATACTTTTATGAAAATAAAGAGTCTGTCCTATGAACCAAAGCTAAAATTTTCACATGTATGTTTTCTCTCAAAAATAAATTTCAAAAGCAGGGACGTTTATGTATTTATTTTACTGTGTTTAATTACGTGTTTACAGATAAGTTTATAAATATCCTCATAGGATATTTTATACATTAAGTTCCATGTATAAGCTATTTTTTTCCTTTTACTTTGTTAAAATCAATTAATCAATGCAGAGGATCAGTTTTTTCATCTCTCCAGCCTGTTCTAAATGCATTTATTCCATATGGCTTTTTCGGCGCCAGCTTTTTTTGAAAATTTTGTGAGCTGTGCAAGGTAATTGTTATATACATACCTTACAATCTCCTGCCACTGGTTGATAAGATAGTTTTTAGAGTTGAGATACATTTTATTTGCCTTCATTAGTAATTAGGTTTGTTAGGTCAGAAATGCAGTTTATTGAAGAAATTTCGAAGAGAATATCTGAGACAATATAAGATCCGAATGCTTTAAGCAAGAGGTTTTATTTTTTAGGAAACTGTATATTTCTTCGGTAAACTTATTCTAACTGGTTTCAAAAATATTTATTGAGCTTTAATTTCAAGAATGTTTGAGATCGGCAACTTTTTGCATGACAGTAACGTATTTCCCTTGCTTGCTTTTTAATATCACATTGATGAATTACATGAAAGGAAAATATTTTTGTTCTGTTGAAAAAAAAAAGGAGCGAATTTATAGATTTGAAATACCGAAGTAATCTGAAGAAAATGAAATAATTTAATATTCATTTACAGCAATAAGTTTATTATACTAGTAATATATAATAAAATAGTTTCCTAAGCTAATAATTTTTCTTTACAACGAAATATTTTAGACGAAAACCATACTAAAACTATTTTATCTGTAATTATCATTTGACTTAAGGATATATATATATATATATATATATATATATATATATATATACATACTGTTATAACACAACACAGAAACATCATACATAAGTGGGAGAATAAAAAATTAATAATATATACATATATGTATATACAGCGTTATTGGAAAAAGTTGCGCGGATAAAATATTTCTTTATTTTAATGGGTAATTTTAGAAATATATTTTTGTTACTTTCCATTCTTTTCTTTTAGAATTATTTGAGTTCATATTCGTAATATATAAAAACCTTGCCCCGATTTAAATATTTTTATGAAAATAAAAAGACTATCTTTATTAGTAAAATAATAAAAAAAATAATTTCTTAAAAATAAATTTCAAACGTAGAAAAACTTTATGCATTTATTTTAATGTTTCTATATAATATTCTATACAAATACTACGTCTGATAAGGTATTTTATACACTGATCTCTTGATAATAAACTATTTTTCGCTCACGCTTGGAATTTGAATACAAAATATATATATATTGCTGGCTATATATATTACTTTAACAGAAAAAAAAAATGTTTGATCGATAAGATTTTCCATTGTTTTAGTGAGATTTGTTAGGAACTATTTTTTGTTACTCTTTAATTTTCATTTGTGTATGTTTTCGAGTTTATCCACTTCTACATAACATATAAAAATTATGCCTCGATTTAAATATTTTATGAAAATGAAAAATTAAATACTTTGAAAATATATGAAAATGAATTGTCTGTCCTATGTGCAAAAGTAAGAATATGCCGATATATGTTTTTTCTCAAAAGTGAATTTCAAAAGCAGAAACGTTTATGTATTTATTTTTATGGTTATAGATACATTTTATAAATATCCTCATAAGATATTGCATATATTAAGCTCCAGGTATAAGCTATTTTTTTCTTTTGTCTTGTTAAAATCCGTGCACGGCAAAACTTTTTTCACATCTCTTCTGTCTTTTCTAAATTCATTTATTCCATATTCCATACGACATTTTCGGCGCCAGCTATTCTGGGAAATTTTGTCAGCTGAGCAAAGAGATCATTCTAAAGATACTTTACAATCATCTGCCACTGGTTGATGTGATGGTTTCGAGCGTTGACATCTACTTTATTTCTCTTCTCTGATAATTGATCAGAAACACTATTCTTTAACGAAATTTGGAAGAAAGTATCTCACAATAATAAGATCTTAATTGTTTTAAGTAAGGGGTTTTGTTTTAGGAAAAAAAAAAATATTTGCAAACTTCGGCAACGGGTTGCAAAAATATTGAATAAGAATTTATTTTAGAATAATTAAGTAGTGCTTATTCATCGAAGAATTCCGAAATATAATAAATGAATTAAAAAAGTATTTATTGCAAAACTGGTATCAGCATTTAAATTTCGTATTTTGATTTATTCCATGAGTTATGAATTTTTGTAAGCCGAAAGAACAAATTTTCCTTTACAAAATTGCATCAATAAGTATTATAGTAAATTTAGCAATTATAATAGAATTTACATTTATTTTCACACATTAGCAATTTTATGTTGTGTTTACCCAAACATTAAAGAAAAAAAATATTTATGCTTTATCTGAGAAAAATTCAGATTTGATGTATAAATATAATCTCGTTTTATTAAGTTTAACTCTTACAGTATCCTTTCCATTGCTTTTTATAATATCTCATCCTTTTGTTTTTCACATGTGTTTTCATTTAATATATATATATATAAAGTATATTTTTTTCTTAAAAGAAAAGAAAGTTCTTCAATGTAAGCGTGCATTTATTTTAATGTTTCTAGATACACTCTATAAATATCTTCTATATCACCCTATAAGTCTCATAGGATATTTTATTTTTATCGTCCAGATACAATGTATTTTTTCTTTCACGCTGTTCAAATAAATGCAGGTGAGCGACACCAGTTTTTTCATCTCTTTTGCATTTTCTATATATATATATATATATATATATATTCCATTGCTGGTAATGTTTTTTGAGCTGTGCAATTTTTTTTATATTAAATACTATCTCAGTATCAAGATTCCTAATTCGATGTACCATCAATTGATGCAATTTAGCGATCGTGGTTTTCCGTGTCAGTAACTCCATTCTTGTAATTTTTATACACTTTCATCCCACTGTTGCCAGAATTGCTCATTTTTGACGTCAGCTTTAACTGTGGACTTGATCACAGAGTATTATCTCTATTGTTTTTGCGATGAATATTACAGCTGCGGCTTAATTTTGATTATGTAAAAATGTACCCAATTTTAAAGTTGAAATTACCGATTAACAAGAACAAAGAACCATCCGTCAAGCACAGATTAAGAAACATTTTCCAACACATTCCGAATACCGTAACAAAATTTCATAGCTGGACAGATGTTGTCTAAGAAAGCAATTTGGAAAACGCATAGTGTATTTGAAAAGCCAATTTCAGCAAATACCACCAACGGTCGGAAAAATATATCAATTTTTTCTGGAACACTGTGTATATGAACTAGAGATTTGTATATATGTTACGGTCAATATGATAAATTCAGTAATAATTCATAATAACAGGTTATTATGACCGGTAATTATTCATTATAACCGATTATTATGAATAATTACCGAATTTATGATACTGACCGTAACATATGTACTACATAATATGCTACAATTTAGTTCAGTTACGAAACGCATAGCACAATTGAAAATTCCGTTTCAGCAATTTTCGTCAATAAACGGAAATGTGCTTGTGAACTTTAGTGCATACCTGTATACAATCTATAGAATTCATACGGATCAAGTAATATGCAAAAAATTAGTTAAATTCAAAAACATGTATTACAACTAAAAACGCACTTACAGCAATTATTGTTCATAAGCAGTAGTGTAACCGAATTCTACTATGTCCCTGTAAATGAACGATGAAAGTTGGCTTAGCATCACTAAAATACATCGCAAACGATTTTCACCCATAGACAGTAATGTAAAGAAATTATCTTAGGTGACACTGTAAACGAACTATCAATGCTACACACTGAATTTTCATTTCTGAAGATGCGATACTTATCTTCAATAACATATATAAGTTGAAAGGCAATCTGAGAGTATATTTACACGAATTAGAGCACGGAAAGACAAATAGACAAACCGAATTTATAAACACTTTTAAACATTGTTGGAAAGTGTTAAAAATGTATATGATTATCTAGTATTAAATTTTAATATCAAACAGGGGGTGCTGTTGCTCTTTATACTATGTTGTACTGTGCCTTATATTTAAAATTGTTGATGCCATTATAAATTAATATATTACAATGATAAAGATCAAAAGTTTTGTGAAGGCCTCAAGATACTAGTTTTTTTTCGTGTCTTTCTAATGAATGCCATTTAAATTCTACGTAATTTTTTATTAGAATAAATACTGCTGAGTCTCTGAAACATTCCTCATTATTTAAAAAAATATATGCATAAAAATTTGTAAAACCAATTTAAATTTAATCAGTATATAAAAATATTAAATTTCTAGAACCTTATTAATTTAAAAAAAAATAGCCATGCATAAAATTTTCATACCGAGTAAAATCACTTAATAAAAGATACTGAATATGTTATTAATTCTACGTGATCTAATCAATATCTGACTACAGACTTTGTCAGATCTAACGAAATTGCTTTTCAGCCTATCTGTTTCACATGCAAATTTATTAATATATGCAGATTATTTCTAAAACTCTTTAAAAAGGGAACAATCTCTCTAATTTAAGAAACTAATTCGAAAAGATATTACTACTCTAAAAGACTGTGAAAAAAATGAAGAGGACGAAAATAAAATAAGATTGTTTTCATGGACAACGTCATTAATTTTTTGTCATAAAAGATAAAATTTATTAAAATATTTAATTAATAGATTTTAGGAGAGAATGCGTACACATTTTTCTTTTTTTTTTTCTATTTATGGGTTTAATTTTCTTCATCATATTCATATGAATATATACAGGAATACTTTTAATCGAAAATATAAATAAACATAAATATAAGTGTGGAGTTTAAGAAATATTTTAATAAAATGTGTTTTTGTTTTTATTTAGTTCGCCGACGTTGTCCAGCCCCGGAACGGCCCAAGTCTGCGGAGAAAACTTAAGTTGCTAACAGCTCCGGACTTGTACGTCGTGCCATGCTCGGGCTCCTTCAGGCATTTTACCGAACGCAGAAACAAAAACAAAACCGCGATGCAATTGAAAAGCTTAAAAAAAATAGTAAATTAATTACAAAACGGCTGAATCGCATTGCGAGAAACGAATTGCACTGTTCTAAAAATAGAAATCATTTCTGAAGGTATCCCGTCGTCATAACAACAAGCTTTGGCGATAATAGGCTAGTGCAGCAAACTAACGCAGAAACATTTCCTCATTGTAACTTCATCGCCGTCGTCGGACATTTCTCATTTTCTTAATGTCTTATAATGTATTTTCTTAATTCACATGAATTCAAATGATTTAATATATTTTTTAACGATTCTCGAGGGTTTTCTCTTTGCAGGGACATAGACTATAACAATAGAGGGCTAAGGTATGAAATATAAATCTGTCGATAAAAAGTAGAGTCCTCATATTCGGCGGAAGGAGCAGTGTTCAATTCGCGAAAAATTCAAAAATATCTCTACGAATACAGAAACTTTATTGAAAAGAAGATAAAATTTGCTATGTTAGGCAAAAAGATTGAATTATTAAGCTTTTATGTCTGACTAAAAATCGCTGGCGAACTTAGAAAAACAGGAAGATACTCGAACTTTTCCATGCAATAGAAAATAACAAAAAATCTAATTAAAAAGTAAAAAATATGAGACTCAGTTGCATTCGGACCTGTCCGGAACCAACCGGAACCAAAGGATCACGGTCCATAAGCCGTGTTTTGGCCCATGAAATAAGACTAAAACTCGATTTTGTTATACTGACTTAATTATTTCACTTTTTAATATTAGAAGGTTTATCTTGTACGATTTCAACAATATTTTTGCATTTTGTTCGGATTTATATAGTAACTTACATAAGCTCAAAGTTCGCATAATTCGTAGTTTTTTGATGAAAAATACGCAATTTCTCCTAATTTTACCTCAAATATTTATATGAGCGCAATCGTGCAAACTTTCTTTTTTACATATATTATAAAATACATCAAAATATACAATATATGTAAAATTAAAAGTGTTGCAAAGCTGCGCTCATAGTAAAATATTTAAAAATATATTAAAAATTGAGGTAAATTAGGAGAAATTGTGTATTTCTTTTTAGAAATTCAATAAATTAAATCTCTAATGGTACTTTAAATATATCTCTTTAATTCTTTTCCATACCTTTTTCTACACTACTGTATTTCTTTGCTGTTATATTTTAAAAATCTCACTTTTGATTGTGAGGATATTGTATATAATATGATGTATTTGTTATATATGGTATGATCTCTATATAAGCAGATCTTTATAACAATCATCAATAATAAATTTCCCTACAATTACTTCGACTAATTCTTAATGTAAAATATGAATGATTTGTAAAAATTTATCATGAAAACTGAAACTAAAATTTGTTAGTTATAAACTCATTTAAAACAAAATTACAACTAATTTTAACTTGAAAGTCTCTCTATAAATAATTGAACGGGCGTTGATATCGTTTGAAACCTGCATTTAAAAAGTAAATTTTGAAAAAGTAAATTTTGAAAAAGTAAATTTTGAAAAAGTAAATTTCAAAAGTAACTTATCATACGAATTGATTAAATAATAATTTGTGTAAAGGTTAATAAATTGTTTTTCAAACCAATTAAAATTTAAATCTGCTAAAATATAAATAACAAAACAACAGCGTTCTAAATAATTTATACGAAAAAACTGCTTTATTTACAAAAATTGCTCCGAATTTGTGATCTCAGGAAATAAGAAAAAATGATATTTATCTATGGCAAATGTTTTTGTAACTTCTGCTAATTATTATTATAGAATACCAATGATGTGTAAAAATATAGTATAAATATATAAATCCAAATTAGTTTCTTGTCGAGTCATTTAAAAACAAACTAACAACTTGTTTTATTTGGAAAGTCTTTCTTTAGATAATTGAACGCAGCTTGATTCAGCTCCTCTAACAAATCCGATAATAAGCTAGGGCATAATTTACCCATCGGAATGTAGACATCTGCGTTTCTAATAACATCACTAACATTTCTCACATTATTGATGCGCGACAGTATTGAACATTTAAAAGTATCGTTAAACCAAACTGTAAACGACCAATTTGAAGAATGATAATATTGATGAAGAAATTGTAACACTGTTGTGAAATATGTGTATATAAATATCATACTTTTATTCAATTTTCTGATTCAAACAGAAGATTAAACAGTAATTTCTAACCTGAATTTACAATTGCTTTTCACATTATCATTTGCAGTATAGTAATTTTGATTATTGTCTGAAATATTTCTGTACTTATTTTCAACAAATTATAATTTCAATTGTTTTGCAGTTTTCATTATGCAATGTATTAGTCAATTAAAAAAACAGCCATGTTTAAAAAAAATATAGATTTCGAAAGGAACTTCTCATATGAATTTTTTCGAATAACTGTTAATATGTATATTAATGTGCTTTTTTTCAAACTAGTTCATATTTCAACGTGTTTAAAAATATAATTAATAAAATGTCGTTTTTTATTTATTTATTTTTAATTTAATTTAACTGCTCATTGTGGATCTTTAAGTTTATTTTAGAAAATTATTCCAGATTTGTGAACTTCATATAAGCATATTTTTACGATGCATTCTTTAATGGTAAATTTTTATACAAATACTGCTGATAGTGCTTAATGTAAAGTATTAATGATGTGTAAAAAAAGGAAAGGGAAATCCAAATTAGTTTGTTGTCAGCTCATTTGAAACAAACTAACAGCTAATTATAACTCGAACGTCTCTGTACAGATTACTTAACGGAGCTCTGCTAATTTAAAGGAAATTTTTAAAAAGTAAATTTCGAAAGAATCTTTTCACACAAATTGTCTAAATAATAGTTAATGCTCAGATTAATAAAGGTTTTCAAAGAAGATAAAATTTCAACGTGTTTAAAAATATAATTAACAAAAATGCGTTTCTTTTTTGAAAAAATCTTTTCCACTTTCACTGAAGAATTAATTTAGTTAGGTTTATCATGGAAAATAAATCTAAGCAATGACGATGATTACTTAGGTTTATGTTAAACAATTACCGATTTATGATCTCCGAATAAGAAGATCTTTATTGTATCTTTATTATATTTTTTATTATATTCACAAATGATAAATTTTTACAGAAACACTTCTGCTAATTTTTAATGCACAATATTAATGATATGCAGGAATGTTGCAACTGATTTAAATCAAACTAACAAATCATTTAGCTCAAACGTCTTTCTACAGATAATTGAACAGGACTTGACTCAGCTCTTCTAATAAATGGAATAATAAGCTGAGACATAATTTACCCATCGGAATGTAGACATCTGTGTTTCTAAAAACGTCACTAAATTTGCCACATTATTGACTTGGCGGAGTGTTGAACAGTTAAACGGATATGTATCGCTAAAGCAAACAGTAAAAGATCAATTTGTAGAGTTATTATATTAATGAATAAGGTAATGAGAAGAAATAGGTGTATAAGTTTTTAAGAAATGTTTTTAAATATTTTATCTTTATCCAGTTTTTTGTTTTAAAAATAAATAAATAAATAAAGCGTACTTTTAAGCGGATTTGTTTTTCATATTATCATTTGCAAAATAATAATTTTGTTCATAAGCAGAAGTATTTATATACTTATACTGTACAAATAACACTTTCGTGCTTCACATTTCAGCGCGTCATTTGTGAACTGGCTTGTAAAATTAATTATTTTTTAAAACAATGTTTTAAAAAATAAAGATGAAAAACAATTTCTTATGTAAGTCGAAAGTGATCTGAATTAACGTTCTCGTACAAGGCGAACCCTGAAAACCTTGCGCACTCACCTCGCTCAGACAGCATTTGTTTCGAACCCACCGGCACAAACTTCTCATTTTGCGGCCAGCATGCTAATCGCTGGCCTGAGTGTGCCTCTGAATAATAGTTAGTGTGTATATAAATGTACAGTTTTCAAACCACGTTCATATTTTAATATGTTTAATATAATTAATGAGTTTTTATTTTTAAACAGTTAATTTAACTTCTCGTTGTGGTCCTTTAAGTTTATTTCCAAAATTTGTGCCAGATTTATGATCTTCCTATAAGCAGATATTTATAATGTTTAACAATGATAAATTTTCAAACAAGTATTTGTGCTAATTCTTAACATACAATATCATTGATATGTAGAAATGTAACATGAGAAGTGAAAGCCAAATTAGTTTCTTGTCAGCTCATTTAAAACAAACTAGCAACTCATTTTAACTGGAACGTCTGTCTACAGATAATTGAATGCAGCTTGATTCAGCTCTTTCAATAAACCGAATAATAAGCTGGGGCTTAATTTACCCACCGGAATGTAAGCATCTGTGTTTCTAATATTATCACTAACATTTCCCACATTATTGACGCGGTGCACTGTTGCATATTTAAAAGGATACATTTATCGTTAAAGGAAACTGTAAAAGATCAATTTTGAAATTAATTTTACTGATGAGGAATGAGTAATAATAATAAGATAAAAAGTGTATAATGACTTTTTAGAAATGTTTATAAATTTTAACATATGTTTATATAACGCCCATGTATATGTATGTTATATATATATCACTATAATTAATTAATATTTTCAAAAAATATTAAAAGCTGTTAGTTTTTTTAAGCTACTTTTATGAAAATAATGAAATGTTTAGAAATGTCTTATTTTACACAAATTAGAAGTACACTTTTCAGAGTATGAATGACGCTGAAGAGATACATGTACCGTTAAAGGAAACTGTAAAAGATCCATTTTGAAATTAATTTTACTGATCAGGAATGTTTAATAATATTGAGATAAAATGTGTTTAATGATTCTTTTTGAGATGATTATAAATTTTAACATATGTTTATATAACGTCCATATTTATGCATGTATATATACACGTACTTATTTAAATTGAAATTATGCATGCAAAATAAATGAAAAAATATATGAAAAAAAATAGCAAATTTATACTATTAAAAATAAACCATGATAAACCAAATTATATATATATATATATATATATATATATATATATATACAGTAATCCCTTAACATTCGAGGATTTAACATTATCGAGTTTATATTATTCGCGAAATATAAAATGAAGAACATTTCAACATTTCGCGAATACTTAACTTGGTTATTCACAGATTCCTTTTTATAAAGAATATTTCTTTTAAAGTAAACTTCCTTTGTTTTACCCGAAACATGATTTTATGCTAAAAATAGATTATCCCCCTTTCTTTATTCGAGCTTGGCGTTTCCCAAATTTATATTGAAAGACCAAAACGCAAATTTTCTCTTCGAAATATCTAATGCTCATGCTCCTTCTAAGTCTTGTTTATCGTTTGAATTACGTAAGTCCCCATAGAATACATTTGTTCTTTCTATTCGCTTGTCTATTTTTTCTTCTCAGTGTTTAGCAAATCTAAAAAAGAGAAATTTCATCTTGTCACTTACAGCTAAAAGTGTGAAAAAAGGTTTTGAACCTTTCCGAAAAAGTTAAAATTTTAGATAAGTTGCGAATGTGAGAAGGAGCGTGCGCGGTCGGTTGTTATTTTAATTTTAATGAATCTACGGTTCGATCAATTAAAGAAAAACGAAAAGGCTATAAGAGACAACATCTCAGCAAGTGCACCGACTAGTGCAAAAACCATATCGCAAGTCCGCAACAAGTCATTGGAAGAAACTGAAAATGCCCTAAGTATTTGGATAGAAGATATGAACCAGAAACTAGTGCCGCTAAGTTCAGCTTTAATAAAAAAAATATTTGACCGCTAAAAAAATATTTGATGCGATAAAAGTAAAGGATGAGACATTATTTGACTTCCAGGCAAGTAAAGGATGAGACTTTATTTGACTTCCAGGCAAGTAAAGGATGGTTTGAAAATTTCAAACATAGGCATAGTTTACACAACATAAAGTTAGTTGGCTAATCGGCTTCTGCGGATCATATAAGTGCTCAAAAATTTCCTAACAAAAATTATTGGAAATGGCGGATGTGTTCCAGATCAAGTGTTTAATGCCGACGAGACAGGCTTGTTCTGGAAGAAAATGCCGAAGAGAACTTTTCTTTCCAAAACAGAAAGCACAAGTCCAAGTTTTAAGGCAGCAAAAGATAGGGTATCTCTTCTGTTGTGTACCAGTGCTAGAGGCGATTTTCAAGTAAAGTCGATATAAATTTATAGATCGCAAAATCCTCGTGCTCTCAAAGATAAAGATAAAAGGAAGTTGCCTGTTTTCAGGCGAGCAAATACCAAAGCATGGGTAACCAGCGTTTTGTTTCTGGATTGGTTTAATGATTGTTTTATTTATGAGGTGAAGAAATACCTTCCATCTAAAAATCTGTCATCTAAAGTTCTGCTTCTCATTGACAATGCTCCTGGACATCCACTTAGCTTAAAAGATGCCCATCCCGACGTCGAAGTGGTTTTTTTTACCCACTAATACGACTTCACTGATCCAACCATTAGACCAAGGAATCATAGCTGCGTTCAAACCTTACTACACAAGAAGATCTTTCAAAAGAATTTTTGAATCGATTGGAGTAAATTCAGAAGACATGGTCACATCGAGTTGGAAAAATTTTAACATAGCAGATTGCATTGCCGAAATTGATGCAGCATAGATGGAACATAATGAAAGTTCAATGGATTCTTGTTGGCGAAACATTTGGCCCCAAATGGTACAAAAAGAAAATCAGATGCCTTCAATTTCCAAACCTCTTAAAGAAATTGTGGAACTGGCTCATCAAGTCGGAGAGGATGGTTTCGACGACATGAGGAGAGAAGATGTGGAAGATCTGATAATATCCCATCATGATGGACTTTCTGAAGAAGAACTTCTAGAAATCCTCGAAGAAAAAAATACAGAACCAGACATTGTCACAGACAATGAGAGCAGGAATTGTGAAACTGGAGGTAAACGTCTTTTTTTAATGTAATTTTTTTTATTGCAAGTAAGATATTTTCTGCAAAAAATGTCGCAGTAAGTTTAAAATTACAACAACAACTTGTTGATAAAGCGATATGTGATCCCTCGCTAGTGAGGAGTCTTAAATTTAAAAGAGAAATTGAGGTTGCAACTTTTCCTTACATGGAAATCCATAAACAAAATATCTCTTCTGCAAAGCAATCGCATATTACTAGTTTTTTTCCGCCATCAACGAGCAATTAATCTTTTTACAATACTATGTTTATAATTGTTCAAACTTATTTAGAGTATGTATTTTTAATATTTAATAAATATACTATTTACATTTCAATTGTTTTTTTCCATTAAAAAAAAAACGTAAAACCTAACCAGCTTTTATGCGCGGGAGGATAGTCTCAACATTCGCGATTTTGACATTCGCGGAGATTTCCGTGAACCTAACCCTCGCGAATGTTAAGGGATTACTGTATATATATAAATATATATATATCACTATAATACAACATTTAAAAAAATATTAAAAAATGTTGATTATTTTATTTTAAGATACTTTTTATGAACATAAATAATGTTTAGAAATATATCTACTTTATATATTTACTTTATACAAATTAGAAGTACGCTTTCACACGCAATATGAATGTCACTAAAGATACTTTGAGTGGAAAAGGTTTGTGATTTAAGGTACTATTCATTGTATAAAAATACATGAATTCTTTCATTTTCTTTATTATTTTTGACTATATTCTTTCCTTGTGACATTTTGTTTTTACACAGCAACAATATATGTTTCAGAATCGTTCCATAATAAAGGAGACTGCCAGGTAGATAGCTATCTATTTTTAGTAGAGAGTGATGGAATAATACCTAGGGACACAATTTATTTTATTTGCCTTGATGAGTAATCGGTCAGCGGTGGTTTGTGTAAAGACCACCGAGACTACCTCAAAATATTGGATCATAAATCAATAAATCTGCGGAAAATAAGATATTTTTTCTCCTCTTTATATTTTTTTAATAGATGATATATATATTTCACAGATTCTTAGATGGGTTTGCTAAATGGAGTACGCTTTTATGTACATACAGGGAGCGACTTTTTACCACTATCCTGACATTATAAATTATAATAAAAAAAAATCATTTTGAATCTACTGTCGTTAATTTCAACATCTGAAACCTGAATTAGAATGCGAATAGAAGTATAGAGTTTGTACTTTATTCGATACTTTGTTCATATTAGCCATGAATTCATTTTAATTAATATAGAAGAAAAAAGACTATCAAAATAACATAGACCATTGTAAATAGTTTTCAAACAGACACACACACACAAATGAGAAACTGGGTTTTTTCCACTGAGGAATTTCTTTCTCAGGCTATACTTGCATCAACTAATCATTAGAGCACTTTTAGACTCAGCAAAGTTTGATGCAACTGCAATTTTAGTCGATTATAACTCTAATTTATTCGCGTACAAATGAAAAGAACGGCCTCAATTGGCAGGTAAAAGATTGCATTAAATTTTATATGTATATATATTTGCTGTACGTTTATTGTTCTTGGAAATGATGTTTCAAAACGCTTGTCTGCCACTGGATAAATCGGATCAGACGTTGTTGAGAGGATCATTTTAAGAGGTAACATCACATTGACGCTTTGAATTTTAAGGATTTTTCAGGAATTTATTTTTAAGAAATGGGTTTATAAAAATGTTTATAAAAATACATTTACAATAATTTATTATGCATTTTTTGAAATAGAATCTTTTTATTTATTTATTTATTTTTTGTTGATATGTTAAAACATGATGGCTTAACAGCAGATGGGCGGGAGTGGTTCGAAAACAGAGGATGAAGCAGTAGACACGTTAACTCATCGTTGAGTCGATCTAGAACATTGTAACAACAGATTTAATTTTTTTAGTATAAGCTAGTGAAATACGTAGCCGTTTAAAAAAATATGCACCTTTCGTGAAATGACATCAATTCAAATTAAAATGTAAGTTTTGAACATAAATTTCATTAATTAAAGCTACACAGAACTGCAAAATATCAATACTTGGAAAAAAAATCCTACTTATTTCACTAGAAAAAAAATGTGACGATTAATATTAACAAAACATCAAATTTTCAATTGAAAGTTGGCGAAAGTACAGTGTCCACTGATTTAGAAATTGCCGTAAAAAATATGCTTAAAGTTTTCATTACTGTTCACTCACTGTGGCACGCTCTATTTTCTATAGATCTAAATTTACCCTTTCTTTTTTTGTATCAATTTTTAATCAATAATATATTATTTTCGAGTGTATAAAGAGTACAACTTTAAGAAACCCGCCCCCCCCAAAATATTCGAAATTTCGAACCGATAACTTATAAATGTGGTGCTACCTCTTAAGGGAGTAGAGCCATACGTATATGGCGCTTGCTCAGTTTCAAGGTTTTGGAATTTTTGACATACTTGGGTCAACGAGTTAACTTGCGAAATAGAATGCAATATTACATTGCAATTATAATTTAGAAATTTCTTTTGATCAGTCAAAATGAAAAAACAAAACAAAAACAAAATGCATTTAGACACAGAAAATATTGTCAAATGTTCAGTAATTTTCAAACAGAAAAGTACATACAATATCGCTTAAAATAATTCTTTGATTTAAACCTGTCTGCTTCAGCGTGTTTATCAAACATATCTCTAAAAAACTACCAATTTTCATATTTTTATATTCAATGCTATTCTTAATAGAAGCCGAGAACGAGCGCCACTCACAATAAATTCAATTACAGCAGTGGTAGCGCTAATTAGGTTTTTTTTTTTTTTTTTAGGATACAGAGATATTTACACAACCTTATTAGTTAGAATATTGCTTTTATGAAATAAAATGTATTTAATATATATTAAAAGTCATAATAGTAAAGGTAAAATAGGTTGATTTAAAAAAAAAAAAAAAAAAAAAAAAACCCATCCCCACAATTTGATTTGGGAAGAACTTCACTTTGGCACTAGAATTAAAGATTTTATGAGTCCCCAAAAAATAAAGTAGTTTTACTTCATTTTTTAGGGAGAAATAGGGGAAAACTTTAACTCAGCGAGGGGGGGGGGATAATTTTTTTAAGTAAGTCAAGTGGAGTATCATTAGTTATGCATTCTTTAAATTCTGAATCAAACGACACCATCCGCAAGTCGATACAATGATTCGTTACAAAGTTATACCAGTTTTTACAAATACAAAGTAGACGATTTTACGTCAGTGCAGTTAATCTCGAGGCTAACGAAAAAGACAGGCTACAGCGGTGCATTCCACTTATCTTTTTTTACGGACCGCTAGAGTGACGTATTGCTCTTTTCGTACATCTGTATTGGTGCATTCGAGCATCACGTGACTTCCACGGTCTGTAAAAAAAGATTTGCATAAAGCACCGCGGTAGCCTTTCTTTTTCGTTAGCCTCGAGTTAATGTAGGTTTTTACAGAAACAACTGATGACCATTCACAAAAATTTGGGCAGAGCTTCGTTTTGGGACTAGAAAAGAAGATCCGATAAGTCCCCCCCAAAATAAAGTTGTTTTACGTTGTTTAGGGGGGCATTTTAACTCGGGGAAGGGATAATTCAACTTTTTTTTAATAGGTAAAGTGAAGTATCGTTTACTATGTACTTTTAAATTTTTAATCGAACGACACTACCCGCAAGTTGATACGATGATTCGTTATAAAGTTACGCGAGGTTTTATAAATAAAACCAAGTCGACGATTTTATTTCAATGCAGTTAATATAGATTTTTACATAAACAACTGATAGGCTTTCATGAAAATTTGAGAACAACTTTGTTTTGGCACTAGAAATGAAGATCCGATGAGTACCAAAAAAGTAAACTTGTTTTACCGTGTTTTAGGGGATAAAAAAGGGGCATTTTAATTCATGATGTTTTAAATAAAATCGTCGAATTTTTATTTGTAAATACTGGCGTAACTTTATAACAAATGATCGTATGAACTTGCGGATGGTTTCATTCGATTCAGATTTAAAAAATACATAAGAATCGATACCCCACTTGACCTATTGAAAAAAAATCTAATCCCCCCTGAGTTAAAATGTTCCCCTTTGACCCACCCTAAACACCGTAAAACAACATTATTTTCTGGGAATTCATCGGATCTTCTTTTCTAGTTCTAAACGAAGTTCTTCCCAAATTTTCGTGAATGGCCAACAGTGGCTTCTGTAATGGATGGTGTTCGGATGGTGTCGTTCGATTTAGAATTTAAAAATTCATTAGCGATACCTCACTTGACCTATTTAAAAAAATGATACCCCCCCTCCTCCCTAAGTTAAAATTTCACCCCTCCCCCCCCCCTAAAAAAAGGGTAAAACAACTTTCTTTTGGGGGGACTCATCGGATCTTCATTTCTAGTGCCAAAACGAAGTTGTTCCCAAATTTTCGTGAATGGCCATCCGTTGTATTTTACTCAATTTTTGATCTACATATTTTATACCTGTACTATAAGTAGATGGATATTTGATGCAGTACGTGCAGGACAACTAATAGGGTTAATAATTTTTACACTTAGCCAGTCTAAAAAATGACAAAACTTGTGTTTTTTCACTAGTAAACTATATATGTTTCACAAAATTCATAAATCCAGAAGCATTTTGAAAACATAAATACACACATTTTAAGAAATATATTGAAAGATAAACATTTTAGCTTATCTCATGTAAATTAAATTAGGTAGAAAGACGTTAAAATTTCAAAAAAACCTCGCCAGTGATTTTCGCAAAATCACTCATGCAAGTTGCGAACTAACTATTTTGAGTAAAATAACGATGAACGTTCATCATGCTATATATAGCGATAGATAGAGCTAGTTTTTTTCAAAATTTTTGTTCTAATGCAAAATTTAGAATGCGGCTTTGATTAAATTTAATACAAATTCATTATATTTTAAATTGACTAGATAGATATGTTTGATGCATTCACAGGTATCTATCTATCTGACCCCTGAATTCAATCAATATTCAATCACTATATTTGGAATTTTCTTTATGAACCATCACTTTTAAATCATTGGAAGAGACGATAATTTTAAAACTCTTTTTATAAGAAAATAAATCGGTTAAGTGCGAGTGTAACTCGCTCTCAAAAGGTTCTGTACAACTGACTTTACTAATTACTATTTATTAATTAATATACTCCTCATACACCTAACTTTTTCATAATTTTAGTTTCAGTAGATTCGTAAAGTAACCGCCCGAAAAGTAAAGTTTGAGTGTAAAGGAAAAATGTGTTTTTCTCAAAAACTACGTTACAATTATTATACTTTTCCTCCAAGGCTTAAATAAATTTCTACTACCCCTAACCTTTTCATAATTTTAGTTTCCGTAGATTGGGGAATAGAGAGGGGGTGGGGGGGGGACATATTTTTGCATCTCCTTTTTAACGATATCTCAGAAAATATAATAGCTAAAATTAAAAGAAATATATATTTGAGTTCGGTTTTACGAGATCTTTCACACGATACCCCACACGATATACAGAAATAATTTTTTTTTCAAGTAACATAATTAGCCCCAAAATATTTTCTAAACATATTTGTGAATGGCTAATAAACTGAAAATATGTGGGTAAAAAGATCTTTATAACTTTCCCAAGTTTGAACTTTCCACGTTCCCTATTTTACGAGAAAAAGCGCTCTGACAGACGGACAGACAGACACAGTAGTGATCTTATAATAGTTCATTTTTTATTTTTTAAGTACGGAACCCTAAATATAAAGTGCCTATTCACCCATTAAAAATTCTCTAAGCTTTGTCCCAAAAAAAAAATCTCAGAACTGATTTGAAAACGAATATATATATGTTTTTCTAAAAAAATACATTTAAAGAGTAGCAACGTTCATGTTTTCATTTTAATGTTTCCAAGTATATTCTATGAATATCATGTCTCATAGGATATTTGATACTTTGAGATCTAGATATAAGGTATATTTTCTTCCGCCTTGTTAAAATAAATGCATCAGACATGGGTTTCTTCGTATGTTCCACCTTTTCTAAATGTATTTATTCCATGTGACATTTTCGTCGCCAGCTATTCTGGGAAATTTTGTGAGTTGCACAGAGATCATTATAAAGATACCTACAATTTCCCGCAATGGCAATTGATGGAGGATTTCTTGAGTGTTGATATTTATTTTATTTGCTTTCGTTGGATATTACTCAGAAACACTGTTTATTTAAGGAATTTGGAAGAGAGTATATCACAATAATAATATCGGAATAGCTTTAAGTGGAATGTTGTTTATTTTCAAGAAAAAAAAAATATATTTTATTAGTAAACTTATTCTAAATTCATCAAGAATTACTATAGAATTGTTTTTTAAATGTTTATTTTTTCTAACAATTTCATTTCTTTTTCTCCTTACTTGCTGTTTTTACGATAACATCGATAAAGATTCTGAAATTTGAAAAGCATTGTTCTCTCAAAAAACGTATACTTAAAAAAAAAAAATTGAAGTAATCTGAATTTAGTCGAATGAATAGAATTATGATATAATGATGTACATTTAGAAGAATCGTGTTAAATTAATTTATAGAATTAAACTATTGTAAAACAACTGTAATAAAATTATTTTTTACGTTAATAATCTTCAACGGGTAATTATAGATGAAAATAATGTATTCAATCATACGAAAACAGTCTGTGCTGTAAAGATAATTTGACATAGGAGATCTCTACTGAGAGAACAAAATGTATTTTTTTTCTATCTAAAATATACAACCTTAATAGAAAAAGTTCAAATGGAAAACACATTTCATCATATTTATGGAAATCTTTGGGAAACTTATTTTCTGTATTTAGTAACATTTGCGTTGGAAAATACTCTGGAGTTTATCTTTACACTATAAAATTTACTTAAATATTTTTATGAAAATGAAATATTAACACATTTTCAAGAAAATTAATAATCTACTCTATGGTAAAGATACCATATATATTCCTTTCAAAACATTAAAGCAATCTATATTTTATGCATTTTATCAAATATATTTTCCCCTTTCTGCAGTATCGTAATTCGTATACATTCCCGGCTGTTAAAAAGCGCACCCTTTTTATCTTTCTCTTTATTTTATGCATTTTATCAAATATATTTTCCCCTTTCTGCAGTATCGTAATTCGTATACATTCCCGGCTGTTAAAAAGCGCACCCTTTTTATCTTTCTCTTTCAACGAAAGACTTTTAGTCAAAATCATGCATATTGTTTTTAAATTATCATTAACGTACTTATTCGGTCTCCCACATATCAAAAGAAATGAAATTATACAAGGCATAAAATGTTTTCCTTTTCATGGTCAGCTTTGTCTCGCATATTGTTCCAGATGTCTATAACATTTAAACGGCGCCTTTGCTGCATTCCTCGAAAGCCCTGTTCCCAAAACAATAATTAACGGTAAAATTCTTAATCTCTCTTTTTAGCCAAAGTGCAATCTTCGCCAAAAGATTTTTCCCTTCCAATGACGTCAATTATGAAGTTGATATGTATATAAGTAACGGTTACATTTCCCACGCAAAAAAATGCGATTCTCTTGGCTTGAAATGTATCTCGCTTGGCGTGTTTTTCCTTGCGCCCACTTTCATATCGGATAGAACACTTGCCCTCTGATCTTCATCTCATAAACATCTAAAAATGTCTTGGCCCCTTTGGCCACCCTTTGGTTTTATAACGAAAAATCACCTTGCTGTTCTTAAAACTCTTTGGATTACGTGAACTTGATCGGACCCGTTCAACAGCATTTCTGGATTATTCTTTGGATTATGTTTGTGTTCTTCACCCCTGACTTTAAATTTAAAATGTCACCTCACCAATATTCATCAGATTCATTTAAAAATCTGAAACTTTGATTGATCAAAATCTCACTTTTATGGAAGATTGTGAATCGTGACATGTTTCTCCAATTAAAGACTATTAACTCTAATGAAGTGATTTCGTCTTCTTTACTTCATCATACAAAATAAAAGGAAAAACTACACTCCGGTTCAGTACTTCAGTACCCAGGAAACGCACTCTGCGGATTGCCAAAACAACCAAGTGCCACTATACCTTCTTGTTTTATCAAATTGTTTTTCTCCGTAAAGAAAATCCTTCAAGTTCTTTTTTTTAAAAAGGATTCGCCAACTTTGACAACATTTTCTCAATAATCAACCCCCTGAACTTACTTTCCACGATAACTCTTCTATATGCATAAATGACAACGATAAGCTCTTTCATATACTCTATGACTTTAGAAACAAACTAACAAAAATGAGATTACAAGCAGACTTTCTTTAAAGAGACCATAAGCGGTTTTAAGTACTGCAAAAGTCCGATATAATGAGTATGGTTTTAAGTAGAATCCTGGTATTACGAGTGATTTGGAATGCACCATCAACTTTAGTGTATTCTATTATTTAGTGTATCTATCTAAATCCCTTATAAGGGAAAATTTCACCGCAATTATTCAGTTTCGTTACAACGTATTTTCATTGTACACTACTGAATCAAAAAAATTCTGTTAAATTTAAATAAGAAAAACTCAGAAGTGATTTGAAAAGGAAAAAAAAAATATTTTTCTTCTCAAAAACTGGATTTTAAATGTAGTATTCTATTTACTTATTTAAATGTTTCTAAATAAATTCTCTGAATATCCTAAATCTAATAGGATATTTCATACTTTGGTCTCCAGATATGCGGTATTTTTTTCTTTCACTCTGTTGAAATCAAATGCACGACATCTGTTTCTTCATCTCATGTGCCTTTTCTAAATGTATTTATTCCATATGACATCTTTTGCGTCAGCTATTCTCGGAAATTATATAAGCAGTGCAAAGAGATTTCTATAAATATACCTTACAATCTGTAGCCACTAGTTGATAAGTCTCATGGTCTATTTTGCGGCTCCCTGATTCGCTACCCACCTTCAATCTCATTGGTTGATGAAAGTGGCTGTCGGTTCCTTGATTGGAAATTTTGTAACATAGTTCTTCTTTCTTTCTTTTTAGTTTTATTTGTAATATTTAAGTTAATATTTTATTGAATTTAGTTTAAATATATGTTTAAAAAATGTATGACTCTGGGGCCTTTTTTCCTTTCTTATCCCCAGTTTGCTTGGCGTCTACCAATCCCAATGCTTCGGAATTTTTTTTGTACAAATTTCATTTGCTTAAGATCTACGCATCAAGTTATATCGACCGATCATCTTCGATGGAAGGTAAACGATGGCATTAAGACCTTCATAGGCACTTCTGATTTATCTGCATTGGTTCTTTGGTTGGTTGATAGAATGGGTTCGTGCGTTGACATCTAAAGTATCTGCAGGTAATATGGCAACGCTAGAAATTTTTAAACGGTAGCTGTAACTAATTCAAAAGAAATGAAAAAAAAGTATAGCAAAGCAGACCCTTTTTAGCAATGAAAATTGTTTTTCTAATTTAAATTAGCCGAAATTTGTATCTATATCAGTTTGTTAAGAAAAAGTATGAGTTGCGAAGGTGATATGACCATACGTGCAAGTAATATACCCATAGGTGAAATAAAATGAAAAGGTTCATATTTAACACATAAAAACACAACAATTATTACAAAACCAAATGAGCTTTTTGAAAATGTATAAAAATAAAAATAAAATAACCATGAATAAAATTTTGAAAATTTTTGAAAGCAATTAAAAAAATTTACGGTTAATTTAATTTTTTTTTTAACTTCACATGTAGAGCAAATGAAAATTTTTGTACCTTTACTTTTAAGTCTGACACATTCGTCGTGCACATAATTACAACAAACAACACATAATCTCATATCTACAGCTTTTTCTACAGGCCTGGCCATATTGCTAATAATAACCAATTTTATAAACGTGTTCGTAATTCTGTCCGAGCACTCCGATAACTAAATTCATTTACACAGTTAAAAAGAGCATTAAACAAGCTAAAGTATCAGGTATACAAATAATTATAATAACTTTGTTTAAATAAGATAAATATGAAACTTACCAGAGACAAATTTATAATATGCCAACGCAACTAACAGCAAAACAACAATGGATGGTCTCTCGTGTATGTGGTACGGGAATGCGGCCAAAGCGGGACTAAACCAACTCTTCTGACTCTTCGCGAATGGATTCAAGTGCCATTTTTTGGATTTCACCCAAACTAATAGTAAAATTAATTAGAGGCTGGCCATATTAACTGCACTGTCCATATTAACATCACATACCTTATTTTATTTGCCTTCATTAGTATTTGGTTAGAAACGCTGTTTATTGAAGAACTTAGAAAGAAAATATCTTGCAATGTTAAGATAAAAATGGTTTTAAGCAAAATGTTTTCCTTTTTTTTTCAGGAAAAAATATATTTTATCGCTAAACTTATTCTAATGGGTTGCAAAAATATTCATTGAGGCTTAATTTTCAAAATGATTAAGATTGGCGACTTCTTGTATGACAGTAACTCTTTTTCTTGCTTTTTTAATATCACATTGATGAATTACGTGAAATAAGAAATACTTTTGTCTTGTTGAAAAAGTAGTTATTTATACTTTTGAAAAATTGAAGTAACATGAAGAAAAATAAGTCATGTTATATTCATTACGGCAAAAATTTTATTATCGGAACCTATAATAAAATTGCAAAGTTAATAGTTTTTCTTTACAATGGATTATTTTAGATGAAAAGCAAACTTTATTTTATCTGCAATGATAATATGATACAACGTAACTCTCCATTTGAGTACAGAATATATATATATATATATATACACACACACATAAACTTAATGTAAAAGGTTGCGGGGATAAAACATTTCATTATTTTAATGAGATATTTTAGAAATTTATTTTTGTTACTTTCAACTATTTTCTTTTGTAATTACTTAGTTATGAGTTCATATTCATAACATATAAAAATTGTGTCCCAATTTAAGTATTTTTATAAAAATAAATACGACTATTCGAAATACTATTCGAAAAGAAAAAAAAACACCTTATAAAAGAAAATTTCAAGTGTGACAATATTTATGTTATTTTTATTTTCTATATACATTCTATATATTTCCTTAGTCTGATAGGATATTTTATACTTTGATCTTTTGATATAAGATATTTTTCGTTCACCCTTTGAATTTGAGGACAAAATGTATTTTTTGTTAACTAAATATAGACATTACTTTAAGATTCAAATATTGTATTTGGATTTTCTTCCAGGAGTTATTACTTTTTCATAAGCCGAAAGAAAATATCTTTATTTCAAAAATTGCATCAATAATTATTAAAGTATCTTTAGAAAAATTTTCAACAGAACAATAATATTTTCCTTTCACGCAATTGATCAATGTGATATTAAAAAGCAAGCAAGGAAAATAAGTTACTGTCATGCAAATAGTTGCCGATCAAACATTCTTGAAATTAAAGCTCAATGAATATTTTTGCAACCAGTTAGTATACCGATAAAATATATATTTTTTCTTAAAAAAATAAAACCTCCTGCTTAAAGCATTCGGATCTTAATATTTTCTCCGACATTATCTTCGAAATTTCTTAAATAAACTGCATTTCTGAATTAACGAACTTAATTACTAATGAAGGCAAATAAAATAGATGTCAACCGAATTCTAGATAACATTTAAAAACTTTGAGGAAATTGAAATGTTATAAGACAAATGAAAATTAAATACTATTAGTAAAAGAATAGTCTATTGTTTTAAGGAACCTTTTTATAAACTGTTTTTTGTTACTCTTTATTTTTTATTTTGAAATCGTTCCGAGTTAACCCTGTAGTGGGCTAGCAACTGTCTTATAAAGGCTTTATAGTGTTTTGAATGAGAACGGGATGTCACAATCTAATATATGTGTGCGCAAGAGCGGCCTCTGTACTTTATTTTACTTTACTCTTTTCCCGAGGAATGCATGTATTCTTAGGAATTTGTGGGTTTTCTGTGTTTCATAGTGTTTTATTACAAATTTTAACTTATTTGGACAATCAACAATGGTATATAAGCAAGGATGAAAGCTTTTTTCAGTGGATTTGTATTGGATATCTCTTCTATGGTATCTTAGACCAGCTTTAGCAGCGAATACTGTGACTTCGTCTTGGAAATGAGATTTTATTGAATCAAAGATTGGTAATCTGATTGATTTCATTGAATTGATTTCATTGAATTGATGTAATTGAATTGATTTCATTGAATCAATATTGGTAAAATAGTGTTGAGTGTTGGTGTAAATATAAGATATTCAGCATCCACTGGTTGCTACTATTTAGAGCGTTAAGATTGTTTTAACTAACTTTGTTAAATGCTTCTGTTTTAGCTGAACGCCCCGAGAGTTTCTTAGACTTAGTCGTGGACTATCCTAGCTGTGACCTTCACATAAGTGAATCTTTGTTTAGTGGAACTTTCCAGTTAATTAAAGTTAGTAACTGGATTTTTGGGATCATTGTTCAGTTTAGGCAAAATTGTGAAAAAGTCTCTGCCATAGCACTGCCCAATAAGTTTCAGTAAACATAGTTTGAAACCTTTAAATTCTTGTCATGACTGAGTTAGCCGGTAACTATAACCAGCACGTCACAACTCAATTCTACATAATATTTAAAAACTTTGAGTCAACTTAAATATTTTAAGACAACGGAAAATTAAGTACTTTTATGAAAATGAATAGTCTGTCCTATGAACCAAAGTAAAAATATGCACATACATGTTTTTTCTCAAAAATACATTTCAAAAGCAGCGACATTTATGTATTTATTTTACTGTTTATAATTACATTCTATAAATATCATCATATACATTAAAACTATTTTTTGTTTATTTTACTTTCTTAAAATGAATGCAGAACATCAGTTTCTCCATCTCTCCAGGCTTTTCTAAATGCATTTTTATTTCACATGACATTTTCGGTGCTATTTTGGAAAATGTTGTGAGCTGTGCATGGAGATTGTTATATAGATACCTTACAATCTCCTGCCACTGGTTGATAAGATGGTTTTGAGAGTTGGTATATATTTATTTGCCTTCATTAGTAATTACGTTCGTTAGGTCAGAAACGAGGTTAATTGAAATAGTTTCGACAATATTAAGATCCGAATGCTTTAAGCAAGAGGTTATTTAAAAAAAAATATCGGTAAACTTATTCTAATTTGTTGCAAAAATATTCATTGAGCATTTCAAGAATGTTTGAGATCGGCAACATTTTACATACAGTAACTTTTTTCCTTGCTTGCTTTTTAATATCACATTGATGAATTACGTGAAATGAAAATAGTTTTGTTCTGTTGAAAACAAATGTAGCGTATTTATAGTTTTTAAAAACTGAAGTAATCTGAAAAAAAATGAAATCATGTTATATTCATTTACAGCAAAAATTTTATTATACACTAGTGGAAGTGGAAATTTTTCCATCCTTAAATAGTTTTGACAATATTAAGATCCGAATGCTTTAAGCTAGAGTTTATTTTTTCAAAAAAAAAAAAAAAAAAAAAAAAAAAACCTATCGGTAATCTTATTCTAACTTTTTGCAAAAATATTCATTGAGCATTTCAAGAATATTTGAGACCGGAAACTTTTTGCATACAGTAACTTTATTTCCGTGCTTGCATTTTAATATCACATTGATGAATTATGTGGAAAGAAAATATTTTTGTTCTGTCGAAAAAAAAGTTATTGTTTTTAAAAACTGAAGTAATCTGAAGAAAATAAATTCATGCTATATTCATTTACTGCAAAAAGTTACTATACACTAGTGGAAATGGAAATTCTTACACCATTAAAATGTTGGTGAAATATTATGAGACTTGGTACATAAGTGCATTGCCTTACACAGAACAAATGATAAGAAAAAAAATAGACCAAATTTATTGCCATTATGAACATACAACAGTAAGAAGTGTGACCACCATGAGCACGGATATGCTCTTGAATCCTTGCAAGCATTAAATCAATAAATGTTGGGTGTCTTCTTGTTGTATGTCTGTCCATATGTCTTAATAACTTGTACAGTCAGTTGTTGTGAAGTTTCCATTGTGTGACTAAGTGAAATACAGCGTCCACTGATGGCACCCTAAACATGCTCTATCGGCTATAGGTCTGGGACCGAACAGGTAAATCCATCATCGCAATACATTGCAAGGCTTGTCGTGTTATGCCAGAAGTTTGAGCTTGGTCATTATCCAGTTGGAAGACAGCGTTTTGAATGGTAATCATGAAAGGTATGAAAACAGGGTTGATCACTCTGTCTACATATTGGCGGGCAGTCATTGTACCTTGAACCAAGACAGTCCTTCTGTCATAACTGAATTGACCCCAAATCATTATGCTAAGATTTGGACCTGTGTGCCGCTCTAAAATCACACCAAGGTGAGCTCTTTCTCCAACACGACGATTGACATGTTGCCGAGAATCATTTCGCCATAGACAGAATCTGGATTTATGACTGAACACAACTAACTGCCATTCACGCGTTCAGTTGCGTCTAGCAGTACACCAGGCTAACTATTCTTGGCAGTGCGATCGGGATAATGAAACACATTGCATGGGGGTCCGAGAGTGTAACCCAGCTTAAAAAAAGAGTTTACAATTGTCCTTGTTTTACAATTGTCCCGTGACTGCATTTGTTGCTCGGATTTATGCTGCAGTGATTCGTATGTGAGCAATAGCCATCCGCGCTATTTGGCGGCCCTTACGTGGCGTTGTGCTTCTGCGTGGACCTGTAACAGATCTGCGGGCTCTACAGCCTTCTTGCGTCCACTGTCTAATCAGTCTCCATACTGATACGGCACTACGTCTAGTCCTTTAGGTAATTTCAGGATACAATGCCTTCATCGCAAACGGGCCAATTATCTGAGCCCCCTCAACGTCAGAAATGTGTGTGTACGATGTTCTTACCTTTTTCTTTGGCATATCCGGTCATGAAATTCCTATGGGAAAAGAATTTTATTATTATAAAAGAAAAGAACAAGTCGCCACTTATAAGCTGAGAAACACAGTAAAAGTTTTTAGTATATTGCCCTTTAATAGCCATACTACTATATGTAATGGATTTAAATGTTAATCATTTAATACCCTTCATATAGACATACTTTGGTCCAAGTTTCATAGAAGTTCACACACTAGAAGGTGTAACAATTTCTATTTCCACTAGTTAAAAAACATATAATAAAATCGTTTTCTAAGCTAATAGTTCTTCTTTACAACGGATTATTTTAGACGAAAACCATACAACATCTATTTTATTTGTAACGATCATTTGACTAAAGGAAACTCTCAAGAATATGTACAAAATTTATTTTCGCTCATATAATTATGAATAATATAACCGTTATAAATTATAAGATAACACAGAAACATCATAGACAAGTGGAGGAATAAATATAAAAAAATATATACATATATGTATATATAGCATTATTGCAAAAGGTTGATGAGCGAATAAAATATTTCTTTATATTAATGGGAAATTTTAGAAATATATATTTGTTACTTTCCACTCTTTTCTTTTGGAATTGTTTGAGTTCCACATATTCATAATATATAAAACTTTTTCCTGATTTAATTATTTTTGTGAAAATAAACAGACTATACTATTCGTAAATGAAATAAAAAAGCTTTCTCGAAAATAAATTTCAAACGTAGCATCGTTTATGTATTGATTTTAATATTTCTATATACATTTTATATAAATCTTACCTCTGATAAGGTATTTTATACTCTGATCTCTTGATAATAAGCTATTTTTCGCTCACTCTTTGAATTTGAATAATATCTGTTTATAACTATATATATATATATATATATATATATATATATATATATATATATATATATATATATATATATATATATATATTACTTTAATAGAAAAAAAAGTTTGATCGATAAGATATTCCATTGTTTTAGTGAGATTTTTTAGAAATTACTTTTTGTTACTCTTTAATTTTCATTTGGGAAGACTTCCGAGTTCACCCACTACATTACACTTTAAAACTTTGCCTCGATTTAAATATTGCATGAAAATAATTTAAATTCTATGAAAATATATGAAACTGAATAGCCTGTCCTATGCGCAAAAGTAAGAATATACCCATATATGTTTTTTCTCAAAAGTAAATTTCAAAAGTAGAAACGTTTATGTATTTATTTTCATGGTTATAGATACATTTTATAAATATCCTCATAAGATATTGTATACAGTAAACGACAGGTATAAGCTATTTTTTTTTTTGCCTTGTCAAATTCCATGCACGGCACCAGTTTTTCAACTTTTCATCCTTTTCTAAATTCATTTACTTTATATGACATTTTCGTTGCCAGCTATTCCGGGAAATTTTGTGAGCTGAACAAGGAGATTATTCTAAAGATACTTTACAATCTTCTGCCACTGTTTGATGTAATGGTTTAGAGCGTTACCATCTATTTTATTTCTCTTCCCTGATAATTGGTCAGAAACACTATTCATTAACGAGATTTGGAAGAAAGTATCTTACAATAATAAGATACAAATTGTTTTAAATAGGGGTTTTCTTTCAGATTTTTTTTAAATTTTTTTCTATGGTCAAATTTCGGCAACAGGTTGCAAAAATATTCAATAAGAATTATTTTAGAATAATTAAGTAGGACTTGTTCATCGAAGAATTCTCAAAAATAAGGAATGAATTTCAAAAAAGCATTTAATGCAAAACTGGTATCAACAATTAAATATTGTATTTGGATTTATTCCATGCGTTATGACTCTTGATAAGCCGAAAGAACACACTTTTCTTTACAAAATTGTATCAATAATTATTATAGTAAATTTAGAAATTCCAATAGAATTTCCGTTTATTTTCACACATAATCAAATTTACGTTGTCTTTACCAGAACATTAAAGAAAAATTATATTTATGCTTTATCTCAGAAACGCTCAGATTATATATATATATATATATATATATATATATATATATATATATATATATATATATATATATAAAGTGTATACTTCAATGTAAGTGTGCATGTGTTTTAATGTTTCTAGATACACACTATAAATATCTTTTATATCACACTATAAGTCTCGTAGGATATTTCATATTTTATCATCCAGATATAAGGTATTTTTTCTTTCATGCTGTTCAAATCAATGCACGTGAACGACATCAGTTTCTTCATCTCTTCTGCCTTTTCTAAATGTATATATTCCATATGACATTTTCAATGTCAGCTATGCTGGAGATTTTTTTGAGCTGCACAAAAAAACTGTTATGTAGACTAGATACAATCTCAATCACCTGCAACTGGTTGATGGAAAGATCTTGGGCGTTGCTATCAATGTTATTTACATTCGTTAGAAATTGGTCAGAAACGCTGTTTATTGAAAAAATGAAGAAATGTATAATCTGTAGTATCTTATAATATCATTATCATCCGAATGTTTTGCTTAAAAGATAATTTATATTTAATTTGATAACATATTCTAAAAGGTTCCAAAAGTATTTCCCAAGATTAATTTTAGAAATTTTGACATAGATTTTCTTTTTGTATGAAAGATACAATTTCTTTTTTTTTTCTTTTATTTATCTTTTTAAAATATTAACTGTTGTTTTTAATATCGCATATACATGAAAGTTATGAATTAAAAAAAGAGAACAAAGAGCGATAAAACTCTAACAGCCAGAGAATTAAGATAAAAAAAACTGAAGTAAGTTGAATGAATTAATGTAATGAAATCGTATTAAATTCAATTACAATAAAATTTTATTGTAAAAAAATAATAATAATAAAATTACTTCTTAAGATAATACTTTAGAGCGGATAATGTTGCACGAAAATGAATTATAGAATCAGAAAAAACCCATGATCACATTTGACACAGGGAAGCTCTGAAGTCCATTTGAGTACAAAGTATGTTTTTTTTTTGCTTAACAACAACAGCATCAAACATAACCTTATATTATTCTACAGTATGATACTTTTTTCTAGGCTATACTTGTACCCTACCCTCTTAAATTAATTTACTTGTTAATGTTTATTTAATATTATTTAAAATCCACATACGCATCCCATTCATCATATTTTTCATTTTAATTTATTTATCTTTTACATTTATTTACTACGTATTTAATATCTACATCATCATTCTATATATTTTAAATAAACTTAATTACTTAATTTCCTCTATTATGTTTTGTTTTATTTCCTTACTCTTCTTCTAAAATTTTGATTTCATTTTATTTCTATTAAGATGTTTAGTAATGACCTCTTTCACAGATTATCATTTGCTTATTATAATTCTTCGTTACAAATCTAGATAGCAGCACTGATTTTTTTAAAATTCATAATTCTCTTTCTATTACAGGCTAAATTTAACTTTGCTATTTCTTGTCACATGGTCCTGTATATGGTATTTTATAGCATCTAGTTTAACTTTAATTTCCTGGTGAGTTATTTTTGTTACTTATTAAGTTATTTATTTGTTTTAGTACGTAAGTTATTTATTAGTTTGTAGTTATTTATTTTAAATTATTTGTTAAATTTTAATTAATTTGTTGGATATTTTCAATTATCTTGTTTTTTTTCATATGTTATAAGGAGCTTACTATTGCCATTTCTAGGTTTCATAGATTAACATAATTATAACATAGATTTACCATGAATTGTGCTCATGAAGTTTTTCTCCAGAATCTATAACACATTCACAATTTCTTATTTTTGTAATTTCGCTCTTCTGTACTTAATTTTTTTACATTTTCTTTATTATATATATATATATATATATATATATGATATATTTTTCAAAAAATATATCAAAAAATAAATTGCGAATGTAAAAACATTTATGTATTTATTTTAACGTTTCCATATAGACACATTCTATCATATCCTATGTCTCATAGGATATTTTATACTTTGAGCTCCAGATATGTGGTATTTCTTCTTTCACCCTGTTCAATCAATGTACGATATCAGTTTATTCATCTTGTCTACCTTTTATAATTGCATTGATTCCATACGACTTTTCGGCGCCAGCTATTCTGGGAAATTTTGTGAGTTGCGCAAACGGATCTCACAATCTTCTGCCACTGGTGCATTGAATCGTTTTGAGCGTTGTTGAGAAACACAGTATTTTGAAGAAATTTGGAATTTTTTTTTCATTTAGATCCAAATGTCTGTAGGTTTTCATTAAGAAAACATAAATTTAATCGTTAAATTTACACTTACGGGTTGCAAAAATATTCACCAAAAATTATTTTTGCATTGTTGCTATTGATTATTTTTGTGATACAATTTATGTTTTGTTTTGTTTTTCTTTATTGCTGTTTTCAATATCACATGATGAAGAATCTTAATTTAAAAAAATGTTCAGGCGTAAGAAGCAAAGAGTTTATAGTTAAAAGAAATTAAAGTGAATAATTATAATGAAATCACATTCAGTTCATTTACAGCAAAAGTTTTATTGTGTAAAGCTATAATAAAATTGTTTCTTTCTAACTAATTGTGTTTATTTACATCGAATTATTTTAAACGAAAATGATTTATTTATTATTATATGAAACCTCCTTTTTTTAAAAAATCTACATTGATCATTTAACATAGAGAATTTCTAAAGTTCATTTGAGCACAAAATGTATTTTTTTGCTACTATATATATTTATAATTCTTTAATAGAAAAAAAAAACTTATACTCGATAATACATTCCATTGTTTTAGTGGGACTTTTCAGAAAACTATTTTTGGATATTCTAGAATTTTCATTTAGGGATAATCCCGAATAGATTCGAGTTTACCTACTTCTACAGAAGGTATAAAAACTTTGTTTCGATTAAAATATTTTATGGAAATGAAAAATTAAATACTTTTATGGAAATGAAACGTCATATCTATCTTTCCTATGCGAAAAAAAAGTTTTTATATCTTGCTTCTCAAAAGTAAATTGAAAAAGGAACAACATTTCTGTATTCATTTTAATGTTTGTAGATACATACTTTAAATATTTCATAGAATATTTTATACTTTAAGCTCCTTAAATAAGGTACTCGTTTTTTTCACGCAGTTGAAATCAATGTGCGACATCAGTTTCTTCATCTCTTCTGCCTTTTCTAAATGCATTTCTGTATGACATTTTTGGCGCCGACTATTTTGGAAAATTTTGTGAGCTGCGCAAGGAGATTGTTATATAAGATACTTTAAAATCTCCTGATGCCACTGGTTGATAAGATGGTTTTAAGGGTTGATATCAATTTTATTTGCATTTATTAGTAATTAGGTTTGTTAGGTCAGAAACGCTGTTTATTGAAGAAATTTCCAAGATAATTAGGGGGACAATATTAAGTAGGATCTGAATGCTTTAAACAAGATATTTTAGTTTTTTAGGAAAAAAATATATATTACCTGCAAAATTATTCAAATGGGTTGAAAAAATATTAAAATGGGTTCCACAATACTCATTGAGACTAACTTTCAAGAATGTTTGAGTTCGTCAGTTTTTTTAATGACAATATTTTTTTCCCTTGTTTGTTTTTTAATCTCACATTGATGAATTACATGGTAGGAAAATACTTGTGTTCAGTCGAAAAGAAAAGTAGTGAATTTATACTTTTCCGAATGTATTTATTCTATATGACATTTTTGCCACCAACTATTTTGGGAAATTATGTGATCTTCTCAAAGAGATCGTTAATTGGATACTTTGCAATCTCTTGCCATTGGTTGATGGGATGAATTCTAGCGTTAGCATCTATTTTATTAGACTTAATTGGAAATTGGTCATAAATAATATTGGAGATATTCGAAGAGAGACTACATTGTTAAAAACTTGCAGCAAACTGTCCAGTCATTTGGCCGTTTTTAGAGAAAATGAGTATACAACCGTAATTTAACTCTATTATGACGATATTATTCCCCATATTATGGTCAGAACAGAGTTAAATTACGGTTATGTAACCGTTTTTTATAAAAACGGTCAAATGACCAGGCAGTTTGCTGCAAATTTTTAACAGTGTATCTCACAATATTAAGATCCCAATGACTTCATACAGAAGATTTTTCTAAAAAATATATCTTTTATCTGTAAACTAATTCTAACCAGTTGTAAAAATACTTTCTAAAAATTATTTTAGAATGATTAAGTAGTCAGTGTTTAAGGAAGAATTTTTTAATAAAAGGAATGAGTTTTAAAAAGCAGTTAATGCAAAACTGGCTCGCAAGATTCAAACAGTGTAATTAAAATTTGTTTTATATGTTTTCCACTTTTTAATAAGCTAAATAAAACACATGATTTTTTCTAAAATTGGCTCAGTAACTATTACAGTAAACTTAGTAATTCATCAATAAGGACTAAGAAGATATAAGCAATTTTATGTTATGTGTATCACCACATTAAAAAAATAATTTTTATGCTTTATCTCAGAAAACACCCAGAAGTGAGTTCAAAAAGAAAGAAAAAGTACCAAAGTTTTCTTTTTAAAACATAACAACGTTTATTTATTTATTTTAATGTTTCTAGATATATTCTATAAATATCCCAAGTCTCAAAGGAAATTTTATGCTTCGAGCTCCCGATATAAGATATTTTTTCTTTTCTATCCGTTAAAATCAATGCACTATATCCGTTTCTTCATCTCTCCTGCCTTTTCTAAATGCATTTATTCCATATGACATTTTTGGTGACAGTTATTCTGGGAAATTTTTTGAGATGCACAAAGCGAGTAATACAGATGCCTACAATCTCCTGCCTCTAGTTGATGGGATGGTTTCGAGCATTGACAACTATTTTATTTGCCTTCGTTGAGAATTCGCCAGAAAACTGTTTATTGAAAAAATGTGGAGGAATTGTATCCGGTCACTTCCTACTTTAGACTTTTTTCGTAAAATCCAGAGACATACTTGAAGAATTGTTCTTGAACTTCGGGAAAGAAAAGAAAATCTTTCACCTTATACTTTTCAGTGAAGTTTTTGTCAAGAGGGCAATTAGGTTACGAACAGAAAATTGAATTACAAAAATATCTGCGATTCTGTATCACAAAAAAAAAAAAAAAAAAAAAAAAAAAAAAAAAAAAAAAAACTTCGAAATGATCTGTAGCTGTAGTAAAAGATTATTTAGGCCCTGTGCGACGCATATGCATATTTGTGAGTGAGAATGGGACATAAGAAAAAGAGTAAATATATGATCAAAAACATACATTCATACATTCGTGGAGATATAAACGTTTCTATTTAAAAATTAAAAATATTTTCACATGTTGTTTGTTTATAACATGTAGGGTTTTCCACAAAATGTAATATCACTTTCTGAAAACTTAATAACATGCAGTAGCCACATTGCACTGCCATTTAAAAAACAAAATAAAAAATATATCGAATATTTAAATAAAATATGAGTATTTGTATGAGATAATTTGAAACTGTGCAGGCTCGACTGATAATGCATTTTTTCTTTAATAATTTAGTACTCGACTAAAGGCAACTTATATAAAAATTCCAGTCAAATATTGCGACATTTCAGGAAGTAAACTATGCTAAAGTGAGCTATACTTCAAGATAAGGAATTGTTCACAAGCTGCAATTTATAAACTACAGACTCATATTTTTGAGCACATATAGGACTCAAACATGAGAGTATTTAGTCTTAAAATACAAAATATATGTACTTATTTTTGAATACATTTATAAATCAAGTTTAAGAATGTACACAGTTTCAATTTTTTAATGTAGGATTTTTTATATGTACTCATTTTTGAATACATTTATGAATAAGTTATGATTAAATTAAGTTTTAAATCTGAAATATGTATATTTTACTTACTCATTTTTTAATACATAGAGGAATAGTTATTGAATATATTTGGGTTAAAATTTGTAACTTCTTTTCTATATCTACTGGTATTTGAATACGTTTATCAATCCATTATGATTATGTTAAGTTTTACATCTGAAATATTTATACTTTTAAATACTTGTTTTTGAATACATAGAGGAATCGATATAATGAATAATTTGCCTTGAAACTAAAATTTCTTTTCTGTATTTTATGGTAAAGATACCATATATATTCTTTTCAAAAATTAAAGAAATCTATATTTTAAGTTTTTTTTAAAATATACTTATACCCCTTTATGCATTATCGTAATTCGTATACATTCCCGGCTGTTAAAAACGCGCATCCTTTTATCTCTCTCTTTCAACGAAATGCTTTTAGTCAAAATCATACATATTGTTTTTAAATTATCATTAACGTACTTATTCGGTCTCCCACATATCAAAAGAAATGAAATTATACAAGGCATAAAATGTTTTCCTTTCTCATGGTCAGTTTTGTCTTGCATATTGAATCCAGATGTCTATTGCATTTCTATGGCGCCTTTGCAGCATACCTCAAAACCCTGTTCCCAAAACAATAATTAACGGTAAAATTCTTAATCTCTCTTTTTAGCCAAAGTGCAATCTTCGCCAAAAGATTTTTCCCTTCCAATGACGTCAATTATGAAGTTGATATGTGTATATGTAACGGTTACATTTCCCACGCAAACAAAATGCGATTCTCTTGGCTCAAAATGTATCTCGCTTGGCGTGTTTTTCCTTGCGCCCACTTTCATATCGGATAGTACACTTGCCCTCTGAACTTCATCGCTTAAACAACTCCAAAAAGATGTCTAGGGCCCCTGTGCCACACTGGAAACCTAACTTTTTCATCTCACCTTCCTGCTGAATCTCTCCTGCCTTGTTAAAATGTCACCCGTTTATGGCAATATTACCTGATTTTCAAAGATTATGGAACTGTAATGTCTTGGATTTTCTCATTAAACTAGTGTGGATTTACCCTCTTCGCCTGTTTATGTGATTTCTGCTCGCATTCACAGGTAACGAATCATTATGTTATTGCGGCTGCGCTCTGAAACTTGGAATTTACTATCTCACGTGCCATATTTTCCAGTCAAGTATTATCTTCCTTTTTGCAAAATAATCATATCTCTACAGATATCAAATCATCGCTAAGGATAACATCAAAATAATGCAAAGGGATTTATTCTTCATAAAAAACTAACCAGCCACTCCATATATTTACTTATTTTTGAATACATAAATAAACCAAATATTAATATTTTGGCTTCAAATTTAAAATATTTCTGTATTCCTACATAAAAACATACAAGATTCTACAACGAGTACATTTGGGTTCAGATTTGAAATGTTTCTGCTATATATAAACTCATTTATTATATACACACACTGTTAAAACTGGATACACAAAAATAAGTAAATTGTATTCATGTTTGAGTACTTTCCGATCTTATAGCTCCGGGTACTTAACTCTTAAATTTGAAAAACGTATGCACTCCTTTTTGAGTAAGATACAGGGACTCGAACAAAAGTATGTATAGAAGAAACATACATAGAGTAACAAGAGATTATATTAATATTTATTCACAAGCTTACTTTTCAGTCCAGATTGTCACTTATGTTTGAAAACATCATGTACTCGTTTTTGAAGAAATTCTACTTAAAAAAACAAAAAACAAACAACAACAAAAAAAAAAACGAGTACATAGAAGTTCTCATTTCCAAGTAGATTATTTTTAACAGTGTGACATTTTTGCCTCCAACTGTTCTGGGAAATTGTGTAAAGATATCATTATATAGATACTTTACAATTTTCTGCCATTAGTTGATGGAATGAATTACAGTGTTAGCATCTATTTTACTAGACTTCATTGGAAATTGGTCAGTAACACTGTTTATTGGAAACATACGAAGAGAGTATCTCACAATATTAAAAACCCAATAACTTCACATAGATTTTTCTAAAATATGTATCTTTTTTCTGAAAACTAAGTCTAACGAGTTGTAAAAATACTCGCTAAGAATTATTTTAGAATGATTAAGTAGTAAGTGTTTGATGAAAAATGTCTTAATATAAGGAATGAATTTTAAAAAGCAGTTAATGCAAAACTGGCTCACAAGATTCAAACAGTGTAATTAAAATTTGTTTAATGTGTTTTCAATCGTTTAATAAGCTAAATAAAACAGATTATCTTTTCTAAAATTGGTTCAGTAACTATTACAGTAAACCTTGTATTTCATCAATAAGGACCAAGAAGATATAAACAATTTTACGTTATGTGTATCACTACATTAAAAAATAATTTTTGTGCTTTATCTCAGAAAACACCCAGAAGTGAGTTCAGAAAGAAAGAAAAAGTACCAAAAGTTTTTTTTCTCAAACATAACAACGTTCATATATTTATTTTAATGTTTCTAGATATATTCTATAAATATCCCAAGTCCCAAAGGAAATTTTATACTTCGAGTACCCGATATAAGATATTTTTTCTTGTCTATCCGTTAAAATCAATGCACTATATCCGTTTCTTCATCTCTCCTGCCTTTTCTAAATGCATTTATTCCATATGACATTTTTGGTGACAGTTATTCTGGGAAATTTTTTGAGATGCACAAAGCGAGTAATACAGATGCCTACAATCTCCAGCCTCTAGTTGATGGGATGGTTTTGAGTGTTGACACCTAGTTTATTTGCCTTCGTTGAGAATTGGTCAAAAAACTGTTTATTGAAAAAATCTAGAATAAAAGTATCCGGTCAGTTTCGACTTTAGACATTTTTCTAAAAATTCAGAGAAATACTTGAAGAATTGTCCTTGAGCTTCGGAAAACTAAAGAACAACTTTCACCTTATACTTTTCAGTAAAGTTTTAGTCACTTGGGCAATTAGGGTATTAACAGTAAATTGAACAAAAAAATTATGTGTCATCCTGTATCATAAAAAAAACTCGAAACGTTCTGTATCTGTTACAAATGATTATGTAGGGCAGGTGGAACGGTTGCGTATATTTTTGAGTGATAATAGTACATATATTCGAGAAGATATAAACGTTTGTTTTTAAAAGTTAAAAAGATTTTCACCTGTTATTTGTTTATAACATGTAAGGTTTTCAACAAAATGTAATATCACTTTCAAATCTTAATAATATGCCGTCGCAACATTACGCTGCAATTACAAAATAAATCAAATATGTCAAATATTTAGTAAAATATAAATATTTGTATGAAGACATTTGAAACTTTGTATGCTCGAATGATACCGCATTTTTAACTGTAATAATTTAGTACTTAACTATATAAGGCAAATTATATAAAAATGCCAGTCAATTATTGTAGAATTTCGGAAAGTTATCTATGCTAAAGTGAGTTATACTTCAAGATAAGAAATTGTTTCATACGGTGTAATTTATAAACTATAAATTATTGCAATTTCTGAAATGAAATTTAATAAAATATGTGATATATACATTTCTTCTTTTATAGCTATGTATGTGTATTTAGAGCATTAATAACTTTTTTTGTAATTTAGTGTAATTATCTCCTGTGACTTATTATGATAATGTCAATTTGTGTAAAATCAGTTATCATTATAAGTCATTAATAGAAAGTAACTGAAATTTAGCTCAATTCATAACCGATAATTTTATGGAATTTCATATTTGACTAGCTTTTTATATAAGTTGCTCTATATAGTTGTCTACTAAATTATGAAATTAAAAAAATGTGGTATCATTGTCGAAAGCTCAGTTATAAATTATTTCATAGAAATATTCTTATTTTATCGAATATTCAATACATTCTTTTTCTAATTCGAGTCTGCGTTCTATTGTTACACAAATGCATTCACACGTTACACACAACCCATATAATAATTTGTTTCCTCTACGGATCATTTTCAGTTTTTTTTACAATGCAGAGTGATCACGGATATTATTATTATTATTATTATTACTTTATTTATGCAGTTAGTTTTTGATCTTTTAATTGCCCTCGTGACTAAATCTTCATTGAAAAGTAAGAAGTCACACGTGTTCTTTACATCCACGAAGTTAAAAACAATTCTATTTCTGTGGAATTTTGACTAAATATCTTAAATCAAAAGTGTCCGGAACCTTTGACCAGACAGTGTATATTTTATGGGTAAACATATTCTAACGGGTTGCAAAAATATACAACAAGAATTAAATTAGAATTTTTGCGATCAATGATTTTTGGGCGACAGTTAATTTTTTTTCTTCATACTCGTCATTTTTGAAGATGAAGGAAAGGAATTAAAAAAACTTTTATTCTCTCGAAAGTAATAGTGTTTATAATTTAAAAAATTGAAAGAATTTGAAAAAAATTAATCTAAAGAAACCGTTTTAAAAGAGAAGCTATAATATACTTGCTTTGTGAGCTATTCGATTTTATTGGGTTCTTCGGAAAGTTCTTTTAGTGTAGGAAAGTTTGTTCGTACCGGAAAATTCTATCATTTAATTATTTAACATTAATTCAGATTATCTAATATTTAATAATAATTGAGAGGAAGATTTTTCCAGTATGAATTGATTTTTTTCAAAGCGGAAGGAACTTTCCGAACAACCCAATATTAATTTTCAGTGTTTAATTATTTACAACTTATTATTTTAGACAAAATTATTATTTTGACCATAGAAAAAATTTCAACTTACAATGATTCTAGTTGAATTGCATTTGAGTAGAAAATGAATTTTGTGCTAGCTACTGTAACTATAAAAATATATATTTCTTTGGTTTTTAAGAAGTAAGGGTGTATTGAAAAAATTGTAAATACAAGGTGCAAATCTTGAAAGTTTGTTGTATTAAATAGATTAAAAAAATTCATACATTGAATTGGGAATTTCTTTTATGAGACATAATCTTTTAATTAGCCGAACCAAACGCGTTTTTGTTTCTAAAATTGCTTCAAGCTTATAGTTAGTTTTATAAATGCTAAAGAGCTTTATAAATTTCATCCCTTTGGTGTCCATAAAATGGGTACCATGCTTGCTATGGAACTAAGTACTCCGGGCGCCGCGTTAGATTTGCCACCTGAACTGGTCATATGCTGTGTAGTACCCCGGCACGCATGGTAAAGAAAACAGAGTTGACTATGTGAGCCAGGATCCTTGGATTGTAGCGCCAAATAGTTTAGATTTTACATTTTAGTTTAAGTGGTTTATAATGTTTATAAGGAGTTAATAAGCAGTGTTATATTGGGTACATAACTTTAAAAAAATGTTTAAATCTTATCTCGAAATAGTTTAGAACTGGGTTGAAAAGAAAAAAAAATCCTCAAGAAAAAAAAAATTGTAACGTTTATGGATTGGGCTGTCCAGAAAATTCGTTCCGTTCGGAAAAATTAATTCATACTGGAAAATTCTATCATTTAATTATTAGACATTAGCTAACGGAATTAATGTCTAATAATTAAATGATAGAATTTTCCGGTACGAATTAATTTTTCCAAACAGATCAAATTTTCCGGGCAATCCAATATTTATTTTAATTTTTCTAGCTACATTCTACAAATATCCCGAGTATCATGGGATATTTTTTATACTTTTAGCTCTAGATGTATGGTATTTTGTTTCTTTTCACCCTGTTTAAAATACACGACGTCAGTTTCTTTAATCCTTTTGTCTTTTCGGTAGCTTACATTACAAAAAGTAAAAAGCTACCTATTGCAGCCTTTTGGATGACAGTAATTCCGGAAAATTTCGTTATATTTTCACCTATCATGACCCCAGACCCCCAAACCATCCTTCATTCAAATGTTGATTTGTATATATATATATATATATATATATATATATATATATACAAATCAACATTTGAATGAAGGATGGTTTGGGGGTCTGGGGTCATGATAGGTGAAAATATAACGAAATTTTCCGGAATTACTGTCATCCAAAAGGCTGCAATAGGTAGCTTTTTACTTTTTGTAGGTATATATATATAGGTATATATATCGTAGGTATGTATATATTCGTAGGTATATGTATATATATAGGTATATATATATATATATATATATATATATATATATATACCTATATATATATGTGTGACGTTTTAGAATGTTTTGAAGTGAACAAGGCAATGTTCCCCGATTAATAACACCGGCAATTGCAGTCGTTCACACTCGGAAAACATATTCGTAGACGTGAAATGTAAAACAGGGGGAACAAACAGACAGGTTTCGCTTCAGTTATTTTATTCAGTCCAACACATCAAGCACATGAGGGAATTGCTCTTCAAAATTGGAAGATATTGAGTTTCCATGATAGTTATGGTTCCTAGAATACTACAGGACTTCCATTCTTTCTTACTACGACTCCAGAATTATTTGTCAACAACTTCTAAGGCAAGAGACCCCACCCCGTCAAAAATTCTGTGTCTCCGAGCAGTGCATGCGATTTTAAGAGGGGGCTAGGCGCTCGGATACAATCGCGACATGTGATCTGTTTTAGCCAATCACAGTCCGAATTTGAAGGAATTAATCGAATTTCCGGCGTAGAGATATTGTAGTGATTACACTTCCGGATGTTATCGGCACCAAATAATTTTTCTGGTTAGAACTGGAATTTTCGAGATGCTTTTAAAAACGCAGTAAAATGAAGTAATATTTTAGCTTCGAGAATAGGTATGAAATATATTCTTTTACTGTAGACAATTTTTTAGAATAAGAGGGAAGAAATTTAATAATTGACACAGATTAAAAGTGAGAAATATTTAAATATTGAAACATAATAGGAGACATTTAATATTTTAATATAAGAAAGACTTTACGGAAATAGTTTTTTTTTTTTTTTTTTTTTTTTTTTAAGATGGAATAATTTAGAAAACATGATATTTTATATCTTATTTAAAGAATTTCGAGTGATTTTAGATACGGGAAATGATAGGGATTATTTAATAAGGATTTTAATAAAAAGGGGTTTTAAAAATAATAAATATAAGCGGGAAGCACTATTTTCAGAATAGAGTAAAATGGAATAAATACTATTAAGTGGATTAGGATAAAATGGCTTTACATATGGATAGTGAAGGACTATTTTAAGAATAAGAATTGTTTTAATAAGCCGGGGTTACATGCGGAACATTACTAAATGGAAATATTTTATAGAATAATTTAGAACATTGCGGAAAAATTTAAATTTTGTAACATATATATGTATATATATTACAAAATTTAAATGTCCGTGCTTCATTAAATTTATTCCATAAAACGTTTCCCTTCTAAAATTATTCTGCAACCCTAATTATTTAATTATTTTCTTTCTTAAATAATATTCCTTTTATTTTATTTATATAAATCTCTTTCTACTTTAAAATGCGTAATTAATATGTATTCCCCTTCAAAATATATCTCTTATAAATACATTTCTATGTATATATATGTCTTATCCCCGTCTTAAAAAACACTTCTCATCATTATTTTCTTCAAAAACCTTTTTATTTCTCAATTCTTAAATGCCGATATTTATTCCATTTAGAATTATCATGTTGTACTATTTTGCTTTTTTATTTCGTTCTAAAATGCTATTCGCGCGCTTTTTTACTGGGAGTTAAATCACTACAATTTCCTGCCGAAACTAAAATAGAGTCCGGAACTTTTCCGCCACCCTCATTGGCTGCCTCATTTGTCGCGTAGAAACACTTGCGCCGTTCTGATATTTAACCGAGGAACACGAGTCGGGAGCTCATATTTTGTATGTTTTCGGTTGCCTACAAAAAACCTGCTGGCGTGGAGTGATACGACTGGATATATTGAATATGCGATATTATTTATCTAAATAATACAACGTAGTTGATAGATTAAATAGGTGTTTTTTTCCTAGCGGCGGATGCTTTATTTTGTAAGGTATTCAAGTTCCATAATAAACGATGTTATCTAGTGCCAAGTAATTGTTCTAATTTGAGTCTGGAAACTCCAATGCATCGAACACCAGTGCATACGGTTCAATACTTACGTCTGCGAATTTACTATCTTAATATAGTAATATGGAACTATCAACGAGTATCGGAGTTCAGTATTGCAAAATCATCACAACACACATATATATAGATATATCTGACCTACGTCATACGATAGCACTCGTATTTATAAACCTATTTGGATGTAACTGTGTGTATTAGGCTCACCAATATCTCGACCGAGTTCGTTGGTCAGCTTGGTCCACCATCTTGTATTAAAAAGGGCAGCCACTAAAAGATTCAAAAGTAAAAAATATATAAAAAAATTAGAAATTCAAATTTTTTATTTAAGTGTTAGGTCTTGAAACAAGGATTCCGGAGCATTTTTTGTTTTGCCTCTACCTTAAAAAATGGCTGAGATATAGCAGTTTGAAATTCTAGGGTAGGTGGCATTTTGAAACAAGACAGCACATTACAAAAATCAGGGATTAATTTATGTTTTAATGAACTTATTCTCGCAAATTATTATATTTATTGTTGTAATCATTTTTCCAATCATACGCATAAACTTATATATTTGTATCCATTAGCGTCTAATTCTCGCCAAGCTTGGTGACACTTGTTAATATTCCAAATTTGACGACTAAAAATAAACCTCCACAAATGAAGTCAACTTGACTATAGCTGACTAATTTGGCGAATTTCTCATTCAAATTTTGTATTAACGAATTTTCTGTATTCGGGTTCTTTGCATTTTAGCTTGCTTCTTTTGAGTAACAGTAGCTAAAATTTTAAAACGAAGATATAGAAAAGCTACTTTTTCCTCCCTGTATAGACCGGAAGGACTTTTTCTAAATGTATTTATTCCATATTTTCGATGACAGCTTTTCTGGGAAATTTTGTGAGCTGCACAAAGATAATTAAATGGATACCTATAGAATTAAGTAGATACCTATATGAAATAGATACCAAATAATTATATTGATACCTTACAATCTTCTGCTACTAGTGGATGGTCTGGTTTTGACCGTTGACATCTATTTTATTTCATTTCATTGGAAACTGGTTAGTAACACGGCTTATTGAAGAAAAGTAGAAAGCAGTGACTCATAATCATATTAAGATCTGAATGGTTTTAAGTAGCTTTTGCTTAAGAGTAATTCTTTCTTAAGAAAATTTCATAACATATTCCAGTAGGTTCCGAAAATAATCACTAAATATTATCTTAAATTTTTTTAAAACGTGGAATTTTGACTGACAGTAGCGTTTCCCTTTTTTATTTCTTGCTATTTTGAATATCACATTGAATATGAATTTAAAAATTGTTTATTTTCTTGAGAAAAAAAATATTGTTTAAAATATACCCTCTAGAAGACAATGCACTATTTTAAAAGAAGAAAAGCATCGAACAGTTTTTTTTTGTGAACTTCTCTAGATTTGTTATTCGTATGGGAATAATTTTTTCGAAAATATTCGGTTGTATATTTCTTCGGTTGTTGTTTTTTATGTGTGTGGTGTTAAAGTATTGTAGGTCATTAGAAGTGGTGTCAGAGTAATACATGATTCTAAAAAGAAGTCTCCACCACTTTCTTTTCAAATATAAGAGTAGAAAAAACGATGCGTAAAAAGAATCTCTGAAAATTTCAAGAGTTGACATTTTTGAAATACTTAGAAAGTTTTACGATATATTTTTTCCTCGACAAATACATAAGTAAAATACATTAAAATAATGTAAGAAAACTATTTTTTTCAGAGTTTTTCTTATTATTAATATCTTTAAAGACACTGAAATTTTATTACACAGGTGTTATATTATTCGCAGGGAAAAAAAAGGCACAAACGTGTCTTTCTATCTGTGACGCTGACCTCACTTTGATACACCATTGCACTACGACGTCATAATACTAAAACAGAACGGGTGGAAAAATGTAACAATGCATTACGGTGTATGATTTTATACATCAGTACTTGCATGTGTGCAGACATAAAATTTTATATTATGCCCACATATTCACGCTTCCACCCACACATGTGACAAAGTTGTTGTCAAATTGTTGTCAAGTTTGTTACTGAATTTTGTGCTAAATTATGTCATTAAAAATAGGGCCAACTGTGTAAATATTGAACTATGTTCGAGAATACATTTATAATAAAGCAATTTTTGTTCTTATCTTATTTTTAAAAGGTAAGATTTTTCCCAGAATATAGAAAACCATTTTAAGCTCTTCTCAAATAAAAAGTGACACATTTCTGAATTATTTTTGTTCGAAAACGCACGGTATTGGTTGGGGTTAATATTAAGAAACTATGTAATCGAACAATTTTCCCATTTTTCGACACAGGTAGAAAATCTTTAGAAAAATGCTTATGTTGATGTTTTGAACCAAATTTGCGGATGCGACAGCGCGGGAAAATAAGAAACTGACATCATTACAAATTATTTCAATAATCATACTTGTAAGTGTCAAGCATGTGCGTTTAAAAATAAGTTTGTAAATGTGTTAGAAAGTTTCGCATTATTGAGCGGAGAATTTTTTTTTTTTTTTTTAGAATCGCCTTAATGGAAGAAAAGTATCGGACATTTCTCTCTAGCCCTTTCACCGTTAGGCCCGTGTTTTTCCGTTTCTAGAAACCATGTTAAAAAAACTGTAGACAAAAATATTTAAAATGGAATTCTGTTTTGAATCGTACATTGAATGAGGGGATATAAAATATATTATAGCATCAAACTGCGATAAAAAAATGTAGAGTATATCCTGGGATGTACAAGCATAAGAAAATGCAGGGTAACCCTTAGACGGTAAAAGGGCAAGTGAATCTCTGTGGACTTTTAATTCGGAAATATATCACCTTTTTCGCAAATATCCTGTTGCAGTCTTTTATGCATGTCGTGTTGCGGTATTGAAGGCTTTTAGAAGTGGTGTTGAAGTATTACACGATATTAAAAAGAAGTCTCCAATTTTTCTTTTCACGTATAAAAGTATGAGAAACAATATCTACGAAAGATTTTAGAAAATTTTCAGAGTTGAAAATTTTAGAGTACTTATAATGTTACACGATATATTTTCCCCAATTTCAACGTACTTCTTTATAAAAAAAAGTTAAATATAATAAAAACTCAAAAAGTTTTTTTTTTCTCAGTCTAAATTTTTTAAATTGAAATTCCTTATCAATCCTAATTAAATAATCTGAAATAAATGAAAGAAATATCATTATGTCATTAAATTCTCCTAAAATTCTGTTCCGCAGGCTTCGCGAAGCCTGCGGTAAGATTACGTTATCTACAAAATTAGGCCTAAATTTTATTGTAGCTGGAATATTGCTAATTGAAATCATTGTTTAAAGATATGCAGCATCCAGCAAAAGTCTATAAAACACACTTTGCTGGTACGCGGAGCTTCTAAATGAAAAAAAAAAAAAGAAAGTTTTATATCAAACTCATTTTTTCCTTCATCAAAGTCAAAAGTAGAACGATAAATTGTGGATACTGTCCTATTGTGTGGCGGATCGTTCGGGCCCGTTAACTAAAAAAAATTATAAATGATATTAAAATTAAAAAAGTTTAAAAAGACTTCTTCTACATTTCTTTTCATCTATAAGAGAAGCAAAAACGATATGTAAAAAGGATGTTTGAAAATTTCGACAGCTGAAATTTTAGAGTACACTAAAAAATTCTGCCACTGGCATCTAGAAAATAAATTGTGGTTCTAGAAAAATAGTTCCATGCCATCCTTATAAATTCTAGTTCCGTTTGCTAGAGAGTTCTAGTCTCTGCTATTAAAATTCAGTAGCGTTTTCCTATATTATCGTGGTCAAACTTATTTAAAAATCTCTGCAAATAAATGTGAACACAAGAGGTTAGTTTTAGTAACTATAATTCTAGTTTATGAATTTCTTCCAGAAATCAAGTAATTTCTCGCAATTCAAACGATTCATAACATAATGTATTGTTTCATCACCTAGAAAACTATAGACTAGAAATTCTCGATCATTTCGTCTACTCAGCTTGTTTGTTAGCTTTATTCGCATAACTCGGGAAATCTATATTTATATTTTAGGGATTTAGAAAATGACTACTTATTCGATCTAGATGAAAATGGTATAAGTTTTCTTTCAGTGTATTTGGAAAGTTATAGTACGTATTTTTTCCAATTGCATTGAAGTTTCTTATAAAATAAAGGCGTTTTACTTCTTTATTTTGATCATAATGTAATATAAATTTATCTTTAATTTCGGAATTTCCCTAGTTATAATTTATCCCGCTAAATTACTGATAATTGTTACTCCGCATCGCTTCTAATTAAAGAATCAACGTAGATGGAAGAGAATTCAATTTGGATCTATAGCTGCTCTTAAATTTCCGTGAATCTCAACTAACCATAATGATTTTATAGAATTGAGAGAGACAATTCTCTGGACAAAAAGAAAGACTTTGTCTCTAAAACTACGGAAAATATTACAATACCTGCAAAACTAATGGAGGTCTAAATTTTATTGTAGCTGGAATAAAGGCACCCGAGTACATTGGCGGGCCGGGCTAACAGATGCAGCTTTCAGAATAATTCTAGAAGACAGTATCTTCTAGTACACAAGCTAGACACAGGATAGTACATGCTAGTACACAGGCTAGTAGCCCACAGGCTAGTAACTAATACAGGCTAGTACACAGCCAGTACACAGGCTTTGAAAAGAAATAAAAAGAGAAATACTTTCATTTTAAAATCATATTTTTCTCTTCGTCGAATTGTCAAATGGTGTAATATGCAGAACTTACACAGAAGTACTAATTTAACGGCAAATTGTTTATTATAGTCAGAATTATAACAAATGTTGATTCTCGGTACACTTTATCACTGATACCACAATATAATATGGTCGTTATGTCAATGTAGGTAGATTGCCGTATGTATATTTGTCGTATATGGTCGTATATAGTGATTAAATATGTCCGTTGCATTTTCATTAAACTTAAGGGGATAAATAGTAAATATTATATTTTGACATTATGTGAGTGAAAAAATTTATTTCGATTTACGTGATTTCGAAATACACCATGAGTCGTGGTACAAATTGCTGATGTATATCGAAGTATTACTGTACTGAAGAATTTCTGTCTAAAGTAGATTTCAGAATGTTTAACTCATAAAAAAACTAATCTATTTCTTAAATTTATAGTCCAAAGAAAAATTAATTCCAACAAAAGTCCTACACGATTTTAAAAAGAAGTCTAAAACATTTATTTTCATTTGTAAGAAGCAGAAAAATGTTGTGAAAGAAAGATGTGCTATAATCTGAAATACGAAATTTCACATATTACACGTACATAATTTTAACAGCTAAATGTTTTAATCTGCACACACCATTGATCACTACTGGTAATTACCCTACTTTCTTAATTACTTTCTCTAGCTTCAAAATGTTATAGAAGAAAAAACAATCAGAAACCAGTAGGATTACCAAATGAACAGATGGTATATTTCAAAATGTACAAGGTAGCAAACGATATTAAAAAAGAAAAAAAAAAAACTTTTCTATCAACCTCGGATGTCTACTGTTTTTGAGATTCTAATAGGTCCTCCTCCAAAACTTTTTTGAAGATTAAAATTAAAAAAAAAGTTTCCGGGATCACAGGTAAATGCGAAGTTACACTGAATTTTTTTTAAATGTTTCTGCGTCATCACGGATGTTTTGTGCAATTTTGTACATTGTGTACCACCCTGTAAAAAGTAGGAACCACGTTTTTAAAAAGAAATCTGCAACATTTATTTTCATTTGTAAGAGGCAGAAAAACGTTGTGAAAGAAAGATATATGAAATTTCGTATTTCAGATTATGGCACATTATACGTACATAATTTTAACAGCTAACTGTTTTAATCTGCACACACCATTGATCACTACTGGTACTTACCTACCATCTAATTTACATTCTCTAGCTTTAAAATATTATAGAAGAAAAACCAATCAGAAACCAGTAGGATTACCAAATGAACAAATGGTCTTTTTCAAAATGTACAAGGTAGCAAACGATATTAAAAGAAAAAACAAACAAACTTTTCTATCAACCTCGGATGTCTACTGTTTTTGAGATTCTAATAGGTCCTCCTCAAAAACTTTTTTGAAGATTAAAATTAAAAAAAAGTTTCCAGGATCACAGGTAAATGCGAAGTTACACTGATTTTTTTTTAAATGTTTCTGCGTCATCACGGATGTTTTGTGCAATTTTGTACATTGTGTACCACCCTGTAAAAAGTAGGAACCACGTTTTTAAAAAGAAATCTGCAACATTTATTTTCATTTGTAAGAAGCAGAAAAACGTTGTGAAAGAAAGATATCTGAAATTTCGTATTTCAGTTTATGGCACATTATACGTACATAATTTTAACAGCTAACTGTTTTAATCTGCACACACCATTGATCACTACTGGTACTTACCTACCATCTAATTTACATTTTCTAGCTTTAAAATATTATGGAAGAAAAACCAATCAGAAACCAGTAGGATTACCAAATGAACAAATGGTCTAATTGTTTAAAAACAACACAAAATGTCACAAAAACATATATGCATCATTTATTAAAAAACTTTTACTTTAGGTGTTTTAAAAATATACAAAACTGCATTTCACATTAAAAACCTAGCGCTTTCGAGCCGTCCTGGCTCATCATCAGGGTTAAAACATCACAACACACAGATACACACAAAAAAACACAACTCTGAAAGCGCTAGGTTTTTAATGTGAAATGCAGTTTTGTATATTTTTAAAACACCTAAAGTAAAAGTTTTTTAATAAATGATGCATATATGTTTTTGTGACATTTTGTGTTGTTTTTAAACAATTATATAATACAGAGGTGAATTTGATTCAATTGAGTGTTGTGTTTTTCATGACTCAAGTTTATTTTGAACAAATGGTCTTTTTCAAAATGTACAAGGTAGCAAACGATATTAAAAGGAAAAACAAATTAACTTTTCTATCAACCTCGGATGTCTACTGTTTTTGAGATTCTAATAGGTCCTCCTCCAAAACTTTTTTGAAGATTAAAATTAAAAAAAGTTTCCGGATCACAGGTAAATGCGAAGTTACACTGAATTTTTTTTTAATGTTTCTGCGTCATCACGGATGTTTTGTGCAATTTTGTACATTGTGTACCACCCTGTAAAAAGTAGGAACCACGTTTTTTAAAAGAAGTCTGCAACATTTATTTTCATTTGTAAGAGGCAGAAAAACGTTGTGAAAGAAAGATATATGAAATTTCGTATTTCAGATTATGGCACATTATACGTACATAATTTTAACAGCTAAATGTTTTAATCTGCACGCACCATTGATCACTACTGGTACTTACCTACCATCTAATTTACATTCTCTAGCTTTAAAATATTATAGAAGAAAAACCAATCAGAAACCAGTAGGATTACCAATTGAACAAATGGTCTTTTTCAAAATGTACAAGGTAGCAAACGATATTAAAAGAAAAAACAAACAAACTTTTCTATCAACCTCGGATGTCTACTGTTTTTGAGATTCTAATAGGTCCTCCTCCAAAACTTTTTTGAAGATTAAAATAAAAAAAAAGTTTCCGGGATCACAGGTAAATGCGAAGTTACACTGAATTTTTTAAAAATGTTTCTGCGTCATCACGGATGTTTTGTGCAATTTTGTACATTGTGTACCACCCTGTAAAAAGTAGGAACCACGTTTTTAAAAAGAAATATGCAACATTTATTTTCATTTGTAAGAGGCAGAAAAACGTTGTGAAAGAAAGATATCTGAAATTTCGTATTTCAGATTATGGCACATTATACGTACATAATTTTAACAGCTAACTGTTTTAATCTGCACACACCATTGATCACTACTGGTACTTACCTACCATCTAATTTGCATTCTCTAGCTTTAAAATATTATGGAAGAAAAACCAATCAGAAATCAGTAGGATTACCAAATGAACAAATGGTCTTTTTCAAAATGTACAAGGTAGCAAACGATATTAAAAGAAAAAACAAACAAACTTTTCTATCAACCTCGGATGTCTACTGTTTTTGAGATTCTAATAGGTCCTCCTCCAAAACTTTTTTGAAGATTAAAATTAAAAAAAAGTTTCCGGGATCACAGGTAAATGCGAAGTTACACTGAATTTTTTTTAAATGTTTCTGCGTCATCACGGATGTTTTGTGCAATTTTGTACATTGTGTACCACCCTGTAAAAAGTAGGAACCACGTTTTTAAAAAGAAGTCTGCAACATTTATTTTCATTTGTAAGAGGCAGAAAAACGTTGTGAAAGAAAGATATATGAAATTTCGTATTTCAGATTATGGCACATTATACGTACATAATTTTAACAGCTAAATGTTTTAATCTGCACACACCACGGATCACTACTGGTACTTACCTACCATCTAATTTACATTATCTATTTTTAAAATATTATAGAAGAAAAAACAATCAGAAACTAGTTGGATTGCCAAATGAATAGATGGTCTTTTTCAAAATGTACAATGTAGCAAAAGATATTAAAAAAAAAAAAAACTTTTCTATAAACTCGTATGTCTACTGTTTTTGAGATTCTGATAGGTCCTCCTCCAAAACTTTTTTGAAGATTAAAAAGTTTCCGGGATCGCAGGTAAATGCGAAGTTACACTGAATTTTTTAAAAATGTTTCTGCGTCATGACGGATGTTTTGTGCAATTTTGTACTTGTGTACCATCCTGTAAAAAAGTAGGAACGTTTCTTTATCTAGTAAGAAAAATTACGTAAGCATAATGCAGCTTCTTTCGTGTAAACCAGGATTCCGAAAAACTTTCCTTTATCTTCTGAAAACTCAAACAAATAGATCTTCCAGATTTAAAGAAGCATTTATGAAATAAGTTTCTCTTGCTGTGCGTAATTTTCGGAAATATTTTCGAGTAGATTTTATAGTATATAAATCAATTTTCTCAACCCGGTATGAAGACGTAATCAGTTTTTGGATGTTATCAATTCTCAAAGTAAACATTTTCACCTGCGTACCTAAATAAAGTCCATTTAACGCTGCTAATTTAGAAGGTTTGCTTGTTGTATATATTTGTTGAACATGTACAGGATTACTGGAGATTTGATAGCATCCAAAAAATAAATATTTTGTATTGATACCGGGTTGAGAAAACTGATTAATACACTGTAAAAACTACTAGAAAACGTTTCCAAAAATTATGAGCAGCAAAAGAAACATTTGTTTTATACATGCTTATTTAAATCTTGCAAATATATTAGTTTTTAAAGATAAAGAAACGGTTTTCAGAAGCCAGGGTAACTCGGAAGAGATTATATTATATTTTCGTAAACCATCTTGTTAGTTCAAGAAAAATGTCAATTTTTTTAATGTGTAGTTAATTAAAAAAAGCATGCTAAAGTTTTAAAAGATTTCAATTATATTACTTATTAATGCTAAAAGTTTTTTATCTATTTCTAAAATTTATAGCTGAAAAATAAATTAATTTAGTAAATATTGACCTGCGGTACAAAATAATATAAAAAAAAACCATAAATATGTTTTCTTATCTAGTCTTTAAAAGATAGAAATTTTTCGTATCCTAGAGATCACAGCGCATCATTTTAAAAGAATAAAAGCAGCGGACAAGATTTCGCTCTCTAGTGAATTTCTCTAGACTTCTTACTCAAAGGGGCATAACTTTTTTCACAAATATTCTGTTGCAAATGACGTTTATGTGTGTCGCGTTAAGGTATTGTAGGTCGTTAGAAGTTGTAGTAAAGTGTTATACGATGTTAAAAAGAAATCTCCAACATTTCTTTTCATGTATAAGAGCAGCTAAAACGATATGCACGGAAGTTTTTTGAAAATTTTAAGAGTTAAAAATTTTAAAGTACTTAAAGTGATACAAGATACGATTTTTCTCGATTTTATTGTCGTTTCTTATAATCTTATAAATAAAGAAAAATAGATAATGAAATAAAATAAAAATATTTTTTTGTTTTGTAATTTCTCTGCTTATTGTTTGCCAAATTAAATTTTTGAAACTTTAAATTCCTCATTTCTCCTAGTTAAAAAATCTGAAGTAAAGGAAAGAGATATCAATATGGAAATAGGTTCCTAAAAGCGTGTGAACCAGAATTAACAAAGGACGACTTTAGAGAATTGAGGGAAAAAAGGTCTCTGGAAGAAAGTGAAGACTTTAACCCTAATCCTAAGTATCTCTATAGCTGCAAAATTAGCTTGAGGTTTAAATTTTATTTTAGCTCGAATATTGCTAAGTGAATGCATTGTTTGGATGAGAAAATATATGCAACGTACAGGTAACAGCCTATAAAATACACTTTGCTGGTACGCGAAGCTTCTATGTAAAAACTATGTAATAAAAATGTAAAATCTATGTAATAAAAATATATTCATTTCAAACTCATTTTTGTCTTCATGAAAGACAAACAAGGAGAACGCTTAGTTGCGAATATTGACTTATTGAATGGCGGACCCTAGGTAACCGTTATCTAAACAGATAGCTATACCTCAAGATTAACAGTAAAAAGTTAATTAAAAACAAGAATACATGAGGATGACAATGGAGCAGAAAAAAACTAAAGATGATCAAATTATAAGCTGAAATAATGAGGACAGGGGATACTGACCCCAAGAAATACTTTAAAAACTAATTAATATTTAAAATAAGCAGTCTACGTTGATTATATTCCGTAACCTAAGGAATTTTTACCTCAGCTTGCTACAAAAATGTCACTAAAAATTCTGAAACAGTCAGCAGTGTCGCTAATTGAAAGAACCCCATGGATTCCGATATACTTTTATTTGAAGTATTTAACTCAACTCCTTATCACGTAGCAAACGAGCTGCTAAAGAATCTTATTCCAAACTCAGTCAAAATAGAACATCACTGCTAACGGCACTTGGGTGGTTTGATGAAGCACAAAACTAGTATTAATTTTTCAAAGGGGCGAGATCCGAGAAATTACGACGATACTTACTTCTGAAGCCGTATTTATACCAGCTAAACGGCCACAGACACCTAATTAACATACAACTGCTCAAAAATACCGCGAAAATCAGATTCCTGGAGATTCAACCTTAATTTGGGAAAATAATATAAATGATAGTATAGGTGACTCGTTCAGGTACAGATGTTAGAATCAGGACAACACATTCCTGAACAAAATTCAACAATCCAGTTGACCTTAGACTACGTTCATAAGAGAGTAGCGAGGAACTTACGATACAATTGGTACATTAATTTTTTTTGTTGTTGTACGAATTTAAGGAAAATAGTGAATATCTGTAAACATTATCATTAATGCTTCATTGTCGTTAAATATAGCCATTATATTTTCATTAAACTTAATTACATATAGATTGTAAGTGTAAAATTATGTGAGTGTGAAAATGTACCCCGACTTACGCTATTAGTCGCGTACGAATTACTGACTTAAATCAAGGTATTATTGTAGATGAAATCAAAGTTGAACAATTGAACAGTTTAAGCATTTCATGGAGTTTAAACAGTTGCCAAACAGTTGATGTCGGTTAAGGAACTTCCGAGTTGCAAACAACTTAACGCCCAGTCTTGTATTAAAAGTACGTAGAGTGTCTTGTATTAAATTGAGCTGTTGGGAAAAGTTAAGATGTAGTATTAACTACAAGATAAAGGAACAATTACAATAAAAAGGATAGATGAAAAATTAAGAAATGAGATAATAATAATTTTGGAATAATAAAGTAAAGCGGAAGAGATTAAGGATAGAGATACTAGACACAAGAAACATTTTTTTAAATAAATTTTGTGTTGTGAAAGAAGGTCATTAAAAGCAAGAAAAGAGAAAATTATGGTAGATTTGCTTAATAAGGTGCTTCGGAAATCTTTCGATGCCACTGAAAACTATTTGTTGTTAATATTTTAGGTAACATAGTAAGCCATTAAAATAGCCTCAGTGAACAGGGTTTGCAGACTCATATATACTAGAGGTTCTATTTATTTTATTTTATTATTATTATTATTTTTTATAAAATAATTTTATTTCGTAATTAAATATTTATTGAACTATCTTTGAAAAATAAATTTTAGAAACCTATTTCAACAAGTTTATAGAAAACTATTTTATAAATTTTAGACATCAATTTTAGAAATCAATTTTAGATCTATTTTTAATTCATTTATATTACGCTAATGTTTTTCTAAAATTTGGCTCAAGTATAAATTATGTCAGTAAATATTGAACAATGGTGGAAAACAGTTTTAAAACGGAAGTATTTTCGCTATCTAATCTTTAAAAGATAAAAAAATTTCGTACCCTCCAGAAAATACCGCATCGGTTTAAGGGAAGAAGAGTAATGTACATGACTTTTCTCTCTACCGAATCTCTCTAGATTTCATATTCGAAAAGGCATAATTTTTTCCAAAAATTTTCGGTTGCACACGTCTTTTATGTGTGTCATGTTGAGGCATTGTAGATCGTTAGAAGTGTTATTAAAGCCTTACACGATTTTAAAAAAGAAGTTATCAATATTTTCTTTCATATGTAAGAGCAATAAAAAAATATGCAAGACGTCTTTTAAATTTTTAATAGTTGAAATTAAAAAAAATATTTAGAAAGTTACAGTGTATATTTTTTCCGATTTTATTTAAGTGCCTTACAAAGACCATAAAATAATATAAAAACATCTATTTCTCTTGTTATCAGTATGTTTTAAAGGCGAAAAAACAGATATGTAAACATTGTTTTTGAAAGAAAACATTATAAGTTCTTGCTTACTACTACCTATTACAAAAAGAACAAACATTTCCTTATTTCAGTAACGCTGAAATCATTGCGTTCAGTTATTAAATGTAGGTGTTATGATGTTAAAACAGAAAAAGTAACTATCTGTTGTGGTATACGTTTTTGTATAGTAATACTTGTACATAAACTTCCATATACTTTTTTTTATTGCTCTTACATATGAAAGGAAATGATGATGACTTCTTTTTAAAATCGTGTAAGGCTTTAATGCCACTTATAACGACCTACAACGCCTCAACATGGCACACATAAACATTGACAAATATTTATACACACACACAAATATATAGCTATATGTATGCATGCAAACATATGTCGAAATCATTACCAAATTTACCGGTATTATTAAATATGTACAAATGTAGTCCCAAACTATGTCGCCAAAAATGAGACATACATTACCCTAACTGTCCAATATGGCGAATTTTTCACCGTATTCTATTTAAAGTAACAGTTTCAGGATTTATCGCAGAAGTCTTCGCTCGAAGAAGTGTCCTTCTTCTGCTGTTATTAAAATAAGGAATATTTCTAGAAATAAAATTTCGTGGCCTACAATGATACGAGTTTCTGCTGCCTATATATATATATATATATATATATATATATATATATATGTGGTATTTTGTCTAAGCTGAGTTAGTACCAGATGTAAATTTCCATGAGAAAAGGGTAGTCCGTTAAAGAACTAATATCTTGCAGTCGATTTCCATGATCATGGCGAAGTAGTAAGGCAATGAAAAGACACCAGAACAGTTTCTCCAGTAAAGTCCAGCCAATTTTCAGATGAATAGTTTATTAAGAATAAGATCGATGCAGCACATTTCCCACAGGTATAAAACTTATAGCATAGCCCTCGGCTTTCACGATGGGTCACTCCATTGATTACAAATTGTTAACTGGCCAGATGAATATTCTACAACATAAAAACACCAGATACATATTTGTTTACACTTTCAGCTACGTCAAAAATCTAGTGCTCCGACCGATGCGGGCGAGTTTTGTTCTCTCCGCGGAGACATACAGAAATTTACGTCACGAGCGCACAACCCAATGAGTGAGAAGCTAGCTCCAGCCCAGCGAATGAGGCGCGAAGGAGAAGCTAAGACAGTAAAGAATTTCGAACCTGGTCGCGGATAAATTTTGAAGTTAAAATCCCAAGCGCGCGAAAAAATCAGAGCAATAATAATAATAATAGTAAAAAGAAAATGGCTTTTAAAAAACATTCGAAATGAGAACGCGTCTCGGAATTTTATAGATTGGGGAGCTGATAAAAGCGACGAATGAACTTAAAATTTTAGATTAAGATTTCGAATAAAATAATTATTAATATACGGATATTTACTTTTAAAAGGACTTTAAATAGGAATAGATATTATTAAGAATTAAGGAAATACTGACTATGACAGAAGTTAGATTAAGTTTAAAAGATTAATGCGAATAAAATGGAAGGATACGAAGGAAATAAATTTTTTATATAACATTACCGCCCCCCCCCTCTAAAAATCCGAATGACAGGTAGATCCGATGATCTACAAGTTCATGAAGGCAAGCAAGAATTCGGATTACAAAATATTTATCTGGTATTCTAGTTAATGCCAAAAATTCTCTGATTTTATTAAAGTTAATTCAATAGTTATTTTTGTAAACGCGAACCTGTGGGAATTGTTTAAATACAGAAATACATACAATTACAATATAAATAAGTTACTAACAAATAATATGTTTTCACTCTTCAAACATAAATAGTGAAAAGGATGAATATGAAGTAAACAAAGCATTTTTGTCTAAGCAGTGAAAAGTATAAATGTCTAATAGTCCTCTTAATCAGTAACAGTCTGAGTCATAGACCTCTCATTTCCAATAAAGTTTGAAGGCACAGATATGTCAAGTATTAGCCAGTAATACAGTTTACGGCAATACAGTGTATTGATTCTGTAGTAGGATAATTCCAGTTAATCATAAAGTTCAAAAACATAAGAAAGTTCCATCACTACTAAGTTCAATAAACAATAAAATTGCTTGTTTGTGATGCTTGATAAGTTTTGTGCCTTGTTTGTGCACTTATCAAATAAAGTCCAGCCATTTAATAAAGTTCAATCATTTAGATATGAGTATTAGATGTTTTTGCTAGCAAGATGAGACTTTTTACCATCAACTAATTGACTATCAGTGGTTCCCTTTTATCACAATTCTCAAGAATATTCTCTTTTATAATCTTATCACATAATAAATAACAATAACAATTATAATAACAACATAATAATATCAACAATAACAAACAACTTCAAAATAATACTAAATCAGTAATTCATCTGTATATAATTTAATTCCTCATTCTTTTTCAATATCAGTGAGGAATGAAAATATACTTAATAAAAAGAAACCAAATAAATAAATAGTAAACTAAGAAATATCTGTGGAAAATTATCAACAATTCAGTAAGATAATGTGCTCATTCTGTTTTTAGTCAAACAAGAGAAACATAAGCTGTTCAATGAAAATAAGACCTTGAAGTGAATGGTGGATAATAAGTTTAACTATTACTATTAGTAGAGAGTTTTATTCTATTATCATAATTTAATTTAATCCAGTGAATTTTTATTCAATTTATTTTAATTTAATGTATTATTCTAATCTAATTCAAGTCAGTATGAGAAATTCTCAATTAAAACCAATGAATTATGCCAGCATAAAAATTAATTCGAATACAAATTTCAACAGTAATATTCCCAACGAATTCACACACTATTACTAGTGCGCTAGGAATACACTGTCACACTAAAAAGAATTGAGATTAGTTAAACATAGTTTATTTGATTAATTTTAATTAGTTTTATGTCTATTATAAATTTTTAATTAAGCTATTAAATTGATATCTATTACATGATTATTATGAAAATTCTATAAAAGAAATAGTCTAAAGAATAAGTTTAATTTATGCAACTAAAACCCTAAGAACAAAATTTAGATTATATTTTATCAATAATATCTGGCAAAACAATTCATAATCCTTTACCTTTTCTTACTGAATCATAATGTTATAAGAATGTTGATAAGAGCTAAAGTTTTGCTTCAACCGAAATCTTATCCAATAAAATACATAAGAATCTATTAAATTGCATTTACTATCTTTGAACCTTTTGATCATAGTATCAAATACAACAACAATAATAATAGTACCATCAATAGAAAGAATAAATAACAACAACAACATCAAAATTTTATTTACATAACATCAGAAACTTTTTGAATGCAGCTTACCTAAACCTTTCAATTCCTCTCTTTAAATACTTTTTATTTTATTATAATCTTTATATTCTCTTTAATTCTTCATCATCATCACATATTAATCATTACATCATATTTAATTTGAGTACCCAGTTCTAGTAAATTTATTATGCTAAGGATCTTGGCAATTAATGAATTTATTTTTTACCCAAGCTACAGACAAAATGAGGTGTAATCCCCATTGGTCAGCCTAAGATTTATTAAAACTCAAAGTTACTTAATAGAACAATTTACTACAGTAACATAATGCTAATTTCTCCATCATGTCTCAGTAAATTAACTTCTACCTGATCTAGCATTCGGTTAAATAATTATCACCATCAACAAATCTCTAACTCCTTATATTAAGTATTAAAATAAATTGGTAAGTGCATCATTTTTCCTAACATTTAATTCAAAATAAACAACATAAATAATATATTAAAATATTTTAAGTTATATTTACATATTTACAAGTTATACTCAAGGTTTTTTGGTGGTAATTTAAGTTAATTTAAATTTAGTGTTATAATTCAATTTATTTTATTTACATAGTTAAATAACAATACTAAATAGTAATTTATTTTAATTTAATGTAACTGCCTAAGAAAGTGGTAGATAGTAAATTGCCAAAAGAAGAATTTACAATAAGTTGTTATAGATAATTGATCATACCATGATGGCTAAGACCAAAAAAGGAAGAGATATTCATAAGAATAAATAATAAAGTTATTAATGGTGCACCTTTAAACACAATAAATCATGAAATCAACAGACATCCCTGCATGTCAAGCAAAAATCATTCCTTAACCTAACATACCAACATACAGAAATATATTGTCAGTTCCTGAAAATTAGCAATTAATCCCTGGCCAGTAGAAAAACCACTAATACTGTGCAAAAGTAACAACATAATATTTAATTTTGTGAAAATAAGGAATTAAAAATATAGTTAAATTAAATTTAGATGGTTACTGGAATGCCTATAAAACCAGAATTTGTAATTAATTTCTGTTATATGTGTTGTAAAGCTCATTATTCCATACTCCATTTTCTGTAAATTCTTAGTAAAATCCATCCGTTAGTCATTATCCCTACTGAATTCTATGATTATAAGGATGTGGAACAAAAATAGACTTACACCAGAATTTTCATTCAATAAAATATAGAATTCCAAGTTAATTTAGTGTTATAAACTTCAGATTGAATAGACTGGCTTAAGTGTTATCTAGAAAATTGATTTTTTTTTTTTTTTTTTTTAAACAAATTTACCCATTTACCATTAGTTTATTGTTAAAAACCATATTCTACTCTCAAAATACTGATAGACATCTCTGATAAGCTTTCCTACTGAATTCAATTAATTATAGGAATTTGCAACAGAAACAATTCTACATAGTAAATGAGTCAGCAAAACATAATTTTTACTTATAAAAGTTAGAGTAATTTAAGTTTAATTTACTAGTAACCCCCCCCCCCTTTTTTTTTTTTTTTTTTTTTTTTTTGTAATCTATCTTATAACAAATAATAATATTAATAATATGTAACATCAATTCATACTATATTAATCTTTAACTTAACAACAACTGTAAAATTATCTAACTCAAAATAATAATATAATTTCAAAATAATAAATTAATAACACTTTAAATATAACAATAAGAACACATTTACATAATTTACACTAGTGGTTATCACTAATCCAATTTAACTCTACTCTTATGGTACTTATAAGATTCGTGACATTATCTTTTGTTCAACAGTATAAAAATGTCCAATTCATATTTAAAATCATTTCACTTAAATAGTAAATGTAAAATTACTAGTATAATATTTCTATAAATAAATCCACGATGTATGAATAAATATCAAAATTTAGAATGAAATAAAATAACAAAACATTTTTAAAATAAGTATTATTTCGTAAGAACAATTTTTTTTTTTTACTCTTGATTTGTACTCCCTGACATAGCATCAATAAATAACAAAAGTAAATACCTCCATCTCTAATAAATAAGAAAATCTGAGCAAAACTTAAATAACATAAAAATAAATAAAATAATAAATAATACATACAATAATAAATCTTTTCAAACTTACGTAACTCCGTTCACAAGTTGTCTGCCTGTTTGCTTTTTGAAATTTTAAGACCGATCATTTTATTTATTAATTTGTAGGATGATAATTTTTCATCATTTTTTTTTCTGTAAAAGAAAACATTATTTTAGATTATTCCGTCATTATCGAGATGTTGTTTTGTAGAACATTCACACCGGCATGCATCTGGTGTTTCCAGGGATAAATTATTCCAACACTTTTTGAAAAACTCGATGCATATTTTGGTGAGAATCAGTTGTACACACCACAATGAAAATGTACAGCATCCGCATTCAACAACATATTCACAGCTTCTCCGTTTATGAAGAACAATACAAATAATCGACATATACTTCGCGAGAACTAGACGCACACACTTCGCTATGAAGATGTATAACAGTAGCCGGCAATACATTCGCAGCTCATCCGTCCATCAGAACCTTGGCATGGCTCAGCGCAAGTTCATAGAATCCTGACGGGCTTTTTATGGTATTTTGTCTAAGCTGAGTTAGTACCAGACGTAAATTTCCATGAGAAAAGGGTAGTCTGTTAAAGAACTAATATCTTGCAGTCGATTTCCATGATCATGGCGAAGTAGTAAGGCAATGAAAAGACACCAGAACAGTTTCTCCAGTAAAGTCCAGCCAATTTTCAGATGAATAGTTTATTAAGAATAAGATCGATGCAGCACATTTCCCACAGGTATAAAACTTATAGCATAGCCCTCGGCTTTCACGATGGGTCACTCCATTGATTACAAGTTGTTAACTGGCCAGATGAATATTCCACGACAAAAACACACCAGATACATATTTGTTTACACTTTCAGCTACGTCAAAAATCTAGTGCTACGACCGATGCGGGCGAGTTTTGTTCTGTCCGCGGAGACATATAGAAATTTACGTCACGAGCGCACAACCCAATGAGTGAGAAGCTAGCTACAGCACAGCGAATGAGGCGCGAAGGAGAAGCTAAGACAGTAAAGAATTTCGAACCTGGTCGCGGATAAATTTTGCAGTTAAAATCCCAAGCGCGCGAAAAAATCAGAGCAATAATAATAATAATAGTAAAAAGAAAATGGCTTTTAAAAAACATTCGAAATGAGAACGCGTCTCGGAATTTTATAGATTGGGGAGCTGATAAAAGCGACGAATGAACTTAAAATTTTAGATTAAGATTTCGAATAAAATAATTATTAATATACGGATATTTACTTTTAAAAGGACTTTAAATAGGAATAGATATTATTAAGAATTAAGGAAATACTGACTATGACAGAAGTTAGATTAAATTTAAAAGATTAATGCGAATAAAATGGAAGGATACGAAGGAAATAAATTTTTTATATAACACATATATAACAGTAAACATTTTACACAGCATGGGTAATAGAATCCACAAACGTCCATTTAAAAGGTTTTCTGCGTGTACTAGGAATAAATATGCTTATCACAGAGTTTGCAAAGCTACATGACTCTCAGCCGTACTAGTAGAGATAAGTCCACGGACAGATAGACAGACAAGTGTGCATAGATTTTAATACTAATTACTATTTATATTATAATTTTTTCTATGAGAAAATGTTTCAATTAACTGTTTAGTCCCTTAATGATATCATTGAAAACGAGTATTAGTGCTTTATTTTATAAATCGTAAATTAAAACAGCTAATTATTCATTTGCAATAGTGTAAAATAAATCAAAAGATATTTAAAAATACTCTTTATTTAAAAAAAATATTTATAGTCTAGTGATACTACACTGAAACTGCACTGATTTTCATTGTACTGGTTTTCATGATCAATTAAAAGAAATAATAAAAACAAGGAATTCTGATTTTACATAAGAAAATTATGAAAAATTGAAGATGTTTAGGTTTGTTCTAAGTGAAAGGTAAAATTAATCTTGCCAATCACTAAAGATATTACAAGTTAATTCAAATAATATTTCTAAATTTTAGTACCAACTTAAAATAAAAAACACGACAAGAAACCAAAAATTTTATAAAATCAAATTTACAATATATATTCATTAAAAATCATTAAGTAGTTTACAATACAATAAGAAATGCATCTGATTTATTTAATCAAAAACGTGAGTATAAATAATTTACAATAATTTAATCAATATTAATCCAGAAAATTTGCTAATGTAATTATTTTCATGCTTCCCGTTTCATACGCAAATTTATTAATATATGCAGATTATTTCAAAAACTCTTTCTAAAACTTTTTATTCATTGGAATTTTATTATACAAAAATAATGAAAATGAAAAGATTAAACAAAATTGACTTTATGAGTGCAATCATTATTAAATCTTCATTGCCTGACATTATAGAAATTAAATGTAGTTCATTAAAAATAATCCGAATTTCAATCTAATCTTTTATTTATCCTAGTGTGAAATATTTTTGCCTTTCCAAAAACTGTTTTGGTTTCTAATTTTAAAATATATATAAGTTGAAACGTCGGAAATAGCAAATTAATTTAAGTTGAACATAAAGGTTAGCTCAACTGACATTTTTTGACCGAGTGCTTATTTTTTTCAAACAACCAGACATTTAGGTTAAAATAAATAAAACAAAATAAAAATTACCTAAATCAGCAAATTTTAATTGCGCCTCAGAGTGACTACTTTTTAATTTTTATTTTGGAAGGTTAACTCACCTAAACAGATGACCTATGCTAAAAAATAACATACATCTACACATCTACGTCTAGAAATTACATCTATGCTATTATACATATGTATGTACATATATATACAACTATACATCAACATATACGTCTACACATCAACACCTACATAATTACATCTACCCATCTTCATATACACATTAACTCCCGTACATCTGTAAACTCAAACACATATACACACGCCTATCCATCTGCACCTACATCTACCTATATATACCTACATCTGCACACCAACATCTGTATTTCTACAATTACATGAAAGTATACGTATCTGTCCATCTACATCTATATATACATATACACATACATTTAAACTTATGTCTACTACAATCGTATGTGTTGAGCTATATCTATCTATATGTACACATCCACATCTACATCTATATAACTACATAGCAACATTTATGCACCTACACCTTCACTTCTATATATTCATGTACATTTTTACATCAAAACATTTTTTATACTCTTTTACAGCTTCACGATCTACATCTACCCAAAATCCCCTTGTGGTACAATCTTCAAATGTTTGTAACGTATTCCTTAATTTTTCAATAATTTTAAATATGTGTGATATTTATATGTATGCCACTCATGGCGAAAGAGTTTAGATACCTGAAAATTACTATTCACTTTAGGCAAACAAATAAGGAGAGAAAAGACAAAGTGCATCCTATTAATCCGTTAGAATAAATGTGTTCGAAGGATTATTAAGTTGATCTTGCTTTGAATTTCAACGAATAACGATTAGCTATTATTTAAAAATAGGTTGAGTTGTTATCATGCTCGGTTGTTAAATCAGCCTTATGGCAACTGTAATTTTAAAGGATACTGAAGGCAATATTTTTGTGATATTGTAAGTAATAAAAATAAATAAATACTTCGATACAACTTGAAAAAGTTGTCAAATGTTTTGCACCAAGGTGGCTTTACCAGCCGCTGTCCCCTTTTAAAGAAATTATTAAGTACCCGTGGAAGCGTGCGAGACTTTCGTACTGCCATCTTCGAGATTATTTGCTGATACGTTTTTTAATTAATTTTTAATAACTGCAATTTTTAATCCAACAGCGTTTTAACGAAATGTGTGTGTACTATGTCAACAGGTTGTTCAAAAAAACCTTTGGTAAGATATCTCATTCATCATTGTGAGCTTTGTATCTGCATAGAAAAAAGGTAGGTGGACGTCCGAAATATTATATATGTTAATTAATTGCAATTTTTAACCAAACAACGTGTTTCAACGAAATGCCAGTGTACTATGTCACAATGTATGCCTGTTCACAAACCTTTCGTAAGATAACACATTTATCGCTGTGCGTTTTCTATGTAAATAGAAAAAAATATGTTGATATCAGAAATAATATATATGTATGTGCGTTTTCTGTCTTTAAGTCTTTATAGGCCCCCTCCTCTAGCGATCGCCTCAGCTTTGGCCATGTTTAAAAACTGCCTCTGGTCCTGTGGATGGCGGGGAATTAAATATTTCAGATTAACAAGTACATTGATCGGCATTAGAAAATGAAGATTTAAAAAGGTTCGAAGGTCAAAAAACAATGTTAAAATGCAAAAAAATATGTTTTCATGTAATTCGAAATCTTAAACTTTCATTGGAGATGTGAGAGAGAGACTAATGAATTTAATTTCTAATAAAACTATGATAAATATATTTTAAGGAAACTGGTACCTTTTAAACGTTAAGAGTTACCGAAATTTTTAAAGCTTGTTATTTTAAAACTGTTAATCTCACATGTACAGTCAATATACATAAAACAAGAACGAAAAATCATGGGTCAAGCATAGATTATGAAGCACTTTCCAACACATCAAGAAAAACTGTAACGAAACTTCACCGTTAAATAAGGTTAAAGGTGATATGTAAGTAAACAGTTTAGAAAACATATAACACATTTAGAAATCCAGTTTTAGCAACTACCTTCTATAGTCAAAAGGCTGTCGAATTATAATGTGCAGCCCTGTAATTATCTGTAAATTTGGATATATACTACATAGCATGTTGCAATTTAGTTCAGTTAGAAAATTCACATTTAGCTTGTTTCGCCAATCGGGAGAAATGCAGTCGAAACCTTTTGTACAGCCCTGTATACTATCTAAAGACTGTTGTGCCCACAACAAATTAAACTGAAAATTAATTCAGGTAAAAACGCATTAGGCAGCTTAAAACTAACTTCCAAAATTTACCAACCATAAACGACAATGTATCTTGTTTTTTGTGTGGCCCTGAATATGAATAAAAAATGCTTTGCACCCCATACTTTTCAAACAGCATGTTTTAGTGCGCTTCCTAATTGTGTATCAATTTCATCATGTTTGAAATGGCCTAGTATCATAAAAATACATTTGAAACGATTTTTTCCTATTGACTGTACTGTAATTGAATACTTTTGACTGTTCATGCAAACAGATTTTAAATTCTACATACTTCATTTTTCTATAAGGATCATGTTATAGTAAACATTAGTTACATACAAAAAATTGAGGGCAATCCGAGTATATTTGCGGAAGTTAGAGCACGGGCGGACGGCCAGATGCGGACAGAGAAACCGAAGCCATCAACACTTTTCAACTAGGTTAAAAAGTATTAAAAGGTTACATCTGCCTTTATTCGTAGACCGTTTGCGATAAAATCACACCGAAAGTATCATTAGACTCAAAATATTACCTTCTTTCAGAATATAGATGCAATTTTCAAAATAGATGTCGTTTACATATTAAAGATTGCGCCAAGTTCAAATTTTCAAATAGTTACACGCACTTTTGACACCATATTTGAGTTCATTGGATCAAGGCAGCCAGTAAAAAAACATAGTTTATGTACTTCTTATTGCATTTTCACCTTATAAACGAAAATATATTAAGGATAAATCAGAAATGAAGAAAATTATATTAGGATCGCAAAGGAAAACTTACAAATTCACATCAGTAAAATTGTAAAAATAATAAACAAAAAATAAACTTTCCTTTCTCAAGTTTTATTTGAAAGGATTACTCAAATAAAATTTCTGGTTATTAATTTCGATTTCTTATATGTGATTAAAAAGTACAAATTCGCTTTACTATCTCAAAAAATAATGATTAAAATGAACTTTAAACACATCCATGTTTTTGACAATTCCCATTCTGTTTATCTAAAAATTGATGCAGGTCATAATTCATAATTTTTCTGAATATGAGTTTATTAATAATTTTCATAATTGAAATTATGCTTTTGAGTAAAACAAAAATGCTTAGAATATGTTTGGATCCAGTCAAGGTATGTCACGGAAAACAGAAATTTTAAATCAGATGATTTTTTTGGAAGATATAATTCAAAGTTTGTCAGAATATGTTTGGATCCAGTCAAGGTATGTCACTGAAAACAGAAATTTTAAATCAGATGATTTTTTTGGAAGATATAATTCAAAGTTTGTCAGAATATGTTTGGATCCAGTCAAGGTATGTCACTGAAAAACAGAAATTTTAAATCAGATGATTTTTTTGGAAGATATAATTCAAAGTTTGTCAGAATATGTTTGGATCCAGTCAAGGTATGTCACTGAAAACAGAAATTTTAAATCAGATGATTTTTTTGGAAGATATAATTCAAAGTTTGTCAGAATATGTTTGGATCCAGTCAAGGTATGTCACTGAAAACAGAAATTTTAAATCAGATGATTTTTTTGGAAGATATAATTCAAAGTTTGTCAAGTAATTTTAACAACAGCATCCTCAAACTTTAACATCTTGTAGGCCTATGACGAATTAACAGAAATAGTTAAACTATATACATTTTCGAGCTGATTTTATCCAGGGAAAACAAATAAAGTGTCTAAAGTGGGTATTACTATTTTGAAAAATCGCAGTTGGTGCAACTTTTAACATGTAGACGGCCGTTATTTCAAAAATCTTTTTCATATTCTGAAAGAAGACAATATTTCGAGTATAATGACACCCTTGATGTGATTGTATCGTAATCGTAAACAGTCTGCGAATAAAGATATGTGTACCGTTTTTTCCTATTTTGACAGTACATAACTTTAACAGAATAGTTACACAACCAGAATCTTTTGAATTATATTTTTTAATAATATCTATTCATTTTAAAAATATATTTATTTTTATTAATTTAAGTCATAAGGTATACATATTTTACGCACTGGGAGCAGGATAACTTTCATATATATGCTCGGTCGTACTTTATTTTTTAATAATATCTATTCATTTAAAAAAATATTTATTTTTATTAATTTAAGTCATAAGGTATACATATTTTACGCACTGGGAGCAGGATAACGTTCATATATATGCTCGGTCGTACTTTTTTTTAATACTTTGACAAATATTGTCTAGTTAAAATGATCTAATATCTAAACAAAACTTGTACTATTTCAAAAATAAAATTTAAAATATTCATAAAGTTGAGAAATTCTCGGAAGTCTTTAAGAAACATAAAAATCTTGAGAAATATCAACTGAAAGATAAAAATAAAAGGTCATTTTACCTGCATTGATTTTCTGCATAGGATGTTAAAATTTCATTTAAATCCAGCTAGCTACATTCACGAAATCGTGCGAGCAAGCTGCAAAATAACCATGTTGAATAATATGACTTTAAGAACATTTTTTATACTTTATATGGCGGTACACTCTAAAAAAAATCCGTGAAAATACAAGAGAATTTCCGTAAAATTTTTCGGAGGAGTTTCATTTTTCCAAAATTTCAGTACAATTTCCGTAAATGACATTAGTTTCGTTAAAGAGATTTCAAATCCGTAAATATGCAGAAAGTTTTCTGTAAATTTAATGGGTTTTTTCCGTATTTCTTTCAAAACAGTACAATATCCGTATTTCTTACAAAACAGTGTAATTTCCGTAAATGACGTTTAAAGGTTAAGTATAGAAATCGCGTTCTTTGAAATGCGAATTAAAATTGTTGTATTTACTAGAGTTCTTTTAGGATACAGGCCTGGCCCGGCTCGACCCACTGGCCCATTCTAACCGAGTCGATGTCAATTTATTGTGAAAAGAATAGTAATATTTATAAATTAGTCTTATTTTTATAAATTACAGAAAGAGTATTTGTTTTTTAAAATCTACTTATTTTTTTCGTGATTCAAACTTATGATTTTTTTTCACCAATTTTTTTTTTTTTTAATTTATCTTATTTAAAGGTTTCATAACATGATATCTCTGCAAATTATAGCTATGCAATTGGTATTAAACTAAACTGATTTCGCTTATATATTTATGAATTACGCTAAAATTTATTATTTTATAAACTATAATTTTACAAAGTTTACAATTTTTTCCTTAAATTTATAAAATTAGTTAAAATATTTTCTTTACTTTTATAAAAATCAAGTTTTTAATTTTATAACGTTTTTAATTTATTTCATTAGTTCATATTTTTATAAATTGAACTAATTTAATTTAAATTAAATCAGCTAGTCCATACTTAAACTTACCTATCCCAAGGTCATTAATTTCAAATTTTTCTCCAATTTTTTTAAAAATATTTTTTAAACTATTCAGTTTAACAGAACCGTACGCAACAGCTCTCAGCATAGCTGAAATATAATAATTTAATTTATTATAAAAATATATATTTACATAAGTTTTTAAATAAGAGATTAAAAAAAATTATTTTAATAGCATGTAATAAACAAGTCTGATTAAGATAATTGTTCTTGTTATTGGAATTGATAAATAGATAATCAGGCAAATAATTAAAAAAAAAGTATATGTTCGAAAAAAGAAAATGTTGGTACCAGTGTTGAATTCAGAGGGTGGGCCGGAGGGAACATTATCCCCCGGAACATTGAAATGTCCCCCCCCCCCGGAAGATTTGAGATTTTATACTTTTAATGGTCAAAAAGTGCAATTTCTAAAGTGCAACTCTATAATGTCCCCCCCCCCCCCCGGAGACACAGAAATCCCTCCCGGAGAAAAATGTCTGAATTCAACACTGGTACCAACATTTTCAAAATGAAGCAATTATTTCTCTTATTACAATGCTTTATGCATATAATACGTAATAAATTAAAATTTATCTGTTATAAGGCACCAATTAATACAGCAAATTATTGAAAATTATGGAAAGAAAATATTAAAAACATCGGAAAAATCCATCTACAGATGAAACCTCAAGTTTTTCATCATAAAAAGTGATTAAAATAAATAACAGCATTTGGGAGCAGCAGCCGGTCATAGCGCAGTGGTCTAATTCGTCAGTTTAGTACACGGCAGTTAACGGGTTCGATTCCGCTCGTGGCAAGGTTTGGTTAATTTCTATAAACTCACTCAGGAATGAAAAACAGAAGCAGAAATGTAACTGTCCCTTATAAGATTGTCCTCGCGAAGTTTTTTTTTTTTTTTTTGGTCCTATAAATTTTATTTTAACGACATAAAAATTTCTAAAAAATACGGAAGATATCTGTTATAAAACGGAAATTTCAGAATTCACGGAAATTTTCCTGGAATTTACGGAATTTTTTTCCCGTTAAAATACAGAAATAGTATTAGCGTCTCGATTGCCAGTACAATTTCCGTTTTTTTTTCAGGATTTTTTTTTTTTTTTCTTTTACAGTGTAGTTGAAGTCCTTTTAGCAATAACTATTGTTCTAAACCGAAATTTCGAAAACGGTTTTGTTTGAAATATTGCACCAACCAATTTTTAATTAAAACTGGAAAAACAATTATTCATTCAAAATGTACAAGATTCCTTAAACGAAAGATTTAAATCCTGATCAAGATTTTATTCAAATTTGAAAAGAATATCAGTTTCTTTATCCTCTCCTATGAAGCGAAAATTGATGCCTTACATATTAATTTGATGTTATCTCAATAGTAACATTTGCGAACAAGTTTTCCAACTTTGAATGCCTTTTTAGAAGTAATGTATTGATTTCGCATGAAAATCGAACAATTATTTACATATGATTTATCTTATACGAAGTAAATTCTCAGAATGGAAGGATTTCTAAATTGGCAGGAATTGTTACATCGTAGGCTACTAAATGAAGTTTCATAATAAAAATAAAAGGATTTAGAAATGATATTTTGAATTAACAGTTATGAATATAGTAATACAATAATATATTATAACACATTAATAATAATGGAAGAGTATTATAATTAAGTATTACTGAAATATAATACTTAAATATTATAATGGAGGTGGGGGATTTGTTAACTCTGACGGTATCATACCGTTACGTTATATTAACGTTACAAAAAATTCTGTTACAATGGGTTATAACGTATTGTAACAAGTGCCGGTTATGGAAATTCATAAGCTTCTCACGTAATAAGTCGACATAGATTTATAAATTACTGAATTTTGATTTTTTCCCCTTTACATGTGCTATAAGAACTCCCTTCGTCCCACATTTCAAGGTTTTAGGTTAATCGGAAGTACCCTATAGCTTTTACTGTCAAAAACTATAGGGTGCTTCCGGTTGACCTAGAACCTCAAAATTTGATACGAAATAAGGTCTTATAGCGCATGTAAAGAAAATCTGAAAATAATTAATTTATAAATATATGTCGATTTATTCTGTGTTAAGAAGGTACTGTGTAGAATAACTATTCTAGATACGAAGCTATATACGCTAATGGCGCCTGGTACATGTAAAATCCGTCGTGGGTGTAAAGTCCTCCAAGTTCCCTGTGAATTATATCTCTGGGGGTGCCTAGTCAGGTGAAGGTCTCGTGACTTGATCAAGGTTCTAAATTACGAGACCAATTCCTTTCTCTTTTTTTAATTTTTTCTTTTTTTTTTCTTTAAATCTGCCAATTCAACAATGTTAAATAGAAACCATGAACCGGCAAACAAAGAAAATTGTGGCAGAACACTGCAGCGATGCCAACAAGGCTTTTTTTCAGGTGGATCACAGCCATGCTGTGATCAGGGAATATCGTCCCGCGTCCAGGTACTAACTCGTCAAGCTAGCCACTCATGCCAGGCAGGTTTGGGCCTGGTTAGCGGTATATATAAGGTAAAGCCAGGAGAGATGGCGCGGTCGGAGAGATTGCGCACATAGAGGTTCGAGGGGAAGGAGTTGAGAGAGCGCGCAGCGACTCCAGGTAGTTGTACAACAACAGTAGTGGAGTGTCTACTTAAAAGTGCACGCTGATTGCTTTGAGCGTCTAAGATAAAGTATTGCTATTTTGCTTTGTTTTCTCGAAGTAAGTGCTTGAATTTTCATAGCTATTCATCAGAATTTCTATACAATGTCAATAGTACAAAATATTTTTAACTTAAACTATTTCTGATAAGCTACTAATCTAGACTAACAATGTGAACATCAACGGTTCGTTTTAGAAAAGGCCATGTTTAAATAAAAGACCGCGCAATCTCTACTACCGGAATTTGAGAGTTTGCGCATCTGCTACTTAGGAGAGATGGCGCAGTGTTTCCCATTAGTTTCATGCTAGGAGAGATAACGCAGCTTATTGGTAAATTTGCATAAAAAATGAAAAATGAAAATGGACTAATTTTAAGTTAATCGTGTTATTAAGTAACATAATTTTATTTTGTAATCTTATCTGGACTTGCTTTTTCTGATTCTTTATTTTTTTTCCTTTAATTAAAATTTTTTAATCGTTTTTAAAATTATTTCCTTTTTCTGATTCTTTAATCATTAGGTTGAAATATTCACTCCTAATACAAAAATATTTGTTCACAAAAAACTTACAGCAATGTCATTTAAGTGTAATTATTATTGTTAACAATTCAATTGTAGTTATTATTAGTAACAATCTCTCCTACCCATGTGCGCAATCACACCAACCCTGTAAGGACAGATTGCGCAAAATAACTTTCTTGGTTTTATTACAACTGTTCTATTAAATTGAAACATAACAACAAAATAGCAATGGAAATGCATAAAAAACAAGTGAAGTAAAAATTATTCATGAATAGTTTAGCAAAAAATTCATATTTAGATTTTTTATTGCTATTCTTTTGAATTGTGCGCAGACTATCCTAGATTTACCTTATATAAAAAAACTTGTACTATTTCAATATTAAAAGCTTGTAAGATACATACGTATGTGTAGATTCATTTGCTGCATAGTATATTAAACTTTCATGAAAGTAGCTGTATATATATATATAGCTAGCTGTATTCACAATATAGCTAGCTGTATTCACAAAATCGTGCCAGCAAGATGCAAAATAACTGTTTTGAATAAAGTAACTTTAAAAAAAATTCTATGCTTTATATGGTTGAAGCCTTTTAGCAATAACTTTTGTTCTTAACTGAACTTTCAAAAGCTTTTTTGTTTAAAATATTACACCAACCAAACTTCAATTAAAACTTGAAAAATAATTAGTTAATTAAAAAGTACCAGACTCTTCAAACGAAAGATTTAAATTCTTATCAAGATTTTATTAAAATTTGGAAATAATCTCAGTTCCTTTATCCTCTCTTATGAAACGAAAATTGATCAATCTCTATGCCTTATATGTTAATTTGATGTTATCTTAATCGTAACATTTTCGAACAACTTTTCCAACTTTGAATGCCTCTTTGGAAGTAATGTATTTGTTCAGCATGAAAATCGAACAATTATTTGCATATGATTTATCTTATAAGGAGTAAATTCATGCCGTTAAAATCTCTTCATAGAAGGATTTCAAAAGTTGCAAGAATTGTTACATCGTAGGCTACTAAATGAAGTTTCGTTATAAAAATAAACAAAGAGATTTTAGAATTCATGTTTTGAATTAACAGTTATGAATAAAGTAATCAAATAATGTAATACACTATATTTTCAAAGGTGACCGGTCACTTGCGATTTTAGACGTTTTGTTAACTATCTAGAAAAAGACATGAGGAATTAACCTGAAACTGCAGGTGTGTAAAGAGTATTGTATAGGTTATATATTTCCGTGAATTTTTTTTCCCGAAACCCCATAGGGGACTGTCAACAAATTGAAAAAGAACGAATATCTTTTGGATAACCCTGTAAAAACTAATGTAGCAAAATCTTTCAAACTCGAGATTATTAATAAGTGGCTTATTGTAATATATTATGTTCATTTTTATGAGGATAGTATGTATACTCGTAGAGAAATTAAGGTTTTTATAAAAACAGTCCCAAATTTCGCCATGTTTTTTGCTTATAATTTGCAGAGTTCTTAATATAAAAAAATTTTCTTTTCAGAAAATATGAAAAACAACATTGTACATAATACTCTGAAATCACAATTAGAAAATAAGAAACATTGGATGAAAAATGAGCAGGTTTACTAAAAAACTGTTTCACTGCGCATGCGCGAAGGCAATCAAAATATAATATGCACAATGTATTAGCTAAGTATATTGAGCAACTTTTGTGAAAGTCTCAAAATTATAGCTTGAAAATTCTGAAAATTATCGTCGATAGAATAAGCTCGAAATCCGTTGTTCCCAAAAGGAAGCAAAAAGATGAGGGGTTGTATCCAAATCGTGCAATATTGTGTACGCTATCTTGGCACTATTCAACAGATATTTGATATAACCCCTCATCTTTTTGCTTCTTTTTGAAGACAACGGATTTCGAGCATATTCTATCGACGATAATTTTCAGAATTTTCAAGCTATAATTTTGAGACTTTTACAAAAGTTGCTCTATATACTTAGCTAATACATTATGCATATTATATTTTGATTGCATTCGCGCATGCGTAGTGAAACATTTTTTAGTAAACCTGCTCATTTTTAATCCAGTTTTTATTATTTTTTAATTCTGATTGCAGAGTATTATGTACAATGTTATTTGTCATATTTTCTGAAAAGAAATTTTTTTTATATTAAGAAATCTGCAAATTAAAAGCAAAAAACTTGGCGAAATTTGGGACTGTTTTTATAAAAACCTTAATTTCTCTACTAGTATACATGCTATCCTCATAAAAATGAACAGTATATTACAATAAGCCACTTATTAATAATCTCGAGTTTGAGCGCTTTTGCTGCATTAGTTTTTACAGTGTTATCCAAAAGATATTCGTTCTTTTTCAAATTGTTGACAGTCCCCCATGGGGTTTCGGGAAAAAATCTTCACGGAAATATATAACCTATACTATACTGTTTACACACCTGCAGTTTAAGGTTAATTCCTCATGTCTTTTTCCAGATAGTTAACAAAACGTCTAAAATCGCAAGTGACCGGTCACCTTTGGCAATATAGTGTATAACACATTAATTATAATGAAAGGTTATAAGTAAATATTATTGAAAGATAGTAATTAAAAATTAAACTCGAGGGGAAAGGGATTTGTTAACCATCAGTTAGTTTTGGCCATATGGATATAAGAGGCGTGCCTTCAGGAATGACTTAAAAAAAATCAGGACAAGTGTGAGTCATAGATTAATATACAAGATAGGACACAATCATAGAGTGTAATGGTAACGCGATGACGATCCTTCTCTAGTGACAAGGGGGTAGAAACGTCTCATAGACGTCATTTCCTCTTTTGAACGTCTATCTTATTATGATCTTTTTTTTTTTTTTTTTTTTTTAATGCTACATGTTTACATTTTCAACTTTGTAGGAAAGGCGAAAAACGAAAGTTTTAAAATTCCGACTTGTATGCAGACATGAGTCTACATGACATATTTTAAGAGGACTTTTTAAGGAAAAAATCAGAACAAGTGTGAGTCATAGATTAATATACACGATAGGACACAATCATAGGGCGTAATGATAAAGCGATAACAATCGCAGTGACTGTAGTAACAAGGGGGAAGAAACGCAGACGGTTAGACGTAATATTTCCCCTTTTGAACGTCAATCTTATTATGATCTTTCTTTTTTAAAATGCTACATGTTTACATTTTCACCTTTGTAGCAAAGGCGAAACACGAAAGTTTTAAAATTCCGATTTGTATGCAGACATGACTCTATATGACATATTTTAAGAGGACTTTTTAAAGAAAAAATCCGGACAAGTGTGAGTCATAGATTAATATACACGATAGGACACAATCATAGGGCGTAATGATAAAGCGATAACGATCGCAGTGACTGTAGTAACAAGGGGTAAGAAACGCAGACGGTTAGACGTAATATTTCCCCTTTTGAACGTCTATCTTATTATGATCTTTCTTTTTTTAAATGCTACATGTTTACATTTTGAACTTTGTAGCAAAGGCAAAACACGAAAGTTTTAAAATTCCGATTTGTATGCAGACATGACTCTCCATGATATATTTTAAGAGGACTTTTTAAAGAAAAAAATCAGGAGAAGTATGAGTCATAGATTAATATACACGATAGGACACAATCATAGGGCGTAATGATAACGCGATAACGATCGCAGTGACTGGTAGTAACAAGGGGGAAGAAACGCAGACGGATAGACGGAACATTTCCCCTTTTGAACGTCTATCTTATTATGATATTTCTTTTTTTAAATGCTACATGTTTACATTTTCAACTTTGTAGCAAAGGCGAAACACGAAAGTTTTAAAATACCGATTTGTATGCAGACATGACTCTACATGACATATTTTAACAACTTTAGCCATGCTGAAAAAGTTCTGAAAAGAACTGTTGTTTCATTAATAATAAAATAAAAAATAAAATGAAGTTCTTTAAAGGAGAACTTAACACACCAGCGGCCAATTTGAAGAGAAGCGTCTGCCTCAAAACGAAAGGAATAGATATTAAAAACATAGAGCAGAAACAGATTTGATGTACATGGGTAAATTTCGGAAGCTTCTATCTTAAAATATAGCTGAGATGCAGTCTGAAATGCTTAGGGTGGCTGACATTTTAAAACAAGACAGCAGATATAAAATAAGGGGACTTCTTCCATCAACGGTACTAATATGTGAGTTTTAGTGAACGTGGTTTCTCGAACATTTTCTTTCATTGTTGTAACTGTGTGTCCCAACTCTCATACTCTTAAAACTATATATTCATATCCGCTAGCTTTAAATTCTCTCCAAGACTGACGACGACTGGCGAAAAAAAACAAAATCGCCATAAATGAAGTCAACTTTGTCATATCTGACTAATTTAGCGAAATTCTCATTCAAATTGAGTATTGAAGAAAACTGGTAATGAAGCTTCTATAATCGGATTCCTCGCATGCAAGCTTCGTGTTTTCGAGTAAAATCAGCTAAAATCTTAAAACCGAGACATAAAGAAGCTACATTTTCCTTCCGATATAGACTAGAAGAAGTATTTTTCTCTTTGTACAGAATAAAATATCGTTAGCAAGTCTTTTGTAAAACAATTCAACTTAAGGGGCCGCTTCACTGAAACTCCCAGATCGCGAAATCCCATGTTAACATATGGGAAAATTTAAAAGGTAACCACTTTTGATGCAGCTCACACCTGCCATCGAGACCTGGAGCATTTTGTAGCCCTATACATTAAAGTTGGAGAACCGATAAAATTTCTCTGATAAAATCATATTTTACATATCTTTTTATACAGGGTGATCAGAAAATGAGTACACATTTGAAAAATTAATAATTCACGGAATAATGTAGGTAGAGAGGTAAAAATTGACACACATGCTTAGAATGACATGAGGTTTTATTGTATTCACAAAAAAGTTCATAAAATGGCCGACAGATGGCGCTTCGTGTGATAAGAAAAGCAATAATTAGCATAACAGATTATGACAAAGCAAAGACGATGTTCTCCAGAACGAATGCTCAACATGTCCACCGTCATCCCGCAACGATAGCTGTAGCCGAGGGACAATGTTGTGCACAGCACTGTGCAGCATATATGTAGTTATGGTGAGAAATTGGCGTTGGATGTTGTCTTTTAGCATGCTTATTGATGTCGGTCGATCGCGGCAGACTCCCCATTTTGATAGTAGAGCTTCACTAACATTGCCTTTTCTGGTAACGTCAACATGCTGCAATTGCTGGTGCATCTGATTATCTCTCTCATTACAGCTCCTTTTATACACGATTCTCAGGAAGAGTCACTGACGTTTTGCTGTTCACTGTCATCTGTAGGCCTTTTTTTAACCTTTTTTTGTGTGGTTACAATAAAACCCCATGTCATTCCAAGCATGTGTGTCAATTTTTACCTCTGTACCTACATTTTTCTGTGAATTATTAATTTTTCAAATGTATACTAATTTTCTAATCACCCTGTACTTTTATTTTTTTATTATTGGATTTTTAAATGATAATTTCACGCCAGAAGTGAGTTAAGTCGCCAAACTACGAATCCAAACCACTACTCACACACCGCAGACGACTATGACAATCGGCCAAGGTTGCCGGAAAAAATTCTACGATAATGAATAAAGCCAATTTTGCGCCGCCAAAAATGTAATTATAATGTTGTATTTTTTTTTCAAAATGAAATTTGTAAGTTCTTGAAGGTTTTTAAACTTTTTTCAATATTTTATTCTTATTATTAACTAATTTGTATTTTGAAGTACAAAAAAAGGTCTATGTTAATAGTCCAATAAGTGGTCTCGAAAATTGCATCTTCAGAAAGTTATGCTACTGTAAAATCAAAAGATATGATTTTAACAGAAACATTTTATTGATTCTCAAACTTCGTAATATATGGATTTAAAATGCACCAGGTCTCAATGAGACCTTTGGCCCCATTGAGACATTTGCGACCCAGATTGTGCGAGCTGCATCAAAACTGGTTCCCTTGTTAGAAGCGTGATTACTTAATACCTAATATAATGATCAAAATACGTTTTTCACCATCTGAAAGTAGACGTCACGTGCCAACTTTGTGCGCTTTTTAAAAATTGTCTCCTTAAATTTTAAGTATTTTTTTAAAGAAAATATATAAACTTTGAAATTTCCACTGGATGAAATTTTATCATCTTCATAGAAATACTTAAAATTTAAGGAAAAAAAATTAAAAAATGCACAACGTCGGCACCTGACGTCTACTTTCTGATGGTGAAAATCGTAATTTGATAATTATATTAGGTAATGAGTAATCATAATTTTTCAAATAAACGTATTTAAAAAAAATACTCAAAGTTTTAAAAATAATATTCATTTTAGTTTTACGAATGCTGAATTTTCAAGAAAAGCAGCCTTTATCGAAAAACTAGAATTCCGAAAGAAAACTTTTGTTTACTGTTTTCACTACCCCATGATCTTTGAATTTACAGCCTATCTTGAAGCTGTTTTTGAGAGACAGGGTAAAATTGCCAATATGTGCATCCTTAAAAACGATTTATCCCAGGAAAACAATGTGACGGAAATATTTTGTACAATGTTTAGCGAAATTGGAAATTTTGTTTTGAAAAAGCTTTATTTTTTTATAATATAAAATAAATAAAAATTTAAATTAATGGTACATATCAGTGTGAATTTGTCAGCTGTCACGTATGTAAAATAAATTAAAATTTCGTTATAGTTACGACTAAAATGTTCAAATTTCATGAGTTTAATAATAACCTTATAACAAATAGGTTCACAATAATATACTGTGTATTTATTCTTTATTGACATGCTTGAAAAAAATGTAATATAATTTTAGTAATAATATATATTTTATATTCAAATTTAATTTATTAAATCCGCCATGTTGGAATTTCACATTAACGAATTTTTCCGAATAACGAGCATAATCGATGGTCTGTACCAATTCGTTGTAACGAGATTTTACTGTTTTTCCAAGCTGTTGCAAAATCTGTAAAAAATTACGGTTTTCAGTTGGCAAATAAAATAAAAATTACGATTAAGATTCTCCACAATCGATTGCAACTTTGAAATGTTAAAATAAAAATTGGTACACATTTTTTAACAAATGTTTGACATTAATCTAAAAAATATAGCGGTTACATTGATGCAAAAATAGAGCTTTGATAATGGAGAACTAACCAACTATAAAAAATATCTATCTAAAGTTGTTATTTTGAGTTTTAAAAATATTACAATGCCCTATTTTTTAATTAATAAAATGTTGAAAGATAAAATATCTTTAAAACAGAATTCTGAAAAAAAAATTGTTTAAGTAACATTTTTAAAAATTACGCTAAATCTGAAAACATATCATCAAATGTCTACTAATAGAGAAAAATATATTTGAAATAGCATCAACATTTATTTTATTTCGTAGAATGTAGATAGAAATGTTACAAGGAATCATTAACCCATTTCAAACATGACTTTTCTGCTTCTCTATCTTTTTTTTTTCCATTTCCAGTTATGCTGCTTATTTTTACTCTTACTATGAAAATATAAAAACCAGACATTTCCATCATTACTGGTTTTCTTTATTCTTTAGTAAATGATCGAAAATTACGTGAAACGCGATAATATTCCATTAAATAAAAAGCTTCTTTCGGTCAGTCAGGTTATACATTTGTATCAATATAATTGATTTTCGGTATGGGTTTCCTCGTGCTTTAACCTTAACCTTATAATTCTCTTGAATAATTCAATATTACGCATTTAATGTAGCAGATGTTAATATAAACGTAGATATTTTAATTCTGCTGGTTAACTCTTAATATTAATATTAATTTTGGAATGTAACTTGTCAGGTTGATTATAAATAAGGTGATGAATTTGAATGATTTCTTAGACGTATACAATGTGTTTGTATATTATTTCTACAAGATAAAAGAGGTGATGGTATTGATCAAGACGAACAATTTCTGTAGGGTATCAATAAAAATTACAAGTTGCCTTACTCCATGCCGAACCCTAACGTTCGTTCAGAATTTTAAAAGTGATGAAAATATTTTAGCGAAATTTTTAACAAACTAACTTTTGCTTTGCCTGAAATGTAATAACATCACTAGAAGTGAAGTTCTGGAAGTGCACTATAATTTAGTCAGGGATACCTCGTATATTGTAAGTTATATTCTGAGCTGCGTGTAAAGTAAATATCAAAATTAATATTAACTTTGTATAAACTTTTAATTAATCGTCAGTTTGATTAACTACAAAGTGATGAATTTGCATGAGATATTTCTTAGAAGTATACAAGGTGTTTGTAAATTATTTCAACAAAATAAACGAGGTGATAATATAGATCAAGACGAGCTATTTTTCTAGTGTATAAATCAACTTATTCAATCGAAAATACAAGCTGCCTTTCTCCAAGATGAACTTTAACTTTCCTTCCTAATTTTAACCGTGATGAATATACTTTAGCGAAATTTTTAACAAACTTTGTTTTGCCTGAAATTGTGATGACATTGCGAGAAGTTCTGGAAGTGCACCATAACTTGGTCAGTGATACCTCATGTACTATAAGTTATATTCTGAATTATAGCGATTCTAACTCAGCGTTGTTTGGATGCAGCAGATGTTTATATAAGTGTAGATGTTACCATTCTTGTACGTAAAGTTAATATCAATACTCATATTAACTTTGAATGAACCTTTAATTAATAGTCAATTTGATTATGTACAAAATGATGAATTTGAATGAGATATTCCTTAGAAGTATACAAGGTGTTTGTAAATTATTTCAACAAAATGAAAGAGGTGATAGTATTGATCAAGATGAACGATTTTTGTAAGGTATCATTCAAATTGTTCAAGCAAAAATACAAGTTACCTTACTCCAAGCCGAGCCTTAAAATTCGTTCATAATCTTAACAGTGATGAATATACTTTAGCAAAATTTTTAATAAACTTTGACTTGCCTGGAATGCAATGACATCGCAAGAAGTTCTGGAAATACAATATAACTTGGTCAGTGATACCTCATATACTACTATAAGTTATATTCCAAATTATGAAGCTTCTAACTCAGTAATTTTTGGATGCAGCAGATGTTTCTATAAATGTAGATGTTTCCATTTTTGTGTATAAAGCAAATCTCAAAATTAATATTAACTTTGTATGAACCTTTAATTAATTTTGAATTTGATTATCTGCAAAGTGAAGAATTGGAATAAGATATTCCTTAGAAGTATACAGGGTGTAACATGAAAGATTTAAAGCTTTAAGGACATACTTCACATGTTTTTTCTCAGATCGCGAAATCCCATGTTAACCCATGGGGTAACTTGATTAGGTGATGATTCATTACCAAATATAAATGTCGAAAAACGGTTTTCACCAACAGAAAGAAGACGTCAGATACACGAAATGATTTTTTTACATAGGATCCTTGAGGTCAATCTCAAACTTTTTTTTTGCTTTTTCGATTTGGACTGCAAATTTTTTATGAAGGTGCTTCTCTTTTCAAAACCGATTCCAAAAAAGAAAGTAATTTTATATAAAAAAAAAATCTACAATCAAAATTAAAAAAAGTAAAAAAGGGTCCGATTAAAGCCTCAGCTATAGTGTGAAAAAAAATAATTTAAACATATTGAAATGGAAACGAGAAAAGAGCACTCCCGTAGGTTTAACATCAGCATGCGCTTTTTTTTTCGTGTGACTAGTGTAGGCTCTTAAGTGGATTCCTATTCAAAAAGTACATTTTGTATAGGAAACCAAATATATAGGAGTCCAAATCTGTGTATTCGATCAAAAACACAGGGTGTCTCATTCCAAGCCGAAGTTTTGCTCATATTTTAACAATAATGAAGATATCTGAGTGAATGTTCAATAGACTAACACTTTTTTGTGTGAAATACAATGCCACCACGAGTAATTCTGGAAACGCCATGTGATTCGTCAGTGGCATCGCTTCTACTATGACTTACATTCCGAATTAATGTCATCATATTTCATAGATAGCATAGAAATGCTATTACGTATTCTTATAATATCCTCATTATTAAATTTATCAAGTATCATCAAATATATCAAATGTCATCAACAAAAGTGCATTTTGGATAGGAAACTAGAGTCCAAATCTACGTATCCAATCAAAAACACAGGGTGTCTCATTCCAAGCCGAAGTTTTCCTCATATTTTAAGAACAATGAAGATATCTGAGTGAATATTCAATAGACTAACTCTCTTTCGTGCGAAATACGATGTCATTACGAGTAATTCTGGAAACGCAATGTGATTCGTCAGTGGCATCGCTTCTACTGTCAGTTACATTCCGAATTGATGTCGTCATATTTCATAGATAGAATAGAAGGGTTATTACGTATCCTTACAATATTATGATTATTAAAGGTATTATTTATAATGAAGATTATTGTTTGAATACTATTTATTCTTTATTGTTAAATATATGAGATGAGGAAAATGCAAGTATGGCTTGGATTGAGAAACCATGTATTTTCAGTTGAATAAGTGGACTGCAACATCGATCAACTATGTAAATTTTGTTTGTATCATCTCTTTGTTTGTATTATCACTCCTTAAAATTGTGATCATCTTTCTTGTTTTACCCTGTTTAAATCAACAAATGTCGGTGCGTAACATTTAACAGAAAGATCAAAATTTTCTTTTGTTTCACCGAAAATTTTATATTTATCGTCATATTCTATAAAAGAAATTTTTCTGTAATATTATAAGGTAATTTCATTATTACAGTCGTTTTGGAATGAAAATTCGTTTCAAATTCGTTTCAAATTCGTTTGTGGTTATTTTAATGAAGGTGAAAGATTTCCGTGTACCTCTAAGTTAAATAAGTTCAGTTAGGGAAGAAGAAACGTAAGAATATTTTAAGACTGTTTGGGTTTGCAAGAACAGACAATGTAATTTTTAAGCAATTTAAACTATGACGACTAGGTGAAAGCATCGCAAGTGGTCTTTTATTTATACTCTCAGTTAGTGGTTGAAACCTGATGGATTTATTGCAGGAAACTTTCGGATAACTGGGGCCGTATGCACGAAAGAGCTTCTAACTCTTGAACTTTCTAGATACGGGTTAGGCATAAAATTTGTCGCCAAATTCTACATATTCGACCCTCTAATGTAGCGTTTGCTTTTCAATGGAGTTTTCTTCTTCTTCTGTATATATATCTATAGCTACACCTAATAGTCTCGCCATTAATTCCCTCCATAAGTGATTTTTGTCATTTTTGTAACAACATGTATTCGTAATAAAACGTGGCTGTTATAGTCATAATAGGCATTAAATAAGATTTATATGCACAAAATGACAAAAGGAGTTATAGAAACGGAAAATTATTATTTTTACTCTATGAAAAATTCTTTTTGGGCACAGAAAAGTGCAATCAAGTTTGAGAATTACTTTCGTAATTAAAAAAGAAAAAATAACTATGTGGCTTTTATATTCAATAATATTACATTTTGTTTTCTGAACAACCAAATTTATCATGCATTGAAATTACTCTAAATTAGTAGCAAACAATGAAACAGAAACTTGATAAAAATGACTGAAGGCCATAAGAAACATTAAATAGGATACATACAAAGTAAAAGAAACAATTTAAATAAAGATAAACTTCCCTTTTTCCTTTAAATAAACTGTTATCTACCATAAAAATCTATTGCACTTTTCTCCTACATGAAAAATGTAGCATAAATATCATTTCCTGTTGTGAATGGGACATTTTAGTTTCATAAATTTTGTCACTGATTATCTGTTGCGTATTCTTTAGTATCTTTTATGTTAGGACAATACATATCTCCTCAGCCTTATTGTATAACAAAATAAAGCCTCTTTGGAAATTGTGCTCAGCATGGGAATTAAAGTTGACAAGCAGAATGAATATTATAACTTAGGAAAGTGAAGCGTCAGATTCATACTTTTTTCTATAGTATATTTTTTCAAATTGACTTTTCTCCATTATGTGGAGAACGTTTAAGATGCTTATATACAGAATGTCCCAAAAAAGTGTTACTGGGAACTTAAATAATCGATACGCCAATAAGGCTAGCGCAAGATACTTTTGAAAAACTGAGGTGGAACACCAAATTCTATTATGTTAGCGGCTAAATCGGCTTAGCGAACAGAGTTCAGAATAATGTCGAGAAAGGCACCCGCTTATATACCGTCAATATGTGTTTTGCTTTTCCCCGGAAAAGCGCTGTTACATTATCAAAGTTTATTTTTCTTACAATAAAACGTTCAAAGAAGGCAAAATACTATCTCGTGAGAAGCCTGGTGAACAGAATGTGCTATCCCACTCAACTTTTAATCGAAAAATGCAGCAGCATTGTATTGATCATACAATAACCTGATATGTTGAAACTAATCTTCGTGAACATAGTAAGGCATGTACATGCATGTCTGTTGGAGGACGTCAATTTGTACATCTATAGCAGTTTAGAACAAATAAGTGTGTTTTTGGAAATTCATTGTTATGCTTTCGAAATTTCTCTAGCGTTTATTTTGGTTCACCGCGTAAAATCCATTTTATTTCAATATATGTTTCGTAATACACAACATTTTACAATAAAGAAATATTGCTAACTGGCAAATGCTGGCCTGTTTCGCTGGGCATTTTTAAAATTACTATTTAATATGTCATTACTTTTTATTTAATTAAACTGATTAACATTTTTTTTCATTAAAAAGTAATAAAAAACTTTAATTAAATGACAAATAACTATTATTTTAATTTCAAACTTTTAATTTTATTTTTGACATTAAACAAATATTTAATAGCTAAGTATATGATTGTTATTCTACGACTAATTTTGAAGTACGTCGGTCAAATGGATTTTCAGTAGCAGAGTGTCGAAATTTGGCGAAAACAGCTCGAAATGGTTCGTGTAATATAACACACTAGTATGTCAGACGAACTTGGCTGATACACTGCCGTGTGTCTAGATAATATTAGTTTTTGGCTGTTTAAAAAAAAATCACATACTTTTTGCAATCTCTGCGATGATGGATTACATGTAGATTCATATCAAATTTGCTTTTTCTTCTGTTTATTAGGTTGTCTGAGATACTCTTTAAGCAGCCCTTTTTTCGAGGGCCTGCGCCTGCACTTGATTATCATAAGAGTAAAGGGGGTGAATTCCGTGAGCCTCCACATCTAAAAGAAAACCTCAAAGCTAAAATCAGATATTATTACTTAAAATGGGTATAAACTGAGGTTAAAAAACTCATATGAGGGCCTCCATTTGGTATCTTTATACCAGATTCCCACAGGGCCCTACCTAGCCCCAGGGTTAACTCTATCCTGAGATAATTTAACCTAATAAAGTTGAAAAAGAGCATACAGGGTGTCCCAGAATGACTTCAAAACTGAAAAGAGCGAGAATACGCGTTCGAAGTACATTAAAAAATGACCAAAGTATCATGCATTTACGATCCTTAAATATTGCAAAAAATGCGAAAGATAAATTTTGACGTCACATCCATTATACAGAAACAAAGATTTACCTGAAACATGAACATGGGTATTTGCATTATGATATAGATATTGCATTCACATGAATAGATGCTCTAAATAGCTAAGTAGCCTTTGAACATATTCAAACATGTTTACGTCAACCGCTGAATGGTTGACAAGATACGATACAATACAGACGCGTCTTCAATATATGCCGCGATGATGGATTACATTTGGTCGGTCATTCGATGTCACCCTAAAGCCTGCATTAATTAGGCTCGTTGATTATCTAAAGCATACCATTATATTGGGTAGTTTAAAGGAGAAGGGCAAACTTTAATGGGTGACATAGCAATTCAAACAACAACAACAAATATTGTATAGGAAACTAGAATGCATTCAATCAATCAAAAATGCAAGATGTCTGTCTCCACTGTGAGCGTTGATTTATATTCATAATTTTAAAATAAATAAAGGCTTTTTTATCAAATCTTTTGCAGGTTTACTTTGCTTTGTGTAAAATCCGATGAAATCTCGAAAAATGCTGGAAGGGCACAATACTTTTGTCAGTGATACTATACAGGGTGGTTATAATATAAATATCTCTATTTGGAGCTGTCTGTAGCTCGAAGGAATGATCCGAATGAAACCAAAATTGGTACACTTACTATTCGAGAAGGGGGAAAAAGAATGGAATAATAAAAAAATAATTGCAATAATCACCGACAGAGGGCGCTACTGAGTGTGAAATGCAATGTGTAATGCAAGAACAAACCATTAAGGCGTCAAACCGGATGGCACACCTAATTTATTTGAAAATGTCACAGTGAATATGGGTATGCTTTTGCATGGCGGTGCTGATTATGTTCAGGTTCCACATGGTCATTGTGCTGGAGGACACAATCCAGGCGGTGCACGACGTGCGCAACTGTGGAATGTAACGCATCAGGAGCGATGTTTCGCACATGTTGTGATATGCGGTAAAGTCATAGAGGTTTGAGACACCTCCACGGTACATAATATCACGCATTACATTTCACGCTCAAAAGCGCCATCTGTCGGCGATTATTGCAATTATTTTTTTTATTGTTCCGTTCTTTTTCCCTCTTCTCGAATAGTAAGTGTACCGAATTTGGTTTCATTCCGGTTATTTCTTCAAGCTACAGACAGCTCCAAATAGAGATACTTATATTATAACCACCCGGTATATATCAATTACATAAAATACTAATATGAAATTCAATAGAACTCAACTTTACTTAAAAGGCGACATTTAAAAATATAAATAGATGTTAAAATATGTTAAAATCTTCCAAGTACTTTCGACTGGCTCCGCAACCATCTTCATGGAGAAAAACTTCCTTTCTACTTTGCATTTCGCCATATGATTTTAATATTAATTACAATGAGACCGAAATATCCACTTTCATGAATTCTTGTGATATTATAACAATTCACGCAAGACAAGTTACAAAACGCTTCTGGAGATCAGCGTGCGCAAAAGAAATATTGTTTTTATAAATTCTTCTTTAAATCTCGAAATTATATAGGTTCTTGATGTTTCTAAAGTTAAATAACGCTTTTCAAAATTTATGCTATATTTATAAATAGATATACTTAGAAATATAGTATCTCGGAAGAGATTAATTGTATATTTTCGTACGTAGTTATATTATACTTAAGCAGATTAAGAAACATTTGTCTTTCTCTACAGTGCAGCTATAAACAAAGAAAGTTAGAAAACGAATATTAACCCTTTGATTGCGGGGTTTGGGACATATGTTGTATCAACAACTATTTCTATATTCTATTCGCACCACTTTTTGACTCCGCAATACACTTATACTAGGATACTGTCAATTGATATCTTCCACAAAGATTTTTTTTTTGTAAATTGTGACACGAGTGAATATAAAAACAGTCGCCAGTCATAGCTTGTAATCAAAAGGTTAATATACTGTGAAAGAAATAAAGATTGTTTTTCTGTTGAACAAGAATTTCTTACACAGAAGAGATATATTATAGAAATCAGAAAACTCATTTTTATCATATTTTTTAGCGCTGTGTATATTTCAGTTGTTTGAGAAATCTGTTTAGTCTCAGAAATATTTCTGTTTGAAGAGTATTTCTTACCTATTTAAATCATTATATATTTTAGCCTTTAGAAATACTATACTTTTTAAATAAACGCAACTTAAGTATGAATTGAAAAAGAATGAAAGTATTACCCATTGTAATTTGCATATGGTATGATTCACTACATCACGCATATGCGAAATGTATAAGCTGGCCATAATTAAGCAGACAGCATTCAACGTCTTTTTTATCGCGACCTTATTGGGAGAATGGAGACAAATTTTGTAGGATGATTAAACAAAACTTGAGGGTGGGGGATTCCGTGAAAAAAAGTTCTAAAAGTCTCCGTTAGGGGACATGTAGCACTGTATTTTCGTGGAATCCTTCGTCCCCTGTTTTGTTTAATAATATTTCAAAATTTGGTTTCATTTTCGATATTAGATCACACTGAACAACACGCTGAGCACTATTTGATTAATTTTCGTCACTTCTGAGCGTAATCTGTAGCGCGACCTAATCGCGAGAATGCAGCCTAATGTTTTAGGATGATTAAAAAAGACGGAGGACGAATGATTCCATGAAAAAAATAACGTGACATATTTCTCCTAGCGGTGACTTTTGGAACTAATTGTTTTTTCGCGGAACCCTTCATCCCCCCATCTTCTTTAATCATCCTTCAAAATATGCCTGAATTCTCGCGATTAGATCGCACTACCGAACACGCTGAGTAGTATCAGTGCAATTATCGCCACCTCTGAGCGTGATCTGCAGCTCGACGTACTTGTGAGAATGCAGCCAAATGTTGTAAGATAATTAAACAAGACGGAGAACGAATGATTCCGTGAAAAGAAATAACATCACATATCCCCTTGTGGTGACTTTTGGAACAAATTGTTTTTTCACGGAACCCTTCGTCCCCCGTCTTGTTTAATCATCCTACAAAATTTGGCTCCATTCTCGCTATTAGATCGCGCTGAAGAACACGCTGAGTGCTATCAGTTTAATTATCGCCACCACTGAGCGTGATCTGTAGCACGACGTACTCCTGAGAATGCAGACAAATGTTGTATGATGATTAAACACGACGGAGAACGAATGATTCCGTGAAAAGAAATAGCCTCACATATCTCCTAAACGGTGACTTTTGGAATAAATTATTTTTTTACGGAACCCTTCGTTCCCGGTCTTCTTTAATCATCCTTCAAAATCTGGCTCCATTCTCGAATTAGAATGCACTACAGTACTGAGTACTGAGTGCAGTACACTGAGTACTATTAGTTTAATTATCGTCACCTCTGTGCATTAGCTTTAGCGCGATCTAAGTGCAAGAATGCAGCTAAATGTTGTAGGATGATTAAACAAGACGGAAAACGAATGATTCCGTGAAAAAAAATAGCGTCATATATCCCTCTAGATGTGATTTTTGGAACAAATTGTTTTTCGCGAACCCTTCGTCCTCCGTCTTGTTTAATTATCCTTCAAAATTTTTGGTTAAATTCTCGTAATTAGATCTCGTTACAGAACACACTAAATACTGTCACTATAATTATGGTCACCTTGTATGTCAAAATGCACTGCCATTTAAATACATGTGTAAAATTTTATGGAATATTAAAATATATAGTTTAAGAAAGTAAATAATGCTGTGTTTATTTCATATTTTCTACAGCCTTATTAACATGGTGCACAAAGTGAAATAACTGATAATTGCGTACATGTTTGTTCATCCTGATGTTAAACAATAAGTTTAGCAGAACAAAAATAGTAAAACCACAAAATTTATGTGTTGGGCATTGATAACTTAAAACTTTAAAAATAATATATTTTAAAAAGAATAAGTAAAATCATGTACAAGTATAAAATATGCAAGTTTATGCCTTTGAAAATATGTCTACTATAATAGTGTAAAAAACAGAAAAAGAAATACAATAAAATTCTGAAAATAAAAAAAGAACTAACCTCTCTTCCCCCTGAGTTTGAGGTTACAAAGCTTTTTAGCTAAGTTAAGAATTGAAACACATTTTTTTTTTTTTTACATTTTGTCCTCTCGTCTCAAGTGACAACTGCATTTGCGAGACGTTTCAATTTCTCCATACTACAGTTTAAATAAAAGTTTTCAGAAGGTTGACAGCATTTGACCTACGATTTTATTCTCAAGAATTTCAGAAATGCTTTCTTTGCGAATTTTTTAAAAAAAAGAAATATAGCATAGCGATTGTTGTATAATGGTGCGGAAAGTTTATAGTTACATTCCTCTTGGATAATTTATTTTTCTGCTGAAATTTGTAATTTATTAGGTGTATACATATGTGTCCACCCGTTTTAATCGCTTCGAGACCAGCGTCCCATACAAGAATTTTAGTCGATTGGCAACACTTTTTTTTTTTTTAAATTCTAATAACAGATTAAATTTCGAATAACAGAAACCTCTGGAGCAGGAGATTTGCCCGCTATTCGGCGATGTCCTCTATTCAAATCTTAAAATGTACAAATATATAGATATTGGGAATGGATAAAGTGTCCGCTAAATAGAGGTGTCCGCTATTCGAAAATGTCCGTTATGGAGGTGTTACTGTAATTGTCTTTACTTATTTAATCGCGGAAATGCCTTAAGTAAATAAGACATATATTACTTTTATTTATTACTTCTACCAAAAACGAGTGCTGTATGCATGTTTTGACAGTTACATATGTAACCATGCATATATATGCAACTATGGACCTGAAGAAGTTAAAGTAAAGAAAACACGCGTGTTTATAATCAAAATGAAATGAATTATTCAAAGCATTGGTATTAGTGCGGAACGATCGATTATTACTATGTAATTTTTAAATAGTCCAATATTCCAACTGCAGTCATATCCTCAAGTGAACTTAAAAATAAAATAAAAAAATATTTCAAATATAATTCAAGAAAGTGATGAAGGCATTCGACAGGACAAGAAGACTTGAAATTAAGTAGGTAAAAATATTTTTACTAATCAAGTTTTATCTTGTTGCACAATACTCCAAATTAGATGAGCTCAATGGCAATGCCTGTTGGCACTGAATAAAACCCGAGATAATTATTTTATACCTTTCGAACAATATCATTGATTAGTATGAAAAAGTAGGTAGTATCTAATGATGGATCTCAAATGCATGCTGACGTTTGAGATGCTAAATTTTGCGATTAATACATGTGGACGTGAATGAATAATAAAAAGTGGTTTAACATAGATCAGTGTTACTCTCTACGCGATCCAGTAAAAAGGGCACAGAATTAAACTATCTATATAGAAATTGATACACACATTTATATATACTTCAGATTTTGCAAAATGTATTTTTAAAAGATATCGCGATTGCTTTTAAAATAAGATACAATATGATTTCTATAAATATTTGCCCACCTACTTGCCTACTGGGTAAAGTGACGAGTTGAAATACCAACTCTTGCGTGGCGTTTGTAATGGGTTGGATTCCATTTTAAACAGAGGTCCTGGTTTATTTTGCCCTCGGATGTAAAATATGACGGTAGTACCCGCTGTCCCGAAACTTCGTGCCATTTGGAAAAAATGATTCGTACCGGAAAATACTATCATTTAATTATTAGACATTAATTTTGATAGCTAATGTCTAATAATTAACGAGCAGAATTTTTCCTATTTGCTTATCCACAGCCCAGGTTACATTAAATTGTTAACATTGGTTAAAAATAATATTTACTTACCAATAAGTAGTACATAATAGTAGTTCCTTATAATACATAGACTTATGATTGAAAAAATTTAAGTGCGGCATTCGAGATCACTGCTCTACCAAAGTTTGGCTCTTATAGAAATTTTCTAAGGTCGAGAGAAACAAGAATGCAGATAATGATTTTGCTTTTTATTTATTATATGCGCACAAAATTGACTACTAACTAATGATTGAATAGAAAGGAATTTGTCTCGTAAAATCAAATACGTATAGAGATAATATAAAATAAATTTTTTATTTTATTTTATTCTTTTAACTGAAATAAGATCTTAAAGATTAAATTATCTTTCAGCTATTAATAATGACGTAATGTTTATTTTTTAAATATGTGATTACGATATCAAAATTATATTAAAGTACCGGTGATATCGTGCTTATTAAATATTGAATCTCTTTTACTGTTTTTCTTTAAATAAGCTTTTTCTAAACCTATTTTCCCTTTTTGTTGTTTCTGCACATTTATTTAAAGAGTATTTAGTATGTGTTTTGAGCATTTTTAAAATAAAATTTCGAAATTTTTTTATGATCACAGATACATCGTATGATAATCGTGTAATTTATTCATAGTCTAGTAATTAACTTCTTTAAAATGTCATAAAAGAAATTAAAACCTTTTAGCGTGTTAAATTTCCCAAATTGTGTATGCAATAGGATCCTTTGAATCCTATTAATAAAGCCTCTCGATCAGAATATTCTGATTTACTACTGCATACACAATTTGGGAAATTTAACACGCTAAAAGGTTTTAATTTCTTTTATGACATTTTAAAGAAGTTAATTACTAGACTATGAATAAATTACACGATTATCATACGATGTATCTGTGATCATAAATATATATATATATATATATATATATATAGATGAAAGTACTATCAACAACTTTTAAAGATATTCTCATTTAAATTTCCTTTATCTTCTTACAAAGTGCATAAAAGAAAAACACTTTATCTGGATCACTTTTTGAAAAAAACCTTTTTAGTCAATCTTGGCCAAAAATAGTGTGCACCCTCATAAAAAGGTTTTAATTTCTTTTATGACATTTTAAAGAAGTTAATTACTAAACTATGAATAAATTACATGATTATCATACGATGTATCTGTGATCATGAGGAAAATATATAGATGAAAGTACTAGCAGCAAACTTTAAAGATATTCTCATATAAATTTCCTTTATCTTCTTACAAAGTGCATAAAAGAAAAACACTTTATCTGCATCACTTTCTGAAAAAATTCTTTTTAGTTGGTCTTGTCCAAAAATAGTTTGCACCCTTATATTTTCAATATATCTTTGAAATTAAAAGTCTACTACGAATGTTAATTATGTAAAATTATGAATAACTTTTTTAATTTAATATAGATTATAAAAAATGACAACGAACGAACTATTCAACTTTTAATTAAATCTTTTAATTAATCAATTTGCTTTAAAAAAGCTAGCTTTTTTTCTTTAATTTTAAGCTACATTGTTTTCTTCTGTTATGGAAGTTAAAAAATAATATTGAAAATTAAAATAATTCTTGCAGAAAATTCCAAAACACAAAGAACTTAATATCCAGCAACAAAAATAACAATAAAAATATTAAGTAAAGAAAATGTAAAATTAAAAAAAATTAATTATTATTTTTATTATTTTTATTGACACATGTTAAACCTTAAAGCAATAATAAAGACATATAAATAAAAAATATGTTTTTATTGATTTTCTTTTGACATAGACTATTTTCCCTAATTGTATAGGAAAATCCATTATTATCAACAAAGTAAAAATGTATTTGCTTAAAATGATAACAGAACACATAAATGCTTATAAATATCTTTTAATAAATAGCTCAATTTTAGAAACTATTTTCGCAATTTTTTTTTAAAAATGAACTGGATAAACAAAAACCACGAGATCATATGTATAATGAAAGCAGGTGTTTAAAAATGGTCAACTGTAAACGTGAAAATTATTTTATCCATCCAGATTTTATTTCCCATCCGTTATCCGTTATCCGAGAACCAATAGAAATCTATATGCGCTTTGAGAACATATGCAATGAATCGGCCTCCTTTGAGTTTCTTAAAATGTAGCGCGAGATGTTTTTACATATTAAAAAATCCCTGATGGCTCGGCCTACAGGCACAGGTAGATTTCGAAGACGCAGATCGTGGGGCGCCTGTTTATTGGGAATTGCTGAAGAAAGACTTTTTACCATGATGCGGCAGTGGAGACCGCCCACTTCGAAATATATATGTGCCTGTAGGCGGAGCCAGCAGAGATTTATTTATTTATTGTTTTTTTTTCTGTAAGAGTTGGTCCTATAAAAAAACTTGTCAATATAAAAGTTGTAGATAATATTAAGACAATTTATAATAAATTTAAGCGGATTTGATATCTTGTGAATTGACGAAGTTATGAATTTTATTTTTCTTAAACCCCTATCCCTCACTTTTAAGGAAATCAAAAATCTGTCATACAAAAATGTTTGGCCCTTTTTCTAGAAGTAAGTTTTAAACGGATTCGATATGTATCATAACTAAGAAGTTATGAATTTTTTTCTGTTTTCACAAAAATCCCCCCCCCCCCCATTCCCCTGCCCCTTAGTTCAATTTTGCCCATTAACGAACTTGATCGAGATTTTATGCCGCTTGATTTTATGTATGAGTTTGGAAGAGATTTGCTCAGAATTATGGAAGTTATCGTGTCCATAAAAAAGTGATATAGATAGATAGATAGATAAACATATAAAGTTTTAAACTGGGGACGGTTTTGGGTTCCAGGAGACATGATCGGTGAACAGATGCAAAAATTTATATTTATTATATTTCTAATTATATTTCTCATTATAATATATATTTATATTTATAATTACTATTTCTTACGAAATCTACCTAAAAAGCAATAAGATAAAATAATTTTCACGTTTATTGACCATTTTAAAGAACCAGCTTTCATTATGCATGTGAGTTCGTCGTTTTTGTTTATCCAGGTCATTTAAAATTTTTTACATAGATAGTTTATTTTTCATTATTGATCTTGAAAATGACGCCGATTGAGCGTACGAATTTTGTTGATCTATTTACTAAAAGGTATTAGTAAGCCTTTACCACTTTAATAAAAATTGTCATTTATTATTTTTATTGATAAAGACTAATTTTTTTTTAAATTGTTTTCAAGAATATTCATAATTATCTATTGCATAACAGAAGAACGAATCTTCCAGTAAAACCAAGTACTTGAATAATAATAATAATTAAAATAATAGTTAATTAAAAGTTGAGTTGTTCATTTGCTGCCGTTTCTCACAAGTTGTAACAACTTGAAAAATAAATTCATCATTACATGAAGTTAAACATTTGTTTCCGACGGTTAAAGAAATATTAAAAATATTGGACAGGGGCGGGGGGGGGGGGGTACCTAATACTTTCAGTCAAGGCTGTATATTTTTAGAGATTCGTTGATTTACATTTATTTGTTTTTTACGTTACGTTATTTATTTACAGTACCGTTTTAAAATACGGATGCTTCGGACAAATTGCCCAATCAGTGAAACAAAGACGCTAAACTATTTGAGTCGAAAATATTCGAAATCTAAGAAGAAAGAAAGAAAATTCTTTAATCTGACAGAAGCTTTTAATCATTTAAAGAATGGAATGACATGATTTTTCTATCTTCCTAACTTCGACTTTCACTTTAAAAGATATTAGTTCTGTGGTGATTTTTTTCCCTTGAGACATCCTCTGTTTTTTTCTCTTGGAATCTTTGAAATCAAACGAATAATCCTTTTTTAAAGAAGCTTAATTCCTTTTGAAAATAATATCTGCACTTTCTCGGTCATGCTACTAGGTTTTTAAATACTTAAAATTAAGTAACTATTACTAATTATGGTACGTTCATGACTTTATTTATGTAATAGCAAATGATGAATTAATAGACTACTAAATAAAGCAAAGATAAATCATTGAAATGGAATGAATGAAAAGATAATGAAGCTTTAATAATTAAAACTTGATATTATAGCATAGAATTATAATAAACATTAATAACTGAAGAGTAATATTGCAGTTAAACATTATTTTATTAATTATTCTTCAGTTATTAATGTTTATTATAATTCTATGCAGATATCACGTTTTAATTATTAACGCTTTATTATTTTTTCATTCATTCAATTTCTCTAATTTATCTTTGCTTTATTTATGAGTCTATTATTTTACCATTAATTAATTAATTCATGTTTATCAAAACTGTGATTTTGCGTAACATTTCCTTTTATCAATATAATTATGATATATTTTTATAAAAATTATACTAAACATTTGTTATTGATCTTATTTTAAAATATTGTTTTCACTCGTTATACTTTGACTATTACAAATTTCATGTATTTTATTATAGTGTGCATAAAAGCAAAACAATATATTTGGATCCCTTTTTTTTTTGCGAAATTTAAAAGTGTATTTTTAAAAGATTCGTTCATTTTTAATTTTGTTTTTCATATTACTTATTCTCTTACTGTATCATTTTAAAATAAGGACTTTTCAGACGAATTAAGACAATAAGTGAAACGCAGACGCTGAACTGTTTGACTAGAAAATATCCGAAATCTATGAAGAAAGAAAGAAAATTCTTTAATCTGTTACATCTACTACAAACAGAAGCTTTTAATCATTTAAAGAATGAAATGACATGATTTTTCCTTCTTCCTAACTTGGATTTCCACTTTAAAAGATATTAGTTCTGAGGCGATTTTTCCCCCTTGAAATCAAATAATTTGAATCTTTTTAAGAAAAAAAAAACTTAGTTCTTTGTGAAAAATAAATGTACCCTTTCTCGCGATCTACTTGGTGTTTAAGTATTTAAAATTAAGTAACTTTTGCTAATTGTGGTAAGTTTATGATTTATTTATGTAGAATTAATGGATATAATAAACAAAACAAAAATAAATTTGTGAAATGGAATGAATGAAAAAATATTTTTTCATTCATTCCATTTCACAAATTTATTTTTGTTTTATTTATTATATCCAATAATTCATCTTTTGTTACTAGATAAATAAATCATAATGATTAAAACATAATACTATAGCATAAAATTCTAATAAACATTGATCACTGAAGAATAATTAATACAATTATTTTTAACAGCAATATTAATTAATTACTTCCTTCACGTTTAAAAAAATTATGATATTTGACAAAGAAATTTTTTTTAATCAATAAGATAATGATATATTTTTATGGAAAATGTAATAAACATGTTTTATTGATCTTATTTTAAAGTATTTTTTCACTTTTTTATACTTGACTAATATAAGTTTAATTTATTTTGTTACAGTGTGTATAAAAGAAAAACAATAAATTTGGCTAACTTTTTTTAAAGGAAATTTAAAAGTGTATTTTTAAGAGATTCGTTTATTTATACTTTTTTTTCTTTATATTACTTTATTTTTTTTTTACAGTATCATTCTAAAATAAGGACGTTTTCACTGAATTAATACACTAAGTAAAACAAAGACGCCAAACTGTTTGAGTCGAAAATATCCGATCTCTAAGAAGATAGAAGGAAACAAAGTTCTTTAATCTGACAGTAGCTTTTAATCATTTAAAGACTGGGATAACATGATTTCTCTTTCTTCCTGGGTCGGAATTCCACTTTAAAAGACATTAATTCTGTTCTGATTTCTTTGTCTTGAGACATTCTCTGTTTTTCTCTTGGATTTTTTAAGTGATATAAATCACTTTACGGAAAAAAAAGTGGAAAAGATGAACATAATGTCGATTATGCGGCAATGTACTTAAATTTGAAACTATTAAAACTAAGTTACTAATTTTGTCAAGTTAAGTAATTTTGTTTATGTAAAAAAATAAAAAAATACATAAAAAAAATAAAAAGAATTGATGAATTAATGAAATATTGAAAAAATAAACAAGACTGAATGATGAATGAATGATGTTGGATGAATAATCAATAAATTAAGGAAGGATAAATTAATGCATAATGAATAAACTAAGGAAAGATAAATTAATGAAATGGAATGAATAATAACTTAATAAAGCAATAATGAATAAAACGTACTAATTGAAGTATGATATTGTAGTATAGAAATACAGTACTCATTAATAAATAAATAATAATTAATGAAATTAATGTTTACCTAAAATATTTCAATTATTGTATGATTAATAAAACCGCAAGTTTTTTCGGTAATTTTTTAAAATCTATTTTACAGTTTTGAAGCCTTTTTAAATAATATAATTTAAAAAAGTCATATAAAAAATTTATTTCATTTTAAGATAATTTAGCACTTGTTATACTTGACCTGATAACCTCATAAAATGATAAAAACAGATAAGCAATTAGCGGTTCTAGTAGAACGCCTAATTTGTCCTATAAAACACCGTAAAAAAACTTTGATGTAAAATAGAACCATATGATCCACAGCCCTTCTTATGCTTGGATTCTCATATAAAGATCTTGAACGACAAATTAATTAAAAAAAAAAAGTTTATTGGGAGTAACATTGCCTGAAGTTAAATCATTAAAAAATCACACTTAGAATACTGATAAGAGTATTTCAATCTTTATCTTGGAATTTTACTTTATAGTTATAACTACCTTCTACAGCAGCCATACTCAACCTTTTTTCTCGCGGGCCGCAAACATATGTTTGCGACGTTAGGCGGGCCGCAACACACTTAAAAAAGGGTAATTAAAATAAAAAGATAACAAAAGCAATACAACACAGTTAATGTTATCAGAAGGATTAAATGTTTGTCGTGGAAGGAATGTTAACAAATAATTTTAACACCACTATTTTTAAACAATAAACATCATGGTAGATTTCTATTGCAAATGTTGCAGATATAGGCCGCGAAGTTTGTTGTTTAGAAATACCAATGTAAAAAATTTTGGTGCCAATTTTTTCTGTGACAAACGTTGAACACTAAAAAGCAGTACTAGCTATATAATAAGTATAAAACGTTATAATATAACAATGCGAAATTTCCGAGTTCTAATGGGGAAAAAAATAAGAGATTTTCTCTAATAAGTCAGTCTTTTGCTCAATGAAAACCTTTTTCTTTTAATTGTAGAAATATACGATGTAAATTTAATTTTGAATAATGTTTGTTTAGTATTGAAGATTGAGAAATATACACAGCACTGTTGCACAAATAGAATAGAAATAACTTTTGACTAAGAAAACAGCATTTAGAATGTTTTAACATGATTTTAAATTAACTATAAATGACAAGACAGATTTTATCTTCCCATGAAAATATATCAAACAAGAGAGAAAGTCTTAAATAGTTTTTATGCGCATCTAAATTAATTTTATAAGTATATGGGTTAATGAGATTGTGTCTCGGGCCGCACATAAATGGTCGCCGGGCCACATGCGGCCCGCGGGCCGCAGGTTGAGTATGGCTGTTCTATAGTAATGCTCTTTACGAAAAAGGAGTTGATTTTGTGTTTGTGAAACAAACATACAAATAAACACCCAACATGAAATATGAACCTTGGTAGAAGAAGAGGTTGTGCGTTTTTCCTATTTTGAGAAAAAAAATTATTTCATTTTTCTTATTTTTTTATTTATTTCTTATTTTTTTTTAAAATTCTTTCTGAAAAAATAAGTTCTTAGCGAAATATTTTAAAGGGGAGACGTTGACATTTATTACTGTTATATTCATTTTGAAATGGTTGGTGAATGCCAAAGCTAATAGTGATTATTAAAGAAAGATTATTGTTAATAAATAATAATTATCATGAAATACCAGGATATCCCTAAAGTCCCTATCATTTTTTGAGAAATAGGTTGTAAATCCAGTTTTTTTTCCAGGTGATCTGGCATAATACATTAAAAAAATAGCTATTGTTTATACTCGTCTATCTAACCAGATGTGGGTTGATGTACGAATAGGGGTAAGAGGATTTCAATCGTTAATTTAGAAAATCAGGCCTACAAGGATTTTAGCTATTAAAAAATTGGTAAACAAAATCAAACGAATTGGTAGCGTTTAAAAAAAAGATTGTTCAAGGAGATCTCTGATAAAATTGAGTGTTTGCGACAGAAAGTGCTTGTTCGTAACCGCAAGTCATCCACACAAAAAATTATTCAGAATATCGCTATTCCGAATTCTATTGTTTTAAAAACTGTAGTTAAACTCAGTTAAACTCAGCTAAACAAACAAGCTTACCTCATCCAAACTGTATAAAAGATTGAAGATGAAAATTATGCTGCTTGATAAGCGGTGGGTTACCATTTGCTGCAATCTTTGGGGAATTAGAATTCAATGTGGTAATTGAATGCCGTAATTGAATTTTCTGAGACCTTTTCACTTTCTCCGTTCATTCTGCAATAACATTTATTGTATATAAAAACATAAAAGCTGGTAATTTTATAGAGAAATGTATAATAAACACATTTAAATAAGACATTTTTAAATTGAAGAATTATTTTAAGCACTATTTAATCTTGAAATAGATCAAGTTAGTTTTGCTAAATAATTTTTATAATATCAAAAACTATGCATAGCAATTTATGCATAAATACTAGTATAAAAAAAACATACCAGTGGAACCCAATGTATATATTATAGCTCATTATATATCGACTATACTATATTCTGTAGCGCAATCTTCCTAAAATATATATGCATTTTTTATAGATAAGAATACGAGAATACTATAAAAATACATATTTATGAAAAAATGGAAAAGACATAATAATATAAGTAATCTCGTTCGATAAATTATTTAACAGACTTTACATATTGCTTATAAACTTTTTGTTTATCTGCATTACATAGTATCTGAATCATAATTCATTCTATATCGACTATAATTCTGTAGTGTGTGGAAAATTTTCCCAAACGAATTTCCTATCTTTTTTTATAGATAAAAATACTGCAATACTATAAGCATACATATTTATGAAAATATGAAAGAGAATTTAACAGATGGCTTATTTATAAGAACAATTTTTCAAGCTTACTCGGAGCTAAATCTTATCAATCTTTCTATAGTAAAAGGCTTTCAGATTGATTAAAGAAAAATACCGTGGTAGGATTTTTTAAATCTTATTTTGCGGGAGTTCCATGTTTCCAAGAAGGATAAAAAAAAATAGATTCCAATTTCTTTTGTTTTTCCGATTACAATTCATCATTTTAGATGTGAAAAATGAAACATGATTTGGGAAACGGTATTCTTGTTCAAACGTGTTTTATCATACCATTCTACACGCATACGAATATTACATATGCAGAAAATATATGGATCTTCGATGATTATTGACAGATTTTCCATAATGAAAAAAAAATGTTATTCGAAATGAGAGAGGTCTACATTTAGGATTATATAGAGTACGGGAACAGGTCCTTCCGAAACTCCTCCCTGGCGGGAAAAATGGCGTATTCTAAGGAAAAAAGCTGATTACTTATGAATTTTTCAGCTATAAGATGAGGTTATCAAACGATAAGATGAAAGTTAGGCTTATGTTTCAGTTTTGGAATAACCAACAGATTAATGAGTATAAATAATTAGACAAAACAAAGAAAAATATTGATTTTTAAGGAAAACATGTGATGTTTTAAGAATTTTTCGACTATAAGATGAAATTATCATGCTATAAGAGGAAGATTAAACTTATATTTTTGTTTCTGAAAGATAAACACCTTAATGATTATTAATAATTACGCAAAGCAAAGAAAAATATTGATTTTTAAGAAAAAAGCTGATATTGTTAAGAATTTTTCAACTATAAGATGAGACTATCAGGACTATAAGATGAGATTTAGGATTATGTTTATAAATGTTTTTTTAAATGCTTTTTTCAGTTTGCCGGCTGCTATGTATTTGTTATGCATAAAGTGATGCAGATGTCGTAATCATATATCACTTCTATATTTCTTTGCCAATAATAACTTTTTTATCTAAAGGAGAGAACGTTAAGCTTTGAAGTTTGTAATGTGATAACTGAAGAATATTTGTGTGTGCATGTGTGTGTACAACTGATACATTCATTAATTATAGATTTTGAATTTTTTGATTAATTATAGTAATCAATTATTCACGTTCGAGTCATGAAGAAGAATTCATTTAAACGACTGACTAAGGATCGATAAGTGCGTTTTCCTCTGTGGCATGCATTTTGAAACTGATCTAATTTTGGGTGTATTAAGTGGTGTGTATAAATTCTATAGATATCATACAGGGTTACACGAATGAACTCGCACACATATGGACAGCAATTGCTGAAAATGCATTTTTACTGAGTTGTGTGTTTTTTTATGTTCTTATTTAAAAACAGTGAAACTTCCATTTAACGAAGTCTCATCGTTACACTTAAACACTTTGTTATGGAGAAAATTCGTTAAATAGAAATGAACGTAAATTTATGAAACTTGTATACACATCATCCACATAAAATGAAAGTACACGTAAAATGGGAATACTTGAAAATGTATTTTAATTCGAGCAGTTCTGTTTTTTTATGCAATGTAGATACGAGAATAATTTAATTAGAATAATGTCTAAAAAAATAACACATGACAAAGAGAAGTAACCAAAAACCGAAGTGTACCTTTTCTTTTTCTTTAAAATGTCATTAAATCTGTGTTTTGATTAAACGATTCAAATGTATTCATTTTGATACAGTCCGCTGAAATACCATACACCCATCGCAACAGCAACCTCTCCGTTTGAATGCTGTACAAACACACGAAAGTGAAATAAACTTCGTTCTATAGAATAAGTTTTTCGTAACATGTAGATTAATTTAGATGTTAATGATGTTCAATGTCAAAGTTCTACGGGAAAGTTCGTTAAGTAGAAAACTTTGTTAAATAGGGACTTCGTTAAAGGGAAGTTCCACTGTATCTCATTCCATTCTAGGAAAAAATTTCTTAATTAAATCCTGTTATTGTTGGAAAGTGTTTCAAAATCTATGTCTGATGCATAAATTTTCATTCTAAGTTTCAATTTATATTATTTTTTCTCGACAAAGTAAACGCTTTCTTCCACGTGTCTTATGGAAAATAGAGACCAAATTATTTTGTAGTCAACTCATTTGTGACTAAACTAGCATCTCATTTAAACTGGCGCGTCTCTTCACTGGTAATTGACCAGCGTTTTTCTCCGTTCTAATAAATCCAATAATAAACGTGTGCATAATTTACCCGCCAGAATGTAGACATCTGCGATTCTAATAACGCCCGGAAACATTTTCCGCATTAGAGGGGATGTGTTGAACAGTTGAATGGAATTGTATCATTAAAAGGTAACTACAAAGTCTTAATTTGAAAAATCAATCAAACTGGCAGTTATATATAGTACTTCTGATGTCAGAAAAGCGCCGATATTTTGTGTTGGTGATTACAATTAATTTAGAATACTATATTGAATGTTTTAATAAAGAACATACATAATATCCATGTAAGCAATTATTCTCCAAATTTTATATTGTAGAAAGCAGACATAATGAGATTAAAAAAGATTTTACAACTTAAAATAAAAATAAAAAAAAAAGTGTTATGTATGCTTGTTAATGTAATTTTTGATGCAATATGGTTGGCTTTTGAGTAATATTTATAAAGAATAATCCAATCTCATCTACTATAACTATTTCTCAATATTTGTCTATCGAATCTTGAATTTTAGCATATTCGGGAGTAAAGGTTTTTGAAATTTAAGTCAGTTTAAATTACTGTCGCAAAATATTTATGAAAGAAAATAAGAGCACATTTTTCTTTAAACATGACACTACTTTTACCGACGAATGCTTTTTGTAAGACAGGGTCAGACGTTTAAATATTAAAAACAATATGTCTCTAAAAAACAAGACTTTTTTTTTTACTGTCACTCACGCAATGCAGCGCTACCAAAATTTTACCTCAAAAGCTAAATGTTTCTAAACGTGGAATGAGAGATGTATCTGCCTATAAAATATCTATCGGTTCAAAAAATGTTTGCTTTTAATTTAAACTTACACTGTAGAGCCAAGGCATTTAAATATTAAAAACAATATGCCTCTAAAAATCAATACATTTAATTTGCTGTCACTCTCGCAATGCTGGGCTACCAAAATTTTACACCAAAAGCTAAATGTTTCTAAACGTGGAATGAGAGATTTATCTGGCAATAAAATATATATCTGTTGAAACAATGTTTGCTTTCAATTTAAACTTACACTATATAGCCAAAAATCACCGGACACTTTCGATTTTAGACGTTTCATCGAATATCCACAAAAATATTTGACGAATTCTTTTTTGCAAATCGGGAATAAAAATAACGTGTTTGATCTCATAATTTTCATTGATGATTTCATCCCGAGGGCAACTAAGGGAACAACAACAAACTGAAGAAAATATATATTATTTGGGATCACCCTATAAAATAAAATACACGAAATGACTTGTCCCTGTAGCACATAACTATGTGAATATGGTACAATATTTGTGTTCGTTTGTGTAAGAATAGTACGTATATTCAAGAAAATATAACGATTTCTTGAAAAAATTGAAATTGCTGCATGTTTTTTATTTACAGCACGCAGGGTTTTAAAACAAATTTAACGCCAGTTTCAGAAAATTTTGTAAAATACATAGAGTAGAACGAACATAGTGCAATTAAAATATAAATATATTAAATATTTAAAGAAATATGAGCAGTTTTGAGAAATAATTTTTAACTTTGACCAAAAACTTACCGGAAACTAACCAAATACTTAACAAAAGTCTCTAGCAAAAATAAAAGTCTTAACAAAAATATCTAAAACAAAAGTCTCTGTGATACAACTTTGTGACTTTGTGACAAAGAGATATTTGAAACACAAAAAGTAGAAATTAAAATACAAATAAAAATTAAAGAGCGTAATATGTATATATTTTTTAATTTAAAAATACCCTTTAATTTTAATAATATTTTCTGGGGAATAGCAATAGTAATCTTATTTTATAAATTGTTTAACATATATTCATATTATTTATAAGCTTTTCTTTACAGAACTCACACTCTATCGGTGTTTTTAAAGGATTTTTTTTTTTTTAAGATTTCTTTTGTACAAACCTACTCCGAAAGTTATTTCTATTGAAATGTTTCAAAAACAAAACATCAAAATCTATCTTTATAAATATTGGTATGCAAAAACGTACCATTGTAACCCTATGTATTTGTTATAGTTCATTCTATATCGAGCATACTTCTGTAATTATACGGAAAATGTCACTAAACATTTCTCACTCATTTTGATAAGGAAGCGAGAATACTATGAAAATACGTATTTATTAAAAACCAAAAATGTATAACATAAGTAATCTCATACAATAATTTTTTTAACAGAGTGCACATATTGCTTATAAACTTTTCTTTATCTATATTACACAGTGTTCTAATCATAACTGATTCTATATTGACTATTTTTCTGTAATCTATGGAAAAATTTCCCAAAAGAAATTCGTATTTTTTGTATAGATAAGAATACTGGAATACTGTAAGCATACATATTTATGAAAAAATGAAAGATAATTTAACGGATGGCTTATTTATAAGAACAATTTTTCAAGCTTACTCGGAGCTAAATCTTATCAATCTTTCTATAGTGAAAGGCTTTCAGATTGATTAAAGAAATTTTTTTATCTTCTTTTGCTGGAGTTCCATGTTTCCTGGAAAGATAAAAAAACATATTCCAATTTCATTTGTTTTCCGATTACAATTCATCATTTTAGATATGAAAAATGAAACATGGTTTGGAAAACGGTATTCTTGTTCAAACGTGTTTTATCATAGTGTTCTACACGCACATGAATATTATACATATGCAGAAAATATATAGAGCTCCGATGATTATTGACAGCTTTTGCATAATGAAAAATAAAAAAACTGTTATTCGAAATAAGAGAGGTCTACATTTATAGAATTATATTTATAAATCTTTTTTTTTTATGCTTGCCTTTTGCTATGTATTGGTTATGCATAAAGTGATGCAGATGTCTTAATCGTATAAAACTGCTATATTTCTTCGCTAATCATAACTTTTTTATCTGACGGAGAGAACGTTTAAGCTTTGAAGTTTGCAATGTGGTAACTGCCGAATATTTATCTGTGTATTGTGTGTACAACCAAAAAATTCATTAATTTTAGATTTCGAATTGTTCGATTAATTATAGTATTGAATTATTCGAATTCGAGTCATACAGTGTTAGGAATAATTCATAAAATAAGAATTACCGTTTATATTGCAATTGGAATAAAGAATAGATTCATTATTTATTTTGCTATTCAGTTATTAAAATATTCCTCTAACTATAAAACTGAATTATACAGTATTCCACTGTTCAACTAACTAATTATTAATTAGTCGAATAATTGAAAAATATAAAATATTTATTTATAGTATTGAACGTACAAAGTATTTTTGACTAGTTTTTAATACATAATAAATATTTACAATTACAATTACAATTACAAAAAAAAATGTGAGAAATGATCTCTCATTTAAACTCAAACAGATGTAATTGACCTGCTGATATAATAAAACAAATATATTTAGTATATTAATTAATTAGTATTTTAATATACTCTAAAAACGACATTTTCAAAACTGAGCAAACAATACTCAAATCTGAGTATGTCGCATAGTCAAAATGGCTCCGAATCAAAATTACTCAAGTTTGAAACATGTATATAATCATTTCTGAAAACATGCACACACTCAAGAATAAAACATCATGTGCTCATTTTTGAGTATGTCCATGTTTCAAAAATGAGAATGAGCTGACATCTATGTGCTCATTTTTGAGTATGTTGAACTATTTTTCATGAAATACGTGGTAATTTATATATTTTAGGGGATTCTGAAAAAGATTAAGACATTAAAAAGTTTCCGTCACCAACAAAAATTTTCAAAAAAAGACCAAAAGAAGAGACAGAAAACAATGCCATTTTCAATGCATTTAAATACATATATTTATTTTTAATGCATTTAAATACATATATTTATTTTTAATGCAGTGGGCAATAAAACATACGAATTTTGTGTTTAAATTTTGTAATAAAATAAATTATTAAATGAACATTTATTTACACAGCTGAAAAATAAGATTAAAATATTGAAAAGTTATAGACAATTGTTTCTTAGAGAAATTTTATATATAAATGAAACTTCATGAAGGTCTTATAAACAAAATTACTAAAATAAAATTTGTTTCTATACTCTTGTTACGTAATGTACTCAGGTAAATAGTCAGAATAAGCGTTTGTATATTTAAACGCAGGAAAGCTGTAAAATAACAAGGTAATGCTAACATAATTGCTATACAAATGCCCATCATAATACAATAGTTGAAAATTAAATTTCTTAAAATCGAGAGTGATAGAAAATGTTTAACATTTTCTTTTTAGTGCTCTAAAATATAAAAGAGACACGTAATGTACACGGTACAAAAAATGCTTTGGAAAAAACGAAAATGTACTGGCAGCTAAGTTAACGTCTATTCTCTGTTTTTCACAAAACTTCCGTTTTAGCGTTTCCCTGTTTTCAAGATGGAAATTATCCGCTATTTAAGACGGAAATTTCCGTTTGTAGAAATATATATGAGCAATATTAAGCAATGTGTAATACATATTATTATAAGGTCTTTGGTGTGGTTTCAAATATGAAGCACATTACAAAAAAGTTCAATTCGATCCATTTATTCATTCAACTTGAATCTTAAACTTCAATAAAAACTAGTATTTGCAGGTACATCCAGCTTTTGCTGAGAACTTCTTTATCATTACATACTTTAAGATATTTAACTTACAACTACTACGAAGATTAAGCTTTTCCCCATAAGCAGTTTCTCCTCTCCCTCAGATTGCAAGGAGCTTTGTTCCTCTAAATATGCTTACTCAGTATATAAAACTAAAAAGAAATATGAATAAAGTTACAGGGAAAAGAAAAGAGTGCATTTACGACCGCAGCGTAGACAAAAACCGGTTCAGAAAGACATGACTTCCGAACGCACCACACAACAAAATTTTGGGAACTTCTTTATCATCACATACTTTAAAATATTTAACTTACAACTACTACGAAGATTAAGCTTTTCTCCATAAGCAGTTTCTCCTCTCCCTCAGATTGCAAAAAGCTTTGTTTCTCTAAATATGTTTACTCAGTACATAAAACTAGAAAGAAATAAGAATAAAGTTACAGGTAAAAGAAAAGAGTGCCTTTACGACCGCAACGGAGACAAAAACCGATTCGGAATAACATGACTTCCGAACGCACCACACAACAAAATTTTGGGGATAAAATTTTGTCCAGATTTTCAACACTATTCAAAAGATTCGTTTTATTAATATATTTTTATATGGAAAACTAAGTGTATAAAACGAATAAGTGTATAATTTTATTCCTGTCATAAAATTTCTTTGACTTAACCGGATCTATCCTATTTATTACAGAAAACAAAACAAACGTAAATAATGATATCTAGAATTCTAATTAAGTTTTCAGCAGGACTGAAACTACGCCGTAAATCTTTAAATGGCACTACGAAGGATGTGAATTTTCTTTTCACTTTGCTAAAAAGCGTACAACCAACAGAGTGAAAAATGTGTCCAGACCGGGGATTGAACTCGGATACTATAACGTTGAAGTTCCGGGAGTTGAAGATGTAAGAAAATGTTGTCAAACTTTGTAGAACTAGTAAAAAGTTTGCTTTGAGAATTTATGGAATAAATCAAGACTGGATGAAATAGATACGCGAAGAGGTATTTAGCGGCACATATAGTTGTTCCCGTAAAAACCAACAACACGTCGTCCTGGAGTGTGAACTGGATGTTTTTATTCGAAAAGAAGGAGTCGAGAAGAAATGTCAGAAGAGTTTTTTTTTAATCGAAGAAATTGTCACATTCTCAAAAATCTTCCACAGCAGTACGAATTTCACAAACACACGAAATTTCACATCGTGCGATATATTAATAACCACCGAAGGATGACATTTCAAATCTTTATCAGGGGTGTAAAGTGAGAATAGATAGCATTTGACTACTTAAAGATAATTTTTGAAGTATTCCAAATTGTGGCGCGGGGGGCCATGGCATTTTACTTAGGTGTTGACATTCCGATGATAAGAAGCAGTGTGATGAAAGATGATAGATAAGCACGCGTTACGATTCTCGCCAAATGATTTGCATTTCCGAGTGTTGATGCGTGAATTTTTGAATGGGTTACCAGAACCTTTAGAACAATCACATGTTAAATTTATAATTGGCGACCCGGAAGTGTAAATTTATTTGGTTTACAGCACACTTTGGCTGAAAATGGCCACGATCATGAATTTGACGGTTAAATTGTTATGAGAAAATCTGGAAAGGCATTTTGCAACTCTTTTATTTTATTAAATAGCAGGCCTGAGAATGCTTGTTATGGAGTACAACGGCGCCGTGGCTTCTTTGAAAGGGCAGCTGGGATTTTTTGGAAGATGAGAATTTGACAATGAGAGAAACATTTTATACATTGTGTTATTTCTTTTAAAGCAATAACTGGCAGGGAAATACAAGTACGTTAAAGAAAAGTTGATAAAAATGGATATGATTTTGACTACATATTTTTTCGTTGAACAGAGAAAGGAAACGGGCGATTCTTTAAATGCCGGGAATAAATATTAAATGCGATAATGAAAAAAAGGGAAAATACATTTACTAAAATAATTTAAATATGGATTTACATTATTTTGGAAAAGAATATGTATGTTTTCTTTACCATAGATACCTTGGAGAACGCACCAAGTGCTTTACCATTAAGCCACCAGGAGACATCTTGTCTGGCATTTTCACTCAGATACGTTGGCAAGGCTGCAACTTTGCAGTGCAAGATAGAATGTCATACATGAGCACACTATTCAGTGGCGAACATGAAATGAATAAGTTCCCAGCATCAGATAATATATCTAAATTTTTAATTAAATTTTCAGCAGTTACTAAAACTACGCCGTAAATCCTTAAATGACACTACAAAGCGTGTGAATTTTCTTTTCACTTTGCTAAACAGCGTACAACCAACAGAGTGAAAAATGTGTCCATACCGGTGATCAAACCCGGATACCGTGGTATAGCGCACCAAGTGCTTTACCGTTTAAGCCACCAGGGAGCAGACCACCAGACTGGATGTCGTCCTAGTGGCTAAAATGGTAAAGCACTTGGGCCAACGCAGCAGTAGATTCCGAGAGCGATCCTGAAGAAAGCAAACATCCCAAAGCGACAGTTACAAAAGAAACAAGTTGGAAATTGTATGAAAACGTGACAAATGAGGTGCGTTCATACTTTTATTATTTCACTGAAATGGATTATATCGTCTGTTATTATAATATGATACATTTCCAGTATAAAATGATATATTTCCATATGATATATTTCCGTAATAAAATACGTACAATTTAAGTTGGCAATATTTTATTGTTTGTTGATATTTACTGAAAATGCCAATGGGAAACTTAAGCATACAGTGTACATAAAATGGGTCGATCTACTAAAAAAAATTTAGTTTTTCTCAATGATCCTTGGAATTACTAAAAAAAATTTTGTCTTCTTACTCTCAGTTACAAGAAAATTTGTCAGAATTAGAATTACTAGAAAACAGCTAGCAACGATTCCGGTATATAATACCGATTACTAAAAAAATTTCTGGAGTACAATTTTACTAAAAAATTTTTAGTAACCTCAGGGTTGTTTTTTGTTTTACAGTGCAGCTTTGAAATCCACATTTAGACTCTTTTTCCATTTAATATTTATTTCTCCGGAAACATCTACCCAAAAAAATGTATTAACCCTGTATGTACTGAATTATGAATCAACAAATTGCTCCACCTCAATAATTATCTTCCTTGATGTCTGAAGATATATTAGAAAATTTATATTATAATAATATGAAATTTGGATAAGGTTTTTCGAAACTGATGTAATAATTCGGTAGTAATAGCTCTTTTTGTGAAATATTTACAAGAATAATTTGATTAATTAACAGAAAATGCTGTTAAGGAAATATCACAATTCTTTATCGGAACAATATAAATAAATGTATTGTGATCCTATCAATGAATAGAAAGGTTTTTTATAGTTTTAAAATTTTCATATAATATTTCTTTTAAAAAGAGAAGATATACACTTATGAAGGTTAAGAAAAATACCACTTTAAAAATTATTTAGCTTTCACTGTTTTTCTGTGCTTTTTAAATGTGATCCAGCAAAGTATTTTGTATAAAAACAAAACCTATTTTTATTATTAGACGGATTAAAGAAATTTTATACAAAGTTTTCTCTGGTGGTACTTAGAAGTACCGTCAGTAGATAAAGAGTTAAGTGACATTTTGTTGACATATCAAATAAATTGTGTTTGATCTTTTTCACGCTTCCATTTTGGTTTGCAAGTAAATATGAAATTGTACCAGGAGCTGTTACACATTTTTTGCGTCACTTTTGAGCGGCCGTTGTTCAGATATCCTTATTTAGAGGTCCGTACTAATGTTAATGCTATGGGACGTGTTTTGTTCCATTAATATGTGGCCGGTATACAGAGGCTGGCTTTGTTTAGAGGTGAACGTTCAAGGAGGTTTCACTGTATGACGTAATGACCATGGCAACCTAGAATCATTACTTGTCATGGGACATCATTGAATTAATTACGTATGATAGGATTTAATAGAATGAAGAATGTGACAATAACTGGGTCATTGAGGTTATAAAATGTTATATACGTCATATATGACTATAACGTCATACATGTCAGATAACTTGGCGATACATCTCGGTCACTTGACGATTAATCCTCGGAAGCTGCTATTAGACCGGGAGGCGGCAGCACAGACAACCACCTCATCGAGTTCACGGTTGAAATTCCAGAATTAGTTAATACTCGATTCGCATAGTAAAACGCAATCGGTCTGCCAAGTCATATTTTGGTGGAAAACATGTTAAAACCCGATTTTAGCGGTTGACTCGTAGGTTTACCATTGTGTTTTCCCGCACCCAAAAGTATGAAAACATGGAGAACTGGGTGCAGGAAAACACAATGGTAAACCTACGAGTCAACCGCTAGAATCGGGTTTTAAGGTGTTTTCCACCAAGATATGACTTGGCAGACTGATTGCGTTTTAATATGCGAATCGAGTTTTAACTAATTCTGGAATTTCAGCCGTGAACTCGATGAGGTAGTTGTCTGTGCTGCCGCCTCCCGGTCTATATAACAAGGAAGTACCGATTTTTAAAAAATTCAAACTACTGGATAAATATTTTTATTAATATCATTTTAAGTTTTGATTCGACTTTCATAAAATTTTAAATGACTCGCCAAAATTCAGCATCGATTATATACATTAAATTTCAAACCACTCGGTTGGGTACTTTTTGCACTGTTATATGTGGACGGACGGACGGACCAGACGACGACTATAGATGCTACGTATTCATATAATTACGAACGCACCTAAAATGTCTTAGAATACATTAATGAACTAAGGAGCTATATTTCGTCTTTGAAGGATACTACAGTTAGTGAATATAATATACTATAGAAAAATACTTCAGAAAACTGCCATCAAACAAAATTAGATGTTTTATTTTGTAAGCCAATGGTAAACAAATTATTTTGCATTTGTATTTGGTATTTTGTAACAAAAGTTTTGGCATTGGTATTTTGTAACAAAAGTTTTGGTATTGGTATTTTGTAACAAATGGATCCGTATTCAATTGTACAATTATATACTACGTAACGTACTTACTTAGCAAATATTCCTTAATTTATCATCCCTTTTATTAATTATAATTCTTATTCTACAAATTTAGATGATTTATAATTAATTTAGTTATACTGTATACTTATTATATAAACATTTGAAATTTCATTTTACATTTAATATAAACTCCGCATAAGAAGTCACTCAATAGGTCATTTTACTTACCCATCATACGTAGTATAGGGTAAGTCTTGTAATCCTTTTGATAATCGAAAAAATTTTTTTGGCGGATTTACAAGTTTCAGACACTGGAGATTCCGAAAAACATATTTTTGGAAAAAAAAAATTGCATTCCATCTGTGTCTCTCTCCCTGTGTGTGTGTGTGTGTCTGTAAACTCTCTATCTCCCGAACAAATTGAGATAGAGACTTGAATTTTGGTATGTGCTTAGTATGTAATAATAGGAAGAAGCTAATTGACTTTCAGTAACCTCGGTTATCCGGAACTATTTTTTTCAGACTTTCAAAATATTGGTTCTGAAAAAGGGTATATAAAAGTTTTCGAAATTGTTTATTTTAAGGAGTGAATATAAAAGACACTAAAAAAACAAATTTTGAATAAAGAATGAAGCCGATCGAACAATTAGTTGCCGAGATATTTGTAATTATATTTTCCACACTCTTCGATTTTTCATGACCCTGTATTTCATTCAAATTTCAATTCAAAGATATATTTTAATTGGAAATGAGACGCTTAATCCGACGCAATAAACCGTTCGTTAATATGATTATCAATTTTGGAGTTATAAAGATGTTTCTTTTGCGCAATTCAGTAATAGTGCATTTAAAGTTTATGACGTCATCGAGCCACGATTTTATTCGAATTGCAATGCATTTTATAAATAGTTTACATATGTTTTATTTTCATATTTTAGATTATGCATATCCATGATGGGTAAGTATTACGGTGGCTTCCAACCACTAGTTTATGTGGACTTGCTAACGAGATTTTACTGTATATATTTAACGCATGCTTAAATAGTAATTTTATATACTACTGCTAATGAGATTTAAAAGATTATTTGTAAAAGAGTTTATTTCTACAGATCTGAATCCAAACTCCAGCAAAGGAATGTTTAAACAATCAAAGATGAAATCTTGAAAGGACATTACATTTCATCTTTAAGAGCCTACATCAGTCATGCGAAAAGACGCGCAAGCTAATGTTAAGTTTAATGGAAGGCTCTTGGCAGATTTCTCGCTCACATTTTAATATTTTTAAATGATGTTTTCTCATACGATAGCAGAGATCGATCCCTAACGTTGTTAGTTTTTACTTTTCTGATTTTAGTTACAGTTTTTTATAAGCGGATATTTTCAATTTCTGAACCGGTTGGAACTGGTTCTGAAAGTGGAAGTACCCTTATATAAAAAAACTGGAACCAAAATCAAAAAAGTAAAAACTAACACCGTTAGGGATCGACCTCAGCTATCCTATGCAAAAAAAAAAAAAAAAAAAAAAAAAAAAAAAAAAAAAAAAAAAAAAAAACTCATTTAAAAATATTAAAATGCGAGCGAGAAATCTGTTAAGAACTTTCCCATAGACTTAACATTAGCGTTCGAGTTTCTTCGGATGACCAGCGTAGGCTCTTATTAACATTAAAAAAAAAAAAAAAACTTGTAAAACAGATAATTAATGACTCATTTACATAATCCATATATTTAATTATTTATCATATAAATTAACTTTTTATCTTGAAAATTTTAATGTATCACCATCATTACTCTCTATATCATACTGCTAGGCCTTAATAAATTTAACGGAATTCGTTAAACATGCTTATAAAGTCATTTCCAGTATATGTTTAATATCCTATTATTGTTAAAGCGTGTCTCATGCACGTTTTAGAAAGAATTAGAGTACATTAGAGAGGTGCTTCGGAATTGACTGCTTATAAATTATTCATTAAAATAACATTGGAATTTGCATGGCATTTAGGATGAGTATTTAGATGAGTATAGAACTATAAAATAAATACTTTTAATGCATTTCAGTATAATCAGATGTATAATTTTATGGATCATATTCATAAATTCAGTTTATATCACGAAGACTTGAGGTTATTTTAATGCAGTTTGTCCGTACATACTTTCAATATACTTATCTTACAAATTGAGATGAAAACATACAATGTGTTTTTTTAATTATCAACTTTACTTCAAACATGAAACTTCCACATGATTAATACCACTAATTTTTCAAAAATATAAATAGGCCGTTAACGATGTAGAAACTTTCCTATAATTAAAAAAAATAAACAAATATAGTTTAGAACTCGAAACATGGTACTCTTTCGAAGGACTCTGAAGTACAAGATGTTATCAGAACACTAAAATATCGAGAAAGATGAAAACTAGTCGTTGGAGGTTCACCGTAATATTTATCCATCATGGATATGCATAATATAATATATGAAAATTAAACATATGTAAACTATTTATAAAATGCATTGCAATTCGAATAAAATCGTGACTTGATGACATCATAAACTTTAAATGCTCTATTACTGAATTGCGTAAAAGAAACATCCTTATAACTCCATAATTGATAATCATATTAACTAACGGTTTACTGCGTCTGATTAAGCGTCTCATTTCCAATTAAAATATATCTTTGAATTGAAATTTGAATGAAATACAGGGTCATGAAAGATCGAAGAGTGTGGCAAATAGGATTACAAATATCTCGACAGCTCATTATCCGATCGACTTCATTCTTTATGAAATTTTTTTGTTTTTTTAATGTCTTTTATATTCACTCCTTAAAATAAACAATTTCGAAAATTTTTATATACGTTTTATCAGAACGAATATTTCGAGAGTCCAAAAAAAATAGTTCCGGATAATCGAGGTTACTGAAATTCAATAAGCTTCTTCCCATTATTACATACTAAGTACGTAACAAATTTCAAGTCTCTATCTCAATTTGTTCGGGAGATAGAGCGTTTACAGACACACACACACACAGACAGACGGACGGCAATTTTTTTTTTCTAAAAATATGTTTTAGGAATCTCCAGTGTCTGAAACGTGTAAATCCGTCAAATTTTTTTTTTCGATTTTCAAAACGATTACAAGACTTACCCTATACTGCGTAGGATGGGTAAGTAATAATAGGCAAGTACTTTTAAAAGATTTGTTTTTCTATTTGTATACTAGAAAGTCTGTTTTCAGTCATTGTTGTCTGTGTCAATGGTTTGATTCACTTTTTTATATAGTAAAATATATGTAATCGGAATATATGTAATCTGAATTTTTGCACATATATCGTAATAGAACTGTCTATTTTATAAATAAAATCCTTTAATAATATGTAAAAATGGTATTGTAGAATATTTAAATTAAACAGATTATTAAAAAGATGGCGAGTCCCCGTAATACGCATAATGCAATCTGTTAAACTATTCCTTAAATGTGTTTAAAATGAAAGAAAACAATGTTTCGACATTATATATATATATATATATATATATATATATGTTTGGCAGATAAATCTCTTATTCCATATTTAAAAACATCTAGCTTTTGGTTTGAAATCTTGGTATCCCAGCATTCCATGACAGACAATAAATTAAAAGTCTTGTTTTCAAAAGGCATATTGTTTTTAATATTTAAACGTCTAACCCTGATCTGTAATCTTACAAAATGCGTTATTCGCCAAACTAGTGTCATATTTAAAGAAAAAGATGCGCTTTTTTTGTTCATAAATATTTTGCAACAATAATTTAAATACACATAATTTTCAAAAACTTTTACTTCCGAATATACTAAGATTCAAGTTTTTTATAGGCCAATATTGAGTAATAATTATAGTAGAGGAGATTGTATTATTCTATAAGAATATTATTCTTACGTGAACCATATTGCATTAAAAATTACGTAAACAAATAAGCAAAATATTTTATTTTTATTTTTCATTTTGCGTTGCAAAATATTTTTTAACCGCATTAAGTCTGCTTTCTGCCATATAAAAATTTGAAAACAAATTACTTACATGGATATTTTGTAAATTCTTTATTAAAGCATTCAATATAGTACTCTAAAATAATTGTAATCACCAACACAAAATATCTGGTTTTTTCTGACATCAGAAGTACTATATACAACTGCCAGTTTGATTGATTTTTCAAATTAAGACTTTGTAGTTATACCTTTTAATGATACAATTCCATTCAACTGTTCAACACATCCTTTCTAATGCGGAATATGTTTCCGGCGTTATTAGAATCGCAGATGTCTACATTCTGGCGGTTAAATAATGCACACGGTTATTATTCGATTCATTAGAATGGCGAGAAACTCTGGTCAATTATTATCACTGAAGACACGCGCCAGTTTAAATGAGATGTTAGTTTAGTCACAAATGAGTTGACTACAAAATAATTTGGTCTCTGTTTTCCATACGATACGTGAAAGAAAGTATTTACTTTGTGAAGAAAAAATAATATAAATTAAAACAACACTTGATTTTGAAATACTTTCTAACACTAACAGGATTTTATTAAGAAATTTCATTTTACTTACCCATCATACGTAGCATAGGGTAAGTCTTGTAATGGTTTTGAAAATCGAAATTTTTTTTTGACGCATTTACACGTTTTAGACACATAAAAACATATTTTTAGAAAAAAAAATGCCGTCCGTTTGTCTGTGTGTCTGTGTGTCTAAACGCTCTACCTCCCGAACAAATTGAGATAGAGACTTGAAATTTGGTATGTACATAGTATGTAATAATGGGAAGAAGTTTATTGAATTTCAGTAATCTCAATTATCTGGAACTATTTTTTTCGGACTCTCGAAATATTCGTTCTGATAAAAGTTATATAAAAATTTTGGAAATTGTTTATTTTTAGGAGTGAATTCAATAAGGAGTGAAGACAATAAAAAAAAAACACATAATTTTTCATAAAGAATGAAGTCGATCGGATAATTAGTTGCCGAGATATTTGTAATCATATGTTTCACATTCTTCGAATTTTCATGACCCTGTATTTCATTCAAATTTCAATTCAAAGATATATTTTAAATTAGAAATGAGACACTTAATCCGACGCAGTAAACTGTTAGTTAATATGATTATCAATTTTGGAGTTAGAAGGATGTTTCTTTGACGCAATTAAGCAATAGAGCATTTAAAGTTTATGACGTCATCAAGCCACGATTTTATTCGAATTGCGATGCATTTTATAAGAAGTTTATACATATTTTATTTTCATATTTTATATTATGCATATCCATGATGGGTAAGTATTACGGTGGGCCCCAACGACTAGTTTTTTCCTAGATTGGAATGATATATCTAAATAAGCAACTTAAAAATATACATAACTGAGTGAAAATCCATTTTCAGCAGTTGCTGTCCATATGTGCACGAGTTCTTTCATGTAACCCTGTATGATATCTATAGAATTTATATACACCATCTAATACACCCAAAATTAGATCAGTTCAAAAATGCATCGCAAACTATTTTTTTCCATAGATCATAATGAAATAGAGTCATTTTGTGCGTCCCTGTAAACGAACTATAAATGCTACTTATTCTTTAGTCCTGAGAATGCATGAAGTAGTCCATCGCAATGATGTATCTTTATTACATTATGTTTTAAACATCTAACATCAATAAAATGCACCGCAAACAATTTTTCTAGTAGATAATAATGTAATGGAATCCTTTTGAATGCCCCTGTAAACGACCCCTGTTCCTGTATGCTCCAATATGTGCTACACACTTCATTTCCAATACCAAACACTGAATAGTAAAACTCACGAACATATGAAAATTTCATGGCGATCCGAGTATAGTTACGAGAGTTAGAGTACAGACTGATAGACGGCAAACGAAGAAACCGAATTCATAAGCACTTTTTAACTATGTTGGAAAGTGTTAAAAAGGACTGAGAATTGTTTTGTACGTTCGATACTACGCATTATTATTTGGTTAATTTTTTAAAGTGTTAAATTCTTTATTAATTTATTTATAATACAGTAAATGATTAATCGAGTAATTAATGAATGTGTTAATTATTTCATCATGTGGCACAGCGACAGAAAACGTAAGTAAATTATCTCTGAACGTAAGCGAATTATCTCTATCTATTCGACTTAAAATGCGATATTAGTTGGTCACAAATGAGTTGACAACAAAATAATTTGGTCTCTAATTTCATACGACACATGGAAAAAAGCATTTACTGCGTGAAGAAAAAATAATATAAATTAATAAAACAATTAATAATTGTTTTGTCCGTCTGTTTCTATAAATTATTATTCGATTAATTATTCTTTCATTATTTATTAATTTATATGTAAGTCAACCAGTTATTAATCGAGAAATTAATGAATGTATTAACTATTTTATCTTCTGGCATAGCGGAAGAAAACGTTGGTAAATTATCTCCGAACGTAGGCAAATTATCTCTATCTATTCGACTTAAATTGCGATATTAGTTGGTCACAAATGAGTTGACAACAAAATAATTTGGTTTCTACTTTTCATACGACACATGGAAAAAAGCATTTACTTCGTGAAGAAAAAATAATATAAATTAATAAAACAATTAATAATTGTTTTGTCCGTCTGTTTCTATAAATTATTATTCGATTAATTATTCTTTCATTATTTATTAATTTATATGTAAGTCAACCAGTTATTAATCGAGAAATTAATGAATGTATTAACTATTTTATCTTCTGGCACAGCGGAAGAAAACGTTGGTAAATTATCTCTATCTATTCGACTTAAATTGCGATATTAGTTGGTCACAAATGAGTTGACAACAAAATAATTTGGTCTCTACTTTTCATACGACACGTGGAAGAAAGCATTTACTTCGTGAAAAAAAATAATGTAAATTAATAAAATAATGGAAATTTTTTTTGTCCGTCTGATTCTATAAATTATTATTCGATTAATTATACACAGCATTAAATTCCTTAATTCTTTATTAATTTATATGTAAGTCAATCAGTTATTAATCGATTAATTAATGAATGTATTAATTATTTTATCTTCTGGCACAGCGGATGAAAATGTTTAAAATTTAAATGTTTAAATGTTGGTAAATTATCTCTGAAGAGGCATTGGACTTGAAATACGATGTTAGCTGGTTACAAATGAATTGATTGAAAAAATAATTTTGTTTGTATTATTCATGCAATATGTGAAAGAAAGTATTCACATTATGTATTACTTACCCATCATTGTAATCATTTTGAAAATCGAAAAATTTTTTTTGACGGATTTACACGTTTCAGACACTAGAGATTCCGAAAAACGTATTTTTAGAAAAAAAAAATTGCCGTCCGTCTGTCTGTGTGTCAGTAAACGATCTATCTCCCGAACAAATTGAGATAGAGACTTGGAATTTGGTATTTACTTAGTATGTAATAATGAGAAGAAAAGAAGCTTATTGAATTTTAGTAACCTTGATTACCCGGAACTATTTTTTTTTTTTAAAACTCTCGAAATATTCGTTCTGATAAAAGGTACATAAAAATTTTCGAAATTGTTTATTTTAAGGAGTGAATATAAAAGACAATAAATAAATAAATAAAAAACAAATTTTGCATAAAGAATGAAGTCGATCGGATAATTAGTTGCCGAGAAATTTGTAATCCTATTTTCAACACTCTTCGATTTTTCATTACCCTGTATTTCATCCAAATTTCAATTCAAAGATATATTTAAATTGGAAGTTGATTATCAATTTTGGAGTTATAGGGATGTTTCTTTTACGCAATTCAGTAATAGAGCATTTAAAGTTTATGACGTCATCAAGCCACGATTTTATTCGAATTGCGATGCATTTTATAAGAAGTTTATACATGTTTTATTTTCATATTTTATTTTATACTTATCCATGATGGGTAAGTATTACGGTGGCCCCCAACGACTATTTTTTAAAAAAGCATTCTAAAATGATTTGTACTTTCAGAACATCAGAACTATACGCTATTATTCAATTAATTATTTATAGCATTGTATTATCCGTCGATGATTAATTAATTAGTTTCATTACATTATTACATTACGTTTAGATACATTATGATTAGATTAGATTATGATTTTGATGTATTATGATTAATTACATTATAATGCATTTAATTGCTTATATATTTGTATTAATATCGCTAATAATATGTAACCAGTGGACCCGTGCGAAGATTTCGCACTGCATTTTATTATTTTTAGATGCAAGTTTAAATTTATATGTATAAAAAAATAAGGACTAAAAATATCTGAAAACAACATTAGTCAAGCCAAAATATCATCTCATTTATCCCATCAAAGTTACAGTAAAAACTGATAGTTGACAGCTAATACAAAACAAAACAAAACAAAACATATATATATATATATATATATATTAATCGTATTTTAACTGCATTATAAGATAACGTCTTCTGTTCCGGAAAAAAAAAAAAAAACTTGGGACAAAGAAAAATAAATTGAGCATTTGAATTTAAATTTTGCTTTTTAAACATAAATATAAAATAAACCCGTGCAGCAATCTTTATTTTGCAATTTTTTATTTTTTATTATTTATTTATTTATTTATTTATTTTATAATTATTGTTTGCGGTATTTTATTTTTGTGGAAACACTAATTTGAGGAAAATTTTTCATTACATTTATGAAAACAATGATGATTTAATTTTTAATTAACAGCAATTTTTCATCAAAAACACATTTTAACGAAATGTAAGCTTACTATGTCAGAAGCCGGTTTAAAATCATTTCATATGGTATCTTATTTATCGTTCTGTGTTTTGTATTTGCTTAGAAAAAGGGATGTTGAAAACAGAAATAAAATATACGATTTGTATTAATCGGTCATCTTCATTTCTCTTAGTAGACACTTTAGGCTGAAGTATTCCATCTAAATCCCATGTTAAGTAAAATGGAATTATACCTAAAAATTGCGAAGCAGACATAGAATAATGATGTGTACCAAATCGTGGTACGTCAAATTCTTTATCAGGATAAGACACTACTGCTTTAAAAAATATTTTACATAATTAATTTTACTCCATCTATATATTTTCATATAATTTTGAGCTTCACTATTTCTTAAAGGATGTAATTTAGGACCATCACGAAAAAATTTGGCTGAGCCTGTACCACCATCATCATTACCGTTTACATACTTTAAATTATAGTAATTAACATCTTTAAAAGATACACGTAAATTATCGATTTTTAAACTTCTGTGGTGGTTCGAAATCATCTTCGGATTAGCTCTTTTCCTATACTGGTACATTCTCCTTCTTCGCCACTGTAAGAACATTCGACGGGCCCGCGACATCCTGCGGCGCTGGAACCTGAGACGAAACATTGTTAAGACTTTGCAAAACTGACAGAAACTGATGGTTTGGCTTGGAAGACGGCCTTTTTATAACAGAAATATCACCCTGTTCAGACATGCAGATCTTATCAAATCTGCGATAAATCGCTGAATAAACTGATCCAGTAAACATCGATTTTATTTTAGAATTCGACGTCACAATTATATTCAAAGGTCGAATTTGCATACTTCAATCTTTTATCTATCTTTTTTAAAAAAGGATACCGGACATCTCAAATTTTTAAATATTACCCTAACCAATTTGAATGAAAAGGTTCTGCATCTGAAATTAAAACACTAGCATATGCCCCAGTCAAAAATGACGGAAAAGTGTTATTTTAAGTTTCGAACATTAAGTTAGATTATTGGCATATTATTTCATTTAAACAGATGATATAAATTGAAATATTGCGTGTTTTTTAATTGGAGATCCAATTAAAGACTAAAGAAGAGATTCTAAAGAAGAGAGATCCAAAAGACATCTGTAATGTTGTCTTGCGTCATCTTGTGCTATACGCGATCATTTCAAGTGGCAAGTCATGAAAATCACCCCTAAAACTACAATACCCATCCCACCATTTAGTTAATGATTTAATATATAAAGAATCACCAAATAATGAATAAATAGAAAAATCCTTACCTGAACCAGGAAGACCATATAACCAAATTCCACAAGAATCGTTTAATTGTTTAACATTAAATTTATACAAATTCTCCAGAGTCCTTTTATAACGGAGATATAACGCTGCGTAATCATTTTTAATGGTTGAAAATTTACCAGCCTCTGCGAGCGCAATAGGTTGATTATACGCATCAAGTTTCGTTGTAAAACTAGCACACTGGCCGAATTCCTTAAATTCATTATCCTTCGTACACTGTAAAAAATTTTCGTAAAATTTCAGTAGATGTACCGTAAATTAACGGTACTTGTACCGTTTTTCCTCTTTACGGTATGAGTACCGTACTTCTAAGGTATATTAAGCGTTCTTGAGATATAGCTATCGTAAAAATCATGAAAAGAGTGGTATAGCAGTGCCACCTGTTGGGATATCTACACCAAAACGTAATAAGCGTCTATTTATGTCAAGGTCCAACTGAATGGGAAGTTTAATGAAAATGAGTGCATTAGTTCTTGAGATAGAGCTACTACGGAAATTGCGAAAAATGCAAGAATAGCAGCGCCACCTGTTGGGCGATTTTGACCAAAAACAAATCAGCACCAACTTATATCAGGGACTAACTGAATATAAAGTTTTATATAATTCCGTGCATTAGTTCTTGTGATAGAGCGCCCATAAAATTTTTGTCACATACAGACAGACAGACAGACATACATTTTCTAAAAACAGTCAAATCGTGTTCAGGACCTTCAAAAACGTACAAATCCGTCGAAAACCGGAAGTCGAAAATTTTCATGAATCCAATACTTTTTTCTTGTAAAGATAGAAGAAAGTAAAAAGGTATAATCAGATGCACTTCTATATTCTTAATTTTTATTGCTATTATTCTGAGCGTATTAAATATACAATTATTAAAAAGCAGCAAAAAATTGTATTACCGCAAAGATTAATTTGTGTATAAAACACATGTTTATTTTTTTTTTTTTCAAAAATTTCATTAAGCAAGTAAAATTGTTTTATTACGTTAAGCTGTTTATATTACAATAAACTGTTTGTATATACAGCGTATTCGCTAATGTTTTAAAAAAATTGGAATTACACAGTCTTAAAAAAAAAATCCATAACCTTTAAAAAATGTAAAACTGTTGTTATTTTTTGTTATTCTTCTTTTGAAATTTTTTTTGTTCTATAGCAAACAAAACGAATTATTCACCTTTTTAATCCGAAAATTGGAGCTTTTTTTCGTTTAAGGATTGATTTTTAAAATGATTACTTATCTTTTTCTTATTTAAAATTGAAAAAAAAAAAAGAAAAATGTTATCCAATAAACTCTTTTTTCGAGCAAGATTTTTATTTTTTACTAAATTAAAAACAGATCTAATAAAAAAATAAAAAAAAGTTCTGTTCACAAAAAGTTTAATAGAAAAAGAATATTAAAAAACGTAAAGAAAAGAAAGAAAAAAATTAAATGAGACATATGTGTTTAATAATAAAAGCTTTTTCGAGTCAAGTAGTGAAGTGGCCTGTGAATGAATTGGTACTAATTCATTTATTGTTATTTGAATGAAACAGTGTTTAAGTAAATACAGGGTGTTGGATAAAAAAATGCTAGTAAAATCTCGAAAAATTACAAAGAAACTCCAAGAAAAGCGTTACTTATTTTTTCTAAACTACAATAGATGTTCAAGCTGTTTTCCTCTAATTTCTAAACACGTACATGTGTACGATTAATCCCATACATAAAGACTCGTTTCAGCCTTTTAGGTTATTATATGATTGATTATGACGGATTATCTGCATTATTCGGTCTGCATTATTATCTGCATTGTTGAGTCAGATCGCGGATATTGTTTTGTCGCCAGATTTCTCCCCAAACAGTCTTCTCCCTTCTGTGAAAGACTTCCTGTTTGAGAAGTAAACTTTGATTATGTAACAACAGTCTTCAGGGAAAACACCATTTTGATGCGTGAGCGTTTCTCGATATTCTTCTGAACTCCGTTGTCTACGCCGATGTAGCCCTAACATAACAGACTCCAGTTTTTCACCTGGCGTTTTTCAAAAGTCTTTTGAGCTTGTCCTACTAACGTATCGAAATTTTCACTTTCCATTTTTGAGATCACCCATATTTTCTATATTTACTAAGTTTACAGATTTAGTGCAGTAATTTATTTTGGTTCCTTTTGGTTTATTTAAAATCCATTTATTTAATCCATTGTTTTATCCTTTTATTTAATCCATTTGGTTTTAATTTTAGCCTATTCTAAAAGATCGCACTCTTTCATCTCAAATGCCGCAATCAATTCCAAAAAAAAAAAAAAAAAAAAAAAAAAAAAGATGTTAACACTCTGAAAAAACATTTTTGAAAAAGGGCTGTTTTCCTGGGTGAATGTTTCCTCCCTTACGGCAACGCACCTCAAGAGCGCAATTTTAGAGACACAGACAAATCAAACCCATGCTCTTAAAGCTGAAACCTTCTTCTAATCGACGGTATAATTAGTTTTAAAAAAATACGAATTCTAACCCTTTCAAAAATACCGGCGAACGCAGGTCATTTCGCGCCTCGAGAGACGATATTTTTCTTACGCTAAAAGTTACTAAACGTTCGTATTTCGACACAATCTTTTTAGAGCATATCGGTTGACCCTATTTACATCACCTACAGCAATTTCGAAACGTTTGGACGAGAAGAAATATAAAAAAAAAGAAAAGAAAATCAGAGACTTTTTCGACGCAAACCCATAATGACGGGGTGTTTCTGCGCGGTCACGTTCGGCTTCGGGTAACGTTTTCACTATTTAATATGCATATATTTTCACATAATTTTATAGAGGACTTTATAAATGACTACAATTTCAGAGAGTTCGAATGACAAAAACTAATTTTTTTGTAACGGACCGGACTCGAAAACCAAACAAAGCGAGAAGAAAACATTTCACAACCAGATATCAATCTTTCTGGTGTAATTTTTACACGGGCTGTAAAACATTAATATTTATAGCCATAAAATATTTCAAAGAGTTTGGACAACAAAAGATATTTTTAGGTAGCTTTCAATACAAAAAAGTATAAAGCTACCTATTGCAGCCGTTCGGAGGAAAGCAGTTCCGGAAAATTTCGATATATTTTCACCGATCATGACCCCCAGACCCCAAAACCACCCTCCGTTCAAATGTTGATTTATATATATAGATATATCCATATATATCTATTTATATATATATATATCTGACCTATGTCATACGATAACGCTCGTATTTATAAATCAATTTTGATGAAACTAATTGTGTGTATTAAGCTAACCAATGTCTCGACCGAGTGCGTTGGCCAGCTTGGTCCGCCATTTTGTTTCAAGATGGCGGCCATTTAAAAATTTAAAACTAAAATAAATATACAAGAAAGTTGAAAATTCAAATTTATTTTTTAATTCCGTGTTAGGCTTTGATACAAGGATTCCAGAGCATTTTTTGGTTTACCTCTATCTTAAAAAATGGCTGAGATAGAGCAGTTTGAAATTCTAGGGTGGCTGACATTTTGAAACAAAACAGCGCATTACTCGCAAATTATTTTCTTTCATTGTTGTAATAATTTTCCCAATCATACATATAAAACTAAATATTCATATCCGTTAGCGCCAAAATTGGCGACATTGGCGCCAAAATTGGCAAAATTGGCAAAATTGGCGACATTTGGCGAAATATCGCCAAATTTGGCGACCAAAATAAGTCTTCATAAATGAAGCCAATTTGGCGACCAAAATAAGTCTTCATAAATGAAGCCAATTTGGCTATTGCTCAATAATTTGGCGAATTTCTTATTCAAATTCATTATTAACGAATCTTTTGTAAACGTTTCTTTGCATTTTAACTTGCTGTTTTCGTGTAACATTAGATAAAATTTTAAAACGAAGATATAGGAAAGCTACATTTTCCTCCCGGTACAGGCCGGAAGGACTTTTTTAAAATTGTGAATCGGCCCTACGTGAAAAAGATGAAAACGCTTTCTTACGAGCCCTTTTATCACTAATTATAAGTATTTTTTTGCGATTTTGTCAATAAAAATATAAATTCATACAAAATCTTGTTAAAGATATAAATTAGAAATTCGGGATTCATTTAAGGTTTTATCATGGGCCCGGGCAACGACGGGTGGGTCAGCTAGTTGGTAAATAAAACATACCAGTTGTAATCTTCCAACTGTGTGTAAATATGCCCAGTCCAGGATTTGAACCAGAAACCTTTAAGCTGCCAACGCCTGGCCAACTGAGCTATTTTGGACAAATCTGGCGAACACAATCAGCCAGACAACCGTTTGATTTGACTGGTCCGGAATAAATCGCAGGAGTTGATTGAGTGAATTGTGTCCGTCAGATTTGTCTATGATAGCTCAGTCAGCAAAAATATCTTTCGTTTTAGAAATGCTTCTTTAAATCTCACAAATCTATTGGTTTCTGAAGATAAATAAAGGTTTTTCAAAATCGTGGGTATCTCGGAAGAGGTTATGTTATATTTTCTTTAAAGTTTTTCTAGATCCAGAAACATTTCTCTTTTTTTTACAATGTACATATTTTTTAAATGAACGAAAATTGCATAATTATGTTTGAGATGCTTTTAATACTAACCACAGAAAAAAATGTCACCATGGAAAATAGTTATTACTGGACACATGAAAGAAAGAAAAAAAAAATATATATTCAAATAGTTGGAGTATCATAGTTGAGATTTATTCCAACAGAGTGAAATATGTCCAGACCAGGGATCCAACCTAGATACCTGGCTTACTATGCCAACGCTCTTCGTATTGAGCTATCTGGATGATATCCTGGCTGGTATAATTCACTCTTATTTATTGGACATGGATGCGAACTTCAGCACTCATTTCATTCATCCGGGCTATAATTATAGCATTTTACGTGATGAAAGTATGATATAACATGGTGTGATGGTTTGGGACCATCCACATAATTCAGTATGACATGATTAAAGTAATCCCAGGATAAGAGAAGTGATGGGTCTTGATTGGCACATATTGTAACAGGATTATCCTAGCGAAAAGAACCACTTTGTTCATTTCAAGTAAGAATGAAACATTGTTCATGCTTTGTATAGCCTTTCTAAATTTGTGTGGATTTTTTCTATAAGAAAATTACCTGAAGGGGTTTAAAATGTGCCAGGGAGGTATTCGTATGAATAGTATGACAAAATAAATGGATTTCGGAGAACCAAGATATTAGAAGAGGCAGGTAAAAGGAAGATGGGTCTGCAATCAATTAGGTTCTGAGGTATTATGCAGACGGGAAGGAGATGCGGTTTTCCGCCATTGAGAGGCTGACATGTTTTTGTGTTCTGAGTAGACGGACTTTTAGATGGTTTTGGAGATAGAAAAAGCAAGAGTTCATTGGATGTACGGGGATGTCAGTAAGAGTTCATTGGATGTACGGGGATGTCTTGTAATGTCATCTAAAATTTGACTATTATGTTTTTACAATTGTTATTTTTAAATAAAACTTTTTCGTTTAAAATGAACTGAGATGTTTTAATTATATGTATGTGACCACGATACCACAATGGGATATCGTCCAGATAGCTCAATTGGAAGAGCATTGGCACGGTAAGCCCAGGTATCCAGGTTCGTTTGCTTGTCTGGACATTTTTCACTCTGTTTGAATAAACCTCAACTATGATACTCCAACGATTTGAATATGATTTACCTGGTTGTAAAACTTTCATCTGTTCATTTTATGATGTATAAAATATTTTAACATTAGGTTAAAACGTTATAACTCCTAAACTTATTGACCAAATGAATTCACGTTTGATATCCGAAGTTAAAACTTGCTATCGAATTGAAATATGAAGTCAAATTTGAGAGATAATATCAAAAATTTGAAAGTTTGTGACAATTTCCATGTAGAGGCAGCCAAATAAACTTTTATTTTAATAGAAATTTTAAAAGAAATTGTTAATCGAATGACGATTTTCGTTTTTTTTCTGAGACAATGTGACTATTAAAATGTTTGCGGTGTTCTCTCTCTCTCTCTCTTTTTTTTTCGTTTTTCTATCTTTACAAGAAAAAAAGTATTGGATTCGTGAAAAATTGCGATTTCCGATTTTCGACGGATTTATATGTTTTAGAAGGTCTTGAGCATAATTTGACTGTGTTTAGAAAATGTCTGTCTGTATGTGACACAAATTTTGTGTGCACTCTATCTCAAGAACTGATGCACAGAATCGAATCAAACTTCCGATTCAGTTAGACATTGAGATAAATTAGTGTTGACTAGGTCTTGGTATAAATTTACCAACAGGTAGCGCATATTACAGGTAGCTATATTGCATTTTTTTTTGCAATTTTTACAATAGCTATATCTCAAGAACCAATTTCATCAAACTTCATATTCTGTTAGATCTTGACATAAATAGACGCCGATTAGATTTTGGTGTAAATATCTCAACAAGTGTCGCTGCTATGCTGCATTTCTTGCGATTTTCGTGACAGCTCTATCTCAAGAACTAACGCACGGATTTTAATCAAACTTCATATTCTGTTAGACTTTGACATAACTAGACGTTGATTAGATTCTGGTGTAAATATCCCAACAGGTGGCGTTACTATGCTGCATTTTTTGCGATTTTCACGACAGCTATATCTCAAGAACTAATCTACAGATTTCAATCAAACTTCATATTCTGTTAGACGTTGACATAAATAGATACTTATTAGGTTTGGCTGGATACCTTCCAAGAGGTGTCGCATATATGCCCAGTTTTTCACGATTTCAGCGATAGATAGATCTCAAGAACGAATACAATGTCTTTAATTCTGGTTGCAGACGATTTAATTTACATAGAATAAAGTTTTGTGATTGCCATAACATTCTATTTTTTCTTGACATACTATACAACTCTTCAGTTTTATCTTGTTCCCTGGGGACACACCATCTATATTACTTTCTTTTTTCATTTAAGCTAATAAAACAGAAATTCTTCCAAAAAACTTATTTTTCTAATGAAGGGAATTTCACAATAGAAGACTCTTTTTTCACAAGTTGTCTATTGCACGTTTTATATTTCAGTTGTGTCGGAGTTGCATAAGCTCTTTAAAAGTGTTGTTAAAACTAGTGTTATATAAGTCTGGAGAAAAAGTCTCTAGGAAAAATTTTACTTTTATGTTAAAAGATAACAAACTTTTGGCAAAGAATGATCGTGAAGTGTGAAATGGAAAAATTTCATACTTATTATGGGAACAAAATGTCATTATGCTTTTCAGTTGCTTGGATTTTTTTTTATGCAAGACATTGCAAAAGTATGTTAAAATGTTAAAAGAAAGTCTGTGAATTTAAGATTTTAACTAAATTACTCTTGCATTATTTGAAAAAAAAAAAGGTTACAAAGAAAAAATTGGATGCAAAAAATAAATATAATTTTTACGTAACGGAGACGAAGGCGAATTTTTAGTCTCTTTCACGAAAATAATATTAAGTAATAAATATTTTTTAACCTGCTTAACAAAGAATAGTTATTCTATTCGAACTCTATACATTTGTATTCTTTTATTTTTGCTTCCTTCTTTATAAATAAACAAAAAGTATTTTAGTCGGAAAATTTTTAAATTTCCGTTTTTTAAAGCACGAATTTATTTTATTTTTCGAAGATAATATTAAAATAATAAATATATTTTTTTAACCGGCATAACGAAGAATAGTTATTCTATTCGACCGCTATAAATGTTTTTTTTTCGATTTTTTCGATTCGAAATTTTTTATTTCTCCTATTTTTACTTTCTTCTATATACATAAGCAGAAAGTACTTTATTCGGGAAATTTTTAGACACCCGTTTTTTAATTTATTTATATGAATTGAGATAGCCTGAACACGATTTGACTATTTTTAAGAGATGTCTGTCTGTATTTATGTTACAGAAATGTCGTGATTACTCTAACTCAAGAACTAACGTACATAATTACGTCAAATGTTATGTCTAATTGGATTCATTTTCCCAATGGTTGTTGTAATTTGTTAAATTACAATTTTTTTTAATATAATAATATTTTCGTTTGTGAAATAATGGCATAAGATTCACCCGTGTTATATCTGCCCTTTCGGCAAATAAACAGTTTTGGCCGCCATTTACCTGCGGTTTAATAAGTACACCTTTTTTATTGTTGTTGAACAATTGTTGAATCAGGATTAAACTTCCTGAAACTCTTTGAATTGTTTTTTTTTTCATGAGTCTGCTATATTAATGATTGTTAAACGTTTAATGTGACAACAATTGAATACAATTAAGAATCAGTACAAACCCTGCTTTTCTACTTAAGTTAAGGTTCGGTTCAGTATGTCAAAGGGGCCACTTTTTTAAATGAAATATTCTTGTGCACTTCTATAAACTCATATGTTTTTTTATTGCACACTATTTTTGAAAATGCGCCTAGTATAGAATGCCTGATCTGTAACTCCCACGTAAAATTAACATTGCTATCTACTAAACGGTCTTAAAATTCCGAATGGCGATTAAATTGATGCAGGTGTAATCTGGCGATATTGGTATGACTCCTGGCGCACATGTGCGCCCCGAAAAGTCATTCAGAATTCACTTAACCTCTGCTAAAAGAAGTTGTAGTTCTTTTGATGTCAAAAGACCACCTCCCAACTTTACCATCATAGTCAAGTACAAATAAACGAAAAAAAACTTGCAAGTATCCGTAGAGTTTTAATTGTAGTGGTTTGTATTTCTACTAATTTATTTTCAGGAAATGGATTTCTTGGATTTTTGCGGACAACCAAAATCTGTTACGGTCATTTTTAGTTTGATACATGTCCAACCGCGCATCCAGGACATACTATCGATCACAAAACCAAAATCATCTGTATCTTTCCGTACCCCAGCCATCAACAATTGCAATATTTTTAATATCTCAAGCGATATATTAATATCTCAAGCAATTATAATCTCAAGCAATATTTTTATTATTTTCTTAGAAAAGAAAACATATTTGAAGTGATATTGATATATGCATTTTATTTTTAAAACTTATTTTCTTTTTTAATTAACACGGGGAAAAATTTTCAGACTGAGTTAATTAAATCAAAAGCTCGAATGTTAATATTCTAAAATCTATTTAATATCACTCTACTAAAAATTTTTAGGCATCGCAATTATTTTGGAGCTACTTATTTTATAAAAATAATAATTAAAGTTTCAGAATTTTTCAAACCTTCTTTGATAAAATTAATTTTAGAATCTTACTTAAAAATTTATTCAACAAAGCAAAAGAAGACTAATGTAAAATAGGAAAAACAAAAATTATATTATGTCTATATTAATAAATTTTCATATTTCAGAAATAATTATTAAATGTTAATAATAATAATAATAATAATAATAGAAAGTTTTATTTTAAAGATTTCTTATTCTGTCAGTTTAATGTACAACAAAACTCTCAACAGCGGATAACTCTTTAGCGTGGAATTTGTCCGCTTTTTCAGAGGTAAAATACATGCAATTATATTGGTGTCGGGGAATGAAAAAAATGTCCGATAAATATAGATGTTCGTTATTTGGGAGTGTCCGTTATGGTACTGTAATTTATTATTCAAATATCTGATATTAGATTTTAATTTTTTTAATTTTAAACGCAAACAATGTTGACAAATTACGAATATATTATTAAATACAGTAAAACATGTAAAAACAGAATATCTGGAGACTGGGGGGGGGGGTAATCCGCTCTAGACAAGTTTCCGCCCTTACAAGTATAACTCTATAGCATTCTTTTTGTTACGAGAATAAATTTTTCCACTAAGCAGGGATTCCATTATAGAAATATTCCGTTTTCAGTATTTTATTGTACCTTCCAATATTACGAAAATGTAATTAAAAAATTGTTGACCGGTCAGTAGTATACTCGTGTTTTCATAGCTGCCGAATTTTTGCGCTATGACAACAGCCGCGCTCTTTTTGTTACTAGTATTTTTGAATTTAGTCTTTGATTCGCCAATTTTTGAGATTGAATGAGACGAAAATTTTTATTTAAAAACTGGTAAAAAACAAGCTATTTCATATTAAGGGGTCAGATACTTTATTTGAAACTGACAAATTACATGTAAAAGTGACCCTAACATGTATAAATAATATAACTCCACATCTGATTAAATTGTCGATAGGAAATTTCACATTAAAAGATATATATCCGAACAGATAATATTTTAAAAAGACGCTAGGTCAGGGCATGAAATTTCAGTTGAAAAGGTACTAGCCAGACTAAAATTTTTGCTCGCCACTATTTTACATTCATTCAGTCAGCAACGTCGGTTCCACACCTGCCCAGAAAATGAATTATTTATGGCAAACTGAACTTAAATTGACCATTTAACAATGGTCAATTTAAGTTCAGTTTGCCATTGAATGAAGGAGCATTAAAGGAGATGTGTGTTAAATCCAGAATATTTTACAGTCGTGAAAAATATGAACATTTTTTAAAATGTTAAAAATTTTGGAGAAAGCGAATAATTTTTACAGTGTTTCAAGCAGCTGCGCTTAGGTGGTGAAACCTGATTTACTTCGCGCAGGAGTGAAGAGTGATCAGATTCGGCCTTGGAAGCGAAAAAAGCGACCTCAGCGCTTGCGCGGTGCGAAAGCGAGGGAATGAATGGAGACAGGGGGAAGTTCGTTCCTCCGTAGGAGAGAATTGAAAGTGGTTGACACCGCATTTTTTCTTCTTTTGGAAGATAAATGGCGTCGCTTGATTTTAAAACACTTCCGCATGTCGCTGGATTGAGGCACGATATTCTGAGCGTATACAGTTTGATTTGAAGCCCAACATTTCAAAAGACAAAACTTACTCGCCAACCTTAAATATTTTGCTCGCCAATGGCGAGCTGGCGAGCGGAAATTTCGCGTCCAAGGCTAGGTGCATATAAAACTTTTAAATTTCATTTGAAGTGTAATGCTTTTATAATAAATGAATTCACTTTCCATGCCTTGCGCAAAGGATTTATCATGATTAAATTTTCACGGTTAGCCAACATTTTTTTTATTGAGTAGATATATAATCTTAATATTTTTGATGACCTACAATGACAAAATTACAATAATTAATTAAAAAATTTGTAAAAAAAATCTCAAAATTTTAACTAAAAAAAATAAAAATAGTTATAATTTCTCAATTTCTTACTTGATGGACATAATATTAGGTCATTTTGTGCATCAATAAGGTTTATATCTTTCAATCAAAATTTCCTGAAATTCTATCCAGCCATTTCTTAGAAATCATGCGCATAATCCAATTCACAGTTTTGAGAAAATTAACATTAAAGACGAAATTACCACTTGATCATATAAAAACAGCTCATGGGGTTTCTTTTAAAATGTCCCTAAAGAATACAATTTTAACATAAGCTATTAAAAAATTTATTTTTTGACACATTCAAAGCAACCTGCACCCTTTAACATGCGATGAACAAAGTGTTTAAGGTTTTACATCTAAGGCATGTTTTAAAATCTTTGTCTTTCGGTATGTTGAAAGAAAATTTATAAATAAATAGCAGGTTCTCGCACAATTAACGCACTTCCTTTGGCAAATAAGGTGGATGAACCAAAGGTAGCCCACTCCTCAGAAATAGAATTATATTAATTTTTAATCACAAACTAGTGCTACTCCATTGTGAATCATCTATTGCCAATGCACGTGGCTGAATTTAAATAGATCACCTTGATCCTCCGACATTTTATGCAGTGATTTAACTTTTGAGGAGTAGTCGTTCTAATTTCCAGGCAAGAAGATATTTTAATTTATATGTGTTTAAATTCCTAGAACTTAGAGTTATAGAACGTTTTCTGAAAGTTTATTTCTTTCTGTTTAACTACATTTGCTTGAATTCGAAGAAATGTATCACATTAATACTTTTGCGTCGTGCAAATGGCGACCATACGCATGTTCCAAGGTGGCCACCTTAGAAAACAAATGTGGAAATCAGTGTAGTAAAGTGATTTTCAAAATTTCTACATAAATATCTGAAAAACTTATTACCAGTTATTGTTGACACCAGAGATCACTCAGAAGAAGTCTGTAACTCCCAGAAGAAAATCCTTGAACTACCGTGGTCAAAAAGTGCTTTAAGGTCTTTTCGTGTCATAAGATAAGAAGATTAAGAAGAAAAACTCAAAAGATATCACAAGAAAGAAAGGATCATCAGAGCTTAATAGAAAGCAAAATAGTTTGGCGAGTATTTTTTCACATTTTAAAAGTGATTTCAATACATTTGTCACCCTTGGAACACTTTACGTCGAAGGTGGCCCACACAACTTTGAAATTGTATTACAAAAGTAATTAAATTTTATTTTACAAATAAAATTATACTTGATATGTACTTGATATGACATAAGTGTAAATTTTTACAAGCCAAAATTGAGCCACACACACCCAACCAGAAAATTATAAAAAAATCCTCAAAGCTTAACTATGGCCACCTTTGGTTTACCTACCTTATTCCAACACTTGGATGTGAAGGATATTCTCTTCTAAGCGGATGCTGCATGATCGTACAGCATAAAAGCGCTTACAAATATGGAAATTTACATTCTAAACTTATTAATCCTTCTATAAGATACCAACCATATCCCAGATTTCGAAAATATCAAAATAATTAAATCTAACTGCAATAATGTTAAAAGTAGAATTTCTCTTGATAGTTGGTTTATAAGATTACAGAAATCTCCACTAAATGAAGTATGTACAAATCCACCAGGATATGTGGTCTGACTGTGACAATTACTCCTTGGTAAGTTGAGTACAAATGATGGACCCAATTAAAAAAAAATCATATTTTTAAAACTACTGCACGTATTACAATAAGTGATACATGAATTTAAAGAAAAATATACCAAGTGTTTTCCACCATTGATCAACAGATAGCAGCACATTCATTGATCGCTGGGATTGAAATCCAAAAATGGCGACAATGACAGAAAAGAGTTTTTGTGTATTAGAGTATGCACGGGTTTCTTCAGTAATTTTGGTGCAACGTGCATTTAGAAATCGCTACGGAAAAGAAGCACCAACCAACAAGATCATTCTGCGATGGTATCATCAATTTGAAGAAACAGGTTGTTTGTGCAAAAAGAAAAGCAGCGGCCGGCCAAGCGTCTCGGAAGAAGATTCACAAACCTAACACCATGTGATTTCTTTTTGTGAGGTTACGTCAAAGACATTATTTATGTACCACCAATGCCGAAAACACTGCCAGAACTTAAAGAACGCATTTGTGCAGCATTCAGAACCGTTGACAGAGTGATTCTACAAAATATTTGGAACGAACTGGATTACAGATTGGACGTATGCCGTGTAAACAAGAGGGTCATACATCGAACACTTATAACTGAAAAAAACTTGATATATTTCTCTTTAAATTCATGTATCGCTTATTGTAATATGTGCAGTAGTTTCGAAAATATGATTTTCTAAAATCGGGTCCATCATTTGTACTCACCCTGTATTTTATATTCATAATTTTGAACGTGAACATGTGTATGTAAACAAACAGCTTTGGTTTTCGATTGATATTTGTATTGCTATTTATGAGAAGCTTGTATCTAAAGCATGATAACGTCTATACTGTAATTGATTTTATTATTTGATATTAATGTGCAGTTTTTAACTTTTTTAAATGTCTGATTTTTAAATGTCTTTTTAAATTTCAAATTCTTATTCAGACATAATATGTTTAGTTATTTTAAACTTAAAATATTGGGTCATCGGGGAATATCTGAAAAGAGAAGCCTGGTTTCGTTTAGTTATTTTGCTACTGCTGATAAGGAATGACATATGGACAAAGTGCTGTTTTACATGATACAGTTCGAAGGTGGTTTGAGAAGTTTAAGTACGCAAATTTCAGCCTCGAAGATGATGCCTCTGTACGACCATCATCTGTAAAGGAGGACCTCTTAAAAGAAGCTATCGCTGAAAACCCACGTTACACAGTTCAGGAGATATCACACAGACTAAATGTTCCAAAAAGTACAGTGTGTGATCATTTGTAGCTTCTTTTAAGAGGTCCTCCTTTGTATTTGATGGTCATCATCACAGTGAACATCATCTTCGAGGCTGAAATTTCCACGTTTAAACTTTTCAAACCACCTTCGAACTGCGTCATCTGAAACAGCACTTTGTCCGTATACAACGCAAATTTTACGAACAGTCTGATTAGTATTTTTACCTTCCTTCACATAAAAGAGTATAATATGACGAAAATGAACTCTTTGGTTCTCTATTCTTAGCACTTCACTGAAACAAAAAATTATTCCACAACACAAGCAAGAATTTTTCATCGCAAGCAGAAAAGACCGAATGTATATATCAGGGTTATTAAAAGTCACTCCTTATCAGTAGTAGGAAAATAATTGGACAAAACTGTTCTTCGATTTAAAAAAACCCTCAGAACTCTCCCGATGACCCATTATATTTTTACATAAATAAATAATAAAATTATAAAAAGCATGTTTATATCTAAATAATTTACATAAACAACTTCCTTGGATAGCTGCAAAATTTGTGTTTTTGGATAATAAAATGTTACAGATATCTCCGATGAAAAAATTGTCTGCAGAGTAAGTGGTGTTTTTATAGTTTATTAGATTTTGGTAACTTGAAAAATAATGATAAAATTCCATCACGTACAGTTTCATCTCGAATCACTCAAAGTTTTACAAATTAATATATTTAGGACAAAAAAAAACATTGTTTTGTGTTTGATAACATTTAAAGAACACATATTTGATTTAAAACTGTAGATTGGTGTATTAAAAAAACTATTTCTATAAACAGATGAACTTTATATTAAATGTTTTGAGAAGGGAAGTAGAACATTACTATAAGTAATTGTAACTTATACTTATTTTTCATATTATAAGTACTTGAAGTAGAACATAAGTATAATTTGTATTGACTTATGAATTAATAAAATTAAAATTAAATATCAAATTTCTATTTTTAGATTTTTTCATTCAAAATATACAATATATTTGTGATAAACCCATACTTTATAGAAAAAAATGAATTTTAATTTTGGAATTAGCTTTGAAAATAAGAAAAAAAATCTGTTATGAAAATTAAAACAACTGTCAAAAAGTACTTTTTTGCAGAGCAGTGTTATTAGCGGCTTTGAGCTTTTTTAAATTCATAGAAATGAAAAATGTCTGTCATTTAAAGACCTTACATAAACAGCTCATTGATTCTTCTGTGATTCTGCAGTAGAAATGAAAATAATTTCTCCTCTAAAAATATAAATGTTGTTTTGATTCTTTGTCTAGAGCTGGTGTCAGTGTATTTTTCTATTGTTCTATATAGTTGTACTTTGAAGATATTCGTTGAATTTTAGATTAAATTCTTTAAAAATATAATAAAAATGCGAAAATTCTTCGCTATGTTTTAATTATAAATATAGTTTTTCTTCTTTGACTAGAGCTGTGGGTCAACACATTTTTGTTTTGCTTTGCAGTTTCACTTTCAAGATAATATTTGACCTACAAAATAAATCCTTGAAAAAGGGAATTAAAAAAAATCGAAATTCCTTTTCAGAAGTTGAAGTGCTCTTTTAAGTGGTTAACTTTTCTATTGCGTAAGAGACTGTTATCTGTTTTCGAGAAAGACATTTTTTGTTTTAAATAATATTTAAATAATATTTTTTTTATAATAAAAAAAACACCGTTTATGCAAGTACTTTTTCAGATGAAATTTTTTTAACGAAAAACTGTTTAGTTAGTGAGAAGGAGTTAATAAAACAAAGTTTTTTTTAAAAAATTAAATATTTCTGTAATGTAAAATAACGGGTCTAATCTAATACAACCACATAAGAAAGTTAATTCAATTTCATTAGCCGAGACTGCCTAGTAATATCAATATTCAGAGATAAATTTCGGAGTAAAAAGTAATTCCAGTAAATGTTTATTTGAATTACGACTGGGAAAATAACTACCGTATTTATTTGTGCATTTTCTGCCCCTTCTTTGCTGATAAAAGTAGGGTGTATGAAAAATACGCTAAGTTTTTTAAATATTCATTCACACCCAGTTTTCTTGAAGTAAGAATTAAAGTAACAAAAAAAGTATCTTTAGCATGGATATAGCCTTTTAATAAATAAATAAAGTGTATTTTGGTTTAAAAAAATTTTTAAATGCGCTCTTTATGCAGAATGAAGAAATCTTTTGTTAGATTTTCATAAGTATGAAAAAACTAAATTAGTAAGGATTGGTGGAATTTTAAAAGGGACATTTAGTCAGTGGTTCTCAAACTTTTATGCCTCGTGTACTCTTTAGAGAAGTACATGTAAATGATGTACTCACTATTTTTTATATTTAATTTTCATGAATAGAAATGCGGAAACAAATAAAACCAAGAATGGATACAAATAAGCATTAATTTTATTTTACACTTAGCACAGTTTAGGCCGAGGGATCGTATACGGTCCATGGATCTTTTTTTCCGTTTGCTATTTTATTTGGGTTGTATGATGATGACTGTCTTTTAAATGCTACGCCAGTATTGGCGCAGTATTGTCTACAAATATTATGGCAATATCGGCGTAATATTGGTTACAAATATTGACAAAATATAAACACCTAATATTGAGGGAATATTTCATGGCAATATTGGTTACAAATATTGCTTAAATATCTGCAAAATTTAAACCCCCAATATTGGTGCAATATTGGCGACAAATATTGGCTAAATATGTGGAAAATGTAAACACCCCAATATTAGGGCAATATTTCATGCCAACATTGCACCAATATTTAGCTATGATATAGCCAATATTGGCTCAATATCATTTGGCTACTGGGAATGTTGAGAAAAACGAGAAAAATGTCTTGACAAACATTCCTCCAGTACTCAATGTACAGGAATGCAAGAAATAAATATTTTTCTCGGATTTACATAGAATGATTTTCAGGATGATTTTCAAATATTGATTTCTATTTGTTTAGATTAGATAGAAGGTCATGGACGTTTAACGTTCATAGTTTGACAGTGGTTATGTAAAAGTGCAGAAAAATATAGATCGATTGAATACAAAGGTCAGAATTTCATGGAATATAAATGTTTGGGGTCGTACAAGATCGTGTGGCCATATTTTGATATTTATTGAATATGATTCACAAAAATCTTGGATGCACTTATAAAAAACATGCCGAATGAAAAGTAATTAAGAAAAACAATTAGTTTTTTAATTCTTCTGACCTTGAACTAAAATGGGTTAATGTAAGTTTTAAATGTAGCAAGTATTTTAATGCGATGGGTTTGCTTCTTTATTATGGAATATTTCTTGGATTTTTAGAGTTCATTAGCCTACATAAAGTCCCAAATCATCTTTAGCATTTAATGTGCTTTATATTTTGATTTTAAAGCAGTCAATAAATATGGCTAAACGTTTTCAGTTACTCATATAGCAGCATGTTAGTTGTTTGCACAAAATCGTCGCTTACTTCCTAGAACTTCCTCAAGTAGCTCACTTTGAAAAACTCTCAGTTATAGCGTAACTTAATTTAGCAGTACATTGCTTAAACTCGTCGTGTACCCCTAGAACGTCTTCGCGTACCCTCTAGAAAGTTCTCGCGTACCCCACTTGAGCTAAATTTTAGTATTATTAAACTTATTATGTTTTTAAAACATTTAACTCCTCTTCTAAAGGTCTTCTGTTTCTCAAATGGTAAATCATGAAATATTATGACTTACTTCATTTAGCATATAACTGAAACTTGACTTAGCGCAGTAGTTGAAAAAAAAATACTAGCCACATGTTGTTACATTTGCAGGAAATTGCATTTCATAAACACAAATAATCTCACATTTGTAGTGCGAATATTACAATATATATATATATATATATAATCCAGCAAAAACATGATTTTGGCCTGAACTAGCACCACCCCCCTCACCAGAAACAAGACAACACAAGAAAACACAGTAGAAAATATATGTAAAAATAAACAGAAACAGAAACAAGCTGAGGCCTCATCAGCAGTGGGTAAATTCAAAGGCAGCCAAGCATCCGAACAAAAAGATTAACAATTAGTGGCAGTGGGTTTCGGCCAGAGCGCTGCGTAGCAAAAATTGAAAATGTACAGAAACATATTTGAATACTACTTAACAGACGCTCCCCCCACCGTACCCTACACCACCATATTAAGCGAATGCTGTACCAATATCACAATACTGAAACACCATAGTTGAAACAAATGTCTCTTCGAAAATACACACAACCAATTCAGCCACGTTGCCACAATTAAAAAAGTAAAACACGATAAACAATCCAAATCCGTTATTCAGTACATAATCCAGAATCGTTCCACGTCGGATGCCAACAAACACAACCATCATCATAAAACCGTCATTTTCAGGCTTTAGGAATTACGAGTCATTTACTGTTGAATGTAAGCATAAGCAATCTATCAATAATGGAGGCAGTCTGCAAAAACTGTCTACTGTGTTTTGCAGTATATATATATTTTTTTTTTTGCTGAAATTTTTATATAAATGTAGAGGATACGAAAAATACCCGGTATCATATTATTATCACATAACATTTTTATAACGACCGAGACAGTTAATTGCAGACTGAAGATAGAGAGTTATCTTATTAGAACGAAACGATGAAAATTGGTGAATAAAATTCATATGCGCAAAACCGCATTTATAAATTGTATAATGACGAATTAAATATCTATTTTTTTCCATTTTTTAAATAAAACACTGATAAATAGGGAAAGTTAAAATAAAAGTGCAAAGTAAAGTTCAGATGCACTCAAATAACGTTTGAATAGATAAATATAAAGTTGTGGAACAAGTGTCTATTTATAGTAAAACGACTACGCGTTATCATATGACAGTGACCGCTGCACTCCTAGTGGCGAATTTTGTAAGTTATCAACTCTAACTCAAAAACTATGCGTGATAGCCAAAAATGTCAATGACAAAAGTGTAAAACGTCCTCGCTTTGGCATGAAATGTGTTTTACAAGTAAAATTAATTTTATTAGAGGCCGCGAAATGTGAGTCACGACGCTCATTTGCCAACTTAAAAATGCCACTGAACGTGTACACAAGTGTAGCTTTATAAGGAAGATACGTATTTACTGATAAAAATAATGCACTTATACGAAGTACAGGTTATTTTAATAAGAAAATCAAATTAAGTATGCTGAATGTGTCTTTCATTGGCAGCAATACACATGCAAGCGTATGCATATACAGGGTGATTATAAAAAAACTATCCCGATGTACAAGCCCCAAACTATTATACCGTTCACAGAAACTGAATGAAATTTTGGTTTAAATTTTTTTGAGGTATGCGCTCAAGAATCATATGAAAAACAACAGTTAAATTCTAGCAATTACAATTACAGTTCAAAAATTTCAAAAGGCAACACCTATTTTTTTTTTATTGGAATGAAATCTGCATAGTGAAAAACCATAAAAATCGTTGGAACGGTTTATGTAGCACGAAAATCGCCGGCGCTGGACAGATTAAGAATAAAAGTGAAAAAAGCCAATAAAGACAGAGACGCAACATAAAAAAACCCATTTTACTGTGTTTCAGGTAATGTATTAGTGGATCGGTTAGCAAAGGAAGCAACTGACCCAAATTCATTAATACCAGAAAAATTTATACCATATCCATCCTCATATCTTAAGAGAATATTAAAGCAAACTTTAAATAACTCATGGCAACGTGATTGGGACTTATGTCCCACTGGGCGATATACCTATGCATTGAAGCCAAAAGTTTCAGAAGACTATCTTCTAAGTCATCGATACCTATATATATTCGCTATCAATCATGGCCCTTTTCCGGCTTATTTAATTAAATTTAATAAAGTTTTGTCTTCAAGATGCACTTGTGGTGCAAGAGGGGATTCGCTACATTACGTTCTCGCATGCCCATTGACAGCTACTCTACATTTGAGGAAAACAGACACCATCTCTCTGTCGAATTGGTTCAAATCAATCTCGGCGAATTCCTCATTGCTTCAAAAGATAATTAGCTGCATGTCCTTAATAGAAAAAAACCAACTGTTATTCCAAATGCCACCAGTACACATCATTGGTGGTGATGATGATGATGTTGCTTTTCCTGATGATGACGAAGTTTATTGAAAAAATCCACTGTCTCTACTTTTAAAATATTTTATGCTAAAAATCTGACAATTTCAAATAATTTTTAAATTCTTATTAACTGTGACTTTTCTGCTGAGTATGACTTTTGAGTATGACTTTTTGAGTATGACTTTTCTGCAAATTAAGCTGGGCTGTTTTGTCAAATATGTAATTTTTTTTAAAAATAAACTTGCCAAGCAGGGCTTGCAGGGGCTAAAGCCATATGGTAGGCCTCTCTGCTTGGTTGAATCTGAATCTGTTTTCCACTTCACACACGATGACACTTTGCATGCGGCAGATGATGGATAGCACTGAACAATAAAATGTTTTACTTTATGTTGCTTCTCTGTCCTTTATTGGTTGTTTTCACCTTTCTTCTTAGTCTGTCCAGCGCCGGCCATTTTCAGGTACCGTTCCAATGCATTTTATGGTTTTTCACTATGAAGATCACGTTCCAATGAAAAAAAGTAGGCGTTTTTATTTGAAATTTTTGAAATTTTGTGACTGTAACCGTAATTGTTAGAATGTAACTGTTGTTTTTCATGTGATTCTTGAGCGCATACCTCAAAATATTTTAAACCAAAATTTCATTCAGTTTCTGTGAACGGTATGACATCTAGGGGCTTATATATCGGGATAGTTTTTTTAATAATCACCCTGTATATGTATTCCTACACACAGAAAAAAGTTTTGTTGAATCAACAAAAATTTGTTTGCCCCAACGAAACTTTTTGTTTAAATATGGGTCAATGAAATTTCGTTTGAATCAACAAAAAAAATATTGTTGATTTTTTTTGCAATTCCAAAAAAAAAAAAAATTTGTATCGTCAGCAAAAAAATGTTTTGTTAATTCAAGTAAAATGGTTCAATTTTACTTGAATTAACAAAATTATTTTTGTTACATAGATATATGCTATGTGTTATTTTAACAATATATTTTCTTTTTTCAACAAACTATATTTTGTTTGTTTAATCAATAAAATATGTTATATTACGAACTTGTTTTGTCTATACTACAAAAACATTTGTTAAATGAACCAATCTACTTATGCAATTTTAACTATTTTTTAATTCATTTTCAACAGTCAATTACGCTTGTAAACCTTGAACAATAACAAGTGAATTTTATCCGGCTTTTTTTCAAGCGCAAACCGAGAGAATGAAAATTGCCCATGCCGGGAGTCGATCCCGGGTCCTCAGAACAGCAGCCTGACGCTTTACCACTGCGCTACCAGGAACGATATCTGAGTTTGGCATTTCTCACTCTTATATATGTCGGAACGGCTGCTGGAATGTCATAAGGAGCACGCAAATTTCTGCGGCAAACATGAGATGACAGTACAAAGCACAGCATACGGCAACACATAGTTAATTTTTTATTCATTTTCAGCAGTGAATTACACCTGTAAAAAGCAGGATAAAAATTTCCTTGTTATTATTCAAAGATTACAGGCGTATTTGACTGCTGAAAATGAGATAGAGTTATTGCAGAAATCACGAAAAATGCAACATAGCAGCGCCACCTGTTGCGCGATTTAAAGTAAAAAGTAATCAGCAACAATTTATATCAGAAAGTAACTGAATAAAAGGTTTTATTAAATTCCGTACATTAGTTCTTGAGATAAAAACAGCGAAATCGCGTTCAGGACAACTGAAAATCGAAAATTTTCATGAATCCAATTCTTTCTTCTTGCAAAGATAGAAGACGGTAATAAATGGGACAGGGGGATTTTTAAAACTACCTTTGCCCGTCCCAGTGAAAAAAAGTTTTAATTACCCCAAAATTATGTTAATCATGTAATTATATAGCTATATAAGTCAAATAAATCAAGTTACGTAAGAGAGATATGGCTACTACACAAGAATTTAAATTTTTCAAAAATAACAAAATTTTGCTGGAATTACAAAAATATTGTAAAATTAAAAGAAACAAATTTTGTTAGTTCAAGTAAAATTGGTGAAATTTTGTTAAAATTTTGTACGAGTGTTAACAATATTTTTTTGTCCAAGCAACAAAACCAATTTTTTTACTTGAACTAAAAATTTGACTAAAACAACCAAAATGTACTCAACAAAAGTTTTGTTGTTTTAATCAATTCCTTTTTCTGGGTGTACGGATGGTTGACACATTAAACATATTTACTGAGCGTGATTTTCTCATTAAAATAAATTGTATCTTGCTTGGATGTGTTAGTGTTATTTGTAAATATGCATCTTATGTTTAATGCCGCAATTCTAAATGCGATTAGTGATGTATTGAAGCCGGTGATTGGATATCGAAAAACTTGCATTTCAGGGATTCTTATATAGCTATTTTTACATGTAAAACATCATTTCACGCTAAATCGTGGGCGCTCTACACATTTGTTTTTGACATTTTTTCGTTATCTCTCATACGTTTTAAGATAAGGCTGATAACTTCCAAATTATGTCACTAGAGGGCGCCGCAGTTACTCTCATGTGATAGAGCATAGCGCATAGTTATTTTTCTATCCATAAACACTTGTTTCACAACTCTAGATTTATCCATTCAAAAATTATTTGAGTTTATCCGGCACCATGTATGTGAATACCACGTCACAAGGATGAGTAATGGGTATATGGATGACTTAAATATGTATGACATTTTTATGCACTGCTGCTTACAAAGAAATGAATTCACAGTGTGATCAGAAATATTTCAGAAGATATTAGATATATATTCTGAATAAATATTTATATTTATTGCAATTCTGACAAATATTTTTAGAAGGGAATTTAGCATCAACGACCGGAATAAATTGGATTTCATTTAAATTTCGAAAGATTCATGTGGAAAACGAAGTTAAATCCTATTTCAATATTGGCATTAATTCAAAGCAAATCCCTCTCCGCTTGAAATTTTTAATATAGGAACAGATACATGGCAATCTCTGACTTAGTAGATAATTTAATTATATCTGTCATACATTTACAAAGAACTCATGAAAATTCGAAAACTTCTTCCAAGACACACTGCTTCAAATAACTCTGCGGAAGATAAAGTATATATTTACGTATAATACATTTTGTGTATTATTGACGTATATTTATTATTTACTATGGAAAACCAAACGAGGTTACTAAAATCTTCGAAAAATATGAGTTTTAAGAAAAAGAAAAAGACTTTACGACCTTGATAATTGCTATAAATAGCCGTTAAGTGGTTGTAATATCTACATACTAGATAGAGACAGGACAATCTGATTTACTTGATAATTGTAAATTTGTACGCATACATTTGCAAAGAATTCATCAAAATTCGAATAATTCTTCCAAGATACAGTGTTTCAGATAATTTCAAAGAAAATAAAGTATATATTTACATGTAATATATTCTTTACAGGGCAAAACGGTGCTACAAAAATTTGGGAAATTAACAGTTTATAAGAAGGGAGAAAATTATTACGAGCATGTCAATTTCTTAAAGAAGTTCTGAAATGTGAACTGTTTTACTTTATGACACATTCCAGAATAATTTTTATTTCTAAATGCATAGAAATGATATTTTTTTTTTAATTCAGAAGCTATATAATTGAAAGGCATTTCATATATTCTGATAAAGACAAAGGATCTTTCAGAAAATTTTGAATAGAATTTCATCGCGCGAAAGACACAGAAAGATAGTCATACTATGCTAGCACCTATAACTCAATATGTAATACATATATGTAAAAGGAAAAACGCAAATCGATTTCACATCACTTTGGTAGTTATAACTGACAATTTCATGCGTTTATGTTTAAAAATGAGTACGTGAATGTCCCAGAAAGGTTTGCTTGTACAGACGAGATAAATAGTTTTTTGAGCCTTAATAGCCTGCTAAATAGCTTTTAAGTAATTATATAATACGGACACACGGAGACAAGCTAACCGAAAATTACTTAAATTAAAATTAAATAGTATTAACGAAACTCGAGAGTGATGGTATAAAATGTGTCATTTATTTAAAGTTATTCAATATGATTCTAATTTTTCATTAAGAACCAATTTATGAAAAAACAGAATGTGAAAAATAAAATGAAAATTATATAAAACAAAAGAAAAGAACGGCAGCTTTAAATGAAAATAAATAAAAATAACTCAAATCATGTGACATATGAAATGTTTCTTTTGTTTTTAATAGTGAGAAATCAATATTTGCACAGAAAAAAATAAAACCTAAAATGGGTAAAAAAAAAGCCCAATTTGGGTTGAAAGATTCTTAGGTCTGGGGTAACCCATTTTGGGTCCATACCAAATTGGGTCATGACACATGCCTGTTTTGGTTGCCACTGTGTATCCATTTTGGACACTGTTAAGGACCCATTTTGGGTATCTTAAGACCCATTTTGGGCATCACTGAGAATCCATTTTAGGCAGTATTTAATACCCATTTTGGACACTGTTAAGTACCCATTTTGGGTATCTTAAGACCCATTCTGGGCCTCACTGAAAATCCATTTTAGGCAGTATTTAATACCCATTTTGGACATCACTGAGAATCCATATTAGGCAGTATTTAATACCCATTTTCGATATCTTAAGACCCATTCTGGACACTACTGGAGAATCCATTTTAGGCAGTATTTAATATCTAATTTAGATATACACCCAATATGAATACCACTAATTACCTATTTTGGAGAATATTTAGTACCCATTTTGGCCATGCTAACACCTATTTTGCACAATCTTAAATATCTATTTTAGAATACATGAATACCCAATTTGGGTGCCTTTAAATACCTGTTTTAGGATGAATTCAACATCCAATTTAGATAAATTTAAATACCTTTCTTGACACATTTAATACCTATTATTTTTAACATTGCACAATCATCCCAAATGCTGGATACAGTATTTATGAATTTATTTTAAATGTTTATTAGTGTACAGCTTCATAACTTAGTGCTTTTATTAAAACATTACAGTAAAATTTTAAAGTTAAAATAGTACCTTCAAAAATTATTCATATTTGAAATATAAGGCAATTAGCTCAATTTCGATGAGATTCCAATAATGAATAGCTGAATAATTTTCTCAATATTTAGAATCCTTCTTCTCGGGATCTTGATTTGAAACAAAATTATGACTTTCTTATGGGATACACTATCAAATTAAATGTGTTATGCCACCAGCTTTTATATGATTTCTTTCATTTGTCACATTAAAAGATAATTAAGATATTGATTTGTACTAATTTTTGAAATTTCTTAGAATATTGATAGAATATTATTCTCACCACAAGCAGTAGATTTACTTTTAACATTAGAAAGACCAATTGGGGTTATTTTGACTGTCGAATAGTGAAATCATAATTGTTATTTATCACAATACATAGTTTTGTGATATTTTATATATGAATATAATATTCAGGCCTTGTGTCGATGTTTAAAATGGAACTGAGTTAGAGTTGATCATACTTTTAAAGACTATAGTACCCCACGTTTACTCTAATATTATTTTCAAATAATTATATGTTTTATTCTTGCTGATGATCACATTTAATCTTCAAATCTTTGTTTAAAAAACAGCTTTGAATAATGTAATAATTATTCTTAAAAAATAGAAAAAAAATACAGTCAAATATATTATTAGGTACATTAGGAAATTTTATTGTCCAGACATTTATATTCAGCTATTGTGTATTTAGCACAGCTTTAAAAAATAAATAAATAAATAAATAAATAAATGAAAAAATGGTGGACTCATGCAAGAATTTTGCACTGCAATCTAAATTTTTTAGCAATATAATATTTTTTATTTATAGATTTAAACTTCTAATGAAACAAAATCATAGTGGTACAGATGTCACAGATGCACCGGGGTTTCTTTTTGGCACCAAAATGGTGATTTTTTGCTTGGTGTGGTAACCTGGTGACTTTTGCATCATATGGAAACTTGGTATTTTATAACAAAATGAAATGTGTATGTAAATAAATTAAAAATAAAATAATATAAAAATAATTACTAAATAAAATTAAATACATGTGTATTAAAAATAATGCGTGTTTTAAATAAAACTACGTGTAATTATAAAATTAAATGTGTGTGTTTTTAAAATAAAATTATAACACAATTTTAATATAAAATAAAACTAACATGTTTGTACAAGCTAGGCCGCCTAACAGGTATTCGAAAATGAGATTTTCTCGCTAAAATAGCAAAAAAAAAAAAAAAAAAAAAAAATCGGCAAACCCTGCGATATCTATTTCATAAGATTAGTCAAGCCAGAATATCAACTCATTCATCCCATCAAACTTACAAAAAGGCACGCGCGAGAAAAAACCAAAATAACAATCGTATTTTAACTGCATTAGAGGAAGACATCATTCCCTTAAGAAAGGGGAGGGGGGGGGGGGGGAAAACATGGACAACCTATTGTATTTTTTTCTCCTAAACATTGAAATTCGAATTTTGCTTTTTTATCATAAATATAAAATAAACACATGCAGAGATATCACACTTTATCTTTTTTGTACTATTTATTTTTTTATAATCATTGTGAGCGTGATATAATCCAGAATTTAATTTTTGTGGTAAGACAATTTGAAGAAAACATATCATTTCATTTATGAAAACAATGCCAATTTAATTTTTAATTAACAGCAATCTTTAATCAAGAAAGATGTTTTAGGAAAATGTATGTGTATATGTCAGAAGCCGCTTTAAAAACCTTTTGAATGATACTTCATTCGTTATTCTGCGCTTCGTAAATTCATAGAAAAAGGGATGTTGACAATAGAAATTATATATATGATTGCCATGGATCACCACTTTGTTAAATTTACCTGTGATGATGTTTAAATTAAACTTAGGAAGTTATGATGGAAGTTAGGATGGTCATACAATATTAAATTTGGTGCCACTTAATCGGACATTTTTCAAGACAAACAAATATTAACACAGCTTTATAACTGTTACTTTTAAATATAAAATGTTGTGTTTTACATTTAATTATTTAAAGGGAGTGGAGAAAAATTTAACTTGATAATGGCAATGAAAAAAAGTAATATGAAATCGTAAATAGCTGCTTAACTCCGCAGTACATAATACAACAATTAACACATAAGGTTTAAAAACTACATGATGATTAAAAATTTGATTAAAAAAAATATTTTAAAACTTACTTCAATTTTCTTGACTTGTAGTTCTTGGCGCAGTACAGACAATGTTCGAAACAAAAAACATAAAAGCAAATATGGTGCTCATAATTTGCTTTATGCCGCACAAATGTAGGAATGCTGTTAACAGCTAAATTATACTCTTAAAACTGTATCTCTGATATAAAAGGTACATTTGGAATATTTGCGTCCCTGAATATTCAGAGACACATGGTGCCCTTGAAATTAAGAGGCACAGAATGCCTTTGAGATTAAGAGGCACAATGTGCCTTTCAATTTATATGATAGTGCTTCTTACGTAAAAATATATTCTGTGCCTCTAAAGATACTGGTACATGGGTTATATTGGAAATGAGATGCACAAAAAAAAACAAGTCAATAAATTAATACTTATACAGGGTGTCCCTCTTATTTTTTTTTATTTATTTATTTATTTTTTTTTATGACAAAACTAACAGAATTGGGATACTTTGAATTTTATGAATATTCAGTGTTTTCAGGTTCTAAAAACAAAAAGACTCTTGTACAGAAAAATATTGAAAATTAAAAGAAATCAAGGTATAATAAGTCAGTAAGATTTTGCCGTAACGGAAAGGACTTTTTTTTTTTTTTGTACTTGTAAGGAAATGCAGGAAAATTTTCTACATATAACTCTAAAATGCAGGGAACACACAAATAATTTAAATTTTTAATGTTTACAAAAAAAAAAAAAAAAAAAAAATGTAAACAGTTTTTAATATGATAAAGAACATTTTGAAACATTTTTGCAATTAAAAATATAATACTTATAAAGCTGCTTAGGAACTTGGTATGGGACAACAATAAGAGGAACAGCTTAAATAAAAGAAATTAGATGCATAAATAACAAAAGTAAAAAATCTTATGATGTACGTTTATTTTCACAACTTAACATTTATAAAACTTTTTTTCTTTTACATAAAAATATAAAGTCTTTAATTTACAAATTAATGTTTTCCAGTTTAAGATTTAATCAAAAAATGAGTTTAAGAGCTTATATCTTAACATCTTATTTTTACTCTTCTATCGTAAAAAATCACTTTATATCAACCATCTACTTAAATTAAATAATTTTCATACCTCATTTATTAACTCTCTCTCTTTCAGTTGGAAATATTCATTATATGTGTAAATAATTACATTTTATATTTATACATTTACAGTAAACTCTGTCTACCGCAGAAAGATTTTCAAGTCCCAGTGAATTTATAGACATAGAGTAAACTTTGCTGAAAGTAAAATAGTACGACGGAAATTTTTAGACCCAATCAATTTCACATTAGACAGAAGAGAGGTTACAGTATTTAATACTATTTCTCCCGCCGTCAAATTATAACATTTAAAGATTTGATTTGTTTATTTTATACATCATTTTTAAAGCTAAGAAGCATAAAAACAATTCTGCAATATATTAAAAATGATTTGTGGTTGATTTAACCTAAAAAAAGGGGGTGGGGGAACAGTGAACTGGTGTATCAGAGGTCACATTTACTCATTTGATCAAATTATGCTGGATGTCAAATAGTTTTTTTTTTATATATATACTCCCAGCATTTTATGTTTATTTTACCATTTTCTCCCATGTTTTCTTTTATCCCTCAAAAATTACATCAAAAGAGAGAACATAAAAATTCTTGTCATTACTGATGCCTAAGAGCTTAAATGCTTTAAAAGAAATAAAACACAATAGATGGGAAAACAAAAATATGACATATAAATAAAATATACTTTATTTATTAAATTTACTGTAGATGCAATAAAATTTTAAATGTAACATAAAATCTAATAAAATAGTTGCACAGTCTAATTAAAAATTATATTATACAAGTTGGTCAAAACAGAAGTTGCCATTTCAAAAAACTTGGAACAGGTCTCTTCTGTTGAGAAGTAGTATATTCACCCTAGGGAGAAATTTAAAAGAAAATAATTAATATTTAAATATTTAATATTTGATCATATCTACAAATTCAAACAAATTCTAATACCTGTTTTTAAAAAAAAATTCTAATATTACAGTAGATTCCTGACTAAAATGTGTTCAGGTTGAGAGTTAAACTTGAAACCTTTCACTTAAATTGACAACGCTCTGCCTATTGAGCTACCTGGACAGACAACTGTTGGCAATAACAACTGTTCTGTCATGTAGACAGCTCAACAGAATAAACCACAAGTAATGGAACTTAATTAAAAATGGATGCTAACATAATCGTCAATCAGGTTATCTAAGTGAAATGTGTCTGCTGGCTATCGGCCCAGGTAGCTCAACAGACAGACAATTTATCCAAAGGTCTTGATTTCGACTTTCGGCCTGGACGTATTTTCATTCAGTTAGAAAAATGTCAATTCATATATAATATTTTTATCAACCAGTTTGAGTTAAAAATAATAATACATAATAATGTACTGCTATAGTTTTTGATGTATTATTGTTAGAAAATACATATTACAGCTTGATTTGAACGAACCTTTAAGAAAAGTATCCAATTTCTATGAACTTCCATTAACATAAACATGTGAGCTAATTTAATAAGTACTCACAATCGAGAAATGTTAAAAAGTCAATTTTAATTTTGCAATACTACAATTCTTTACGTTATGTATGTTACCATATTTAAGATTAGTTTAATCTTTATAAATTTGATATATAAGCTATTGTAATACAATTTGATTACTTTAAACTTAATTTTTTTGAAATTATTTAGTTCAGGGTCGGCAAGTTTTTGCCGCAGGTGGAAAAAACCTCGGTAAAAACTGTCCTGGCAAAAATGGCAAAAACTGAATTTTTACATATAAATGCACATTTTATTTCTTTTACTTATCTTAAATTAACAAGCACAGAATAGTAGTACAATGCATTATGATGATAACTTAATATACTCATCTTAATTACTGAGAAATTATTAATTTCATCATAAAAAAAAATTTAATTGAAAAAAAGCCATTGTTAGTCTGATTTTTATGCTGCAATAAATTAACAATATTGCAAAATCTACAGAAATTATAAACACTTCCAGTTTTAAAATAAAATGTATCAACCTATCAATCAGCATAATGCAATAATTCAGAGATGTAAAATATAAGCAATAGTAGTAAGTACATGTATTAATATATTGTGTTCAAATAAGTGAAATCTTAAATTTCTTTTAAAAAATTAAATATTTTAATAACAATAACATAAAAAATTAAACATCCAACATTAAGCGGCACTTTCATCACCATCATCATTGCAAAATAATTTTTTTTTTCAGCATTCCATAACAAAAAACAAGTTTGGAAACATTACTTATTGTCAAACTATTTCGAATTTTTGAGTGGACAAAAGAGAAGTTGGAAATTATTCTCTCGATTGCAGCACTACTGGCTGGGCGTGCTTGCAGGTGTGCTATTAACCTACAAAATTCTTTGGAAATTTCACATGACTTTGCGACACTTCTTCACCACTTATTGGAATCAACTGTCATAATTACTTGTTCTGAAAACAATGTACTTTGGAAAGGTTTTTCTTTTAGTTCAAAGTTCACGGCATATGATAGGAAAGATGGATTTATTTTTTGTAGCCATTCTCTGGCCTGTTCTTTTTGTTCGTAATTAAGGTGCTCACCCTTATATTTTGGGTGTAACAAATAGGCAAGAAGATGCCAGGGCAAAATTGCTTTTTCAAACCTTTTTTTAACTTTTACAAAATGGGGTTTCAAATTATCATCTTTCAGCAAATTGCACCATATATGGCAAGCATCTGCTATTGTTGTTGAATCAGCCTACAAGATATCTAAAGCTGTTGAGACTGGTTTTAATTGCTTAATGAGATCTTTTATTTGTTGCAATTTAGTTTAAGTGAAAAGTTATTAATTGCCAATCGCACAGTTTTCTTCATTTTGAAATACATCATGAGGTAACACAGTTTTATTTTCCAATCCACTGTGCACTTGCATAATTCCACTGATGTCTGTGTCTATATTTATCAAAAGCTGTCTGAGGAATTCTAATTTTTGAAAAGTTTCTTACAATTATTCAATGTTATTTCTTTTTTCAGCATTTTTTGCAAGTCTCATTTTTAAAAATTTGTCTCTATCTTGCTGGGAAAAAAAGCCTCACCCATTTTGTGCTTTGTACATGAATCTCAATTTTGCCCACACTAGTTGAGGGAACATCTAAAAATTTTTATCACAGTATGAAAGGGATACTTCTATAAGTAAATAATGCTTTTGATCTTCGTGAAATTTTCCATTTTGAAAAATTGCTGTGATAAACCAGCTTACTGCTTTCCCTATATATAAAAATATTAATATTTAATGAGTATTAATATTAAAATGTGATTATAGTGCCTAATTAGAATTATGAAGGTAGTGCCATGTAATGTAACAACATGAAATATGTAATATTATAGCAACACTACACAAATATTTAACACATATATGCAAATCAATTTAAAAATACCAATTGTTATTGCACTCCATGTAGCTCTTTCTGGCTCCATCAGTTTCTCTAGTTACGAAGAACTAAATATGCAGAATTTCCTTCTCATTGGAGTAACTTTAACTTTCATAATATCCAACTGAAAAAGATTAGATAATTTATCATTAGTTTATAAAATAGTAAAGACACATGCTGAGCTATAAAGCCACAGAAAAAAAAAAAAAAAAAAAAAAAACACTGCAATCGAATTTATGTTAAAATCTAATGCCTTATCTAATTTATGTAAAAAAAAAAAGAGGTTGTGTGGCCATTATTCAATGACTGATCATAAGTTACCTAGATTTTTAATGATTCTAAATGTTTGTTTTTGTACATATGAAACACAAATGTTCTCTGAGTAATTAAATGAATTATAATATGAAACCAATATAATTAAACATTCTTTAAATCAATAACTTAAAAGAAGATGGTTTGTTATTTTAAATATTTACATATCTAATATCTTCATTTTATTATGTTAAATTCATTTCAATCATTTAGCACAATGCTTATGTTAAATTTTATTTTTATAAATTATAAAAAAGTCCCCGCACCCCTTCTTTTTTTAGCATATTATTTCATGTTTGTAGCTTAAGTCTAGCCTTAATCCTTAGTTTGTAGAATGTGCATTTGCAAGCAAAGAACAGGTAGCCTTTTTACGGTACTTTTGGGTTAGCTGGGTACCAGTGATACATATACATGTATATAATACACACACACACATATATATATATATACTAGAGATGAGACTGGCTCAGCCCGAGCCCAAGCCCGACATGGACTCGGGCTCAATTTTTATATCAGTCTTCGGGCCCGGGCGGGCTCAGGCTCATTCTTTCTGAAACTGACAATTTTATTTATACTCATACAGAAAAAAAAAATCTTTTTTCCCCCCTAAAAAATTACATATTCCATTTTAATGCTATTTTGATCAGAATGAATAAAAGGGGAAGCAGGAATCTCATTTTTCTTTTCCAGTTCTAGAATACTACTTTAAAAGAAAATTTGCAAGTTTATGTGCGGCATTGATGCGACGACGACCGGATGATATGGCGCGAATAATTTCGGTTTTTGTTTGTAAAAGTATGATATTTTTCAATAGGAACATTTATTTATTTATTTTTAGATATCAAAAGCAAAGTGAATACTTTTTTTGTTTGTAGTTAATCAGCATTAGCTTAAGATTTGGAAATTTTTAGTCTTCTATTGTGTGCGAGTCATAATGGCTCTTTATATGAAAATAATGTTAGTGATTCTATTTTTCATGGCTCTGAACATTTACAAAGTCAGTCCCATTCGTAAGTCATAATAATTGTCATACATTGTTATTCTGATAAGAAGGCAATCGAAAAGTGTTTCCGCACTTTGCCTATAAAAGCATAGGATCTTTCATATAACGGTGCCAAATTTTAAACTTAAGCTGATTTTCAGGAACAAGAAATATTGCTTTAATTAAGGAATCGATTACAATTTACGAAATTCACCTATTATACAAAATAGAAAAATGACTTAGGAATAGTAATTACTGTAAATTTCATGCATTTATTCATAAAATGTACTTCATTAATGTGTCCATCAGGTTTGCTTGTTGGGTGAGAAAATTATGAGAATCTTTTAAGAAAGTATATTTTTATTTCATACAAAACTTCTCTTTTGAAAAAAATTAATGTAAATTTGCATAAAGTTTAATTAAGTGCTGGAGATTAACAATTATTTTCATGTAAGACATTTTTTAAATATGAGATATTACTTTTAAAACATTTTTTAAATATTATGAATTTTTTTCAATATCGGGTTCGGGCTCTGATGACACAAAATGTTTCGGGCTTGGGGGAATGGGGGGGGGGCTCGGATTTTAAAATTGTATATAAATACATACACATATATATATATATACACTTATATGTATGAATATTTATATATATATATATATATATATATATATATATATATATATATATATATATATATACCTACACTTACATATATATATATAAATTTATATATGTACATTATATCACTGGCACCCGGCTAACCGAAAAGTACCCATTTTTTTTTGTTTGGATTCTATTAAGCTGTACCTGCAATGGTAGGTGGGAAGGCTTAAAAAAAATATAACAAGTTAATTCGTACAACTCATGGAGTGTTTGCATTCCAGTTTCCAGTCCATACAGTTCAGCATCAATTGTGCAGATATTTTCAAATTTTGGACTTATCCACTCCAAATTGCAAAACAAACTTGAAGAACAGAAAGCATACAAACTAGTGTTTTGCTACATGTTCCACGGAAAAAAAGACTTAGAATGGGACTAACATTAAAACAATATAAAAATCTGTATATTATTTATATAGGGTAATTTTATACAATAAATCATACAAATATTTTCACAATGTACTTTCATTTTTAAAAATTAAAGTATTTAATAGTAGTTAGAAAGGGTCTATTTATATAAACCAATCCCCTATAATCTCCAAAGTTTAATCAAATCAAAAGTCGTGTAAATTATAAAATTTTGAAGATTATTGTTAATTACTTGTTATTATTTCTCTTTTGCACATGCAAAATGAGTGATTATTAATATATAAATGAATGTTTAATGACAATAAGATATTTCAAATATGTTTTGCTATAAAATATCTACTCAATATAAAAAAAGCTCACCAATTTCATACAAATAAACAATGTAAGCATAATCAAATATACAGCATTTAAATAAGCATATGTGTTACATTTAAATACACAAATCAAAATACACATTGACCAATGATTAGTTTTTATTTTATGAAACATTGATGTAATTGTTGTTTATTTCAATACTTTAGATTTCTGTTTGGAAATTGTATCTTGCAAGTAATGAAAATATGTTCAGAAATGAAAGACTGCTTCGATAAAATTGAATACAGTAGACTCCCTAAAATCCACAAATTTCTAAAATCTGCACATCATTACAGAAGAAAACACTGAAACTTACAGTTGAGATGTAGGGGAAAAATTCAGGATTTTTTAAATTATTATATCATTCCATGTACATTTTAATATGTAATTCTTATTAATATGGCTGAACATGCTTTCTCATCAAGGAAGTATAACTTTATTTCTGAAAAAAAGACAGTGCTGTTCTCAGTGTTGATTGTGATCTTTTTACCAAATAAATTAATGTATTAATCAAGCATTTTTGGATATTAAGTTTGGCTAAGCATGAAATAAAACTTTTGTTTTATGATTTTTATGTAAATTATTAGTGTAACTTTATGAGGCAAGTTTCAGAGAATAATTAAAAGAAAAAAAAATCTCATCATTATTATGCCTATTTTTAGTTATGTATTATTGTGTACTTGACCTTTACCTTAAAAATTTTAATCATGCTTTAAATTTTCTTACTTTACTTAATTATTTTAATATTTTACTTTATTGTAAGCATTCATTACAATTTACAGTGCATTATTACATTCAAATTACTGTTTAAAAAATGTAAACAAAACAGTGACCAGAAATCCATAATTCTAAAATATGCACAATCTCTGGTTTCAAGCTATGCAGATTTGAGGGACTCTACTATATATATATTTTTAAACTGTTGATTTAATTATCTTTTAATTTATGGTTCAGGGAGAAGCAAGGATTAAACTGAAATTTTCACTGAATTAATGTTTAAAGAAATAGCAGTAACTTTCTGTAAAAAATGGTTAAAAAAGTTTCTTGCTGCCTTTTTTGTTTCAATATCTTTACTTTCAATTTTATTGTTTACATTTGAATATACATTTGATTTTTTGATTTTAATTATATTAAAACAAATATATTATTCCAAGAGATTCCTATATTTATGAAGTTTAAGATATGTTTAGTTTTGAAATTTTAAATAATAACAGGCTATAATAATACGTTTAACAAATATTATTTGTTTCTTATTATGCTAAATAAAAAATGAGCACCCATTGCTGAAAAAAAGCAATGAACATTTTAATTTAGTTTTCAAAAACACATTTGTGCAACAAGATGTTTTCATTTGTTACAGCAAAAATAAAAAATAATAATAATAATAATAACAACTTGAAATAAAGACCACTTTCTGTTTTTCTGCAACATCATGGGAGCCAAAACCAATCAGATTATTTGAAACAAGCCAGAGCAAATATTACACTAAATATGCAATACTTAAATAAGCTTCAATTACCTAAATTGTAATAAGTAAACAAATTTTATTACAATTAAATAAACTTTAAAGATTTATGTTGCGGTTAAATAAGAATTTATAATTTTGTTAGATATTAAACAGATGCATTTTATTTCTTAAAAAATGGCAGTTCTCTGACCGTTATAGTTCACAAGCACTATTTTATGTTCTGCAAAATATCATCATAGTGATCCGCAGAACTAAAAATTGCAAATTTACTGGTCTGTGAGATTTCAAAAGGTTGGCGACTACTGATTTTACATTTTTAGATGACTGATTATTACTTAATAAAAAATTAAAGAATTTTAAACTTTGTGTGCTGGGGGGGGGGGGGGGGGGGCTAGATTTTCTTTAAAAAAACAGACATCTGTAGATATGAGAAAGATTCAGAATCCTGAACCTGAAAGGTATGTGTAGTAGTAGTTTGCTACAAAATATATACTTTTTCCCCAACCAGTGACCATAAGAAATAATGACAATCTGTAGCCAGGCCAGCAACACAGGTATTATAGTATTATTATTTGATGGTTTTTACCATTGTTTGAAAAAACTATAATGTCTCATTCAAAAATGCTTAGTTTAATAAAAAACTAATTAAATTTTTGTCAAAAATATTTGTGTATTATCATTACTTTGAAAAATATTTTAGAGTTGGTAATACCAATTAGAGTCCTGCATCGGGTCGGTTTACCCACTTTTACCCGCACCCAACTCACGGTTCATTTTGAAAAATATAGTGCCGGCACGACCTATGGTTCAGGTCGGCTTGACTTCTAATTTTTTTTTTTTTTTTTGCAGGTCGGGTTGCGGGTTTGGATTGACCCGCTTTTCCAAAAGAATGTACATAATATTTTTGCAGGTTAAAAATATGTATACAATAAGACCTCCATAACGGACACACTCGAAAACCAACCTTTTATGTGACTTGGAAAGGAATAAAAAATGCCATTCATCTGATCACTTGATCATAACTCGTTTTTTTTTTTTTTTTACAAACTGTGTTCTGTGCAATAATTTGCAAATGTCAGCGACAAATCTCAGTTGCAGTGTCAGATTTTTTCATTGACTCTTGCTGATAAAACAAAACAAATTGCTAACTCACGAAAAAAATTAATTTTCTTGCGGTTATACTATCGTATTATTATATCTAATATTTTAATACTGGGTATCTTCTTTGTGGACTACTTTTTCATAATTGTATTGAAATATGCATTAATTTTCTGTTCCTTCAGTTTCAGGTTAGTTCGGGTATTAATATTTTGGGGTTCGGGTCAGTTTCGAGTTGACTTTAAGCAAAATTTTCAAGTTCGGGTCGGAAACACAACCCGACCCATGAAGAATTATAATTCCTTGTCCTCAATTTCAAGTGTTGATTGAATCTTTCAACAAAATCTAAAAGTAGCGAAATAGTGGACAACTTTTGAAAAGTAGTTTGTAGTCGCTACTTTTTAAAACAAGTAGTTATAGTTGTAGTTTAACTACATTTTTGATAAAGTAGTTGTAGTTCGCTATTAAAATAAAGTAGTTTTTCAGACTCCTAACTTATTCGCATTCAAATTTATTTTCATAGTTCTGTTCAAACTCTTTGTGAAAATCCCAACAATCGGACATGCTAAAACCTAAATATGAGCCATAATAATTATTCAAGGTTGAACTTGACTCGCAGAAAGAAAATAAGTCATACCGACCCGAAAAAATAAATAAAAGCAACCAGATCCGCTGCAGGATTCTATTCAACGATCTTGAGGTGTCCGCTATTGCGAGGTTTCACTATATTTGAATATTAAAGAATATAGATTTGTCCATTTTTCTATATAAAATATAAAATTGGTATTAGAGATATTATACATTATTTTTCATTATAGCAATAAAACATGATTTATTGTTCTTTCATTGTGGGTGCGGGTCGGGTGCAACCCGACCCATACAGGACTCTAATACCAATAACAAAATGATAAGTATTGTTTTATCATAATTAACAGAAAGTTAATTATTAATTTCATTTCTTTTACTACTTCTTTCAGAAAAAAAAATTTTGCTAAAGATTATATACCATATTTTTTAAACAATCAATACAGTTTTAAGGAACTTTTACTTGAAATATGCAAATAATTTTTTAGAGTTCAAAATCAGTTGGATATGATAAATTGCTATATTTTTATTTAAAAAGAAAGGCACTGTAGCTTTAAAATTTACAAGGTACTGCCCACACACACACACACACACACAAAATTCTGGCTATGCTTTTGCAAATACTAAATAAATATTGATTAGTACAGAATGATTTACAATATAATATGTACTAATTGCACTCTTTTAAGCAAAATAAACTTGAGTCATGAAAAGCAACACTCAATTGAATCAATATTCACCTCTGTACTTTAATAATTATTTAAAAACAACACAAAATGTCACAAAACATGTATGCATCATTTAATAAAAGCATTTACTTAAGGTGTTTTTTAAAAACATAGAAAACTGTATTTCACATATGATAAAACCTAGCGGTTTCGCTCTTTTAAGATTGCGTATTAAAAAAAAAACTTAGCAGCACACACAGAATACACAGATATATAAAATATATATACATGGATGTATGCAGGAGAGTTCATTGTAGTGCTGTCCTCCCCTAGTTTTGCGTGTCTCTATGTATTAAGAGTTAATTTTTATTTTATCATTCTCAGAAAATAATAGTAAATCAAATATACTACTTACTTATTATTCCAGAGGCCAGACTCATTGTTCACTTCATCTTGTTATCGTCGTCAGTATTCTTGTTATTGTGGCCGTATCCATATTTTCCGCTTCGGCTTTTTCATTGAGAAGATAATAAAGATTAATTTATACAAAGTTTGGGTGGCTGGTTACGTTTAAATCGTAACAATCTGAACATCAATCTGCTTTAAAAATACGAAAACTTAAACAAAAATAAAATCAAACGTCCATGCGCCGAATCATGAGGAACAAAACAAACATCCATTCGCCCCAATGCATGACGGTTAGTCGGCTGTTACGCATGCGCGTGTTTCAGTGTGCTGTGCTGCTGAACTTGACAGGCGGATTTGAGCTAGGCTGTAGCCCAATTTGGGTTTCACCCTATCCCATACTAGGTATCGTATAGATGTGGCTATGAATAGGTAACCGTTTTCTTCCAATTTGGGGAGTATTGAGACCGTTATGGGTCTGATACCCTGAAATAGGTATATTACAACCCATATTGGAGTTTGAAAAGCTAATATGGGTGTTATTTCATTTTGGGTAGCATCCTAAAATAGGTTTCCTTTTTTACTGTGTGGGGCAATACCTGCGACAATAATCAGAGTGGGTTTGCGATCTGTCCATATGAAGTGTCGAAGGGTCAAATACTTTCCTCTATAAACATGTAAACCTAAAATTTAAAAAATATATTTTTCCCTCCAAATCTGCACAAATACATATTATTATGTAAAAGTTTGAGAATATGTACTTTTAATACGCACCCCCGAATTTTGAACAGGTGGCATTGTCTTCAATCATACTCAACAAATTTATTTCTTGTTAAAATTAATGTGACGAAATATTGAGTGAGCTTTCTCCAATTGAAGTCGAAGGGTCACATACCTTCCTCCATAGATATGTGAACCTGAAATTAAAAAAAAATATTTTTCCCAAACCTGCACAAATACATATTATTCTGTAAAGGTTTGGGAATACACACTGTCAATACGTACCTCCGAAATTAGAAAACTTTGCATTGTTTTCAATCATAGTCAACTCTTTGATCTCTTGTTAAACTTCCAGTGACAAAAATCTGAGTGAGTTTGAGATCTACTCATATGAAGTTTAAACGTTGAAGGGCCACTTACTCTCTCCTCCATAAATGTGTGAACCTGACATAATAAAGAATACATTCCGAAGCCTGCACAAATATATATTACTAAGTAAAGGTTTGACAATACGCACTCTTAATACGTACCTTCAAATTTTGAATATGTGGCATTGCCTTCAGTCATAGTCAACTCTTTAATTTCTTGTTTGAATTATTGTGACGAAAGACGAAATACTGAGTGGAGTCTCTCCATATGAAAAGTCGTAGGGTTCACAACCTTTCCTCCAGAAGTACGTAAACATTAAAAAAAAAAAAAACTTTTATCAAACTTGCATAAATACATATTATTATGAAAAGGTTTGTGAATACGCACTGTCAATACGCTCCTCCGAAAATCGAACGCATTGCATTGTCTTCAATAATAATCAACTATTTGATCTATTGTTACACTTCCTGCGACAATAATCTGAGCAAATTTTGAATATGTGGCATTGTCTTCAGTCATAGTCAACTCGTTAATTTCTTGTTTGAATTATTGTGACGAAAGACGAAATACTGAGTGGGGTCTCTCCATATGGAAAGTCGAAGGGTTCACATCCTTTCGCTCAGAAATAAGTAAATCTAAAACAATAATGATGAAAAATTCTCAAACCTGCACAAAATATTTGAGAATACGTACCGTACATTTAATACGTGCATCCGAAATTTGAATACTTGTTAGTGTCTTCAATCATAATCAATACTTTCTAGAATTTCTGAGAAGAAATATTGAGTGGGTTCTGTCCATATGAAATCGAAGGGTTCACTAACTTTCCTCCAGAAATATGAGAACCTAAAAATAAAAACAACTTTTCTGAAACCTACATAAATACATATTATTATGCAATAGTTTGAGAATATCAATACGTAGCTCCGAAAATCGAAATTCGAACACTTGGCATTTTCTGTCATAATCTACTCTTTGATCTCTTGTTAAATTCCTGCTAAAATAATCTGATTGAGCTTGGAATCTGCTCACCTTGTCCGAAAATGAAAAAAAAAATTCTCGGGGCAAGTGTTACGCAAAATAAGGTAGATTAAGATAATAATATATTATCAAGTACAAGTGCACCATAAATTCGTTAAGGGGTCAGGTAGCCTTTAAAGTGTCATAAATTCAAATTTTTTTTAATTAGCTTATAATTAAATATGATTATTTAGGAACAATTTAAAATAAACCACGTGCAAAAATTCACTTTAGAAGTGGAGTTATGTCTAAAACAGTCTGAGCTTTTTATATATGATCAAGGGACAGTTTGATATTTGAAGTCAATTTTCTGAAAACGACGATTTTGGTCATTGCGCGTACGATTTAAGACAAACGGTTGGTTTGAATTTCATGAAATTTTGACTGAATGTCTTAACCAGACAGATGCACAAAATGATCTACTATTATGTTTCTCAAGTAACAAGTTTAGAATTTATGACTACTTTTGTAGAAAAAAAAAAAAAAAAAAAAAAAAAAAAAAAAAAAAAAAAAAACTCGATATTTCGAATTTCTCTAAAAAAAAAATTTTTTTTTCTCAAGATCTACACATTTTATTTTTTTCATCGTGGGTCATTTTGAGAACACATTATATATGTACTCATTAAAAAAAAATGGCTGGTTTTAGCAATTCAAATGTAAAAAATCATCGCAGTACATGCAAGAATAATTCTTTCGTAAAAAATTTTAATCGTATTTTAATATAAATTTAAAAGCTTTATATGATTGTATACACTTTTGGAGAATTTTAATTTATAAAATAAACTTTTATTAATATGCATTTTAAATTTTATAATTCAAAGTCAAATAGTTACGGAGTTATGGTAATTCTTATAGCGGTCCCTTTTTCATATATTTTGTGAGTTTAAAGGTTACCTGACCCCTTAAAACTTTAAAAATTCATTAAAAAAGAACAAATTAGGGTAAAAAAAATGCGGTTTGCATGAATGAGATTAGACGGAGATCGAATATTTTAAATAACAAAAAATTTTTGGTTAAAAAATTACCGATAGATGGCGCTGACATTCATAATATGAAGCAGATTTATGCAAATCAGGATGTCAATAAAACACATCAATTGCATATTGAGTGTTCATTCGATGCCAGCAGTATGCTATCTTTACCAAATCATGCGTTGTTGGTTAAGTTCTTTTAGAAGAACGTCGAATCAGCAAGCGGCACATTTGGAAAATTCCGTACGGCAAAAAGACTCAAGACCAGGAAAGCGTGTGCGCGGATGCTGAAGCTTGTCAGATACTTCGAAGAAACGGGTATTTTTCTATAAGCCTAATTAGCATACATCTGCTTTACATTATGCATGCCAGCGCCATCTATCGTTAATATTTTAAATCACAACTTTTTTGTTATAAAAAAAACCCGACCTTCCTCTAATCCCATCCATGCAAACCGCAATTTTCTAGCATCATTTATTATTTTAATGAATTTTCAAAGTTTTATATGATTGTCTTAAAATCATTTGATAAAAGAGAGAAAAAAAAAAAAAAAAAAAAAATCACGAAAAATATAGGCATGTTATTTTCTCCTGCTTTCGAACTCTTTTAAGCTTTTTCTACAATATTACTGAATCCTTCTCGTTGAAGAACGTAGGTGATATCGCTACAAAAGCTACTCGGAAACGTTTCCAAAAATCAGTAACAGCAAAAAAAAAAAAAGAAGTTTTTATAAATATTCTTTTAAATCTTGAAAATATATTGTTTTCTGAGGTTTCTAGAGATAAAGAACGCTTTTCGGAATCGTGTGTAACTCGAAATCGCTTATTGTATATTTTCGTTCGTGGTTATGTTATATTTTCCTAGATTAAGAAACGTTTGTCTTTTTTTTTGCAGAGTACTTATTCATCTAAGAGGTTTAACTGTAGACGCAGAAGCACGACTGCATGGGTTGTCTAGATCTTTTACAGAATATCTCGAAAACATTATACAGGGAGACATAACTATTTAGACAAAAAGAAATATTTATTATGCGCAGGTATGCAGCTAAACAAGAGAGTTTAAATGACTGTAATATAGAAAAACTCAGTGTTGGGGTTCGTACCCACGAATGTAGATGTGTAGGTGTAGAGTAGAAGAAGAAAAATAGCCCATTTATACTCGCAAAAATATATTGAGATAGTTACTAAACCAAATTAGTTGCGTATACATCCTTGTGTTAGTTGATAGATGAGCAGACACTCTGTATGATATACTAATGCATATTATGTTGCGGTATCATGATCAGTGAGTGACAATAGTGATTAACAATAGTGCAGTGTAAGTAGTGAGTAAAGTCACTTTGATGTATCCATGCGGGTGCGGGACGACTTCTAAACTGTCCGGTTGCGATCGAAAATCTGATCTGAGAGACGGGAATGACTGTCTCTTCGCTTTTACTTTCACTTGGAAATTACAATAAAGAGTTAATTATGGGAAAAAACATGAAAAGTACAGCTATTGCGTGGGGATTCCAGTTACTGCAACTACTTCAGTAAGCGTTGCGTAGCTGGAATGACGAGTGGATGTTTGTATAATTAAAGATGAATAATGCTTCCTTTATTTGATAGTTCAGTTCATCTGGATGATTGTTGCTGATAAACACTCACAAAGGTACCTTATTGACAAATGAAGTGGCTGCCTTTCTTTACTCTGCAAATGTCTCTTTTGTTTGCGAATGTGCTCACATCCATCAAATGAAGTGCATTGCTAATTCGTGATTTCAAATCAGAAATGGATCTCTTTGAAGTGACGAACTGTAAACCTAATCTTTAACAACCCCATACACTGAAATATACGGGTGAAAAGACTGGTGATCATGATAGCCATGGAATAACAACTCCTCGACCAATCAAAATTGAGCTTTCAGATTCTGGTAAGAAATATATCCAAAAACCTTATAACATAATGGGAGTAATATGTAATTAAACTGTACTTGTAACTTACAGTTAAAATTTACCTAATTATTAAGTTACAAAATTGTGCGACTAATTTGCGTTCAACTTACTTTAATATCATTCATTTCTTATAAAATTAGTTCAGAATAAAAAGTAATTGTACCAAGAAAAAAACATAGAGTTACAGAAATTTTCAGGATAAAATAGTTGGCATTGCAGTTCAAGGAAAGACTTTCTTTAATCACACTCAAAACATAGACCTCAGAAAAGCTGTTTTAAATTTTTTTATCACAGTAGTTAATTTAGTTGAAAAGGAAATTAAATCTAAATTAAAAAATTGAGTTATTTATGAAGTTAATTTACAAAAAAAAGAAGAATCATCTTCGGAAAATATCTTTATAAAATGATTTGTCCACTTATAAAAACTCTATTGCATTATATAAATGATTGAAAGATACAGCTAATTTATTTATTTATTTTTTTTTTTTTTGTGTAAAATGCAATATATATTTTTTTAAATGATAGTAATAAAAAGGGCAAACTATGCGATATAACATATATGTTTTTTATCTTAGTCGAGCTAGGATATTGGAAATGCCCACGATCAATGGCTGCGATTTAGAAGGTAGAGGTAGTGAAAAATGCTTCATGGACAAATGTGTTTTAAAAAGACATAAAAAAGGCGACAAGAAGAATGGACCTCATATCTTTGGAGCCAGCCTTGTTATTTCGATAATGACCTCATTTTTTTTCAAGTTCTGATGTACCTGTACATACGTTTTGCTTAAATTCTGTATAGTAGGTTTAAAGCATTGGTACTTCTTATAATTAATTTCATTTGCAAATTCTTAATACAGCACATTCGAAATGTTAGTATTGGCTTAAAAAGTTAATAGTTTTTGACTTAATCATTTGTTTTTCTTTTCTTTTCTGACTTAGGATCTGAACACTTTGGAATTTTAGGATGCAGTGATTCACAGCTGAACAGAAAAGAAAAAGCAAACAGGATAGAGCTTAAGAAAAAAAAAAAAAAAAAAAAAAAACATATAAGTACTGCGTAGTTTAAGGATAAAACACATGACGTATGGATGGAGGTGAACTCAGATACAGATCTCTGTTGTCGAAGACGTGTAATTACATTGCGCATTGACAATATTGTAAGAAGTTTCGCATTTAAAATTCTGCAATATGTTATTTGAATGGCAATAATTGAGAGTTGGTTTTGAAAGTAAAGTTCTATGATTTTCATTAAACTGCGTATCTCTGCATATCTGCATAGTAAAACTCATCTAAATCTACAAAGAAAAGAAACATAATTACTAAATAAAAAGTTATTAATTTTAAAATCCCTTAATAACTTTTAGAGCATATTCTATAATATCTTGATACAAGAGGCGGAGAGAGAGAATTTGGGCACAGGGGATAAAGTTTCTCAGGGGTCGTCTATGTATGTATTCACATAAAATGGGGAATGTTTGAAGGAATAATAATAATAATAATACTTATATTTTATTCGTTATTTTTAAATCAATTTAATTGATTTATATTTTTATAATAACTTAATTTTTGATTAATTTAATTTTAAAATCCAACTAACTTATTACGTTTGAACAATTCATGATTTCTATGCGAATATAATTATATATTATTCGCATAATAACATGCACATGTAACTGTATGTTTCTGTATGAGCTATAGAAACAAATTTGAAGAAACTTCCACACCAACGTATACAGACGTATATAGCTCATTGGATTATTTTTACATGGCGTGTGTCCCTGAAAGGAATATGAATCAATGAATCTCAAGAAAGACTGTTTTAAATGAGAATAAACATCTGAAGTGTTTAAAATTGTGTATTTTTTCATTTTCATTCTTCACAAAAACAGAATTTAAACTTAGAAAGTTCTAAAACATATTCCTTCCATAAAATTATAGGCAGATGGCCCATTTTTATCGGAGGTCTCGGGGATTGTTTGCTCCTGTCCCCCCATCTCTGCATCACTGTTTGATATAAGGTAACTGAGGGAAATACGGCCAACACCGCTAATACAGCAACTTGGTGGTTAAAGGTTTGCAAATGGCCAACACTATTTTTAAAAAGGAAGTAAAAAGGAAGCTACACCCAAGTGTCGCGTCGGATTTGTTGAAAACCTTTCCTTTGGAAGTGGTTATCTGTATATGCTTGGATTCCAGGTTAGTCGTTATTATTTTGATCGAATGAGTTTGACTACTTTTCGTGTAGTTGTTACTGAAATGAAACTACTGATCTGTAAGATAATTTTTTTGCTCTTCAATGATTTTCTTTTAAACATGTATGGTTCGTTCATGAAACAGAAGCGTTTTGAGAAACCTGACTGAAAAGAAAAGAAAAGGCAAAATTCTCATTCAAATTGAGTATTTAGAAAGATCGGGAATGACTCTTCTATAATCGGGTTCCATGCATTTTAGCTTCGTGTTTTCCAGTAAAATTGGCTAAAATCTTGAAACCGAGGATAGGTAAACAGTTTTTTCACCCTGGTACAGACTAGGACGACTTATTTAAAATAACAGTGGCCGTATTAACTTCTGTGGTTCTAAATATATTTTAGACTTTTTAGCTTCATTAGCTATGATATTTATTACTAAAATAGTGAAAGTATTTAGAGGATGAAATGTCAGCAACAGTACATACGTGCAATCATCCGGAATTTTTTCAACTGAAGTAATCCTATTTGAACAAGAAAATTATTTGATAAAACGTGTTTATGTAGTGCTTACTTGTTTTAATTTATTAAATAAAGATTTTCTCTAAAAAAGGTAGATATAGGCATGCTATCACAAAATGAGATGATACGCTAAATGTTTCGTTCATGTGAAGGCTTAAAACATTTGTGTAACGTTAAAATATCGTATAAGGCTATTTTATTAAAGATGCTAATAATGTAGTTTATGGGTACGAACGCAACTTTTTCCCCGATCTTTATCTCTTCCTCCGAATATTTTGTTATCCAGTATCTTAACTATTTTTTCCTATTTTCCCCAGACTATGTCCCTTTCTGTTGAGTTTTCACTAAGTCTTCAATAAGGTTGTCAGAAGTTTTCCAATTTTAAAATCACTTGTGATTTTCAGGCCTCTCTGAATAAGTCCATGCTATAATTTTGAAAATATATCGGCAAATTTTAAACTGTTCTAAAATTTCGTTAGTTTAGAACATTGTATTGATTATCTTTCATTTAGACAGTTGAAGTGTGACTGTGTGAAAGATGATGGCGGATATTTTTCCATTTTTTTCTGATTTTCATGTAAAATTGTTTACTTTCATCCTGACAACCTTTTTAAAACACCAAAATTTATTTTTTACTCCATATGCCATTCTAATCAAAGATAAATTTTAGATATGCATTTTAATAATGAGCACTCTTTGCATATCATTCGAATAAAATAAAGTCTATCAGACGAAAAATGTTGCACATTATTTGACTATATGTCCAGTTTTAACAAATCAACTGTTTTAGAAAAAGCAATCCCAACAGTTTTGTTTGTAATTTTCTTTAGAAAACATGAATTATGAATATTCATAATATATGGATATTATTAATTTAAATAAATTAAATGTAAAAATTCTTTATAAAAAACATGCTTTCATTAAAATTCACAAAAAGTCAAATTATATTATGAAGCACAAATGTGTGCTTCCCTCAATGCTGGTTAAAATGAATGTGCAACAATAGAGCTATTTTTACAATTACTATTAAACAATCGTAACGTTATTTCTATGGGAAAAATGCAAGTTTTGGGTCAATGTTGCCCCTCTTTAGGTATCGAATTTAAAAAAAAAAAACTAATGTCCAATTCATGTATTGCCTTCAAGAATACATATATATTCCAAATTTCAAAGCTCGATGTCAACAGGAAGTGGGTAAAAAATGAGTAACAAGATTTGACTGCCACATACGTACGGAATTGTAAGTTAAAAGAAAGCATGTAAAAATATACATAATTTCAAAATTATTTTTCTAAAAATATATGCAATGTAACCTGTAATTTTTTTTTTTAGCCGAAAAGATTTCTAGACGCTTCAAATATGCGAATTTGAAATTACAGCTCATTCCGCCAAGTAGGTTTTGAGATTTTGTTTAAAATACTGATTCCATTGCAATCTGTTTTTAAATGATGAAAAATGAATTTAACATGAGGAGTTCCAAATTTGAAATTTTAATAATTTCTAAACTATTTGACCAATTGATTCGGAGTTTGGTATCCTAAGATAAAATTTACAGACAAAATCTAAATATAATGTTAGAATTAAATTTTTTAGACTTTGGTACAATTTTTATATCTAGACGACCTTCTAAGGAAAATGTAAGTATAGAATTAATTAGTAGACGTAATTACTAATCCATTAGTACCAGTCACATTTTTATACGAGGATTTGCTGCAGAGTTTGTACAAGTAAAGCTTTGTCAAAGGACAGGATTTTGATACTGCGACATCAAAACATTTTTGTAAACATCGGGGGCTTTTCTCTACAAAACAATCAGTGGAACTGACATGTCCGTTGCGAAAGGGGACATTAAATTTCCAGTTTTAGGTTTTGGAACAGTGGAGATGTACTTTTACGATAAGGGAAAACGGCATACTATGACACTTAAAAACGTCATGTACACGCCTAAGCTTAGACGTAAGTTACTGTCCCTTGATAGCATTTTTCATTTGTAAGGCGAAATATCCCAACGTAAAAGAAAAAAGAGCTTTTACAGCAGAAAGTAAAAAATGTGGAGGGAATCTAAATGAATAGCAATAGCATTGTATAGCTTTTTTTTTCACGACTGGACATCGATGCATTGTTCCCTGAATGTTCTAATGGCGATCATGGATTAAGCATTTTTTCTTTCAGGGAATTGTGGAATTTTTGTGAGAAAACAGTTTAGGCGATCTTTCTTCATCCGTCATCTGAAATATTCCAGCAAGACTTTTTTTATTTTTCAGTGAAATTTCATGGCGATGTTACGGAGACATTGTTCCGAAAGAAACTTTGACGAATTGAGTGTCGAGACAGCTTAATGATAGGGTATTGTGTGAAAGCAAAATGTATTAGGAAAATCGAATTTATTTCTTCAATTAAATTGAAAAGAAAGGAAGTGAATTCATTGAATTATCTTTAAAATTGTTAAACATTGAAGTGAGATTTTATGAAAAAATCTACGCTTTTAAAGTTTTATATCTATTATATTTTGTCTTGATTTTATTAAATATATTAAATAAAAAATGTATAATTTATAATCGTAAAACACTGTATAGAACATCTACAAAATGTATGATTCAGCATCCGTTTATCTTTTGAAAACGGCGGTAAAATAAACGTTTAAAAATTTTCAAAATTTCTCTGTGGCATCTCCATAAAGAAAAATTCTACAAAAATTTAATTCTACTAGTTAACTGAAAATACTTTTTGAGACAGGCAAAAAAAAAGGAACCATCGAATACCGTGTTCTGCAGTTCGTTACTCTCTGTTAATTATCCCAAAACCAAAAGGGCATCATTTCTTTTATTTTACTTAATTTGTACTTACGCTTTAAGTAACACAAGTTTAGTGGTTAATTTTAATTTCGCTTCATCATATTTTTTATTTTTTCCTTATATTTAGTCAACCAAGGCTTTTTTTTAATGTCTTCTTTGTTACAGAAATTTTCTTAGATAATGTAAAATGTATTTGGATGATAAAAAGGAGAAGACTATATGTGCATTAGTTTTAATTCCACAAAATGTGAATTTACTGTTTTATTGATATTTTAAGTTACTTGTTTTGAAGATGCATAGCTAAAATAAAAGAATAAATAAATGCATCACTACTTACATATTTACATAAAATCCGAATGGCAGAATGATTATTTTAAAAAAATGCCCTCTATTTTCATTAATTCATATTTCTAGACACCAGAGAAAACACTACATATATTAAGTATGGAAGCTCATTAATATTTCAATAGAAAAGAAGCTGATATGTTGGTTTGGCACCGGTAAGTTTTGCTCACGTTCGCATGAAAGAAATACAGTCGGATGAGCTAATTGAAACCAATCTTGGACATTTTTAGACATTTAAAGGGGCTTGCTTGGAGACGTTTAGATGCTATGGCTCTTGACTCGAATGATTCTTTATTTTACATAATCTTAGAACACATACAATAGTTGACACTAATTTCTTCCTTTTTAGACAAACATTAATTTCTCCATATACATTATTCCATACAGAAGATGACAGCCTTGTTAAAGATGATCCACAGTACGACACAAATACAGTGATAGGGACAGGGATGGTCACACCAGGAAAACGACACAAATACAGGGATAAGGATGACCACTCCAGGAAACCCAGGAACGACATAAATACAGGGATGACCACCCAAGAAAACCCAGCGTGGGCCTTTGAGTTTAAGTGCAATCCTGGGGGACGACACAAATACGGGGATGGGGATGACCACCCCTCCCCAGGAAACCCGGCGAAAGCCTTTGAGTTGAAACGACACAAATACAGGGATAGGGATATCCACACTATGTTTGTGCAATGGAATCACCGGACAACGCTCCCTGAATACTAGGCCTGAGCTTTCACACAAGAATGGCGGCTGTCGTAGGCGGAATTTTTAAGTATTTGTACAGTCCCCTGAATTTACACACCAGTAATTTCTAGAAGTTTCTTTTACTTATTCGATCTCAGAAAAATAAGGAGAAGAAATTTTTTTATTGGTCTTTAAATTCGAGGTACCGTACAAACGCTGAAAAAAAAATCCGCCTACGACAGCTGCCATTTTTGTGTCAGCGTGCAAATCTAGTATTCAGGGGGTGGTGCACCGGGTGTTGAACTCGGTACTACCACATTTGATTTGACTTGATTGCCTACGAGGGACTGCTCAGACAAGGAAACTAAGTCTGTAGAGCATAGTATCCCTCCCGGTCCTTTTATTAAGGTCTTAAAAATACAGTTTTCAGCCGTAGTTGAAACCGCCAGAAAACGCGACAATGGGCGGCAATTTCATAAATGCATGTATGAAAGAAAATCGGTCTACGGCCAGCCATGGCAGGAATACTTCATTCGCGAGCAAGTGACAGGGACTGATCGAGGCTTTTACATTAGTGGTCCATCACTGCCGGAAGGTACTATCACATTGACAGATTAATGCCTATTAGCTCTCGATCACGGGGATCCCACAGATCTTGGTACTTATGTATTATCCGCGTCAGGTAAATACACCGCGCCAACAATGGCGTCTAATTACAGCAATCCTTTTTTTTGACATTGTAACTCTATGGAATATTACGTAGTAGAAATATGAAAGTTAATTGCAGAAGCATCTACATAATAAAAGCGCAAGTCATGTAACTGAGGAAAACAAGTACGAGTTGACCATTTCGCTTTTTATACGCCAAGTTTTACACAAAATTATTTTTCTGAATAAATACTTTAAAAGTCACATTTTTAGAAAGACCGTTCAAAAAAAATATGCTTTAGAAATGAGTTACATTTAAATATGTATATATTCTGGGAAAATTTCAGTTGAAATGAGATTGACAGTTCAATATCTCGTTGTATCGAAGTAAACAAACACAAGGGATTTGTTTACCGTGAGCGATAAAAATATTAAACTGTATAGGCAATCACTCGCAAAACAAGTTATCCACGAATGAATTGTTGCAGCGCTGTCTGGTGTCAGAAAAATAATTATCGCCTTTAAGCCAATCAAAGTTGAGCATAATTCTGTTAGATGAAGTGCTATACAACTCAATTTCCTTCTTCATCCTTAATGTAAATTAACTCAACTCATGTAATAATATGTAATGAATCAATTTTTAAAATGAATAGTCAAATAATTTGGTTCTTTCGTATTATGTGTGCCAGGAAGATATATCACCGAAAATGATTGTTAATCGCCAATAATATTTACGGGAGCGAATTTCAATAAATTTAATAAGCGAAATCTTTGATTTTCCGCTATAGCATTTTCGTACATTTTAGCACTATACAAATATACTCTTAGTTTTAATAGATCAAGCTAGATATTGTTTTATATTTATCTTACCGGGTAGCCCAATTAACATGATATAAAGTAGATGTCTATCACAAAAAAAAAGAAACTTATAAATATTCGAATAGCATTCATTTAACATATGTGTTACATACGTGTAGATTGTTTTGAAAGCATTTGTCATTTGCAGTTAAATTGATATAAAGTTGATTTCGAAATCATATCACTACTCGATTAAGAAGGTAAAATCAGGTATACTGATCTCACTTTCAGCGGCTAATTTGAGGCCAGTAAGAAAACTAGAGGTATTTTGATAAATTTTATCCAAAGAAAATAGCCGTATGATTTTAGGGCAGACTGTTCTATTCCATTAACAATGAATTTGTCTGCATCCCACTCAATTATGTAGTCATTGAATATTTTTTAGCCGATAAAAATCACCTATTCTTCTGTTAGACTGTGCTCTAACTTGCATAAAAATCAATAAAAAGACAATCATGTAAATAAAATACTTTCCATCATATTACTTAGGCCAACCCGTAATTGGCTATTGTCCGTAACATTCCGTAAGTTTTCATATCTTTTTGTCCAATGCTGTTGATATCTTAAGCCTTCTATCTTGATTAAAACAAAATCTATCTCGTTAGTAATTACTCGTTACTCTGATTTCTAAATGTGACCGACACATATTTTTTCTCCATGGATTTGAGAATACTAGAAAGGCTTGAAATGATGGAAATTGACTGACGTTTGATCCATGGATTAGGAACCATGTAATTAATTTAGACCAGGACATGCAATTTCGCCTCGCCAACTCGCCATCGGCGAGCAAATTTTTAAGTTTGGCGAGTAAGTTTCGTCTTTTGAAATGTTGTGTTTCAAATCAAACTGTATACGCTCAGAATATCGTGCCTCAATCTAGCGACACGCGGAAGTATTTTGAAATCAAGTGACGGCATTTATCTACCAAAAGAAGAAATAATTGCGGCGTCACACACTTCCATTTCTTTCCTACGGAGGAACGAACTTCCCCCGTCTGCATTCGTTCCCCCGCTTTCGCATCACTCACGCAAGCGCCAAGGCTGCTTTTTTCGCTTTCGAGGCCGAATCTAATCGTTCTTCACTCCTGCGCGAAGTGAATCAGGTTTCGCCACCTAAGCTCAGCTACTTGAAACATGGTAAAAATTATTCGCTTTCTCCCGACTTTTTTACATTTTAAAAATTGTTCACATTTTTCATGAATGTAAAATATTCTGGATTTAACAGACAGCTTCTTCCAACAATGGTAAATTTAAATTCAGTTTGCTATGAATAGTTCATTTTCTGGGCAGGCGTGGTTGCCGACGTTACTGTCTGAATGAATGTAAAATAGTGGCGAGCAAAAATTTTAGTCTGGCTAGTACCTTTTCAACTGCAATTTCATGCCCTGATTTAGACTGTTACATATTTTTGCATTTATTTATTTATGTTTTACAGAAATAAAAAGTATTTGTTAATTTGTAAAAACGATAACAAAAGTTTAAATACTGCACGGCAAAATTAATCTTGCATAATTAGTTTTGTAACGATTTTGAAATCCAGGCGCCATATTTTTGTATCATTTCTTCTATATACGTTGTCTCTCGATAATAATACAGAAGTTCCGGGAATTTTGAAATATTAATAATTAGTAAATTATCTACAAAAAATATACGGTGTTCATAGAAAAGCTTGGAAACGTGTCGGAGTTTTATTTATAATGTAAAAAAAATAAAAAATAAAAAATAAAAATAGATTAGTTATATTTTTGTCCAACAGGTGGCGCTGCAGCGAAATGCTATTATTCCGATAATCTAAACCATGCGTTATATAAGCAGATGAGTTAATTGCGGAACATCTTTCCTAAGATATTGCTCAGATTTGATACAGATAGATAACAGAGAACACACAGAGTTCATATTTGAATACATCCAAGGGATAAAAAATGAATACATAACAGATCCCATTTAAATACATCCATGAGATAAAAAATGATTACATAACGGATTATATTTGAATACATCCATGGAATCAAAAATGAGTACATGTCTTTTTCAATTTTGAGAACATTTGGATCGGAACTATTTTGAGTATGTGACGTATTTAAAATTGAATACTTTTTACTCAATTTTGAGAACTCATTTTTTTCTGTTTAAATAATCCACCAAGTAAAAGCTACAATAAGAGTATAGAACATATTAAAAACACGAAACTTTAATACAAATAACTTTATTCCGTGTGTTCAGAACTAAACTTGTACGTATTCGATTTTTTTTCGCATTGTTCATTGCTTTTGTTAAAGACCAGCAGATTATTTTCTACTATCAAATAAGATTTTTCATTACTGTATAAATGTTTTCAACGAAATGTTATATTTTGTACATTTAAACTTTGTTGTCTTGAAATTAATAGCTTTATAAATTTTAATCTTAACATGATAGAAAAATTAAGTATTCATAACACCGTCAAGTTTTCACTTTAAATAAACAACTTCCTCCTTAGATTGTAATCTTAAATTTCAGTTGATACAAGAATAGATTAGGTTATATTACATCATCATAAATTTTGTTTTAAATATTAACAATTTTCTCATATTTTAACCTCCCGAGGCTCTAAGAGTTAAATACATATTCAAAGTAACAATTTTATAAAAGGACATTTTCTTGGCGGCCCTTCAAAAGTTCTCTATTACAATTTAAAAAAAAATCTGTTTTAAAAGATACTTTGCCTTAAAATCATTATTGCATTCATATATCTATATTTAATAAAAGCAGTCTTAATCTGTTTTGCTTCTTTCCCTTCAATTTTGTTAGATATCCATTCCCATTAGGAAATATACCACTAAATTTACTCTGATTTCTGGTTTTACTGCAATTTATTTTTTCATGAGGACTAATATATTGTACTTATGGCTACTACTTTTCTACGCACGTGTATCATGTACGTGGACGCTTGTGTACGCTCTTACTGATACAGGGAGATAATATTGTTGCATGTTTTCAGTCAAGTGAATAATGGCACCCTTCATTGTTTGTGAACAGCTGAGGTGCGCCCTTGTTCACTCAAAAATTGGTTAGACCTATAATATATTAAGTATAAAGACGTCAAACGCTCTCTATTGCTAGTCATAAAACTTTTTTTCTTGTAGAAAAAGTCCCCTAATCTCATTGATAGTACCTAAACTTCATGACTTTCAGATAAGTAATTTTTGCTTTATCCGTTTCGGAAATGCTTTAGTAGAGAGGTAATACCGGGAGATAATATCAGGTTGAGTAAAAAGTTTTCCACCAAAAAATGTTTTATTGTAAAATGATAAATACATAGGAAATCTTCAAAGCTAATGAGGATAGTAATCTCCGTTTAAATCTATAATTCAATTTCAATCCCTTCTGCGAAAGTCCAGAAAGAGATCGACCTCATTTATGACCCCCTCATTTGAATGGAAGATTGTGACATCAAGATGCAGCTGCAGGTGGGAAAAGAGATAGAACTCTGAAGGGGCATGTCGAGGCTGTATGGTGGATGTTGCATCAAATCCCACTCCAGCTTTTGGAGCGTCCAGTCGGTTATCGTACTAATGTGTGGCCGGGCGTTATCTTGATGAAAGAGAACCACCTTCCCTCTGAACTCGTTTCTTCGTTTTTCGCGAATGGGATCGCAAACTTTGATTAGCATGTTGCGGTATATTGCACTGTTGATAGATTGTCCGCTTTTCAGGTACTCTTAGTACAGAATTCCATGACAATCCCACTAGATGCAGAGGAGCACCTTCTTGTTAGTTAAGGCACGTCTTGCAACCGAGCCAGCTGATTCCTCAGGTTCTAACCACGTTCCTTTATGGCTTGTATTGTTGTAGTACACCCATTTTTCATCACAGGTCACAATTCTGTCCAGAATGTTCTCTTTCCTTTGATCTCTGAGCAGAGCCAAACAACAGTTTTTTCTCCTGCGCTTGGTCTTCAGCAATCAGTTCGTGAGGGACCCAGCGGTTGAACTTAAACGTTAGGTTTATGCGATTTAGAGCGTGAACTATTGTTTTTTTGGCAAATGTTAAGCTCTAACGCAATAGTTTGTGTTGAAACAGTTCTGTCTTGATCAATGATTTGCTTTAACTGCTCACAATCAACATCAATAGGGCGGTCGGAACTTGGTCATCTTCACTGCCGAAATTTCCAGCTTTAAACTACCGAAACCAAACTTTGACTGCATCATAAGAAACAGTATTGATTCCTAAACTTTCACACATCTTTCTGTGGCATTCAGTCGCACTGAGTTTTTTACGGAACTCATAGTAAATAATCGTTCTGATCTGCTGACTTGATAGCTCCATTTTGCACACTTTTTTGAAGCACAAGATAATAAATTTTTAACAAAAAAATTACACAGTCATATAGGCCCTGTGCTCTGCTTTCGAATGCAAAAATTGGTTGGCTGAAAAGTTAACAACCGTTGTTTGTGAACAGTTGAGGTGCGCCCTATTTCACTAAAAGGTTGGACAGACCTGTTATATATATTACGTATAAAAAATTTAACGTTCACTATTGCTGGTCATAAGCCTTATTTTCTTGTAGAAAAATTCTCATAATATCGTTACGACACTACCTGAACTTCATGATTTTCAGATAAGTAATTTTTGCTTTATCCGTTTCGGAAATGCAGATTACGTAGAGAGGTAATACAGGGAGATTATATTGTTGCATGTTTTCAGTCAAGTGAATAATGGCACCCTTCATTGTTTGTGAACAGCTGAGGTGCGCCCTTGTTCATTGAAAGGTTGAACAAACCTGTTATATATTACGTATAAAAATATCAAACTCTCACTATTCTTGATCATAATTTTTTTTTCTTGTATAAAAATTCTCATAATCTCATTTACGACACTACCTAAATTCCATGACTTCAGATAAACAATTTTGTTTTATCAGTTCGAAAATGCTTTTGTAGTTCGAAACACCATGTATATATATGTGTGTGTGTGCGTGATTAAACTGAAGAACTTCATGGAAAAAAAAAACTATCCAAAACATTTCTGTAAATAATAATGTTTATATTAAAATCTTGATTAAAAAAAGAAAATCTTCAAGAAGGACTTACACTATCAAAAGTTTAGTTTGTAATCTAACCCCATACATTTATTAACAATACAATACATTTATTAACAATACATGATTTTTGTTAAATTTTCAAAAAGAACTTTCACTGTCAAGAGATTAGTTAGTAATTTAACCCCATACATTTATTAACAAGTTCATAGAAAACAGTTCAAAGTTTAAGAAACAGTTTAATTCAAGTTTATTAAGAACAGAATCACATTAAAAAAAGTATAGTTAGAAAGAAAAGCGAAAAGCGCAAAGAACAATTTACATAAAAAGGCAAAAATTTCATTAAAAATTCAAGCGTCACTGCGTCATTCATTTGCGGAATGCTTTTCTTGAAAAAAAGGAGTTGGTAAAGTTCTGGTTTTTCTGTCCATCACTGTGATCGAAAATGGGAGATATTTAATTAAACGCAATTATTCTTTCAAATTAATTTATAGATAAAGGTATGGGTATATAGAATAGCACAGACGTAATGAATAAAATATAATAAAATAAATAAAACAAGATATCCCCTTTTTTGCAGATATATAGTTTTCTGCCTCCTCAACCCCCCCACTTTTTTTTTGAGCAGGAGGAGGAAGTGAGAAGGCGTGATAAACGGTGCGCTGATTTCTTTATCTAAAAAATCACCGACCTTATCAGTTAAAAATTAAGAATGATTTTATTGATCGTATAATAAGATCACTAAATATAAATCAAATATAGATCAAAATGCTTAAGAGATACAAACAGAGAACACAAAAAGGATTATAAAAACTTTTAATATAAAGATCGACAGTTTGAACGCTCAGACAGCGTCATTATCAAGATCGACAATGATTAATTAACTAATCTCGCAAAATTTTGAAAATAAACTTGAAAAACATAAATCATAAAAGCATACCAGAGCAGATGGAACATTACAATATTATATAGGAATGACAGGTAGAAAGTTTAAAACAAGATTAAAAGAGCATATGGCAGATATCAAATATGACAGAAGTACTACAGCACTGGCAAGACTACATAGAACCAAGATTTTAAAAATCGATTTTAAAATAGTAAAATTTTATCCCTATAAAGATTTTATTTTCCATCCATTATCTGGGAATCAATGAAATTCTATATGCGTAAGAGGACATTTGCAATGAATCAGTCTCATTTGAATTACTTAAAATTTGGCACGAGGTATTTTTCAATTTAAAAAAAGCAATATGAGAATATTAATTGTCACATCATTTTAAGTACTTTTATTACATATATGATCTCGTGATGTATGTTTTTCAAGTTTATTTTCAAAAATTTGCGAGAATAGTTTGTTTTATCATTGTAGATCTTGATAATGGCACTATTTAAGCGTTGAAACATGTCGATTTTTATATTAAAAGTTTTTATAAGCCTTTTGTGTTCTGTTTGTATTACTTAAGCATTTTTATCTATATTTTGATTTTAATTGAGTTATTTTTTTATGTTTGAAATATTTTATCTTTGCATAGCTCTTAAAATTGTTTTAAGCCTTTGTGACTCAACAACTCCGATTTGAAAAATATTTACTCAGATATTAGAATACATGATTTTAAGGATGTAAAAAAAACAGAACATAAAATTAAAAAAAAAATTGACTAAAAGTTATTTTTTCTCAGCTGCAATAAGCAGAAAATTACAAACTTCTCATAAATATTGTCAATTTTCTAATACAAAATTATAAAGTATTACTTTTGTAAAAAATGTATGTTTGGGCGTCTCCAGCCTTTTTGATTTGACAAAATTTACAAAGTTCATTTTAGCAATAACGATGCAAAACTGCTGAAGTGAAAAATAAAACTTTGTCATGAAAAATTAACTCAGTGTCGCCGTCTGTTGAGAATTCTATGAAGAATTTATATTAACTGCTATGTTGGGAGATGGCAGCAATAAATAAAATCGTCTTTTAAAACCTGCTGTATACGTAACATTGATTTTTGGGTATGTAGTAGATATGCAATGTTGTGATACAAAGGGTTAACATGTTTTTGAATGCACTTCCATCAGCAACTTTAAATCTCTAATGTTCTGTTAATTAAGTAATTCTGTCATTTATTTATTTATTTATTTTTTTATTTAATAATTTTTTTAAGAACAGAATTGCATAGTAATTATCTAAAGAAGTGACATACTTTAGGTAGGAAAAAATTCAACACTTAAGTAACTAAAAATTTTGTTTCAAATAGTTCATGACATTTTAATATTTAAACTAAACTGAAAGTAATAACAATGTAAAACATAAAAACAAACAAAATGCCTGAAATAACAACAAATATTATTCTATCAGATGTAATTTGAATATGAGAGAAACTACTTCAAAATAAATTTATGTATATTTTATTGTAATTGCTATCAATCTAGGGAAGTTATTTAAAAATGAGCATGACATATTTGGATAATAAAAAGAATATTTTATTTTTCCATGTTAATGAATGCGAATATTTTTCATATTTCTCAATTTTATTAGTTTGTAAGATTGTAAGTTTTATGACATTTAAATAAGTACTTATGTTCAAGTTTGCTTTAGTTTTTGTTAAATATAAATTTCATGTGTTTCCAATACATTTATAGAGCTTAGGTATTCACGTTATTCTTCTCCAGTATATGGATGCTCGTTTTTAACAGTCTAACATAGTTTAAAAGTGTTTGTGACTTCGGATTGTATGTCCATCTGTCTGTCCGTGTTCTAATTCGGGTAAAAAATACTCGGTTTACTATGTTATTGATGTTTACTTAAGATAATATATGAAAATAAGATACATTAATATACCATTTAAATGTACTTAAAAATAATTATAACAAACAATATTAATTACAAAAGATTTAACAGAAGAATAAATGTTTATTGCTTCTCAATTTCAGCATTATTAGTGTTTGGACGCATGAAAAATGCAGATACTTTATTAGTATTTTTCCAACATAGTTGCGAAGCGTTTACGATTTTGGTTTGTCTGGCCGTCTGTCTGCCCGTGCTCTAACATGCTTAATATACTTGGATTGTCATGTAATTGATATTTGTTACTGAAGGTTACTGTTATATATTTGGCATTGAAAAGAATGCGTGTAGCTTTTATAGTTCACTACAGATTTCACTCAAAAGAATTCCGTTAGATTATGGTCTATGGGAAAAATTGCTTGCAAAGTATTTCAACGATGTTAGGCTGTTTCATACACATTGAAATTGATACACATCACTGATGTGCACTGCGAATTGCTTACTGTAAAGTTTTGTTATAGTAATATGAATGTGTTGGAAAGAGTTTGAAAATGTATGCTTGATTTTTCTTTTTTGTTTTTAATACACTGGAGAGAAACATTAAAGGACCAACTATAAAAAGGTACTTTATCTTAATTCTATTAAGTGAAGTTCAGTAAAAGGTAGTAGGCAAGGTCAACGTTATCACGTAGTCCAATGGTATTCACCTTCGTTTCACCGAAATATGCAAATTCGATGCAATTTTTGGTTGTGGACGGTGGATTATTTCGTTGAGAATGCACTTATCGGATTGTGAGAAGTGACGTTTAATTCAGGGAATTGGAAGGAGTACAGCAAGCTTATAAAGCTGTAAAATTTGCATTTTGGTGTGGTATGTTTTCCCAGAATAACGTACAGAAGATGGGATGCTGAATGTAAATAATTACACAAATATATAAGAAAAGTAGGGTACAGGGCTCCCAAATGGTCCCCTTTTTCCCCCTAAAGTCCCCTTTTTAGAAAAAGGTCCCCTTTAGTCCCCTTTTATGGATTTTGGTCCCCTTAGTCCCCTTTTTATGACTGTAAAAAAATTTGCTAATGTGGAAAAATTGCCGCAAAATTAAAAAAACTTTAAAAATTGCTAAAAGTTAAAAAATGATAGAGGACAAAATTTATTATAATGGGTTAAAATATTGTAACCGGAATTCTTTCAAGAATGTTAAAAAATTATAGAGGACAAAATTTATTATAATGGGTTAAAATATTGTAACCGGAATTCTTTCAAGAATGTTAAAAAATTGCCACGGAATTTAGAAAAACATTTAAAAACACATTGGAAATCTCATTAAAAATTACTAAAAATTCAAAAATATACACTTAAAATTGCTGCAGTACAATATTGTCATAAAATTGCCGCAAAATACAAAAAAAAAACCTCAAATTGCATTGAAAATTAGCTAAAAATCAAGTATCGCTGCACGAATTCCAAATAAATTTTATTGAAAGGAGGACAAAATTTATTAAAGTGGGCTGAAAGATTGAAACCGGATTCTTTTTCAGAATGTTAAAAAATTGCCGCAAAACACGAAAGAAAAAAATCTAAAAATCACATAAATTGCACAAAATTTAAAAATTGTTGCACGAATTCTGAATAAACTTTATTAAAAAGAGGACAACATTTACCATATTGGTTTAAAACAATTGAAACTGGATTATTTTTACTACTCTGCAAAAAATCACTGCAAAATGTATAATCGTGAAAAATTTAAAAATCATTATACAAATTCCGAATAAACTTTATTAAAAAAAGGAAAAAAAATACTACTGGGCTAAACAATTGAAATTGAATTCCTTTTATTAATATGAAAAAATCACCATGAAACATGAAAAAAAAAGGGTAAAAATCACATGAAAAAATCTATTCAAAAACTAACTTTAAACATACAGGTTCCTTTCTGCCAAATCTTGCAGCTCTGTGCACAACAGTCTCTTCAGCACACAGATAAACTTCTATATTATTATAGATGTAGTTTTTTTTGTTTTCGGTTTTGATGGAGAAATATATCTCAGCTATTAAATGAATCTTAATTAAAATTTCTTCTTTTTTTAATACTTTCTTTAATATATATTTACCAGAGGGCCCGTGCGAGGATTTCGCACTGAAATCTAATATTTTTAGGTACTTCTCTATTAACCCGTCGACCGCTTTTCATAACAAAAAACTACCGCCAAACTGTAAGATTAAACGCCAAAAATGCAGTCCCATTTACTTGATATCAGAATCATTATGCGTGTTTGTTACGTCATCTAGTGGTATTACATTCGACATTTGCGTGCATTTTTCGTTATGTTTTACTGATTTAGTAGTTATTTTATTAATTAAAATAACAATTGTGTCCTTAAATTCTTATATTTTATTTATTTTTTGATATTCCAATGGCAACGTTCTCCCGTTTATTTGGCGATAGTTTTTTGTTATGAAAAGTGGTCGACGGGATAATAGAGAAGTATCATTTTTTATCAATATGTAATATTTATTAGATGCAGGTTTAAACTTCTAAAGAAAAAGCAAGGATAAAAATATCTGCAAACAACATTTAGTTGTTAGTCAAGCCAGAATATCATCTAATTTATTCCATCAAAGTTAGACTAAAAATTGATCCAAGATTGCTAAAGGCACGCGCGAGAAAAAAAATTAACAATCGTATTTTGACTGCATTAGAGGATGACGTCATCCGCTTCGTGAAAACCATGGAACTTAGAAATATAAATCTAAACATTTCAATTTCAATTTCGCTTTTTAATCATAAGTATAAAATAAACCCGTGCGGTGTTTTTTATAATAATTGCTATGAGCATCATATAATGTGGTATTTTATATTTTTGGCAACAATAATTTCAGGAAAACCTTTCATTTTTTTCATGAAAACAATGCCGATTTAATTTTTTAATTTCAGCAAATTTTAATCAAAAACATGTTTTAACGAATTGTTAAGCGGGCTATGTCAGAAGCCTGTTCTAAAACCTTTCATATGGTATCTCATTCGTTGTTCTGCGTTTCATATTTTCTGAGTAAAAGGGATGTTGACAGGAGAAATAATATATAAGGATCAGAAGAAAATGTTGGAATCGCGAAAATAATTTCAATATTTTCTTTTATTATTTTCTCCTTTTAGGTTGACCTGAATATGTTTTGATATTATTTTTTAAAATCTGTCTCTGTATGCGATACACATTTTGTAGCCATTCTATATCAAAAACTGAAGCATGAAATTTTTATCAAATGCCCTATTTAATTAAACTTTAGCACATAGGGGTGCTGATCATGTTTTGACGTATACGGCCCTACAGGTGGCACTGTTATGCTGCATTTTTTTACATTTTACACAAGGTATTTTAATAAGGCAATCTGGGTGAAATTTCATCAAACTTCACATTCAGGTACCACTTAACATAAATTGATGCTGATTAGATTTTGATGTATTTCACCCAACAAGTGGCTCTACTGGGATGCATTTTTAACGATTTCCATGATAGCCAGATCTCGGCATGTTTGGGAAAGAATTTCACCAAATTTAATATGTAAAATGATTACAAATATTGATTTAATATTAATTTTGACCACTTTCCAGGGGGTGTTGCCATACAATGTTTTTTCGGATGAACATTGTTATTGTAGCATCTCAGCTTCCATTGGATAGAAAGGATCTGAATTTTGAGTTAATAATTAACAATATATATGTTGATCTAATTTAAAATTTTATTACTTAAGAGCCTACATCAGTCACGCGAAAAAACGCTCCAGCTAATGTTAAGTCTATGGGAAGGTTATCACGCGATTTTTCGTTTGCATTTTAATATTTTTAAATGATTTTTTTTGCATAGGATAGCTGAGGTCGATCTCTAACGTTGTTAGTTTTTACTTTTTTGATTTTGGTTCCAGTTTTTTTTATGTAAGGGTAATTTCACTTTCAGAACCGGTTCCAACCGGTTCCCAAATTTAAAATGTCTGCTCATAAAAAAACCGTTACCAAAATCGAAAAAGTAAAAACTAACAACGTTAGAGATCGACCTCAGCTATCCTATGCAAAAAAAATCATTTAAAAATATTAAAATGCGAGCGAGAAATCGTGCGATAACCTTCCCATAGACTTAACATAAGCTGGAGCGTTTCTTCGCGTGACTAGCGTAGGCTAGAGCTCCTATAATACAGGCTGACGCATCCTTGCAGATTTGGTGCTCAAATTGAAGTTCATTCGAAAAACCAAGCTAATCAGAACCGAGTCTTAGGCAACCCCAACTCCGGCAGATTGATGCTGAATTGAGCACCCATAATCCGAAACAAAATGGATATGCGTCAGCTCCTATAATAGGAATCTTAGTGTAGGCTCTTAACAGAAGGTGCTGTTATGCTATGCTTTTGTTATTCACTGATTACTGTTACTACATGCTAAATTAATTCTAAGAAATGCACTGTACTTTTGTAATTGTTAATGTGTAACTCCGCTAACGATTGATATAATTTTTACTGTTTATATTTTATTCCAAATCATTTTTTCCTGTTTTAAATGTAACCCATCTTGCTGTAGGATATTTAAGTGTGTTAAATAAAGCTATGTACTTTGTTTAATGACATCTTTATAAAGATAAGATTATTAACATTTTCTGAGGTAATTTTTAAAAATTGCATATTTAGGAAAGCTTGGTGCAATATTTTTAGACATGTGGAACCTTTTCAGTTGCCTTTTTAAATATAAATGGTCCCCCGAAATCCCCTTTTTTAGTATAAATGGTCCCCCCGAAGTCCCCTTTTTAAATAAAAATGGTCCCCTTTCCCCCTTTTGGAGGACTAAAATGTGTTGGGAGCCCTGAGGGTATCAATGAAATCTGCAGATGAGGCAGATTTTTAATGCTATTCGAGCATTATAAAGAAGATGGATCACTAAATGAAAAATACTATAAAAATATATATTAAAATTTCTGTACTAATGAAATCTGAACATTAATTATAATTGACTTAAAACAATATTAACATTTACATTATTTCAATTAACTGACTCAATCCAGCACATTATAAGAGCTCTTTATGATAAATTAAAGCAATGTATAAAAATCTAAAAAAAAAAATAACATTCCAATTTTAGTTATTTTTAGCTCTTTCCCCACGAAAACAGATTCACGTTTAAAGTATCTAGCACAACTTTAATATCCTTGCTAGATGAAAATATTCCAGACAATCTACCGGACACCAGACAGTAAACAACCGGAATATTTAACAACAAACCATCGACCTCAGTCGGAAAAACATGAATATACAGAATTTGGCTAGTTTACCCGGAAATTTCCAGCGATTATTGAAGTTACCAATTATTGAAGTTCCGTAGAAATTGTAATTAGGCAGAATTTTTGGCAGAAAATGAGGTAGAAATGAGGAAGAATTTTGAATGTTTTCCATCATTACGTAGAGAAGATGGGTTGCTAATAATAATAATAATAATAAGAAAAATTATAAGAAAAATTGTGTATGAATAAAGTCTGCAGGTGATGCAGATTTTAATGTTTCCGAACTTTACGTAAAAATGATATATTTCTGAATTAAAAAAAAATGTATACAGGGTATCCGAAAAGACTAGAAACGGTCGAATAACTCGAAAAATATACATCGGATGGAAAAATGGAAAAAGTTGCCTCACAACTCTGGCCCTCTGGGGGGAAAGGGGGGCAATTTTGAAATCTTAAATATTAACCCATTTTTTATTGCAGATTTGGATTTTGCGGGAGAAAATACGTAACTTTTGTATTTAACATTTTCTTAGAGAAATCGTAGACGGCACTGTAATCGAGTAAAATGACCTGAGAATCGTTTCCATTGAAAAGTCTGGAAACGGCCGAATAACTCGAAAAATATACATCGGATTGAAAAGCGGAAAAATATGTGTTCAGTATTTTAGAAAAATCTATTTAGGGATATAAAAGTTGCCATTTTTCTAAAATATTGAACACGTATTTTTACGTTTTTCAATCCGATGTATATTTCTAGAGTTATTCGGCCATTTCTAGACTTTTCAACCGAAACGATTCTCACTGCGTTTTACTCGACGATTTTGTTTACTCGACGATTTTGTTACATCTACGATTTTTCGAAGAAAATGTTCAGTACAAAAGTTACGTATTATTTAACGTAGAATCCGAATATGTAATGAAAAAGAGGATTATCATTTAAGATTTCAAAGTTGCCCCTCCCTTTCCTCTCCAGGGGGCAGAGTTGGCGGGGCAACTTTGATATCCCTAAATAGATTTTTCAAAACTATTGAATATGCATTTTCCCGTTTTTCAATCCAATGCCTATTTCTCGAGTTATTCGACCATTTCCAGACTTTTCAATAGAAACGATTGTCACTGCATTTTACTCGATTACAGCGCCATCTACGATTTATCGAAGAAAATGTTAAATACAAAAGTTACGTACTTTTTTTCGTAGAATCTGTATCTGCGATAAAAAAAGGGGGGTTATCATTTAAGATTTCAAAGTTGCCCCTCCCTTTTCACTCCAGGGGGCAGAGTTAGCGGAGAAACTTTGATATCCCTAAATAGTTTTTCAAAAATATTGAACATGCATTTTTCCGTTTTTCAATCCGATGTATATTTCTCGAGTTATTCGACCGTTTCCAGACTTTTCGGACACCCTGTCTATATGTAATATATATTTAGATACTCAGTCATTGTCATGCCTGCAGATTTTTTGTACATCTTTACAGGGGATGGGGAGATTTTCCCTATTAAGTTAAAATAATGGGTTTATTAACCTTTATTGTCAACCAGGTTCATAAATAAAATCTGTCAATAAAGCAGTTTCTTTCTCATTTTTTTTTATAATCATTTTGTAATCATTCATCATCATTCCAGAAAATACGGTACCTTTCATCAGTCGGATGCTACAATAACTAAATTAATCAAACAAAGAAAAGAAGACGTAAAGAATTACCCATTTATTTTGGGACAGAAATATCTGTTTCCTGAAAGAGAACGAATTTTCTTTTCCTATCATTTTAATGCATTTTTCCGATTGTATTTTCATCGGATGATCTATTTTCTTTGTAGAAAACTTGGAGCATCAATTTGCAGATAAATATTCCGTCAAACATTCGTCCTTGAACTATCATCTTTTGCATTTATAGAACAGCTGTGACGGAAATTGTTTAGAATTGTGATAACTATTTTTTTTTAACATTGTGAAATTCATCTAAAAATTCATAACGGAATACAAGTGCTTTTGTAATTTAGATTTTTATTTCGACAAATACATTTATAATGAAACAGTACTATCGTTCATTATAATCATGAATATTTTGATTTATTAAGGATGCAAAATTTAAATTATTATTATTAAATTATGTGCGGACTTGTGCTGATTTCACCAACTTTTTAAGGAACAATAAAAATGTTTTATATAGAGAAGGATGTCTCAGAAAATTTTATTAACTATAATAACGATCAAGAAGGCCCCGATGTGGATCCACACTAAACAAGGATTACGTAAAAATATATTATCATACCAGATAAAGCCATTAAGTAAGTCACAAAAGATAAATAATAACTTACGATGATATAATTAATGATATTAGCTTAAAAACTATTTTTATTTTTCAACATATTCTTCACCAGTATTTACGCACTCATATCACCGTTTTATCAGTGCCCCAACACCAGCTGCATAGCATTCTTTGGGTTGCTGTCTCAGCCACATTAGAACTTTAAGTTGAACATTTTCATCATCTGTGAACATCATCTTGCAACTTCTTCAACATACACCATACAGCTTCGACTTAGCCCCAAGCGATTTTCGTCTGTTTAGTCCACTAAAAAACCATCTTGGAAGCAAGATGATGTTCACAGATGATGAAAAGGTTTAACTTGTCAAGGTCCTAATGTGGCTGAGACAGCAATCCAAAGAATGTAATGCAACTGGTGTTGGGGCACGGATAAAACAGCGATATGAGTGCATAAACATTGGTGGATAATATGTTGAAATAAAAATAGTTTTGAAGTGAGTATAATTGTAAGTTATTATTTAATTATCTTTTGTGACTTACTTAATGGCTTTCCCTCGTAGCTAAATATATATGAATAGATATATGCTATTTTGTAATTCTAACATTTATATTTTGGTCATTTTCATTATTTGAATTTGTACCCTAAATTAATGAATTAAATATAGTATTTCATTTTCAACACTAATAACAAGTTATCGATGTCAGATATTTGTGTCTTCATTTATCAGAAGTTAAATTCATGTTATCAGCAAAATCGCTTTGAGAGAAGCCCTAGTTTAATGCATAGACTCTAATATCACGATTGCTACGGAGAAAAAAATAGTGTTATTGGTGGTTTTATTACGACAACAGTCTTACGGAAATATTTTGCTAACAATGCAAGAACAAGTAATTAACTTAAAATTGTGAAATGCATTCTGTTGCCTTATTATTATAATTTGTAAATAAAATCTACATTTCATTCCGTTTTTGAACTTCGAACATCAAACATGGATCACCAATCAATTATCGATAATCACACTTATGTACAACGGTTGGAAGGAATGTCATGGCAATAATGTTGCCAAACTGACAATTGCGACCCGAGGTAGGTGCAAATCACAGAACTGGTGATGCTTTAGTAATTAATGCATTAAGTTGCATTTCAGCTTCGTCAGTCTGTTTGACAACGACAACCAATCGAATCAATCGAATTCAGATAAACTCAGCTGGTCTAAATTCATGCGTTTTGTCCAATTTCACTATATTTTGATTTAGAACATTAATCTATGAGGCAAAAAAAATAAATAATAATCTACTACGTGTCACCTAAGGCACGGGTGTTGTAGGTTCGCTGTCCCTGGCATAAGCAAACTCACCATTTTGTTGGAAAAAAAATTTCGCGTTTTTTCGTCTTATTGAATCGCAGAATTATGCGATTAAATAAGACAAAAGCTATTTTTCAAACATTCTGCTGAAAGTTTGCTTAGGGGATAATCAGAGCCTATCGGGAGAGTGGGAAGTATTTGAAAATCCGTTATACTCGCCGATATGAATTCGTGTAATTTGACCTATTCTCCAAACTGAAAAAAAAAAAACCATGAGAGAATAGTGCTTTCTTTCAAGAAACGTTATCCTGTAGGCCAGCGGTTCCCAACCTTTTTTCTCTCACGTACCCCTTGCTTAGATTCTTCATTTTTACGTAGCCCTGCTCACATAAACTTGCAACAAATATTTTTGTTTTCGTAATTAGTAATGTTCTTATGCTAGTTCTGATCGTTAGATGTAGTTCTCTTTAGAATTTCAATTTTCAACCCCTTATTCATTTTGAACCACAACACAATATCAACATAAAGTCACTCGCTAAAGATTTGCTAAAGATTTCAACTTAAGAACTCACAAAGAAAAGGTGAAGCTACCCTCATTAATACACTTTAAAATGTTTATTCCAATGATGACCAGTTGAATACTAAAATAATAACATGCTTTTAAATGGATTTTAATTGAAATCGTACAAATCGGAAGCTCTGATACGATTCAAATAATGTTTTTATAGATTTCATGTTTTATCTAGATATTTCTAGAATTTACTAGCTATATATTCTGTTGAGCTGATTAAAATATCAGACCAGATTCTATGATCAATAAGGTTAACTGGATGAATTATGCCTTCCAGATTCGACCGGGATAGCTCAGTTGGTAGAGCGTGGCAGCTTTAGCCAAGAGATCCCAGGTTCGAATCCTGGTCCGGACATTTTTCATCCAGTTGGAAAATTACAACTCGTATGATTTCTTTAGCAATTTGAATAATTGTGTTAAGATTAATCTAGTGTATTTCTAGAATTATTAAAAATAAAATAATAATAAAAGAAAAGTAGGGATACATGCAAAATCGTAAGATGTTATTAGAATTGGGCGGAAATAATGGCAACAAATTACTAAGTTTAGGTATTTTCCTTTATTTTAAGAAAATAGCCTATTTTACTTCTACACAAGTCTCTTTTCGTAAACGAAAAGTATAAAGTTTTATTTTTCTGTTTCCATTTTAAGTTTTAATTTTATCATTAGCAGCATTACCAGTGTGCATTTTACGTACCTCCAACTGTTCCACCACGTACCCTCAGGGGTACACGTACCTCAGGTTGGGAACCGCTGCTGTAGGCGAATCCAGCACTCATTTGAATAAAAACTCATTTGAAACTCATTTGAACTCATTTGAAATTTTGCACTCATAAAAATAGGAATGCTGTTTGCATCCGACGTCTCCCGAAAATGTGACAACGATGGATGCATCAATATGGCTGTTGATTGTACTTAAGGAGTGTACAAATTTGTGCCCTGTATAATAAATGTTTTGCATGATACGATGTTATCACGATTTATCCTTCCAACAAATGTATTTATTTTGATATGGAATATTTCGCGGTACTTTTATGTTATCCGGCGCAAATCCCGCCAATAGCATTTTATCCCAATCCTCAATAGCAGCTTTTATTTTTTGCGTGTGTAAATTAGGAAAAACGCTTTGAAATTGAAAATAAAATGTTTTCTGTTTAGGATATTAATTTATTATTATTATTAATTATTTTTATTTATTCATTTGTACTTTAAATTAAATGAGTGAAAGGTATTATTTTAAATGCATGTAATACATGTATTTTAAATGAAAGTTATGTATTGGATGAAATGAGTGAAAGGTTTATATTCTAAGTGAAATGAATGCAATGGGGTTGAGGGCAATATAATAACAATATTTGGCGATTTATCCCCTGCGCTCAGCTAACCTGAAAGTACCTATTTCGCTACGATTACATATGACTATAAGCACTTTTTCGACCATATCATAATGATACAAGTGTCATGATATTGTGAAACGAAATGTGTAAAGATACATTAAAAATTTTTCTTTTAAATATGGATAGTTAAGTTGTTATGTATTTTCAATCGATATGTGGTTGCTTATAAAATAATTTAATATTTTTTGTTATGTATTTTCAATTGATGTGTGGTTGCTTATAAAATAATTGAATCTTTTTTGTGAAAATATGTAAAACTTTGTAATAATGTATAACAAATTTAAATCAAAATTTATTTATTTATAATATTATTTCTCTTTAATATTATGTTATTGTCTGTCTAAATTTATGTTTTACATAGTTTAAATTCTAAAATTCCTAAACGCTTTTCTTTTAATTAACTAAATTGGGTAAGCATTATTATAAACAGAACCTCTTACGAAAAAATATATATAACGATTATGTCTAATTTAAAACAAGTTATTTATATTTTGAACGCTTTATATATCACTTTTAATTTCACAAAAGTTTGATCAGGTTAATAATTCTAAAAAGAAAACCTTTCAAGTCAATTAACAAAGTATTTTAGAAAAAATAATAAGAAGAAAAATTCAGATTTTTCAAAAAAGGAGAAAAAAAATCTTTATGCTCTTTTAACTTCTTTTTTTCATTTTTTCAATAACAATTCCTCTTTTTTTTTTTTTAAGCGAAGAAAATATTTTTTTCTATTCCTATGATGGATTCTATTCCAAAGGTACAAATTTTGCGGAATGTTTTCATCTTATTTTTTTATCTTTCTTCTGTACAATTATAGGAAATCTTTAAGGAGATCGAAAGTTTTTATATCTTGGAAGATTATGTAGGCTGTTACAAACAACAAAATATCTTTAGTTTAGACGTATTTCAGATTTTGACAGATTTGAAAGAGATTATCTGCTTTCTGATTATTATCTTTAAGAATAAAGAATGTGACATTAAATGCTTCAAGTGTATAAAAACGTCAGTTATCAAGTTTAGTTTATAAACAGTATTTGTATATAAATATACATTATAATATTTAGTGTCAAGACTTTTGAAAACTTAATATTTAGTAGTCTATTTACAGTAGAAAGTAGAAAAATGCAGTTTTTACAGAAGTGCTTAGAAACATGTGGTATTTTTATTTATAATAAGAATTTTAAAAAATGTTAAACTAATTACATTTTTTACTAACAGGTGGCGCAAATGCACGGTTCCGAAAGCATTAAATAAGCAAAGCAGGTGAGTTCTATACGTAACAAGGATGTTGCTGAAATTTCGCTGTGAAGAACTTTCGAAAGTTTTCACGAAGACTAAATAAATTGTAATTTAAAGAAATTTCGATACAATTGGATTTGATCTGTAACTGCTATGTTTAGACTTCTTATCTTTGAGTGATAAAACTATGTTATTTAAACTTTAAAAAAAAAAAAAAAAAAAAAAAAAAAAAAAAAAAAAAAAAACGCTGAATCGGCAAGTTTAGCTTTATGTTCCTATCATACAATGCGGGAAGTAAAAAGTGTAAAGGTGCCGATGACTCTTACAAAAAACTGTGAACTATGACAAAGAAGTTGCTGTGCAGGGTGTGCATCGTCTGACGGCTGAACATATAAGAGATTGGCTTCATATTGCAACGTTATAACATTTACACTTTAAAAACGACATTTTCAAAACTGAGCAAAAAATACTCAAATCTGAGTATGTCACATAGTCAAAATGGCTCCGAATCAAAATGACTCAAGTTTGAAACATCTATATACTCATTTCTGAAAACATGTACATACTCAAAAATAAAACATCATGTGCTGATATTTGAGTATGCCCATGTTTCAAAAATGAGTATGAAAGGACTTCTATGTGTTCGTTTTTGAGTATGTCCATGCTTCAAAAATGAGTATGAACTGACCTCTATGTGCTCAGTTTTGAGTATGTCCATGTTTCAATATTCTGAGTATTTCGGATATTTCAGAATCGAAAGCATTGGGTCGCCATGTTTGAAACAAAATGTTTCATAACAAAATGAAAACATCGATTTACTCAAATTTGAAAGTGTCATTTTTCTCAGTGTAGACACTGATTATTTCTTCAGAATGAATTACAGTATACCACCGCAAATCTATTTCCTGAGCAGCAGCGCCACCTGTTGGTAAAAAAAAATGTAACGATTATAACATTTTTACTTACCCGTCATACGTGGTATAGGGTAAGTCTTGTAATCGTTTTGAAAATAGATTTTTTTTTTTTGACGGGTTTACATATTTTAGATACTGGAGATTCCGAAAAACATATTTTTAGAATTTTTTTTTTTTTTGCCGTCCATCTGTCTGTGTGTCTGTGTTGTCTGTAAACGCTCTATCTCCGAACAAATTGAGATAGAGACTTGAAATTTGGTATGTACTTAGTATGTAATGATGGGAAGAAGTTTATTGAATTTCAGTAACCTCGATTATCCGGAACTATTTTTTTCGTAGTCTCGAAATATTCGTTCTGATAAAAGGTATAGAAAAATTTCCAAAATTGTTTATTTTGAGGAATAAATATAAAATACAAAAAAAAAAAAAACATAAATTTTGCATAAAGAATGAAGTCGATCGGATAATGAGTTGCCGAGATATTTGTAGTCCTATTTTCCACTCTCTTTGATTTTTCATGACCCTGTATTTCATTCAAATTTCAATTCAAAGATATATTTTAATTGGGAATGAGACGCTAAATCCGACGCAGTAAACCGTTAGGTAATATGACTATCAATTTTGGAGTTATAAGGATGTTTCTTTTACGCAATTTAGTAATAGAACAATTAAAGTTTATGACGTCATCAAGCGACAATTTTATTCGAATTGCAATGCATTTTATAAATAGTTTATACATAATTTATTTTCATATTTTATATTATGCATATCCATGACGGGTAAGTATTACGGTGGCCCCCAACGACTAATTTATTATTGTTGTAATCAAAAATCCCACAAGTTTCTAAGCATTTCTGTGAAAACCGCATCTTTCTACTGTACATAGTTTTTTGTTATTAAGTTGTCAAAAGTCTTGGGACTTTTTCGATCATCCAAATTCATTCTAGCTGTACGTCTGTATTTTATCTAAAATATACCCTTTTTAGCACTGTAAAACATTGTCGAAAAATGCGTTTACGACTTCGATTCATCTGTCCGTCCGTCGGCGCTCTAACTTTCGTAAATATGCATGAATTGCCATGAAATTAATAAATGCTATTGGGTTTTATTGTAGTATGTTCCCTAGCGAAATAGAAGTGGGTAACATGTACAGTTCGTTTACATAGATACTTCAAACAAATTAGGACACTTTATAGTCTGCGGATGATAATTTCTTGAAGTACATTTTAATGATCTTACACTATTTCAAACATTACGAACATTATATGTTCTGTGGATATGTACTACATGATATTTCGTATAGAAAATGGTTTGCGTTGCATTTAACGATTGTCCATAAATGGGTTAACTTTTCAAAAATTCAGAAAAACGAAAGGAACCGGTATAGTTGAAAGTGGTTTGGGGAAAACTTATTCTAACGAAGGAGAATATTTTTAGTACCATAAAAATGTCAATTTATATATTATTCTTTTAAATGTTTGTCTAGAGGACGCTTGAAGCTACCAAATCACAGGAAATATGCAAGTCCTAATAAAATGCAAGGCGCAAAACCGAAGGCTTATACCTGAGTTATTTTTTTACTTTTAAAAACCCTGACTATATGCGAAAGCCCGTCTTTTTTATCGTTGTTGAAAAACGACATTGTCAAAAAATCACCTGTAATTTTAGTAAAGTTTGATTTTAATTTTAGATTACAAAAAGTTGTTCATGCAACGAATTTTTCCTTGAATATCCTATCAGAGATAGAAAACATCATTTCCCAAGATAGTCGAAACGATGAAATATAGCAGGAAAATTCTGAAGTGGAACCACGAGCAAGAATTGTATCATATTAATTGTAACAGTAAAAGTTAAAAAAAAAAAACATCCAAGAGACGTAAAATAAAATTTAAATCCTAATAGAGCCATGAAAATTAGTTAACCGAAGACCATGTGAACATGGGAGTGAAGACTGCAGTAATTTAGGGATTGATTTGAGCAAACGAAAGAATGATAAATAATAACTAATCATACGTTTTTCATTCAATTTTTGCAACGTCACTTGCAACTAGTTTTACCAGGTGTTCCTATTTACTCGAGATGGCCGATATTCAAGGCAATTAAAACCCGTCTCGCCAAAAGTCCCGATTTTTTATGATGTACAAATTATTTCGAATGTCTTTTAATATCGTGCTATTCGTTGGTCTGCATCGAGTAAAACTTTATGTAGTAAACCTATTGAAACACAACATGTTTATAACGGAAAAATGTAAGGTCTCACCAAAAGGAATCTACTTGGTCAGATCAAAACCTGTCTAAAACGGAATATTTTTTGGGTTTCTGTTTTTAAAGGTTTTACTGTACTCATTTGTACATTTTACCAATTTTTCTTTCAGACATTATTTTAAAAATCATGGTTAAAAATTCTTACTAAAAACGTCCCCCATTTAAAAAAATGTAAAAACAGTCTCCAATAAAAATCTCTACCACTCCACAAAAGCGCTTTCACCCCCCCGCCAGGACATCATCAGTTGTGATCTTCAACTCTCTTCCTCTCCATTATATATATGACTGCTGGTTGAAGAGCTCCCCCTATCGGCATTCAATATTCGTACACCGAGGCAGGGCTACCAGCTTTTTCCTTACTGAAAAAAAATTACGGTATAAATAGCTATTTTTTACTGAAAAACAATCCTTTTACGGTATAAATACCGTTTATAATCGAAATGGCACATATACGGTTTTTGTACGCTTAATATACCTTAGAAGTACGGTACTCATACCGTAAAGTGTGAAAACGGTACAAGTACCGTTAATTTACGGTACATCTTCTGCAATTTTACGAAATTTTTTTACTGTGTAGATTCGACTCTACGAGTGTCGACAACGAAGCTCTATATTTATTGCCTGTATACTAAGCACCTTGCCTAATGGGTCTATTCATGCTTATTGGTAAGAAATTGAAGAAATAGTCCTCTGGGTTTATAAATGTTTCTAATATAATCAGAATATTATCAAGATATTATCACTATTATCAGCAATTTGATTTTGACACCTTATTTTGATAAGTGGATATAAAAAAAATTGCCTATAATGTACATATGTACGAATGTATCAGATGTTTCATAAGTGTATTAATATTTTAAAAATTCCTAGATATGAAAGGAATATATGTTATTGAATGCAGTTTGTAACTTATTATTCTAGCGAAAATTGGATATTTTTAGTACAATAAAAATTTTAGTTTAAATATTTACCAATAGCGGGCGCTTCACGAACAAAAATGAAATAATTATGTGATAAACTATGTTTATTTGCAACTAGATGAAACTTTAAAAGCATTTTCCAACAGTTGCTGATTGTGTTCCTATCTTGGGGTAATGGATACACTCAGACCATTACCACATAACCATTAAAGGCTTAATAAACGTTTAATAGCTATTATGCCAAATATGCTATTTGCCTTTAATTGAGCCATTACCTTTGGTTTAATTACGACTTTAAAAGACGCCATTCCTTAAGAAATCTTTACCTTCATCCACATATCCTGTATCATATCATATATTCTAATACGAGCAAATTGTGTGTGGTTATATATATATATATGCAAATTTTATCTTAAAAGCGGCTCTAACGATTTTGACGAAATTTTGTATCCTACCGTTTTGGGCACCAAAAAACTATTGGGATAGGTCAAATGTTCGAGAAAATTCGATTAGTGGGTCATTTTAGGTCACCACGGGTCAGGGTCAAGCTAATTGTATCTAAAAACGGTTCAAACGATTTTGACTAAATTTTGTATCTTACCATTTTCGGGCGCGAGACCACTATTGGGCTGGGTCACATGTTCGAGAACTTTAGATTAGTGGGTCACTCTTGAGGCAATGCCGGTCAAGTTAATTTTTTTATCTAAAAAACGGCTCTAACGATTTTGATTACATTTTGTACCCTACGAGTTTCGGGCACGAAAAAATCAGTGGGCTAGGTCACATTCTGGAGAAAATCTGATTAGTGGGTCATTTTTGGGTCACTGTGGGTCAAGCTAATTTTATCTAAAAATCGGCTCAGACTATTTTGGCTAAATTTTATACCTTACGGGTTTCGGGCACGAGAAAATAATTGGGCTTGGTCACATGTTCGAGAAAATTTGATTAGTGGGTAATTTTGGTCATGGGTCATGATATTTGAACTCAAAGTTAATTTTGACCGAGCATAGCTCGGTCTTCCCTGCTTGTGCTTAAATTAAAGATACTTATAAAGTACAACAACTCTTTGTGGTGGCATTACAAATTAAGCATTTTGTCTCCCAAAATGCCTAAAAAATGTACCTCATTTCAAATGCACGTTACTTATCCTAGAATGATTTAATTTTAATTCGTGTAGTACCCTCTATTCGCAAACATTTGAACAAATGTTTTATCACACTAAAAATCTATTTCTCATAAGAGGAAGTTTCTCAAAAACTGCATTCAAATATTAACAACTTCTTAGATTTAAAAAAAAAATCCAATGACTTATAGTACTTTCAGTGTATGATATGTACGAATCATATGAATAATTACAGATAATATATTAATACAATGAGCTTCGATATATTGATACAGAAGAAAGTAATCACTTAAGCATTCTAAATATATTAGTAATAATATATATGCAAATTTATGTTTAACAACAGCTATAAGGTAAACTTGAACTAGGGAGTTTTTAAATGACATAAAATCTACAATTTGCGTTTCTTACAAAATTGAAAAATATGAAAAATATCCGCATAAACTAAAATGAGAAAATAAATTATTCTTTTTATTATCTAAATATGTCATGCTCAATTCTATATAACTTCCCTGAATCTAAAATCGATTACAATAAAATATATATAATCTTATTTTAAAGTAGCTTTTTCATATTTAAATTGCATCTGGAAGATCTATTGTTACTTTAGGAATTTCGTTTGCTTTAATATTTTACATTGTTATTGCTATATTTAGTTTAAATATTAAAAAGTCATGTACGGTTTGAAACAGAGTTTTTTGTTACATAATTGTTGAATTGTATTTTATTTAAAGTAGTAACATACTAAACATACTACTTCTTTAAATTGTTTTTATTTAGTTCTGTTCTTAAAAATAGGTATTAAGTTAAAAAAATAAAATAAAAAAGACGGAATTACTTCGAAGAGCATTAGAGATTTGAAGTTGCTGACGAAAGTGCATTCAAAAACATCTTAAACGAATTTTAAAAGATTGCGCTCTATGCAGAGATAGAAAATTTCAAAGATTAAAAAATAAAAAATTCTCAATAAAATCATTCTAATTTTTTAACTGATAAAGTCTGATGTTATTTAGATAAAATAATTAACTTTCCGTTTTTCATGTGGACCATCCCTGCCCTCAGTTTAATTTCAAACATTAAAAAAAAATCTCAATAAAATAATTCTAATTTTTTAACTGATAAAGTCTGATGTTATTTAGATAAAATAATTAACTTACCGCTTTTCATGTCGGCCATCCCTCCCTCAGTTTTATTTCAAACATAAAAAAAAATTCTCAATAAAATCATTCTAATTTTTTAACTGATAAAGTCGGATGTTATTTAAATAAAGTAATCAACTTACCGTTTTTCATGTGGTCCATCCCTCCCCTCAGTTTAATTTCAAACATTAAAAAAGCAAAAAACTCAATAAAATCATTCTACTTTTTTAATTGACAAAGTCCGATGTTATTTAGATAAAGTAAATAACTTACCGTTTTTCTTGTGGACCATCCCTCCTCTCAGTTTAATTTCAAACATAAAAAAAAATAAAATTATTCTAATTTTTAATTGATAAGGTCTGATGTTATTTAGATAAGGAGATAACTTACCGTTTTTCATAATATGGACACCCCCTCCCCCCGGCTTCTCCTCAAGAAAAAAAATTTCAAAAAAATAATTCTAATTCTTCAACTGATAACGTCTGGTGTTATTTAGACAAAGTAATTAACTTAATGTTTTTCATGTGGACCATCCCTCCCCTCCTCCTTCTCTTCAAGGTAAAAAAAAAGCAGGAAAACTATATATCTAAAATAACAGGGGTTTCATATCTTTATTTATTTTATTCATTGCGTCTGCGCTATTCAACATATCCATACCCTTTAGAGATGAGACGGTTCAGCCCGAGTCCCAGCCCCCGAGTCATTGGTATTTTGTACTAGTCTTCGAATTTGGGTTCAAAGCAAAAATTCCATTTATTCACCAATTCAAAACAAGAATGATAAATCATGCATCCAGCATGCATAAAGAAACACTTTCCAACACTAACAGAATATTATAAAGAAATTTATTTTTTTTCGTGCGATGATATGAGATATCTAAATAAGCCATTTATAAGATACATAATTCAGTAAAAATCCATTTTTAGCAACTGCTATCCATATTCGAAGTCTTTCGTGCAGCCCTGTATGTGATCTACAGAATTTGTAAACAACACGTAGTAAGCTAAAAATTACATAGAATTGCATATCATAGCGGAAAAAGAATTTCTAGCAATTATTGGTTATAATAAGTCATTTAACCGAATTATCTTCTACGTCACTGTACATGAACGATAAATCCTACGCACTCCGCATAATATACATAATGTAAATTGTATTGAACCTTAGTGATTATTTTATATTTCAGTATATTTCGAGTATTATAACATGCTTAAAATGCGCCGCAAAGGATTTTCTACCATATATCATAATGTAAAGGAATTATTTTGTACGTCCATGTAATTGAATTATAAATGCTACTAATTGTATACTCCGGTAAAACCATGTTGTAGTCCACCCTAGTAATGCACATTAATTTCCTTATGTTTGAAATGTTGTAACATCAATAAAATGCGCCGCAAACGATTTTTCCCCATAGACCTTAATGCAATGGAATTATTTGTGTGTCCCTGTAAATGAACTATTAATGCTACACACTTCATTTTTAATACCGAACTTTCTATAGTAAAATTCAATAACATATAAAAATTACACTGCAATTCGAGTACATTTACGAGCGTTGAAGTATATGGACAGACAGCCAGATGTTCAGACAAACCGAAGTCATAAGCATTTTTCAATGTGTTGGAAATTGTTAAAAAGTAGCTGAGTGGCAACATAAAGTAGAACGGAAAACACAGGTTTATGATACTATGACGCTTATACTATACCGTCTGTCGATTATGAGATTTTTTTCTAGAGAAATATCTAGCAGGTGGCAGTAAAATATCTTTATGCTTAACATATAACAGGGCTGTCCAACGTTTCAATGAACAAGGGTATACATCAGCCGTTCACAAACAATGAAGGATGCCATTATTCACTCGACTGAAAACATGCAACGATAGTATCTCCCTGTACCAGTATTGGCGTTCACAAGCATCCACCTACATGATACACGTACGTCGAAAAGTAGTAGCCATAAGGCTACTATAAAATGTAGTCCTCATGAAAAAAATTAATTGCAGAAAATCCATAATACATGGTAAATTTAGTGGTATATTTCCTAATAAGAATGGATATCTAAAAGAAATTATAGGAAAATAAGCCAAACAGATTAAGAATGCTTTTATTTAAAAGAAAATACGAATGCATCAATGATTTTAAGGCAAAGTATCTTTTATAATAATTTTTTTATAACAAATAACGCAGAACAATTCAAGGGGTTAGGACCAAGAAAACTTTCAAAGGGCACCATAGCGCTTGCAGGCACCACATTGGACGGGACATCCTTAATATGTAACATTAACTACACAACTATACAGTTTATCCATCTAACAACAACAAAACATGTTCAGTATGATGTCGAGTATTGTTTATTACCATCTGGAACCGTAACATAACTTGTTCAATGGCTGATTGCAGTGAACATGTCGTAATGTTAAGGACACGGCGTATTATGCTGTATTTAAAATCTGATAGAAAACTTATGGAGTTACGGTAGACCATGTGTTTGATATTTAGGACTAACTTTCTTTTTCTTTGCTTAAAAAAATCCCCATCATCTCCATATGACACTCCTTAAATTTCATGAATTTTTGGCGGAAAGCTTTAGCCCTCTCAGAAATGTGTAATTTAATTTGAGACACCTTGTATTCGTAAATAAAATAACTTATTATTACAAGTCAAGGCATACTAGATACTTTAAGACATTTTGTAAAATAAAAAAAAAACTAATGCGTTATAAATTTCAGACTCTTAATAAATAAAACGTATGCGTAAAAAAAAATGTAGTGTGATTGTTAGGAACTTTGTAAAATTTTGTCTTTTAATGAACTTTTACATCGAAATTTACATCTATTCAGTATCATAAAAAATTATTAATTTCTTCATCTTGAAACTTCATTTTACAAAACTGTTACAGTGAATGTATTTAATTTTCAGAGCCTCGGGAATTTAAAATATGAGAACATAGTTAATATATAAAACAAAATTTATGATAATTTAATATAACCTAAACGATTCTTGTATCAACTGAAACTTTTGATTATAATCTAAGTAAGTTGTTTATTTAAAGTGAAAACTTGACGGCGCTATGCAGTCTTATGAATACTTAATTTTTCAATTAAGTTATGATTAAAATTTATAAAGCTATTAATTTCAAGGCAGCATAGTTAAAATCCACTATATTATCCAAAATCACTGGACATTTTTGATTTTAGACGTTTTATCGAGTATCTAAAGAAATACTTGTTAAAGGCTTTTAGAACTTTGGGAATATAAAGAATATATTTAACCTAATATTTCTCCACAAAGATTGGATCAGGAGGACAATTAGGGGCAAAAAAGAAATTAAACAAATTCGGTTTTTAAATTTAGTACTACGGAAATAATATAACTCCCTCTTAAACAGGACGTAATCGCCATGGCAACCTAGGAATCATTACCTATCATGGGCTATCATTGAATTAATTACGTATGATAAGATTTAATAGAATGAAGAATGTGACTATAACTTCGTCATAGAGGTTATAAAATGTCATATATGACTATAACGTAAGATATCTTGGCGATACATCTCGGTCGCTTGACGATTAATCTTCGGATGCTGCTATAAGAAGGAAGTACCGATTTTTTAAAAATTCAAATTACTTAATAAATATTTTTATTAATATCTTTTAAATTTTTGATTCGATTTTCATAAAATTTGAAATGACTCGACAAAATTTTCCATAGAGCAGATTTCGAGCAGATGCAATCCTTTAACTATACATATTAAATTTTCAACCATTGGGTTGAGTAGTTTTTCGCTGTTATAGACAGACAGACAGACAGACCAGGCGACGACTGTAGATGATACGTATTTATGTAATTACGAACGCACCTAAAAATGTATCAGAAAGTAGCCAGTTTAGATTTGAGACCAACCTTAAAGGAATTTTTTTTAAACTAATTTTTAATTCTACTATTTTGAGCTTTGAACATTTTAATTAGTAATTTTATATTAATAGTTACTATTAAATGCAATATATTGCTATTACCTTAAACAGAAAACCTGTTTCATCTTAAATTTCCCAGAAATCAATATTTGGTATTTTTAGCATATGGAAAATACATATCAATAATGAATATATTCGATCAATATTTGTAATGAATTGCAGATGTTATAAAAACGTCCGCTCGAATACCAGCCCATACATTTTAGCATATCGATCCACCGACAAATTCATTGATATGGAAAAAACTGAAGATAATAAAGTGCACTTTATTCTATTTTCCTCTAGAAAAGTAATTTTGCAGGTGATACAAAATTACAAATACTGTCGGATTATAATCAAAAAGTATAATAGTAAAAGAAGAAATAATTTTTAGCACTTCTGAATTCGGTTTGTCCGTCTGCTTGCCATTTGTCTGTTGGTGCTATAACTCGTGTAAATATAGTCGGATTGCCATCAAATTATTATGTGTTATTGAGGTTTATATAGAATGGTCGGTAGTGAAAATGAAGAGCGTAGCATTTATAGTTCTTTTACAGGGACACTCAAAAGAATGCTGTTACATTACGGTGTATGGCGGAAAATAGTTTTCGATGCATTTTTTTCATGTTAACATATTTTAAACATTATGAGATTGATATGCAAAACTGATAGGGCCTACAACATGCTATTACAGATGTATAGAATACGTAGCATTTATAGTTCGTGTACAGGGATGCACAGAAGAATTCCATTACATTATGATCTATGGGGAAAATTATTTGCGGTTTATTTTAATGGAGTTACACAATTTCAAACATATTTAAATTGTCGTATATCACTGAGTTGCACTACAAGAGTCTTACTATAGAATAGCGTATGTGTAGCAGTCATTTGTGTGTATAGGTGCATTTTAATAAGATCAGGGTTCTCGCTGACTTTCGACCAACGCTAGCAATTTGGCTAATCAGAAATAAAAAACGTTAGCCAAATGAAAAAATTTTTTAGCAAAATGAAAAAAAAAGTTAGCAAAATAGATTCGTCATGAAACACTGAAAAATCGATCTTTAACCCCTTAATGTAACATTCTTTTTTTTCAGTATGTTCTAAAATAACCCAAGTTTTTGTAACTACTTATAGATCAGTTATCCATCTAAATTCAACTATCTGCTACAAAAACTATTAAACATATGTACTTTTAAATGCCTCGAGCAATCAAAAAAAAAAAAAAAAAAAAATTCTAAACCTAATTTAACTCATGAAAATGTTATGAAATAAAACTTCCAACCCATGATAACTAAGGTTTTTAAGATATATTTAATGAATTCTGAAAATTGAATATATAAACAACAAAATATATGTCACATTAAAAAAAAAACTTTATTTTTCTAGAATTCTTCGGCTTTTTATTGAAGTCCATACTTCAAAGGCAGTTTCAAAACTGCACTGTTGCCTATTAGGCCCGTTAACGCATAATGAAATGACATTATTCACATTTTTTATATTCATTCGATTTCTCAATTTAGTTTTTGTTGCGTTGATCACACTGAACCCTCTTTCACAGTCCACTGAATGTAGTGGCAAGATTGCAGAAAAATACAGTATATTACCTGTTATGGGATAAAGCTGCTGCAGATCGTTTTTTCGAATGAAATGTATGGAATCTCCTAAATTTCATGGTTCTGCAACGAGAACTCAAGAAACTTTTAAATAATTTCCACTCTGACGCTACCACAGATAAGGAACTGCATGTATCAACCAAATGCATAAGGTTAGAAATTGATTCAATTTCTTTTATACCATAGTTTTGAAAAGTGTCCTTTAGTATCGCGAATAAGAGTATCCCCTGTACTGACACACACGCATGCGCACGCACACACACACACACACAAATAAATTGATCACTCGGAATTTGGTTAGTTTAATAGTTCGTTTACTCGCCAAATGAAGCATTTTGTCGCGATTTGGCGCAATGGCGAGCGGCAGCGAGAACCCTAAATAAGGTTATGATACTTCCAACATCATGAAAGCACTGAAGTTCGCTAACAACATGTTTTCTAATAGATTATGGATGGTATAGCATCGTTCATATTGAATGACACAAAATAATTTGGTTACAAGAATGATTAAGATCGTAATCGCTGGATATGTGTTTCCCGCTGTGATATGCATTTTTAAACTTATCTAATTTTAAGTGTATTAGGCGGTGTGTTTAAATTCTATAGATCGCACACAGGACTACAAGAAAGAATTCACACACATTACTGGATATGGACGGCAAATACTGAAAATGTATTTTTACTGAGTTATGTGTACTTTTAAGTTGTTTATTTAGATGTAACATTTCATTCTATGACAAAACAAAACTTCTCAGTAATATTCTGGTTACTGTTGGAAAGTGTTTCATAATCTATGCTTGATGCATAATTTTTCGTTCTTGTTTAAAATCATCTTTAAAATGTGATGATACATGATTATCTAAGTTAACTATATGCTGAATTTAAAATGTGGTGAAACATAATTATTTAAGTTAACTATATGCTGAATTTAAAATGTGATGATATATAATCATCTAAGTTATAAAGTGGTGATATGCTGAATTTAAAATTCAAGCTTTATAAATGAAAATTATTTACATGACATTACATTCCCATATAAAAGCCACACATTAAAGATTCAAAACAAATGAATTATTATCAATAAAACCTCTCGCAATTTAATTAATTAATTTTATATTTCTTTTGATTTCTAAAAGGCATAAAATAAAAAAAAAAACTTTATAAACAGTAAAATAAGAATATAATAAATTATAACACCTTGTAATAATATATTTCTTTTAAATAAAATGCTAAAATTAAATGCTAAAATGTGTAAATTAACAACATAATAAATGCACAGTAAAATAACTTTTATTAGGTTGTTTGACATGTTTCGGCTCCCCCCGAGCCATTTTGAAAAACAAATGAGATTATTCCATAATTGCATGGTCTTTGAAGTTATTAATTAAAATGCTATAATTTAATTATACTATCCATCCATAATAAGAGAAACCATAGAGATACTAACACGCAAAAATACAACATGTAACGATGCCAGGGTCTTTTATCTTACAGAAATTGTGGCTCGAGTTATTCCATGGTTACAGATATAAAAATAAATAACCAATCAAAAATAAAATATAACGTACGTGACTTTTAAAAAATTCATGAAAATGAAATCGTTGCATTTTAAATAATAACTTCAAAGACCGTGCAATTATGGAATATTCTCATTTGTTTTCGAAAATAGCTCGTAGTGAGGCGAAACATGTCAAACAACCTGACAAAAGTTATTTTACTGTGTATTTATTATGTTGTTAATTTACACTTTTTACCATTTAAAAGAAATACAGTACAATAAGTTTTATTAGACTGGTAACATGTTTCGGCTCCACCGGAGTCATTATAAAAAATATATTAAGAAGAATAAGAATATATTCTACAATTGCACTGGTCTATAAAGTTATTATTCGAAACAAAATAATTTAATTTATTACGCACTTTTTCAAATTACGCAAGTTATTATTATTATTATTTTTTTTTTTTACTTGGATGTTTCAGGCTATTTTTTTGTTTTTAAATTTCGATGAATGGATTTAAAAAGCGCCATCTTTCAGTTCCCCGATGGGAAACATGGATGTTGCTTCGATCCTCAAGCGGATGTTGATCAATTTTTTTTCTTGACAGAAAGCTGGATTTACAATTGTATATCCAATTCATTTTATATTTTTTAAACAAACTGATAAAAAATCATTCATAATTTAATTTATCTCTTTTAAAAAATGTTTTTATTTTAATCAATAGCCCTTCAAAATTCATTTTTTTGTATATTATAATAAAAGCCTGTCATTAACCATTTTTTTAATATAATTTTTAATTGAAGGCCTTGTAAGTCTTTTTCAAGGTTAAAGAGTTTTAAGGTCTTAAAGTGCAGAAGCCAAGAAAAGTAACGCTTCGAAAAGCGCATGACGGAAAAAATGTAAATACCATCTCTCATATTTTAAACTTAGTGACGTGCATTTTGGTACACATTTTTTTATAGTCCTTATCCAACCAAAATATGTTAAGCGAAGCAACATAGGATGAAATGAAAATATATTCTCTTAAATATAATTTATTTTTATAAAGCAAAATAATAATAATAATAATAATAATAATAATAATAATAATAATAGTAATAATAATCGGCCGGGAATAACGACGACGTCATATTCACGGTGGCAACTCATTGACCAATAAATTTCGCTTTTGCTACAATTATTTTAATTTCTAAACATTGTACAATTTCAATTTTTGCACGATCGAATAGGAATAAAAATGTACTTTCAAATGCAATTTTTTGAAAACTGCATAGCAATTTACTGATTTTTTATGGTTTGAAAATAATTTTCAAGCATTTAAAAAAAATCTATCTCTATCGCGTGAAGCCCAATATGAAAAGAATAACCCTCTTGTACTTAAAACAATATAAATAGTTCAGAATTTGCCTAATATTGAACAAAGAAATTAAAACTTCATCCATAGAAAAATCAAATAATACAAGCAAAACAAAAATTTAAAGGACATGTAATTGAAATACACGGTTAAACCATTTATCAAATTATCAGAATCGAAAAGGCTGCTGTAAGTGGTGAAATCGTTGGCGAATTCTTCGGCTATTTTTTTTTAATGCCGCTAACCAGGCCCTTACCTGCCCGACATTAGTGCCTAGCTTGACGAGTTAGTTCCTGGGAGCGGGGTGGAAATCGCCTGATCATAGCATGGCTGTGAACCACCTGACTATAGTTTTGTTGGCACGTCTGCAGTGCTTGCTCCCTAGTGATTTGCTACATATCTCTTTGTTTGCCGGTTCAAGGTTTCTATTTATCTTTGTTGAATTGGCAGATTTAAAAAAAGCAAAAATTAAGGAAGTAACTCCCGGCATGCTGCTAATACGACGTATCACTGTTATTAATTTTCAAAATTTTATTTATATGTAGAACTGTATTTATATGTAGAATTGATATTTTTCACATAAATATGCTTTTTTGTATTGTTAGTAGGCAATATATATATATATATATATATATATATATATATATATATATATATTAAATATAAAAAAAAACTATTATGTATTTAAAAGAAAAAGTTTCCATCTGTATTCTGTAACTCGGAATGCCCGAGTTAGATCTCCTAGTAATAATAATAATAATAACGATAACAATAATAACTGTTCTTATTTAACAATTTTGAAAAAGAAAAAACTTTTTTCTAACACAAGAAACTAATTTAAAAGCTAATATTATTTCTTCATTTTAGTTTTAAATTAGGTAACGGAATCTAACTAATGTTTTAAACGAATGATTATTTGGTGGCGTTGTTTCAAAAGGATCATATGGAATAAATTAAAGTTTGATCATTTTCAGTTAAATTAAAATCATTAAAAAAGGGAAAAGTCATAGATATTTTCATTCATTATATTTCCGCTGTTTATTTTGTTTACTCAAGAATCTGTATTGATTGTATTATAGAGAAAGTCAGGAATCCCTCTATCGATTCATTTGTTATCTACAGACCCAAAGGCACCGGGATATAATAACTCTAAATCTCTCCTACTTGATACACTGCTTGCAGCAAAAATATGAAGAATTTATCAGAATTCATACAGACAATGTTTTAGTAGACAAATGAAACACGCATATTTTGATACAAAATGAAGACTTCGGAGATTTAGTAGAGTATATTTCAATGGTGAATTTCCAAACACATTATATTGTTGTAAGCAGTCTTAATTCAAAAATGCATTGTATGAAAAGAAATGCTCAAGGCCCATTTTTCAATATACATATTACAATAACTAGATATTGAGATGCATAAGTTAAGAGAATAAACTTAAAAGAAATTTGATTTCTGAAATTTGGATTAAAATAGAGAATCAGAACAACGTTTTGTTAAAATTCCGTCGAAAATATTTCATAAATAGCCCATGGGATACTTTTGATAGGATCTATTTTAAATTTAAATTCTGAAATTTATTAAACATTTCGTTTAATAAAGTGTGCATATTTAACGATTTTAAATAAAATCAATGTTTTCTAACACAAGAACATAATTTAAAAGCTAATATTTTTTTCTCATTTCAGTTTTAAATTGCATTAATGAATCCTACTAATCTTTTAAACGAATGGTTATTTGGTTGCATTGCTTCAGAAGGAGTACTTGGGATAAATTAAAGTTTCATCCCTTTCTTTTAGTTAAATTAAAATAATTAAAATAAGGTAAAAAAAAATCATACATATTTTCATTCATTAGATTTACGCTCTTTATTTTGTTTACTCAAGCATCTGTATTGATTGTACTATAGAGAAAGCCAGGAATCTTTCTATCGATTCATTTGTTATCTATAGACCCAAAGGCACCGGAATATAACACTCTAAATCTTTACTGCTTGATACACTGCTTGCAGCAAAAAGATGATGTATTTATCAGAATCCATACATACGATGTTTTATGAGACAAATGAAACACGCATATTTCGATGCAAAATGAAGGCATCGGAGATTTAATAGAATATATTTCAATGGTGGTTTCCAAACACATTATACTTTTATATGTTGTCTTAAATTAGAAATACATTTTTTGAAAAGAAATGCTCAAGGCACATTTTTTAATTTATTACAATAACTAGATGCATAAGAAGTTCAGAAAATAAACTTAAAGCATGTATTATATCTGAAATTTATATTAAAATATTAAATCAAAACAATGTTTTGTTAAAATTCCATTTAAAATATTTCATAAATAGCCCATGGGATTATAGCATAATTACCTGCATATTTTTGATAGGATCTGTATGAAATTTAAATTCTAAAATTTATTATACATTTCGTTTAATAAAGTATGCATATTTAACGGTTTCGAAATGAAATAACTTGATAAAATAAGAATATAATACAAAAGATAACATTTTCTCTACATTTTACTTTTACATTACATAAGATCTATGATTGTTTTTTAAGAATGAAATGTTGGTTGTGTTGTTCGAAAATGACTATATCGAGATTATATTTAAATATGATGATAAATAAATCTATTGATATTGCGACGAGGCCTTTTTTACTCAAGGGTTAACAAAGAAATAGTGGTACTTTATCAGTATAGAGACCTTGGCGAGAGAAGGAAATTTGGCAATATATTTTCTGGCAACCTTTTCACTGTTTCATATACACAAGTAATTTTTTCAATATTTATACAATTTATTTAATATAAAGAAGCCATTTATCTATTTTTGTATACAAACACAGGTAAATTGTACATAATAATAATAATAATATATATGTGTAAATAGAATGTTTATATATATATATATATATATATATATATACATTATTTTAATTTTGAGAATCTTAATTTTTTTTATATATTTATGTATTGTATTGTAATTATCTATTGTCGATTATTTATGTGGTTTAATAGTTATTATTTATGAAAGTTGTATTATATATATTATTTGGTACTACATGATTTAATTTGTAATTTGACTCTGCTATTTGGTACAGTGATTTCATTGTACTTGGTCTTTATCTTATGTTTCAATGGATAATTCTACCGAAAGCCGTTTGGTTTCTTTTCATTGCTGTATATAATATTTGAAAACAAATCTCACTTTCTGAAGCTCGAATTGCGCCCAGATTTTAACAAGAACGACAAATCATGCAAAAAACATAGATTATGAAACACTTTCCAACACTTCCAGAATACTGTAACAAATCTTCCCCGTTTAATAAGGTGAAAGATGATGCCTAAGTAAACAATTTTAAATTCAATTTCAGGAATTGCCATCAAAAGAGGGGAAAATATCCGAATTATTTTGTGTAGTCCTGTATATCTTCTATAGATTTGTATATATACTACATAGTATGTTAAAGTTTAGTTCAGATAGAAAAGGCATAGCATAGGGAAATTCCCCTTCAGAAATGTACGCCAATTACTGTACTCCAGATCTCTTGTGGTGCCTTGTATATGATCTATAGAATTTATACACTCCAAGTAATAGATAAAACCATTTTTTGTTTTATTGAATAATCTAATAGATTTTTTACATTTAATATATATTTTTTAGATTGCTGACAAAGAAATAATTTGAAATGAAATAACTGTATAAAATAAGAATTCAATGCAAAAGATAATCTTTTCTCTACATTTTACTTTTACATTGCATAAGATCTATGATTGTTTTTCAAGAATGAATTCGTTTTTGATTTCAACATCAAAAAGCCCTTTTTATATGAGAAATATCAATTATGTGTTCAAATAAACTTTTGAAATTTATTCAAAGCGATACTTTTCTATTAGTCGCATGCAAGAAGTCATAAGCTAAAGAAATCGCCAAAGATTTCGTTACTTACCGCAGCCTTTTGGTTTAAGCATCAAAAAGTCTTTTTATATGACAAATATCAATAATGTGTTCAAATAAAGTTTTGAAATTTATTAAAAGCGATACTTTTCTATTAGCTGCATGCGAGAAGTTAAAAGCTAAAGAAATCCCCAAAGATTCCGCTACTTACCACAGCCTTTTGTTTTAAGCCTCAAAAAGCCTTTTTATATGAGAAATATCAATAATGTGTTCAAATAAAGTTTTGAAAATTATTAAAAGCGATACTTTTCTATTAGCCGCATGCGAGCAGTTATAAGATAAATAAATCCTCAAAGATTTCGCTACTTACCTCAGCCTTTTGTTTTAAGCCTCAAAAAGCCTTTTTATATGAGAAATATCAATAATGTGTTCAAATAAAGTTTTGAAAATTATTAAAAGCGATACTTTTCTATTAGCCGCATGCGAGAAGTTATAAGCTATAGAAATCGCCAAAGATTTCGCTACTTACCGCAGCCTTTTGGTTTAAGCATCAAAAAGCCTTTTTATATGACAAATATCAATAATGTGTTCAAATAAAGTTTTGAAATTTATTAAAAGCGATACATTTCTATTAGCCGCTTGCGAGAAGTTAAAAGCTAAAGAAATCCCCAAAGATTCCGCTACTTACCGCAGTCTTTTGGTTTAAGCATCAAAAAGCCTTTTTATATGAGAAATATCAATAATGTGTTCAAATAAGGTTTTGAATTTATTAAAAGCGATACTTTTCTATTAGCCGCATGCGAGCAGTTATAAGATAAATAAATCCTCAAAGATTTCGCTACTTACCTCAGCCTTTTGGTTTAAGCATCAAAAAGTGTTTTTATATGAGAAATATCAATAATGTGTTCAAATAAAGTTTTGAAATTTATTAAAAGCGATACTTTTCTATTAACCGCATGCGAGAAGTTATAAGCCAAAGAAATCGCCAAAGATTTCTCTACTTTACTTACCGCAGCCTTTTGGTTTAACCGTCAAAAAGCCATTTTATATGAGAAATATCAATAATGTGTTCCAATAAAGTTTTGGAATTTATTAAAAGCGATACTTTTCTATTAGCTGCATGCGAGAAGTTATAAGCGAAAGATTTCGCTTTTTACCGCAGCCTTTTGGCTTAAGCGCGTAGTTCGATTACATATCTTTACTTTACTTTACTTCCCGAGAGGTACTGCTCAGACTAGGAACCAAGTTTGAGATACAAATTAAGATACAGTTTTCAAACAAATTACATTTAAAGTAAAGGGAAATTTTTTTGCCTTATTCGACGGTTTGAAATTTAAATTGTACGACGTTTAGCAATAGTAAATGTTGAAGTGCAATGCGAAATTTGTTGATCAGATGTTGCCTCCGCCAATATGACATCAGAGTTACTCACGGATATGTTTATGCTTTATAATATAGCTTATGCAAGGTAATCTTGTACTAAAAATAGTAAAAATATGTATCATAACTAGGGCTTGACAAATGCGGTCGTCAGGTCGCCAATGGCGACCAATTTATAAAAACAAAACAACGTCAAATTAAAATCGTTTTTTCTGTTTGTTTGTTTTGTACAAAAATTGACCTAAAGAAATGAGCACAAACTGCATTTTTTCTCTCCTCCCAATATTGAGAAATAAACTTATAAACTATATTTAAACCAAAAAATATTTTTAACTTTTCAGCAAAAATAAGTCCATCAAATGCAAATTTTAAAATAATAAAATCAGAATTATTTGACTGACTTCGACAGGGAAATAGGCAATTTTTGTTTTCTCTCTTCACTGTTTCCTGATTCAAAGATGGATTGAGGCCGGAACAGGCTTATAGCCTTAAACCATGTTTTGGGATGATGATGATGATGATGATGATGATATCTAAACAACTCTGATCTCTAAGCTACATATTTTGGAGTGTGATTATAAGTTGGGTCATTATCGCTGATTGATCTATTGTGTATTTACAACGTTTAGCACAATGTCATTGCATTACATGGAAAATAAGGGAAGTATGTTGAAAGTTTCGCTACAGCTTCATTATTGTTAAAATATGAACGGTAAGCCATATTCGGATTTTGAATGAAACACACTGTATTTTTTAGTGAATAAACGGATTACTATCGCTGGTTCAATATCAAAATTTGTTTGTCATGACGCTGTAGTTTCCAACTTCCGATTTTTTCCAAGTCAAATGTATATACTTAGAACCAAGCAATTTACTGTGTGGCTGAGTTGAGAAAAACTCCGGAACCGGTAACGTCCCAGTCATGTTGCCAGGTTAACTGATCAGTCAACTTTATTTTAGGGAAGTCCGGCATTTTCTTTTCAAGCCAATTGTTTCCCGTTCAATCGGTCATTCAGAGATTTATTGCAGTCTTTTGTCCTTCCGCTCCTACGGACGAAGTTCCTTCTCTACAAATTTTGGAACCTTCGAAAACGGGAAACCTACTCAGGTTTTATCTAATCTGAGCCATACAGTACCCTGTTTTTCAATGCTGTACTTATTTTGCTTCATTTAATTAAATAAAATTTCTGGTTCAAAATTCGTTCATTCGATTTAGAAAAAAAATCGGAAATTGACGGCTATGTGACGTGTACACTTAAAAAAAAAAAATGTTGATTTTAGAATATAATACTGGCACCCCATCTGCCAGTATTATACCGTAAAATTGACAGTAATAAACAGTAAAATAAGCATTAATACACTACCGCGTCAGTGTATTACTGCTTATTTTACTGTTTATTTTTGTTAATTTTACGGTATAATACTGGAAACTGGGATGACAGTACTATATTCTAAAATCAACATTTTTTTTCGCAGTGTACTATCAACGCTCTCATTCTGGCGATATAATATTCTAGACTACCCTATATAACTTGGGGGAAAAATCAATTTTCGTATTTATTATTTTTTTTGTGTGTGTGTGTTGAAAAAGGCATTACATATGACAGGAAGAAAAAACATAACAAGGAGAAGGGGAAATTTCTTCTTCTGTGAGAGATAATAAAATGCTAATACACACACAAATGGCTTTTTTTTCACGTTTCAGCATAATAAAATACAAGAAAAAAATATACAGGTTGCAGATGACATATGGAGGGTGGAGCATAAGTCATGAATTATGTAAGGTAAGACCAACAGCATTATAAAAAAAGGAAATTGTTTTATTTATTTTTGCTGAAGAGTTACTGCTAAAATAATTTATGAACAGGGTAATACGAATCAGTAAATGACAATTGAAATGTTATTATTTTTTCTAATAAAGTATCGACATATTTTTCTGTAGACTTCCATAAGTAACTAATTAAGGTATGGGGATTCATAATCCATACATTTTCTTTTCTGGATTTAATTCGGAATTTAAATTGTTTACACTATTATTTAACAGGAAAGAAAAATCACGCTTGAAGCATAGATTGTGAAATACTTTCCAACACATTCAGAACACAGCAACAAAACTCCAGCGTTTAATAAGGTGAAAGATATCCAAGTAAACAATTTTGAAAATGCATTAAAACATTTATAAACCTTACTTCTGCAGTTATCATCTATAGTCAGAAAAATATTCAAATTTTTTTGTGAAGCCCTGTATATGAGCAATAGATTTGTATGCATACTGCATAGTATTCTAAAAGTCAGTTCAGTTAGGAAATGCATAACACGGTTGAAAATTCTCTTTCATGAATTTCCATCAATAAACGGAAATGTACTAGAATTCTTTTGTGCAGTCCTGTATATGGTCTATATAATTTGTACACACCATGTACTATGCAAAAAAATTAGTCAAAGTTATAAACGCATACCACAACTGAAAACTCACTTTCAGCAATAACCGGTCATAGATAGTACTGTAACCGAACACTTTTTGCGTGTCCTTGTATATTAATGATAAATGCTGTGAACACCATATTTAAAAGTAAGCATCTTGTTGTTCACTCAGTGATATATATTAGTCCCAATATATTTAAAATTAGTATAGCATCATTAAAATACACACGATTTTTCTCCTTATACCGTAATGTAACGAAATTTTTTTAGTGTCCCTGTAAATGGATTATATATGTTACATAGTTCCTTTTCAATACCGAACATGCTATAGTAAACCTCATTAACATACGTGAATTGCATGACAATCCAAGTATATTTACGCGTGTTAGAGCACGGACAGACAGACAGCAAAGAGACAGACAAATCGAATTCATAAACACTTTTCATCTATGTTGGAAAGTGTAACAAAATGAGATTGTACCAATAACTGACCATGTATACCATAGGTGATCCAAAAGTGAGGAAACATTTTAATTCATAAATTAATAGAAAGAGAAAAGTGAAAAAAATTGTAATTGTTCCAGGCTAACATCAAAGCACATCTTTATTTGCAATTAAAACTTGCTAAAACTTGCTTTATTTGTAATTAGAACTTGCTAATACAGTTCCGCGCATGCGCGGTACTGTGTTACTGCTTATTTTACTGTTTATTACTGCTAATTTTACGGTATGATACTGGCAGCAGGGGTGGCATTATTATACTGTAAAATAAATTTTTTTTGGGCCATGTATGTATACGTTTAAATTTATTATTCGAATGTGCCATTTTCATTTCAGTTAACAATGAAATTTGAAACTCGTCTGCATCCCAACAGGAAAGTATTATGACATTATAAGAAATGTTCGATATATTTTTCGATATGAATGAAGCATAATATAAATGCAGGACAATTACACCATGAAACATTACAACATTAAAAAATACTCACTTCTTTAATGTTTAATTTTAATACTCACTTCTTTAATGTTGAATGAACCAAATTTAACCAAAAATCTATACAGTTAAATCCGGGTACTTCACCAACATGCCCCAAAAATCAACCTAATCAGACACTTTTTGCAGCAGTTATCACGAAACAGACAAACAAACAAATAAAGAGACAAACGGAACTTAACACTGAGCATCAATTGACGTTTCGGCAACAAGATATTACATTCAACTATTCCATTAGTTTATATTTTATTTTTTAATACAGCATGAGTTCATGTTTATATATATATATATATATATATATATATATATATATATATATTCTTTGCAATTATTATAACTATTAAATCATAAAATAGTAGACACAATTAAATTACCAATAATAAGAATTCGATAGAAATATATAGCCAATATTGCTAAAAGCACTGATAAAAAAAAGTAGAAAAAAATCTAAATGCAGAAGGTATATTAGAAAAAGGAAAATGAAAACGTATAGTGTGAAACACTTTATCTAGGGCAATATTCCACATTATAAGTACACTGCAAAAAAAAGTGTTAATTTTACAATATAATTAACAGTAATAAACAGTAAAATAAACAGTAATACACTGCTGCACATTCGCGGCAAGGTATTACTGCTTATTTTACTGTTTATTACTGTTAATTTTACGGTATAATACTTGCAGCTGGGATTCCAGTATTATACTGTAAAAACAACACTTTTTTTTTCAGTGTATGTAGCAATTGATTTCTGTTTGAACATAACAAGCAATAAATCCGAAATTACTATGTTCAAATTGTCTGATAAAATGGGACACCACACATGAAAAAATATATATTAGACCTTTAAAATGACAAAAAAAAAAAAAAATGATTAAATTATTGCCCTTACTATTTACCAATTAAATGGGGTTATTTTTAATTACCTTTTTCAAAGTATAAGTATTTTTTGGATAATTACATCAAGCAATTCGGGAAGCATTCACACAAGTATCCTTTTCTTTAAATTGATTGCGTAAATAAAGATGAAGAAAGGCCAGAAGAAAGAAAATTCTCTTTGTTTTACTTTCAATTACCGTATTTTATAACAAGTTGGAAATTGTACGTTAAACGTGACACAGGAGGTGCCTTTGTTTTTTAACTAGTTTCACAATGTAAAAAAATCATTCTTATAAATTCAGTGAAATGAATTATATCGTCTGCTATCAGCTAAATGAGAATACAATTGCCACGTTTACAAACGCGAATTTTTTTTCAACACCAGACAGCGCTGTAAAATTCACCACGGAGATCTTGCTTTGCGAATGATTACGTCCATGGTTTAATATTTTTATGACTCATAATGAACGAATCTCCTGTGTTTATTGACTCTAATGGATTGAGATATTCGGCTGTTAACGGAATTTCCACTGAAGTTATCTCAGAATCTATACATTTTTTTTAATGTAACTCATCTCTCAAACAAACATTTTTTTTTACAACCATCTTTCTAAAAATGTAACTTTTATGCAATTTTATTCGAAAAAATAATTTTGAATAAAAATGTCCGCCTGGCAAAGTGGTTTGCCCGTATATGTTTTCCTCAGTCACATGACTTGCGCTTTTATTATATAGATTTCGTACGATAGGATTTAATAGAATAAAGAAAACTTTTACTAATAACTTTTTAAGTTTTGATTCAATTTTCATATAATTTGAAATTCGGCAAAATTCTGCAACGATAATATATATTAAATTTCAAACCATTCGGTTGGGTAGTTTTTGCAATGTTATATGCGGACAGACGTACAGACGGACGAAATAGACGACGACTATAGGTGCTGCGTATTTATATAATTACGAACACACTTAAACAATTTGAAATGACTCGACAAAATTCTACAACGATAATATATATTGAATTTCAAACCATTCGGTTGGGTAGTTTTTACGTTGTTATATGTGGACAGACGGACAAACGTACTGACCAGACGATGACTATAGGTGCGTGTTTATATTATATTATAGGTCCTATATATGAACCTATAGGTGCGACTATAAAGTGCGACTATAGGTGCATGTTATATAGACGTATTTATATAATTATGAACGCACCTAAAAATGCAGTTATTTTGAAATATTATTTAATTTTGTAAAATTGTCTATTCTTTATCAGTATAAATAATCAATCTTGTGCAGATAAAAGCTAATATGATTTTAATCGAACTTGACCAAATAAAATTGAAATATTCCTCTTTCTTTTTGCCATTTCCTAGTTAAAGTTATGACAGAATTTATTTTGTGTGTTCCATGTCATGCAAATTTGTAAATGAAAAAATTACATGAAATACACACTTTATTTTAATAGACTGTGGAGGGAGAGGAAAAAGGGGTCCCAGAGGAAAAAAATTCGAAAAAATAACATTTAAATTTTTGGTTTAAAACGTTATCTAGAGTTTCTTTTCATATAACGACACCAAACGCATGCAAATGCAATAATTATATCAAATAGCATAGCACATTTTATGTTATATTGTCACATGTATTTATCGAAAAATGCTTTTTTTTTTCAAAATTTGTGACATTTAAAATAATATATTTAAATGTCTATAATAGGTAAAATTAAAAAAAAAATTGTGCAACAATTTTCCATTATATATTCTTAAAATTGCCTTCAAAATTATTTTCGTTTTTCACTAACCATGTAATAAAAGTATTTTTGCAAAAAAAAAAAAATCAAAATTTTACATTTTGTAATGAAAAAAAAAATAGTCACAACTAAAAAACTTATCACTGTAAATACTTAAAAGTAGATCATTTTAAACACACATATAAGTTTATTATTTATAAAATATTTCATAACAGTTCCATACATACGTTCTCAAGGTATCATGCGCGCAATGACTTACGGAGTAAGTAAAAGAGTTATTTTTATTTCAATAATGCACAAATCCTGTAACCGGTTAGACAGTTTCTAATGGTAGCTTCAATAATGCACAAATTCTGTAAACGGCTAGACAGTTTCTAATGGTAGCTTCAATAATGCACAAATTCTGTAAACGGCTAGACAGTTTCTAATGATAGCATATTAAAAAGTACAATATTTATTATTAATGGTAAGAATTTTATGTTTATACATGAAACGGTTTTGAAGATACACTAATTCAAACTTGGAGTGTTTTTGTTGATTTTCGTCGCGTTTGAAAGGTGCAGAAATTATTGCATTTTTCGTGAGATATGACAAAAAGAGCCATATATCTGAATCACCGATATAACGAGCGCTTTTAACGTGACTTTGATGCATAATTTTTTTACTGTTTTGGCTAAAACAAATAAATTTTCTGCACGAAAAACGGAAATTGAAGCGTAGACACTTAAAAAGATTTTAAATTAATATTTAAAATATCTGTATATAAAATTATCTAAATAATTTGATAATTAATTTTTTATAATTAAATTCTATTTAACTGAATAAAGGTAATTAAATATTTAAAAGCCAGAAAAACCGTTTAAAGTTCGTAATATATTAAAGTATAGCATTTATACTTAAATGTACTCTCCGTATATTGAATTTCACTTTTTATTATTTAAAAGATCTTAAGATAATTATTTTAAAAGTAAATTAACTCTAGAATTACATGCAAAATCAAATTAACATAACTTCATCTATTCATATAGAATTAACATTAAAATTTACATATTCGGAAATCTCAAACCGAACAAGTTTCTTTTTAACAGATTTGGGGAAAAACACGAATCGATGAAGGGAAAAACAGAGAGGGAAAACTCCCTCTAACCGCGCGTTGTGAAACCGAAGCCGGCATCAGCATCAGTTTCTCCAAGTTTGCTCACCCGTTTCGGGGCATCTGTTACAATGCTCTCGCGGATTCTTTACTCGACTCTTATAGCAATGCCATTCTTAGGTAAGTGATATTTTTTTATACATTTTATTAAAAAAAAAAAAAAAAAAAAAAAAAAAAAAGTATAAAGTGAAGTGAAGTGACGATTTTTTATTGGTACCACTCTCGAAAAGAAATTTAAATTAAAATTAATTTAATGTATTAAAAAAAATAAAGTAAAGAAGATGACACCTGATGATTAAAAATATAAGAAAGGATAAAGAGGTTTGTTTGTTGTTAATTTTTTTTTCGTACCTGTTGATAATATTTGTAAGATTATTTTCGGTTAAACAACGTGGTAATTTTTATTATGACAGTTTAATAATTGTGTAAAAAAATTAACTATAATTATTATTATTATTTTTTTTTTATCGAAGAATAATTAGCGAAAGTTCTTTTGTTTTAAATATCCATAGCTTAATCATCGGGAGGGGGGGGGGGAAGGGTCGAATTAGTATTTAAATATTTAAAAATATACAAGAAAAAATTGTTTGTAAGAAATACTTTTGATATCGAAAAATTATTGAAGCAATATGCTATCAATACAAAACTACTTTTATTTATTTATTTATTTAATCTTACTTTTTGTATTTAAAGTATAGTTATTTAAATATTTTTTTTATCGCTGTTTTTTTTTTTTTTGTCTTACTATAAAGTATTATAATTTTGAGTGAAGTGAAGTCAAATGATGAATTATTACTGTTTTCCATTCTTAACAAAGAATTTTCAGCGGAAAATCAATTAGTGTATTTTAAAAAGTAAATTCAGAAAGATGACGCCTGGTGATTAAAAAGATAAGTAGGGTTTAAATAGTTTGTTATGTAGTTAGTTTTTTTTTTTTTTTTTTAATCTGTCTATGATATTTTTGCGATTATTATTTGACGAATAACTTTATAATTTTTTTATAGTGCCAAAGTAATAATTATATGAATAATTTTATTATAATGGCTATTGTTTTCTTACCTGTTGATGAAATTTTTGCGATTTTTAATTGGCGAATAATTTTATAATTTTTATAATGGCAGATAAATAATTATGTAAATAATTTAATTTAAACTGTTTGTTTTTATTCACCTGTTGATTTTATAGCGGCAAAGTAATAATTATATGAATAATTTTATTATAACGGCTATTGTTTTCTTACCTGTTGATGAAATTTTTGCGATTTTTAATTGGCGAATAATTTTATAATTTTTATAATGACAGATAAATAATTATGTAAATAATTTAATTAAAACTGTTTGTTTTTACTCACCTGTTGATTATATTTTTGTGATTATTATTTGATGAATAGCATCGTACTTTTTATAATGACATATTTATAATTGTGTAGTTAATTTAATTATCAATGTTGATCGTGTTTGCTTAGAGAATATTAAGAGAAAAAAATTCCTCTTTAAATTTTCATAATTTATACAATATGCGTAAAATCATTAAATTTATAACCAAAGTATTTATAAACATGCAGAGAAAATTTATCTTTCTTTCTATTTAAATTTTTTATAGCAATTTGATATCAATACGACCTGTGTTAGTTGTATAAAAAACATCATTATTTTAAATGTTTTTAGCTATTTTTTTTTTAACTTATAAATATTTGAAATTTTACGAAAGTTTTAAGAATTATAAGCGAAATGCGACTTTTGGTGCAAATGTTTTACGGATGTACTGTGTAGAATTATAAAATTGTAATAAAATACATATTACAAAATTGTAAAAAATAAATTATAAATGTAATATATAACGATTTTGTAATTAATTTTTGTAATATTGTTTTCTTAGAATGATGGAATGATACAAATGATTGGAGATGAGCTTTCATAGAATTTTTTTTTATTATTTCGTTCATTTTTAATTATTCCGTATTTCTAATTATTGCATTCTGAAACAGATTTATATGAATTAAAAAATAATGATTATAGATAAATTAATCAGACTGATTGAAATGATTATTTAACTTATTTTTAAATTAAACAAAAAAATGTAATAAAAATCGCAACGGAGTTTATATAAATATATATCTTGGGTGGGTGATATGTTGGTAACCGTAAAACAACTAATAATTTTCTGAACAATCATTTACGTTACTTAATTGTTCTTATAAGAGTTTAAAAGAGGTAATTATATACTGTATTATCACATGAAAATGTTATATTACTGTCATTAACTTGTGATATTTTAATACTGGTAAAAGGTCATTAACGTACATTCATTACTAGACATTTATATTTAACGCGTTCTTCCACTAAATTATTTTAGCCAAAAAGACTATGGCAAAATTGATTTGTCATAGCCTATGATTTGATTAATCGAATGTATGGAAAATTAATTATTTGATTAATCTAGTCCTCTAAGCGTTTTGTCCGTATTTTTCTAGTTTCCCAAAACAACTTAAATCGGCTCTAGACAAAAATATTTTTAACAAAATTGTACTTTAAGATACATGTAATATAATTAGATATGAAGTGTATTTTAGAAACAAACGGGTAAAGAAAATTTAAATTATTTTAAGTTTTACAAATATTTTAATTTAAATGCAGGAAAGCCCTCAGACACTCAGAAGGCTAGCCTATGGCAGAATTACTCAAAATGATTGAAGCACAAAATTTTCACCCCTTGCATTTTTAGAAAGTTTTATTCGCATACATAAGTACCCTGTAAAAAAAAAAAATTCTTAATCCAGGAAAATAAAATGTAACCACTTACGAAAAAATGCAAATACCTCTTCCGAGTTACCCACGATTTCGAAAGTCTTTCTTTATGTTTAGAAACCTCAGAAACCAATATATTTTCGAAATTTAATGGATTATTTATAAAAAACAAAGTTTCTTCTGCTACTACCGACTTTCGGAAACGTTTCCAACCAGATTTTATAGTGCATTAATTAGTTTCTTCAACCTGAAATATAGGTTTTTTTTTTTCGGATGTTATTTCTTTTCAAGTAAACATTTTCATGTTAAACAAAGAGGTTTTAGAGACAAACGTGATACATTAATTCCATTAACATTAATGCTAATACTATTTTGTTACTCTCGCATGAATAAATTCAATTATGCAACTGAAAATGTTTAATTGAGAATTGAAAGAATCCCAAAAAACGATATTCTAGTTTGAGAAAACGGATTAATACACATTAAAATCTACTTGGGAATGTTTTCGAAAATCAGTAGTGCTGTGAATAAACTTTTTTTTTATATAAATGTTTCTTTGAATGTAGAATTTTTATTGGTTTCTGAGGCTTATAAAGATAAAGAATGCTTTTTAGAACCGTGTGGTACTCGGCAGTCGTATATATTTTAATTCCTGTTTGTATTATATTTTGGTAGATTAAGAAACAGTTGTCTTTTTTTTTTTTTTTTTTTACAGTGTTACAAGGTTATTGCATGATGCTTATTTTATTTATTTATTTATTTTCCAACGTACGGGCAGTACGTCAGGTAGTGATCTACGTTAAAATCAGGACATACGCAATGTACGGCATGGGGATGACTATGTTAATTTCATTCCAAATTAAAATAACGAAACAGAAATTGCAAATTGTTCCATAATTGTTCTAAAACAGATTTATATGAATCAAAAAGTAATGCTTATAGATAAATTAATCAGACTGATTGAAATAATTATTTAACTTATTTTTAAATTAAACAAAGAAGTGTAATAAAGTCGCAACGGAGTTTATATAAATATAAAACTCATCTTAGGTAAGTGATGTGTTGGTAACCTTAAATGAACATATTTTCTGAATAATCATTGATTTTACCCAATAGTTCTTATAAGAGTTTAAAGTAAGTAATAAAATAATGTATTATCATGTGAAAATGTTACACCACTGTCATTAACTTCTGATATTTTAATACTGGTAAGAGTCATTAACGTACACTCATTACTAGACATTTATATTTAACGCGTTCTTCCGCTAAATTATTTTAGCTTAAAAAGGCTTTGGAAAAATTGATTTGTCATAGCCTATGATTTGATTAATGTAATGTATGGTAAATTAATTATTTGATTAATCTAGATTATGGCAAAATTAATCAAACTGATTGAAACGTAAAATTTTTACCGCTTTTATCTTTAGAAAGTTTTATTCATATACAAATGTACTCTTTAGAAAAATATATAAATAAGATATAAAGTTTATTACATTTTATGATTCTATAACCTTTGTATTCAGAATGTATTTTATAAAATTATCATTGATTTGGTTATTGTTCTAAAAATATTAAGTTTCATAATAAAATTATACACTACCAGTTATAAATTTCGTATTATAGTCATTAATTCATAATGTTTGGAAGCGCATACTATTTGTACTTTTAACCAATGTATTTTTTCGAGGAACTTTGTTAGCTGAAAAAACTTTTATTTTCACAGACTAGTATGGTGTGGTTAATGGCTGGAGTACGAGTTGATACTATGTGATCGTAATGTACTTAAAAAATCACCGTAATAGAAGTAGTTGTCGCAATAACTCCACGGGAACGTTTCCTGTAAGAAGTCAGCATAAATGTAAACAAGAATAGAGAAGAATCCATAGCTCCTTGCAAGGTTTTTATTTATTAGGGACTTGACTATGATGGTAAAGTTTGGGAGGTGGTCTTTTTACATCAATAGCAACAACCTCTTTTAGCGGAGGTTAAGAGAAGTCTGTTCTACTTTCCGAGATGTACATGTGTGTCAGAAGTCATCCCAATATCGCCAGATTACACGTGCATTAATTTTTATCGCCATTCGGAATTTTAAGACGGTTTAGAATATACCAATGTTAATTTTGCGTGGGAGATAGAGAACAGAGATGCAAAGTTAGGCGCGTTATCAAAATATAGGTTTTAACGGAGCAACCCTGCGGCTTATCCTGGGAAAGCGGAACTTATACATTAGGATGAATAAAGTGTTATTAATAACAAAATGCAAACAAGCAGTTGAAAAGAATCTAGATTTGCATTCCAGATGGAACAGACAATCGAAGGCTGGCAGAATAAAGGCACCGTGATGCTAAACATGAGTGAATTTTAATAGATTTGAGGAGCGGATATTTCTAATAAAAGAATACTAGTGTATCAATGTATATGCGAAATAACCGTCGTCACATTCTTAATTTAGAAGAGAAATACTTTTATGCGGTTAACGAAAGCTGCAGAATAAATGAAAGATTACGCGTACATGATTAAATAGCATTTATCGTGGGATAGATATGACTTTGCTTTAGAATGAATAGAATTTAAATAAAGATATAAATTAACTTTTTGAAAAATTAAGAAATTATAAATTTTGAATAAAATTACAAATATATATGATCTCTACATCATAACTAGTTTTTCCATTAAATATATACAACTTTTCACTTTGTTAAAAGAAAACTGTTTTGAAAACGAAAGATACCGTAATTTGCAAAAGTACATAAAGAATGTTTTCGAATTTTGACGTGCTGTATTTCAGCGTTACATAGTTTGAACCTAAAAAATTATTTTTTGCGTGCAAGAAAAAATGTTTTACCACATAACATTACAAAATTATATTATTCAAGCTCTTTTCTTTTTTCTTTTTGAAAAATTTGCATTAATTATTGAATAATAATTATAATATCTATTAATTTTGATTTTTGAAATATGTAATTATTATATTATTTAATTAATACGTATTTTAATTTATAAGAAAAACGTATTATTTATTCAAATCTTAGGATAATTATAATTTTTTTTCCTGAGATTTGTATTTTACTTTCAAAAGATCCTAAACAAATTTTGTTTAACGAACCAAATTTTTGATGTTTTCCTTCTTATTATTTTATAATTTCAGCAAATAAAAAATGGAGAGTACACTTAAAAAAAAAAATGTTGATGTTACGGTATAATACTGGCAGCTGGGCTGGGGTACCAGTATTATACCGTAAAATAAACATTTTTTTTTTTTTTTCAGTGTAGAAAAAATATTTACTTACTGTAAATGATGAGAGTTGTTGAGCTTATTTTTTGATGAATCTACTCGTAGCATTAAAAAAGAATAAAAGGCTACAAGTTTTTGAGAATTTTAAAAATTTAAATCGAATGAAAATTCCTGGGTAAAATTAATAGATTCAACATGTAGAATATCATTTATATTACATACTATTCCACTGAGATTGTCATTTACAGCAGAAACACGATAATCCGATATAATTTGAACGGCTACCTGTCCGGTTTACATGAAATTCAAATATAAGTAGAATAAGAAAGGGAGAACGGATTATGGATTAGAAAATATGAGTTAACAAAGTTTATTTCTATTCTTTTATTCGAAGTAACACATACTTAAAAGTATTTTTACACACTTTTATGTAACACAACTTGGGTCATGAATGTAAAGGTGGAATTTTGTAATTAATTTTTCACTAATTTCCTGGTGTACTCGATATCTGGAAACGTATGTACAGTTATGTGTTCCCGATGTCAATACAATGTATTCATAATTTTATAGTTTAATTATCAAGTAATAAATTCATTTTATAAAAAGTTTGATTATGCGTTAAGAAAAACATTTAACAATTCTAGTAGTTTAAATAATTTTCAAGCATGATTAAAAAAAAAAAAATCTATATATTACCATGTAAATCAACTATAATATATGTTTGTTACAATAACATAAGAAACATTTGCAGCCATATATATATATATATATATATATATATATATATTATTTATTTATTTCCTTTTGCCATAATAATAAAAAAAACTGAGCAAAAATTATAATTTTTATAATAACAATCCATTAATTTCGAACTTTTAGTATATGGTTTTCGTATAGGAAGGAGACGTCTTATAGAAAACGTGAATTTTCATTTATAAAACATGCATTTTAAATTAGGCATTTTCCTGCTTTTTAGTGTCCAAGTAAATGCGTGTTTATACTTTTATTAGTTTTATTTTTTTTTTCAACTAAAACTCATTTCATTTGTATTTCTAAAAATTGTAAATAAATTTCTGTTCGGATTATTAGGTCTTTCGGACTAGCAACGTTCGGATTAGCGGAATTCTACTGTATTAATATAACAGCCATTTTATGGCAGATTATTCAATTTATGTCCGTACACTCATTATTAGACATTTAAATACGTTATTAATGCATTTTTAAGCAGATTTTTCTTAAATTAAAGAATGTAGGAAAACTAATCAAGTTGGCTGAATGGTTGTTAATTTATTTTCAATAAAAAAAAAATAGCGAAAATTCAAACACAAGTTGTAATCTTATTAGCATACATATTGAGTTTATAACGAAACTTTTGAATGCAAATTCTTTTGCAGAATTTTCAATTATTAATGCGTTTATTCATTTTTCTTCCGCAAAGAACTTAAGCTAATTTGTAAAATTATAGATTGCCCGAATAAATTGTCGCGGTATAATCATGAGCTTATACTATTTTTATACCTATCTAGCCATAACGTTTGATAAATGTAAGTACATTAATTCTCAGGCAACTGAAAAACAAAACAAAAGAAAATAATTTTTTTTTAACATACTAAAAATTTTATTGAAGAAATGTTTCTTTTCATTACGCTAAAAATAAACTTGCATAAAAATGAAAAAGTACTTTGAAAAATTGCATTCGGTCAGATTTAAAATTTTGGATTACGGTAGCACTTTGTATTACATAATTTGACCTAACGACAAACAGCTTTTATAAGACTGAAATCCTCCTTTTATTACTTACCCATCATACGTAGTATAGGATAAATTTTATAATCATTAAAAAAAAAAAAAAAAAAAAAAAAAAAAAAAAAAATTGACGGGTTTGCACGTTTCAGGCACTGGAGATTCCGAAAAACATGTTTTTAGAAAAAAAAAGTTGCCCTCCGTCTGTCTGTGTGTGTGTGTCTGTAAACGCTCTATCTCCCGAACAAATTGAGATAGAGACTTGAAATTTGGTATGTAGTTAGTATGCAATAATGATGGTTGATGGTTGATTTGTGACGGCTGATTATCTACACTTGGAATATAGGCCCTAAGGGGAGTGCCCCCCGTGGGGGTCTTTCTAAGGGATCCTAACCCGTATTTACGGCAAGGTTCGAAGAAAACCACGGAAAACTCCGTACGGTTAGGTCGACGAGCGCGACAGGGGTTTGAACCCAGTACCTCCCGTCTGCCAGCTTTGAGAGCAGAACCTCTCAGCCACTGGTGGGGCATGCAATAATGAGAAGAAGCCTGCTGAATTTCAGTAATCTCGATTATTCGGAACTATTTTTTTCGGACTCTCAAAATTTTCGTTCTGATAAAAGGTATATAAAAATTTTCGAAAATGTTTATATTAAGGAGTAAACATAAAAGATAATACATAAACATAAATTTTGCATAAAGAATGATGTCGATCGGATAATTAGTTACCGAGATATTTGTAATCCTATTTCCACACTCTTCGATGTTTCATTACACTATATTTCATTCAAATTTCAATTCAAAGATACATTTTAATTCGAAATGAGACGTTTAATCCGATGCATTAAACTGTTAGTTAATATGATTATCATTTTTTGAGTTATAAGGATGTTTCTTTTACGCAATTCAGTAATAGAGCATTTAAAGTTTATGACGTCATCAAGCCACGATTTTATTCGAATTGAAATGCATTTTATAAACCGTTTACACATGTTTTATTTTCATATTTTATACTATGCATAACCATGATGGGTAAGTAATTCAGCGGCCCCCAACGACTAGTTTCATTGGTATTAGACTTCCTAAAATGGAAATTGAAAATTTCTGTACTGAGAGTTTATGTATTCATCATTGATTCATTGTATGATTTATCAATTTATCGACTGACTGAATATCGAGAGATAACATACACTGTAAAAAAATAAAAATCTCTCAAATTAACAGAAAAAACTGTTAGTTTTGGCGCCAGTGGAAAACCGTTTAGTTTGCAGAAAATATCTGTATATTTTCATTCAAACAGTTATTTTTCTTTAAAAATTATAGCTTTTTTCTGTAAAAATTTAAAAAAAAAAACCTTTTTTTACAGGAAAAAACTGTTTTTATTTAAAACAGTTTATTCTGTAAAAATACAATATTTTTCTATCAAAATTACAGATTTGTTTTACGGTGTAGGTAGTAGGGCTGGGCGATATCTCAATTTCAATATCGTGGTATATCGTCAGCTAAATATCGTGATATGACGATATATCGTGATATTAAAACTAAATATACAGAATAAATAAAAGAATATTTTGAGAAGAAGAAAGAAATAAAAAAATCCCTGACGGCTTGGCCTACAGGCACAGGAAGATTTCAAAGACGCAGACCGCGGGGCGCCTGTTTGTTGGGAATTGCGAAAGAAATGACCTTTTTGCCATGATGCCGCAGTTGGGACCGCCCACAATCTTACTTGTTTCCCAACTTGTTTGCAGGCGGAGCCGGCAGGGATTTTTTTGTTTTTTTTGCTATAAGGGTTGGTCTTATGAAAAAAAACTTGTCAATATAAAAGTTTTAGATAATATTAAGAATCATAATTAAGAAGTTATGGGTTTTTTTCTGTTTTCACAAAAAGCACTCCCCCTCCCCATCCTGGTTCGATTTTGCCCATTAACGAGCTTGACCGAAATTTTATGCCCCTTGATTTTATGTATCAGTTTGGAAGAGATTCTTGCAGAATTATTGCAGTTATCGTGTCCATAAAAAGTGACATAGATAGATAGATGAAGTTTTGAACTGGGGGGTGGTTTTGGGTTTTGGGAGTCATGATCGGCGTAGATCTGCAAAAATGTTTAAAAAATACCAACTTAGGGGAGAATATAATAGGTAGTATTTCTTACGAAATCTACCTAAAAATCAGTTTTAATCGTATTTCCACAATAGGGCTGGCTTTAGACGAAAGCGAATTTAGGAGACCGTTTGAGTCGCTAAAATCAAACTAGCCGGAAATAGACAAAAAATTTGGTTAAATCTTAAATATATTTAAAAGATATCATTCGTAGCAATGAATAAAAATTTCGCCTTCAAGGGACACGGGCTAGTAAATCCGCATCTGGCACCAAACATGGAAATTTTAAATACTTCCATATTCCATTATTAAAACATCTTTTAAAGAGCATTTACTTGCATAAAAAAATCTATAAATAATATAAAATAAGTTTTACTAAATTATTCGCCAATTTGCGCTTTATGAAATTTTAGCTTCTTGTGAAATCTCTAACAAAGTAATGAGACTGATTATTACAACAATTCAAACAAAAATTTTCGGTTTGCTCGTCGTAATTATTGGTTCGCTTCACACCCTCCTCCACTCAATTTATAATATAATAAATTTAACAGCATATATTACATTAAAACAATCAGCAATTTCCTCTACAGATACATTCAAAATCCCAAATAACTGAAATGAACACTTCAGAGAAACATTATCTATCATGTAAAATATTTCAACAGAAATTGTTTTACTTTAACATTACAGTCAGTGAGAAATTCAGGAGTGATACTGAGACCCTAGAGTCTCCACATTTTCGGTTAACTGATGTCCCGAAAGTGCAAATCTCGAAGCAAATCTCCCGAAAGTTTTAGCGGGAAGATCCCCGGTGACCAAAATTTCATAGTTCTTTCTTCTGTCAGTGCGTAATTAATCATGCTACTTGGGGATAAGTAAATTATATATTTTTTCAACATAAAAAAAATACAGATTTAAATTTCAAAATTCAGGGAGAGGCAATTGTCCTCCCTTGCAGGCGCCCATGATAATCCCCCCCCTCCACACACACACAGCTACCCGCCATCCCGAACCTTCGAAATACCTCCCAGAGAAAATTATCGGAATTCAAGACCGGTTAGAGTATTAAATGGTCATCAAGCACATTTTTTCATGATAATGGAAACAAGTTGGAAATTGTACGCCAAACGTGACAAATGAGGTGCGTTCGTACTATAGCTAGTTATATAAATATTCCGATCTTGATGATTTTTAATTCTGTGAAATGAATTACATCGTCTGCAGATTCATTTCTGTTATAAAATAAGTATCTCGGTCGCTTGACAATTAAACTTCGGAAACTCCTATAACAAGAAAGCACTTATTAAAAAAAAAAAAAAAAATCAAATTTCGTAACCCATTTATGCCTAGCATCCCAATTTTGGGTCGCTTTAGTAAAATGGGAAAAAAGTGCATTTCACATCACTTTCTTTTTTACAGAAATTTGGTTTATTATTTTATTAGGCGTCCTCGATAATATAAGACACCAAATTTCTATTTAAAAAACAAGTGGTGTGAAGTGCACTTTCCCCCAATTTACTAAAGCATCGACGGTAGGCATAAATGGGTTAATAAATATTTTTATTAATATCTGATAAAGTTTTGATTCGATTTTCATAAAATTTGAAATGTCTCGACAAAATTCTGCAAAGATAATGTATCTTAAATTTCAAACTATTCGTTTGGGTAGTTTTTGCGTTGTTATATGCGGACAGACGGACAGACAGACGGCCGGACCAGACGACGACAATATGTGCTACGTATTTATATAATTACGAACGCACCTAAAAAACACGAAGAAAATTTAAAAAATGGATGGAAATATGAAAAATAATTAAAAAATGAATAATCTGCATGTTCGATTATTTTTTTATCAGATAGTACATTAATATTTTACAACTAAAATTATGAAGAAATAAATATATATTATCTTTTTCTTGTTTGCCACGCCATCGCCTAAACTGTTTTTTAATATCTCATTTGTGAAGAAGGGGGGGGGGGATCGCATAAAAATAGGGAAGAAACATTTCAACATATTTTATTCGATTAAAATTAAAATTGCATGATATTCATTTCCACCATTGCAAATAAAATATAATAATGGTTAATGGTTTTAAAATTTTAAATGCAAAATTACCACCAAATGATTTTTGGCAGTGACCAGTGGTCATATATACAGAGGCAATCAAATACCAAATACTCATCTCTCTCTCTCTCTCTCTCTGTCACACGAACGCGATTTTTAAAATAAATTCTGGGGAGAAAAAAACTCGCGGTATAGAAGTAAAAATAGTTGCATTTTTAAAAATCCTTCTTTACCCTAGAATATGCATTAATAAATACTACTAAGGAATTAATTTTTTTTTCATAAAATAATAATTATAAAAAACAAATAAAAACATGTCTGAATTATTCTTTGCTCATTTGACTCATTAAATCAACTGTTGCAAATAAAATACTTCCTTCCTTTATCGCCCTAAATTTACGCAACATTCAACAACTTCGAATATTCATCCACACCGGTGCCACTGAATATCATAATGAAATGAAAGAATAGGCGATATCCCACGCATGCGCTCAGAGCTGGAGAAAATCACCCTTCCTCTTATCAGCTGCGAGAATCCACACCGTTAGTATCATGGTTTAGGCTGTATCATGGTTTAGGCTGTATCATAGTTTAGGCTGTATCATGGTTTAGTATCATGGTTTAGTATCATGGCTGTATCATGGTTAGGCTGTATCCGGTGTATCATGGTTTAGGCTGGGGGAGCTCACACCGTTCGTATTCATGAATACTCGAAGACGAGTAAGAGATTTAATATCGTGGTTTTCATGGTTTTCGTCAAATTTATGATATTTGCGATATACCGTTGGGTAGGAATTTTTGATATCGGTATCACGGTATGCATTTTATATCGGTTTTATCGATTTTATCGATATATCGCCCAGCCCTAGTAGGTAGGTACACTTTAAAACTAGTATGTTGTGGCCATCACAAAACTTCCTTCTATATAAACCAAATCGTCTGCAACCAGAATAAAATGACTATCTATTCGTTTTTTAGATATAAATATCGCAGAAATCGTGAAAAAAAGAGAATTGCAACGACACCTGTTGAGCGGCATACACCGAAACCATAGACCATGCCATAAATAGATCCTTATTAATCTATTTATGGCATGGTCTACCCGAATATGAGGTTCGGTGAAATTCCGTGCATTAGTTCTTGAGATAAATCAGCACCAATTTATGTGAAAATATAACTGAATCTGAAGTTTTATTGAATCCGTGCATTAGTTCTTGAAATAGAGCTCCCACAAAATGTGTGTCACATACAGACAGATTCACGGGAGGACATTTTCTAAAAACAGTCAAATCTTGTTCAGGACTTTCAAAAACGTATAAATCTGTCGAAAACTGGAAGTCAAAAATTTTCACGAATCCAATACTTATTGTGTATAGATAGAAAAAAGTAATAATCTGGGGGACTTAACTTGATTTTTTACACACCGATGCACGTGTCCAGAAAATTAATATATGTATATATACTAGTGTAAAAATATGTATATACTATTCAAACTATTCAATGCGTGATTAAAAAAAAAGCAAAATTATTAATAAATCTAAAAAATGAATTATTCACAACTAATTGTTTGTTTACTATTCAATGCGCGATTAAAAAAAAATTATTAATGAATCTTAAAAATGAATTACTCACTACACAACTAATTGTTTGTTTACATTAAAAAGTTTAAACAATTTCTGAAGAGTGGATCGGGGCAGCACTTTTGCTCCTCAATTAAACTTCGTTTCAAAATAATTTGGCGATCTATCATCATATTTGGCGATTTAGCATCTATTGGCGATCAAGACAAACGAAGGAACTTTTTGCTGAAATTATAGTTTTTTTTAAGCATATTTTTAAATAAAATCGGTTTTTATTCATAATGCGAACAAAATAAATACAAAAAAATGGATAAAAATTAAATTCTTAAAAATTGATAAAACTACGTTAGCACAATTTGAATTTTTCATAAATATTAAATATACTTACTAAATAATACTAATTTTCTTTCTATTTAATTTTATATAACTTTAAATAACTTAAACGTTTAACAGCTTATCTCGGAATAAATACAGATTTCTTTTAAATATGCCTAAAGAAAAGTATAATAAATTTTGACCATTAAAAATCATATTTTTCTTTAACCCATAAGTAAATTGCAACTATTAATTTGCTTTAGTATGACTGAAAGTTATTTTTTTGTATGCTCTTATTAAATTACAAATTATTTTCGCTACAAAGACAGACTATGATAAAAACAAATTTTTTATCTGCATTGCTATAATAATTATGTGTAGTACACGGTATTATATGTTCCTCATATCTTAATTACACATGATAAGAAAAATTCATTTTATTTACAATGAAAACAAAATTTTGAGTAACTAAAATATAAGGAATATACAACTATAATATCATGTGCCCATATATAATTGCAGATAAAATTTTGCTTTTTAACGTAATATTTGAACTTAAGTCTTTTGTGAAAGAATTTTTCATTTAATAGTAGAAAATATGCAAAAATAATTATCGGCCATAGTAATGGAAAATTAAAAGACGCAGTTTGTTTATGATATAAAGAGAAAGGTGTTTTATTATGATTAAAGAGTGATACTTATCTAGAATCATATATTAAATTACACAATTTTGAAATGTATGGTTTGATTGATTTAAGGCTTTTATAAGTTTATTTTTAGGAGTGCTAGACTGATTTACATGGCAATAATAATTAGAAAAATCAAAGGGGGTATGGCGCAAAACTGTTTTTTGTAATAAACATACACTTGCAATTTACTTACATTTGAAAATAAAATGCAATTTTACTAAAATTTTTTGCCATAAGGATAGATCTATTACAAATTGATAAAAATAAATTATCACAATTTAAATGTTTCATAGCAAATAAAATGAATAAATAAAAATATTAAATAAATTATTTAATAAATATATTTTTGGATTTTTTAAATAGAAATTTATATAACTTAAACTTTTAAAAGTTTATCTCGAATTAAATCCTAATTTTTTCTTGTTTTAAAAATAACCTAATGAAAACTATGATATACTAATCATTAAAAAAAAATATTTTTTAATTTTTCCCCCATAAGCAAATTGCAACCTAATAATTACATTAGTATGACTGATTTTTTTTTCTCATTTTCTTACTAAAAAATCAGTTGGTAGATCATATTTACATCACTTCCAATAATTTCGAAACAAGTTCGGATGAGAAGAAATATTAAAAAAAAAAAAAAAAAAAAAAAAAAAAAATATCTGCTTTTAAAATAATAACAGGTTATTATTAATAATGACCGGATTAATCATATTGACCGTAAAATATATATTCATTTTTCTATATAAAGGATATTGTTAATATTAAAGATGTAATTGTAGACTATAGCAGTTGAATATGGATTAATTTTCTTTCATTTTTTGTCCACTTATGGTTAAAGTGCGTTAAGATCGGGACGGGTACAACAAAAATTTTCTTTCGGATACGGATTGGGTTTCCTGTTAATTTGAAATATAATTTTCGGGACCCGACCCGAACCCAAATTATCACTATTATGCGTATACCATTTAACGCTTGCCACAAAAAAATTATATTAGCAAAAAAATCCTTTGGAATCGCTTATTTCCCCCTAAAAAATTACGTGTAAACTATGCATGCGCTCTTTTTTCTACTCAAGAAATATTTCATTGTAAATAAAGTAACTATATTAGAACGATAATTAGAATTATCGTTATACCTCTGATAATTAAAATTAGTCACCTGATAATTAAACTCTCTTGAGGCTCTGGCACCCCTTCTTCCAGAGAAAGTGTCACGGCACTTTCTCTGACACGACAACAACAACAATATCTGATAATTAAAAATATCAGATATCTGAAACTTTGTGTTTGAAATGGCACAAAATATGTATAAAACATGACACAAAAAATAATGTTCCAGATTGTAAAGTTCTCTTTTGTATATTAGTAGAAAATATTTTGTTTAATTTTATTTCTATATTATTTCTATATTTTCTATATTTTTAAAAAAATAAATAGTATTTTTGCGCAAAATGACTTTCTGACCATGATAATAATAATAATAATAATAATAAAATAAATAAGTAAACAATTTTTCAACACAGAGGTTGGATTATTTAATCAAATCTTCTAATTTGCGAAACAATGCCTTACTGTAAAAAAAGATAAATATTTATTAATCGACGAAAATATGATATAACAACGAACAAAAATATATGATAACCTCTTCCGAGTTACCTATGATTTCGAAAAGTAATCTTTATTTTTAGTAACCTCAGGAACCAATATATTTTCGAAATTTAAAAAGGCATTCAAACAAACAAAGTTTTTTTTCTTTTGTTGCCACTGATTTCCAAGTAGTTTTTATAGTGCGTATTAATCATTTTTCTCAAACCGGAATGTGGATTTTTCGAATGCTAATTTAAACATTTTCAACTGCGTAAATTGAACTTATGCTTATACGAAACAGTTACAAAATAATAGTAATTTTAATGTTAATGATTAAGCTGTTAATTTATCAAGTTTATCTGTAACAATTTGTGTTGACCATAAAAATGTTTATATAAGGATTGATAGCATTCGAAAAACTCCTATTTCTGGTTGAGAAAACTGTGTACAGTGTACACTGTAAAATACTCGGAAGTATATCTGAAAATCAGTGGCAGCAAAAAAAAAAAAAAAACACTCTATGTTTAAACGTTTTTTTTAAATCTTGAGAAAATTTATTGGTTTATGAGGTTTTCAAAGAAAAAAAACATTTTCGAAATCGTTGGTAACTCGAAAGGGGTGTTGGTATATTTTCGTTCAAGGTTACACTATATTTACCCACATTACGAAACATTAATCTTTTTTCACGCTGTACAGTAAATAATGATAGATGAGCAGCTATCAATTATATCGTGACATATTAATAGTCAATGAATTATACTCATAAAGTATTATGAGTTGTTATTTCCTTATTGAGTTTGCCCCATTATTGCTCAATATATAGTACATATAGATGGACATGCATTTACTCTTATTTATTTACTTTTCAGGATGTACTGTACTATTTATATTATGGTTAATGTCATTTGGCAAAACTTATATTCTTATTATTATAAAGTTTGATTTAAAAATTCGATATATTCATTTCGCACTTTTTTAAAAGAAATTCTTACAAGTTTTTAGGCAATTCATAGCTCTATATTTTTTCATTTAAAGCTTATTTTCCCTTTCTTTTTTAGACTGTTTTATGCTTTAATGCATCTAAACCATGCATTAAAGCGTAAAATGTAAAAACGCTTCATAGTTTTTAATTAGTTAAATTGGTACAAATGTTACAGTTGTTAATTTTTTTTCCGAAGGAAGTATTGAAGAAGGAAATCTTTGCTTAACGCTAACAATAATAAAAGAAATTCACGAAATGAAATACGCATCGATTTCTTTTTTTGTCTTTGGTTTCTCCCTTTATGGACATATTTTATTGTTTGCGCATTTCCCTCCTATTTTTTATATTAAAATAAAATCTAACAAAAACAGCAATGATTTTATATTTTTAAGCATTGTTCTTTTCTGTTTTATTTACAGATTGTAAAAATTAATGAAAAAATGGTCATATTTAAGATAATATTTACGTAGCAGACAGTAGGGTAAAATTTGGGTGACACCAGATATATCAATTTTGATTTCATTTGAGTAGCCCTCTATCGGGTAATGGTTAAAATACTTAGCTATAGACAAAAAGCGGCCATTGCGGTATCTCCTTACTGGCATTTGTGTAGTTTGTGTGTTGGAAACTTTATTTTACTATTTGTTTTGATATTTGTTAGTTTTCAAAATTCTGAAATATGAACACATTTAAAATTACTGAAAATGTCATATTCACGTGTGCAACACATTTAATAAAAATTTAGCTCCCCAAATTAAACTGTTACTAGCATTTACAGGGCTATTTTTACGAATTGTTTTCCCCAATTTTCATTCTCTTGCGGTAAGACAGGATATCCTATGTGGGATAAGACCGGATATTAAAAACTGTGGTTGAAGAACCGGTAAAAAATGCTTAAAGAAAAGGCAGTCAAAAATACAAAAACATGAGAGATTATGATTTTTCTAAATCTGATAAAGAGGTGAACTTATTTTCTGCAGTTTCTCAAATTGTAATTAAGATAATTATCATTTTATTTTTAAATATTAGAACGTTAGACTTAATATTGTTAATTAAGTTCCTTACTTAAAGTTGTAAAATAAATTATTTCGTTCATTTAAAAAATAAAATATAAATTCTTTCTTTTGCTGTAAGATTGACATATCTATGCGGCGCATGATTTCACTTTATCTTGAAAAGCATTTATTAATCAAATTGTGGTAAATAAATCATTTATTTAGAATGATATTACTGTACAGGATAAGTGCAGAACAAGATAACTGAGAGTAATATGGTCACTTGGCGGTTACAGAGTTGTTTTCAACGTTTACCAACAAATCGCTCCACTACCTTGAAAAAGAAGCTACAGCCATGTTCCGGGCGGGTAAGACCGCATGATTTCACTTTATCTAGAAAAGTATTTATTAATCAGATTGTGGTAAATAAATCACATACTTAGAATGGTATTATTGTACAAGGATTGGTTCAGAATAAGATAACTGAGGATAATATGGCCATTTAGCGGTTACAGAGTTGTTTACCAACAAATGGATCCACTATACCCTGAAAAAGAAACTACAGCCATGTTCCGGGCGGGACTTGTTGAATAACTTTTCCTGTGGCAGAGATTAGCTGTATCTGCTTGTGTTCCAGGACTATGGTTGTTATTTTGACGTGGTGAGATAAACTACTTTTTGTGTAGTTATTGAATTAAAAAATAATAATAATGCACTATTGAAAGTGTTAAGTTTTTTATTGCTCTTCAATGATATGTGATGATTTTTTTTTCAAATCATTTATGGCTCGGAGTTGAATCACAAGAGTTTTCAGAAACCTGGTCACAGAGAAAAATGGCCACTACTAATGAAACAAGACAAAACCATTTTTATATGCACAGATTGCGAATATTGAGCATACATGTCACTTTTATAAGGAATTCAGGCCATGGTTGGGAAAAAACTCAAACTAGTGGGGATTTTTCAGGGTTTAAGAGTTTTATGGGTTTTTTTCAGTGTTTATCGGTTTTTTCGTTTTTTTTTTCAAGTTTTTGGTATTTTTTCAGTGTTTTATTTTCGTGGCTTTGGGTGCTTTCGTAGTTTTCGGGGTTTTTTTATGGTTTTTGTGATTTTTCCTTTTTTTTTTTTTTTTTTTTTTTTTTTTTGTAAAAGGATGTATAGGATGATTAAAAACTATCAAATATTAATCCTTTATTAATACAAAAAATTAAAAAAAAATAGTTTCGTAATCCTTTTAAAAGCATTTTATGATTCAGTTGAAAGGAAATTTTGAAAAGTAAAAATAATAAATATTCTAAAACTTTGTGACTCTGTCTTTTACAAATAAAAATTGGATTTAAATAGTCAATTATTTATTTTTGTTTCATTAAATGTTTCTAATTTAATAGAATTTCTTTAAATGTTTTTAATTATTGTCCTACTACTAATTAAGAGTATTTTGTTGTTAAATTATTCAGATATATTCTTATTGGATTTGTTAGTTATATGTGATAAATTGTTCATATAAGTTATTCTCATATTCACATTTACTTATTTTAGTTGTTATTTATAAATATTTTTATCTTTTTAGAAATATATATAATGCACTACAATTAAGTCTAAATTGAAATAAAATCACTTTGTTTATATACATTTAGATTTTTTTGTTTTTCTTTAATGTTATCAGATTTAATTTTTTTAAGTCAAAAACATCTTTATATTTTAAGAATAATTTCAATTAGAATTATTTATTTACATCCTGATTTTTAAATCTATGTAAAGACACAAATAGTATGGATAGTCAATTTTCAATAATCCATTAATAAAGAATTTGTTGTCTTATTTTATTACCCTTAATGATGTGTTCTTCTTGTCCTCTTGGGATAAAGGACAAGAAGAGAACAGAAGTTTATGGAAGGAATTTATCTTATTCTGAGTAACAGACAGGCGATAATATAATTCATATCCTTACTTTTGAAAACAATCCTCCCACCCCTTGTCCTTAAATAAAATAAATCGGTCAAGTACGAGTATAACTCGTGCTCAAAGGGTTCCGTACATTAAATTTAATAATCATTATTTATTAATTAATAAACTCCTAATACTCCAAATTTTTCATAATTTTAGTTTCAGTAGATTCGGAAATAGGAGGGGGTGGGGGGACATATTTTTCCAGTATACTTATGACGATATATCTCAAAATGTAATACCTAAAATTAAAACAAATATATTTTTGAGCTAGTTGTTACGAGATATTCCGAATGATACCCTACACGATACATAAAAAGAAAGTTTTTTTTCCCAAGTAACTTAATTAATATCTCGGCTAATTACCGACAATTGTTTTTTCCGAAAATCATTATCAAATATCTTTGGATGATTCTGTGTTGGTAGATACCTCCAGCGCTTGCAACTCTCCCTCTGATTGCCGGGAAAGTAAAGTTTGTGTGTAACAGAAAAATACGTTATTCTCAAATAGTATGTTACCCTGGAAAATCGCTATAGCTTTCATACAAGGTTTAAATAAACTCCTACTACCTTTAATTTTTTCCTGATTTTAGTTTTAGTACATTCGTAAATAGAGGAGGGGTGGGGGGCATATTTTTGCAGTGCATTTTCGACGATAGCTCTGAAAGTATAATACATAAAATGAAAACAAATTTACTATTGAGTTCGATATTACGCGGTCTTTCACACGATACCCCACAGGACATATAAAAAGAACATGTTTCTTTTTAAAGTAACTTAATTAGGCCCCTAATGTTTTCCTAAACATATTTGTGAATGGTCAATAATCAGAAAATATCTGGGTAAAACGTCTTTATAACTTTCCACATCCCATAGTTTACGAGAAAAAGGGCTCTGACAGACGGACATACAGACACAAGATTAATCTTACAATGGTTCCGTTTTTACTTTTTACGTATGGAACCCTAAAAATTGGAAATGTAAACTGAGAAAATACTTGAAAATATTAAATGTCAGATATGTTGGGAAAAAACGGAAGAAATTGTCATACAAGAACGGTTCAAACGTAAAATGTACAAAAAGCCTGAAAAACGTACGAGGAAAATATACAGGCGGGCAACTCTAGTTGACTACTTCCACCAAATGAAGTTTTCCACTTTTTTTTGGCCCACTCACACAAATTTACCTTTTTCTAAACTTGTCTCGCCACTTTCCCTGTTAATTTTAACTGAAAAGCTTCCAAAGAAGAACGTTCATTCAATTTGTATCCTGACATCACACCATTTTACGTAATTTTTCTCAATGTGTTTTTAATGAGATAATTATTTTTCCATGAGAATGTTTCAAGCTTTTGTTATGTAGAGAAATTCGGGCCCTATCAATATTTCTGAAAACTCTACGTCCATGATATGAAATGTATATTATGTTTGGTTTAAATAAATATGTTTATTATAAGTTAGATAAGTTCAATTTTAAATAGGGATTTTGAAAAAAAAAAACCACTTTGGTTTTTTCAAGGGTTTAAAAAACCCCCATGAAATCCGGGTGGTTTTTTTTTAAAACAACCACCCGGGTTTTTTCGGGTGTGGCAAAATTAAGCCAATTCTGATTCAGGCTGTGGTTCAAACCTATTCACCGTTTGAATTTTTGTCAACAGTTTGGAATGTTTACTTTGATTTTCTTTTATTATTATTATTCATTTTTTACATTCTATTTGTTTCAAATAGTAATAAAATTCTGTTTATAAAATCAATAAATTCGTGTCTTCGATTAATGAAGGAAAACTTAGTAGAAGTGGATTTATTGGAAAAAATGTGAAAGTTGCCGAATTACCTTTACTGATCATAGTAACTTAAAAAAAGGTGTTTTGGGAATTTCAAATTTGGAAGTGAAAATCAAAAGTGAAAAAGAAAATGATTTTGATAACTTAAAGAGAACAGATAAATATAATAACCACGTGTTTTTAATTTTTGGTAACGTTACCAAAAACCATCACAATTTTAGTTTGAAATACCAGCGACCGTATTACCCGCAATACCTTATTTTCGTAAAGTTTCATTAAATTATGTTGGAAATTCTGGCTATTACTAGCAACTAATAATAAGTTATCCAATTTTACTCTACTTTTCCCTATAAATAAATATTTTGCTTTTTCATTATGTTAAAAAAAACTCTTTTAAACAAATCTTGAAAATGATTAAAAATTCCAAAAAATACCCCTACTCTTTATTCATATCTTTCAAATATAACTGAACCTTATACTGTTGTATCTCCGAGACTTCACTTCAAATTGAATTTATTAAGTAGTTAGATACTGTGTATAACATTTTTTCAGATGTTTCGTGATTTTAAAACTACATGACTTTCTCAGACAATTTGTAAGGATGTTATTTATTTTACACCTGTTCAAGTACATCGTTCTAACGATAAGACTCTTGACAGAAGTTTGAATCTTGAAACGTTGTATACAATTTTATGATTAAGGATTACATCTTTTCTACAGTCTTCTTTTAGCAATCTGTGAATCAGGGAAACAAATTTTCTTCTTTGGATATAAATAGGGATTAGAGTTCTGCATTGAGTCCGGCAACCCGATTTTACCCGAACCCGATCTGGCTTGCGGTTCAATTCGGGTCGACTTGGCTCTAATTTTTTATTGATGTTGTAACGGCTAATGTTTGGATCGGTTTCGAGTTGTGTTTGATTCTTGCGTATCGGATTAGGGTTAACCTGAATTTTTAAATGAAAGTCCAGAATATTGTTTTAGATGAAAAAACTATATATTTAAATATGAATAAGTCTACATGAGTACAAGTTTAATTTTCTACATAAAAGATGAAATTTTATATTACAGATATACGCTATTTTTTAATCATTTCTTAAAAAATGGTTTATCCATTGATTTTATCTGGTCTTCCATTTCGGATTTCTTTTCATTTCATCTTTTTTTTTTGGTTGGGGGGGGGGGGGTGTTGAAGTGTACTCAACATTTTACCGAGTTTATGTCAACGAAAATGCTTTCATCGAGTTTCGGTTTAGAGATTTTTTTTTCTCGTAAAGGGCAGGTTTCTGTTGAACTTTAAATAAAATTTTTGGATTCGTATTTGATATAATTCTACGCATGAAGTACTCTATTACAGATATTAGATTGTAAACATTATTTTTTTTATGCTAATTCAAGTAAGGTGTTAATTCTCTACATACAGCTATTTTATGAATAACAAATAGTAGGCTTCGTACATGCTTCCATTTCCGTCTTGTTGTACCAATAATATTACGTTGTATGATAACAGCTGTTATGTAAAATAACTATAAAAAGTTAAAAAGCATTTCCATTTGCAGTAAAATTAACCCAATTAATTTTAAGAATTATTCAGGAGTATTGTAAATACCTTTTATTAAAGAAGACGGATCTAAGAATTAATATATTGGCATGACCAGCAGGAAATTTGGTTACAGAAAAAAAGAGCATATGGCTGATATTAAGTATAATAGAAAAACCACAGCCCTGGCAAGATTATATCAAGAAGAAACCATCCAAATAAATTTCAATGAAAGTAAAGTAATTTTTCCCTCCAGTCTATACTATCCATCCATAATAAGTGAAACCATAAAGATACTAACACGCAAAAATACAATATGTTACGATCCAGCATCTTTTAAATTACCGAAATTGTGGCTTGAGTTACTCCATGGTTAAAGATATGAAAATAAACAACCAAGTAAAAATAAAAGTTATCATGCGTAATTTTTAAAAAGTACATGAAAATTAAATAATAGCATTTAAAAAAATAACACCAAAGACCGTGCAATTATGGAATATTCTCATTTGTTTTTGAAAATGTCTCGGGGTGAGCCGAAACTTGTCAAACAACCTAATAAAAGTTATTTTACTGTGTATTTATTATGTTGTTAATTTACACCTTTTAGCATTTAAAAGAAATATGTTAAAAAAATATTTTTTTCTTTGTTTACAAGTTTCGGGACCCCCCGAAATATGTAAACGGGGAAAAATCATTAAATTTGTAACTTTTTATGATTTTTATATAACGCCTGTTAGCAATTTAACATCATGTATACATACAACTTAGGCCTCTAGTAATATTATTATCAATATGTTTGTGACTTCAAACTTCTCCTATGCACCGATATACAATTCGTAAGAGAATGGCTAATAATTTGCAATTAACGCTTTTATGTAAATGTAAATTAACGGAGAACTAAAATTTTCACAAAAATACTCATTGGACCTAAAAAAAAAATTAATATAGACAGTGAATTTACAAGAGTAAAGAATGGTTTTGGTAAAATGATAAAAGACAAAATTTGTAACTAAATTTTAAACGTTTTTTACTGGAAAAGAATAGTGATATTTCTTCCTGATATTTAGAAATTCACCTGATTCCTGCACTAATAAAAACATATTTTAATGCCACTTAATATACATTATATTATTCATGGGAAAATCATGTGCAGCCAAATTACATATTCAAGCAAAAGTTAATGCACCATGCTTGTTTTTAATTAATAATTAAAATCATCATAAATTTTCACACAAATATAAGAATGCATTTTATTTACTTACATTTCTAGCGACTTATTTCCTTCGATTTTAATATATTTTTAACGAATTTTATAGCGTTCTACAAGTACCTGTTATTCCTTAAAGATTTTCCTTAAAATAATTTATTTTTTACAACTCATAAATATTTCTTTTATTCTTTGTATATTTATAAAATAGCTATAGCTTTCTCAATTTGGGAGTTTAAAAGGAATAAATTAAATTATAAACAGTTTCCAAAAACCATGTAAAACATTTAAGCACAAAATAAAATTATTTCTTTTTAGATCGATTTTTTCAGCAATTTTATTTAACGAACTGTTTTACGTTGTGAAATTTGAAAAATTGTATTATAGAACTATTGTAATTACTACATTTTTTTTTTGTTTAATACCGACGTTAACCGGAAACAACATACTTAGCTTTTATTATTTTTTTCCATTTATAATTTATAATTTTCACTTTCTTCAAACAAAATATTAATATAATTTTATAAATTTCATTGAAATACAGACATCCAAGTACATATGTACAAATTTGCAATCTTACACGCACACTAAAGTATTCATAGTTGAATTTTGGTTTATATAACTTCAAAAGTATAGTAATCAGTACATACATTGATATATTCAATTTGAATTCAATTTTGTGTGTTGTTTTTCTTGCTATTTTAAAAAATAATTCCTTTTACATTTTTTTTTTCAGATTTTTACACTTACATTAATGCAATTCACTATTGTAACATAACATTACTAGGCTGAACATCCTGATATAGTTAATGGGAACTTTATATCATTTCTTCATGCAAATAAAAGTTATTTTCTACTATATTTGTTTATTGTAATCTAATAACAGACGCATTCATTTTGCATGAAGATGAAAATGTGCACAGTTAATGTCCAATGCATGGTTTTGCTCTTTTCATTCTGTAATAGTTTTTTCTAGATAATTAGCGCACATTTTCTCTATGTTTTATACCAATTATTTCTTTAATTTTTTTCGCAAAACATATATAAAAAATATTCCGTAGTTGGTGCGCAATGTGAGAGTTTTCTTAAATGTGTATCTTTACGCCCATGAATAAGCACATGTGCTTTTTCTCACTTTTGTTATTTTATATTGCCAAGGGAACGTTCCCAAACCGTAAATTGAGAAAAAAAAACTATGAAAAACTTTGACTATATATAGGGCTCATGGGGGGTATGTAATTTTAAATGATTTTTTGTTGTCCCATTTCACTTTAAAGGGGCTAAATTTTATCCGGAATTTTCTTTGACCTTATGTTACTACTCATTAAAGGTAGGAGATAGAGAAAATATTTTAAGTTAAAAAATGCCCCTTTTTATTGGTTCTTTCGAAAACTAACAAATATCAATTGTTAATAACATTTTAAAAATGTTTAAAGAAAATTTTTAAAAATTATAATATACATTTGGTAGACTACCTGTTTTTAATTTATTGTTAGTGAAAATAAGTGAATGTTTTATTACTTTCTTCTATCTTTACAAGAAGACAGTATTGGATTCATGAAAATTTTCGACTTCCGGTTTTCGACACATTTAAACGTTCTAGAAGGTCTTGAACACGATTTGACTGTTTATAGAAAATGACTGTTTTTGAGTCTGTCTGTCTATATGGGACAAAAGTTTTGTGGGAGCTCTATATCAGGAACTAATGCACGGAATTTAATAGAACTTTAGATTCAGTTAGACCTTGATATAAATTGTTCCTTATTAGATTTTGGTGTAAATCGACTAACAGGTGGCGCTGCTATGATGCATTATTCACGATTTTCAAGATACCTATATCTCAAGAAGTAATTCACGAATTTTTATCAAATTTCAGATTCAGTTAGACGTGGACATAAGAAGTTGTTTATTAGTTTTTGGTGTAAATCTTTCATTTGGTGGCGCTGCTATGCTGCATGTTTTAGGATTCACACGATTTTAGCGGTAGTGATATCTCAAGAAAAATGTATGGAATTTAATAAAACCTTAGATTCCGTTAGGCATTGATATAATTTAGTGTTGATTCGTTTTTGGTGTAAATAGCTTAACAGGTGGTATTCACGATTTTCAAGATAGCTCTATCGCAAGAATAGCATGGATTTTCATCAAGCTGCAGATTCAATTAGATGTTGACATAAGTTGTTGCTGATTAGGTTTTGATGTAAATTGTCCTACAGGTGGTGCTTCTATGCTACGTTTTTCAGGATTTATACGATTTTAGCGAAAGTCATATATCAAGAATTAATGCACGGAATTTCATATTAGGATATTTTAAAATATTAACATGTATATGAGTCTTGGGATTGGCACATCCGGCTACTTATATTAATGTAATGCCACCTATTTTATTGATGTTTATTCGATTGAATAGTGAATTTAATTGTAGTTTTTGTCTATAAAAGAATGGGTATTGCTGTGATTTTTTAAATGAAAAAAATATTTATACAAATATTAGTTTATATGACCCACACATTTTTAAAGCTTTCTTTGTTCATTTTAAATGCTATCAACAAACATAGATCGCGATTGGAGTTATATAGAGAACAAACTAGTAGCAGTATTGGTATTAAGTATTGCATAGTAATATATTAATAGTACTCTTTATTAGAATTCTTTTGTGAGTTTGCGTCCTCGTTGATAGTGAAGTTTTGAAGTTTTCTCCTTAATCTATTGTGTAAATGCGAAGTTTTCCTGATCATCAATTGTAAATGCACGAAGTTTTTCAGAATGCCGATAGTAATTTGCTAAATGTAAGGAAAATTAGTAGTTTTACTTACAACAAAATAAAAATTGCCATGTTGTCTACAAAGCTAATGTTATATATTTTTAAAATTTTGGTTCAAAAATCTATGGTGGAATTTCTCTTTGATCTGTGGTGGAAATGGGAAGTTTTCTTGATCGTCAATTGTAAATGCACCAAGTTTTTTCAGAATGACGATAGTAATTTTTTAAATGCAGTGAAAATTAGTAGTTCCACTTTCAGCAAAATAAAATTTGCTAGGTTGTCTACGAAGCGTATGTTATATATTCTTTTAAATTTTGGTTAATTTTTTTTAAATGTTATTAACAATTGATATTTTATTAGTTTTTGAATACAACTAAAAAAAAAAAAATCAATTTTTAACCTAAAACTTTTTCTCTATCTGTGACCATTAATGATTAAGAACATAAGGTCCAAAGGTCCCTTAAAGTGAAAATGGGAAATAAATAAATTGCGTATCACATACCTCCATAAAATCTATATGTATCCCTAAAGTTTTATAAATATTTATTTTGCGGGTTGGGAACTCTCCCTTGTGAGATTAAAAGATTTTAAAATATAAAGTTTTTCAGTATTTAAAATATCTGTGATTTTTGTTAGCAGTGATGCTTTTAAATATCTGAAAAAAAACCCAGCACTAATAACATAAACGACAACATCAACAAAAGTAATAATAACAAGAGTTGCATGCACCGGAAAATAAGCCAAATAATTAAACTTTCCAGCGAGTGATCTTAATTTTTTTTGCATGAGCAAGCGCGTGACGCATACGTTACACGCAGTCGTTACACTGTTGCAGGTGAAAGTTATTTCATAACAGAAATAAGACACACATTAGAAGAGCAATTATGCATATCAGTATAAAAAATTAAATTTTAATTTCGTCAACATTTGTGAGCACAGGGGGTACGAGAGAATCACATTCGTCGTTATATACTTCATACTATAAAATTTTGAGATGGGCTTGTAAATATTAATCAGATATTACATAAAATTATTTGGAGTACATTTTTTCACATTTAAAAATACATAAAAGTTTTGTATTAAAAGACTCCTTAGACAATTTTCATTTAAAATTTTCAATCTTCAGACCATAGAAATTCGGATTTGCGCTTTATGCTTAATATACATAGCGTTCCAAAAACATTGATCTCGGTTTTTATTCCTTAAATATTAATCATAGATGATAAATTATAAATTACAAATGTAAATAAAAAAGTACAGAATTTTATGAAATCGAGTAAAACTTTCAGAGGGTTAAATTTGGAGAAATACATAATTTAAAATTTTATAAGTGTGCCTTATAAAATATTTCCCAGTGAGTAAAATTTGCCCCATACACTAATAAGGTCATGTACAAAATTTCAGTATTTTATGATAAAAGGTCGCAGAGATATGAAAATACATAAATGCTGACTTAAAACACTTTTCGATGGCTAGATATGAGTTCGCAAAGTGGGAAAATGATGTCGGATGATCGTGTTTCGGGGTTCGTACACAAATTTCGAAAGAAAACAGTGATTGGATAAATAAATAATAATTGTGCTATTTATCGGTACAAAAGTAACTAAACTGTGTAAAGATAATAACTTTACGTAAAGATCACAAAGCGGTCAGTTGCAAATATTTGCATCTGTAAACATTTCTAAGCTGTTTTAATTTTCATTGACTGTGTCATTTCCAGGTTTATTCTGTAATTCATCATGTAAAATTTTAAGGTATTTTGAGGAAGCATAGCTATGTAAATTTGATAAAACTAAAGATAAGAGCCGTATTTTATTTGCTTATGACGCATTTCTGTGTCGTGTCATCTGCACTTTAGCTGTAAACATTTATATTTTAATTTATGAATAACCCCTCACAAACTTTCTTTAAACATATATCTACGATTTTTTAAGCTAAAATGCTGAAATTTTGTACATGACCTTATTAGTGTATGAGACACATTTTACTCATGGGGGGGGGGGATTTTTTTTGTACCAGAGACATATAAAAATTTAAATTTGGTATTTCTTCAAATTTACTCTCCTGAAAATTTTAATCGATTTCATAAAGTTTTGTATCTTTTTTACGTAACTTTGTAATTTATAATATATGTCTATGATCAATATTTAAGGAATAAAAGCCGAGGTCAATATTTTTGGGGCACACTGTATAGCTAATACCGTTTATATTAATTTGATTACACTGCTTTGTTACACTATTTTGGTACATTACTATTTTTAAAATCTTTGGAATTATATTATTTTGTTTTCTTTGCACTCTAAAAGCTAAATTTTCAAAACTGAGCAAAAAATACTCAAATCTGAGTATATCGCATAGTCAAAATAGCTCCAAATCAAAATTACTCAAGTTTGAAACATGTATATACTCATTTCTGAAAACATGTACATACTCAAGAATAAAACATCATGTGCTCATATTTGAGTATATCCATGTTTCAAAATTGAGTATGAACTGACTTCTATGTGCTCATTTTTTAGTATTTTCATGTTTCAAAAATGAGTTTGAAATAATTCTAATCGTTTTTGAGTATGTCCATGTTTCAAAATTGAGTATGAACTGAGCTTTATGTGTTCAGTTTTGAGTATGTCTATGTTTCAGTATTCTGAGTATTTCTGGTATTTCAGAGTTGAAAGCATTGAGTATTTGAAACAAAAAGTTTCATAAAATGAAAACATCAATTTACTCAGATTTGAAAATATCATTTTTCTCAGTGTATATTGCCGTATATGTATAGTGTGTTGCAACTCACCGTACGGAGCAAACATGCATTTAGCTGATAAAGATGAGTTAAAGTATCATAAAATATCCCAATTAAAATTCTCCATTTATCTCATTCTCAGCTTGCATCAAGATAATAAGCAAGTTCTCCCAATCGAAATGACATTCATCATTTTATCAGATAACTGGCATCAATTTGGACTCGATCAAACCGACATGCCTATCTTTAAATTAAAAAGTAATAAGAAATTGCCAATTTAAATTTTGCAGACCATTGACCATCCTATTAAAACTGAATACATTTGTCTTTTTCATCAGATTTGAAACATAATTTTAGAAAAAGTATCTGAAATCGCATTAAACAGTTGTTTTAGTAATATTACCTGATCGATTATGTAAGGCAGTGTTGCGTGGTAGCAAAACAATATTTGAACAGTATTAGTTATTTTGTCTAGTCGTGACCGACATTAGAAACATTGTCTTGAAATAATGCTCTAACATTGGGTTGATTATATTTTTATAATAATGCGCCAATATTGAGAAGTATTTGGTACAAATATTACGAAGTTTTTTCAAAGGAAGTATGGTAGAAGTACACTACAAAAAGAGACAAACGTTTCTTAATCAGCGAAAATATTTATATGCAACTTTTCCCCCAGTATCTATCTCTTCTTCCAAATGATTTGTTATCTGTATCTTAACTATTTTTCCCTATTTTCCCCCATATCTATTTCCCTTTCTGTTGCGTTATACTTATTTTCGCAGATTAAGAAACGTTTGTCTCTTTTTGTAGTGTACTTCTACCATACTTCCTTTGAAAAACCTTTAGAAACTGTAACATTTGTACCAATTACTTTTAAATATTGGCGCATTATTATAAAAATATAATCCAACCAATTTTAGAGCAATATTTCAAGACAATGTTTCTAATGTTGGTCGCGATATAGACAAAATAATTAATATTGTTTAAATATTGTTATGCTAACATGCAAACTCCCTGACATAATCGATCAGGTCATATTATTAAAACAACTGTTTAACGCGATTTCAGATAGTTGCTCTAAAATTATGTTTCAAATCTGATGAACAAGACAAATGTATACAGTTTTAATAGGATGGTCAATAGTCCGCAGAATTTAAATTGGCAATTTCTTATTACTGGTTAATTTAAACATAGGCGTGTCTGTTTGAAAACATGGTGAAAACTCAGCAGAAAGGGAAATACAGGGTGATTATAAAGAAACTTTGCCAACATCTGCACTTCTAGCGCCCGTTCTATTTAACCGATCAAGATGAAATTTTAAATATAGTTGTTTGAAGGTATGCGCTCGAGATTCTGTGAATGGCAATACAGTGGTGCTCACGGTTACGGTTATAGTTACAGAAACTCGAAAATTTCGAATGGCAACGCCTACTTTTTCCTGTCTCAAAATGTTCAGCGCATGCGAAAACCCTAAATAGCGTTGAAACGGTACCGATATGTCCAAAAACCGACGTGTTATAGACATACAAACCGTTCTTTAAGGCGCACCGAGCAATAATGCATTCGACAGAGACAAGAAACTGCTGAATGATGAGAACACATATCAGACAAAAGTAAACCTTTATTGGCATCAAACATTTTCCACATGGGTGCCATCACAAGCAATTACGCATTGCATGCGGGAGACGACGGACAATACCGCTGAACGCAACATGACGCGAGGAATGTTTCTAATCTCACGCCGTATAGAATCCTGCAAGCCCGACAATGTTTGCGGATTGCACAGGTAAACTCTGGATTTGAGATATCCCCAAAACCAGAAATCCATAGGCGTCAGATCTGGGGATCGCGCAGGCCACGGAATAGGATAATGGCGTGAGATGATGCGATCACCAAAATGCTGATCTAGGAGCCTTTTAACTGACCTCGCTATATGTGGAGGTGCACCATCTTGCATCCAAACAACGTCATTGAGTGCATTCCGCCGACGCAACTCCGGTAGTACAGAATTTTTCAGCATGGCTGCATACCGAGAGCCTGTTACAGAACATGTTGCAGGACCCGCTGGGGTCGTTTCCTCAAAGAAGAACGGGCCGAGAACAAATGTAGCTGTAATGCCGCACCACACAGTCACTTTGGCGTCAAATAATGGTACTGGTGCCACAGCGTGAGGATTCGTCTCTCCCCAGTGCACACAATTCTTTGTGTTAATGTTGCCATGTAAGGTGAAATGCGCCTCATCCGTCCATAGTATGCGAAGTGGCCAGTCGTTATCAGCATCATATCGTAATAAAAATTCATTTGCGAAGTCCAGACGTTGTTGTGGGTCACCCGGCTGCAACATCTGGACGCGCTGAAATCGATAGGGAAACATGTGAAGTACTGAGCGCAAGAGCTTGCGGACCGTTGTGTTCGGAATATCCAACAAGCGCGATAATCCTCTTGCAGTTTCTGTGTGCCCTGTAGTCACTGTATGATGCACTTCCATGACAACGTCCTCAGAAACTGTTGGCCGTCCGGAGCGCGGTTTGTCACAGGTGCAGCCTGTATCTTCGAATTTGCGCACTAAATCACGCACAGCTTGCAGAGTACATGGCCCACGTCGTTGTCGATGATTGCGGCGATACACACGCAAGGCTTCCGCAGCGTTCATCCCATTTAGATAATAGAGTTTGATCAATTCACCGCGAACTTTCCCAGGAAGAGTCATATCGTCGGCATGTGCGAGTTCATGAATGACGACTTCGCATACCCGCTTGGTATTTTATAGGCTTCCTCCGCTGAATATCTGGCGAACGGCGTTCTGTGATTGGTATCTTGCCTGTGTCATATGCAAAGTTACTGCGTGCGCACAGATCGTGTTTTGTTGGCCGGTTTTCAGAACTCTTCTTTGTGTATGCATAACACGTTTGTTTTTGGACATATCGGTACCGTTTCAACGCTATTTAGGGTTTTCGCATGCGCTGAACATTTTGAGACAGGAAAAAGTAGGCGTTGCCATTCGAAATTTTCGAGTTTCTGTAACTATAACCGTAACCGTGAGCACCACTGTATTGCCATTCACAGAATCTCGAGCGCATACCTTCAAACAACTATATTTAAAATTTCATCTTGATCGGTTAAATAGAACGGCCGCTAGAAGTGCAGATGTTGGCAAAGTTTCTTTATAATCACCCTGTAGATAGGGGGGAAATAGAGGAAAATAGTTAAGATACCGATAACGGTTTATATATCAGAACGCAAATTTTTCCCCATTCCCTCTCTATTCCTCCGAACGATTTGAAAAGTCAATCCCGAAAACCGTATCTTAAGTACTTTTCCTATTTCCCCCATTTATATCTCCCTCTCAGTTGCGTTTCCAAGATCGCACCACCGATCGTTAACAAATCATTCGGAGGAAGAGATAGAGATTGGGGGAAAAGTTGCGTTCGCACCCTTAAACCCAAAAATATATCACAACTTCTTCCGAAATACCCACGATTCCAAAATGCGTTTTTTATGTTTATAAAACTCAGAAACTAATATATTTTTGAGATTTAAAGAAGCATTTGTAAACACAAAGTTTCTTTTGCCGCCACTGATATTCGGAAAAGTTTCCGAGTTGTTTTTATGGTGTATTAAACAGTTTTTTAAAACCGATATATTGGTTTTCAGGATGCTATCAGTTCTCAAATTAAACATTTTCAGCTGTGTAGCAGAATTTATACATTCAAAAGTAAAAAAAAAATTTAATGTTAATGTTTAATTCTGATAATTTTTCATGTTTGTCTGTAAAACACGTTTGTTGAACATGGAAATGTGTTTTTCAGAGTTGATAGTATCCAAAAAACCATATTCCGCGTTCAACAAACTGATTAATACAATATAAAAACTACTCGGAAACGTTTGCGAAAATTAGTGGCAGCAGAAAAAAACTTTGTTTTTATACACCATTCCTTTAAAACTTACAAAAATATTAGTTGATGTGATTGCTAAAGATAAAGAGCGCTTTTCGGAATCGTGGGTAACACGAAAGAGGTTATTACAGACTTTCGTTTGTGGTTATAATATATTTTACTAGATAAAGAAACATGTTTTTTTTTTTTTTTTTTTTTTTTTTTTTTTTTTACTGCGTAAACATCTGCTTAAAGCTAACTATAATAAAATAAATTCATGTACCACTCATCAATTATTTATGCTTCCTCGTCTTATAAACACGCCTTACTGTTGTTTTTTTCATTTTTGTTACCTTACAGTGAGATTAAAACGTAAAAAATATAATGATGGTGACAATTAGTATTAAAAAAAAATAATATATCTGTCCGAATTGATACATTTACTAGCAACAATGTGTTTGTCTACCTGAAAAAAAAAGCATTGCGGTTCTAAGAACAAAAACGACAGCAACAAAAACATTAATAACAAAAATTTCAAATGCCATGGGAATTAAGCTAAATAATTTAAACCATCGTAAAATACTCTCACTTAAAATTTCTCATTTAACATTCATACTTTACATCAAGATAATATAAAAACTCTATGCATCGAAATGTCATTCACCATTCTTTCATATAACAGGCATCAATTTGAACTAGATCAAGTTGCAATGTCCATGTTTAAATTAATAAGGAATGGGAAATCTCCAGTTTAAATTTTACAAACCATTGACATGCATCTATTAAAACAGAATACATTTGTCTTGTCCACCAGATTTAAATCATAATTTTAGAACTCATATCTGAAATCGCGTTAAACAGTTGTTTTAATAATTGGGTGGTGAAAAAATAATATTTGAACAATATTTTTTGTTTTGTCTATATCTTGAACAATATTAGAAATATCGTCTTGAAATATTGCTCTAACATTAGGATGTTTATATTTTTAGAATAATACGCTAATATTGGAAAGAAATTGGTACAAATGTTACAAATACTAAATGTTTTTCAATTGAAGTATGGAAGAAGTTTATTGAAGAAGTAAACATCTGCTTAAAGCTAACAATAATAAAATAAAGTCATGTATCACTCATTAATTATTTTATGCTTTCTCTTCTTATTAAAAGTCTTACTGTTATTTTTTTTTTCATGTTTGTTACTTTACACTGAGATTAAAAGATTAAGAAAAAATATGATGATAATCTGTATTTAAAACTTATCTGTATTGATACATTTATTATCAACAATGTATTTGTCTACCTGAAAAAAGTATAGCGCTACGAACAATAACGACAGCAACAAAAATAATATTAATAAAAAATTCAAATGTCCTGGAATATAAGACAAATAATTTAAATCGAGTAAAATATCCCCACTTAAAATTCTTCATTTACCCCATTCACAGTTTAGATCAAGATAATAAGCAAGCTCTGTCCATCGAAATGTCATTCATCATTCTCTCCGATAACAGGCATCAATTTGAACTGGATCAAGTAGCAATGCCCATGTTTAAATTAACAAGGAATGGAAAATCTCCATTTAAATTCTTCGGGCCATTGACAGGTCCTTATTAAAACAGAATACATTTGTCTTGTCCATCAGATTTAACACATAATTTTAGAACTGATATCTGAAATCGAAATAAGCAGTTGCTTCACGAATATAATCTCACAAATTCTTTTAAGGAAATAGAGTACCTAGAAAAGCAAAACAATATGTGACCAATATTTTTTGTACTTGTTATATCTAGGCATATTGCTGTAATAATGGGATTTTTACATATTTTAAACCAAATTGGCAAGAAAAATTTCGCTATTTAATTGTCAATGTTTTGAATTTAAAGCCAATATTTCTACAATATTGGCATTTCATCAGAAATATTTCTGCAATATTCGCATTTCGTCATAAATATTTTCAATTTAAAACCAATATTTCATCCACATAGGAATTTCATTGGAAGTATTTTAATAATATTATTATTGGGTATATTTCCAATGAAAATATTTATTTTTGCATTTAAAAGGACAAAATAATTTTACATTGAAGTATTTTTTAGTAATGTTATCCTAATTTTTAATCTTTAGAATTTTGAAGTTTCGAATTATTATACTAAGTTTAATACTTATTATATAGTTAATATTGATTGAATTAATTTTGTTATACTGCTTTGCTACACTCCTTTGTTATATTGATTTGTTACACTACTTTGTTATCTTACTATATTAATTATCTTTGTGATTATATTACTTTTATTTATTTATTTACTTTAGACTATTATATAAGTAAGGTAAATCTAGGAGAGTCTGCACACAATTCAAAAGAATAACAATAAAAAATCTAAATATTCATTTTTTACTAAACTATCCATGAATAATTTTTACTTCATTTGTTTTTTATCTATTTCCATTACTATTTTGTTGTTATGTTGTAATTTTATAGAACAGTTGTAATAAAACGAAGAAAGTTATTTTGCGCAATCTGTCCTTACAGGGTTGGTGGGATTGCGCACATGGGTAGGAGAGATTGTTACTAATAATAACTACAATTAAATTGTTAACAATAATAATTACACTTATATGACGTTGTTGTAAGGTTATTGTGAACAAACATCAGGAGTGAATATTTCAAACTAATGATTAAAGAATCAAAAAAAGGAAATAATTTTAAAAACGATAAAAAATTTTAATTAAAGGAAAAAAATTAAAGAATCAGAAAAAGCAAGTCCAGATAAGATTACGAAATAACATTAAGTTTTTGATAACACGTTTAACTTAAAATTAGTCCATTTTCATTTTTCATTTTTTATGCAAATTCACCAATAAGCTGCGTAATCTCTCCTAGCATGAAAACTAATGGGAACAATGCGCCATCTCTCCTAAGTAGCAGATGCGCAAACTGTCCAATTTCGGTAGGAGAGATTGCGCGGCTTTTTATTTAAACATGGCCGCTACTAAAACGAACCGTTGATGTTCACATTGTTAGTCTGGATTAGTAGCTTATGAGAAATCGTTTAAGTTTAAAATATTTTGTACTACTGACATTGTATAGAAATGCTAATGAATAGCTATGAAAATTCAAGCACTTACTTTGGGGAAAAAATAGCAATGCTTTATCTTAGACGCTCAAAACAATCAACATGCACTTTCAAGTAGACACTCCACTACTGCTGTTGTAGAACTACCTGGAGTTGCTGCGCGCTCACTCTACTCCTTCCCCCCGAACCTTTATGCGCGCAATCTCTCCTACTGCGCCATCGCTACTGGCTTTACCTTATGGTGTGCTGTGGTCTACATAACGTAACAAAAATATGTTTGTAGTCCACAGAATAAAAAGGTTGAATATGTCTGTGTTAAAGCATCCTAAAATATATCTCCACTTAAAATTCATCATTTATCCCATTCACACTTTATCCTCTTCAGACCTGAGGTACACAAATGCGAACCTCTATTATTTTCCTCATAAAAACAAAACTGTTTGATTTTTTTTCTTTACATTTTTACTTTACTTCTATATAACTGAATATTTTTTGCTGCTCATGCTGCTTATTTCCTCATAAAATAAATGTTATTTTCAACTGAGTTTGCAAAATGTCTTCAAGATAGTATGGTTAAGAATAGTAAGAAATTTTCATAATTATTTAACTTAAACGCTTTACAATAAAAGACAAGTTGGAAATTGAACGTTAAACGTGACAAATGAGGTGTGTTCGTACTATAACTAGTCTTACAATGTAAAATAATCATCGTTATTATTTCAGTGACATGAATTATATCGTCTGTTAGAAGCGAAATGAGCATGCCTTTTTTTTTTCTTATTACGTATGCCACGTTTACAGATGCGATTTTTTTTCGACACCAGACAACGCTGCAAAATTCACTATGGCTTTGCGAATGATTACTTCCATGGTTTAATATTTCTCTGACTCACGATGAACGAATCTCTTATGTTTATTTACTTTAATGGATTGAGATATTTGGCTGTTAACCTCGTAATTTCCACTGAAATTATCTCAGAATCTATACATTTTTAAATGTAACCCATCTCTCAAGCAAACAATTTTTTGAACGATCTTTCTAAAAATGTAACTTTTATGCAATTTTATTCTAAAAAATAACTTGGAATAAAAGTAGCCGCTTGGCTTATGAAAAAAAGAAGTGGTTAGCTCGTATTTGTTTTCCTCAGTCACATGACTTGCGCTTTTGTTATATAGATTATGTATGATAGGATTTAATAGAATAAAGAAAACTTTTATTAGTATCTTTTTAAGTTTTGATTCGATTTTCATAAAATTTGAAATGGCTCAACAAAATTCTGCAACGATTATATATATTAAATTTCAAACCATTCGGTTTGGTAGTTTTTACGCTGTTATATGCGGACAGACATACGGACCAGACGACGACTATAGGTGCTACGTATTTATATAGTTACCAACTCACATAAAAATGAAGATTTGTAGATCATTAACTTGTTTAAAGTCCTTAAATCTGTTATTGCGGGAATTTAGATTATTGATAATTAAATTGATATTTAAGGGGGCTAGTAATTGAAGATCCATATTTGAGAACATAAATTACCAGTCCCCTAAAATATCAATTTCAGAAAAAAGGCCCTTTCTGTCATCTACAGTGTTATTTTGTTTGTTCAAAAGCAAAGATTGTGTATTTGTAGTGTTATTTTAACTTTAGGTCTTAAAAGCTTACATCAAGATAATAAGCAATCTCTCCCCATTCATATATGATTCATCATTCTCTCGGATAAGAGACCTAAATTTAGACTCGATCAAATCGCAATGCCTATGTTTAAATTAACAATAGATCACAAATCTCCAGTCTAAATTTGCAGACTATTGACAGGCTTCTATTACAACCGAATACGTCCGTCTTGTCCATCAGATTTAATACATAATTTTAGATCTTGTATCTGAAATCGCGTTAAGCAGTTGAATAAGTCATTTGAGAAACTACACAAGTCCCAGATTTAAGATTTTTCATGAATCAATAAAAACGGTGCTGCACACAAATGGTAGATATTTTTAGAACTTTTCTGAGCTGAGTATATTTCTTAAATCATTAAATATGTGTGTAGTTTATCAGTTATTAATTTTATAATATACTAGCAGACCTGTCCGTTGTCTGGGACCGCGATAATAACTTTAAATATATCTACAAGTGTCTTATACTTTACCGGGATTACTTTAAAAAATTTTGCTAAGCTAATCAGTTTTTCCAAGCAAAACTTTCCACGCTCGGAATTAAAAAAGAAGCTCTTAACCGTGAGGTTGCGTGCGTCGTCATACTAACGGTTTTTGGCGCTAATCGGGTTACTTAGAAAACAAACGCTAAATTTTTTCTTCGCAGCGTTTAAAAAAAAAAAAAAGATAGATGGCCTTGCTTTCTGAATAATTAGAAAAAACTATTCCATATATACATATAATTAACGATTAACGAAAATCTGCTCCATACAGGGGTTTTAAAATATAGAATGGGCGCATTAAATATCAAACAGATATTGGTTGATAAAAAACAAACCACTTATTTTCGGCGAAAGGGGCACTTAAAAAAATCGCTGTACCAGTTCCGGATAGACTTTATTGAAAAAAAACGACTATTTAAAAGAATAAATTTGGATTGAACTTGAACTAATGTTATTTTTGCAGTCAATGGAATTTAGCGCACTAAGAATGATACAAAAAATATATTAATAATAGTTTTTTCATGTGTTTAACAAAATAGACATTTATCATTTTTGCCTACATCGCGCAATTTCACACAGCAAAACTTCCTGGACGGTATACTTTGTACACTATACATTTCTAGATTTCTAGGAAAATATATTAATGCTTTATAAGATTAATTTTAAGTCAATTACATTTACCATGTTGTACAGTGACTATCTTTTAAGATTTTCACGTCCCAAGAGCTTTGGTACAGCAAGTACGGGAAGTGGAAACCCAGCTTAAGGCCTAGGGCCCAGCTCCCTTTTGGCAGTCTAGTTCCCGAAGCTGCTGAGGTACTCCCGCACGTCCCCAAGTGTAGCGCGATGGTTCTCCTTAGGGCACGGGTTCCACCGTCGCATGCTGTCGTAGTGACCCTGCCGTTAATCACTTGAGAGATGGGGCTGATGCGCAGGTGGCTGTGCCCTCACTGGCCCTAGAGCATACAGGACTATAGCATACATCATAGTTGTGCTCGTTAAAAGGTTTTCAGATCTTGGGAAATGAGGTTGTGCCGCCTTCGGCGGCAGTGATAATTTTTGCCATATAGTACAACATTATAAAAACTTCTTAACATAGGCGTATATGACAATATTTTCAAACAAAATGCATTTGTAACATGCATATTTAAGTTTTAGCATACAAATGTGTGCGAAATAAACCAGAACGAGTAACTGAGGGCTAAGAAGATTGATATTAAATGCATACGTGCCAAATGTTATGGATTTGTAGAGTAATATTTTTCTTATTAAATCGCAAAATTATGTGACTAAATAAAGCAACTATTACTATTCGAAATTAATGGTATTAAAAATATGTAAACGTATTCTTTGAATCACATAGACATATTCTCCATCTTGTTCCATGGCAGTTTCTTCGTGTTCTGTTGTTGACCATATGAATATATCTTGGCCTTTTCATTGACGAATGTTGCTTTTGCAATAAACGATAATTTTAAGTGGCAATGGATAAATAAACGTCTGTAATTTTTATCTACACATCTAAGCCCACTTCCAAGAACATGTCTGCAGCCACCAAAGAAACGCATTTCGAAAATAAGTGGACTTTTGAAATCTCCGATTCAGTTATCTTATTAATATAAGTTCATCGATTCTACAAGTAGGAGAACAATATTTGACTAATAAAGGTTTACGTGTCCCGAAACATAAGCCAAGTGAGTTAAACCCTCATAAAATATTCCTACTTAAAATTCCTCATTTGACTCATTCGTAATTTACATCACGATAATATGCAATCCTCCTCTATAGAAACGTCATTTATCATTCTCTCGGATAACAGGCATCAATTTGGACTCAATCAAACAGCAATGTCTATGTTTAAATTAACAATGAATGACAAATATTCAGTTGAGGTTTTGCAGACCATTGAGAAGTTGCTATCAAAACGGAATTTGTTTGTCTTGTATATCAGATTTAATGCATAACTTTAGAGCTAGTATCTGAAATCGCGTTACACAGCTGTTTTAGTAATATAATCTCTCCTATTCTGTAAGGCAGTATTACGCAGAAGTAAAACAATATTTGATCAGTATTATTTGTATTGTCAATATTTTGTCTAATACTGACAATACTGGCGTAAAATTATGTTCTAACATTAGAATGTTTAAATTTTATTTTAATAGTACGCCAATATTGGCCAGAAATTGGTACAAATTTTACAGTTATTAAAGGTATTTCAACGGAGTATGAAAGAAATAAATATCTGCTTAAATATAACAATAATAAAATAAATTCATGTATCATTGATATTTTATGTTTTCTCTTCTTATGAACTCCCCTTATGGTTATTTTTTAAAACATTTGTTACCACACACAGAGATTAAAATAAGAAAATGATTAATGATGATGATATTATAGTAAGTTTTAGAAACTCTGTTGGAATTGGATATTTATGGCGCTAACAACAACAGTAATAACAAAAATATTATTAGCAAAAATTCTAATGACTTTGAAAATAAGCGAAATCATGTAAACCATTGTAAAATATCCCCACTTAAAATTCCTCTTTCACACTTTATATCAGCATAATAAGTATGATATCTGCATTGAAATATCATGCATCATGCTCTGGAATAATAGGCATGAATTTCGACTCGGTCAAATAGCAAAGCCAATGTTTACATTAACAAAGAATGACAAATCTATCATTTAAATTTTTTTACTCTATTTAATAACTAGTATTTGTAAACGAGTTAAACAGTTGTCAGGCATCAGTAATTCCTATTTGTAAATTCACAGGGAACGAGAAATCCCCAGTTTAAATTTTGCGGACTCAAAATCAAAATCAAAATACTTGTCAAAATCTCAAATTTTGCGGACTGTTGGCGAATTCCTATTTCCATACTAATGAACAAATGTGAAAAAAATAATAACACGAACTGTTTCAAAGGTAATTATTTATTGTCTTCATTGTTTGACAATTTATCTCTAAAACAATTCCATACATAAAGAAGCATTATAAATATTAATTACATTTGTAACTAGTAAATCCACAGATCAGGACCCTCAACATATGATTAAGCCTGTACCTGTTATGCAAGTCGCATCGTAATTTTGAAAGAATTTTGTTCAATATTTTAAACTTTCAACTCACAACTTCATTTCTTTTATATTAGACTTACTGCAAATAAAATTCCAAGTAATTTCAGGAATTTTAGGATTAGTAATTTCAGGAAAACTTATCAATGGTAAAGCGAATTTCGATTACATGTGATATTCTAAGACTGTATTTTCTGAGAAAACTTTTTATGACGGGTATTTTACCCCCTCATCCTCCGTTCCCACACACCATATCTCACAGTTTAATAATAGCAACTATAGACACTTGTCAGTATATTAAGTTTTCTATCTAAACGTTGATTTTTTAATGATGCCATTAAAAAAATAGTTTAAACCATTAATTATTCTCATAAATATATCATTAATGCCTTATAATATGTTTAAATTGTTTGAAAATTAGTATTTGAGCTACCGTCAATTTTTTTTTAATTGCTGCGAAAATGACTGTATATGGCTGAGTTAAATCATCGCTAAACATCCACACTTGAAATTTGCTACCTACCTCATTCGTAGTTTATATCAAGATAATAAGCAAGCTCTCTGCATCGAAATGTCATCCATCATTCACCCGGATAAAACGCATCCATTTCGACTTGATCATATAGCAGTGTCTATATTTAAGTTAACAAGGAATGAGAAACATACAGTTTAAATTTTGCAGACCATTGACAGCTTCCTATTAAAATCGAGTATATGCATCTTGTCTACCAGACATAATACATGATTCTAGAAATAGAATTTGAAATCACATTAAGCAGTTGTTTTTGTAATATAATATCACCGATTTTGAGAGAAAGTATTCTCTAGTAGGATCATTCCACAGAATTTTGACAAACTTTATTATTATTATTATTATTATTATTATTATTATTATTATTTGGTTGTCGCACCATTCTGGATTTTTCCCATATTTTGTATGTGGAAACCTATACAGAAAAAAAAGTTAAAACCCATTAAAAAAATCTGTCTTATTATTATTATTATTATTATTATTATTATTTTTATTTGGTGAGATTGAAAATAACAATTTTACATGTTTTTGAAAATTTTAAAGTTTACGAAATCTTTCATAGATTAAGAATTAATAAAAATGTACAAATACTTAATAAAAAAATCTGAAATCTGCTCAACGTTTTGTATTACATCATGCAGTTTTTATGAATTTATCTGTACATATATATTTTAAGTTGGGTAGTTTAAATGTACTGAAATATTAGTCGTAACGGCAGTTTTTCTACAGATATATTTCATAAAGGGAAAGAGATAACATTATGCATATTTTATATGTGTTATTACTACTTTCAAACATGTATAGAAAAAGAAAGGCTGGTATTTTATTTTTCCTTCCTGAATTATAACAAACTAAAATTTCAAAAATTTCAAAAATCAGCATTTTTGACGGCTTGTAACGCAAAACGGGAAAGTTTTACTCATATAAAATTTTGCAAGATCTCACCATATAATATCTATAATCTGGAATTCTTATTGACATATTGCACCGACATTATGATTTAATTTTTTTTAAATAATAGACGAATATTAGCAAAAAAATATTTAGCCGTTACATTGCTGATATTTTCAATGTAATTTCATCTTTCTGCAGTATTTGCATTTCATTACAATTATTTCCAATAAAAAGCCAGTACTTAACCAATATTGTTATATCATTTGAAGTATTTCCGTTAAAAGGAATATTGACACAATCTTGGTTTCCAATATCGCCAATGTTCGCACAAACACATAAATAAATTATTGTCTTACCCAATTTTCAACTACATTAATGTATTTTAAAAAATTTTTAAGGAAATTCAAATCACATTCACGAGTTTTTTCCGTATAATTATGTCAAGGGGTTTGTAATGCACCCAGTAGCAGAGTTTTACTGTAATTCGATTGCGTAGACAGGATGGAGAAAAGGAAGCATGGAATTATTTTTATCTATTTTACTTTCAATTACAACAAATAAAATAGACGCAGTTGTGTTATAGAAATGTTAAATAAATGATATGTTAAACAATGTCAATATTTCTACAATATTGGCGTCTCATTGCAGATATATATACACTATAAAGCCATTATTTAAACAATATCAGCGTTTCATTTGAAGTATTTCCCATGAAAACAATATTAATGCAATATTGGGTCACAATAGGAAGAGTATTGGTTTGCTACTAGGGTTGTCACCCGATTAACGAAAATTAATATAGAACTATATTGCACTACAAATAAATTTATTATATAAATAGAGGAAACTTTATGAGTGCTTGTTACTTTGTCAATATTAGTTATATATTTTTAATATTACACCAATTACTGGAAGACATATTTTGCCATTTCAATACCGATATTACCAATGTAAAGGTAATATTTTACCAATATTGGTGTTTCATTTTTAGTATTTCCAATTAAATAAATATTCTCGCAATATTGGACGTCAATATAAACAATATCGGTTTTCTACTAGCATTAACACACGATTATTGCAAAACTAATATAGCACTGTACCGCACTGCAAATAAATATATAGCGGAAATGAGAAAAAAATTGTGAATTTTGGATTGTCTTATTTTTTATTGTATGCCGCGACCTCCTATAACACGCGCACAGTGATTTTTAATTCCTTATTTGGGAAAACAAATTCGAAATTAAGAACATCATAAAAATATTTCAAACAGATTTATTCAATTAAAAAAACTAGGGTACCCAACCCGGGCATCCCGGGATAGAGAATATAGGTGAAAACTATTTATGTTTTTATTGAAAACTCTAATAAATTTTTTACATTTAATAATTTTTTTTAGATTTCCAATTGCCCTCTATAACAACACCAAAGAGCATTGTTATATGAAATATGTCAATGTTATCTTCAAATTAAATTTATTAAAAGCGGTAATTTCGTATTAGCCTTGTGCCAGAAGTTAATAACATAAGAAATCGCTAAAAATTTTGTTATCTAGAGCAGTTTTTAAATTATTCTGATAATTTCAGAGGTTGTAAGCGCTTATTTCGATTACATGTTTTATTTATACTATTTTATTTATTGGTGGATGAAGTTTTATTTTCGTTATGGAATATGAGCTGGAAACAAATGCTGAAGTTTTTATATTGTTTTAAATGAAAACGGATTAATATTTTGTAATCGTCTGCAAGCGATACAGATAGATTAAAAAATATATATATACATGCTTGAAATTTAATTTAGATGCTATAATAAATGAGTAAATTTCGATACAGTTTTAAAAAATAATTGCATTTGAAAGTAGTTTTTTTTCCCTATAACGGTGTAAAAGTTGAAAATGTGCGATGTTTAGAAATTAAAAAAAAATTGCCGTAGCAAAAATCGCAAAACCGAAATTTCATCGTCAACTGTTGCCATTCGCAAAATGACGTCAGCGTTAAGCACGGACACTTTTGCCCTTTATAATATAGATAGAACACCTTGTGCTAAAATTGCCCAGAGATGCCTTCATGATTTTGCAAATTTAATCAGGAAATGTGCCATAACGATTTTATGCAATGACCAAAGGTCTATGTACAGATAACAACAGCAAAATAATAAATACTTACACATTACTCGCACCTCGATTTTAAATATAAATCTTCAGTGGAAAAACCTCATAGCAAACAAAAATAAAATATGTTGTATCTATATATTCATTAAAAAGAATTCTTTTTTTTTATTATCAAGAATGCCTTGTGTGAATGCATTATCTTTAATGTTAAATAATATATTCATTAAAAATGATTCTTTTTTTATTATCAGGAATGTTTCATGTTAATTATCTTTAATGTTAAATAATTAATCCCCCCTTGATTTGCACGCCCACGCACGCAAATTTTTTTCATTGTTCCAGTTTATAAAATTGCCTTTCGTGATATTTTGTATTTTAATTGTAGCCGAAGAGAAAAAAAAAATTCTTCCTAAATGAACAGAAAATACTTCAAAATAAATGCAATTGAGATGTGATATGCCGAATTCAATTAATTCACCTACCTCTTACTTTGCAATCATAAGCTTAATTACTGTTAAATAAGTTTGGACGTACGCTAAAAGCTACTTTTTATGGAAAGAAATATAATTAAAAATAATTCTTAGATATGCCTTTAATTTTATAAATTAATTCTTTTCGAAAATTATGTTTTTGCAAAGCACTAAAAATAATTTATAAACTTCTATAAAAAATCTATAAAATAGAAAATAGAATAAAATTATAAATTTTTCATCGCTATAAAAATGAATAACCAAGTCAGAATATTAATACATGCAATATATTATATTTTAAATAGATATGTTTAAAATTACGAAGAAATATTTCGAAATGAATAAAGCCAACTATGGTTTAATCTTTCGATCTCAGACAATTTATTGTAAAAGTACTGTTTAAGCTTAAAATCACTCTTACATAAACTTTCTGAAGTTATCAGCATGCGGAAGCACTTTACATAAAATTGTTTACCTGAAATTCCAGCAAGATAATTACTGTTAGAAAAGTAAGTGGCTAGACGAGGCTCTCTAATTTTTGTTATGTAAACTGTAGTAAAATGTATTATGTCTCAATATATGTCACAATACGTATATATTATTATTTTGTTTTATAAATATAGATGTATATTCACTAGATTTTTCATTAGGCTCGAATTAATTAGCTGTGAAGAAGGGATTGAACTCAGATTTCTTGCACCGGATGCACTATAAATTCGTTTAAACTTTAAAAATGCATTAAAACGAAACAAATGATGCTACAAAATTGCGGTTTCAAGCAATGGGATTAGAGGGAGATTGTTTTTTTTTTTAAATTAAAAAAAAGGTTAAAAAATTACCGATAGATGTCGCTGCATGCATAATATGAAGCAGATTTGTGCAAATCAGGCTGTTAGTAAAACTCCTCAATGCACACATATTCTTCATTCAATACCAGCAGTATGCTATCGTTACTAGATCAAGCGCTGATGGTTAAACACTTTTACAAGAACAGGGAATCAGCAACTGGCGCATTGTGAAAATTCCGCGCGGCAAAATGACTGAAGACAAGAAAAGAGCCTGTTTCATGTACTGGGATACTGAAGCTTGTCAGACGCTTCACAGAAATGGGTCTTTTACTATAAGCCTAATTTGCATACATCTGCTTCATATTATATGAAGCGCCATCTATCGGTAAATGTTTAACCACAATTTTTTTGTTATTAACAAAAATCCGATCTTCCTCTAATCCCATTCTTGCAAACCGCAATTTTTTTAGCATAATTTTTTTCTTTTTGATGAATTTTAAAAGTTTTAACGACCTTCTGGCGCACCCGGTATATTTCAGATTGGACTATTCCACGCCAATTTCGGACAGTTAATTAATACATTCGCACTCTTAAATTTGAATTTTTGAAATGTTGATGGGCGTCACCACTCCCCCTCCTCCCAAAATAATAAAATAAATAAATAAACAGTCTAGGAAAAGCGATATTGTTGAAAATCAAAATCCGTTTCCACAGTTTTAATCGAATTTATTTAGAATCTAATGAAAGATATCTTGTTTTTATTTAAAAACAATTTGATGATATCCTCATGGACATATCTGCGAAAATCTAAAATGCATAAATACAGAATTTAAGTCTTGATGATCCAGAAGCTGATCTTTGTAAAAATGACCTAATTCGCAATACTAACTCGTGCACAAGTTGTTCGTTTTTCCCTCTTCCAATCACAGGGTGTTCCGGCAACTTGCTGCCTCTATACACGTTACGTTAAGTTTTTTGACGAATTTTTATTTTTTGAGAGTGTAGTTATTCTGGCAGTATTTTTTTATAGAACATTCTATGTATTAATGCGAAAACTGAATCGTTTTGCTGTCTATAATTTTCAAATTATAATTAATTTTTAAATTTCTTTTGAGACTTTTGAATCACCCGGTATGTTTTTGATTTTCTAAACATCTTGAAATTTAATTTTTACACTGTATTACAAAATAATCTTAGTTGTATCTTTCAGTGTCAAAGCATTCTAAACGTGATCCAAACTGTAACGATAACAAACCAACCAAATGCAACCTGCCGAAAATAGTTTTATACTAACTAAACACGTGTTCATCTTTTCATGAAATTCACTGACTATTATGCATGAAAAGATATAATCTTATATATCTTTATTGCCATGGTAACAAGACTGTCTTCTTCCTAATGACTACGTTTGTGATATTACGCATGGATGGCTATATTGCTGGTAACATACGGGGTAGATAAAGGTGTGTTTATGATAACTTGGATCAGCGATTTTGGGAACTAGATCAATAAATTGTTGATCGTTATAGAAAAATTCAACCGTTATACTAGTCTGATGAAACAATTATTTCTTATATATGTTACGGTCAATATAATAAATCCGGTAATTATTAATAATAATCGGCTATTATTAATACTAACTGGTAATAATAACCGGTTATTATTAATAATTACAGGATTTATCACATTGACCGTAACATATACACTGTAAAAAAAATGTTGAGTGTTTCTTATTCTACAAAAATATAATATTCCTAAGAACGAAAATAGATTATATAACTCCTTTCAAGTTATCCGCGATTCTGAAAAGCGTTCCTTTATCTTTTGAAACCTCAGAAACTAATATATTTTTTTAATTAAAAGAAGTAGTTATAAAAACAAGTTTTTCTTGCTGTTCGTAATTTTAGAAACATTTCGGAGTATTTTTTTACAGTTACATTAATTAGTTTTCTTAAACCGGAATATAGATTTTTTAGATGCTCTCATTTCTCAAGTAAACATTTTCATATTCAACAAATATGTTTAGCAGTTAAATATGTTAAATTAACAGCATCAACATTAATATTCAAGTTAATATTATTCTGTTACTCTTGCATGTATCAATTAACTTATGCCGCTGAAAATGTTTACTTGAGAATTAATAGCATTCACAAAACCGATATTCAAAGTTTAGAAAATTGATTAATATGCTTTAAAAGCTACATGGACGATTTACACATGTAACAGCTGTACATGGACTACATTTAAACATTTCTGAAAATTATGGGCAAAGAAAGAAACTTTGATTTTATAAATGCTTATTTTAAGATGAAAAAGTTATTGGTTTCTGGAGTTTCTAAAAATAAAGGAACGCTTTTCAGAATTTCTGTTAACTTGGAAGAAGTTTACGTTATATTTTAGTTTGTGATTATATTATATTTTCATAGATTAAGAAGCATTTTTTTATATAGTGTAGATCCACTGTAAAAAAACACAAATGCTTTTCAATCTAGCAAGAAAGTTTACGAAAATATAATATAAGCTTTTCCAGAGTTGCCCACAATTTTGGAAAAATGTTCCTTTATCTTTAGAAACCTCAGTAACGAATAGGTTTCCGATATTTAAAGAAACATTTCTCAAACAAAAGTTTCTTTTGCTGTACGTAATATTCGGAAACATTTCCGAGTAGTTTTTACGGTGTATTAATCTGTTCTCTCAACTTTAATATCGATTTTTTGAAAGCTATCAATTCTCAAGTAAACGTTTTCAGCTGAAAACCGATTGATATATGGAAGAGTAAAAAATAAAGTTAATGCTGTTATTTAAGTATGTTTGTCTGTCGTATGTGTTTGTTCGACGTGAAAATGTTAGCATACGAAAGACTGTTATTTGGCTTTCAGAAAACTGATTAACATACTATAAAAACTACTCAGAAACGTTTCCAAAAATTAAGGACAACAAAAGAAACTTTTGTTTCAGAAATATTTCTTTAAATCTTGGAAATATATTGGTTTCTGAGTTCTCTGAAGATAAAGGAACTCTTTCCGGAATCGTTAGTAGGCCGTAAGAAGTTACCGTATATACTCGCGTGTAAGCCGACCCTAAAATTTAAGAAAAGTAACATGTTCGTATGTTTGAATAGCAGTATTTCCATATTTAAATCTTCGCCTCATTTAAGTTCAGAAAATTATTAGGTATTCTGCCATTAAGTAATTCATAAAGAATTGATAAAAAATACTGGTATTCAAGCGGAAGGACATATTATTAATCTGGAGTTTCCGGATCGGCTTATACGCGAGTATATAATACGGTATATAAAATTTTCGTAAACCTTCTTCATAGATAAAAAAAACATTTATTTACTTTTTTCCCCTTGCAGTGTATAACTGATAATTAAAGCTTCTTTTAATTTTATGTTTATTTGTAATACAAATAATACAAAAGTAGGATGTGTTGTAAAGTAGATTATATCAGCATTTATAGCACTTTTACCAAACGGAAACCACGTTTGTAAGGCAGAATGTACGGCTGACTGCCTGAGGATTGCCATAACTCTAATATTTTTTAGTTATATTTTTAGCAATTCATTTGAATTTTGTTTTTATGCCTTTTGTTGGAAAATTAAAATGATCACAATGGAAGATTTCTAAGACCACATATGTGTCCAAGGATTACACTTTGAAGAATTCCGGATTATATACTTTTTTTTTTTTTTTTTTTAATTTTTTTAATTTTACCAAAATTTTTTTCACAAAGGTTATTTAAAATTGTAAGCAAATATTATGTCTCCCATTTATATATTGTTCAGAGATGGTCACTTTTGTATTGGGTAATTTCGACGCATCAGAAAATGAACGGTACGACAAAGATGTACGGGCTTTCCTTAAAACCGCGAGAACTCGCTAGATCTCTTGTCACACCAGAACTCGCTCGTGAGAAGTTTTCTCACGGCGCCCAATTGCCTTCATTTTTACCTTACACATTCGTTTAATATCAGCATTTTTTGTTTGTCTTAATACTTTATTCACAAAAAATATATAAAATGATTTTTAAAAAGTTTCTAAAATTTAATTTAAAATGAAAAAAAGGGTTTAAATAAGAGTATTATTGCAACAGCTGGGACAAAAAAAAAAAAAAAAAATATGATGGTGAGAGAAAATCTCACGCAGCGAGTTCTCACGGGTTAAGGTACCGTTAAACTTTAAAATGCCAAATGTTATGAAAGTTTTAAATATTGTTATGTTAAAAAAATATTCGATAAATAAATAAACAAACTTAATCTTTTGAATTTTGCTTCTTTAATATATGTATATATATATTTAAATATTAATTTTATCAATTTTAAGTTATAAGTAGGTGTATATTTTTATCCACTGTGCACATGACAACATTCACATAACATAAACTTATCAGCGATATTTTTCATACTCAAGCAAATAGTGTCTAATTAGAATGAACAAAATAGAAACAAAATCGAAAAATGAGAAACATTTTAAAAATATAAATAAATATAGTTTATGAATATTACTTGAATGGTCAAAATTTTAGTTCCTTTCTTATACATTCAATTAATGTACCAGATGCGGAAAAGTCATGAAAATATATATAGTCTAAAATGTTCAAGTCAAATAAATAAGGAAAGGAAGATACTTGAAAATTAACAACTGATGATGCTCTTTTCAGAGTGAAAACGTTTTTGGATAGTGTACTGGCGGAAGGCATATATGTAAGATTGTATATCTACGATACTTAAACTATTTTTATAAAAAAAAATTAACGTATTTTAAAATATTGACCAACTAATCCTAACGATAGTAGAAAATTTTAAATCTTGAGTTTAAAAAGCTGATCGATGTTTTTTTTTTTTTTTTTTTTTTTTATGAATAAAGAAATTTAACTGCCCAGTGGAGAGAATCAGCATAGCCATTTTAGCGAAAGTCTACAGTTTTTTTTAAAGGATATGTCTATATATTTTTTTAAATATACTACGAATTAACATAAACTTATACAGGGGGCCCTCAAAACAATGACGTCGTCTTTTATTACTTAAATATTGATCATAGACGCATATTATAAATCACAGAGTTACGTAAAAAAGGTACAGAATTTTATGAAATCGATTAAACTTTTCAGGGGATTAAATTTGAAGAAATACAAAACTACAATATATGTATTTTTTTATTAATCCTCAATAAGTAAAATAATCCCATAAACTAATATGGTCATGTACAAAATTTCAGCATTTTATCATAAAAAGTCGCAGAAATAGGTATGTTTAAACAAAGTTGGTGAAGGGTTAATCATAACTGCATAATCACAATTATTTTTTATTTATGCAGTCATTGTTTTCTTTCGTAATTTGTGCACGACCCTTAAAACGCGATCATTCGACATGATTTCTCCCTTTTGCAAATTCATATCCAGGCATCGAAAAGTGGTTTAAGTCAATATTTATGTAATTTTATACCTTTGCGACTTTTTATGATAAAATACTGAAATGTTGTACATGACCTGATTAGTGTATGGGGCACATTTTACTCACTCGGAAATTTTTTGTACGGGGGGCCGTATACAAATTCAAATTTTGTAGTTCTTCAAATTTAATCCCCTGAAGATTGTAATCGATTCATAAAATTCTATACCCTTTTTTACGTGACTTTGCAATTTATAATATAAGTCTATGAACAATATTTAAGGAATAAAAGCCGAGGACAATGTTTTGGGGACACGCTGTATATAAACTTATAAATAAATAAAATAAACACTAAGCCATAAAAGTTGGGTCATGATTAAAAGATAATTTATGTGGATTGATAGAAAAAAGAAGGATTTGTCTTTGTCATATATTATTATGAAATACAGCATATTAATTGATCTTCTCTAATGACAAATCAATGGAAATCGTGCACGTAATCATTGCCAAAAAACCATACTTAATAACGTCTGATAATAAATGGGTAATATAAATAATAAAATATATCTAGTCATATTCGTAAAATCGTGCATGGAATCTACAAAATAACCGTTTTGAATAAAATAACTTTAAAAATGATAATTCTTTACGTCGTATATAGCGATAACCGAAATGCATTTTATCATAACGTTCATTCTAACGTGGAATTTAGAATGTATATTTAATTAAAATATTATAATTTAATTAATTTGTAACATAAGAGAAAAAAAAAGTTTTCGATTTTTTGACGCGTGAAGGTGTTTCTAATACAAATTCCGAAGCCGGTGAATGGGGATAAAAGTGCCATTGTGTCATCTTCTGAGTTCATATCCCGATTTAATTAAAAAACTTAGTTGAAGAAGATATTATGTAACAAAAGATGAATTTCTAGAAACGCTTTTTGTTGTAAATCTTATTGATTTGTTTTTTTTTTCTTGAATTCTTTTTTCTTGAAGTGTTAACAGGTGTTACTAAACTTTCTTAGAAAAACGTATCGAAATTTCATTTTTATATATTAAAAGTTATTAATATTATTTAAATTACTATGAAATATATATTAAATATTAAAAAGTAATGTCACATATATATTGCATCATACCTTCAGGAATAATTAGAATTATAGTATTTTAGCTTTATCATATTTTATTTTTTTACATATTTTATATGATTATTTTATAACACCTTCATCTATACAATAAAACAATTTTTGACAGAATGTGACGCAACATCTTCTGCTACTAAGAAGATCTTGAATTTTTCTATATTTTTCCTATTGAGTTAAGTTAAAAATTGTAGTGTGGCAGAGAAAATAAACTACATTGGTAGAACTTCGAAGAGTAATCGAAACGGCCTGAGCAGTATTTCCAATGTCAGCGTTAGATAACTTAGGAAACTAAGTTCCTCAAGCACTAGTGATTGTACTTAGAAGGGTTGAGATACTGTTGGTTGCTAGTTTAACCAACAGGGCTGTCCTCATTAAAGAAAAAAGTAGATCTATAGACTCATAACCAGATGATATACGCTTCAGCTTTATTTGAGAAGCAGAGGGAATACGCATATACTTAAGAAAATCCAGAGAGTATAATACCCTTCACTATACCCCCATCTGTTGAGTTTTAAATTTTTTTACATATTTCATTTATAATATACACCTTCAACTATACAGTAAAACAATTTTTGACAAAATTTGAAATAAGTCTGAACACAGTTCAACAGAATAATAAAAAAAATATATAAATATTAATTTTTTGCTAAACTATCCATGATTAATTTTGACTTCATTTTTTTAATTCATTTCCATTGTTATTTTGTTGTTATTCTGTAATTTAACAGAACAGTTGTAATAAAATAAAGAAAGCTATTTTGCGCAATCTGTCCTTACAGGACTAGTGTGATTGCGCACAGGAGTAGGAGAGAATGTTATTAATAATAACTACAATTAATTGTTAACAATAGTAATTACATACAAATGGCATTGTTGTAAGGTTTTTGTGAATAAATTTTATTGTATTAGGAGTGAATATTTCAACGTAATGATTAAAGAATCAGAAAAAGGAAAGAATTTTAAGAACAACTACCTGGAGTCCCTGCGCGCAGACTCTACTTCTTCCCCCCGACCCACTTTTTGATCAATCTCTCCAACCGTGCCATCTCTCCTGGCTTTACCCTAACATTTTTTTCTGCTAAACTCTTCACTTTTTCATTATTTTTTTTTAATGGAACGAATTAAAAATTGTAGTGTAACAAATGAACTAAACTACATTCGTAGAACTTCGGAGAGTAATTGAAACGGAATGATTAGCATTTTCAATGTTAGCTTTAGGCAACTTTGAAACCTAAGCTGCTCAATCACTATAGTGCATGATCGGAGAAGTGGTGAAAAACTGTCGAGATTTAAAGAATCATTTATAAAAATAACAGTTTCTTTTGCTGCCACTGATTTTCTAAAACGTTTCCGAGTAGTTTTTGTAGTATATTAATCAGTTTTCTCAAACCGAGATATCGGTCTTTAAGATAATAGGAATTCTCAATGAAACATTTTCAGTTACATAACAGAATTTATACATGCAAGAGTAACGAAATAATATTAATTTTAATATTACTGTTAATATTGTTAATTTATCATGTTTGTTCGTAAAACATGTTTCTTGAACATGAAAATGTTTACTTGAGAATTGATAGGATCCGATAAAAGCTATAGTCAAGGTTGAGAAAACTGATTGATATACCTTTTGGTTACATTATACTTTCCTAGATTAAGAAACATTTGTCTTTTTTACAGTGCGGTTTACGTATTTGTTCTGTACTCGTAAAATAACCAAGAGAATACACTATAGGCAGACAGTATATACTAGAGCAGTTGTCACCAATTATTTTTCCCGTAGGTCCGTTTCAATACATAGTTAAACTTTCGCGGTTCATAAAAATTAAGCTTCCCCCCCCCTCCACCTCCCCAATTCCCTCCAACTACTCTACTGACCTAGGCTACCTGCTTTGCTTAGTAAAATTTTCTTTGAAATCATTTGTTATCTTACGTACAAAACACAGTGGAGCGTGTGAAATGAAGTGCATAAATAACAAATCAATAGTTTTTTTATTATGATGAATACAAGACAATCAATACAAAGTACATATTTCAAAATATATTTTTATACAAAGTATAAATTCAAAAAGATTACTCACTGAAGTTCACTGTGGTTTATGTTCAATGGGAAAAATTGCACGTTTTATTTTGCACAACCTGGATGAAATTTGGGGTCAAGTTGGTGAAACTGATTCTCATCAAGCTGTTAAGGTGGTCATTTGTGCGTCGAGATCTGTACCGCGGTTCTTACCGAAGTTTGTGTTTCAGAATGCTTCTTCACACACATAAGTTGAGCCAAATATGGTACACAATTTTATGGCTAAAGTTTGTTATGTAAAGTTAATGAAGTTTTAAAAAGTATGTTACGCGTTGGTACTCTGAAACATTATTATTTTATTATTTTCTGTTATTCACAATTTCGTCACGGTCCGTACAAAACTTGCCTGCGGTCCGCCATTTGGTGACAACTGTGCTAGAGAATAAATAGTTCAGCTTTACTTAAGAAACAAGGTGTATACATATACAGTGCTTCTTAAAAAAATCAGAAAGTATACGGCGTATACCCTCCTTTACAATCCTGTAGCACCCTTTGTAATCGCCATTTACAGATCAGATTCTAATGTCGAAAAAATGATTATACATAAAACAACAACAACAACAAATCTAGTAAAAAAAATAAAATTCCGAAAATAATAATAATATTTTTTGTCATATTTTGCAAAACATTTTGTAGGTTGTTTTCAGGTATAGTTTGTAGAAAATTTATTTTATTTTATTTATTTATTTATTTATTTATTTTAAGAAACATGTAAATGCCTTAATTTGTTCAAAAGTTATTGTGTCAAAACTGCAAAAAACAGTTTCCAGATAACTGAGTTTAAAATTTTGTCATTTGTAGGTATAGCCAGTTCGTGGCTCAACGTTTACCAAAAGTTTAGGACATTTGTTATCGGACCAATTGTATGAAATTCTTAAATGATCAAACACTATAAAAAGAATAATAATAAAAAATACATTTTTTCCTCATTTAAACCTTTCTGGTCCCCTTAGTAGCTTTAAATGTGGGGAAGTTGAAAATTCTGCATTTTCATTACTGCGTGTCCTACATTTTTTTCAACATTTTTTTTCCTTTAATGATATCATTAATATTTTTATTTCTTAAACTATCTATATTGATATGAAATATCAATGTTAATGAATTTTCTGTTTTATTATTACGAGAAAAATTATGGCAGTTTAGTTGAGAATACGATTTAAAATTGGATTTTGTTTTCTTTTCAATCTACGAAATTGCAAACATCAGAAGGTCAAAGATGTGTTTAAAAAAGAGGTGGCTTTCTTTTTCTTTACTCATATTACATTAGTTAAGAATTAAGTTTCACTGTTTTCTCTTTCAGTTTAAACATGCATTGGATGTTTAGAGAATTCTGTATTTAGTTTAATAAGTAGTATGTATGTGTATTAGATTAAAATTGAAATTGTCTGTATTTCTCGATAATTTATTATAAATGTGTATGTAACTTTAAACGAATTCATTGAAATTGTACATAACTTAATGGAGGAAGCAATTTTATTTTTCATGGTTCAATCGTTTGGTTAAATAGAGTCTTTAAACATTGTGCAATATATCCCCTACCTTTCTTTACGTGTACAATTATAATTCTGACAACGAAGGTATTTTTTTTTTCAAAGAAGAATATTGGTAAATTTTTATTTGTAGAGCTTACTTTTACATTAAGAATATTTTTCTTTTGTTTAAGTTATTTGTTATATTAGTCCGGGACACATTTTAAAAATATTTTTATTTATTGAATTAGAATTTAGAAGTTTTTTATTATGGTTAACCATATAATTTGTAAACAAAATAAAATCCTAAAACATTTCATATAGTTTAAAAAAAATGTAATATTTTTTTTTAAGTGGGGTAATTTAAAATTGTTATAACGCGATGTATTATTCAAATCTAATTGTTTTTTCATTTAATTAAACAGAAATATATAAGTTTTAACTATGATTGAGCATTTTTTTAAATATTAATTAAAAAAATAAAAATATTTAAAGTAAAAATTTAAAAAAAAAAGCTATGTAACTTAGTTTTAAAAAATTATATTTTCGAAAGTAAATATTTTTTTCAAATTTGCCGAATCAAAATAAAATAATTGAAAAAGACATGTTCCAAGTTTGAAATATTTATTTTTAACGGTTCTTGACTTATGAGAATTTAAAGACGAGAATAGGTGAAAAAACCCATCACTCAGAAAACGCAAAAACGTTTCCACGACACCAATACTTGAAAGGTAGATTTTGAAAACGAAAAATATAATGCAGCCTGTTCTAATTAAGATAGAAACATGATATAAACGTCATTTTAAGAGGAAAAAACAGCAAATTGTTTAAGGCAATAAACTATTTTTAATAAATTTGAAGAATTTTGTGTACCGGATCCCCTTAACCAGCTATTTAATTTTGATAATTGGATACAGTAACTTTTGAGGTGAATCATCATAATTTGCGAAGTAATTTCGTAAGTAAGTTTAATGTGTTTTTCAGTTTTGGATACCTTAACTTTTAACTAAATGTGAGGATAGTTGAACGAAATGTGAAAAGTCAACTTCGATTGAGGTTAATATTAGATTAAATATTATAAATTTGGCTATGTATGCTGGCTTATCATCCACCTATGTATACTGCGTTATCATCCTTTCTATGTATGATGGCTTATATCAAGGGCTTTATTTATAAAGGTGATATAAAGAAGTCGTCTTCCTTAATTAGTGATCTTTCTTAATGTAGTAATCATTATTTTTTCTGCTGAAAACTGTAAAAACTTTGGGAAAAAGATCACATTTCATTTAGATTTCTTCTATTTTATTCGTAGCCCCCTAAAATTTGAGGCTAATTTATGATACTCACGCAGTCATGTCCCTTAAGGTATCGTACTGTGTTCAACACACACTTTTATTAAATAAATCAAAACTAAGTATATTGCTTATTGTTTCAAATACGTTAATTTGTGTGAAAAAGATTTCATTTGTCAAACAAATCCCTTTGGTGCAGTTTCTTTTGATTTTTTTTTTTATAAATTTAAGAAAAATTTAATGTAATTTTTGATATTTACGATAAAATAATGATAGTTTACAAAATTGTTTTCCATAAGTACACAATATTGGTTATTAAGAAACTACGATCCAAGTCATAAGATGAAAATATCCAGATTTATATTCATTTAAGTTATCACTTTGATGTTTTCCGTATGTTTTTTGTACATTAATTTATAAAACAAAAATAGTTGTAAAATTTCATGAAATGGTGAAATGTTTAAACCGATAATTCATTACACTCACATCACATAAATTGTAGGGGATTCGTGTTATATAAGTATAATCATGATTTTTGCAGATATAAAGATTTTCTTAACTGATTGTTCTTAAAAATCATGAAAAATATCGTAAAAATAATTTAAAGTTTTAATTTGTGAAAATCTATTATAAATATTTACCTCAAATTCTTATGATTCTCCAGATTTATGTACTGAACCTTCTTTGATCTTAAAATCAGAAATTCTCTTTTCTCTTGAAGCGTTTTAAACAACAATTTCCAGTAACTTAAATACACACGTCCTGTTTGAGATCTGAAACAAAAACAGCCATAACTACACTTCTAATGATCGTACGAAGAAAACAAAAACTGCTTGGGATAACTAATTGTACAATGTTCCAAAAATAAGAACAAGAGAAAACTGAAATATTTGCCCAAAATTGACTATTTAAATGTAGTGGGATAGCTTAATATAAATATTTAAAATAAAATAATAAAAACCCCCATAAAAGTGTTTGTACACAGGACTAATTTATTTTCCCTTAAAAAGAAATGATATACCTATAACAAAAGATATATATCTTTCTTTTAAAGTTTTTGTAACTTTTAACTGTACTTTACAGACGGTAGATTTTTCACCTAGTCTCTTTGAGGGTAATTACTATAAAGCAAAACTGCTTTTTCACTTAAAGGATTTTCCGACTTTTCACAGGGATATTTCAAGGCAAAAAAAGATAACTTTAAAAAATCATACGAGACATGAAAAACAAAAATAAATTTTTATTAAAGAACTTAACTTTAAATTGCCTTGAGCGTTATTGCCATAGCTCTCTGAATAAAAATATTTAGAAAAAAAAAATATCTTTGATATATATAAAAAAAAAAACGTAGAATTTTTTATATGCTGTGTAAAGTTTCATTTATGGTATGGGTATATCTTTTATCGATATATAACATGTACACTTGAAATATTTCGCACAAAAGTAAAATAAAAAGATAGAATTTAAAAAAAAGTTTTAAAAACATCGTATGTGTATTTTAAACAATTAACGAGTTCTGCAGATCGCTTTTGAAACTAACACAAAAGTTATTACGGTTATAATAATTATTTTTACTACAAAACTTTCGAGAACTTTCATATATATAATTATAAAATGTTGTTTTGCTTTTTAAAAAAAAGTTATGGTTCATAAAATAAATTTTAAAAGTATTTGACAATGGACTATAACATGTATTAAATTTTAATTCATCATTTCGTATTTTAATTTCGCCATTTGTAATATAGTATTATAATATGGCCCTGTAAAAATCTATAGGGATCACATTGATGATTTTTAAAGGGAGATTATTATTTCAAAATCAACAACGTATTTTATGTGAAAGTTTTTTTAATAAAGAATTTTAGTAATGCAGATAAGAATACATTATTAGATCCTAATAACATTTATCTGTGCTTTCTTCTGTAATGTTCTCGATTTAATTCAAGCAATCATGTGTGAATGCACGTAATATTCGTATAAGTAAAAAAAATTCTAAACGCTAAAATTACTTATTTATTCAAAACGTCATTTTGACGCAATCGCTGTATTTATTCAGAAAAGACAACGAGAAATAACTTGCAGTTTCATAAATTTTAATGATTATATCTTTTCAGAGAAGGTTTTAGTTTATAGCATATCGTTCTAAGTTGCTTAGTTATAGAGTTATGGGGGAAAGTTCTACAATCAGGTGAACTGGAATATGAAAGATTAAACCTTTTAAAAAGTTCTACTGAACGGATTTTAATGAGACTTGCATTGTGAAGTAGATAATTTTTCAAGAATGGTTTTAATATATTGCATATCGTTCTACGTTGCTTAGTCAAAGAGTTATGTGCGGTTGTTATATAGTCAGGTGAACCCGATTACGAAAATTGGCCTTTTTAAAAAGTTCTACTGAATAGTTACATAATTTTTAGGGATGGTTTTAATATATTGCACATAATTCTACCATTCTTTACCAAATCCTACAGTAAATGATAAAATAAATAAATCCGCCGGAATATATATATGCTATCAATTCTTAATTAAACACTTACAGCTGAGCAATTCAATTTATACATTCAAGAGTAACAAAATAATATTAACTTTAATGTTGATGTTAATGTTACTAATTATTATGTTTGTCTGTAAAACATGATTATTCAACAAGAAAATTTTTACTTGAGCATTGATAGCATCCGAAACATCTATACTCCGGGTTGAGGAAACTAATTAGTACACAGCAAAACCTACTCGGACACGTTTCCGAATACCAGTAGAGGAAAAGAAACTTTACTTTTATAAATGCTTCTTTAAATCTCGAAAATATATTAAGCTCTGAAGTTTCTAAAGAAAAAAATCATAAATTAAGAAACTTTTTTTTAGATTAGGAAGTTTCTGTCCTAATTTTCAAAGGTATATTTTACACAAACGAAAGTAAATCTGCTGAAAATTTTGTTAAATTAACTTCGTTGTTTTAAAAATTGTGAACAAAAATCAGTGTTCATATCGGAGTGAAACACCCTGTATTTTTGACTGAATAAATGGATTGCGACTCTAACCTCCCGGTAAATAACGAAACAGTTGTTCTAAATTATCCTGTAAGAATGCATTTAACATTGGTTTAATGGTTCGATTTCTTTAGGAAAAAAAAGGACGGAAAGACGAACCGAAGTTATAAACACTTTCAACTACTTTGGGAATTTTTATTATTGCATAATTTATCTTTATAAAAATTCATTTATAATTCTTAAAATCTACAATTGCATTCAAAGTAATGTTTGATGAAAATATATACCGATGTCATAAAACAATTTTATGTAAAAGTGTTATATAATCCGCAATTTTATTTTTTATAAACATCAAAGATTTTTATTTCAACAGCTGATGCATCTTTCCAAAGAATATGTACATATATATTTAATGATGAATGACTTTTCTTCGTTTAACACAATTCTACAAAATATTTCAATTTATGGTTCTTTTTTTTTTTTTTTTTTTTTTCTGTAATTTTAGATTTATACAATCACAAATCCTTCTTAATACATTGAAAACTTATTTTATACTTATTAACGTTAAAAATTACTACTAAAATAAATATTAATTTAAACTTAAAAAATTGTCATATGACACAGATAGAAATAGTATTAATATAAAATATTGTTTACCGAGCATTACACGAATATTACATCAAACAATTTAATTTGAATCTAACGAATTCAGTAATTTTTTCTTCTTCGAAAAATAAACTCAATGCTTGTAATAAAAATCTGTCCTCCAAACCTTCCTCCATTAGATTCACAGTCAGAGAGATTGAATCAGTTAAACTTTCAACGATAAAGTAGCTGAACACAATTAACTAAATAAATGCCTACAGTTAACGGCTCTGTTCAAGCATCTATAATTTGTAATTTATAAATTAAAAGATTCACAAATCATTTTTAGTACACTGAAGATCTAATTTTATACTTATTATTAGTTTGAAAAATTACAAGTAAATAAATATAAATTAAAATTTTAACAGGTGTCATGTGAGATCGCTAGAAACAGTGTTAATATAAAATATTGTTTATCGAGCAATAAACGAATAATACATCAAACAATTTAGTTTGAATCTAACGATTTCAGTCACTAAATTAATAAACATCTGTCCTGCAAAGTTTCCTCCGATAGATTCACAGTCAGACAGACTGAATCAGTTAAACTTTCAACGATAAAGTAGCTGAACACAATTAACTAAATAAATGCCCACAGTTAATGGCTCTGTCCAAGCATCTGTAATTTGTAATTTATAAATTAAAAGAATCACAAATGATTTTTAGTACACTGAAGATTTAATTTTATACTTATTAGATTGAAAAATTACAAGTAAATAAATATAAATTAAAACTTTAACAGGTGTCATGTGAGATCGCTAGAAACAGTGTTAATATAAAATATTGTTTATCGAGCAATAAACGAATAATACATCAAACAATTTAGTTTGAATCTAACGATTTCAGTCACTAAATCAATAAACATCTGTCCTGCAAAGTTTCCTCCGATAGATTCACAGTCAGACAGACTGAATCAATTAAACTTTCACCGGTAAACTAGCTGAACAAAATTAGCTAAACAAATGCCTGCAGTTAATGACTCTGTCCAAGTATCATAATTTGTAATTATTAGATTAAAATAATCACAAATCATTTTTAATACATGAAATATATATTTTATACGTATTAGATTTAAAAATTACAAGTAAAATAAATATGAATTTAAACTTTAAAAAGTGTCATGTAACACCGATGAAAACAATGTTAATATAAAATATTGATTATCGAGCATTAAAAGAATAATGCGTCAAACAATTTAGTTTGAATCTAATGAATTCAGTCATATTCTTCTTCTTCGAAAACCAAACTAAATGTTTATAATAAAAACCCGTCCTCCAAAGCTTCCTCCATTAGATTCACAGTCAGACAGATTGAATCAATTAAACTTTCACCGGTAAAGTAGCTGAACACAGTTAACTAAAGAAATGCCTGCAGTTAACGATACTGTCCAAGCAACCGTAATTTATAATTTTTAGATTATAAGAATCACAAATCATTTTGAATACATTAAAGATTTGTTTTATACTTATTAGCTTTAGAAATTACAAGTAAAATAAATCAAAAATTAACAAGGTGCCATGTGACACTGAAAAAAATGTGTTAAAATAAAATACTGTTTATGGAGCATTAAACGAATAACGCGTCAAACAATTTAGTTTGAATCTAATGGATTCCGTCATATTCTTCTTCTTCGAAAAACAAACTAAATGTTTATAATAAAAATACGGCTTCCAAAGCTACCTCCATTAGATTCAAAGTCAGACAGATTGAATCAATTAAACTTTCATTGGAAAAGTAGCTGAACACAATTAATTAAAGAAATGTCTGCAGTTAACGACACTGTCCAAGCAACCGTAATTTATCATTTTTAGATTATAATAATCACAAATCACTTTTAATACATTAAAGATTTATTTTTATACTGATTAGCTTTAGAAATTACAAGTAAAATAAATCAAAAATTCAAAAGGTGCCATGTGACACTGAAAAAAAAGTATTAATATAAAATACTGTTTATCCAGCATTAACACTACAGTGAATAAATTTTTCTTTTTGAATCGTTTTTTTATACTTATATTAAGAATTCGACACCAGAAATTTTAAGATAGATTTTTAACTTTATTTAGTAGCATATTTATGTTATTTTTATAGGATTAATATTTCTATATAAATATAGTGGTTGCAAAGAACTTGATTTATTTATTAAAAGTTAAGTAGAAAGTGTTGCCAATTGGCTACACTATGCTCTGTAGGGTTAAACGAATAATGCGTCAAACAATTTAGTTTGAATCTAATGGATTCCGTCATATTCTTCTTCTTCGAAAAACAAACTCAATGTTTATAATAAAAATACGTCCTCCAAAGCTTCCTCCATTAGATTCACAGTCAGACAGATTGAATCAATTAAACTTTCACCGGTAAAGTAGCTGAACACAATTAACCAAAGAAATGCCTGCAGTTAACGACACTATCCAAGCATCCGGACATCCGGCGATGAAAACACGACTGTAAATGGAGGCATAATCCCTCCATTAATAACATGCCGGAAAGATGTCAGCTTTCCTTTTTCACGGCACGCATATTGTGTCTTTTCCGCAATCTTTTTATTATTGTTATTATTATTTTATTCTGTCGGTCTACTGCTATGATGATCATAATGTTCAGAAGGGCGTGAGATTTGGAAATGATGAAATAGACATTTTCGGGGGGAAATGTGCTGATGAACTTGGCCTGGCTGATGGCCTGTACAGTTAAAGAATTAATCTTCAGTAGCAATTTATGAATGATGAAGAAAATAGAGTCCGTGTCACATTATCGAGCTTAATGATGTAGGGTGAAAGTCTATTAAATTTTTATATATTAATAAATAATTAATCACTGCAGAATTAAAGCTGATCGGCAGAATTTTGATGTACATAAATGTTGATGGAAAAATTCGAGAGTTTCGAACAAGGGAATTTTTTTTCTGTTTAATTTATCTTATTGAATAAGAAAAAAATAATGGTCATTAATTAGGATAAAAAAGTTGATAAATATTACAAGAAAACAAACTAGGAACAACTTCACAATGTGTAAAGCTTATTTAGAAGTTTCAAAAGTTTATATTTAAAGTTTTTATTTTTATCCATCTTAATAGCGTAGGAAGTTAAATAAAAATATATGTATGTATTTACGTATAACAAAATTCTTGCATACAATCTTTTGTGATAGATTTAGAAAGGGTGAAATAGACATTTTCGGAGAAATGTGCTGATGAACTTGGCGTTGCTGATGTCCTGTATAGTTAAAGAATTAATCTTCAGTTAGCCATTTATGGTTGATGGAGAAAATAGAAGTTCGTGCCACATTATCTATCTTCATTTTGTTGGGTGAAAGTCTATTAATTTTTTGTATATTAATGTTCTCAATTGATGTTAATAATTTTTAAATATTAATTACAGGTAATAAAGTATTATTACAGGACAAAAGCTTATAGAAAGCTTTTTCTGAGTAAAACGAACCACTAACAGAATTAAAGCTATAGAAAGTATATTCTGAATAAAACGAACCAATGCAGGTTAAATGTATTTTACACGGAGTTTCAGTACAACTATTCAATTATTTACAGGGAAGTAGAATCCACTACAATTGAATATTTTTGTACAGGGAACTAAGGTGAAAATCCATTTTATTCAACCCAGGGTTTAATATGTACCAAAAAGATGTACTGGAGTCCTAATATCCTTAAGTACTGACAACCGTGCGTTGCATACCACCACCCTCCACCTCGGCATCTCCACCAACATATTTGTATTTCATACATTATCTGCAAAGTTTAAAAAACATTTTTATTCATGCAACAAAAGAAACTTTTAATATATTTTAAACATATCTATTTGTATTTATATAATAGAATCTAATAAATGAACAGTTAATAAAATTATTTATAATTTGGTGTGGGGAGTTTTCAGAAAATCTGACTCCCCATGTATTTTTTAAAAAAATCAATTAGCAAAATACAACATACAGTGCTGTTCTGGTGGGCTGCGGTGCACATTATTTATAAGAAACGGTGCTCTCCAGCTAATATCACGTGAGGCATAAGTTCGTTAAAATTTTAAAAATTCATTAAAAAGTGTTAGAATCTTCGGTAGCACGATAATTTTCATTACTTATAAATTGTTAGATCCCTCTTGATACTTCAACTTTCAGCTTTGATAATAATAAAAAGTTCATTCAGCTTACCTGAAATTTGCCATCGCGTGAAGAATAATCCACAATGTGATATTTATAGTCGGTATCCGCTATCATATTATTCTTGAGCGACTTTTGATTTATCCTTATCTAGTCGTTGTAGGAGCACTATTTGGGAGAGAAATGAATTTATATTAGTAGTGAAACACTGATTCATGTAATTAGCGGAGATCCATATCGATTCGAACGCTATACAGGGTGTCCACGTATAACCTGATCGACCTTTATTTTCGCAACCGTTGGTCCTAGATGCATACTTCCAATTACAAAAATGGTTTAAATAAGGTAAGGAATTATTTTTAAAGCGATTTGGGTCAAGAAAAAACATTTATTAAAAAAATACGAAAGTTAAATTTTTATACGGTCCCCCGGTCCTGTAAGTGATATTTAGTAAAAATTTACTGTGACACTAACAAGTACGACAAAGAAAGTCCCATTCATCTAACATTAAAATTGACCGAGTTATGAAACTTTGAAATGCATGACTTATACCACTTTTTTGCATCTAAAAAGAGACGATTTCGGCCATGCTTTCAGGGGTCGTATATAAAGTACTCAAACTTATTTCAAGGTATCTGCGCTTTGAAAGAAATCGTACAACTATTACGATTAAGTTAATTTTTATTAATTAATTTTCAGATTAATTAAAATAATTGTATTTTAACATATGTTTTATTTTGAAAGGATTTGAGGCCAATTTCTTTTAACAAAAATTATGTTATTTTCATAAGGTTTTATTTAACTTGCAACGATCGTCTTTCCAGTTTAAAATTTGTAATCGAAGTTTAACTCACTTTCAAATGTCCGATCGAAGTTAAATTTTACATACTGACTTAAATCCGATGACAATGTAATATTATCATGATTTTCGACGCTTACTATCTTATACATACTTATATTAGAGGATAACACAAAAAAAATTGGATAGCTTATCGTCAACAAGTTTAAGAAAGAGTTTTAGATTAGATAACATAAACCTGCGATGGTTGTGTTTTTTAACTTTTATAATTACGTTTTATGTATTTTTTAACGCTGATTAAAAAAAAATTACCTTCACTTTTAACCATCACATCAGGATTTTTCGCAAATCGTAAATTTCAAGGTTAAAAAATAGCGAAAAATCTGATATTATAAAATAGATGTGAGACATTTTTATTCAGTTTAATTTTATTTAATTCAATAGTTTATTCAAATTTTTGGCTTATACAGGGTTTCTTGCAGCTAAACAGCTCATTGGTCCGATGAGGTTGGGAGGGGAGGGGGGATCAATTTTAACTTTGAGCTTTTTAACTTTGAAATTTGAGATTTGAGAAAAATCCTAACGTGATGGTTTAAAATGAAGGTCATTTTCGGATTCAGCACTAAAAAATCCATAAGAATCAATTTTCAAAAGATAAAAAATATGGCATAACCCAAAATTTGAAAGACAGTGTAATCTAACAGCATTTTAAAATCTGTATCATTTTGTAAATAATTGAGGCTGTTGTTTTTTATCCTTTTATTTAACAAAAATTCTGTTATTTTTATCTTCTTATATGTACAGTACAAATTGTATATTTTGCATTAATATGTCAGAATGATTATAGATTTCACAATTATATTAGATTGCAATGTTAATTTTTCTCTCAACTATTTTTTTGATATATCTGACGATTATTTATATTTCTACTACATTTGTGAATAACCCCTATTTCGCAGCAAAAAATATACTCCAACTTTAAACAGCTATTATTTGGTCAATTTTAATGTTAGATGAATGGGACATTTTTGTCGTACTTGTTAGTGTCACAGTAAATTTTTACTAAATATCACCTATAGGACCGGGAGACCGTATAAAAATGTAACTTTCGTAATTTTTTAATAAATGTTTTTCTTGACCCAAATCACCTTAAAAGTAATTCTTTACCTTATTTAAACCATTTTTGCAATTGGAAGTATGCATCTAGTACCAACGGTTGCGAAAATAAAGGTCGGTCAGGTTATACGTGGACACCCTGTATATTCTTCTTGATTACAATAAGCGTAGAGGCTGGGTAAATGTGCTCTATTTTTACATTAAAATTAAGATACATTGGCTTATTCACATGGACGACTTTATAGAAGCGTTACATTTTACATACTGAAGAAAGTTTATATGAAGTGCACACACGCGCGAAAACAGTTGATAGTTGAAAAGGGCACTCTGTACTTTTTCTGAGTTGTTAGTTTCAACATAAGTCCATCTGGAGCAATTTAATTTATTTCACATCTGCAGTTTTCATTCGAGATGCAAGAGTTAATTGGAGTCTGATTTTAACAGTCTGTGTTTTTTCGCTGCAATGTTTACAAAGATACTTGTTAGTCACTGAGTAATGTTCGATGCGGTTTTCCCTATCGTTCACAACACGTGGAGATTAGTAATGAGTAAAAAGTTTCTCCGTCAAAAAGAAAACAATGATGCTAAAAAATGGCGGTTTTCATCAATGGGATTGGAAAGAGAGATCTTAATTTTTTTTAATAACAAAAAAGACATGGTTATAAAAGTACCGATAGATGATTCTTTCATGCATAATATGTATGCAAAATAAGAATGTAGTATAAGACTCACTTCTGCGAAACGTCTGACTATCTTCAGGCACATGAAAGAGTTTTCTGATCTTCATTCATTTTGCCGAGCGGAATTTTCGCAATGCGCCAGTTGTTGATTCCCTGTTCTTGTTAATGAGTAACCAACAGCGCTTGATCTGGTTACGATAGCATACTGCGGGCATCGAATAAAGTATCTGTGTCCATTGAGGTTTTATCGAAAGCCTGATTTGCATAAATCTGCTTCATATTATGCATGCAGCGCCATCTGTTGGTAATTTTTGAACCAATATTTTTTTGTTATTAAAAAAAATCCGATCTCCCTTTAATCCCATTCCTGCAAACCGCACATTTTTAGCATCATTTTTTTTTTTTTTAATAATGATTTTTTAAAGTTTTAACGAACTTATGACGCATCTGGAATTTAAATATACACTAAAAATCAAGAAGTACCGGAACCGAACTCCGGTGAGCTCCTGCGCAAATTAAGCACTGATTCAATAAATAAATAAAAAAAAAACAGGGTTTTTCAGTCTCAATTGGTGTCGCGTCAATTCGTCGCGCACAATTCATCGCGGCGACAACTCATCGCACCGTCAATTCGTCGTGGTGTCAATTCGTCGCGATGTCAATTCGTCACAGCGAAATGTTTTTGAAGGCTATGATGATAAAATAAAGATAATTTAGTAAAATTAGGTATTGATATTTTTATGTAAATTGTTAGTTATAATTCTCTATATCTAAAAAACTAATTATGATAATTATGAAACATTTTTACTAAATTGCCTTTATGTTATCATAATAGTCGTAAAACGTTTCCCTTGCGACGAATTGACGTCGCGACGAATTTACACCACGACGAATTGACGCTGAGACGAGTTGTCGCCACGACGAATTGACGCTGCGATGAATTATGTGCGATGAATTGTACGCGATGAATTGTGCGCGACGAATTGACTCAGAACCGTCTCAATTGATAGTGAAATATAAATTTTTCTTTCATTTTCTGTTACAATAAATTCCAAATGCAAAGCCAATTCAAAAGCTAAAATAATATGCACATTAACAAAATATAGAAATTTTGCAGTTAATATATTTTATAAAAGTGTACCTAAACAGGCAAAAAGTGCAAATTGTATGAAAAGCTGAAAAAGAAAAAAAGAAACGATTTATACGTATGCATGGCTGTGCTTGTTTACGGACGGTTTATATGTCTTAAAACTATATAAAAAATATATTTTTGGAATTATCTAAATCTGTTTCTTTGAAATGTTCGAGTGAGCCGAAACAAGTCAAACAACCTAATAAAAGTTATTTTACTGTGCATTATGTTGTTAATTTACACCTTTTAGCATTTAAAAGAAATATATTATTACATGGTGTTTTAATTTATTATATTGTTACCTAAATCTGTTTTATTTTGTAAACTCAAAACTGAAAAATTGAAAATTGAAAACATTTTATGTCATTTGTGCCCTTACGTGCTTTTTTCCTATATATACTTTCCTATATAGCAAATTATCCCAAACATCAAACATTTACCTATATATATATATATATTAATTCATAGGTATACTTTTATTACATCGAATGTTAAAGAAGTTGAAACAGAGTGATTTATTTGGAACTTACTGAGAGAGAAAAAAAATCTTTACACACTGATTCACTATTTCACATATTTTAAAAATATTCTCTTGAACCTTACTTTGCTATAAAATTAAGCGATAAATTGAAAACAGAATACTTTTCTTAACCCTCTGAGCGTTTTGAAAAAGGGTAAAATTGTAATGTTGTTTTCTCTGTATTTTGTTTTAAATGCTAAAAAATATGATTCTTTAAGCATTATAAATAAAACTTAATAACAAATATGAATGTAACCCTTGAGAGTATTAATCATTCTTCAATGTTTTGAAAATTCATTAAATCTATAGAATTATATTATCTTAAACATTGCATATATTGCAGTGAAACCTGGAGCTTAGTGAACGGAATATTACGTTCCACACGCTTAGAGGGTTAATGACTTCGGATTTTGCACGTTTTTTTTTTTTTTTTTAAAAAGAATCATCTTTTCAGGCTTTATTGAATACCACTGTTTACCATTAAATGAACTTTTAAATTAATAGTAATATTTTTAAAATTTTCAAAATAAATTTAAAAGTAAACTCTATTTACAACGCGAAAATATTTCCACAAATAAAAATTATCTTATCATATTTCAAAATGACAATTTTTTTTAATTATGAACATTTTTTAAAGTAATCGCACGATGTCTTAGCAATTAAAGTTTTGCAAAATTTTAAAACTTCCCACGCATCTATTTCAAACTTTTATTATCGCAATAACTATGCAATAATACCTGCGTAATAGGAAAAGGAAGCATTAACAAAATGTTTAAATCTATGACTTAATTAGCCATCATGCAGATGTTGAAATGTATTAAGAATAAGAATTGTTTATGCCTTGCGAATGTTAGAAATTACGAAATTATATAAACTTTTGTAAATTATAGACTTATTTACGGTTTTAAAGAAAAATTCACCGTATGCACGAGCTTAGTTAAAATTCACCTGCATATATGAAAATGTATTGTGTAATCTACAAAGAAAAGGTAAACTGAAAAGTTATGCATATAACCAGGTAATTCAAAATAGATGGGCCTCTTAAATCGCTGGTGATAGGAATACAGAGTATCCACACCCTTTATGTCTTTTTTAAAAGTTTTTTTTGCAATTTCAAGCTTTTATTGCAAACACAAATGAACAGATATATGTATGGAAAGTAGTATAATATTAGGACTATATATATTGAAGGTTTTTGTGCACCAATTAATAAACGTCTGTTTAGTGATGGGCGATTCTGAAAAATTTGATAATCGAAACATCGATACTGTATAAAACAACATCGATTAAAAAAATAATCAATTAACAAATTCTAGTATCGATGTTTTGGAATCGATTATCACGCAGATAGCTTAAAAAGAGTAACTCCTAAACGTATCGATCAAATGGCAGAAAATTTTATCATAAATCGTGATAGTGGGAATTAGCAGATAATAATCGATATTTCTGGCGCTCATTTCTTTTGCATAGCAGTATACAATATATTAGCTACTGTCAAATTTTGTTTAAAAGCCTTTTTCTTTCCAGGTAAAATTGTTATATTTTCAGTTTAGAATTAGGGATTACTAAGAGTGAATCCAGAAAAGAAATAATATTCAAAATATGAACGATACGCGTAAGGAACCAAGGGGTGGAGGGGGAAGAGGGCAAAATATATTTTACCTAGAATTTCTTGTCCGAATTTAATAAAAATTTAGAAAGAGGTAGGGCTGATGTCCAAGCCGCTGAAACTGGAAAATCGTGAATGTGAGATAAAAATTAAGGGAGGGGGGCTCTCCTCCCTCCGAAATCACAACTTTTTGAATTACGGTCAGATTTGAACGGGACCTTTTCTGACATTCTTCCCAAGACACTTGGTTATTAAATAAACATTGGTATTATATCTGCAACTGTTTGTCACAACTATTTATGAACAAGGGGGGGAGCGAGTTTTGCAAACACGGAGGAGGCACTTTTCTAAATTTTGCCGATACCCCTCATGTGATATACCGTTGGGAAGGTCTGTGACCGCTTAATCATGTTACTCATCTCCCGTGTTCAACTCATTCTTTTCTTTTAACGTTCAAATAGTTAAGTTTTTTTTTCTAATCACTTCAAAAAGTCGATCAGGCATGCTCAAAACAAAAGTTTAAAGAAATCCTGGTTTAAAGAAAACCAACTTCGTTCTATTTGCAGCTTTAGATCTTCAACCGTTACAAATTGACGCCCATTAGCATATACGTATCTATCTACTAGAAATATTCCTTGCACCCCTATTGGGTTTAGTTTAGGACTTATGGCTGGCGAGTCCATAACAGTTACTAGGTTTGGTCTAAACCACTGCATTATCGAGTTGGACGTGTGAATGAAGCAATTGTCTTGTTGGAATATCCATTTGTCCCCCCCCCCCTAGCAACTTTCAAAATGGAAGTAACTGTGCTTAAAGCGTTTTCTTGTAATCCTCGGAACATTGACGACCTTTCAAAAAAGCAATATTAGTTGTTCCATTATAAGAAAATGCTCCCCACACCATGTGTGAGCCACTCTTTGTTGCCTGATGAAAAATGTTCGTAGTTCCTTGCAAATACCGTGCCAGTAACATGCCCAACCATCATGGCCATCTGAATTAAATGTCTTTTCATCACTGAAAAGAACATTCAACTATTCCTCTGTCCAATTCGTGGGATTTCCAGCCTACTGAACACGAGCGTCTTTATGTCGTTTTGTAAACTTTGGCGAACGACGTATTTTTCGATAATAAAGAAATGTACTTGCCTGCATGTAACGTGGATTTTGATACTGGAAGCTTACTGTTTTAGAAACTGACCGTACAGACAGGTTCTGGGTTGAAACTAATCTCAAAATCTCTCTATCTTGCCGTTTTGTTGTTTTCTTTGGTCGTCCAGAATAGGATTTTGTTTTAAAATTGTCACTTTTTGACTGAATTTACTAAATACCAACGCTGTAGAGTACTATTTTTCTTCAAAAGTCCATAACTTTCCATCCCCGAGCCTTTAAACTATAGATTTGCAAAATTTACTTTTTGGAAAACTGAACATTGCAAGGCGTCTTTGCAATCAGTCGGAAAGAGAAATAGAGATTTGCTTTTATCTCAGGAAACTATTGTGTGGTCATCGTATTATGCATCATATAAACTTTTGGGACAGTAAAATTTAAGTTTTAATTTTTCTCACAAAGTCTGTGATTGTGTCATATTATTATCATTGTCTCAATATTATTTATAATTATAAATTGCTTTGAAATTGTTACTCCTCCTTTTCGAATGTTAAAAAACAAAACAAAAAAAAAACATTGTCTGTAAACTTTTGGGACACATTGTAGTAAAATGTAATATTATTTTTTTTATTTGGCTCCGATTTCCTATAAATTATATTTAGAAAACTGTTTTTCCACGTCTAGGAATCACGTTAAGAAAATCCATTCTTTTACGACTAAAACTCACTGAGTATAATAATTTGAATTTTATAAAATTTCTGAGTTTTCCAGCACTTAATTTCGAATTTAGCGCCAGAAAACAACGAAAATTAATAAAATTCAAGGTATTATAACTCGGTCGCAAAATAATGAGATTTTTTCTACTGTCCTTCATAGCCGCAGGACAAAAGATTTCTCAATATAATTTGTAGTACTTTTAATTAACCTACAACTTTAAACTGAAATAACTTCTTAGAGCCTCACTAGATGGCGGCACGAATGCGTGCAGTGAGAGAGAGAATAAAAGTAATTGTTTAGTGTCAGTTCCATGCACTTTTGAAAATGTCTCACAAAGCATCATATTTAACTGAACACCTTATTTTTATTATTAAAAATTAGTATTTATGTGCTGAAAATGCAACATTATTTCTAGAGACGTGGTCTTCAACATTCAAAAACCGACCTAAGACTTCTAGAACAATCCTAAGAGATCTCATAAGAAAATTGGCCACCTTATTTACCAGATATGAATCCAACCTATTTCTATCTTTAGAGTCGTATGGAAGATTTGGTTTACAAGAAGAAGCCGACAGAACTTATTAGCCTCAAAAGTTCAATAACTGGCTCATTTTCAAACCTAAAAAAAAAAAAAAACCGCTCGATTCTGTTACTGACAACTTTATGACTAAGTTGTGCTATTGTATCACCTATGAAGTGTCTCACTTTGAAAACCTTATCCATAAAATTCCTTTTTCACTTTCTTTTCAATAAAAAAATGTTTGTACTGCCATCTGCAACGACTCGAGAGTTATTTCAGTTTAAAGTTATAGGTTAATTAAAAGTCACCCTGTATATATATATATATATGACATATGTCATGGTGCAACTTTCTTATTTATCAACCGATTTCGATGTGACTCAGTATCTTGCATAGGACATACCAAGGTCTCGACCGAGTTCGTTGGTCAGCTTCATCCGCCATCTTGTTTCAAATGTCAGCCAGTTAATTTTTTTTAATTTTTGAAAATTCAAAAAGATGTACAAAAAATTATAAATTGAAAAACGTGTTTCTGTTAAGTGTTAGAACGTGATACAAGGATTCTGGAACATTTTTTGTTTTGGCTATATCTTAAACAATGGTGGAGATATTGTAGTTTGAAATTCTAGGGTGGCTGAAATTTTGAAAGAATATGATATTTGTTATGCTGTAACTCTCTTATTTATGAACTGATATGAATGTGACTGATCAAGTGTACAGAACATACCAAAGTCTCGAAAAAGTTCGTTGGCCAGCTTCATGCGCCATCTTGTTTCAAAATGGCGGCAAGTTAAATCTTCAAAATTTTTTTAGAAATTCAAAAATTTGTATAAAAAATTAAAAATTGAAAAAGTTGTCTCCGTTAAGTGTTAGATCGTAATATAAGGATTCCGGAACATTTTTTGTTTTGTTTTATCTTAAAAAATGGCTGAGATATGGCAGTTTGAATTTCTAAAGTGGGTGACATTTTGAAATAATCTGATTTTTGTTATGCTGTAACTCTCATGCTGAAATTCGCATTCAAATTCAGTATTTACGAAAACCGGGATTGAATCTTCTATAATCGGGTTCCAAGCATTTTAGCTTCGGGTGTTTGAGTTAAATGAGTTGAATTTTTAAAAACAATGACTATGAAAGCTACCTTTTCCTTCCGGTATAGGCCGGAAGGACTTTTATCAATCATTCCATATATGCATGAAAATATATTTTACTATGATAAAAAGTAAATATATATATATATATATATATATATATATATTAAAAAAAAATCTGAGTCAGAATTTAAATAAATATTGCTTGTTGAATAAGTAAATTGATGAAAAGTTAAGAAAATCCATGTATTCTGTATAAATTATTATGCATTTCCCTGTTTTATTTGCATTGGATATATGATCGGAATTTATCAATAATTTTGTAAGAACTAGGGGATCCGACCCGGGCTTCCCGGGTTACAAAATACAGATGAAAACCATTCTTTTAATTGAAAACTCTAACAGATTCTTTACAGTTAATATAATTTTTTAGATTGTCCACTAACAATACCAAAAAACAGTTTTATATTAATTTATGTATTCGAATAAAGTTTTGAAATGTATTAAAAACGATATTGGCTTCATGCCAGAAGTTAATAGTTTGTTAATTCATGCTTGAAAATTATTTTAAAAAGCCATAATAAATCAGTCAATTAAGATATAGTTTTCAAATAAATTGCATCCGAAAGAAGATTTTTTTTCCTATATGACGGTGTAAAAATTAAAAATGTGCGGTTTAGAAATTAAAAAAATTGCACTAGCAAAAGTCGCAAAATCGAAATTTCACCATGAAGTGTTGCCATTCGCAAAATGACGTTAGCGTTACGCACGGACACGTTTGTCCTTTATAATATAGATATGAACAAAAAACATTATACAGTGCTCATTAATTATGTTCTGTCTAAACCAGTATTAACACCAGATGATCTAACCCGGGCTTACTGGGTTATAGAATATACTGTGTGCACGAAACAAGTAGGTGAAAATTATTTTATTTATTAAAAACTCAAATTTAATTTTTACATCTAATATTTACTTTTTATATGCCCGCTAACAACACCAAAGAGCATTTTTATGTAAAAAATATCAATTATGCATTCAAATAGAATTTTGAAATTTATTAAAGCGACACTTTTGATGACGATTTTGCTACTTACAGTAGCCGTTTTTATTCAGATTATTTCAGTGTTTATAAAGTTCGTTACGTATATTATATTTGTGATTTATTTATATTATTTTATTTGTATATTTATTTATAGATGACACGTTAATTTCGTTACGGAATATTAGCCGGAAACAACCGCTGAACTATTTATATTGTTTTAAGTACAAACGATTTAATCTTCCGAAATCGGCCTGCACTCGACAGAGATCAGTTTTTAAAATAATCATGCTTGAAAATTATTTTTAAAATTATAAAGAATTGGTAAATTGTCATACACTTTTCGAACAAATTGTAACTGGCAGTGCATTCTTTTTCTCCTATTCGACGGTGTAAAAATTTAAATTACACTATATTTAAAAGTAATTAAATTCGCGATAAAAAAGAAATTGATTGCTCAAATGCTTGCCACCATCAATATGATGTCAGAATTATGCACGGATATGTTTTTGCTTTATAATATAGATATATATGGTTGCGTTTGCGATAATGAATCTGTATGCACGTGCGCACATGTGTCCGACAAAAGATAGAAAAATAGATTAAGAAAAAGAAAAAGAACGCTGGGTGTGTTACAGTTTTATTACAATTTTCGAAAATAATTGTCTGTTTTATTTAAGTATTATTGAAAAACGTTACAAATTCTACAAGTAATCGCAGGAAGATTTATAATCTGATGCATATATATTAGGCAAAGATTTTTCATCTAAAATAGTGTTGGATTGAAAATTCCAAGAAGTGTATCCGCCTTGATAACAACAAGTAATAAATAACTTATAGCAACAAGTTATTTATAACAACAACTTTGCGCGGCGATAACTGCGGAATTTTTAGAGATTTTGTAAACTGAATGCAGTTTTGAAAACATTAGTGCACTGTAAAAAAATTTCGTAAAATTTCAGTAGATGTAACGTAAATTAACGGTACTTGCACCGTTTTCACTCTTTACGGTATGAGTACCGTACTTCTAAGGTATATTAAGCGTCAAAAATCCGTATATGTGCCATTTATATCACTGTATATGTGCGGTATTTATACTGTAAAATGATTGTTTTTCAGTAAAAAATCGCTATTTATACCGTAAAATAATTATTTTTCAGTAAGGAAAAAGCTGGTAGCCCCGCCTCGGTGTACGGCAACCCTTGAAGTGATGCTCTTGCTCTTGTTACGTAATGCGTTCAGGCCTGAGGAGAGGGGGGAGTGCAGCCGGTACATATATTTTAAATATCTTACGGTACATATACCGTCCAGTTAAATTAAGGTATATATACTGGTCACAAAGTTGCCAGCATATGTACCGTAATTGTTGACCAAAATTTTTTACAGTGTGCATGTACCTAGTTTGGGTGCTTTCATGTCAATGTATAAGTTTAACAAGAACAAAAACAAACAGACAAACAAAATCAACAACAACAACAACAGCAACAACAACAAAATACATTGTGGAAAAGAGAATCAATGTATATATATATATTTTGTTGTTGTTGTTTGAGAATTACAAAAATTAGTTGTGGAAGGTAATACAATGTGTATATTTGGATTTCGGTAGCAAATATTGATTTATTCTCCAGAATTTTAATGATCGAACTCATTAGTGTCTTGTTGCTTATAAAATATGACATTACATTCACCAAATGATTTTACATTAATAACTCGTTAACGTTGCATGATTTTTTTTTATTCCTTAACTATGTGAAAACCCGTGTAGTTCGATAAGAAAATGTTTCCACTTTTGAAAAAAAGATATCGAAAATCTGAAATTCATCTGAGAAAAGTATTCTAAAGTCAAAAATTCATACAATATTTTAAACGACTGAAATGCGTCTGGTTCAATAGATTCATTTATAACCAGTCCTTTCGTCTCTGTCTTAAGATTTGTTTCATTAAATTCCTACTATTAGCTCACGCTCTCTCTATATATATCTTGTTCAAATTTTCAATCGTTAATAAAATATTTTCTATTGATCCACTCAAGTTCAAATAAATTTTTTTAAACTTGTAGTGGATGACACTTTATGTTAATACAGTTTTTTCAAATATTAATTAAATTTAATTAATTAATTTTAGTTTTAAGTGGGAGAAAAAAAATTCCTTCCATTGTTTTCATAAATGAAATGAAAGATTTATCTCAAATTAGTGATGCCACAGAAATAAAATACCTCAACGATGATTATAAAATAATGTTCAATAAAGATAAACGTGGGACATTAATGCTTCACGGGTTTATTTTATATATTTATGATTAAAAAGTAGGAATTGACTTTAAATTTTTTTTATATTACTTGTTTTTAAGGTTCAGTCGGTTAAAAAAAAGATAGACCTGCCTTTATTCGCAGTCTTTTAAAAATAAAATAACACCAAAGGCAACGTTAGACTCTCAATATTGGTTCGATTTGTTAAAATCCAAGAATTTCAAGATATATTAATAATGAACTGCAAATATATATTCGATTACCGCAATGTTATTTGGATATTCAATAGACCGTTATTTTCGAAGAGATTTTAGGAGCTTCTTGAGTAACGAACTCATCTAAGATATTAACAAAATCCACCCACTCTACAAATTTAGTTATAACTGGTTCAGTATTTTGGACGTTATCGTAATGGTACAAGGCTTTTTAACATATGATGATACTAAGCTATACATTATACGTCTAAATTAAGACCGAGACTTTCAGATTTTGAGAATTTACGCAGTCCATAATATCGTCGCTACCATGTGAATCTATAGAACATCAAAAATGCATTTTTCTTTATTTTAAAAATGGGCCGATTGTCAACAAAAAATTTTATTAGAATTCTTAGCCTAGTGAAAGTATTAATAAAATTTTTGTGAAGAACGGGGTTACCAGTTTGACCTTCTTTTTTTATTCAGAGATGACGAATTCATGCCGTTAATTTTGAGAAAAAAAACATTTACTTTAAGTAATCACGAAATGTCTGTCATTAATAAAAGCAAAAATTTCTATTTAAATTTCTGACATGGATTCGAATTTTTTGAATGAAAAATAACCCCAAACAGGCAACCCTGCTGAAGAATACTATTAAAATTTAGTGATAACAATCGGCTCATTTTTAAAAATAATGAAAAATGCATTTTTTCACTTTCGACATGGTAGCGACGATATTATGGAGTGCACAGCTGCCAGCATGTTCAAGCTCCCTACTAGAACCTTCGGACACTAGCATTACGAGGTCACCCGCATATGCCAAAAGTTTAGATTGATCACATACAAAACGTATAAGTTAGCAATGGCTGATTATCGAAAATTCAACAATCGATAAAAATCGCCATTGTATAAATTAACAATCGATAAAGATAACAATCGATTCTCAAATTCTACTATTAAAATGTTCTACAATCGAATGTCATACCGATAAGATAAATACAGTAATGGACCCTATTTCTTCTGACGTCAGAGTCAGGTGCTTTAGGGAAACATTTTCTACATTATAAACATTAATTACGCAACAACTCGTTTCCCAACACGCTGCTGCATGCCATAGAGCAGTATCGGAGCACATTTTTATGACGTCGAGTCACGTGTTTTGGGGAAACATTTCTGAAATCTTAGCCTTGAAGCCAAATGGAGAATAGGGTCCATTGCAAAACTTACCTATACATCTAGCAGGACATTTGATCGTAGTGATGGGGATAGATAAAAAATTACGCTATCGATCGCAATGATTTGTTCCTGATAATTTGACGGAAAAGAGAAAATAAAGATGAACGATAGATTGAGATTGTAGACAGAAGGCAAAAATAAGTTACTGTGGAGTGGGCGGCGGGCGGGGCCGTCACAAGTACAAATTCCATTGTTTCTCATTGCAAGGAGCATAAAGGATAAAGAACAAAAAAACAGACTAAAAAAAGAAGTAGACTTTGTGGTTTGCGCCAAGTCGGACTATTAGGGATTTCTGTTTTAGCTAAGGGGTACTCCTCCCTGTGGGACTTTTATGGGACCATTTTTACAATTCTCCCCTCCCCTCTTTTCCTTGGTTCACTTTATTGAGTTCCTCTGGTAGTTCACCCTTCTCACCTTTCATACTCTTCCTAGATGTTTGCCTAAGTGGCGTCAACTGGGAGATATATCTATGTTCTGCATTAAATAATATTTTAGTACTGTCATATGTTTTGATTTCCTCCCTGCTTCACCCCCTCATATATCGGAAACTTGAGTAGTATGTTGGTCCATCTGAGTTTTATTGATCCTCCCCCCCTCGTTTGATTTCACAACTAGGACCGTTTTTGGTGAAACTGGAAACATCTGGCGGCCATTTTAACTTATGGCAAAAACTTAAACCCTATTTGTCCGATTCATTTATTACTTTTTAGGTGCCCTTGAAATTTTCTTTTTGTTGCTCTCCTGTCATATAAGTTAATCATGGCTTAAATTTTAGCCACCAGAGGGCACTTCGAATTTTAATTCCTTTTCTAAATTAGATCTATTTTCTACCATTTCTGATCAAACATAGTATATATTTGACGTTCATGCTCAGTCTCCTTCGTACAAAATTTTAGCTCTCTACTACCACGGGACGCTCATTATTGGCTAAAACCATCTTTTAAGCTTCTTACCGTATATTCCTAGTCACATCTGGATTCAAATCATGTATCCATGTCCATCTGGTTTGTCTCCCCCTCCTCTCTTCCCCACCTCAATTTCCATTGGTCTTCGTTCGTATCGCAGGAAATTCTTGATAAAATCGGATCGGATATCGGTTGAGAATAGCAATTAATTGTCTGAAGACATCGATAAAGATTTTGATACTATCAATAAAATCGAGTTGTCCATACTATTGGTAAAAACAATAAAACATAATGTTATTGCCCATTATACTTGTGTAAGTAGATTAGTAAAAAAACACGTTCCAGAGGAACGGTCCCAGGCAGAAGCTTTGTGAGCGGTTTCTCCAGAGCAGTGTAACAGACCATTAGATAAAACGTTGTGAACCGACCTCCGGTCATTGAAATAAGAAAGGATTAAGTTACATATTAAATTTTAGCATTCATGGATTCCAGAGAAGTCAGTGTTGCCTCCCAAATCAGACAATCAAAGGTTCTTCGAAAGAATGGCGAGCTTAAAGTGGAATATAGGCTATTATCTTTATTCATGTCAATTAAGGCAAGTAGTTGGAGGATTGCCGATTCTGTTGATTTTCTGTCAGAGAAACTATGCTGTTTTGAAGCTAATAAAGAATTCAGAATAGGATTAAGTCGAAGGCGTAATAGTTTTTCCAAAATTTTACTAAATATTAGTAACAAGAGGGAACGTATTGAGACGTCATGGTGTGGAAGTATCTAGCTACTCTTATAAACGGAGTCTAGATTGTAAGCGTGTTGCCCGACACTTAACACTTTGTGTGTGAAAGGTGCTCTCTTTATCTTCCCTTGGATTTCTGTAAATATAATTGTGCTTCCCTGAATCTGGATTTCGTTTTATTTTGTATGGTTATATGCAAATAGCTTACTGTGGTCGGTTCGAGAAGTAGAAATGCGAGTTTGAACGGACGGATCGACTGAATCTTGCCCATGGGGTTTAGTTAGTCAGCCTTTCAGCATTTCCAGTGGACATCGTCCCATCTTGTGTCAACGATTGACAAGATTTAAGAGAAGCGAGTTTGTTTCCCTCAGTCAAAAAGCGTCCCTTTGATAACGTGGATGTCTTGTATTTAATAAAGTGCATTTTGGGATCCACGGGATTCCATTTAGTTAGTGACATATAGTATATTCTAAAAGTACTATTGAAATCAGTATTTTCAGTGACGCGGTCATCGACATAGCAGTTGGATTTGGATACACTTGTGAACAGCCATTTTTCCCGGCGTAAGTTGAATTTTAAGATTATAGTAAATTTATATTTAATTCTTTTGAGAGTTTGGGACGGCTGAATTTATTAACGTATTTTGACTTCTGTCAGCTCCAATGCAGTCCTCATTACTTATTATTTTTAAATAAATTTGCTGTTTTAACTTAATTCAGTGTCTTGTTGACATTCTTCCGTCACGGGCCCGAGGGACCCGTTACAGTGGGACGATATGAATTACCACCACTGTCCCTCCTTCCTTCCTTTTTAAAAAGAGCAATATAGCCTAGTTTTCAGGGAATCGTGAAATAATTGAGAGCAAACAAATTATTAAATGTTTTAAAGAAGAAATTAGTCTTGCTATGAAAAAGAAATCTTATTATATAGTGATCGATATTTTTTAAGACTGAGAGCTTCATTTTTATTAAAAGAAAATATAGAATACCGAATTCGAATAGCGTAAAAGAGGGGGAGGGGATTACTAATTTTCAGAAGTAAAATTAAAAAGAGGAGGATTAACAGAGGGACCAAATTACATGTTGTTTTATCGTTTTCCTGGATACCTAGTTAGATGATAAAATGTCATTAAGAACATATATATTATATTGGAACTGTTTTTCAAACGCTGAAGATTTTATTTTACAAAAGGCATTTATTGTTTTTCGCATATGGTCTTCCGTGCAGCTGATCGTAGCAATTGAAATTTAGGCTTATAGATAAAAAAGGGTGAATTTATTAAACGGGAATAGTTTCTGGAATATGTCATCTTTGTCTTTTATTTCATGTGTCACTCCATATCGTTGTGCGTCATTTTCCCGTGGCAAGATTCTTTTGTAAGATGATGTTTCGATGCCAGATATAGACGGGCTAAAGAAATCGGACAGGGAAAAAACGTTTTGGAATATATATTTTTAGATGCGTTTATTTCGATATTTTTATAAGATTAAGAAATGCACCCCAAAAGAACATTAATATACATACTTTACTTTAAGTTTTGTGGTTCTGATCGAACATTTTGTAATATTGAGCGACTAATTTTCTTCATTTTATTTTATCTAATTATGATCTTTAATTTTTCGTCCTAAATATGTATTGGATTAGTGTTAAGATTATTATAAGTCTTAATTTAAAACATCATTTAAATTTCTTTTCCCATATTCAGTCAATAGTGATGTTATTATATATATATATATATATATATATATATATATATTGATAATTATTCTGAGTAAGATATTTTATCTATTCTTTACAAGTTTTTTATTTCCAATTTTACTATTTCCAAATGATTTTCTGTAATAATACAGTATACCTGGATGAATATACTGATCTTAGCATAAATGCCAGTATATTTATGAAGTACTGTATTATTTTTAAAACACGTGTGGATACATCCAGGCTGATGATTATATCTACACGTGTTTTTTTCATATCCAATTCTAATTTAAATCTCTTGTTATAAAATTTTCCATTATATTTAGTTCATATTTCATTTCAAAATCCATTTGTATTCACTTGATATCAACTTCAAATTATTAACATTTTATGGTTTATTATATAATTTTTTTCCTCTCTCTCTCTTTTTAAATATTCTTCATATTTTCAGTATTTTTGGCCAATTACCATTGAAGCAAATGCTATGGTAAAATTATGATTGTACTTGTTAATTTATTAACTATGTGGTATTCTGTCTACACTTTATTACAAATTATCTCTTAGGAGATTTAATTAGAATGTTACAAGAACTTAATATGTTTTTTGAAATTCAAATATATTATAATTATATATATATATATATATATATATATATATATATATAAAGATTTAAAATACTCTACACAATACTTGTAACATATTATATAGAATTTTGAAATACTTAATAGTAATTACAAAAATGAAAGGTGACTTGCATACATTCGTTATTGCAGTTGTATTAAATTAAGAATCGAATTATTATATTTAAAGTAAATTAAAAAAGATTGTTAATAGAAATGCATGGTGCAAAAATCCTAGAGCTAGTAAAAGTTAATTCAAATAAACTCTCCTTTCCACAAACCTTTCTTTAAACTAAAAATTAAAAGAATTTAAAAACATTTAAGAATAAAAATAGGCATCTCAATTTGGCGTTGATGAATTTATTTTATGATTCATTGCGTTGGATGTTTTTCTTTTTTTATTCCATCTTAATGTGATCTTCCTTTAATTAGTTTTGTCTTGAATATGTGTTGGTTCAAATTATTAATCTAAGGAATATTTTAATTACTCTTGGTATTGCTGACATTCAAGGGAGGCCATTTTTCGCCCGCAATAACCGAAACCCGCATTAATCTCCGTAGGAATTTCAATGGTGTAAAATAATCCATTGAGTTGAATAAATTGAGTTCCGATTTTGACAGAAATTAAATAGATTATCAATTGTAAGCTACAAAAAGCAATTTTTTCTTGAATTTAGTAATTTTAGTAAAAATCAAATTAATGACAGTTTGTTAATACAAAAGTTTACTAAGGACAAACAAAATATACAAAATAATTGCTGTACTTGCATCATTTTACTTTAATTTAAATAATCTCTTACATTTCTTTGCGATAGTTGAACAAATGATCTTTTTACCTCACCATTTTTCAGTTTTGAGACACACTGAAAATTTTGGTCTATTACATTTTAATTGGAACTATAGATGAAAAGCAGTTATTTTTTTTTTTTAACCAATTACGTTTTTGGTAATGGAAAGTTTTCTTTCTCTTTTCACGGTCATTGACAATTTCTCGATCTATCAATAACCAAAATTACACCAAATTTAGCTTTTGAAAAAATAATTCACGGAACTAGTTTTGATTCTGAGTGGTCAATATGAAAAAATTGTCTGCTTTAACCGAAGCACGTACAATGTCCTTTACATTAACTTCAAATAGAAAATAACGGGGAAAACGAAATCGTCCTCATATATAATTCTGTCGACAGACTAATTTAATGTAGTCTAGTTGTTCTTTTCTAAAAAATTCCTTCTGTCTAATTGTTTAGTACATTGTGCTGTCTTGTATCTGAGTGTAATAAACACCTCTAAAAAAAACAGCCTGACTCAGTCCATTGGTCGTGACGCTACAAGGGACTTGCCGAGGTAAAATGACGTGCTGCGATATGAAGTGACACATGAAATGGAAAGCAAAAATAACATTAATAGGAGATATGTTTTAGAGCGGAGATGAATTAAGGAGAGCTCACTGTATTATTTATAGAACTTGTTTCCCATTTAATAATTTTTCATTGAAGAATACTTGCTTCACATAAAATAAATGAAAATATTGTCTGGTTAAAAATATGAGAACAGATTATAGAATATGTTATTTTTGCCTTTTATTTCCTATGTCACTTCATATAGCAGGACGTCATTCTACCATGGCACGGTCCTTTTGTAAGATGATGTTTCGATACCAAAACTAGGCGGGCTAAAAAAATTGCTAAGGCCATAAAAAAAGACGATTTGACATTTTAATTTTCACGTGCTTATTTTAATATTTATAAAGCTTCAGAAATCCATCTTAAATTAGAATTAATTAATTTATTTTATGCTTAGTTGCATTATTATTTTAATCTTAATAAGATCTTCCTAATTGTTTTGTGCTAAATATGCGTTAGATCAAACATAAGGAATATTATAATTATTACTTAAAGATCTCATTTCTTATTTAATAAATAATAAGGTAATAAATTCATTGAAGAATACTTCCTTTACATAGTAATAAGTGAAAATAAGTTCCAGTTATTAAACGGTAACAGTTCTGTAACAAGTCAACTTTGCCTTTCATTTCATGTGTCACTTTATATCGCAGCACGTAATTTTACCTCGGCAAGTCCCTTTTGAAAGATGATGTTTCGATGGCAAAACCAGGCAGTCTAAAGAAATTTCTGAAGGCAAGAAAAAGTGATTTGACATTTACAGTTTTATGTTCTTATTTAAATATCTTTATAATCCTAAAAACTGCACCTCACGTTAGTGGTTAATGTATTTATTTTATGTATTGATGCATTTGGCGTTTTCTTCTTCTTAATATGATCTTCCTTTGATTTATTTTGTCCTAAATATGCATTAGATCAAATTATTGACATCAGAAATATTATAATCATGACTTAAAGATGTTATTTCTTATTTGATAAAATTTCAATGAAGAATACTTCCTTCACATAGTATAAGTGAAAATGAGATCCAGTTATTAAACGATAATAGTTCTGTAACATGTCAACTTTGTCTTTCATTTCGTGTGTCACTTCATATGGCAGCACGTCATTTTACCTCGGCAAGGCTCTTTTGTAAGATGATGTTTCGATGGCAAAACTAGGCAGGCTAAAGAAATTGCTGAAGGCAGGAAAAAATTCATTTGACATTTACATTTTTATGTTCTTATTTAAATATCTTTATGCACCTTACGTTAGTGTTTAAAGTATTTATTTTATGTATTGATGCATTTTGCGTTTTCTTCTTCTTAATATGATCTTCATTTAATTTATTTTGTCCTAAATGTGCATTAGATCAAATTATTGACATCAGGAACATTATAATCATTGCTTAAAGATGTCATTTCTTATTTATTAAAATTCCATTGAGGAATACTTCCTTTACAGAGTATAAGTGAAAATAAGATCCAGTTATTAAACGAGAATACTTCTGAAATATGTTTTTTTTTGCCTTTCATTTCACGTGTCACTTCGTATTGCAGCAAATCATTTTACCTTGGCAAGTCTCTTTTGTAAGATGATGTTTCGATGTCAAAACTAGGCAGTCTAAAGAAATTTCTGAAGGCAGGAAAAAGTGATTTGACATTTACATTTTTATGTTCTTATTTAAATATCTTTATAAGCCTAAAAACTGCACCTCACGTTAGTGGTTAATGTATTTATTTTATGTATTGATGCATTTGGCGTTTTCTTCTTCTTAATATGATCTTCCTTTGATTTATTTTGTCCTAAATGTGCATTAGATCAAATTATTGACATCAGGAATATTATAATCATTGCTTAAAGATGTCATTTCTTATTTATTAAAATTCCATTGAGGAATACTTCCTTTACAGAGTATAAGTGAAAATAAGATCCAGTTATTAAACGAGAATACTTCTGAAATATGTTTTTTTTTGCCTTTCATTTCACGTGTCACTTCGTATTGCAGCAAGTCATTTTACCTTGGCAAGTCTCTTTTGTAAGATGATGTTTCGATGTCAAAACTAGGCAGTCTAAAGAAATTTCTGAAGGCAGGAAAAAAGTGATTTGACATTTACATTTTTATGTTCTTATTTAAATATCTTTATAAGCCTAAAACTGCACCTCACGTTAGTGGTTAATGTATTTATTTTATGTATTGATGCATTTGGCGTTTTCTTCTTCTTAATATGATCTTGCTTTGATTTATTTTGTCCTAAATGTGCATTAGATCAAATTATTGACATCAGGAATATTATAATCATTGCTTAAAGATGTCATTTCTTATTTATTAAAATTCCATTGAGGAATACTTCCTTTACAGAGTATAAGTGAAAATAAAATCCAGTTATTAAACGAGAATACTTCTGAAATATGTTTTTTTTTGCCTTTCATTTCACGTGTCACTTCGTATTGCAGCAAGTCATTTTACCTTGGCAAGTCTCTTTTGTAAGATGATGTTTCGATGTCAAAACTAGGCAGTCTAAAGAAATTTCTGAAGGCAGGAAAAAAGTGATTTGACATTTACATTTTTATGTTTTTATTTAAATATCTTTATAAGCCTAAAAACTGCACCTCACGTTAGTGGTTAATGTATTTATTTTATGTATTGATGCATTTGGCGTTTTCTTCTTCTTAATATGATCTTCCTTTGATTTATTTTGTCCTAAATGTGCATTAGATCAAATTATTGACATCAGGAATATTATAATCATTGCTTAAAGATGTCATTTCTTATTTATTAAAATTCCATTGAGGAATACTTCCTTTACAGAGTATAAGTGAAAATAAGATCCAGTTATTAAACGAGAATACTTCTGAAATATGTTTTTTTTTTGCCTTTCATTTCACGTGTCACTTCGTATTGCAGCAAGTCATTTTACCTTGGCAAGTCTCTTTTGTAAGATGATGTTTCGATGTCAAAACTAGGCAGTCTAAAGAAATTTCTGAAGGCAGGAAAAAAGTGATTTGACATTTACATTTTTATGTTCTTATTTAAATATCTTTATAAGCCTAAAAACTGCACCTCACGTTAGTGGTTAATGTATTTATTTTATGTATTGATGCATTTGGCGTTTTCTTCTTCTTAATATGATCTTCCTTTGATTTATTTTGTCCTAAATGTGCATTAGATCAAATTATTGAAATCAGGAATATTATAATCATTGCTTAAAGATGTCATTTCTTATTTATTAAAATTCCATTGAGGAATACTTCCTTTACAGAGTATAAGTGAAAATAAGATCCAGTTATTAAACGAGAATACTTCTGAAATATGTTTTTTTTTGCCTTTCATTTCACGTGTCACTTCGTATTGCAGCAAGTCATTTTACCTTGTCAAGTCTCTTTTGTAAGATGATGTTTCGATGTCAAAACTAGGCAGTCTAAAGAAATTTCTGAAGGCAGGAAAAAAGTGATTTGACATTTACATTTTTATGTTCTTATTTAAATATCTTTATAAGCCTAAAAACTGCACCTCACGTTAGTGGTTAATGTATTTATTTTATGTATTGATGCATTTGGCGTTTTCTTCTTCTTAATATGATCTTCCTTTGATTTATTTTGTCCTAAATGTGCATTAGATCAAATTATTGACATCAGGAATATTATAATCATTGCTTAAAGATGTCATTTCTTATTTATTAAAATTCCATTGAGGAATACTTCCTTTACAGAGTATAAGTGAAAATAAGATCCAGTTATTAAACGAGAATACTTCTGAAATATGTTTTTTTTTGCCTTTCATTTCACGTGTCACTTCGTATTGCAGCAAGTCATTTTACCTTGTCAAGTCTCTTTTGTAAGATGATGTTTCGATGTCAAAACTAGGCAGTCTAAAGAAATTTCTGAAGGCAGGAAAAAAGTGATTTGACATTTACATTTTTATGTTCTTATTTAAATATCTTTATAAGCCTAAAAACTGCATCTCACGTTAGTGGTTAATGTACAAATTTTATATATTGATGCATTGGGCATTTTTTTCGTTGTCTTGTATCTTAATATGATCTTTCTTTAATTTATTTTGTCTAAATATGCATTAGATTAAACTATTGACATCAGAAATATTATAATCATTACTTAAAGATGTCATTTCTTGTTTAATAAAATTTCAATAAAGAATACTTCCTTCACATAGTATAAGTGAAAATGAGATCTAGTTATTAAACTAGAATAGTTCTGACACATGTTTTTTTTCTTTTTGCCTTTTATTTAATGTGTCACTTCATATCACAGCTCGCCATTTTACCTCGGCAAGTCTCTTTTGTAAGATGTTTCGATGCCAAAACTAGACATGCTAAAAGAATTGCTGAAGGGAGGAATAAGGATTTGACATTTACATTTTTTTATGTTTAATTAAATATCTTTATAAGCTTAAAAAATCACCCCATATCAATGAGTTATGTACTTGTTTTGTTTTGTGGCAATGGACGCTTTCCTTGAATTTGGTCTATTTTAAGATGATTTTATTTTAAATTATTTTGTCCTATATATGTGTTGGATCAAATTATAAACTCTAGCAATAGCTATAATAATAAAGATAGATTCTCGTGTGTCTGTCTGTGTGTTCTATTCTGTGCTACACTCAGAGCTAAAAGATTTATCTAGAAGGTACCTGTATGCCAAAGTTATTCACCTTGAAGCCAGGCTTTAGATTTTTTATTAGATTATTTTATTTTAACTTTTTATTCGATTTTTTGCATTTTTTACACGTTTCGCAGTGGGTTTTCTACTTTAGTAAAAGGAATCCGGTTTCATTATTTTAACCCTATATATTAAATTTTGTTTTCATTAATATTTATTAGTAATTTGTACTGCGATATTTGAATTTTACGCGATTTTTTATGCGATTTTTAGTGATTTTTGGGTTTTGCGGCGATTTTTTGACATTTGCAAAATAAATTCAGCTTAAAACTTTTAGCCTAATATGGTAAATTTTATCTTCTGGTATTTTTTAATCGTTAGTGATTTTTTATTCGATTTTTAGCGTTTTTGTGTCTTGCAGCGATTTTTCGACATTAGTTAAAGAAATTCGGTTTCATTCATTTAGCATGATGTAGCAAATGTTGTCCTCTTTTTCTAAAAAATATTCGGAATTCGTACATCGATATTTGAATTTTCCGCGATTTTGCAATTCGATTTTTAGAGTTTTATCGTATTCTGGGGCGGGGATTTCATATTCGTAAATATAATCCTATTTTAACCTTTTAGCCAGGTATAATAATTTTTGTCATCTGCGATTTTTGAATTTTTCACGATTTTTTATACGATTTTTAGCGGTTTTTCGCGTTTTGCAGCTTTTTTAATTTTTGCAATTTTTTTCTGAAAAGTAATGAATTTTCTAGAACTTTTGCTATTGTCGTGATTAAATTAAAGTTGGAAAAATGCCAAATCGATTCTTATAGCAACGTGAACGACGATGCTGAAAATTTGACTTTAATCTGGGTCGACTCTATAATTCGAGCATTAATTTAAGTTTCGCTTGATTCGAGATCGAAGCGGGCATAATCCGCAAGGGTGTATACTGGAGGAGACAGTGCTCCCCCCCCCCCCTACTAACAAGAGGTTCGTTTAATTTGAGCTTCGTTTGAGAAAAACTCACCAACGAAACGGGCGAAGATCAGCTTGTTATAATTATTATTTAAGGATATCGTTTGCAATTTTTGCATGCAATAATGTTAAAACATACTGTGCAATGCATGTGAAGAATTAGACATAGGAGACATAGAATTTTTGAACATTGAACGCAACTTACAAAAAATGAAGATAAATAAAATAAATAAATAAATAAAAAATAAAATACAAATAAAATAAAGAAGATTTGGATACATCTATTATCACAGTTGTATCAGAATAAAAACCCCATTATTATGTTAAAAATAAATGAAAGTATGTTAATAACAAAGCATTGTATAACAGCTATACAGCTTGTTAAAGATAATTTAAAGGTTTTCCTCCCCCCCCCCCATACCTTAACTGTCCAAACTAAGTCAAAAGAATCTCATAAAAAATTTTTAGAAATTAAAAAAAAATTATATCAAATTAACATATTGTATTTTAAGGTTTGGGGTACTGGACGTTTTTCTCAATTTTATTTCATCTTAATTTTATTTTTCTTTAATTTATTTTCATGAATATTACAATTATTAATTAAATATGTACCTTACCATTTAATAATTTTTCACTGAATAATATTTGCTTGACATATTATAAGTGAAAATAAGATCCGCCTATAAAACGAAAATAGGTTCTGGAACATGTCAGTTTTGCCTTTCATTTCATGTGCCACTTCATATCGCAGCACATCATTTTACCGCGGCAAGGTTCTTTTGTAAGATGATATTTGTATGGCAGAGCTGGACTGGCTAAAAAAATGGTCGAAAGCAAGAAAAAAAGGTGATTTGACATTAACCTTTTTTTTTAGATTTGTAAACTTCGATATTTTTGTAAGCTTGAGAAATGTACCTCAAATTAGCATTAACCCTCTGAGCGTCTTGAGGGCTTTCCTGCATTTTCATAAAAATATTTGTAAAACTTAAAATAATTTAAATTTTCTTTCCCCGTTTGTTTCTAAAATTATGTTTCATATCTCTTTATTTTACATATATCTTAAAATAAAATTTAAAAAAATATATTTGTATCTAGAGCCGATTTAAGTTGATTTTGGGAAACGGAAAAATACGGGCAAAACGCTTAGAGGGTTAATGTGCTTATTTATTTTTTTATTTTTTGTTGCATTGTAAAATTCTTTCTGAAAAAATATCTTTTTGACAGGATTCTGTCTTATCAGGTATGAATATTTGATATTCCTTCCTTCGGAACCATAAAAACTTTACTTTTTATGACAATACTTCATTTTAGACCGGTTTCATTTTCCCAAATATTAATTTATGATATTTCTTTAATATATATTTTTTTCTTCTATATATATGTTAGATTATATTATTAACGATATGAATATTATAATTATTATTTAAACATGTCTATTTCCATTTTTGTAGCCATATTCCTTAAAGAATGATACTAATATTAAAAAAACGATTAAAAATGTTTTGCAAATGCATATAAGATAATACATAAGACTTTTAAATACTTAATGCTACTTACACAAAATTAAAGCTGATTTGGATAAATTCATTATCATAGTTGTAGTAGAGTGATAACTGATTATTCTGTTTAAAATTAATGAAGAAATAAGTATTAGCAAGTCTGCTATTTATAAGAAGCATGTTTTTTTAAGGGTATTTCAAAGAAGGAATTTTTTTCCATATACCCTATTTTTCTTCAAGCTGCAAATTGAAAAAAAAAATACTAATAGCATAATGATATATAAATTCACAAACTTTCTTAATACAGTAGTATGAGAAGATAGAAAAACATTCTGTATATTTGATCAAAATAATTTATATATCATCAAATGAAATCATCGAAATAATATTGTATCATAGATTATTAAAGACTCAAATTTTTAAGAGCAACATGGCAGCAACCGGCAGACGTGAACCAGTGAATTTTGATAGTTAGAACTATATCCTTGAACGCCATTCCTTATTAATACATTATTAAAAACAATGTTGTTTGGAATTATAAGCAGAACGACTGTCTAAAAAAACGTAATAAGTAAAATAATATAGCCAAACTCTTCAAAATAAAAACATTTACATCAAACAATTAAAAAATCAGCTTAACAGAAATGTAGTTAAGAACTTCAGAAAATGCTATTTTTCAAATATTCTGTCTTTAGTAAACGATAGTGGCCAAATTATATAGAATCGTAAAGATAACTTGTAATGATTTCACAAGATTTTCCCGCCAAAGAAAGTGTGTAAATAGTATTGCTTGACATTGAATGAGTTTTTGAGTGGTAGGCCGTAACTTGCAATATGAGAGTTTAAAATAAATGAAGAAATAAGTATTAGTATAAGTCTGCTATTTATAAAAAGCATGTTTTTTTTAGGGTATTTCAAAGGAGGATTTTTTTTCTTTCCATATACCCTATTTTTCTTCAAGCTGCAAATTGAAAAAAAAATACTAATAGCATAAAGATATATAAATTCACAAACTTTCTTAATACAGTAGTATGAGAAGATAGAAAAAAATTCTGCATATTTGATCAAAATAATTTATATATCATCAAATGAAATCATCGAAATAATATTGTATCATAGAGTATTAAAGACTCAAATTTTTAAGAGCAACATGGCAGCAACCGGCAGACATGAACCAGTGAATTTTGATAGTTAGAACTATATCATTGAACGCCATTCCTTATTAATGCATTATTAAAAACAATGTTGTTTGGAATAATAAGCAGAACGACTGTCTAAAAAAACGTAATAATGTTAAGTAATATAGCCAAACTCTTCAAAATAAAAACATTTACATCAAACAATTAAAAAATCAGCTTAACAGAATTGTAGTTAAGAACTTCAGAAAATGCTATTTTTCAAATATTCTGTCTTTAGTAAACGATAGTGGCCAAATTATATAGAATCGTAAAGGAAACTTGTAATGATTTCACAAGATTTTCCCGCCAAAGAAAGTGTGTAAATAGTAGTGCTTGACATTGAATGAGTTTTTGAGTGGTAGGCCGTAACTTGCAATATGAGAGACTTAAGAGACATTTCGTATTCTTTGGTAAGAAATTTCTAGCACGCTTTAAGCTGCTATATCCAAGTCGTTCACAGAGCTGTAACCAGATGGGGACAATGGGTTTACACCCCCCTCCCTAGTATTCTTGAGCCTCCTCTAGACTTCGAAATCTTTTAATAATAAATAGCATTCATGTTACATTTTGAAAGTTTTACACTTTATAATCAAAGGTTTTATGACAGGTGGACTCGCTTTCTATTTCTGTCTGTATCCATTTTTCATCATCTGTCTTATTTATTTATCATTAAAGTGGAAGAAAACAGATTAGACGGGAATTACTCCGACAATTTTAAATCCCCGCCTGATTAAGTCTCTGGACGGAGTAATCAGAAAGTTTGAAATCCCTTTTTTCGTTCAAGTTTAACATGAATTTTTGCTCTATACACAGTATTTTCTATGATGCTTTCATAAACCAAGTTCAGATTGAAAACGGGAGCAATAAATGGCTATTTCTCGTATTTACCATCTACCCCAACTGCTGGTTAAATGCTCCAAAATTCGATTGAACGCTCACATAGTATTTACCATTAACCTATCGAGGTTGAAGAGCTCAAACGGTATTCACGATTAATCTGGTGATTAATCGTCAACATCATTTGAGTTATTGACTGAGGTTTTCGCGATTAACCGGCAGTTGCGATAGATGATGAATACGAGCGTTAGTGTCCTATAATTCTGACTAAAATGCAGGAGAGCTCATTAACTTTACCTTGAAATATCTTTGGATAATGTTTTGCGGACTTGATCCACTTTGGTTTTGAAGTTCTCATTTGTGTTCTGCTTATAGTATTAAGTTGTTCTCTAAATTTTTATCATGCTAATTGTAATAAATGCGTAGTATTCTCCAGTATTCTCTGAATTCTTTGAAATGGAACGAACTTGTTTATTTACAGATATGCTTTCACCATACTAAAAGATGAGAATTTCTAACAGTTCCAACAATTTTTTATAATGTTGTAAAGTTTTTCGTAATCTATGCGTTATATATGGTAATTCTTTCTCTTCAGGACTCTCACTCGGTTAATGTTTTGAACATCAAGTTATTGAAAGAATAATTTTCTTTTCATAGCTCTCTTGCAAAGTTTGTAGAAATATACCCTGAATACTGTTTCTATCGCAAATTTGCAAAAAACTAGCACAAATTATTTCTTCGAAAACATTGGTATTCAGTAACAGACCAGTTTGAGCCCTGCCATTTGTTTTAAAAATATATCACAACCGAAATCATGTGATCCTTTTTTTGAACTCCCACTTACATGGAATTCTAATTTGACTTGGCAAAACACTATGGAACTCAAAATATATTTTGAACAGTAATCTATGCTGTCATAGATAAGCTACATAGCTTCAAATATTACACTTTTTATACAAACAATAGCCGCTATAGATGATAATCCACGCGAACTTTTTACGTGTCCATTTAAAAAAATTACGCATGAGCATTTGACCATTATCAAAAAGAAATTATTGTGCTTTACCTCATGTTCAGACATTCAAATTTCAATTTTCGGAGCAATAATAGTATGTTTATAAAGTTTGTAGACGTTAATATATTAAATTTGTAATGCATACTTGTAAAATAAAATATGTGTATATTATCATAGCTGCCAAATTTTAAACTTTTCTAATACCACTAAACTTTAACAGATTTTTTGCCTTATTTAATCGCCGAAGTCGGCTATTAAATAAGGCAAGATATATTATTAAATTTAATGGTAGGAAATAGGCGTAAAAGTTGGCAGCTATGTGTTATGATGACCATGTTAAAAAAATAAAAATCTGCAACCTTAACTAATCAACATATTAAAATTCAGTGTCCATCGGAACAGACATACTGACATTCTGATCGTATATTAAAAAAAGTACTCTGTGCTAGAAACGAGCTTTTTCTAGCAAAACAGAATATTTTCAAGTTATAGCAAAAATATATGTGGATTCACATAACAGGTATATTTATTGTATAATTCAGTTACTTCATCTTAAAGTTGATTGAAGAATTCAATCAATAGCAAATGAACATTTTATTATGCATTATCCAGATACAAATTAAAATACAAAACTATTTCACATAGTATCTGTCCTCTTCACTAAACAACATTATCTTCGTTTAATTTTTTTTCCGTCTTCGTTTATTTTTCAGATCAACCCTTCAAGGAAATGTAAACATTCTTTGTTGACCTTCCAACGTCGTCGAATGAAATTGCAATATGACTCGTTGAAGATCATGATCAGTAGCGAAAGTAACAGACCTTGACCCTGTAACTACTAGCCTTTCGCAACGTTTGCTATTTTAACAGCAACGTGATTATGAGGAAATATTAGCTGTGCACTCGGAAACATAAATTTTTCCGGACAATTTGTTACAAGTATATACGCAGTTCAAAACAATTTCAAACCATATAAAAGATAAACAGAAAGAGGGTCGAGATAAAGACTAAGCGATTTTGAATTATTTAAAATTATTTTTATGTATTTTCTTTTATTTTAAAAAGTAAGTTTTTCTGATGATCTTGTAATTTTTTCTTAATCTTTTGTTTCAAAGTTAGACTGAAGAAAGTTTTTTTTGTATTAATGAAAGCTGTTTTTAGAAAAAATAAATTGGATTTAAAGAGAGGTAGTTTATTATCTAACTGCATTCACTGTTAAAAATTAGCAGCAAATTGTCCAGTCATTTGACCGTTTTTTAGAACACGGTTACATAACTGTAATTTAACTCTATTCTGACCATATTATTGCCCATATTATGGTCAGAATAGAGTTAAATTACGGTTATGTAAAAAGGTCAAATGACAGGACAGTTTACTGCAAATTTTTAACAGTGTAGATACTTAATGTTTGCACGCAAGTGGACATATTTTAAAGATAATGATGCTGGCATAATAGAGTTTTGTTTAGGCAAACATTTATTTGTTATCCACATTCTCTTTAAATCACTTGCTCCCAATACCGCTCACTTTGACGCGCGGTAGACGATCATATGTTAAAATTTTTGACGGATCTCTGTAACAAAAACTATACATGCTATGACGACCATTTAAAAAATATATAAAATAGTCTTTATTTTATATTTTGGCGCATTGACATTTAAATTTTCTTTAATTCAGAATATAAGGTATAAAACAAAAAATTACAAAGTGCGTGATAATTTTGTGAAGATTAATGATTGATAAAGTTTCAGTGATCTCCCAAACATAATTTCTGTTCGTATTTATTTACTGGAACATACATAATAAACTTTCAAACTTATCTTAGCAAATAAGGATTTAATTCAATAATCTTGAAATGATTTATGTATTCTGAGGCACAGATAATTTGTTTTAGCTAAACATAACACATCTCTATCGCTATAATAAAGATAAAAAGGTTCTTATTTTATAAAGTACCTATATCAATTATCTACAGCTAATTTTTCAGATGATTAATAGCATGCTTAATTTTCTACAATTTAAGTGGTATGGATGTCAGCTGTTAAAAATTGTAATGCACTCATAGAATGGAAACTGGCAGTGTGATGTTAAATGATGTTTTAGTGATAATAATTAATTTATTTTTTACATTTTAATAATTCAGAGTACTAATAATTCGAAAACTCTCTAAAGCCTTGTCACTTAAATATCAGTATACTAAAAATGTAGTCTGAAATCTCAATAAAACTTAAAATTTAATAATTGCTTATTCATTATTACAAATTTCTTTACGGAAATAATGAATAAAGTAGCTTTTGTTAACATTGATTTTGAATAAATTAAAGTAATCGCCTTTTTCTTACTATAAAATAATTGGACGAATTGCTTTTTTGCTTTTCGGCTCAATTCTCTAGAATGAAGTAAATAAATGCTATTTTTTAAGATAATATAAAATGTCTGTGATAACCTGATCTATTTTTATTTATTTTTCGTATTTTTTAAATTCTTAAGCATATGATAATTACGTTAAACAAAATTTAAAAGATTCGGTAAACTTCTCATATAGGTAACGTGTTAGTGGCATATTTTCCTAAAATGTTCAGAATTACTAGCATGTCAAACACTATAAATGTTAATTCTTTTACATTTTATAATAATAGATACCTGATATGATTTTCCTTTTAGTAATCATTAGTACTAATCAGTAGTAATAATTCATTAATCCATTAATATAGGTGCAAAACTTAAAATGTAATCTTTTTCTAAAAAGAATATGCTTTTCTTTTTATTAATTTTGTCACAGATTAAGTATCTATAATTATGATGAAAAATAGATATTTAAAACAAAATTAAAGAATTCAACACACTAAAAAATGTAAACAATTTATATATTTTTTTAAATTTTTTTTTTAATTAAAAAAAGTTGATTTAAAGCTCATGTACGTCATAAAAACTTAAAAACAATAAGTACACACCAAATTGTAATTGTTAATAGTTGGTTAATAATGTATAAGGATTGACTACATTATGGTTTAAACACATTTCTGTTTCTTGATAGAAGAATGTATTTTCAATGATACGATAATGTTCCTGCATTTAAAAATCATAACGAGAAATTGTCATATTCTCATCATGGTTTAAAAAATGTATGCTTGTTTAACATCCTGGATATTCAAATAAAATGCATAATGGTTGCTTGACAAGTTCTTCTTTTGATTAACTTTTGGAGATATTGAAATGTTCAGTAATATTAAACGCTAAATATGCTAAAATTGTTATTTTCTATATATTTATAACAAATTTCTAAATAAAAAATCCTCTAACAGATTAACACATCAATTTTACTATTTAAAAACATGCGTATCCTTCAAAATCGAAGTGTTTTCTGCCAAAACATTGTTTCAGAAAAAAATAATAATAAAAAGTGAGAAGAAAATATATTTTTAAAAACTTATTGATGTTATTAAAGATACTATGACGAATAAAACAATCTATATAAATTCTATTTTAAATATGTATGTGTTTAATTCAGAATATTGAATCTTTAAGCAGAATGATTTCTCGACAACTTTTTGGGGTATATTTTAAAATAAATAAGCGTAAAACAATTCAAGTTATAAATCTGCTGAAGTATTTTCTTGTATTGTATATATTTAGCATACTAATCCACTAAACATTAAATTACATAATTGCAGTTTATTTTAATGGTTACATTTTCTTATATTTAAAATATATCTATTCTAAAAAAATGAAACATTTTTTTTCAAAATTTGTCCTCTTAGAAATAAATTTAACCTTTAAAATTGAGAACAAACACGAATGCAGATTCTTTTAAATAAAAAGATCATTAAAAATATTATCACAAACAAAAAAAGTACATCAGGGAGATTACCATAGATGAAGTTTTCCTCTTTAATATATATATTTTTTCTTTAAGAGATAGGTTATAGGGAAATAACTAAATTTTTATGGAAACAGATGGTGTGTTTATCAGCTGGAGGCTGGCTGTTTTCTTAAGGATTTTCGATAATATTGTTGATCATGGGTTGCGATATCGTGATTAGATGCAACAATATTTAAAGATGAATAACGTCAACGGTAAAGAAAAGAAGAGAGAAGATTTTAAGGAAATAAATTTTGTAAATCGCCCTTTATACTCAGTTCGTGAAAAATAAAGTTTTAAAAAGATTATTTTTGATTCTGCTACAAAGAATCATAAGAGTCATTAATATTCAAGATTAAGGAAACGGGAAAGTAATTTTCTGTTTCCGATTATGGCATATTTTGCATTTCAACATTTATTATCTTATTATTTCATCATGTCTGTTCTAATTCATAGATTGATGGCAATATTATTCATACTTTTACAAAATGTTAATGTAAATATGCTAAAACTGTTATTTTCTACTGTGTTTGTAGCATAATTATCCACGAAATATTAAATTATATTGTTTCAGTGGGCTCTAATTTCGGAGTTTTTATAAAATAAAACTTTTACTGTATCTCTAAAAATTATACATGTTTCTGTTCGAATTTATATGTTTGAGAAACAAGTTTACACTATAAAATTGACAACAGCAGCAATAAAAACAATAAACCAAATAATAATAATAATAATAATAATAATAATAATAATAATAATAATAATAATAACGTTTAGAAAAACATTTTCCCCTTTGCCTGCAAAGAAAATTTGACATATTATTAAAATTAAAAAAATGGGCATAAACAGGAGTAAGGTGGAATTTTAAAAAACATGCAAAATAACTTTTCGACAATTTTTTCTTATTTTTAATGAGTTTTTAAAATAAATAAACTTAAGAAAAGATTACAACAAGTAAAATATACTAAAACGTTTTATTTTATTATTGTATATAGCGCATTAATCGATTAATTATTAAGGTGCATAGTTTCAGTTTTCTTTAATAGCTGTGTTCCCATAACCCCCCATTATAAATATACACATACTTAAAAAAAAAATGTTTCAAAACTTATTCTCCTAGATATGTTTAATCAATGAAATTAACAGCAAACACGAATGCAAATTTTTTTCTTTACGTGTAGAAAACATTAAAGATATTATGCTAAACAAAAAAGTGTATCTTGAGGATTATGATCTCTGAAGTTTTTATCTTCAATAATTTTTTTCTTTAAGAGATAGGATATAGGAAAACAACTAAATTTTTATGAAAACATATGATGTATTTATCAGCTGGAGGCTGGCTGCTTTCTTAAAGATTTTCGATAATGTTTCTGGGATCATAGGTTGATATATCGTTATTGCGACAAGCAAGAAAATTTAATGAGGAATTACGTCAACTGCATAAAGAAAAGGAAAGAATATTTTAAGGAGATAAATACTAAAAATCTTCCTTTTTACTACGCTTGTGAAAAATTTAAATAACAAAAACATATTTTTGATTTTACTACAAAGAATGGTGCTGTTAATATTGAAGCTTTAGGAAGGTATAGGATAATTCTCTAAGTCTGCCGATGGTATAGTTTGCGCGTTAATATTTACGATTGTATAGTTATTTTATCATATTTGTTTTACTTCACTTTTGGTAAAATTGCTGAATCTTTAAAAAATCTAAAATGTTAAATAAGCTACAATTGTTACTTTCTACTGTGTTTGTGGCATATTTATTAACGAAACATTAAACTACATCATTTCAGCTTACTTTAATGTCTGAAGTTTAATAATTGAAACCGAGTTTTTATACATTAAATATGCATTAACTTTTTCTTTAACGCGGCCCCAGTCAAAAAATATTTTTCCATTAGCGCGGCGCCAATTGTAACCAAGAATAAGAAAATTAAACAAAATTACGTTACTCCGTTGTCACTTTATTACGTTATTGCGTGATTGCGTAACTACTACGTTCGCGAGATGAACTTCACGATTAGCCATATTTGGCGCGGTTGGCAGTACAAGATTGAAATTCTTGGCACGCTAGCGCTCATTTTTGTTGAGCCGCGCTTACGGAAAAGCACTAAATTTACTTTCTCCTTAAAAACAAAACAAAAAAAAATCAGAAATTATCCTTTTTTAGCAAAAAGTTTGATCTATAGATTTAACAACAATAATATAAATACTAATATTATTAAATAATAATAATAATAAAACTGAACATTAATCGAAAAAATATTTTTTATCTGTACTTGCAGAGATCATTAAGCATATTATTAAAAGTAAGAAAAAAAGCGTATAAATATTTTATGTTGTATGCAGATTTTTCAAATAGTATGGAAAAAGATATATAGACTTCATCTTTTATTTTTTTGTGTGAGGTTTCGAAATTAATAAAAGAGTGCAACACATAAAATACTCTAAAATTGCTATTTAAATCCAATGTATTGTGTATGAATCTACTATATATTAAATTGAATAAATTCAGTGTTCTGCTGTGTTTTCATAACTATCTCCCATTTTATAAACACATCTATTATTTAAAAATGAAAGATTTCCTTTTAAAACCTATCCTCTTAGAAATACGTTTTATTTATAAATTAACAACAAAGACGATTGATGATTTTTTAGGTTTCCGTACTTAAAAAGTAAAAACGGAACCATTATCAGATCACTCCTGTGTCTGTCTGTCCGTCTGTCAGAGCCTATTTTCTCATAAACTATGGGACGTGGAAAGTTCAAACTTGAGAAAGTTGTAAAGCCTTTTTTACTCACATATTTCTAGATTATTAGCCATTCACAAATATGTTTAGGGAAAAAATTAGAGGGCTAATTAAGTTTTCCTTCTTGCATATCGTGTGGGGTATCGTGAGAAAGATCTCGTAATACCGAACTCAGAAACATATTTGTTTTAATTTTAGGTATTATATTTTCAGAGACATTGTCGAAAATGCACTATAAAAATATGCCCCCCCCCCGCCTCTCTAATTCCGAATCTACTGAAACTAAAATTATGAAAAAATTAGGGGTAGTAGGCATTTATTTAAAACTTGCATGAAAACTATAACGATTTTCCTAGGTAACACAGTTTTTGAGAAAAACGCATTTTTTCGTTACACACAAACTTTACTTTTCGGGCGGCCATCGGGAAAGTTGACATGCGCTCGAGGTATCTATTGACGCAGAATCATCCAAGTATATTTGATAATGATTTTCGAAAACAAATTGCCGGTAATTTGCCGAGATATTAATTAAACTACTTGAAAAAAAAAAATTTTTATGCATCGTGTATGGTATCGTTAGAAGGATCTCGTAACAACGAACTCAAAAATATATTTGTTTTAATTTTCTTATTATATTTTCAGAGTATCGTCGAAGGTGTACTGCGAAAATATGCTCCCCCACCCCCGCTCCTATTTCCGTATCTACTAAAACTAAAATTATGAAAAAATTAGGAATAGTAGGAGTTTATGAATTAATAAATAGTAATTAATAAATTTAATGTATGGAACCCTTTGAGTACGAGTTATACTCGCACTTGACCGATTTATTTCTTTATGTGTAGATATTATTAAATATATTATACTCCTCCCCTTCAACAAAAATAATAATAAGGAAAAAATAAAAAAGGAGTGTATCATGAAAATTAGAATAGTTGAAGTTTTAATTTTTAATCTTTTTTCTTTAAGATGTAGTTGGCTATTGGGAAACAACTAAATTTACACGGAAAGAGATGGTGAATTAATCAGCTTTTCTGTTTTCTTAAGGATTTTCGATGATGTTTCTGACATCGTATTTTGATATATCGTGAATAAATGCAACAAAAGTAACAGAGGAGTAACGCCAATGATAAAGAGAAAATGGGAAAAAGATTTTTAGTAGAAAATTGTGAAAATCGTTATTTATCCTATATTCAAGAAAAATAAAATTTTGCAAATAATGTTTTGGATTTTCCTACAAAGAGTGATAAGAGTATGATATAGAATCATTTATACATATCTTTATTCTAAATTATTATCTTCCTAACTTAATTTTCAATATATTAATTAATATTCTCTTCGCTAAAATATCTCTTATTCTAAAACCTCAAATGTTACTTCCTTTTCTCATATGAAAGACTATCTTTACTAAATGCAGCATGTACGTTATAAATCTATTTTAATTCCAATGCGGTTATAACAGATGTAATGTTATGTGTTCTGGACATTCATTGACAGCTGCTTGGGCGCCCAACCTTTTTTTGTTCATAAACAAATTGTGCAAGTAATGTAATTTCCCAGATACAATGTTTAGCTCTTTCCTTTGACAAAAATTCCTTTCCCACCGGGTTGCCCGCCTGTGCCTCTAAAATTTACAAAAGTTACGGTTTCGCCAAATGTGGTAGCCTTTTCATTACATCCTCCCAAAACATTCATATTAATTATCCTTAACGTACATAAATTCTTCTGCGCGTCTGCGGTTTGTTGGCTCAATGTATTATCGAATCGTGGCGAGACAATCTACTGCCCAAAACGGCAGATCACTCCTAGCTCTTGGTCTGTCAACAACTGTTCTAAGCCTCTAACATCCGAGACCACCCCATTCTTACCATCTTATACTTGCTATATATCAATAAAAAACTTTCAGCTGAGATGTCTTCGTTCATTGGATATTTCATGTCTGCCTTCCTGGATGTAGAACCTTTGGGTAATTGTTTACAACGCAAATGGTACGAACGAACGGCCCAAAAACTATCTCAATTCATGCGTTATGCATTAAAATATTTCAGCCTAACCATAATCATCATCATAAAGAGTTATTAATATCCAGATTTAGGAAAGTATACGATAGTTTTCTGTGTCTGGGGATGGCATACTTTACATGTGAACATTTTTCAATGTATAATTAATGTATCATGTGTGTTTCACGTCATTTTGTGGTGGAAGTTACTAGAATTTTAAAAATATAAAACGTTAAATAAGCTAAGGTTGTTATTTTCTACTGTACTTATCATATATTTATAGATAAAATATTAAATTCTGTACTTAAAGTTTACTTTAAGATACGAGTTTTTATAACTTTGTTGTACGTTATGAGTTAAAATGTTTTTATTTTGAGTGAAAACGGAAACATTTTTTTGTCACAACTAACCTTTTTTAGAATTGAGTTTAATCTGTAAAATTAACTACAGCGACAATAACAACAGCAATAATAATAATAATAATAATAATAATAATAATAATAATAATAATAAACATGAATAGAGAACTATTTTTCTGTTTACGATATTACGTCATTAAATATGTTACTGAAAATAAAAAAAAGCGAATAATTATCTTTCAATGCAGATTATTCAAATATTTTGTATAATAATCTGTCAACAAGAAGATCTTTTTTTTTTTCTTTTTGTGAGTAATAATAATAATAATAATAATAATAATAATAAAGATGAATAGAGAACTATTTTTCTGTTTATAATATCACGTCATTAAATATATTACTGAAAATAAAATTTGAATAATTATTTTTCAATGCAGATTCAAATATTTTGCATAATAATCTCTCAACAAGATAACTTTTTTTTGTTTTTGTGAGCTTTCAAAATAAATAAAAGAAAAAGAAAAAAATGCAACACGTGAAATATGCTAAAATTATTTTCTTTCTGATATTTTGTGCATTAATGCAAAAACTTTTAAGTTGCACATTTTCATTTTCCTTTACTAGCTCTATTCCCGTAGCCCCTTCCTATCTTCTTAAAAAGAATCATTTTCATTCAAAGAAAACGAAACGCTTTCTTCCAAAACTTATCCTCTTAGAGATAAGTTTCATTAATGAAATCAACAACAAAACCCGAACGAATTTTTCTTAAGGTGTAAAGATAATTAAAAATATCAGAAACAAAACAAGTGTTTTTATTGCAAGAATTATGATAGCTGAAGAGTACCTCTTTAGTATTTTTTTCTTGGTACTATCCATAGGGATAGGCTATAGGGAAACAACTACAATTTTAAGGAAATAGAAGGCGTGTTTATGAGTTGCAGTCTAACTGTTTCATTAAGGATTTCCGATAATGTTTCTAGGATCACAGGATGATGTATCATGATTCGATGCAACAAAATTTGAAAGTGAATTACGTCAACGTAAAGAGAAAATGAAAGAAGATTTTAAGGACATAATCTTTATAAATTTTCTAGTACACCCTGTTCGTGAGATATAAACTTTTTCTATTTTCTTTTATTATTTTGCTAGAAAGAGTGATGAGATTTTTTTTATATTTCAGACTAAGGAAATGACAAGTAATTTTCTATGTCTGGGAATGGCATATTTTGTATGTCAACTTACCATCTTGTAATTACTTTATCGTGCCTGTTCTACTTAATTATTTAGTGAAAATTACTGAATTTTCTAAATTTGTTAAATGCTAAATAAGCGAAGATTTTTCTACTGTACGTATGTCATATTTATCAAACAAATGTTAAATTTATATCGTTTCAGTTTTCACCAATGTCTAGTGTTTTGTAAATAAAAAAAATCCCTGACGGCTCGGCCTACAGGCACAGGTAGATTTCGAAGACGCAGACCGTGGGGCACCTGTTTGTTGGGAATTGCGGAAGAAAAGACCTTTTTGCCATGATGCGGCATTTTGGAAACGCCCACTTCGAAACCTAACCTGTTTGCGGGCGCAGCCGGCAGGGATTGTTTTTGTTTTTGTTTTGTTAGTTTTAGATTTAGTTTTTAATTTTAACCCCTTCTTGCTATAAGGGTTGGTCCTATAAAAAACTTGTCAATATAAAAGTTTTAGATAATATTAAGAGGATTTATAATAAATTTAAGCGGATTTGATATTTTCTGAATTGACGAAGTTATGGATTTTTTTCTTCTACACCCCCCCTTTTTCCACCCCTTGGGGCCATTTTTATGGATATCAAAAATCTGCCATACATAAATTTTCGGCCCTTTTCCTAGAAGTAATATTAAATTTAAATGGATTCGATACGTATTATAATTAAGAAATTATGGGGTTTTGTCTGTTTTCACAAAAAGCCTTCCCATTTCCGCCCCCTTGGTTCGATTTTGCCCATTAACGAACTTGACCGAGATTTTATGCCCCTTGATTTTAGTATCAGTTTGGAAGAGATTTATGCAGAATTTTTCCAGTTATCGTGTTCATAAAAAAGTGACATAGATAGATAGATAGATAGATAAAGTTTTGAACTGGGGGTGGTTTTGGGTTCTGGGAGTCATGATCGGCGTAGATCTGCAAAATTTTTTCAAAATATCCAACTTAGGTGAGAATGTAATAGGCAGTATTTCTTACGAAATCTACCAAAAAAACCGAAACAATTGCTTTCAGAATTGAGAAAAGATAAATAGTATTACAAATTAATAAGTATCAAAAGATAAGTTGTCATATATGTAGTTTAAAATTTCATTGAAATAGAAAATGTAATACATAAAATTAACAACAGCATTAACAACAAATGAATCCCAACACAAACGAAAACAAATACCAGACAATATGAATGTGATTTTTTTTATTTATATTCGAATATCATTAAATGAATTATTAAAATTGAAAAAGTGGATAATTATCTGTACTATTAATGCAGAATATTCGAATATTATGAAAAATGATTTCTAGACAAGGGTTTCCTTTTCTTCTTTTTTGAACTTTCGAAATAAATAACCTTATGAAAATGCACACGTAAAATATTTTAAATCTGTTATTTTTTTTTCTTTAATGTATTGCGAATCTATTCGCTAAAAGTTAAATTGAGTTTATAAAACCCACTCGCTCCATGATTAACACATATCCTAAGAAAAAACATTTCCTTTCAAAACTTATTATTATTATTTTGTAAGAAATAATTTTAATCTATAAAATTAACAACAAACACGAATACAGATTTTATTTCTGTGCATGTAGAGATCATTAAACATACTACTACAAACAAGAAAAGTGTATCTTGAATATTATGATAGCTGAAGTTTCCATATTTAATATATTTTTTCCTTTAAGAGATAGCGCTATAGGGAAAAACTAAAATTTTATGGAAACAGATGGTGTGTTTATCAGCTGGAGGCTGGTTGTTTACTTAAGGATTTTCGATAATGTTTGTGGGATCACAGGCTGAGATATCGCGATTAGATGCAATAAAATTTAAAGATGAATAACGTCAACGGTAAAGAGAAAATGTAAGATTTTTAAGGAGATAAATTTTGTAAATCGTCTTTTGAACTCGGTTTATAAAAAATAAAATTAGTGAACGATTTTTTTTTTGTTCTGCTACAAAAAAGTATAAGAATTATTTATATTCATGATTTACGAAAATATATGGAAATTTTCTGCGTTTCAGGGTATGACATATTTATATGTCATTATTTATTATATTATAATTATTTTACCATATATCTGTTTACTTTATTTTTTAATATAAATTACTTTAAATCTATGAAAAGTTAAATAGGCTAAAATTATTATTTCTAATGTGCTATGGCATATTTATCCATAAAATATTAAATTATGTCGTTTCTGTTTTCTATATTTCCTGACCTTTTATACGTGAAAAATGTAACGTAAACCTAATTAAATTAAACATTTTCTAACAGATAATTTTTTAGAAATATGTTTAATACATAAACTTAATAAGAGAAACAAACCAACAATAATAATAATAATAATAATAATAATAATAATAATAATAAAGATGTATATATGTATATGAAAGTAATATATTTTTTCTTTGTTGGTTCAGAGATCATTAACCATGTTATTAAACGAGAAAACGGATAAACATATGTATGTTCAATGAAGAATACTGAAATTTTATGTAAAATGGTTTGTCGACAAGTTCTTCTTCTTTTCGAAATATATACTTTAAAAAATGGGCATGTAAATACGCTGAAGTTGTTATTTTTTAATATATTGCGTATTAATCCACTAAATGTTCAATTGCATACTTTCAGTTTTCGTTAATATCTGCGTTTCCATACAGTCCTACATAAACATACATGTCCTTCAAAACTTATCCTTTTAGAAATAATTTTAATGTATAAAATTAACAACAAATGCGAATACAGATATTTTTCTCTGTAATTGTAGAGATAATTTAAGATATTATACCAAGAAAAAAAGTGTATTTTAAATATTATGATAGCTGAAGTTTTCATCTATAATATTTTTATAAGCTTACTTTTTATATACTATAGCGAAATAACTAAATTTTTATGGAAACAGATTGTGAGTTTATCAACTGGAAGCTGGCTGCTTTCATAAGGATTTTCGATAATGTTCCTGGGATTATATGTTGATACACGGTGAATAGATGATACAAAATTTAAAGTTGAAAAATGTCAAAAGTAAATAGAAAACGGAAGAAAATTTTAAGAATATAAATTTTGTGAATCGTCTTTTATGCATATTCTTTAAGCACGTGAAAAATAAAATATTTTAAAAATCATTTTTGATTCTGTTACTAAAAGGTGATCAGAGTTATTAATATTACGGATTAAGGAAATGTCTTGTATCTGGAGGCATGCTTTACATGTCAGCATTTATAATCTTATAGTTATTTTATCATGCATGTTTTATTGCATTTGCACAGTGTATTTCATTGTTACTTGAATTTTAAAGTATGAAACATAACTTTCGTAAATTTTATATAAATTTAAAATCTCTCTTATTTATATTTAAAGATAGTTCTTATCCATTTCATGATTTTATTATTCATTCTTTAATTCCGTGTGTGTATAATTTCTGAATTTTTAGGTTATAGAGTAGTTTTTCTTTCACTTAAACTCAGGGTGTTGTTCACACAAAAATTCTTAAAAATGCATTAAAAACAAAAATGGATCTTAACTTTTTTTTTTTAGCAAAAAGGACTTTAAAATTATTTTTACTAATTCCTGTATGCTTAAATTTTCATCCTAAAGATAGATAAAACAGTTAAAAATTTATTGAAGAGACCATGTAAAATCTTTTTTCAGCAAAAAAGATATATTTTGTACTTTCTTGCCCTGCAGATCTTTTCAGAAGTAGATAATGAGACCATTTCTTAATTTTGCTGCGAACTATTAAACAAATTAAAAAAGTGGGGAAATTTTGTACCTTAGAATATGATGTACATGAAAAAGATGCAGTTATATATGTATATATATATAATAACAGTTAATAATGATGATAATAGTTAATAATAATAATAATGGCGCAATAGTTCTATTTTCAAGGATCTTGTTAAAGAATAATATTTTTGGCTTAAATATTAAAAATAATATAATAATGATATATTTATAATATAATAATAATATAATTATAATATAATACTAATGTAATAATAATAATAATATAATATAATAGTAATATAATAATAATATAATAATAATATAATTATAATATAATAATAATATAATGATAATAATATTGCATAAAATATGAATAATTTGCTTATTTTCAAAATTACCTTCATTATACTTCCAAACACAATGCACGAGTAAATATACAATTTTAGAATGCAAAAAATACGTTATCAAATCTAATTATTAATAATGATTCGCGGTTGATATTTGCTAATAAATGAAAATTTATAGCAATATTTCATCCTTATCCTTGCTAAAATTGTATAAAATATACCCCTACCATTTCTCAGAAAAAACTGAAAGCGAGTGAATGGCAATAAAAAATTTCTAATATTATATATCCCAGGAATTAATTGTTTTACCCGTGTTTTCTGTATCAATAAACCCTTTTTTTTTCATTTGTAGGAAAAGCTTTTATGCTGTTCATTTAAAACGCATTAGTACTTTTTTAAATGTAGGAGAAAACAATTTATTTTTACACGCCAAAATATTTTTATTTCTGCAGCTGAAGATTCATTGCGTGGCACAAATATTTTTTTTGTCCAGAAGCCATATTTAATAATGTGTTGTCTTAAAAAACAATACTTTTTTTTGCGGAAATTAAACTTTTTTCGGTAATGTATTGAAATTATATAACAGTGCTTTTGTTCCGGTATTAAGATGTTGATTTTCGTGAAGAGTTTATTTGGAAGTTTTTTACCATGTTTACAAAAACTCAATTAAATTGAAGTTACTTTAGGAAATTTCAGTATTTAAAAATGCAATCAGAAATATAGTGTGACAGGTTAGAATTTATTTTAAAATAAAAATAATTTATGAATCTGCTAAAGATGTGTTTTAAACATAATTTTTTGTAACTTATCTCTTGTGTACTGATTTCTTACTCTAAATTAAATTTTTAATATATAGAAAAAAAACATACATAATTAAAACTCCTTATCAAATATACGGCATTAAGAATATATATTTTATTCGATTTATGAACAAATTTATTTATTTTTACACGTCAAAATATTTTTATTTCTGCAGCTGAAAATTCACTGCGTGGCAAAAATATTTTTTTTTTGTCCAGAAGCCATATTTAATAATGTGTTGTCTTAAAAAACAATACTTTTTTTTGCGGAAATTAAACTTTTTTCGGTAATGTATTGAAATTATATAACAGTGAAAGAATATTCAAGAAATGATTATTAAAAAAATTCAAAACTGCATAAAATAATGTTTTTTTTTTACAAATTTCACCGTTTTTATTTCAATGTATGTCCCAGGAAAAAAATTAAAAATATCCATAAATTATTGAAATATTGGTGGAATTTGACTTTTTCAGACTATGTCTATAGGTAAAATACCCCCTTTCTGAATTATACCATTGTTTTAAAGTCAATAATCTAAAAGAGATCTCCAAAACATTAATCTATCTAACTATTTAAGAATAAAAAAGTAAAATATTCATGCAATAGTTAAACACATATGCACGTATTCATGTTCTAATGACCCGGACTCAAGGTGGAAATTTTATTTAATCACAAATTGAAAAAAAAAAAGAAAAAAAACTTTCAGATACTATTTGATAAACCAGAATACACTTTAAGTTTCTTAAAGTGTTTTGAAATCCTTTAAAAAATCACTTTGAAAGGGAATTGAATTTATATTGAAGAGATATAAAGTGAAATCTTTTCGCCGATTCTGAGGCATTGGCTCTGTAAATTTTAGTAATATAAAGAAGTCGTGGGCTATGCCTTGATTTCATCTATCTGTTTAAAAATTCTTTTTTAGAATTACTGAAAACAGAACCGTGTATCATTTTGCCATAATTGTACAATGATATTTTAAATGATTAAAAATTGTGATATTTTTCACATGTATGCCAGTGGTTCGGCATGAATAACATTGCTATCTTAAGCAGTTTTTCAGGTACATGAAAAGCACGAAACTTTCTCCTGCGGGACTGATTAGCATTAATAGATATTTCTGTGTAAGAAGATATTTTTAAATGAGAAATTCAATCTTGAAGCAATTTTAATGTGTTATTAACAATTTTCGACTGTGTACTTTCGATATAGAGCTCGAGCTCTAATGACACAAACATTTTTGGGTCTGATGAATTGAGGCTTCAATAAAAGAGCCCGAAGTTGTATTTAGTGTGTGCGGGTGAATCTTCATACAATAAATTAAATATGCATTACTGATAGGACAACATAAAGACGACTTCGAATTTTTTGTAAACTACTCAATTGTATTGTTCAGAGTGTAATTTCGATTTGTTTTAAGGAAAAATGAATGACAATGTTTTTATATTATGTAAATATGTAATAACCATTTTGGTTAGATTCGGTATTTCATAGTGTTGTCATTCGGTGGTTTGCTATAATTAATCCTTGATAGCATTATCAAAGTCTGTGACTGGCCTCTATAGCCTCTAGTGTATTTTAAAATAAATTAAATTGTAAAATTGTAACTTTAAAATATTTAGGGTGAAAATTTTCAAACTAGTTTTGGCTCCGACGTTTTCTTAATAAATATTCTCTATACATTCTATATTTTTCTACGTTTCAAGAATATTATTACCTTATTGATAATAATAGAAAGACAAAGATAATAATAAAAACTTTGTTTTACGTGCCTTGGCGCGCGAGAGAAAACGGCGAGGATGAATTTCGCGAGAAAAGCAACATTTTAAAACGCCATCGGATTGTTATAGCTTTATGAAATAGCTGTTACTTTATCAAATGTATGAACAATTTGCTTTATGTTTACATCCTTTAATACATACATTGAAAAGCAATTTGTTTAATTTATCCATAAAGAATCCATATGATAAAGTAATACAAAATATATAACAGTCAGTAATAAAAACAAACTTGACACTGTTTGGATGGAACATAATTTTCCCGATGATTAGCAGCACTCCATTTCATTTTCAGTTCTTCATATTTTGGATACCAAAAGTGGCTATTTTAAGCTGTATTTTATAGATACAACTTACAAAAAGGTACCACACTTTTGTGCACCATTTAAAAAACTCTTAATCATAAATGGAATAACTGCCAATGAATTTTCAAAGCTAACGCATAGCAGCGCGAATGAATGAATGAACAAATAAAAAAGTCCGCTGATCCACAACTCCGTCATACAATTTAGCATTGTCAGTATCGGGGCATTATCTATAGAATAGTGTGGATTTAGCCATCGTGCAAGAAAGATGACTCCCAACCAAATGAATAAAATACACGAGAGCCTATTTTCTTTATATATAAATTTAATACTTCATAATTTGGATTAATTTTGATTCTGCACGCGTCATATAGCATCTATATAAAATAAAAGCAAGGAACATCATTTTATATATTTGTGTCTTTATAAAAAATTGGCTAACTCAGACTAATTTCTTGACGACATTTTTTTCATTCGCAACATTTTTAAACATTATCGTACTGATATAACTTTTCGAAATAACTATTAATGTATCAAATGCACAATCAATTTGTTTTATTTTTACATCATTTAATACATACATTGAAAACAAGTTTTTTAATTTATACATAAACAATCCTTATGATAAAGTAATACAAAATATAGACCAATCAGTAATAAATCAGTAATAAAAACAAACCTGATACTGTTTGGTTGGAACATAATTCTTCAGATGAATAACAGCAATCCATTTCATTTTCAGTTCTTCATCTTTTGGAAAGCCAAAAGTGGCTATTTTAAGCTCTATTTTATAGTTACACTTACAAAAGTGTACAACACATTTGTGCACCTCTAAATCATAAATGAAATTTCTCACAATGAATTTACAAAGATAATAAATAACAGTGCGAATGCATATACACATTAAAAAGTCGGCCGATCCCCAACTACGTCATATGATATAGTGTTGCCAGTCCCGGGGCATCATCTATAAGATGGTGTTGGTTTAGCCTTCATGCACAGATGATGACTCACAACCAAATAAATAAAACATACGAGAGCTGATTTACTTTCCATCTAAATATAATACTTTATAATTTTGATTAACTTTGATTCTGCACGCCTCATATGTTCACCTATAAAAAATAAAAGCAAGAAATATCATTTTATATATTTCCATCTTCATAACAATTTGGCAAAACTCAAATGAATTTATTGGTGTTTTAAGAGACTTTTTAGGCTCGAGCTAAAAACTGCTGGCTTATAAAAACATTAACGTTATCTTTAATTATTTAATAGATAAGTAAACAATTTATTTTCATTCAACCCGCTACTAATTACGTGTCAGTAAAAATTATTCTTTCCAGAGGGCATATTTAAGACTTTATTTCCTTAATTAAAAGCATTTTTTACGAGGATTAAAGCTGTTATAAACGGCGTCGAAAGAATGTAATAGATGATAGGAATGTTTTCCTTTTCTTTTTGTCTTGGACGAAACTGTCCTATCTTTTTAAATATATTATGTGATAGAAAGCTATTTCTTTATTTCTGTGATAAAGTCAATTGAAATGGGTTTACAATAAAATCTTTCAACAGCTTAAAATCAATGTTAGCGGGACCATTTAATATAAACAAGTGGTAAAGAAAAAAAAAACACTTTATTAGAAGAAAAAACGTATTCGCATCGATTGCTAGAAAGTTATTTAGAAAATTAGTTTTGTGATACGCTTCACTTATACGAACGTTCTGAATTTTTTTCAGAATTTTTTGACACACAATATGATATTGATATTCGTAAAAAACTTTGTATTGTGGATGATCAGTATTTGGAATAGTTAAAAAATAGTTTGAGACAATATATTTTTTTTTCTATAGGTTCATAAAAAATGTTAAAGGCAAAACTAATATTTCTCTGTCAAAAATTTGATACATTTATTTTGTAATGTTAACATATTTTCTTGTGATCAATAGGGGATGAAACTTTTCTTTCAAGAACGGACATCTTCCTTTCTATCCTACATTAATAAAATTACAGTTTTTCTTTTTTCTGTAATGTATATGTAAAACTGTGCTGATGAATAGATACTACCACATTAATGAGATACAGGGTGCGGAAAAAGTGTTAGGCAGCTTTACTATTAGGACGAGATTTTGCAGAAAGTTCTGAAACCTTTTGCACCAAAACACTTTTTCTGGACGAAATTGGGTGTTTCATCAAGACTCTGCATCAGCCCATCGCGCGCAAGACTCTTGACTGGCTGAGTGCAGAGAACATGGACTTCATTTCTTCCGATGAATGGCTCGCTAACTCGCCCGACATCAATCCAATGAATTTTCCTTTTGGGGAGTTTTTAAGTCAAAGTGTGAATGGTCTGAAAGCAAAATGTATTAAGGAGTGGACCAAGCAACACTTCGTGAAAGCAGTCAGTAATGTCCCAAAACGTGTATGGGCATGCATCAAAGAAAAGGACAGATAATTTGAGATCTAATCTGCTTTTCCATTTATATGTTGTTAAATTTAATATGTTAGTTAATAAATTGTTGACATTTTAGGTTTCCTTGAAAATAATCTATTTTATGCCCATCAAAAACTTTTTCCGCCTTCTGGTTACGAGAGCTGAAAACTGCAGAATTAATTTCACTTTTAACATTGATAGATTGCTTCATTATATCATAAATAGTCTTCAAATGTAAGGGTAGAGCGTCCTGATGAAGTTCTACACTTTTATAATTAACTGGCTTCCTTTTACTTTTCTCATTTTGTTTTTAATAATAGACTAGTTTCCTTTGACTTTTTCATTTTTTCTTTTTAATTGACTGATTTCTTTTGATTTGCTTTTCTTTTTCTCTATTTGACCTTTCTAACTACGTATAATCAAGGTACAGAATATTTCAATATAAAAATAAAGTTAAATATTCTGAATGTGTTCATTATCGGGACAAGTGCAGAATGCATGATGCAATATTGTCGATGGTGATCACAATGAACATATTTAACTTTATTTTCTTATTGAAATAAATTGTATGTTTCATACATGTGTCTTTTTTATTACTTATTATGCATATACCTCATAAAAAAGCATTTTTAAATGCGATTCGTGACGTATTTAATCTGGTAATTGAGTGTCAAAAACATACATTTCAGGACTTCTAATAAATATTTTTTTTTGTAAAACATCATTTCATACAAAATCGAGGAAGCTCAATATTTTTGTAACGGGCATGTTTTTGCTATCTCCTGTAGTTTTCGAGATAGAATCTATAACTTCCAAATTTCGTCCCTGGAACACTGCTGTCGTTTCCATTAGGTCGGGAATATTTTACTATATCGTTATCGCTCTTGCATAGTTTTTCCTCTTTTCGTTCACAAATTACTTCGGGGTAAAAGGACTTTCCCAAGCATCGTGTATGTTTACTTTATTGCTATGCTTAAGAAACCTCTGTCCCCCTCATAAAACAAGAATATCAAACACAGTCTGATATGAATTAATGCAGACGAAAGATTCAAAAGAAAATAAAGCCACAACAGGAGTAACGCACACAAGCCGGCAGAACTACTCTGGATGTGCATTTGAAGTATAAGAAACACATCTGCACTTACAAAAGAAAACATTTAAAACAAAAAGTACATCATAACTTATTCAACACTCTCCATTCTTTAAATTTCTTCTAGAGTCTTTTCAATCCAGTCTTGTTTTTTTTGTTCGAAAAAAGTTATTTCAACTCAAAATTGCGCATTTATTAAACTTTTTAAATTTTCCTCTTTGTTATTTTTTCACGACGCTCCTTTTGTGTAAGCCATCCTTATTTTTTTTACCTTTCAGAACAATTTCCCTTGCTTCTGTTTACCCTTAATTTCCCTTACTGTTGATATATTGCTCATTCCTAATGTGTGATGTTTGGTCCTGGCAATGAATTTTTAATATTTTCGCTTGTGGTGTGACGTCGACTTTCTTCAGTAAACTACGTGGTACATTTTTAGTTTTTCCCCAGCTATATAGTATATCCCCTCAAATCCAGTTTCGGATATTCTATTTTGTCTTGAATATCAAATATATATTCTTTTAAATGTATTCTCATCATAATTTTTTTATTCTTTTTTTTCATTAATCCCTTCAGGATAGGTGCCACGTATACGTTCCATGTAGGATGCATATGGTTTTTATTTTTTAGTATCGGAATATTTCAGTCAGAAACTTTACTTTGAATAATTGTAGAATTCTAGTATTAAATAAAGTGAAAAATATATGAATTTACTGGTATTAACATTTAAAATGTTAGTAAATGTCTCCCGTACTTAAGGGGTTAATCATATTCTTACTTAGATGATCTATGCCTCTTCTACACTTCTTGACAAATGCTAAGGAACAACAAAGTTGTGTGCAAAATTGCGTTTTATTAAGCCGCGCAATCACAGGAAAAACAACGGTAGAGGATGTTGTATGGCAAGGTCTCTTGTCTGTATTAAAGACAGTGCATCCACGTGGTTTCGTTCTTTCAAACTGCAACTGGTAAGATTTAAGGGGGAAATCACATCATCTGTATCTGAAGATAGATCTACAATTTTCCTTGTTGACGACAGGTATTAACTGTTAAATTTCTGTAAGTCATCATTTGATTGCATACGATCATGGTTCAGCATTTCAATGTCTAAAGGCAGAGAATAGTGTCACTCAAGTTTGTCGAATAGTGTAATCCTGTGGTTACAAAAGACTTCTGGATGTAGAAGTGCTGTGAGTAGGTATTCTGGAGATTGTGGTAGGATCATCAGACCCCAAGAGCATCGATATATCGGCCTAATGTCCAATAAGAATGTAATTAATACTCCAAATCAGATAACCTCCGATTTTGCAAATGCTACTGATACTTGATTATCTGCGAGAACCATTTCTTGCTGATTAAATAATGTTGACTTAGATGTATAGAAGTTTCTTACACTCATTGCACTATGTGCACATCACCGTAGGGAAAGTTTACTTGGTGTAAGGAGCATATTCGTCGGGGTCAGAAACAGTAATGCAGAATCATGTTTACTAATGAATCCCGATTAACCATAAACATGATTCTCGGCACCAACTAGTATGGAAAGAGAAAGGAAGTCATTCCCATCGCCAGAATATCCCGGAAACCGATAGTTATGGCAAGGAATGATTGTGTGAGCGGGTATCAGGCACAGAGGCAGACTTTTACTTCCAATATTTCAGAAGTACACAGTGACATCGTAGTGGCATTACACAGGCGTTCTTCAGGATCATATTCATATTTCCCGTGGTGTAGTTATTCCAGAATTTTAGTTCATGGATAACAATGTCCCCAACATAGGACAGCTGAAGTGTCCCTCACACTAGCAGGACGTGATACTGAGCGTATGACACGTCTTGTTTATTCATCGGATATAAATCCTATCGACCGTTCCTGGGATGTACTCGGTAAACGTATTGCTCAAAGACAGAAATCTCCTCGAACCATGCAGAAACCAAAATTTGCCCTGTGAAACGAATAGGACACAATTCCACACGCTATCCACAACTGTTTGGTGAACAGCATGCACAAACGATTCAAAAAGTGCTTCAATGTCGGAGGAGGTCATACTCTATATTCACCGACTCATATGTGTTCCTTTTTAGGCAGAACAAGCATTTATCGTAGCTGTTGAAAACTGCTGTAAGAAGCATATTTTGTCCTTCTGTTTATCTTGCTTTGCCATGAGATAATATCTGTATCATTTTGCATAATAAAGATACATAATGATCTGTACTAAACATGTACTAAGTCTCATTTCTTTAAAGGATATCTCTCATTAGTTATGACGGGAAATGGCTCTCTTCGTTAGCAATTGTCAAACAGTGTAATAAGTAGTTTTAAAAGATATATATATTTATAAAAGCATTTTACATTAGTTACACTGTTTTATCATCTATACACTGCCCAGTTTTTGTAAATCAAAATAAGTTAATCCTAATTTAAAATACATAATTTCATAGCTGCATTTGCGCATTTAGTTGTGTATTTATACATTTCATATTTTTATTTTCAATAAATTTTTGTGTACAAATGCTGCTTAATCACTTGCTTTTGTGATTCTTACTGTTAATTCCTACATTGATTATCGCAATTTTGGCCACTGCTTTACAATATCATATGTTTTTTCTGCATCTGAGTTTCTTGATATTTGGATGTAACATATCTTTATGTATTTTTCCCACTTATTTTAATTTTTAGAAATTTAAAGTTTTGGATATATTTATGTATTATATTGTGATTATCGGTTTATCTATTGTCGCTTTTTTATGTGGTTTAATGGTTCTTATTTACAAAAGTTTTATTATATATATATATGTATATGTGGGATTGGGAATAATACTTATCTATAAATTAATATTCTTAACAGTACAAGATAACAGACTCAAGGGTACAATTAGTAGATACACGATATCGCAAGATGATTATGAGGCTCATGAAAGGTGAAGTTTAAAACAGAAAACGAGAGAAATATGTGTTCCATAGTTTGCACCTCAATATGAAGGTTGGTAATCCAAAATGCGTAAAGTAAAGGATTTAAAGTAGAATTGTAGGTGAATTCTTATTTATGTTTACGAATATGTTATAGTATTGATGGGTATGAAGTAATATGATCTCAGCATCATATTGTTTGTTTGAGCAAATAATAAAGACTGTTTAAAGATAAACCGAAAATATATAGTCATTTATAGTCGTAAGACAAGTGAACATTTAAGCAATTGTAAGATTATAAAATAAAATCCAACATATATATATATATGTAGGATTTCAGTTTAAACACTTCATTTCCTTTATGACGTAAATGATCATCAAATTAACTGACACTCTAGTACTATTATTATCCATGATTTAAATGCACGAGTTATAAATATTTCGGATCGCGAGATCAAGATTTGAACATCTTCAAAATTGGAAAAGAGCCAGTCGTCTAAATTTTTGTTGTGAAGCAAGCATCAAAATGAGAAAAATCCAATAAAGGCGCTGTTAAGCCTAGTTGTTATTTTTTGGTAAATAAATATATTGTATATGTTTGGCGAGAAGTGGATTAGCTGAAAAGAAATTGCTAGTCAAGTATTGTAGAATTATATTTCTGGGACTGTATTAAAGTTTATATTTTGTTATTCATCGTCTATTTGTTCATATAATTACAGTAAATCTACTATTTACATATCATCTTCTTACACACATATATATATATAGTACATATAAAAGACTTATTTTATTTACATATCTGTACTTTGAAACATATCTGCACTTAGAAAAATAAAACATTTAAGATACCCCAAGGTTAGCACATAATTAATTTATTCAAAATTCTTCTTTTCGTAAATTTCTGTCTGAGTTGTTTTCAGTCCTGTTTAGAATTTGTTAGACTTATTATTGTTTAGAATTTGTTAGAAATTTGTTACAACTCATAAATGAACAATTTTTATTGTTTTTAAATTTTCCTCCTTGCCACAATTCTTCACGATACTCTATTTGCATCACACATCTTTCTTCTTCCTTTAACACTCAAAAGTATTTCTTTTCCGTCATTTTTCCATTGAAATTTCCTCCTTCGTTCATATATTCCACTTTTCTAGTGTGTGATATTTGGTCCTGTCAATGCATTTTTAATATTTCCGCCATTCGTTTTATGTCACCTTTCTTCAGAAAGATACATTGTAAATTTAGAGTTTTTGCAGCTATTCTATTACATCGCCTATAATGTATAGCCACGGATATCATACTTTGTTTTATGTACTAAATAACCAATTTTTAATTTTTTTGCCATCTTAACTTTAAACTGCACAATTTTTCTTTTCGAAGTCTATATGTTTATGTTTATAAATTTAGGGTTAAATACAACTAATTTTTAATTAAAATTCGTCGCCTTATTAAATCGTAGAGTTCTGTGATTACATAAGACTATTTTTTCTATACAATAACAGTGCGGTAGCTCAGAACTGAATAGATTTATTAAAGGTTTCTTTTTATTTAATTCATGCATGCATAATTGCGCAATGTAGGGTTAATTATTTTTCTACTTTACAGGACTGGCAGTTTAACAACGGAGATTTTTCGCTTTTATTTTGACCATCACTATTTAATACAAAAATTATTATGACACTCATAGATTACTGCTAATATTCCAGGTAGATTCATTTTGTTCGGAAATTATGGTAGTAAAAAATTAATAAAAGGTATTTTCCTGTAGTATTTGCCTGTGCTTCGAAATAATCGGTGAACATAAAAAAAAAAAAAAAAACATACGCGTCAAAATGTTGAATGTAATATGTATGAATCTACTATTTGCTAAATTGGATAAATTCAGTTTCCTGCTGAGTTTTCATAACTCCCATTTTATAAACACATATATTATTAAAAATGAAATATTTCAAAAATGAAATATTTCCTTTCAAATTCTTCATGATATCTTAGAAATACGTTTTATTTTTAAAATTAACAACAAACACGAATGATGATTTTTTTTTTTTTTACTTTACGTGTAGATATTAGCAAATCACCCCTCCCCCCCCTTCCACACACACAAAAAAAAAAAGTTATATTAGGAAAATTAGAATAGCTGAAGTTCTCATTTTTGATGGGTTTTTTCTTTAATATATAGTTGGTATTAGAAAAACAATTAAATTTACACGGAAACAGATGGCTATTTTTTCAGCTTGAGGTTTTCCGTTTTCTTAAGGATTTCCGCTAATATTTCTGGGATCATATGTTGATTCATCGTAAATAGATGCAACAAAATCTAAAGATGAATAGCGTCAACGGTAAAAATAAACTGAAAAAAAGATTTTTAGGTGAAAAGTTGTGAGAATCGTTATTTATCTTATGTTCATGAAAAATAAAATTTTGGAAAGATTGTTATTTTTCATTCCGCTACAAAGTGTGATAAGAGTTATTAATAGTATTCCAAGGTTTAGGAAAAGATAGGATAATTATCTGCGTCTGGGGTTAGCATAGTTTGCATGCGGACATTTATCATCATATAATTAATGTATCATGTGCTTTTTACGTAATTTTGTGGTGGAAATCGCTGAAATGTTTAAAAAAAAAAGTTAAATAAGCTAAAATTGTTACTTCCTACAGTACTTATCGTATATTTACATACTATATATCAAAGTCTGTGGTTTGAGTTAACTTTAATAGCTGTTACTTTATAAATGAGTTTTATGTTATGAGTTATTTTTTTTTTATTTAAAACGAAAACATTTTATGCCACAACTAACCTTTTTTAAAATTAAGTTTAATCTATAAAAGTAACTAGAGCAACAGCAACAACTAACATATTAATAATATTATTATTAAACCTGAATGGAAAAAATATTTTTTTTTTTCACGCAGACGTCATTAAACGTTATTATATAAAGTAAAAAAGCGGATAAATGTCTGTACGTGTAAAGATCATTAAATATATTACCACAAACACAAAAATGTATTTTGAGTGTTATGGTAGATGACGTTTTCATCTTTGATATTTTTCTCTTGGTAGATAGGCTATAGGGTAGAACTAAATTTTCAGGGTAACAGAAGATCGAGGCTGACTGTTTTACTTAAACATTTTCGATAATATTTTAGGGATTATGGATTGAGATATCGTGATGAGATGCAACAATATTTTAAAAAGAATAACGTCAACGGAAATGAAAAAATAAAGAAAATTTAAGGAGATAAATTTTGTAAATCGTCCTTTATACTCAGTTCGTGAAAAACAAAGCTTTTAATAGATTATTTTTGATTCTGCTACTAACAGTGATAAGAGTTATTAATGTTCAAGATTAAGGAAATGATAGAGTAATTTTGTGTGTCTGGTTAAGGCATACTTTGGAATTCAACTTTTATTATCTTATGATTATTTTATCATCCCTATTCATATTTGATAGATATTACAAATATTTTTAAAATGTAAATGTAAATATGTTAATATTATTATTTTGTACTATGTTTGTAGGATATGTATCCGCGAAATATTAATTTATATTGTTTCAAATCGCTTTAATTTCTAAGTTTTTTAAAAATTAAAATGTTACCTTATCCATAAAAATGAAATAAAATCTTTAAAAATTTTATTAGAATTGATATATTTTTTTAGAAAGCTATAAAATTGACAATAGCAGCAACAAAAACAATAGTCATAATAATTATAAATAGTGATAATAGTAATAGCTAGGTTAGGTGGGCTGAATAAATCATAGTCTATAGGGAAACAACTAAACTTTTATGGAAACTGAGGGCGTGTTTATGAGCGGGAGTCCAACTTTTTCTTAATAACTTCTGATGATGTTTCTTGGATCACAGGATGATGTAATCGTGTTTTGATGCAACAAAATTTAAAGGAGAATAACGCCAACATGAAGAAAAAACGAAAGAAGACTTCAATGACATAATATTTATAAATATTTTCTTACACTATATTCGTGAGTAAATTACTAAAAATTTCAAAAATATAAAACGTTCGAAATATAAAGCGAAGGTTCTTATTTTCTACTGCACTTACTGTATATCTATACATAAAATATAAAATTTTGTCGTTTGACTTTACTTGCATCCTCACACTGACAAGCCCGCGTTAATACTTTCACTAAGCTCCAGTTGTTACTGAAATACAAGCATTTTTTTTAATTAATATAATTCTATATATATATATAATGTAGTTTTAATACATTGAGTTCTGTTTGATACCCTCAAGGTTTACATTCACGTATATACTTAAATTTTTTATATAATTTTAGAATAATCACCTTTTTTTACCATTTAAAGTAATATACAGAACAAACAAATATGAGGGGTTGTATCCAAATATACTAGCTTATGAAAGTTGACATAATAAGAATGAAGTGTCTCTCATTCTATATTTGATACAACCCCTCATCTTTTTGCTTCCTTTTGGGAACAGCAAATTTCGAGCTTATTCTATCGACGATTACTATCAGAATTTTCAAGCTATGTTTTTGAGACTTTCATAAAAGTTGGTCTATATATTTAGCTAATATATTATGCACAGTATATTTTGATTGAATTCGCGCATACGCAGTGAAACAATATTTAGTAAACCTGCTCATTTTTCATACAATTTTTATTATTTTTTTAATTCTGATTACATGGTGTTGTGTACAATTTTGTTTGTCATACTTTCTGAAAATAACTTGTTTTTATATTAAAAACTCTGCAAATTATAAGCAAAAAACTTGATAAAATTTGGGACTGTTTTGATAAAAACCTCAATTTCTCTTCGAGTATACATGCTATCTTCATAAAAATGAACCCAAATTATTACAATATTCCACTTAATCATAATCTTTAGTTTGAATGCTTTTGCCATATTAGTTTTTACAGGGTTATCCAAAATATATTAGTTTTCCTTCAATTTGTTGACGGCCGCTTATGGGGTTTCGGGAAAAACATTTCACGGAAATATATGACGTCAATCATGTTGTTTACACTCCGGAAGTTTTAGGATAATTCCTCATGTATCTGTCCAGATATTTAACAAAACGTCTAAAATCACAAGTGACCAATCATCATTGGAAATATAGCGTAGTCTGGCATTTTCTTAAAATACATAAATCTAATCAATAAAATTAATAACAGAAGCAACAACAAATTAATTCCAAAACAAAAGAAAAATAAATATCAGTAAACATGAATGGGGAAAAATTTTATTTTCTTTAGATTCAGATACCATTAAATGTATTATGAAAAGTAAAAATGTGGATGCTTATCTGTATGATGAATGCAAAACATTCCAATGTTATGGAAAAAGATTTCTCGATAAGTTATTACTCTACTTTTTTTGTGAACTTTCGAAATAAATAATTCATACATTTTAGTATAGACACATAAAATATGCTAAAACTTGTATTAATCTTTTAATATATTGCGCATCTATCCACTAATTGTTAAATTGAGTTTATAAAACCCCCTCGCCCTACTATTATCACACATCCTAAGAAAAATGAAACATTTCCTCTTAAAACTTATTTTTTTAGAAATTAGTTTTAATCTATAAAATTAACAAAAAACAACAATACAGATTTTTTTTCTTTGGCATGTAGAAATCATTAAAGATATTATCACAAACACGAAAAGTGTATCTTGAATTTTATGATAGCTGAAGATTTCATCTTTAATATGTATTTTTTTCTTTAAAAGGGAATTTTTTTTTCTATAGGGAAAAACTAAATTTTTTTGGAAACAGATGGTGTATTTATCAGCTGGAGGCTGGTTGTTTATTTAAGGAATTTCGATAATGTTCGTGGGATCACAGGCTGAGATATCACGATTAGATGCAACAAATTTCGAAGATGAATAATGTCAACAAAATAGAGAAAATTTTAAGAAGTTTTTTAAGGAGATAAATTTTGTAATTCGTCTTTTAAAATCGGTTATAAAATATTTGAAGGATATTTTAAAATCTGCTAGAAATATTTGATAAGAATTATTACCATATACGCCATAACGCTATCTTTCCGTCACGTAAATTTTAAATTTAATTGCCGAATTAATAAAAATTTGATATTAATATTAATTTTTCCCAGTGCATAAGAAATGTAGAAATGTAAGGTTACTAAATATAAATCCTGACACAAATTCTTTTCATATCTATTATATTTATGAGTCGTTAAACATAGGAGAAAAATGATTCCGGATGCTTAAATGGTTCATATTCAAGATTATAATGAAAATATATGGAGATTTTCTGCGTCTGCATTTATTATCGTTTAATTATTTTACTATCGCCATTTTCTTTATTTTTTTAATATAAATTGCTGAACATTTTAAAAATATAAAACATAAAATTGTTTTTTGTAATGTGCTACGTCATATATATCCACAAAATATTAAATTACATCGTTTCAGTATCCTTTATTATCTAAGTTTTTATACTTTAAAAATTTAATGTACCCCTAATAAATGAAACATTTTCTGACAGATCAGTTTTTATAAATATGTTTAATCCACAAACTTAATAAGAAAAACAAATATATATATATATATCATATCCTTTCATCATAATCATTATATATATGTCATCCCTATCTATCTATCTATCTATCTATCTATCTATCTATCTATCTATCTATCTATCTATATATATATATATATATATGTATATATGTATGTATATATATATGTATATATATGTATGTATATATATATATACAGGGTGATTATAAAGAAACTTTGCCAACATCTGCACTTCTAGCGCCCGTTCTATTTAACCGATCAAGATGAAATTTTAAATATAGTTGTTTGAAGGTATGCGCTCGAGATTCTGTGAATGGCAATACAGTGGTGCTCAGGGTTACGGTTATAGTTACAGAAACTCGAAAATTTCGAATGGCAACGCCTACTTTTTCCTGTCTCAAAATGTTCAGCGCATGCGAAAACCCTAAATAGCGTTGAAACGGTACCGATATGTCCAAAAACCGACGTGTTATAGACATACAAACCGTTCTTTAAGGCGCACCGAGCAATAATGCATTCGACAGAGACAAGAAACTGCTGAATGATGAGAACACATATCAGACAAAAGAAAACCTTTATTGGCATCAAACATTTTCCACATGGGTGCCATCACAAGCAATTACGCATTGCATGCGGGAGACGACGGACAATACCGCTGAACGCAACATGACGCGAGGAATGTTTCTAATCTCACGCCGTATAGAATCCTGCAAGCCCGACAATGTTTGCGGATTGCACAGGTAAACTCTGGATTTGAGATATCCCCAAAACCAGAAATCCATAGGCGTCAGATCTGGGGATCGCGCAGGCCACGGAATAGGATAATGGCGTGAGATGATGCGATCACCAAAATGCTGATCTAGGAGCCTTTTAACTGACCTCGCTATATGTGGAGGTGCACCATCTTGCATCCAAACAACGTCATTGAGTGCATTCCGCCGACGCAACTCCGGTAGTACAGAATTTTTCAGCATGGCTGCATACCGAGAGCCTGTTACAGAACATGTTGCAGGACCCGCTGGGGTCGTTTCCTCAAAGAAGAACGGGCCGAGAACAAATGTAGCTGTAATGCCGCACCACACAGTCACTTTGGCGTCAAATAATGGTACTGGTGCCACAGCGTGAGGATTCGTCTCTCCCCAGTGCACACAATTCTTTGTGTTAATGTTGCCATGTAAGGTGAAATGCGCCTCGTCCGTCCATAGTATGCGAAGTGGCCAGTCGTTATCAGCATCATATCGTAATAAAAATTCATTTGCGAAGTCCAGACGTTGTTGTGGGTCACCCGGCTGCAACATCTGGACGCGCTGAAATCGATAGGGAAACATGTGAAGTACTGAGCGCAAGAGCTTGCGGACCGTTGTGTTCGGAATATCCAACAAGCGCGATAATCCTCTTGCAGTTTCTGTGTGCCCTGTAGTCACTGTATGATGCACTTCCATGACAACGTCCTCAGAAACTGTTGGCCGTCCGGAGCGCGGTTTGTCACAGGTGCAGCCTGTATCTTCGAATTTGCGCACTAAATCACGCACAGCTTGCAGAGTACATGGCCCACGTCGTTGTCGATGATTGCGGCGATACACACGCAAGGCTTCCGCAGCGTTCATCCCATTTAGATAATAGAGTTTGATCAATTCACCGCGAACTTTCCCAGGAAGAGTCATATCGTCGGCATGTGCGAGTTCATGAATGACGACTTCGCATACCCGCTTGGTATTTTATAGGCTTCCTCCGCTGAATATCTGGCGAACGGCGTTCTGTGATTGGTATCTTGCCTGTGTCATATGCAAAGTTACTGCGTGCGCACAGATCGTGTTTTGTTGGCCGGTTTTCAGAACTCTTCTTTGTGTATGCATAACACGTTTGTTTTTGGACATATCGGTACCGTTTCAACGCTATTTAGGGTTTTCGCATGCGCTGAACATTTTGAGACAGGAAAAAGTAGGCGTTGCCATTCGAAATTTTCGAGTTTCTGTAACTATAACCGTAACCGTGAGCACCACTGTATTGCCATTCACAGAATCTCGAGCGCATACCTTCAAACAACTATATTTAAAATTTCATCTTGATCGGTTAAATAGAACGGCCGCTAGAAGTGCAGATGTTGGCAAAGTTTCTTTATAATCACCCTGTATATATATATATATATATATATATATATATTCTGAAAATTATTTGTCGTCAAGTTTCTCCTCTTCTTTTCGAAATATATAAACTAAAAAAATGCACACGTGAAATATGCTGAAGTTGTTATTCTATTCTAATATATTGCGCATTAATCCACTAAATGTTGTATTGCATAATTTTAGTTGCCCTTAATAGCTGAGTTTCCATACATTCTTATATAAACAATACATATTCTTAAAAAAGAAAAACTTTATTTCAAATCTTATCTACTTAGAAATAATTTTAATCTATAAAATTAACAACAAATACAAATGCAAATATTTTTCTCTGTGAATGTAGAGATAATTTAAGATATTATAACAAACAAAAAAATGGTACCGTAAATAGTATGATTCCTGATGTTTTCATCTATAATATTTTTTATAAGCTAGACTATAGCAAAACAACTAAATTTTTATGGAAACAGATTGTGAGTTTATCAGCAGGAGTCTGGTTGCTTTGATAAGGATTTTCAATAATGTTCCTAGGATCATATGTTGATACATTGTGAATAGATGATACAATATTTAAAGTTGAATAATATCAAAACTAAAGAGAAAATGGAAGAAAATTTTAAGACGATAAATTTTGTAAATCGTTCGTTATGCTTATTCTTTATGTCCGTAAAAAATAAAATATTTTAACGGTTATTTTTGTTTATGTTACTAAAAGTGATAAGTATTATTAATATTCCAGATTTAGGAACATATAAGGAAATGTCCTGTGGCATACCTTACATATCAACATTTATCATCTTTTAATTATTTTGTCATTCATGTTTTATTTCATTAGCACAGTGTATTTCATTGTTACTTGAATTTTAAAAAGTAAAACACAACTTTTGTAAATTTATATTAATATAAAATTTGACTTCTTCATTCTTAAAGACATTTGCCATCTAGTTCATGATTTTAGTATTATTCATGTTTTGATTAACATGTGTTTATAATCGTATAGTTAATGAATTTTAAGGTTAAAAACTAGTATTTCTTTCACTCTAAAGTTGAATATATTAATAAAATCAGGGTGTTGGTCATACAATAATTCCTGAAAAGTACCTTTAAAGTGACCTTAAAATTTCATGAAAAAGGACTTTAAAATTAATTTTTCTAACACTTGTATGCTTAACTTTTCATTCTAAAGATAGATAAAATAGTTAACACTTTTATGGTAGATAGCATATGAAATATTTTACAGAAGCATATGAAATATTATACAGCATCAGAAGAAAGATATTCTTTGTACTTCCCGGCTCAGAAGACCTTTTCAGATGTAAGCAGCGAAACTAATTCTTAACTTTGGCGCGACTTATTAAATAATTTAAAGAAGAGGGAACATTTTGCACCTTAGAATATAATATACATGAAATAGGTTCAATATGATATATATATAAATATTTGGCGACGTATGAGTTCCATTTGCACTAATAGATTGAAAAAACTTATTCTTTGAGTAATTAAAGAAGAAACCGCTAAACTTTCAGTATCAGTTCCAATATCCATTTGTATGTATAGTAAACACTTAAAACAGATCTATTTTTTTAATCGAAAAGGATAATATTATATATTGGCTCAAATACTATAAAAATACATTTATATTGCACAAAATATGAATTATTTGCTTATTTTCAAAATTACAATTCATTATGACTCAAAACGCAATGCAAGTGTAAGTATACATCTTTAGAATGAAGAAAAAAATGCGTTAACAAATTTAATTATTAATAGTAATTCGTGTTTGAGAGTTGCTAATAAATCGAAATTTGTATCAATATTTTATCATTACCCTTGCTAAAATTGTATAAAGTAAGCTTCTACATTCCCCCGGAAAAAATCCAGAAAGAATGAACTGCAATAAAAAAACTTCTAATATTTTATATCCTCGGAATTAACTGTTTTAATGTTTTCTGTATCAACTAAACACGCCTTTTTTTTCATGCGTAGAAAAAAGCTTTTATGCTGCTCATTTAAAACGCATTAGTACTTTTTAATATAAGAGAAAACAATTTATTTTACACGCCAAAATATTTTTATTTCTGCAGCTGAAGATTCATTGCGTGGCAAAAATATTTTTTTGTCCAGAGGCCATACTTAATAATGCGTTGTCTTAAAAAAACAATACTTTTTTATGAGAAAATTATAGTTTGTTTTAGGAAATGTATTGAAAAGTAAATAACAGTGTTTTTGTTCCGGTATTAACACGTTGATCTTCTTAAAGAGTTTGTTTGGAAGTTTTTCATTAGCTTTTACAAAAACTCAATCAAATCGAATTTACTTTAGCACGTTTCAGTATTTCAAAATGGCAATCAGAAATATAAATTTAGTCTGACAAGTTTTTTTTAAATACAAATAATTTATGAATCTACTAAAGAAGTGTTTTAAACATTTTTTTTTCAATATGTCTCTTGTTTACTTAAATTTTGCAGTTACATTATTTTTTTATATAGAAAAAATCATAGATAATTAATACTATATCAAATATTCTTCACTAAGAACACATATTTTATCTGCATTTACGATAAAAATTCTTATTAATGCATATAAATGCTTATTAAAAATGTAAAGTAGCACACAATAATGAATTTTTTTCAGATTTAACCTTTTTGCTTCTAGTCTATATCCCAGAAACTAATTTAAAATATAGTTAAATTTTCATTGAAACACTGCTGGAATGTCAAAATTATCACAATATACCTATAACTAAAATACCCCTTTTGTGCATTATCTCATATGTTTTTAAAGGCCCTAATCTCAAAGTGATCCCTGAAATATCACTCTTTCAAACTACTTAAGGATAAAGAAAGTAAAACTTTCATGCGATAGCTAAACACATATGCACGTAATCATGCATGAGAAGTGTGCGTTAGAAATGCGACGGGTTTAGTTCGATTCCGAGCCCGGACAGATTAGGGCTCAAAGTAGAAATTTTATTTATTCAAAAATGGAAAAAAAAGAGACTAATACCCTTTGAGATACTATTTGAGAAACTAGAATGCACTCTAAGTTTCTTAAAGTGTCTTACAATCCCCTAAAATTCAGTTTGAAAGGGAATTGAATTTATATTGATGGTATATATAGAGAAATCTTCCAGCTGATTCCGAAGCTTTGGCTCGGTCAATATTATAAGGGTGGATCAAATGAAAACGGAACAGTGGTTATAATTTGGTTTATGTTTGTATGAGTGTGGTGAACATTGTGTACAGGGTAGAGTAGGTATATAAGGAGGACAACTCTGACTGAGGAACAGAACTTGTCCTAGGTAGTCACGTAGAAGCACGTGATATACTCTGCCGATCGGCAAACAATTTCGTTCGTCAGGCAATCGGTTGTTTACCTTCATCTACGTCTGCGGAATGTTTGCGAGTAAAAAGGGGCAACCGAGTGTTATTCGTTATTTAGTGATAGAAGAATTTGGATTTCGCGAAGCGAATGAAGGCAGTGTACGGAGAACATGCACTGTCATTGACTCGTGTGCAGGACGGAAACAAGCACCTCCTCAAGGGAAACTATTGAAGTTTCGGTGGGCAGTCTGGGAATACCCATCGTTACATCCCGGATCTTTCGGCATGTGATTATCTAATCTTTGATCCACTGAAAAAGGCATCGAAGGGTCGTCGTTTCTACACGGACAGCGAAATCAGGGACAATGTTCGAAACTGGTTCCGATTTCAGCCAAATGACTTGTATGAGGAAGGTATCCACCGCATGGTGAAAAGTGGGACAAGTGTTTGTGTAGATTTGGAGATCGTGTTTGAAATAAACCATGTCATTTCATTCTGTGGATCCTGTTCCGTTGTCATTTGATCCACACCAATAGTAACATAAAAAAGTCGTGGGATATTCTTTGAGTATCCCCACTTTCTGAATTTATTTTTTTAATTATACTGAAAAACAGAACTTATATCCTTTTGCCATAATTGCACAATGATGTTTTAATATAATAAGAATTGTGACTTTTTGAAAATGTCTGCCAGTGGATTGGCATAAATAACAAATTTGCTGTTTTAACGAGTTTTTCAGGTACATGAAAATCATGAAACGTTCTCATGCGGGAAGGATTAGGATTTATAATTATTAATAGTTCTTTCTGTGTAAGAAGATATTTTTAAACGAGAATTTTTTAATCTTGAAGCACGATTAATGTATTATTAACAATTTTCTAATGTATACTTTCGAAATCGGGCTCCCGTTGTGATGACACAAAAATGTTTGGGCTCGGACGGGTTTATGCTTCAATAAAAGTGCCCTAAGTGTATGCTTTAGTGTGTGCGCGTGAATCCTCATACGGAAAATTATATATGCATTATTAGTAGTTTGACATAAAAAAGACTGCGAATTTTTTTTACCACTAGTAAATTGCATATATCATTTAAAATTTTTAATTTTCGATTATTATTAAACAATAGCACTTTTCAAGGTTTTTTTTTTGCCACATTCAATCTTTAACCGCTTCTCCAACTCTTCCATTGTACTGTTCGAAGTGTAATTTCGATTTGTTTTTAGAAAACCTAAATGACAATGTTTTTATATTATATAAGTATGTAATAACCATTTTGGTTAAGTGCACTACTTCATAGTGTTGTTATTAGGTGGTCTTCTATAATTAATCATTGATATTATCTTCATAGTCTGCAACTGGCCTTTAGATAACATCTACTACATTTCAATACAAATTAAATTGTAAAATTGTAACTTTAATATACTTAGGGTGAAAATTTTCAAACTTGTTTTGGCTCCGACATTCTGTTAATAAATCTCCTCCGTGAATTTCGCATATGTTTTCTGTGTTTGAAGAATATTATTACGATTTTCATAATAATTAAAAAACGAAGTCATTTCTTTCTGATAGGTACCTTGAGGCGGGAGTGAAAACGACGAGAATGAATAGGGCCAGAAAAGCAACATTTTTAAACATTATCGTACTGATATAACTTTTCGAAATAACTATTAATGTATCAAATGCACAATCAATTTGTTTTATTTTTACATCATTTAATACATACATTGAAAACAAGTTTTTTAATTTATACATAAACAATCCTTATGATAAAGTAATACAAAATATAGACCAATCAGTAATAAATCAGTAATAAAAACAAACCTGATACTGTTTGGTTGGAACATAATTCTTCAGATGAATAACAGCAATCCATTTCATTTTCAGTTCTTCATCTTTTGGAAAGCCAAAAGTAGCTATTTTAAGCTCTATTTTATAGTTACACTTACAAAAGTGTACAACACATTTGTGCACCTCTAAATCATAAATGAAATTTCTCACAATGAATTTACAAAGATAATAAATAACAGTGCGAATGCATATACACATTAAAAAGTCGGCCGATCCCCAACTACGTCATATGATATAGTGTTGCCAGTCCCGGGGCATCATCTATAAGATGGTGTTGGTTTAGCCTTCATGCACAGATGATGACTCACAACCAAATAAATAAAACATACGAGAGCTGATTTACTTTCCATCTAAATATAATACTTTATAATTTTGATTAACTTTGATTCTGCACGCCTCATATGTTCACCTATAAAAAATAAAAGCAAGAAATATCATTTTATATATTTCCATCTTCATAACAATTTGGCAAAACTCAAATGAATTTATTGGTGTTTTAAGAGACTTTTTAGGCTCGAGCTAAAAACTGCTGGCTTATAAAAACATTAACGTTATCTTTAATTATTTAATAGATAAGAAAACAATTTATTTTCATTCAACCCGCTACTAATTACGTGCCAGTAAAAATTATTCTTTCCAGAGGGTATGTTTAATACATTATTTTCTTAATTAAAAGCATTTTTTACGAAGATTAAAGCTGTTAAGAACGACATTGAAAGAATGTAATAGATGATAGGAATTTTTCATTTTCATTTTTTTCTTGGACGGAACTGTCCTATCTTTTTAAATATATTATGCGATAAAAAGCTATTTCTTTATTTTTAAGATAAAGTCAATTGAAATGACTTTACAATAAAATCTTTCAACAGCTTAAAATCAATGTTAGTGGGACCATTTAATATAAACTAGTGACAAAGAAAAAACAACAACATTTTATAAAAACGTATTCGCATCAATTTCTAGAAAGTTAGTTAGAAAATTAGTTTTGTAATACGCCTCACTTATAGAAAGTTTCTGAATTTTTTTCAGAATTTCTTGACACACAATATGATATTGATATTGGCAAAGAAACCGGGTATTGTGTATGATCAGTATTTTGAATAGTTAGAAAAATAGTTTGAGATAATATTTTTTTTCTTATATGTTCCTAAAAATGTTAAAGGTAAAACCAATATTTACTTGCCAAAAATTCGATAAAATTATTTATTAACTTTATGTTAATATATTTTCCTGAGTAGGACGAAACTATTTTCAGGCATGGATGATATCTTACTTTCTGTCATACATAAAAAAAGTATAGTTTTCTTTTTTACTCTAATAGATATGTAAAACAATATAGAAGAAAACTACAATATTAATGAGTTATATGAGAGCTGAAATCTACAGCATTTATTTTACTGCTTCAATTGTGCTTCGTTATATCATAAATTGCCTCTAGATGTACGAAGTGTAGAGTGTCCAGATGAGGCTCTACACTATCATAATTGACTGGTTTCCTGTTACCTTTTCTCATTTTCTTTTATAATTGAGTGATTTCCTTTGACCTTTTCTCCTTTTCTATTTAATCGACTGATTTCTTTTGATATCTTTTCTTTTACTCTATTTGACCGTTATGATTGCATATAATTAAGGTGAAGGTTATTTCAATATGAAAAAATAAAGTTAAATATTCAGAATGTGTTCATTATCCGGAGAAGTGCAGAATGCACGATGTAATGCTGTCAATGGTGAACACAATGAACATGTTTAACTTTATTTTCTTATAGAAATGAACTGCATCTTACTTACATGCGCCCTTTATATTACTGTATATGCACATACCTTATAAAGACGCATTTCAGTGTGCGATTAGTGACGTATTTAATCTGGTGATTGAGTGTCAAAAACGTACATTTCAGGACTTCTAATAAAGTTATTTGTTAATGTAAGACATCATTTCATACTCGAGGAAGCTCTATAATTTTGTAACTGGCACGTTTTTTCTATCTCTTATAGTTTTCGAAATAGAGTCGATAACTTCCAAATTTCGCCACTGGAAAACTGCTGTCGTTCGCATTAGGCCGGCTGTACATTACTATACCGTTGTCGCACTTGCATAGTTGTTCCTCTATTCGTTCACAAGTTATTTCGGGATAAAAGTACTTTTCCACGCATTCTGCATGTTTATTTTCTTGTTACGGTAAAGAACCTTTCTTCCCCCCTCCTCCCTCCCTCCTCTTGTTTTTAGAAAACCTAAATGACAATGTTTTTATATTATATAAGTATGTAATAACCATTTTGGTTAAATGCACTACTTCATAGTGTTGTTATTAGGTGGTCTTCTATAATTAATCATTGATATTATCTTCATAGTCTGCAACTGGCCTTTAGATAACATCTACTACATTTTAATACAAATTAAATTGTAAAATTGTAACTTTAATATATTTAGGGTGAAAATTTTCAAACTTGTTTTGGCTCCGACATTCTGTTAATAAATCTCCTCCGTGAATTTCGCATATGTTTTCTATGTTTGAAGAATATTATTACCATTTTCATAATAATTAAAAAACAAATTCATTTCTTTCTTATAGGCGAGAGTGAAAACGACGAGAATGAATAGGGCCAGAAAAGCAACATTTTTAAACATCATCGTACTGATATAAGTTTTCGAAATAACTATTAATGTATCAAATGCACAATCAATTTGTTTTACTTTTACATCATTTAATACATACATTGAAAAGCAAGTTTTTTAATTTATACATAAACAATTCTTATGATAAAGTAATACAAAATATAGACCAATCAGAAATAAATCAGTAATAAAAACAAACCTGATACTGTTTGGTTGGAACATAATTCTTCAGATGAATAACAGCAATCCATTTCATTTTCAGTTCTTCATCTTTTGGAAAGCCAAAAGTGGCTATTTTAAGCTCTATTTTATAGTTACACTTACAAAAGTGTACAACACATTTGTGCACCTCTAAATCATAAATAAAATTTCTCACAATGAATTTACAAAGATAATAAATAACAGCGCGAATGCATATACACATTAAAAAGTCGGCCGATCCCCAACTACGTCATATGATATAGTGTTGCCAGTCCCGGGGCATCATCTATAAGATGGTGTTGGTTTAGCCTTCATGCACAGATGATGACTCACAACCAAATAAATAAAACATACGAGAGCTGATTTACTTTCCATCTAAATATAATACTTTATAATTTTGATTAACTTTGATTCTGCACACCTCATATGTGCATCTACAAAAAATAAATGCAAGGAATATCATTTTATATATTTCCAACTTCATAACAATTTGGCAAAACTCAAATTAATTTCTTGGTGTTTTAAGAGACTTTTTAAGCTCGAGCTAAAAGCGGCTGGCTTATAAAAACATTAACGTTATCTTTAATTATTTAATAGATAAGAAAACAATTTATCTTCATTCAACCCGCTACTAATTACGTGCCAGTAAAAATTATTATTTCCAGAGGGTAAGTTTAATACTTTATTTTCTTAATTAAAAGCATTTTTTACGAGGATTAAAGCTGTTAAGAACGACGTTGAAAGAATGTAATAGATAATAGGAATGTTTCATTTAAATTTTTTTCTTGGAGTGAACTGTCCTATCTTTTAAATAAACTATGCGATAAAAAGCTATTTCTTTATTTTTAAGATAAAGTCAATTGAAATGACTTTACAATAAAATCTTTCAACAGCTTAAAATCAATGTTAGTGGGACCATTTAATATAAACTAGTGACAAAGAAAAAACAACAACATTTTATAAAAACGTATTCGCATCAATTTCTAGAAAGTTATTTAGAAAATTAGTTTTGTAATACGCCTCACTTATAGAAAGTTTCTGAATTTTTTTCAGAATTTCTTGACACACAATATGATATTGATATTGGCAAAGAAACCGGGTATTGTGTATGATCAGTATTTTGAATAGTTAGAAAAATAGTTTGAGATAATATTTTTTTTCTTATATGTTCCTAAAAATGTTAAAGGTAAAACCAATATTTACTTGCCAAAAATTCGATAAAATTATTTATTAACTTTATGTTAATATATTTTCCTGAGTAGGACGAAACTATTTTCAGGCATGGATGATATCTTACTTTCTGTCATACATAAAAAAAGTATAGTTTTCTTTTTTACTCTAATAGATATGTAAAACAATATAGAAGAAAACTACAATATTAATGAGTTATATGAGAGCTGAAATCTACAGCATTTATTTTACTGCTTCCATTGTGCTTCGTTATATCATAAATTGCCTCTAGATGTACGAAGTGTAGAGTGTCCAGATGAGGCTCTACACTATCATAATTGACTGGTTTCCTGTTACCTTTTCTCATTTTCTTTTATAATTGAGTGATTTCCTTTGACCTTTTCTCCTTTTCTATTTAATCGACTGATTTCTTTTGATATCTTTTCTTTTACTCTATTTGACCGTTATGATTGCATATAATTAAGGTGAAGGTTATTTCAATATGAAAAAATAAAGTTAAATATTCAGAATGTGTTCATTATCCGGAGAAGTGCAGAATGCACGATGTAATGCTGTCAATGGTGAACACAATGAACATGTTTAACTTTATTTTCTTATAGAAATGAACTGCATCTTACTTACATGCGCCCTTTATATTACTGTATATGCACATACCTTATAAAGACGCATTTCAGTGTGCGATTAGTGACGTATTTAATCTGGTGATTGAGTGTCAAAAACGTACATTTCAGGACTTCTAATAAAGTTATTTGTTAATGTAAGACATCATTTCATACTCGAGGAAGCTCTATAATTTTGTAACTGGCACGTTTTTTCTATCTCTTATAGTTTTCGAAATAGAGTCGATAACTTCCAAATTTCGCCACTGGAAAACTGCTGTCGTTCGCATTAGGCCGGCTGTACATTACTATACCGTTGTCGCACTTGCATAGTTGTTCCTCTATTCGTTCACAAGTTATTTCGGGATAAAAGTACTTTTCCACGCATTCTGCATGTTTATTTTCTTGTTACGGTAAAGAACCTTTCTTCCCCCCTCCTCCCTCCCTCCTCTTGTTTTTAGAAAACCTAAATGACAATGTTTTTATATTATATAAGTATGTAATAACCATTTTGGTTAAATGCACTACTTCATAGTGTTGTTATTAGGTGGTCTTCTATAATTAATCATTGATATTATCTTCATAGTCTGCAACTGGCCTTTAGATAACATCTACTACATTTTAATACAAATTAAATTGTAAAATTGTAACTTTAATATATTTAGGGTGAAAATTTTCAAACTTGTTTTGGCTCCGACATTCTGTTAATAAATCTCCTCCGTGAATTTCGCATATGTTTTCTATGTTTGAAGAATATTATTACCATTTTCATAATAATTAAAAAACAAATTCATTTCTTTCTTATAGGCGAGAGTGAAAACGACGAGAATGAATAGGGCCAGAAAAGCAACATTTTTAAACATCATCGTACTGATATAAGTTTTCGAAATAACTATTAATGTATCAAATGCACAATCAATTTGTTTTACTTTTACATCATTTAATACATACATCGAAAAGCAAGTTTTTTAATTTATACATAAACAATTCTTATGATAAAGTAATACAAAATATAGACCAATCAGAAATAAATCAGTAATAAAAACAAACCTGATACTGTTTGGTTGGAACATAATTCTTCAGATGAATAACAGCAATCCATTTCATTTTCAGTTCTTCATCTTTTGGAAAGCCAAAAGTGGCTATTTTAAGCTCTATTTTATAGTTACACTTACAAAAGTGTACAACACATTTGTGCACCTCTAAATCATAAATAAAATTTCTCACAATGAATTTACAAAGATAATAAATAACAGCGCGAATGCATATACACATTAAAAAGTCGGCCGATCCCCAACTACGTCATATGATATAGTGTTGCCAGTCCCGGGGCATCATCTATAAGATGGTGTTGGTTTAGCCTTCATGCACAGATGATGACTCACAACCAAATAAATAAAACATACGAGAGCTGATTTACTTTCCATCTAAATATAATACTTTATAATTTTGATTAACTTTGATTCTGCACACCTCATATGTGCATCTACAAAAAATAAATGCAAGGAATATCATTTTATATATTTCCAACTTCATAACAATTTGGTAAAACTCAAATTAATTTCTTGGTGTTTTAAGAGACTTTTTAAGCTCGAGCTAAAAGCGGCTGGCTTATAAAAACATTAACGTTATCTTTAATTATTTAATAGATAAGAAAACAATTTATCTTCATTCAACCCGCTACTAATTACGTGCCAGTAAAAATTATTATTTCCAGAGGGTAAGTTTAATACTTTATTTTCTTAATTAAAAGCATTTTTTACGAGGATTAAAGCTGTTAAGAACGACGTTGAAAGAATGTAATAGATAATAGGAATGTTTCATTTTAATTTTTTTCTTGGACAGAACTGTCCTATCTTTTAAATAAACTATGCGATAAAAAGCTATTTCTTTATTTTTAAGATAAAGTCAATTGAAATGGGTTTACAATAAAATCTTTCAACAGCTTAAAATCAATGTTAGTGGGACCATTTAATATAAACTAGTGACAAAGAAAAAACAACAACATTTTATAAAAACGTATTCGCATCGATTTCTAGAAAGTTATTTAGAAAATTAGTTTTGTAATACGCCTCACTTATAGAAAGTTTCTGAATTTTTTTCAGAATTTCTTGACACACAATATGATATTGATATTGGCAAAGAAACCGGGTATTGTGTATGATCAGTATTTTGAATAGTTAGAAAAATAGTTTGAGATAATATTTTTTTTTCTTATATGTTCCTAAAAATGTTAAAGGTAAAACCAATATTTACTTGCCAAAAATTCGATAAAATTATTTATTAACTTTATGTTAATATATTTTCCTTAGGAGGACGAAACTATTTTCAGGCATGGATGATACCTTACTTTCTGTCATACATAAAAAAAGTATAGTGTTCTTTTTTACTCTAATAGATATGTAAAACAATATAGAAGAAAACTACAATATTAATGAGTTATATGAGAGCTGAAATCTACAGCATTTATTTTACTGCTTCAATTGTGCTTCGTTATATCATAAATTGCCTCCAGATGTACGAAGTGTAGAGTGTCCAGATGATGCTCTATACTATCATAATTGACTGGTTTCCTGTTACCTTTTCTCATTTTCTTTTATAATTGAGTGATTTCCTTTGACCTTTTCTCCTTTTCTATTTAATCGACTGATTTCTTTTGATATCTTTTCTTTTTCTCTATTTGACCGTTATGACTGCATATAATTAAGGTGAAGGTTATTTTCAATATGAAAAAATAAAGTTAAATATTCGGAATGTGTTCATTATCGGGAGAAGTGCAGAATGCATGATGTAATGCTGTCAATGGTGAACACAATGGACATGTTTAACTTTATTTTCTTATAGAAATGAACTGCATCTTACATGCGCCCTTTATATTACTATATATGCACATACCTTATAAAGACGCATTTCAGCGTGCGATTAGTGACGTATTTAATCTGGTGATTGAGTGTTAAAAACGTACATTTCAGCACTTCTATTAAAGTTATTTGTTAATGTAAGACATCATTTCATACTCGAGGAAGCTCTATAATTTTGTAACTGGCACGTTTTTTCTTATCTGTTATAGTTTTCGAAATAGAGTCCATTATTTCCAAATTTTGATACTGGAAAACTGCTGTCGTTTGCATTAGGCCGGCTGTACATTACTATAGCGTTGCCGCACTTGCATAGTTGTTCCTTTTTTCGTTCGCAAGTTATTTCTGGATAAAAAGACGTTCCCACGCATCCTGCATGTTTATTTTTTTGCTATGCTTAAGAACTTTTTCCCTCTCCCCTATAAAACAAATGTGTGAAACACAGGCTCGCATGAATTAATGCAGCAGAAAAAATCAGAAAAAGATAAGTTTTTAACACGAGTAACACACACAGGCTAGCAGAGTTACTCACTCTAGATGTAAATTTGAAGTATAAAAAACATATTTCCACTTAGAAAAGAAAACATTTAAAACAAAAAGTACATCATAACTTATTCAACACTCTCCATTCTTTAAATTTATTCTAGAGTCTTTTCAATGGATTCTTGATTTCTTTTGTTCGAAAAAATTGTTTCAGCTCAAAACTGAGCATTCTTATAATTTAAAAATTTTTCTACCTTGTCATATTTTAACGATACATTATTTTCGTAAGACATCCATATTCTTTTTAAGTTTAAAAGCAGTTTCCCTTGCGTCATGTTCCCCCGAAATTTCCCCAGTATTCATATATTGTTTTTGCCTAATGTTTGACATTTGGTTCTTTCAATGCATTTTTAATATTTCCACTTCTGGTTTGACATAGACTTTCTTCAGTAAACTTCAGTACAATTGCAGTTTTTTTTTTTTTTTTTTTTTTTTTTTTTTTTGGCAATTATATATAGTATATCCCCTCAAATCCAATTTCGGATTTTTTATTTCGCCTTCAATATCAGATATATTTTTTAAATGTATCGTCATCTTAAATGTTTGTATTCTTATCTTGATTAATACCTTCAGGACAGGCGTCACCTATACGTTCCATTTAGAGTACGTATGTTTTTTTTTTGTTTTTTTTTGTTTTTTTTTTGTTTCTAGTATAAGAATATTTTAGTCGGAAACTTTACTTTGTCTAATCGTCGAATTCTTTTATTTAAATTTGAAAAATGCTATACGAATTTTCTGGTACTAAAAATAAAATTTCTTTAAAAGGCGCCCGTCCTGAAGGGACTGAAATTCTTATTTAGTCATATTAGAAAGATGATCTCCACCTCTTCTAACATGCAGTTAGAAAATAAATATCCGAAAAAAAATAATACTTTATTTACACATCTGCACTAAGTAAAAGAAAATATTTAAAATATAAGATTAGAACATCAATAATTAATTCAACAGTCCATTTTTTAAACTTCTGTTCGAGTCTTATTCAGTTCTGTTTGGAATTTTTTGTTAAAAAGATTTATTCCTGCTCAAAATAAGCAATTTTTACAGTTTTTAAATTTTCTTTCTTGTCACATCTCTTCACGAAACTCTATTTGCATCAGACGTCTTTCTTCCTTTTAAGTCTCAAAACTATTTCTTTTCCATCATTTTTCCCTTGAAATTTCATTCTCGTTCATCTATTGCTCAATTCTAGCTCGTGACATTTGGTCTTGTCAATGCATTTGTAATATTTCCGCCACAGGCTTTACGTCAACTTTCTTCAGAAAGATACATTGTAAATTTAGAGTTCTTTTTTCAGCTGATCTATTTCATCACCTATAAGTATTAGATCACCTATAATATAGCCTATTACTTATTAGTATTACTTTGTCTTACGTTTTAAAACGAACACTTTCTTTGTTTGTTGTGTTGTTATCTTAACTATTTTTGTAATATTACAGGGTTTAGAAGTCTGCACTGGCCGAAATTTCCAAGCCCGTGCTCAGCTTGTCCCAAAAGAAAGCTATCTTGGGACTACTCGGTGTAAAAACTAAAATTTTGACCCGGACCGGTGGGTTTACATTTTCACAGTTTACAGCCTCACTGGGCCCATTGAAAAATCAATGAAATCCGGTCCTGCTAAACTCAATTTTTACAAAGAAAAAAAAAATCCGATTTTTCTTAACATACAATTAAAATTATTTTAAAGAATAATACTGCATGCATATTTTTAAGAAAAATGTACTGTATTACTCAGACTGTAAGTCCGCAAGTCATAGAATACAGAATAGTAACATTAATAACCAGTTAGACTCTTAGACTATTCAAATGCATAATGTGCACCGAAATACTAACAGCTTATGATGTAATGTTTTTAGGTGCGTTCGTAATTATATAAATACGTAGCACCTATTGTCGTCGCTTGGTCCGTCCGTCCGTCTGTCTGTCCATCCGTCCGCATATAACAACGCAAAAACTACCCAACCGAATGGTTTGAAATTTAAGATATATTACCTTTGCAGAATTTTGTCGAGACATTTCAAATTTTATAAAAATCGAATCAAAACTTTAGGAGATATTAATAAAAATATTTATTAAGAATTTTGATTTTTTTAATGAAAATCGGTGCTTTCTTGTTATAGGAGCTTTCGAGGTTGAATCGTCAAGCGACCGAGATACTTATTTTATTACAGAAATTAATCTGCAGACGATATAATTCATTTCACAGAATAAAAAATCAAGATCTGAATATTTATATAACTAGCTATAGTACGAACGCATCTCATTTGTCACGTTTGACGTACAATTTCCAACTTGTTTAGCTAGCGATTAACACGAATAAATACAAAGTCATTTTTTCCCAAATCGGCAGTGTGGAGTTATATAGAATACCAATGTTTCATAATAGTCCATGACAATGGTGGTACAAAAACAAATCCTTATATAGTTATTTATGGAAATCTGAAGCATGGAACAAGTATATTGGCTGACAGACACTATATTTTGATCATGCTCTATTGATACCATTACATCTGTTTTTAGCCAAATTTTGTTCGTTTTCTTCATTTTTAACTCCCCTATTCCATATTTCCCGCCTATCTCACAATATGTTTATTATTATTTTTTTTTTGCAGGTGTTGAAAGTTCGTAGAATAATTTTGTCTATAAAAACTATTAGCAGATATTGTAAATTTGTAATTGTATTCGGTTTTCAGGTTTTAAACAATATCGGGATGTTATGTTGTCCCAAATGTAAATAGTATTCCTTAATACCAAGTTTTTCTAGTTATTAAAAAAAAAAAAACATTGAAAAAAAACCTCCACAGCATCATACACAGCTTCGTCATGAACTATTTTGGAAACAAATTTGCAAAAGACGAAGCAAATCTACACTTAGTAAAGAAAACATATGAAACAATAAGTAAGCACACATGAATTCATTCATCACATTTCATTCTTTAAATTTCTGTTCGTGTTTCATTCATTTCTTTTTAGGATATTTTGCTTTAAAAAAAAATTACTAAAACACAAAACTGAGCAATTTTTATAGTTTTTAAATTTTCTTCCTTTTCATTGACAGTCCATTTGCGTAAGACGGCCTTCCTTCTTTTTGATTTAAAAACAATTTCCCTTGCATCATTTTTGCCCCATGAAATTTCCTCTTTGTTCAGTTATTGCTCTTTTCTACTGTGTGATATTTGGTCCTGCCAATGCATTCTTAAAATTTATGCTTCTGGCTTGAAGTCGGCTTTCTTTACAAACCTCCATTTTAAAGTTGCAGATCTTTTCCCCGCTAATCCAGTAGATTCTCCTAAATATAGCTATGGATTTTTTATTTCGCTTTGAAAATGAGGTATTACAACAGTTACTTTTTGTTGTCATCTTAAATATGCTTCTAGTTTTATCTTCATTCCCATTTAGTTCTACCAGAAAGATGATTTCTGCGTCATCTAATATGCAGTTATAAAAGAAAAAAGTCCTTCCGGCCTGTACCGGGAGGAAAAGGTAGCTTTCCTATATCTTCGTTTTAAAATTTTAGCTAATGTTACACGAAAACAGCAAGTTAAAATGCAAAGAAACGTTTACAAAAGATTCCTTAATATTGAATTTGAATAAGAAATTCGCCAAATTATTGAGCAATAGTCAAATTGGCTTCATTTATGAAGACTTATTTTGGTCGCCAAATTTGGCGATATTTCGCCAAATGTCGCCAATTTTGGCTGGAATTTGGCGCTAACGGATATGAATATATAGTTTTATGCGTATGATTAGGAAAATTATTACAACAATGAAAGAAAATAATTTGCGAGTAATAGCGTTAATGTGCTGTTTTGTTTCAAAATGTCAGCCACCCTAGAATTTCAAACTGCTCTATCTCAGCCATTTTTTAAGATATAGGTAAACCAAAAAATGCTCTGGATTCCTCGTATCAAGGCCTAACACTAAATTAAAAAATAAATTTGAATTTTTAATTTTTATGTATATTTATTTTAGTTTTAAATTTTTAAATGGCCGCCATCTTGAAACAAAATGGCGGACCATGCTGGCCAACGAACTCGGTCGAGACATTAGTGAGCTTAATACACACAATTAGTTTCATCAAAATTGATTTATAAATACGAGCGTTATCGTATGACATAGGTCAGATATATATATATATATATGGATATATATATATATATATATATATATATATATATAAATCAACATTTGAACGGAGGGTGGTTTTTTGGGTCTGGGGGTCATGATCGGTGAAAATATATCAAAATTTTCCGGAACTGCTTTCCTCCGAACGGCTGCAATAGGTAGCTTTATACTTTTTTGTATTGAAAGCTACCTAACATGAAAAAAGGCAGATTTAGATTTACATACCTACACTAAGTAAAAGAAAAAGTAAAAAGTTTACACATAGTAATTTATTAAACAGTGTCCATTCTTTAAAATTCTTATTTTGTTGCTCTAAAAAATTATCCCAACTCAAAATGAGCAATTTTATAGTTTAAAATTTTCTTTCTTGTCACATTTCTCCACGACGCATCATTTGCGTAAGGCATATTTCCTCCTTTTAAGTCTGAAGAAAAATTCCCTTGCGTCATATTTTTCCCCTGAAATTTTTTTGTCGCTCAAATATTGTTCATTTTTAGCGCGTGACATTTGGTACTGTCAATGCACACTTCCGCGTCTGTCTTGACGTCGACTTTCTTCATAAAGGTAAATATAGTATATTTAGAAGTACTTTTTCAGTTTATCTTTTAAATCACCTCAAATGTAGCTTGGATATTCTGTTAGATATCACGGCATTTGCTTTTTTTTTTCGATGTATTATCATCTTAACTATTTTTTCTACTTTTATCCTAATTCTTTATCTACTGGGCGTTAGTGACGAAAATATTGCGTAGTTCCCCCCAATGAATATTAGAATTGGATGTTGAATGTTTTACACAATTCGAAATACAAACAGTTTGCATTCTTTTTGTCACTATTTAATGCATTTAATGAACTTGATAGTTATTATCTGCTCTTTTATATACATAATACATTTAATGTTTAATTCTAGAAAACAGAGCAAAGTGTGTCTTGGAGTGCTGTTGGAGCTAAATATTAGAAGCAAAGGTTATTAATTAGCTTCCTGTCAATTCAATGTTTAGGAAGTTCTCATTGAGTTGTATTAAAAAGTCGATATATGGCTCTTATAATACGCAGCTATAAAAAATAAATCGAATGAAATATATACACATACAGAGCTTTATTCATAGATTTTATTTATGTACCAAAGTGAGTAATCTTATTTAATACTTTTTAAATTTTATGTTGAAAGATAGCCTTTGCTCTCCTGCAGCTGGTGCGTCAATAAAATGTACACATGATTCATATTTTAAAACTTTTAATCAACAAATTAAATTCTCAATTTCAGTGTAAAAGGTCAGAAAAGAAATACTTTCCCTTCGACACAATGTTTTGATATCAAAAAGTTGCTAGTAACCTTAGTTTTGTTGACCGATTTTCAAGTAATGTTTTTTTTGTTTTGTTTTGCGGGATAAAAAATTAAATTTTTTGATGAACGTACTAAAAGTTTTAATACACAGAACGTAATTTTTAGCTTTTATAAAAAATGTGGCAAAAATTAAAACTGAGCTTCTGCTTATTAATGTTATCCATTAACAGAATTTACTTTAACATACATATGAAACAAAATTTGAGAACTAGAAAAATCATTTTAGACTAATGTATCCTTTTCCAAAACAAAGTTTAACAGATAAAATCGTCATAAGATGTAATTTTTCCGAAACTTTCTACCAACTATTTTTTCGTATTGTTGAAGCAAGAAGTTTGAGGAATTAACATGGAATACTGCCGAAGTGATAATCACCGATTTATATCACATTTGGTATGTATGTAGTAATCTACACACAAAATGTTATTCGGTGGCATCCCCCCAAAGAAGACATACTCTCAGGAGACGTAGCACGAAATTCATATGGAATTAAAATTGTTCTTATGATAATTTTCTGAAATATCACGATATTATGTGGAATGTTATGAATGAATTGCGTGAAATATCGCGATATTTTGCGAAATAAGGAGATACTATTATGGAGACTGCCGAAAATTAAACATTGTAATTTGAGTAAAAGAGATATTCTAGATTGAAGTGATGAAAGTAAAATGGTAATGAACAACAGGAGAAAAGATTGAATGATGAGCATGAAAACTATTTTCTACTTTTTAGTGCTTTTTTGTTGATAAAAAGTCTAGGTTTAAAAAATTCTTCTAATTATATAATTTTTATTTTTTTATTTTTGAAAGAGAATGCAAATCAGATATCGTAGATATTTTTTACCTGAAATTTTTTATCAATCTTCTGTAAGCTGGAAAATTTTAGGTTATGTTTGTATGTCTGAATCTAATGCGTAAAAAACATATTCTAGTTTTTGATACTTAAAATGAATTTATATTATATAAAAATATTATATACATTTTCTTAAAAACATGAAAAAAAATTTCATTTTAAAATTTCAGTTATGCAATGTACCACAAGAGGCACTAAAGCGTAGAAAACACAATCACATCGATATTTTTATCAAAACATATATTTGATTATGACAGAAACTTATTTTGAAAAGTAAAGCGAGCAAAACAAAATAGCATAACTTAGCATAAAAAAATCTATCACGTAATCGTTTTTACCGAGACATAAATTTTAACCTTTGTGAAAGCTTACTCAAAAGATCTGAGAGAAATTCGTTCATCGGAAATTAGTTAAAATTTCGTAATTATGCAATTTCCCAAGATGCGCTAATAGCATAAAAAATCTGTCATAAGAAATATTTTATAAAAATATAAATTTGACCATGGCAAAAGCTTATTTTGAAAAAATTAGTAAAATTCGTTTTTGGGAAATTACTTTAAATTGCTTAGTTCTGCAATTTCCCAATTGGGGCTCAATTGCATAAAAACACTAATCACGCGAAAACTTTTATTAAAGCATAAATTTGATTATGGCAGAAGCTGTTTAGGAAGTTCAGAGCGAAATTCGTTGATAGAAGTTGAGTTCAATTTGAGTAGTTAGGAAATTTTATACCAGGGGCGCTATTAGCATAAATACTCCTATCATGTTAATATATATATATATATATATTATCAAAGCATATGATTGATCATGGAAAAAATTAAGATTAGAATGAAATTCATTCGTGGCAAGCGAGTTTAAATTGCGTAGTTATGTATTTTCCCACCAGGGTTACTTGTAGTATAAAAGCAGTTGTCACGTGAAGACTTCTATCAAAACAAAAAAATTGAACATGGCAGAACCTTAATCTGAAAATTAGAACGAAATTCGTTCGTGAGAAGTAAGTTGAATTTGCGTGGTTATGGAATTTCTCATTTGAGGCGCTACTAGCATAAAAAAACCATCCTTTTTTTTTACCAAAAGGAAAGATTGAGCATGAATAAAAGCTTATTTTGAAGATTGGAGTAAAATCCGTCCGTGGAAAGTGAGTTTATATTTCGTTGTTATGCAATTTCACATTAGGACTACTAGCATAAAATACACTATCAAGTGAATTTCTTTTATCAAAACATAAAATTGACCACAAAAGAGGCGTATTCTACTCATTACAGCGAAATTAGTTTGTGGGAAGTGAGTATAAATTGCGTTTGAATAGTTAGATGAAGACACAGTTATAGATAGAGATACATGGAATCATAGCTTTAATAAAACACAAAGGAAAAAGGAAACATGTTACGTTATAGAAATAATAAAATTCTTTATTGAATTATTTAATCCTAACATTTCTATATGCTTATTTATTGAATAATCCAGGATGCAGACTCTATTAGTATGCAGCTCAACTATATAATAACTGAATGATTTCAACTCTTTCTATTCAAACAGGGGCAATGCTGGATTTTGAATTTCAATTTCTATTACATACTTTCTGAAAATGTGACATGCATATTTAGAAAACTTAAAAAGGAAATCGATAGTGGCCTTTACTTTATTTTTTCTCCTTTTTAGAGTTAAAATGAAAGAAGAACTATAGCTGAAAAATCAAACTTTGTTTTTAAATCCACAAAACATTTTGAGAATCTAATTAACAAATCCCTATTTATTTAGATTGGTAAAACAGCACTATATATTGATTTCTGTATGTTTAGAGATTGCTAAATAAATTTTTGTCTGTTTATTTGTCGTATAATTTATATTTAGAGATTAACTTTTAGTTGAAATGTATGGAATATTTCGTGATTTTAATCTGTAATTTTACTTTATTTCCGAACACGTCTTCTATTTGGTATAAAGTCACTAAAGTAATGTGTATTCATTAGCATTTTATTTGAAATGTAAAATATGCAGATAGTCTTTCGTGATATTACCCGTAATAATTTTATAATATAAAGGAAAATTAAATATATGATTTGCTAAACGAAGTGAAACACAATAGCAGAGACTTACAGAATCAGGAGTAAGAACTAAGAACATACAAATTGTATAATATATTTTTCTACTTGTGTAAAAGATGCTGAAAATTATAAAGACTGTAAATCATTTGGTAAAATAAATTGGGAATATTTGATTGCAATGAATACTTAAATAAAATGAAAATTGCTAAAGGTTTTTGAATTTTCGATTTTGCTGTTAAAAGAACAGAGTTAAAAAATTCCAAACGTTTATAATTTATATAGTTTCTCAGTTTATAAATATCTAATACAGAGCACTGTAAACAAGTAGTAATCACTACTTTTTCTAAAAAGTATTTTCATACCGCTTTTTGGAAAAAAAGTGTTATTTGCCTGATTTAATGATACACATTGTGAGATAAATCAATTCGAAGATTTCTATTATAAGAAAATAGTGGTAACTAAAATAAAAAATTGTGGCGGCAATGACACACGTATTAACTACTACTGCACTAAACAAACAAAGCGTCGCATGTGTGTAAATTATTTTTCAGTTTCATATTTTTATCAGGTGCATTTTATATAACTTTAGGTGAATTTTTTCAGCATATTTTAAAGCTAGCGAGATGAAACTACACACACATGCTAGTGTAACTAATCTGTTTTTTTAACATAACTATCTAAAATTATGAATGAAAAAATAAAATTCCCGAGGATATACACATTTTCAGTATTTTTAGTGAAATCAGATTTCCGGCTGTTTCTCAGATTAATGTAAAAAAGTTGGAAATCAATGAGGCAGGCTAGGTGATGGTTCACAAATTTGGTGTTTTTAAAATTTCCGTGTAGTATAAAATGTTCTGTTTGCCACGCATATCTATTATCTTCTTCTAACTCGTATCCCCTAAGAATTACAATGGGGAAATCTCATGTAGCTGACCTTAACTTTTTTCCACCACCATAATCAAGTAACATGACGTCTCTCTCTCTTTTTTTTTTCCCAGGTACATTTTTACAAGCAAAGTTGAAATTCGTGGAAAAATCTGCAAAACGATCACTTGTAGTTCATTTTTATTAACACTTTCCAACATAGTTGAAAAGTGTTTATGACTTCGGCTTGTCTGGCCATATGGCCGTCTGTCCGTGCTCTAACTGCCATAAATATGTTCGGATTGCTCTGCAATTTTTATATGTTATTGTCGTTATCTCTATTTCAACGGAAGTGTGTAGCACTTATAGTTTTTTTTACAGGGACACTCAAAAGAATTCCGTTATATTGCGGTCTATGGGGAATAATCATTTGCGGTTTATTTAAATATTGTTTCACTATTTTAAACGCATTGAAATTTATATATATCAGGAAGGTACATTAGAAGAAGTTTAATATGGAATAGGGTGTGCATAGCACTTACAGTTACTTTACAGGGACAGTCAAAAGAATTCCGTTACATTAGGTCTATGGAGAAAAATCGTCTGCGGTTTATTTAAATAATATTTTACTATTTTAAACGCATTGAAATTTATATATTTCACTAAGGTGCATTACAAGAGGCTTACTACAGAATAGTGTGTGTATAGCAGTCATCGTTCATTTACAGGGACACACAAAATGATTCTCTACTGTCTGTTAACAATAATTCCTGGAAGTGCGTTTTAAGTTACTGAACGCAATTTTAATTTTAACTCGCTTTTTGTCTATTACGTGGTGTGTATAAATTCTGTAGATCCTATACAGGGAAGCACAAAAGTTCGCGAACACATTTCCGTTTATTGACAGAAACTCCAGACTGAGAATTTTAAACTGTGCTACGCGTTTCCTAACTGAACGAAAATTTAGCATCCTATGTAGTACATATACAAATCTATAGATCCTATACAGGGCTGAATAAAAGTATTCGGTTATTTTCCCGAATATTGTATAGGTTGGAAATTCCTGAAATTATGTTTTTAAATATGTTATGCGTTTTCCAAATTGTTTACTTAGATGTTGTCTTTTAGCTTATTAAACGGTATGATTTGTAAAATTATTTTGGGAGCGTTGGAAAGTGTTACATAATCTATGCTTGACACATGATTTTTCGTTCTTGTTACCTTTTCTCAATGCTTCAAAGCTCGTGAGAAAAATGTATAATTTAAGTGAACTGTAAATTTATAACTTCATTAAAATGTTATATTTGAATATTAAATGTGAATTGTCTCTTGTTTCTCATTTTTTTGCATGCAGGGACCGGTGGCAAAAAGACTGAATGCGACCGATAACGTTCTGAAAAAAGACGCGACTACTCTTGGTTTCGCGTGCGCTGTTCCAGAAATCCTCACGTTTTCAGCACTTTGGCACGGGAGCAACGATTCGCGTGGTGCTAAATCTAACGATACGCACCGAATAGGTACCCGTTCTTTTTTTGTGACGTCATGCGTATAGCAAATTGCAAACCTATTATTTTGCTGTTGTGAAAGTCAAAGAGAGTGTTCGTTTTTCCCCGAATTGTTATAAAGAAGAGAAGATAGTATGGTGAAATGTTATTTTACTGTGGTTTACATTTAATACATTGCTTCCAAAACAAGAAAATTTTTGAGATTTATATGCTTTTAATTTCGCAATACATATAATTCGAATCCTCCAGAACACACATAAGAACAATTTCATCCGCCACCATTTCACATTCAAGTTCAGATCAAAACAAAAAACATGGACGACGATTGGCGATAGAGCTGGCTGCGATTTCTCCTTTTCGCCAAGCTGGTGCATAAAACGCGAGGCTTTTTGTAAAAGCTTCCCGTTCACTCCACATTTCGGTTCAGCAACTGCACACTCCACGCTAGTGCCATTTGGGATTCCGTAACTTCAACTGTGTATAACGTTCTTGGCAATGTAGTAATAATAAAATATAACACGTGATTCCTATACGAAATTTAATGAAAAATAGAACTGTGATATATTTTTTTGTATCAAAAAATTCATTTCGTTAATGGAAAAGGCAAATTAATGAACGCATTTTTTCAAAAAACGCCTACATTTGAAATTTTGGTCGGTGCGAATTCGCACTAATGTGGAGTTCACGGGGAACAATAATAATAATAATAAAACATTTAAAAATTGATTTAAGACAAGTAACAAAATGATTAAGTTATGTACTGTCACCTTTTTTTCTAGTGTTACCCAGTTTTGCCAAGTATTCCTTCAAATGTAGATTTAAGGTGGAAAGGCTAAAATGAAGGGGTAAAATGGCTTTTAAAAACCGTTCCTCTAAAGAACATAAAGCTAAAATGAAAACAAATTTTAAATTGTATTTTATGCTGGCAATAATGCATACACATGCTGAAGTTAATATTAATAGCTCAATTTTTTGTCTTAGTGTCTATACATATTGTCCTATTCTTTACTTCAGTTTCAATAACTGTTCTAATACAATGCAGAAATTTTAACATGAATATGTGTTTGAATTTATAATATTGAATTGATAATAAAATTGTTCTGAATAAAAACAACATTTTGAAAACGTTTTAATTTAACTTGTACATTTAGATTATATATTATATACATATATATTATTTTTTTATCATTAGCATTGATAAATTTAATTATGATGTCCATGTGCATTTATATTGCGATGAATTTGTATCGCATGCATAGTTCAGCTTCTTCAGCGAATTTCATCTTCTTTGCCTGTATACAAGAATATATATTAATATTTTTTTCAGGAATTTTTTTTTTATGTTACCGTAATTATTTTTTAAATTCATTTCTTTTTGACTAAAAAATAAAACTTTTCTTCTTATTATTAAATGATATATTTGTAATATTCATGCATAATTTGAAGAAGTTATCTGTAATCAGTATCTGCTTCGTAACTGGCTTTGTTTGGGACACTAAATGCACGGTTGCTAAATTTATTCTTTTCTTACCACTATTATTAAAAATGAATACTTTATTTTATAAAACAAGGAAAAGATTTCGTGTAAAAAAATAATGGTATGAAAATAATATGTGTTTCTGGCATGCATTTAGTACCCCATAAAAATACAGTCACGAGTCGTCATTGTCTGTAATACTATTCCAAAAAAAAAAAAAAAAAAAAAAAAAATCACATTACCGATCTTTAGTCATACACATTTAGACAACGGTAAGTAAAATTTAAACAGCACACTGAACAAATTTATGTATATAGCAACTATTTTTTGTGTTATATATAAAATAAAATACATATATTTTAAGTAAGACTTATTTTGTATATATCTTTACAAAAAAAAAAAAACAAAAAAAAAAAAAACATTATTACATTATTATAATCATCAGAAATTTGCTTCTCTCTCAATGTCGAGATATCATCTGCATCTTTAAGTAATCTGACGTAGTCATGGATGCTTTTTGTAAATTTGGTTGTGCTATGCATTTCGAAAAAATGAAAGAATTTTTTTCTTCACTTGTACGTACAGATAAGGTTATTCCTAGCAAATCGAATTAATATGTCGATATTCTTCGTATTATAAAATCCATAATTCGTATCGTATGGAAGATTTTTTAACTGATTAATGTAAAAACCAATAATGCTAATAGAGTAAAATGAATTGGACTAATCTCGATTATCATTCCACAGACTCGTGCTAATCATTTTAGGAAAACAAAATGAGATAAAAGTGATTAATTTCCTGATTGTGAATTAAAAGAATAAAGAATAACTAAGAATTAAAGGAGGAACCTGCAATCTTCAATGAAAAACGATCTAACCCACTCAATAGAAAAATCATTTCGACAAAATCAATTATTTTAATAAGAGCTAATACACCAAACAGATCAATATAGGATTTTTTTGTTATATTAAATTTTTTTTTTTATTGCAATCAAAAATCTCTTTAAAATATCAAACATTGTTATAAATACCTTTTAAAAAAATTAGCTGTGTTATGCAGGTTGAGAAATAGCTTATATTTTGTTCGTCTGAAAATAGAAATGAGAGATAACTAGAAAAATTAATTAATATGTCGATATTATGCATTATACAAGGTCAATAGCCAAATTTCGTGGCATATAATAATAAAAAAATTATTGATGAAAAACAAACTATAACGCTAATCTTACAATATAAGAACACACATTTTATCGGACAATTAAATACATGAACAAACATGGAGCGAAAAATTGACCTGGGCCAAGACTCGAACCTGGGACCATCAGCGTACCGTGCTGAGTGGCTTAATGGCAGAGCATCAGCACGGTACACTGAAGGTCCCAGGTCCGAGTCCTGGTCTGAGTCGAGGTCAATTTTTCATTCCATGTTGGTTTAGTGTATTTAATTGTCTGATAAAAAGTGTGTTCTTATATTATAAAATTAAGTAATCAGACGTAGTGTTTAGGCTTTAATATATGTTATATAACTCTAATCCTCTACAATGCATTTGGGGGATCTTGATTGTATAATCTACAGAATCATGCTAATCATTCCAGAAAAAAAAACTGATAATGTATAATTTCCTGATTGTAAATTAAAACGGGATAGAATTATTAAGAATTAAAGGAGGGAACTACAGTGTTCAATAAAATACAGCCAAAACCGGATATAATAATCTTCTGTAAATAACAAAAAAAATTAGCTGTATTACGTTGTTTTTTCAAAAATGTTTATTTTTTGTTCATATGAAAATAGAAATGATATATAAATAGAAAAAAAATAATTAATGTGTCGATATTATTCTGCATTATACAAGGTCAACAGCCAAATTTGTGGCATATAATTTAAAAAAATGATCCATGAGAAAAAAAACAAAAAAAAACCAATAACGCTTATCGGCTAGAATGCATTTGATGGATGCTGATTACCAATTTAGAAAAATCAAGCTAATCTTTCCAAAATAATAATAATAATAATAATAATAATAATAATAATAATAATAATAATAAAAGGTTGATTATGCATAATTTCCTGATTGTAAATTAAAAGAGGATAGAATTATTAAGAATTCAAGGAGTTGACTGCAGTGTTCTATATAGTACAATCAAAACTGGATATTATATTAAATTATTAATTAATATCATTTAATATTATAATATTATATCATCATATCAATATTATATTATCATATTTAATATTATAAATAAATATTAATATATATATATATATATATATATATATATATATACAGTGGAACTTCCATTTAACGAAGTCTCATCGTTACACTTAAAAACTTCGTTATGAAGAAAATTCGTTAAATAGAAATCAACTTAAATTCATGAAACTTTTCATTCAGATATGACAAACAGGTATTGGACGGTATTCTTGTAAAGTAATACCTGTTATTCAGAAGCATTTGATTCAGTTTCAATTATGAAACCGTCTTTTACAAAACAGTTGTGTACGGTCAATGAAATCACACGTCACATTCCCAAGTTTTGGCTCAAGCTTTCAACAGCTCTGATACACTTGTGCTCAAACTAATGTTTTACATTACATTGTGTTTTTTCTGCGTTTTCGATAATGTACTTCAAGATTTTTTATTATTCCTTAGACTAACGGCTGAAATTTAGAAGTTGTTTTGGCAGGAACAAAAACAACTTTGATATTCTTCGATTTGCATTTTGAAGCACATTCTTGTGGATGTACAAAGCAATTGTCTATCAGCAATGGCAGGTCAGAATGGTAACTGTCTGACTCTAATTGATATTTTTTGCTTTAATGAATCTGACGCCATTGCGTCACTGTATCTTCTATATCATTGAAAATGTAAAAAAGGGATTTTGACTTCCCCCAACTGTCAGAGCTGGTTCATCGGTGTGGGAGAGAAATGATAACAAAAGTTTTTCTTAGTGTGAAAAAAATTGTTTTATTTAGCATCAAGCAGAATGGAAATTATTTAAATGTATTCATTTTCATACAATCCACTGAAATAAATTCGCATATCCATCGCAACAGCAACCTCTCTGTAACCTCTCTGTTTGAAATCTGTACACGTACAAAAGTGGAATAAACTTCGTTATATAGAATATAGTTTTCGTAATATGGAGATTAATTTACATGCTAATGGTGTTCAGAGTCAAAGTTCTGCAGAAAAATTCGTTAAATAGGGACTTCGTTAAAGGGAAGTTCCACTGTATATATATATATATATATATATATATATATATATATAAAGAAAAGAACTCTTAAAACCCTCTTAAAAGAACTATTCTTTATAGTTGCCATGGTGTGTTCCATCTGTGGAGTACGGTATGAGTTTTTTTTAGACCGCTGACCAGGCCCCTACCTGCCGGGTTTTTACCAAGCTCAACTGATTGATTCCTGGCAACGAGGCCAGGATTCGCTTGATATCCGCATGGCGAAGATCTGTTTGATAAGTCTCCAGGCCGTCGTGGCTGTAGTACATCATGTTGCCTAAGTTGCTTTTATTTAGTTGGCCGGTTGCTAAATTGATGTTTAGACGAGTCAATACAGTATGAGGTTTAGCCAATCAAGCTTTTAATTAAACGGTATGAGGTTTAGCCGTTCCATAGCCGATATGCAACGTGTACTACTATAGAGCTAATCAATTTGATGCGTAGGAATGTAATTTTATTTTATTTTCAATGTCATACTTTCATAGTACCATTTCTAAGATTCTATTATAATTTTATGATTACAGTTTTACAAAACAGTTCATAAAATGGTAAAATGATACTATGCAGTAAACAAATTTTGAAATCTTTGAAATTTGTGAGAAATGTAGGAAAAGAAGATTACGCGTTTAATAACTTAAGATTAGGTGCATTTCCATTAAGCACATTAGTAACAAGCTGATGCTTTTTAAATCTTTAGAAAAGTTCAAAACTTGTTTATGATCATTTTCGAGTTACTTTAAGGCAAATATTTAATTTCGTTTTTTTTTAACACTTGCCAACATAGTTAAAAAGTATTTATGAGTTCAGTTCATCTCGCCGTCTGCCTGTCTGTCCGTGCTCTAATTCGGACCGCCATGTAATTGACATATCTTCTTGAGGTTTACCATAGCATGTTCGGTATTGAAAATGAAGTGTGTACAATTTAAGGTTAGTTTACAGGGACACTCAAAAGTATTCCGTTACGTTACTGTCAATGGAGAAAATATTTATTCGGTGCATTTTAATCTCGTCATACTATTTCAAATATAATAAAATTGATTTGCAGTATTGAGTTGGATGACAACGCGTTATCTATAGAGTATAGAATAAGTGATAATTGTAGTTCGTTTACAGGGACGCTCAAAAATATTCCGTTACATTACAGTCAAAGGGAAAAATCACTTTTAGGGCATTTTAATAATGTTACACTGTTTCAAACATAATGATACTGATATGCCTCACTTAGGTAGATAGCAATATTTTTTCTAAGGAGTATCGAGTAAGTAGTAATTAGAGTTCGTTTACAGGGTCGTACAAAATAATTCCATTATATTTTGATCTATGGGGAAAATCGTTTGCAGTATATTTTAATGATTTCAAACTATTTCAAGCATAATGAAACTGATACGCATTACTGAGGTGCACTACAATATGTTTTCTATAGGTTATTGAGTACTTAGAAATTATCGTTTATTTACAGAGACTCGAAAAATAATTCAGTTACAGAACTGACTATGAGCCATAACTGCTGGATTTGCGTTTTCAGCTGTGAAATGCATTTTAAAACTAACGTTTATTGAGCATTACAAGGTGTGTACATCATATACAGGGCTGCACGAAAGAATTGCACATATTACCGGCTATAAAAAGCCATTGCTGAAAATAAATTTTCACTGCGATGTGTTTTTTTTTTGTTATGTTTATTTAAATATCTCATTTCATTGCATGAACAACAAGAACGAAAAATCATGCATCAAGCATAGATTATGTAACACTTTCCAACGGTTCCAAAATAATTTTACAAATCATTAACGTTTAATAAGCTGAAAGATAACATCTAAGTAAACAATTTGGAAAAAATATAACATATTTAAAAACATAATTTCAGGAATTACCAACAGTATTCGAAAAAAATATCCAAATACTTTTATTCAGCCCTGTATATGATCTACAGATTTGTATACGTACTTCATAGGATGCTACATTTTAGTTCTGTTGGGAAACGCGTAACGCAGTTTAAAATTCTCCTTCTGGAGTTTCTGTCAATAAACGGAAATGTGTTCGCAAACTTTTATGCTGTCCTGTATAGGATCTACAGAATTTATACACACCAAGTAATAGACAAAAAGTGAGTTAAATTTCAAATCGCGTTCAGCAACTTAAAACTCACTTCCAGGAATTATTGTTTACAGACAGTAGAGAATTCTTTTGTGTGTCCCTGTAACAGAACGATGATTTCTATATACTCAATATTCTGTAGTAAACCTCTTGTAATGCACCTTAGTGATATATATATATAAATTTCAATGCGTATAAAATAGTTAAACATTATTTAAATAAACCGCAAACGATTTTTCTCCATAGACGTAATGTAACGGAATTATTTTGACTGTCCCCGTAAAGTAACTATAAGTGATATGCACACCCTATTCCATAGTAAGATTCTTGTAATGCACCTTAGTGATATATGACAATTACAATGTGATTGAAATTGTGTAACATCATTAAAATAAACCTCAAATGGTTTTTCCCCATACACCGTAATGTAATAACGGAATTCTTTTGAGTATCCCTGTAAAAAAGCTATAAGCGCTACACACTTCATTTTCAATACCGAACATGCCATAGTTAACCTCAATAACGTATATCATTTGCTTGCTAGTCTAAATATATTTACGCGATTTAGAGCATGGATAGACAGACAGACAAACCGAATTCATAAACACTTTTCAACTATGTTGGAAAGTGTTAAAAATGAAAATTTTTAACAATATACCTATAGTGTTGGAAAGTGTTAAAAATAAATTTTTTTAACAATATTCCTATAGTGTTGGAAAGAGTTAAAAATAAATTTTTTTAACAATATTCCTTTAGTACTGGAAAGAGTTTTATAATCTGTGCCGTGATGCATGAGTTTTCGTTCCGTTTTTTTTTTTTTCAAAATAAAAGAGTTTCTCCAAGCATTTCGCCTCTCTTAAAACAATTGTATTTTTGCAATAATAGCAAAAATAATACTTTTATAAGATCTATAATTTTTTTTTTCAATCCATGAAAACTGATACCCATTTCCTAGATCGAAAAGTCATTAGGATAATGATTTTACCTTTTGATGATAACTACTGAAAATATTTATAGGTACTATTTGAACGAAATATCTAGAAAAAAGAGCTTCGAAAGGTTAAGTTGCATAGTGCAAAGTTTAAGTTATAGTGCAAAAGACTGTTTTGTATAAATTATCTCTTTTTTTTCTCCTTTCAAATTTATTTTAATGCACATTTTATGAGTTTATAAAAAATCTTGAACTGTTACCATTTTTGTCTCGGAAAAGAAAAAAAATTCTAGTATAGTGGTAATAAGTGTGCATTTCTACATAATGGTTGCTTACATAATTCACAAATAACAAGCTGCGGCTTCATTATTTTTTATTTAATTGTTATTATCAATGCGTGAAGCTTTACTTTTATTAATGACTTTCATAATGCCTTTTTTTCACTTATGGCACTTTCATTATATTCTTGTTCAAGCATGAGAAGGATATATGTCAGAAATTTATTATATTCAGATGGGAAATGAGTAAAGGGGGAAAAAGTGTCATTTATCAGCGCTTTCTCCATCAAAGCAAAAATTATGTTAGCAATTCTTTGTTCCTTTAAAAACCTGTGAGGCTTATCCAGCGTAGTTTTTTGAGCTGCACTATTTTAATAAAGTTAATTGAATCACGTATAGTATAATAATTGTTAATAACTCGTGAGTTAGTTACTAACAATTACTTTAAAACAGATCTATTGTTTTAAAATACGTGAATTCTTAGTATTGATAAATATTTGACTGTTTTCGTTTTCTCGTTTTTTTCATCTGTATAAACTTTTCCTAAAAAATAACTCATACCATTTTAAAGATAAAAAAAAAAAGAAAACAATCACAAAACAATAAATCAACATAATGATAGGTGATGAAGTTGATTTAGTGATCGGAAATAGTTATTATTGAGCACAATAGTTATTATTTAATGCACATTTTATGAGTTTATACAAAAATCTTGAGCGGTTACCATTTTTGTCTCAGAAAAGAAAAAAATGTTTTAACGTCCAGGATAGTGGTGATGAGTGTACATTTTTATATAATGGTTACTTACATAATTCACAACTAACAAGCTGCGGCTTGATTATTTTTTATTTAATTGTTATTATCAATGCGTGAAGCTTTGCTTTTATTAATAACTTTCATAAAGCCTTTTTTTCACGTATGGCACATTCATTATATTCTTGTTCAAGCATGACAAGGATATATGACAGAAATTTATTATATTCAGATGGGAAATGATTAAAGTGGGAAAAAGTGTCATTTATCAGCGCTTTCTCCATCAAACCAAAAATTATGTTAGAAATTCTTTGTTCCTTTAAAAACCTTTGAGGTTTATCCAGCGTACTTTTTTGAGCTGCTCTATTTTAATAAAGTTAATTGAATCACGTATAGTATAGTAAATGTTAATAACTCGCGAGTTAGTTACTATCAATAACTTTACAACAAATCTATAGTTTGAAAATGCGTACAAGGAATTCTTAGTATAGACAAATATTTGATTGTTTTTCTTTTGTTGTGTTTTTATCTGTGTAAACACTTTGTCTTAAAAATAACTCATACCATTTTGAAAATTAAAAAAAGAGAAACAATCAAAAAACAATAAATAAATCAACACGAAGATAGTGATGGTGTTGATTTACTGATCGGAGATAGTTACCATTGAGGTATTAAAAAGTCAAGGAGCAAGAGTGTAAAATTGTATACTATGTATATATATGTTACGGTCAGTCCCAGGAATTAGTAATAATAACCGGTTAGTTATTAATAATAACCAATATTCTCCAAGCATCAAAATTCCAGTTGCATGTTGTTAAGAAATTTCAAGAAAATGAGTTAAAATTGGTTATTTAAATCTTCTATATTGACAGTCATAATTCTTCTTTATTATAATAAACAGATTATTGATACTCTGTCGGTATTTTAAAATGATTGCCTTAAACTTTCCCAAAATTTATGATTAAACTTGAAAAGTTATAGCAAAAAGTGTTGCGTTTGAAGCAGTCTGAAAAATTTGGTTAAGGATATTTATTTATTTTTCGCTCAATAAAGCAATATTTTCGGTATATTCATAAAATCATTTTTGTAAATAAATGCATGAAATTTATTCTCTATCAATAATTAAGGGATTAAAAGATAAAAGTATTTATAATTTGAATGAAATAGAAAAGAAAATGGAAATTTCTTTTTTTTAACCCTTTTAAGGGCGGTGGGTCATATTTGGACCACTTAATTTTAATTCCTAAATGCCACATTGGCACCAGAATTTTGAAATGAAAAATTTTCTTTCATTAAGTATGTGAACGAACGCTTTTACATTTTTAAAATAAATTTATTTGTACATTCTGGAGTCAATCGAATATTTCAGCATTTTATGAATAAAAGTACTCTGCCCCTGAAATGTTTAAATAAAGTCAGTAAATGTATTTTAACACAACTATGTTCATTCCTAATATATTGGTGTTTTAAAATTTATCTATATAATGCAACATTTCAAATATCACTAATAACAACATTATGTTTCGACATTCGAGAACCAAATGTAAGAAATACAGAACTGCCATAGAAATTTTATAATATATACTTATCATCTATTTATTTTAAAAAATTATTAATGAAAATAATTTGGTCTCTTTTATTTTAATAAAAAGTTACCAAATGTAAGTAATATTTTAAATTCAAAATAAACGATGATTATTCACTCTTTGATATAATTAATAAAATAAACCAAAGTTTTAAAACATCACTAGCATCATCATTGTTTTATTTGGCATATGAGAACAAAATATAGACATTTATAGAAGCTACGAAGTAAAATGTAAATTAAATGTTTCAAAGCACGTTGGAATTATTTTGCTGTGTATCCCTGAAAACAGCGGTTTCCTAACCCGGGTTTTACGCGTACCATGATGAGCAGCTGCCGGACCAGTTGGAGCAAGCACCTATGCAAGGCGTGGGTCCAACGGGTTCAAACTCCTCCCATTTCATATAGAACAGTATCGTTTTTAGAGCAATTTGGTTTCCAAATTTTTGGCTTGACTTTCTTGATTTAGGCCATTATCTATCTATCTATCAATCTCTCTCTCTCTCTCTATATATATATATATAAAGCGCTAAGGTGCGTAGCGGCAATAAAGCGGTTATTTCTCTTTTGTCGATGGCAACGAGTGGATTGTGTGTTTAAAAAAATCAAACCTGCTAAATCTAACTTTAGCCGGCTTCGATATTTCTTGTATTAAGAAAACAATAGGATTACAAATATCTCGGCAACTCATTATCCGATCGACTTCAATCTTAATGCAAAATTTATGTTTTTTTATTGTATTTTATATTCACTCCTCAAAATAAACAATTTCGAAAATTTTTATATGCCTTCTATCAGAACGAATATTTTGAGAGTCCGAAAAAAAATAGTTCCGGATAATCGAGGTTACGGAAATTGAATAGGCTTCTTCTCATTATTACATACTAAGTATATACCAAATTTCAAGTCTCTATCTCAATTTGTTCGGGAGATAGAGCGTTTATAGACACATAGACACATAGACAGACGTACGGCAGTTTTTTTTAAAATATGTTTTTGGGAATCTCCAGTGTCTGAAACGTGTAAATCCGTCATTTTTTTTTCGAGTTTTTAAAACGATTACAAGACTTACCCTATACTACGTATGATGGGTAAGTAAAAAGACCAACATGAAGTGTATTGTTTTTCAATAATTGCCCTATAATCAACAAACATGCATAAATTTTTTCTGTTGTAGATGATTTACGAATTATAAATTAGCTACGACTAATATGGCCATTACTTTTAAAGAATAAGTTAAAACAACAACAACATGAAGTATGAGGTTTTTAATAATTGCCCTATAAATAACATACATGCATCAATGCTTTCTGTTGTAGATGACTTTAGATAATATCTCAAATATAAATGTTATGCATCTTTTATAATCATCTGTTTTTCTTCTTCCTTTTTTATCAATTCTATATAATTTCAAATAGTCAAAATCTTTTGTTGTCTTATAATCATCAATATCCAGAACCCATCCTTTTCTCTTATCATGATTCATGATTCTAATTACGTATTCCGAGCAAGGCTGTAAAGCGGTCAAGAGTTACATACTACAAGCAAAAATATCATAAATTATACGCTAAGATTATGGATGAAAATTCATGTAAAACGGGAGTAAAAATTTTCCATAGCCATAAACTGTAAAAATATATTGAATTAAAAATTTGTCACAAATTCTGCAACTTACTTTTATGGTTAAGCTACGATTATTGCTATCAGTACATTATATACTCGTAGTTAGATGTAGTTCAGAAAATCGATATTTGTTTGAAAAAAAAAATCCTTTCTTACTTAATGTTCAATAAAAGTTTTCCTAATCATGTCTTTTCATGTTTTTTCCAGTTTTTTCCTTTGTCTTAACTGCTTTTCTTTGCCAGAACTGCTAAATATTTATAGAATCAGCAGACAATTTTTATTCCTTAGTAACAATTGTTTCAGATATCTAAGAAAGTTTATTATCATAGAAAATGCAAATTTAATGAAAGAAATAAGAGTTGTTTTTAGAATTGCAAAAGTTTGATCAACAAAAATAATAATTTATACATTAAAAGGAAATGTATACAGATTTGCAGATATTCATGAACTATAATTCAAAAGAAGAAGCAAATTTTTTCGGTACTATTTAAAATTGCAAATACATCTTAGATTTTTTATTACTTTTAGTTAAAAAAATACGCAGATCATTTTTGCGTGCTAAAATTAATAGTGACGTATTCGTATAATATTTTTTATTACAATGTTTCTCTAATTTTGAATCTTTGTCTAGGAGAAACAAGAATTACACAAATTATTCTAATGAGATTGAAGGTGCGACTATACTAGGAAATGATGAATAATAATTCATTTTAAATTAATAATGGGACATGTTTAGTAAGTTTAAAAGAAACATTTAATGTAGCTTAACAGACTATTCACAATCTAATGGAGGCGTTCTTTACTCATTTCTCGTTTGTATTTAAATATTTTTAAATGATTCTTTTAGCACAGGATAACATATGGCAATGTCTAAAATTGTACTTTTGTGATTTTTCGATTTTGGTTACGATTTCATTTTGAGGATCCAACTGGTTTTATTTTGAGGATTCAATATCAGAAAACATTTGGTCGGTTGGATCCAAAATTAAAAATGTCCTCAAACTGAAACTGCAGTCAAAATCGATAAAATACAAATATACAACGTTAGACATCGACCTCAAATATTCTTTGCTAAAAGAATCATATCAAAATATTAAAATGCAAACGAGAAATTTACAAAGAACGCTTATATTCCTTTAACATTAGATTGGAAATGTCACCGCTTGATTGAAGTAGGCCCTTAAGTATTGAAGGTATGCTGTAAACATCTGAATGGCAGTTTTTAACCTTTTGTAAGTCTATTAGATTAAATTTAGGGTTTATATCTGGTGGGGTCTATGGGACCTCATGGTACAGACTTCATGATACGGTCTATGGTACTTCATGGTACTTAACACAATAGTTCGGTGCACCAATGAGTATTACAAGGCACTTGATATACTTTATAAATCTGTTCGTCTGGCAGTCACGAATAGAAGCTTATAAGCTTGGAACATTTTACATAAATAAAAATGCATTATTTATAGTATAATATTCATGACATAGTCATTTGCATCACTTTATAACATTAAACGAAAAATACGCTGATCACTTTTTGGTGTTAAATCCGTGGCGCAACTGTAATATTTTCTACTATCATTCTTTCGCAAAGTATTTCCTGGTTTTCTAATTTTTAATGTTTGTCTAGGGCATCCTTAGATCCAATTCCATTTTACGTTAAACAGATAATTAGATTCAAATTTATTGATCTTAAATAAGCATATCACAGTGTTATATACTAATCATATCGTTAAAGTATAATCTACATTCTACATTGTATTATAAAATGGAAGAAGGCACGTTTGATTGCATTACAATAATTACATTTTCGCAAGCCAACATTAGCTGTATCTTGACCGATATTACTCAAATATCGCATTAATTGGCAGGAAATATTTCGAAGTGTTCACAAAGTCTATTTGTAATTTGTCCAAAGTCCCATTTATTATTGGCCCCACCAGTGGCTGAGAGGTTGTGCTCTCGAAGCTGGTAGACGGGAGGTGCTGGGTTCGATCCCAATCGCGCCCGTCGGCCTAATCGTTCGGAGTTTTCGTGGTTTTCTTCGAGCCGTGGATTTATCCATGCGTAAATACGGGTTAGGTTCCCTTAGAAAGACCCCCACGAAGGGCACTCCCCCCGGGCCTATATCCCATGTGTAGATAATCGGCCGTCAAAAATCAACCCAACCCAACCCATTTATTATTTGTACAATATAGCGTTTCATTGGAAAAATTTCCATTACAAACCCAATATTATAAATAATATTAAAAAAAAAAAAAACAAGAATATTTCCCACAATATTCATGATATTGGCTTTACATTGGCTAAATATGCCATACATGGCCAATATTGGCATAATGTTGGTAAAACGTTAACTGATGGATGCAATGGATGTTATACTAGTTCAATATTACGCCATAATATGACCAATATAGGCTTATTAGTTGGAATTTATTTGACTTGGATCTCGTAGAAGATATTTTTGTAAGAAGCATTAGATAAAAATTCGGAAAACACATGATAATTCCTTGTAGGCACAAAGTCCATAAAATGTTCCCGATAAAAATATGAAAAAGAAAAATTGCTATTTTGCCTCAGCAGTTTTCTAAATAAATAAATATACATTTTGCATTTAAATATTTCCAGAGCTTTTAGAGTCACACTAATAGATATCTCCCAACATAACTTTTATTTATAGAAGAATCCTAATCTGATTTCAAATATCGTGAGCAATAAACTAGTATTTCGTGACATTTAAAAGATCTCAGTGAAATGGTATTTTATTTTTGGCTCTTAATAAATGTTTGTAATACAGATCAGGAACTACTTTTAGTAATCCTATTACTGTTGTTTTTCAAATAAATATGGAGTTAGTAATATGTTTTACTGATGACGTCTGTCACGAAAACTATGAGAAATGGTTAAAATCAGAGACCATCTTGATAAAATATGAGGCAGGAAAATGACATAATATACGATAGTTATGAAAAATAAATACATTACATATATTTAAAATAGGTGGATTTAACTTTGTGTCGTTATATTAAAAATAAATGAACAACGTAAAAAAGCACAAATAAAAATATATAAAATGGCAAACAGCTGTTTCGGAGCCCCTAAAGCTCCATTATCAGTGCCAAATTCAAAATATTAAAACCTAATCAAATGTTAAAGCCATATAAATATGCTTGCGTCTTTCGCATGCACCCAAGCATGAACATAGATCTACACAGAAGGACTCCTAACGAAATAGCCTTTCCAAGAAGAAAATCATTCCTGGAAAAATGTCTCAAATAGGTGGCGCATGTGTAGGACAGCTTCTCCATACGTCACCAGTTCGTCTGCTTCTTCAAATCGTCTGTCGTCTGGTGGGTATCTGATATACAGTTTCGGTTTGATGTTGTAGGAGGGCAGGGATTAGCAGGGATTCTCGCCGGCTGCCCAGAACCGTACGCGTAGCTGTGCAGCTGCCATTTCGTTCCAATGTCGCGACACGATATTAACACTATTTCGTTGGAAGTCCTTCTTTAGTTCTATGTTCATGCACCCAAGATTGACTGGCGTTGAATTTTTCAAAACAAGAGTGGAGTCAGGAAACACATGTGACGCAGGAAACCAATAGGAGCGCCCGGCCAGACCGGGCGAGATTAAGTACGGAGGAGAAAAAGGGGGAGGGAGAACGAAGAGAATGAATTAAATGAATGACCCCTTAAAGTCCGCTTGGGGGAACATAAAAAACTATGTTAAAAATTGTGACCTTAAACGTCCAGCGATTGCTAGCCATTGTTGGTCTGAGAATCACAGTTTTAATTTTTCAGAGGGTTCAATAATTCAGAAATGCTCATCTATTTACGACCTTGATTTGTGGGAAGCTTATTATGGAAGATATATCCATATATGGAAGAATTCAGGCAACTTAGTTAATGATATGTCCAGTACACCAAATTTTTCAAATGTCTGACTACCTTTCATTTAATTTATTCTCTTCGTTCTCCTCACCTTCTTCTCATCCGTACTTAATCTCGCCCGGTCTGGCCGGGCGCTCCTATTGATCCTGTGACGACTGAAGGAAATTATGGCCTAGCCTGCCTTGTGAGTTGCTGGCCTGGAGCTGTCCAGTTTTGTCCATGACTTTTCCGCCTAGCTTCGGAGGTGGATCGCCGTGTAATCGAGTCGAAAGAACTTTTTCGATAGGCAAAGAGACTGCGAGAGATGGTGGTCGGCGAATAAAGAGAAGTGAACCGAGAAGGCTGTGAGATGCAGAGAGAGTTGGACGGACGATGTTGAAAAGAAACGTGTGATATATGTTTTGTAAAAAGTATGAAGCTTTGGTGCGCTGAGTCTTGCAGAGACTTGTAGTGGTTTTTAGATGTTTTTAAATTGTTCAGTTTTTTAACTTGTGTATCAACGCTGCCTAAATAAAGTGCTAGATGTTAATCATCGTCTTGGATCACTGGATTTCGTCAACTCATTACAGTCTTAAGAAGTTTTAATGGAGGTTCCACCGGAGATTAGTGTTTGTGCATGTGAAACCAGAAGGGGTTTTATGAGAGGTATGTCATTTCTCCCTTTTATCCATCGCAGCATGCCTTTGGTTTTAGTGGTTTTATGTGATTATATTTAAGTAGTTTATATTTGGGTTTTGTGTTAAACTGGTGAATTGAAATATTGTATGTATATAGTGTAAACCAAACTGGTTAAAGTTCTTAAGCTGAGTATAAGATAGTATATTGCAACACCAAACTGGTGAATTGAATTATTGTATGTATATAGTGTAAACCAAACTGGTTAAAGTTCTTAAACTGAGTATAAGATAGTATATTGCAACACCAAACTGGTGAATTGAATTATTGTATGTATATAGTGTAAACCAAACTGGTTAAAGTTTTTAAACTGAGTATAAGATGATATATTGCTACACCAAACGGGTGAATTGAATTATTGTATGTATATAGTGTAAACCAAACTGGTTAAAGTTCTTAAACTGAGTATAAGATAGTATATTGCAACACCAAACTGGTTAAAGTTCTTAAACTGTGTATAAGACAGTATATTGCTACACCAAACCGGTGAATTGAATTATGGAATGTATATAGTGTCAAAGCCAAACTGGTTTAAATTCTTAAACTAAGAATAGAGGTTGAAATAAGGATAGAGAGTTGGTGATTTTAGAAATTGAAAACTTGTTTAAAAGTCTGGTATTGGTAACATTTATGCAGTATTTTGAAAGTAAAGTGATATTGTAATTTTGCATTTAATGTGTTTGGTTTAAACCTTGAAACTTGAATTTAAAATGAATTTTTAGAACTTGTAACTTTGAGTTTTGGAAATTTATCTGATTTTAAATTGATGGTGTAGATTTTGGAGAAGTAATGTAATATTGCTGTTTGAAATTTATGTTGTCCAGTTATGTCATGATATATACTTGTAAGTGTATAAAAATAATTTATAGATGTGTTGAACTGTTTTGAAAGTTTAATAGAAGGATATTGTGAAAAATATATTTAGTTACTGAGTTAGTAAAATTCATTCCATTGAATAAATAGGTTGAAAGTATCAAATTAAATTTAGTTAGTTGGTTGGGTGTCTGCGGCTCTGAGGAAGTGTCTGAACTACGCACTAGAGTACTTAAATTGAACTTTGAGATGGCGTATTTTGGAAGAGGCCGAAAGGAGGACATGAGAGTTCTTGCAGTGGAATTGGGAGAGGTGGTTGATGATGACATGAGAAAAATTGATTTGCGTAACTTAATTATGAAAAGTGATAATTATGAGGAAGAGTTTGTAAAGGAAATGTTTATGTGAGTTGTAAATGAGAGAATAGGGCGAGAAGAGGCAGAGGAGAAGGAGAGAGAGAGGGTAGAAAGGAAAGGTCGGAGGAAAGAAGTTTTCAATTGGAAAAACAGAGATTGGAGTTGCAATTAAGGGAGAGTAAGAGCCCTGACGATTCGGTTAAATCTAGTACAGGTTTTGAATCGAGAGTGGAGATTCAGAAATTGATGCCGAAATTTGATGCGAAAGAGGATGATATCAGTTTGTTTTTGGAACTGTTTGAACGACAAGCAAGGGTTCTTAAGATTTCATCCGAAAAGTGGGTTACTAAATTAATTGGTGTTTTGCCATCTGAAATTTCTCAGTTGATAGCTCGTGAACCTGTAGAAAATGCTGGTGAATATCAGTATGTTAAGACATTGTTGCTGAAGCGTTTTAAATTGAGTCCAGAAAAGTTTCGTCAGAACTTTGTGAAAACTCAAAAATCATCCGATGGTACTTGGTATGATTTTTACTATGAAATAAAAAATTATCTAGAGGGTTGGTTGAATGGTTTAAAGATAGAGACGTATGATCAATTAAAAGATTTGATGATTGTGTATCAGATAAAAAAGAGGGTACCGTCTGAATTTAAGGAGAGTTTTTTGGATCAATGGACAACTATAATTTCGCCAGTTGATTTTGTGACTAAGATTGAAGAGTTTGAAGATGTAAGAGGGTGTGTTCGAAATAAAGCTTCGATGAGTTATAAGGATCGAAATGAGAAGAAATCATGGCAACCGAGATTCTGGAGGGGAAATAGCCAGAGAAATGAAACTACACAGGATGTAGGGGGAAAAGAAAATTACTTTAAAGGTAGAAAACCTAATCCTAATTTTGATAGAGGGAAACCTGATCCTAATTTTGATAGAGGGAAACCTGATTTTAATTTTGATAGAAGGAAACCTGAGCCTAATTTTGATGGAAGGAATCCCGATCCTAATTTTGAGAGAAGGAAACAGTTCCGTTGTTACGAATGTGAGAATTCAACGCACTTCAGACCTGATTGCCCCAGGCTTAAAACTAGAAATGGTTTCGGAGTTGTGAATTATGTTAAAAATAAAGTTGATGAGGATTTATTGGCACCATATACGATTTCGGGAACGATTAATGGGACTAGTATTCCTATTCTACGAGACACTGGAGCAACGGTCGATGTGGTGTGTCAAAAATATGTTTCACCTGAAAGTATGACAGGAGAATATATGTGGGTGCAGCATTTGTTGAACCAGCGGAGGTCATGTTTGCCTATGGCCGAAATTGAGATTGATTGTGAATTGGGCCATGTTACCACTAAAGCAGTGGTTCTCCGAAATGAATTGGATCAAGGGACATATATCCTTGGAAATAAAACAGCCGCACTATTAAAAGAGATTGAGAATGATTGTGAGAGGAAAAAAGAAATTGTGAGTGCTGTATTGACACGAGCGCAGAGGCGGATACAGCTTAGTGAGGAGCTAGTGAATGGCCGGGAAGAGAAATTGGAACTGACTGAAAAGATGAGGGAGGAGAGAGATGAGTGTTCTGGTGCAGCTTGTGAACTTTTGCCGAAGGTAGTAGAAATTGAAGCCATTCTGGATTTGGTAAAAGTGGATTCGAATAAAGTTGCTGAAGAGCAACAGAAGAGTGAAGAATTGGTTTCATTGGTTACATTGGCCAAAAAGATTGAAGTAGAATCCAAGGAAGTTGGAGTGGTTGAAGAAAAATTATTGGTTAAGAGGAAAGTTGATAAGATGGAAAAAGAGGTGGATTTGTTTGGGGATCCTGATCAAACTGAACAAATATTACTAGACATTGCTCATTTGTTTAAAAGTGTTCCTGTGAATGGCGAAAGAATATGTGGCATGGAAAATATTGCTGAGGTAAATGAAAAAGAGAGTGCAAGTGAAGAAACTCTTAATAACGATTTGAGAGTTTTGGACTTTACTTTAGTTGAAAATCAGTCATTGGCTGAGAAACTTTGTGAATCTTTTAAAGTTGAAACTGATGATGTTGCAAAAGAGAGAGAGGAGCTTGAATTATCTAGATTTGAAGAGGAGGAAGGTGAACAAGTGAAAATGATGAAAGAGGGAAGCGAAACGCAGGAAATGATAAGCTTAAAGCAGATTAATGGAAATGATGAGTCAAACATTGAAGAAGATATAGAACTATTCAGGGTATCGCAAGTTAGAAATTCTGTAAATTTTGAGGAAGTTGGTAACGAGACTAATTTTGAATTCAATGTTGGACTTTCTCAAACTGATGTTAATGAATTCTGGGGAGATGGTTGTCCTTTTGGTTTGGAAAATAAGGACAATTCAGAAATAGATGATGAGGTTCCGAATGAGGAGAATATTAATCCTAATGGAGATGATTTATGTGAAGATCATGAATTTGAAAGTAATGATGAGATAAAGTGTGAGATTGCTGAAATGACTGAGGAAATTGTGGAAGGTTATCAAAACCCTATTATGGCTGATTTAGTAAATGAGGCGAAAGATGAAATTGATGGAAAGATTAATAAAGAGAAACTTGCTAATGAACAAAATGATGGAAATCTTGAACCTGATTTGTGGGTTGAAAGATGTGAGGAAAGTGTGGCAGCGAAAAGAAATACTGAGGTAAACTTACCTAACATAGGAAACGCATATAATCAATGCGCATCAAAAGATGAAAATCTTTGTGAAACAAAAAAGGGAATCGGCTGTGGAGTGGTCAAGGAAGATTCGGGTAGAAATGGGAGCTATGTTAATGTAAAGAAATGTTGCAGAATGGGTGACAAAGAGATGGAACGAAAAGCAGTGGTAAAAGTAAGGAAAAATAAAATGATGAAAAATCATAAGAAAAGAAGGAAGATATCACCTGCCGAGTTAAAGGTGCATGCAGTTAGGGAGTTCCTGAGAGAAATTTTGCTGCAAATTGATGCATCGGATACTAGTCTGGATATAGTTTTGGCGCAGATTAGCGATCAAGGGGAGGAGAATCCTATTTTATACATTAGAGGGAAGCTAAAGCAATCAGAGCAGAGATATTGTACCACTGAAATGGAGTGTGCCGCTATTGTGTATGCAGTGAAGAAATTAAGGTGCTATTTGGATGGTCATTCGCCATTTGCGATACAAACTGATTACAACCTTTGGTATGGCTTAAAACTCATGCGGGATCTAATTAGAGACTTTTACGAAGGGCCCTGGCATTACAACAGTTCAATTATAGGATTGAGCATAAAAGAGGAAAAGACCACTGTAATGCAGACACTCTGAGCCGGCACCCATACACTGAGTAATAGTTATTAAGTTTATAAATTCTATATATTAAAATGGTATTATTTGTGTGAAAAAAAATGTATATTTTCATGTTTATATATTGTTTGTATTGGAATAAGAGGAAAAGATATGGAAATAGCTTTTGAAATGTTGGATTATGATTTAAAATTTTGGTTGCAAATTTATAAATATTTTTGAAATTGTGTTAATTTATATGAAAAGTTGTTTCATTTGGTAGAAAGAAAGTGTGAGATATTTATTTGTTTTGTATCCTGTTAAACGCATATAAAAGAAAAAAAAATCTGTTAATTGTATTGGTATTTGTGTAAAATTGCATTTATTATAATTCTGGTAATAAGAGTTTAAAATTTAAAGAATTTTAGTTAAGGTGGCACATTGCTGTGATGGATTAGGAAGGGGGGAGAGATGGCATGTATGTGACAACGTAACAGGTTAATCCTGAACAATATGAATTACAGAAAAAAACATTTGGTGTTGAATGGAACTTGTCACAAATGTAAATTTTCGTCAAGGACCCCGTTTGGACATGTCCAAAATTTGGAGGGAGGAGGAGTCTGTGACGACTGAAGGAAATTATGGCCTAGCCTGCCTTGTGAGTTGCTGGCCTGGAGTTGTCCAGTTTTGTCCATGACTTTTCCGCCTAGCTTCGGAGGTGGATCGCCGTGTAATCGAGTCGAAAGAACTTTTTCGATAGGCAAAGAGACTGCGAGAGATGGTGGTCGGCGAATAAAGAGAAGTGAACCGAGAATGCTGTGAGATGCAGAGAGAGTTGGACGGACGATGTTGAAAAGAAACGTGTGATATATGTTTTGTAAAAAGTATGAAGCTTTGGTGCGCTGAGTCTTGCAGAGACTTGTAGTGGTTTTTTGATGTTTTTTAAATTGTTCAGTTTTTTAACTTGTGTATCAACGTTGCCTAAATAAAGTGCTAGATGTTAATCATCGTCTTGGATCACTGGATTTCGTCAACTCATTACAATCCTGCGTCACATGTGTTTCCTGACTCCGCTGTTGTTTTGAAAAATTCAACGCAATTCAATTTTGGGCGCATGCAAGAGACGCAAGCATATTTACATGGCTTTAACATTTAATTCGGTTTTAATCTTTTGAATTTGGCACTGATGATGGAGCTTTAGGGGCTCCGAGACAGATGTTTGCCATTTTATATATTTTTATTTGTGCTATTTTAACATTGTTCATTCATTTTTAATACATTACATATATGTTCAATGACTACCCTAGTAACAAACCAATAATGGCCGGATCTTGGTCCAATATTGGGCTACATTCATTGGCATGATTGTTATCCAAATATTGGGGTGCTACCATTTCGCTGATATCAAGCCAATATTAACATTAAATATTTAGCCAATAAAACCAATATTGCAGAAATATTGGTTTTACATTAGCAATGTTTCCAATAAAACGTCAATAGAGCACTGATAATGACTTTACATTGGAAGTATTTCCAATGAAACGCCAATACTGGTTTTAATGACCTTTACATTGGCTAAATATTTCTTGCCAATAATGGCGCAATGTCGACAAAAAGTCAAAAACTCCAATATTGAGACAATATGTCATATCAATGAATAAAATATTGGCCCAATATTGGATAAAATATAGTCATTATTGGTTTACTAATTGGGTTTCTAATGGGGTAATCATTAAAATACCAGAAAAAACAGCATAGAAGATGCAAAGCTAATAGCAATGAAAGTTAAATTTAGTTTTTATGTAAGGTATACCGAAATGTCACCAATGTTTTTATTATGGGATTTTAAAAACTAACGTATCAAAAGATTTATTGTATATCAATTTCTGCCAAAAGTTTTCCATATTTATTGGCATTTTGTTAGTAGTAAATTTTTAAATTAAATAATTCTCAGAATGCTTTTATATTGTAGAGATTATCAGTCAAATTTAAGCCTTTTTACTTAGACTTTTTTTGGCAATCCAACGAATCGGATTATTCCGTTTTGCACGCTTAATAAGTCTTAATGAGCATGTATGCATTTAGCTTTTTTTAATTAATTAAATTTTGTTATTGCAGGAAATATTTATGCTTTTATTTTGATTTGATGTAAGTTTGTTATTTGGTCGGTTTTTAAATTTCGAACTTGGAATTTCAATATGTTAAGCAGATAAAGACAATAAAAATACTTATGGTAACTAAAATAGCTTTTTCTCTTTTTTTCACCACGTTCGTCCAGTTTACAAATTTCTAACTTGGACTTCCAATATGTTAAATAGATAGACAATAAAATTACTGATGATAGAAAAAAACAGCTTAATTTTTTTTCACTATTTTTTTCTAATATTATTTTTTTTAAGTAAAAAAGTATTTCTATAAAAACTGCTTTCTAATGATAGCAAATTTTTTTTTATGAAAACAAAATCTGTCGTAAACGTGACATCTTCGTATTTAGACTTGTAACCAACCTCCAGTAATTCACTATTAAATCGATTGTACATATCTAACGATAATAAGAATGATATGAATGTAATAGATTAAATAAATAGTAACAGAGAAAAACTTACTGGTAATCAGTTTCTTTCTTTACAGAAAGATATGGTCTGATGCAATCTGGCTTCTTAAATAATTATCCTTCAAATTTATAGAATAACTGCTTTCTAATGATATATATTTTTATGAAAAAAATGCTTCGTATACATGACATGATTAAATTTAGACGTAACCTACCTCCAGTAATTCGCTATTAAATTGAATGTACGATAATATGAATGATATAAATATTGAAAGAAGAGTAACAGAGAAGGATTTACTGGTAATCAGTTTCTTTCTTCAAAGGAAGACATGGTCTGATGCAATCTGGCTTCTTAAGTAATAATCTATCATTCCAATTTATTGAATAACTATCGAATTCGCATTTTCGGCTATTATAAGCTTCATTTTTAGAAGTTCAAATCTACTTTACCAAAACTTTTGAAAGGTACAAATTTATGTACACTAAACATTACACATATGACATTATGTACACATATGACATTACATCAATTACTTCGAATAAAACGAAACAAAACATAAGAATAGCGCAGTGATTCCAATTTTAGGTGCGTTCGTAATTATATATAAAAAATAGGTAGTATTTCTTACGAAATCTACCTAAAAGGCATGCTCGTTTTGCTCATAACAGACGATATAATTCATTTTAAATGATGATTTTTTTTACAGTTTTACAGTGCAAAACTAGTTATAATACGAATGCACCTCATTTGTAATGTTTGACGTGCAATTTACAACTTGTTAATACTTTCCAACATAGTTGAAAAGTATTTATGAATTTGGTTTGTCTGGCAACCTGTCTGTCCGAGCTCAAGTTCGCATAAATGTACTCGGATTGCCATGTAATTTATATATGTTATTGAGGTTTATTATGTCATGCTTGGTATTGAAAATGCAGTGTGTAAAGCATTTATAGTTCATTTACAGAGACACTGAAAAGAATTCCGTTACATAATAGTACATGAGGAAAAATCGTTTGCAATGTATTTGAATAATGTTACTGTATTTTAATGTATTTGAATAATGTTAGTCTGTTTCAAACATACAGAAATTGATATACATCACTGAGGTACACTGACTGAGGTGAATAAGCTTACTGTACAATATGGATTTCTTATTCACCTCAACATTTTATCATTCATTTACAGAGACACAAAAATAATTCGGTTACAGTACAGTCTATGAGCGATAATTGTTAGAAGTACGTTTTCAGTTGTTGTATGCGTTTCTAAATTTAACGAATTCGTTGCAAATTAATTGATGTGTATGAATTCTATAGATCATATACAGGGCTGTACAAAAGAATTCCGAGTACATTTCCGTTTATTGACGGAAATTCCTAAAAAGGAATTTTCAATCGTGTTATGCATTTCCTAACTGAACTGAAATTTAGAATACTATGCAGTATAGATACAAATTTATAGCTCATGTACAGGGCTTAACAAATTTTTCAATAATTTTTCGACTATGGATGGTAATAGCAAAGAGTTGGATTTTTGTTATTCTTTTTCGAAATTGTATTTTTAGATATAATTTTTTACCTTATTCAACGGGAAAGGATTGATGCAATATTCTGAATATGTTGGAAAGTGCTTCATAATCTATATTTACGCATGAATTAACTTTCTGTTTTTGTTATAATCAATTTATTTTAATATTTACTGTCGTACAATTTTATATTGCAATCCTAATTTTTTCTTTGCTTTTCTAATTTGTTTATTATTTATTTATTAACATTTTAATATGATTGGCGATAATTCTTACATTTTCATAACTTCAAATTATATTTAATGGAGAAATCATTTATAATCATTTTGGAGATATATATGGTTATTCCAACAAGCATAGCCTATGACACTATGGGAGCGAAGGGAAATATTGTAGTACCACATTTCTTAAAATCGTCCAAACGTTCCCATTTTATCATGAAATAAAAAAAATTATATTGTGTATGGACATTATATTAATTTCCTTTCATTGCAATTCATCTGCGAGCAATCGAGTAAAAATGAACATTGGACAATTTATTTTTAAGGTGCATTTTTGAACAAATACACATAATTTACTAATGTTCTGACATGAATAAATGCGAGTTAAATTAAGTTGTATTTTATGCTAAAAATTGTTAAAATAAAACGGTATGACATCTTTTAACTTTTGCAACAATATCCTATCCTACTGAGACTTAACGAAAAAATATAAAAAATACACTTATCTACTGTACTCAGATAATTTAATTAAATTGTCCTTTTAGCAAATTAAATTCACGTGTAAAAAATTACGTACAAATAAGCGTAGTTTGCAAGAAAAATTAAGTGAGATAATCATGAATTTTGTTACGTAAATTAATTTTAGCAAAAAGTGTCGCATTTTAAAAATATATTCAGAACGTAAATTTTTTAATCAGGTTTTTTCGTAGTCTACAGGGTATGAGAAATGCATGTAATTTAAATTCAAGTTCGGAAGGACTAATTGATGTTTTCACTTTTAAAGGTATTGGATTAAAGTATCCTACTTATTTTAAATTTAATTTGCTGAATTAAGTTAATTTTTTTGTGCGATAATGTCGTCAAAACAAGTAATTTTTATTAGGAACTAATTACTTTTATTTTAATAAGAAAGTAGGGGATTTGTTCAAGATATTAAGTTGTTACATGAAAAGGTTTAAATGAGATTAAAATGAAATAATTTTCAAGAAAAATTCTGCAGGACGAAAAAAAAGGAAGGTGATACCTTAATCGACTTTTTTATAAGTTCCAGTCCATTAAGTTTTATGTTATCTACCATGTCTGCACAGGTCCGTGCTAATTTTCATACACGGGACTCGGGTCGAGTGGGTCTAGTCTTCACTCTTTCCGGGCCGGCTCTTACTTTTTCGGCAAGCTCGGACCAGGCCGAATCTAGTCATCAGTCTTTCTGGACCGGACCCAGGGCTAACATCTTTCAGTAGGCTCGGGCCCCGCCAGATTTCTAAATTTTTTTTATTCAAGCCGGACCTGGATTTAATGGTTCCTAGAAATTTTCAGGTACGGTCCCAACATCTGGTCGCAGCACAATATGTTTTGCAAAAAATGGAAACATTTTCAAATGGCTATTATTTTACAATTAACATTATTTTTTGACACTCATTTCTAGGCAATAAAATTAAATTACTGTAAAACTTGTAAAGTAGAACCTGTCTATGACGGAAACCTGTCAGAAAAAATTTATTGATCCGTGTAAAATGAATAATCCGTAAGAAAAGAATAAAATGCAATTACAAAGGACTAGGTACCTGCTAAAAGTGGAACCTGTCTATTAGGGCTCGACGATATCAGAAATTTAATATCGCAGTAGATCAACGAATTAATATTGATATTGGTGATATATCACGATAACTACCTTAAAGTGTGTCGAAATAGAAAAATTGTTAATTTCCAAAGATAAATGGTATGGTAGCAGCAATTTAAGTACAAACAGGTGTGGAAAGCAACGAATCAATTATCTATACCTATTTGCTCCAACAGCATCCTGTAAATATTATAGTTTCATATTTATATAAAACAGAAATATTTTAGGAAAAGTACACATTGTTCTATATCTATTTTCGGCTTATACAGGGCTACACTAGATACCAGGCTTGCTCATTCATTATAATGCCGTCACAAATGGCGGCTGGGCGCGACAAAAGACGTACAGCGATTGGCACAAAATGATGGGCACGTCGCTTTGTACCAATCGCTGGTCGCGGGTCGCGGCCAGCCACTATTTGTGACGTCATGAGAAGGAATGAACAAGCACGGTATCTAGTGTTGCCTTGGCTTATACCATTGCTTGGATAGTGGTTTTCTTTCAAAATAGTATGTCCTCTATTCTTTCTACTTTATGCACTATTTTAACTATTTAATATTCTCGTGTATAACTGATAATATTATAATAAAATAAAATAAAATAAAATGTTCTTAAATTTAGCACGTTGCTGATTTTAATAGGATTAAAATAAGTAAAAAGCAATAGCAAAAACTGAAATTGGTTTAATGCCACATGTCATGGTAATGTAATTACATAGATTTCAATGGATGACAGATGCTGCAGAAATGTTGTTTTTTAATCTTTCTCTAAGGTATCAATGCATTCTTAATTAAAAAATAAATAAAAAAATCACTGTATTTATACCTTCCTATCTATTTACTGTACATAAGTGCAACATCGAAATCTTTTTTGAAATATAAATATTCAAATCACCTTTTGGAATAGTTTTATACTAATTAAAATGTACTTTTTTGACTTCATTTTAAGCTGAAATATCAAGACAACATATATTAAATTCACTCGGATTCACGAGCTCTCTACCGATAAAACGACAGAAGAAAGTAGAATAGGAATAAACATTGGCCGCTATTCAGCGTTTACAATACTAGACGTTAATAGCTAGGAAGCTCCGCCCAAAAGAAACGAATCACAGTGAAAGAATGGGGAAGCTTCTCTTCATCAACGTGGCGAATGGCGAAATTTTACCATTTCGCACTCTGGTTGGTTGCTCGCGAACCGAGCTCCCTAGCTGCTAAGCTTTGGCAATATTATCGACTCCACAATCACTCGTATATATTTTAGCGCTTCTTTATTCGTTTGGACGTATCAATATGTGGGATATATTGCAATATGTCTAGACCAATAGCAGTGACGGTATTAAAACACAGAGGATAACAGTATTATTCAGTAACAAAACAACAGGGGAATATGCGGTTTGTTTGAATAAAAAGTAAAGCATAGAATGTACCGGGATATATTGGAATAACGATGAAAGAGAGATAATCGTTGAAATGGAATTTCGGTTTTGAATGAAGCGGGCAGGGAATAAAGGCATGGAAGGAAAGGATTATTCCGATATTAATAGTGAAAATTTCGGCACTTTTTCTAGGATTTCGAAGTCGCGCTGCGGGGAAAAATGTTATTGGGATATATCGGTAGAGTCTGAGCTTAGCTATCGTTATTGGGATATATCGCCAGTATCAGAGCTTAGATATCGTATTGAGATAATTTAAAAATATCAATATTTGACCGATATATTGATAAATAATCCAGCCCTAATTGTCATACATGCTGGAGAAATATGTTAATTTTCAGCGCTGTGTCTGCACTTTATCTGTTTTTTTCAAAAAAAAAAAAAAAAAAAAAAAAAAAAGTCTTAACTACTAAGTTTTTGTCGAATCTGTAGTAAAACATTAAATTGCAATGAATTTTTTTTTAATCTATATAAAAAAAACCCGCTTAAATTAGTAATTTCATATACAAGCGCATACATAATTATAAATCATTTAATGATCTTTTGTGCAAATAATTGGTAAAATAATACGTTATGAAATGCTTTCATTTTTGTCACACCATCCCACTCTTTTGAGACTTTTTAATTTTTAACGAAAACATATAAAAAAAATTACGTATCTATAGTTTTAGTCGAGTAATTTAATTAAATTCTGCTATAGTTAATTGAATTTAAATTTTCTTGTGAAAAAAAAATCGAATTATAGATAAGGACAATTTTCAAGAAAAAATAAATGAGACAATCATTAATTTTGTTAAGTAAATTAATTTTAGCCAAAAAAGTCTCTCGTTGGAAAAAAAGATAACTGAACGTAAAATTTAAAATTAGTTATTCTTGAGCCTACAGAGTATGAGAAATGCATGTATTTTAAATTCAAGTTTGGAAGGATTAATCGATTTTTTTGAAGGTATTAGATTAAGTTGCGTTTAATTTTTTGTGCTATAGTGTCAGCGAAACAAATAATTTCTATTAGAAACTGATTACTTTAATATATATATATAAGAGTGAAGATTTTAGATGTTGAGCTTTAAATAAGACTAGCTGTTTAACCCTTTCTAGGCACGGGAGTTCATGAATTTAATTCTAAAACCTAAAATAAAAATGACAACAAACAACATTAAAATATCTAAGTAAGAAATAAGAATTCCCAGTTAAAGTGTTGAGTTGTTCAACTATTCGATTTAGAAAAAGATTTTTCTACTACTGTGCATTTTTTTATGAAATTTAATTTATCATGTTGCTATGGCAGCAGACGATAAAACGATATCTTTGGATTAAGGGAATAAATAGAATAAAAAATTTTTTTAATGTTTGTGATAAAATGTTTTTCTTTATTTTTTTAAAAAGGTAATAATTAAGCGCAATTAAATAATCTCTAATTATTTCCATTGCGAGGTAAAAAATTTAATGTAATACTCGCTACAGCTTCTTAGTATTGCAGCGTGGTATACGTAATATATATATCTTACATTGCAGTAAACATTTAGAACTGGTTAGAACTTGCACGATTGCAGGTTAAACATAAAAAAAAGGCAAAAATTCGTTAAAAATAAAAAATAAAAAATATATATTTAAAATTTTCGAATTTTTTGCCCCAATCGTTCATGGGCCCCCTATCAGCAACCCCTGTGCCAAATTTCGTAGCACTGCGCTCTGTGGTTTCTGAGTTTTTGAGGTTTCATAGATAGATTACATAGACGCGCACAGATTTTAATAGGGAAAATTACAATGAAATGATTTCTATGCAAATTCTGAAGAAAAATGAAAGAACGTAATACGATAAAATACTGGATGTTTCAGAATATTCGATTAAGTGTTGTTATTATTATATAAAATACTGTTACTTCAATAATTTTAATGGTTCAGTATTGCTCGTTGAGATTTTTTTTGTAATTCAGATTGCTTGATTGCTACCACTTTTTAAAACAGTAATATTCGCCTTATTTAGTGACATATTAAATGACGTGAATATTGCTATTTTTTTTAAAAAAAAAGGTAACAATCAACAAATCTGAATAAAAAAACATCACCCATCTGTTAGTATAAATACTGATACTAAAATAACTAAACATTTTTTAACGTCTGATGAATAAAAGTCTTAAATAAAATATCACATTTAATAAGACATAAAATTTACATAAAATACACTAAAAACATTGAAAATACTGCAAACGTTTCAGGCTATAATTTAGCCCCTCATCAGTGCAATTACGTACGCTGACCGGAGAATTTTAAACCATGTTTACAGTTAATAAACAGCTCGTAAACAGACTTCGCCAATTAATGAATCTTGTGCTGTTCCACCTGAGTACACGGTCTTGCACTAATGGAAGTTCATCAAATTTTTTTAAAGTTTTAACTGGTTAACTTTATTAACTGTAAACATGGTTGAAAATTCTCTGGTCAGCGTACGTAATTGCACTGATGAGGGGCTAAATTATAGCCTAAACGTTTGCAGTATAATGTTTTTAGTGTATTTTATCCAAATTTTATGTCTGATTAAATGTGATATTTTATTTACATACTGATAGTTTGTTACGCAATAAATGACAAGCATTTAAAGTTAAATGTTAGTTTAAACTACTTGTGAAAAGAATAGAGGCTATATTATCATAAATTTTGAAAAAAAAAAACACTCTAATCTTCAGTATTGTCTATCCACCATATCTATTTACACATAACTTTACAATGAAATGGACCTTTTAAATGCACATTTAAAAAACCACTTAATAATTTTATTTACATGCGCAAACATGAGTTATCAATTATTTAATGAACTTTTCTGCTGATAATGCTAAAATAATACTTTCTAAACTGTTTAAACTTTTGTAAGAACATGCCATATTTCTCACACATTTTTGAAAAAAATATAAAAAACACACATATCAATTTTTTTACTACGGGAATTTATTTAAATTATGCGTTAGTTAATTGAATTTCAAATTCTTGACAAGAAAAAATCAACGCATAGATAGGCATTGATTTAAAAAAAATTAAATGAGACAATCAGGAATTTTGTTATATAAATTAATTTTAGTAAATGGTGTCTTATTGAAAAAAATCGTCTAAACGTTTAATTTATAAATTAGTTTCCATGTAGTCTATATAGAGTATGAGAAATACATGTAATTTAAATTTAAGTTCGGAAGGATTAATTGACGCTTCTTGCTTTCGCAGAGAATTAGAATAAAGTAGCTTATTTATTTAAAAGTTAATTTTCTGGATTAGGTTTATTTTTTTTTTCTGCGAAAGTGTCATAGGAAAAAATAATTTTTTATTAGAAACTAATAACTTTTGTTTTAATAAGAGAGCAGTGGATTTGTTCAAGACATTAAGCTTTCAGATCAAGCAGTTTAACGTAGGAGTCTAGATTATAATGAAATATATTTTAGGTAAAATTCTGGAGAAAAAGAAAAAAGAATGAACGTGATAATTTAATAGGCGGGATTTTATAGAAAATTCAGTTAAGTGTAGATATATCTTATCTATTCTAGCTTCATTAACTTTTAATAGTTTCTTTTGTAATTATTGCTTTAAACCTTTAAAGTAAAAAAAAAGTAGTTTAAGGGTCATTCCACAGTATTGGGCTTCACAATTTTGAAAAAAAAGTTTTATAAAAAGTTAAGTGTAATAAATTATTTTAAAGCTTTAAATCTCTTCTATTAAAATTTATCCAAAATATTATTATTTTTTTAAAATCAAATAAAAATTAGAGCATTATTTTGCAGCCATATAAAAAAATTTGGTCATAGGTCACATACGTAACAAATAGCTTTGTCCCGTACGTAACAGAAATAATTAGCTTTCATTAATTAATGACGCAATTTTAAAAAATAATTTTAAAGTTAATTAATAAAATGTATATTTCTGCTTCTACTCATTAAATTTATTTGTGAAAATATTAAATAAATTCAGAGCAAAATCCAAATTGCTAGAGGTACTTTTAAAACAATTTTTTGTGATGTCCCGTACGTAACACAACTTTATTAATTTAAAAATATATATGTATTGGCTCACACAAAAAGAAATTTCATAAGAATCTAGTTGAAGTGATATATAATGCATTAAAAATAATTGCAAACTTTCTCATTTATATTTTGATACTGAAAAAAGTACAAATATCTCAAAAATTTCTCGTACGTAACGCATGAATACTGTGGAATGACCCTTAAGCAAAGGTGGAAAGAATACTGACTATTTTAAATATTGGATCTATTGTTTAAATCTTCATATGAAATTTGTTTAGTCACCAAGTGTTTCCTTTGCAGTCTGCAAAGAAAATAATAAAAAGAATATATTTAAATATACATTTAAAAATGTAAATGTATGAATTGTATAACGTTTATTTATTTTTATTTTTTTATTTTTTATTTTTTTCTCGCTAATAATTGTTAAAGTAATAAGTTATGAAATGTTTTAACATTTGTAACATCATCCCATTTTTCTAAATCCTACTGACACTTTTTAATTCTTAATGGTAATTTATAAAAACTGTGCCTATTTATTTTTCACTCGGGTAATTTAATTAAACTGTCTTTTAAAGTTAATTATATTTTAACTTTCTTGTAAAAATAGTCAACGCATAAATAAGCCTAGTTTTCAAGAAAAAAAAAACGAGACAATCATGAATTTTGATACATAAATAAATTTTAGAAAAAATATCTCACTGGAAAAGGATCTCTGAATGTACATTTTTAAATTAGTTTTTCTGAAGTCTGCAGAGTATGAAAAATGCATGTAATTTAAATTTAGGTTCGGTAGAATTAATTGACGCTTTTATTTTTCAGGGAATTGGATTAATGTAGACTATTTATTTAAACATTAATTTTCTGAATTAGTTTTTTTTTTTTTTTTTTTTTTTTTGCGATAGTGTTATAGGAAAAAAATAATTTTTACCAGAAACTAATTACTTGTGTTTTAATCAGAGAGCAGTGGATTTGTGGAAGACATTAAGCTTTCAGATCAAGAAGTTTAACTTTGATTATAATGAAATACCTTTTACTCCAAATTCTGAAGAAGAAAAAAAAATGAACGTGATAATTTAATAGGCGGGATCGTATAGAAAATTTAGTTAAGTGTACTTATATCTTATCTACTTTAACTTCATTAACATTTCATTATTTATTTTGTAATTAATGCTTTAAACCTTCAAAGTAAAAAAAAAAAATAGCTTAAGCAAAAGGCGGAAAGAATACTGGCTAATTTGAATCTTCATACAAAATTTGTTTAGTTATCAAGGCTTTGCTTTACAGTTTGTAATAAAATAAAAAAAAAATAAAATGAATATATTTAAATATACATTTAAAAATATAATTGAATAACTTAATAAATATGAATGAATATGAGTTATAAATCGTTTAATGACTTTTCCCCCCGCTAATAATTGCTAAAGTAATACGTTATGAAATGTTTTAACATTTGTAACACCATCCCATTTTTCTAAATTTTACTGACATTTTCTAATTCTTAACGAAAAAATATAAAAACTGTTCACATTTATTTTTCACTGGGGTAAATTAATTAAACTGTCCTTTATAGTTAATTATATTTTAACTTTCTTGTAAAAATAATCAACGCATAAATAAGCCTAGTTTTCAAGAAAAAAACGAGACAATCATGAATTTTGATACGTAAATTAATTTTAGAAAAAATATCTCACTGGAAAAGGATCTCTGAACGAAAATCTTTAAATTAGTTTTTCTGAAGTCTACAGAGTATGCTAAATACATGTAATTTAAATTCACGTTTGGTAGGATTAATTGACGCTTTTACTTTTCAGGGAATTGGATTAATGTAGACTATTTATTTAAAAAATAATTTTCTGGATTAAGTTTAATTTTTTGTGCGATAGTGTCATCAGAAAAAATAATTTTTATCAGAAACTAATTACTTGTGTTTTATTCAGAGAGCAGTGGATTTGTTGTAGACATTAAGCTTTCAGATCAAGAAGTTTAACTTGATTATAACGAAATATCTTTTACTCCAAATTCTGAAGCAGAACAAAAAAGTGAATGTGATAATTTAATAGGCGGGATCGTATAGAAAATTCAGTTAAGTGTACTTAATTCTTATCTACTGTAACTTCATTAACATTTAATTGTTTCTTTTGTAATTAATGCTTTAAACCTTTAAAGTAAAAAAAAATAGCTTAAACAAAAGGCGGATAGAAACTGGCTAATTTGAACTTTAATACAAAATTTGTTTAGTTATCAAGGCTTTGCTTTACAGTTCGTCAAAAAAAAATAATAAAAGGAATATATTTAAATATATATTTAAAAATACAATTGAATAACTTAATAAATATGCATGAATATGAGTTATAAATCATTTAACGACTTTTTCCCCGCTAATAATTGTTAAAGTAATACGTTATGAAATACTTTAACATTTGTAACACCATCCCATTTTTTTTAAATTTTACTGACATTTTCTAATTCTTAACGAAAAAATATAAAAACTGTTCATATTTATTTTTCGATCGGGTAATTTAATTAAACTGTGCTTTATAATTAATTATATTTTAACTTTCTTGTTAAAAATAATCATAGCGTAGATAAGCATAGTTTTCAAGAAAAGAATAAATGAGACAATCATGAATTTTGATACTTAAATTAATTTTAGAACAAATATCTCACTGGAAAAGGATCTCTAAACGTATATTTTTAAATTAGTTTTTCTGAAGTCTACAGAGTATGAAAAATACATGTAATTTAAATTCAGATTTGGTAGGATTAATTGACGCTTTTACTTTTCAGGGAATTGGATTAATGTAGACTATTTATTTAAAAATTAATTTTTTGGATTAGGTTTAATTTTTTTCTGCGATAGTGTCATAGGCAAAAATATTTTTTTATTAGAAACTAATTACTTGTGTTTTAATCAGAGAGCAGTGGATTTGTTCAAGACATTAAGCTTTTAGATCAAGAAGTTTAACTTAGATTTTAATGAAATATCTTTTAGTTCAAATTCTGAAGAAGAAAAAAAGAAAATGAACGTGATAATTTAATAGGCGGGATCGTATAGAAAATTCAATTAAGTGTACTTATATCTTATCTACTGTAACTTCATTAACATTTAATTGTTTCTTTTGTAATTAATGCTTTAAACCTTTAAAGTAAAAAAAAAAAATAGTTTAAACAAAAGGTGGAAAGAATACTGGCTAATTTGAATCTTGATACAAAATTTGTTTCGTTATCAAAGCTTTGCTTTACAGTTTTAAAGAAAAATAATAATAAAATGAATATATTTAAATATACATTTAAAAATATAATTGGATAATTTAATAAATATGCATGGATATGGGTTATAAATCGTTTAACGATATTTTTTTACCGCTAATCATTGCTAAAGTAATAAGTTATGAAATGCTTTAAAATTTGTAACACCATCCCATTTTTCTAAATCCTAATGACATTTTTTAATTCTTAACGAAAATATATAAAAACTGTGAATATTTATTTTTTCTCGGGTAATTTAATTAATCGGCGCTTTATAGTTAATTATATTTTAACTTTCTTGTTAAAAATAATCAACGCATAGATACGCCTAGTTTTTAAGAAAATAATAAATGAGACAATCATGAATTTTGTTACCTAAATTAATTTTGCAACAAATATCTCACTGGAAAAGGATCTCTGAACGTAAATTTTTAAATTAGTTTTTTCTGAAGTCTACAGAGTATGAAAAATGCATGTAATTTAAATTCAGGTTTAGAAGGATTAATTGATGCCTTCACTTTTGCAGGAATTGTTTTAAAGTAGACTATTTATTTAAAATTTAATTTCCTGAATTAAGATTAATTTTTTTGTGCGATTGTGTCACACGAACAAATAATTTGTATTAGAAAATAATTATTTATATCTTAATACGAGAATTAAGGATTTTTTTCAAGCGATTAAGCTGTTAGATGAAAAGGATGAAATTCATATTATAATAAAATAATTTTCGGACAAAAATCTGAAAGAAAAAGAAAAAAGAAAAAAAAACTATGCATACAACAGTCACAATAGACAACAATAGTCATCTACAGTCACAATAGACTGGATCTTCTAGAAAATTTAGTTAGACGTTATCTTATCTACTGTTACTTTAATAATGTTTAATAGTTTTTAAGTAGTAAAACTTTATTTGTTACTCTATAGTAACAATAAACGAATAATCTATCACATATAATGAACTATCCCGCTGTCCAAAATTTAAATCCTCTCTGCCTTTACCCCCTTTGCGATCGCGTGATCGTATAATGCGAGATTTTCTCTAAGTAAATACTGAAAATTCCCTTTTATCAAGTATATGAAGAAAAGATTTTACTTATTTTCAAATAAATTTGTTTTTAAATTATGGTGTCAATCAATCATTTCGACATTTTACGAATAGAAGTATTTTTACGAGACATGCGGATGGCAAAGTGTTAATACAGCTTTAAAGATTTTAAACTTTGTATGCTAGGGAGGACGGACATTTGGGGAGGTTAAGAGATACTAATTTAGATGTCAAATTATATGTTTATTGTTACTAGGGAACAAGAAATAGGAAAGAAGATCTTTTTTAAAATAAAGTATTTTAAAAATTTTAAACTTTGTATGCTGGAGGAGAGAGGGAGAAACATAAATTTCGTAGTGAGGGTGTTTGTGATTGATTATTTACTTATTGTCACTAGAGAGCAACATATAGGACAGAAGAACTTTTAAAAATATAATTTTAAAGATTTTTTTTTGCTGATGGGTGAAAAGGTGGGAGCAACCATTTCGGGAGTAGTAGATAGACGGGATTTTGCTGTATAAATAATGTTTCTGTAAATAAACATTTGAATTTACAATTTAATAATAAAATAGATGTAACAACTTATGTAGATTGGAATAAGAAATAACAAAACCCGAAAACAACTTCATTGTTAAAAACGGATTTGAATTTATTTAGATTACTACAAAATATGTCAGATGCACAAAGTTGTTTAGGAAATTTTAAAAATCACAAAAAAAAAAAAAAAAAATCTAATTATAGAAGAAAGCCAACAATTTCATTTTCGTCAATACAATTCTCAATTATTCATCGTTAAAGGCAGTCAATCAAATCAACACGTTGAAAAGCATGAAAAAGTTAAAATTTAAATGTACACAAAGGCCTTTTAAAAATTACTGTGATAAAATGGTTTAGAAAAATTATTATCAAAAATTAATGAAAATGCATTAAAAGTAACTAATTCATAAATATATATTTTTTAAATATATCATTGTAACAATAAATAAGTGGAGTGTTCAAAATATCTCTTAGTGATAAAAGAAAAATAATCTAATTATTCGCAAAGTTCTATCTCTTCAATAGGCTGTAAACAAATTTTTAATTTTATGCAGATGATAAGAAAGATAATTATTAAAAAAGAGGAATCAGTTACTACTCCCTAAAGAAAACGAAAACTTTCAAAAGAACTTATAAGTTTTCCTTATAAAAGAGTACAAATTTTGTCAATCTGCAAAATAAATAAAAATTATCAGTTAAAAATTTAGATGATGCGTCACTGTTTAAGAAAACCGGATGTACGGAATATTTTCAGTTTCTTTTCTAAAATATATTTGCCTATAAATAGCTTAACTTATTTAATTTGAGACGTTCGTAATTAAAGAAGAATTTTCAAGATACAGTAGATTACCGACATGTCGAATTTTCGTAACTTGATTCTTTTGTGAAATCAGAACTTTGTCGAAGTTCAATCACCTTTTAATGGTGTATTGAAGTTAAATTTTGGTTTAAGTTAATTATGTGTCCTTAATTTGTCATTAAGTTAACACAAAACTAGATGTACGAAATATTTTCAATTCCTTTTCGGAAATGAATTCGGTTATAAATAACTTAAGTTACTTAATTTGAGAAACTTATAATCAAATAACAATTTTTAATTCAGCAGACTACTGACATGTAACTCTTGTAATTTGATTTTTCTGATGAATCGAAATTTATCAAAGTTCAATCACCTTTGAATGGTGCATTCAGTTAAATTTTGAATTAAGTTAATTATATGTCCATAATGTGTCATTAATTTATTATAAATCATTGTTTTTTAAAACAAGAGCTACGTAATATTTTCAGTTTCTTTTTCCGAAATAAATTCTGGTACACATAAATAGCTTATTTTATTAAATTTTAGCTGTATATACACTTAAATACTAGTTTTCAATGCAGTAAGTTACAAATATGTGGAATTATTGTAATTTGATTCTTCTGTTAACCCTTTTGGGTCCTATTTCTTTTTCTTATTTCAAATTTTGGGGAAAAATACTTTTAAGTTAATAACAAAAAAAGCAGCTATCCAAATCGCAAAAATTAAGATTTACGCAAAGGATCAGGGTCCATAAGCCGTGTTTTTGGCCCATGAAATAAGACTAAAACTCGATTTTGTTATACTGACTTAATTATTTCACTTTTTAATATTAGAAGGTTCATCCTGTACGATTTCAACAATACTTTTTGCATTTTGTTCGGATTTATATGACTTACACAAGCCCAAAGTTCGTATTATTCGTAGATTTTGATGAAAATTACGCAATTTCTCCTAATTTTACCTCAATTATTTATATGAGCGCAATCGTGCAACACTTTCTTCTTTACATATATTATAAAATACATCAAAATGTACAATGTATGTAACAATAAAAGTGTTGCAAACCTGATCTCATAGTAAAATATTAACAAATATATTAAAATTTGAGGTAAAATTAAGAGAAATTGCGTATTTTTCATCAAAACCTACGAATAATACGAACTTTGAGCTTGTGTAAGTTATATAAATCCGAACAAAATGCAAAAACTATTGCTGAAATCGTACAGGATAAACCTTCTAACATTACAAAGTGAAATAATTAAGTCAGTATAACAAAATCGAATTTTAGTCTTATTTCATGGGCCAAATGGACCATGGGGCCCCAAATGGGCTTATGGACCCAGATCCTTTAACGAATATGGCATTTACTGAAAGCTAACGAATATAGTTATTTTACGCGCTATTCATATCATGTTCCAATAGGCTAAGGAAGAATTTCTGAAGACGTTTGGAAAATGTCGTATAACGACAGGATTAAACAACTTTCTTGTATTTTATATGTTTTATTACATGTATTATCACAAATTATTCGTTCAGAAAAATAGCCCCTAGTTCAAATGGAAATAGTAAAAAAAAAAAAAAAAAAAAAAAAAGATATTTTATATCCTTAGTTTAATGTCTGTATTTAATATTTTATTTCTTCTATTACCAATTTATTATCAGACATTATTATATATGGTTTTTGATAATGATTACGTGCATGATTTACATTGTTATATTATTAGAAAAGGTAAGGTAATATGTTATAGTTAACAATAATATATGATTAAGACAAATCCATTTTTTATTCTATTAATACACATATAGTCTCTTTCGATTTTGTTTTAAGTTTTATGGCTTAAAGATTGTTTTAGTTAGTTATAAGTTTATTTATAAATTTACATTAATTCGAAGTATAAAGCTTGTGTCAAGATTAAAATACACTATATATGTAATGATAGACTAAAAAGTATATTTGCCTTTGTCATATATTATTATGAAGTATAACATATTACCTGATCTTTTCTAATGAAATAACAATGGAAATAATGCACGTAGTCATCCTCAAACATCCATATGCAAAAATGTCTGATAATAAATTGGTAACATATATAATAAAATAGTAACACATTTATTTGAAATAAAATAATCGCAAACGGCGTAAAGAAAATTAAGTAAACTTTTATTATTATTATTATTATTATTATTATTATTATTATTATTATTATTAAATGTTGAAACATAAATTAAATCATTACAGTAAATGTATAGACATATTTTATTTTTAGTTCATGTAGATAATAACAAAAATAATTATTAAAACAAAACAATACCCAATGAAAAGATATGTCCTGAACGTTACACCCGAGCAGCTTAAATAAATACTTTACCGAAGTTCAATAACCTTTACATGATGTATTGGAGTTAAAATTTTGATTAGGTTAATTATGTGACCTTATCATGCCATTAAACTATTATATATCATCGTTTCTGAAAACAATATATCGGGAGTATCTTCAAATTTTCTTTTAGAATAAATTAATTGAAAATAGCTTAAATTATTTACCTTAAAAATGCCTATTATTAAATTACGATAGGTTGAAATCTTTAAAGTTGATTCTGCTGCTAAATCAGAAGTTTTTTTTTTTTTTTTTTAAGTTTAATTATATTTGAATAGTGAATCAGACTGGAATTCTTGCTTAACTCCATAAACGACATGCCGTACGTTATGATTTTATGGTAGAAAGGAAATCTAGAGGTGAAGGAGTTAATTTGTAATGACTAAAAGTATTTTTATAGAACTTTTTTGAATGAAATAAATTTTTGTTAATGAAACTTCAAAGTTAAACAAATTATAATAGAGAAAAAATTGAAAGAAATATCAATTTATAGTAAGAAATTTAATGAACGAAATACTCGGGCACTCAAATTTGGTTAATTAAAAGGACAATAACAATTTCCCTGTTTTTAATATTTCAACAAACTACATATAAATTTAGAACCTAGAAAAAAAAAAAAGAGTTTATTAAAAAATAAGTAAAAATAAAAATAATAAAAAGGTACAAACAAGGTATTTGGTACAAACAAGGATTTAGCAGGGAAGTAAAACATTGATAAATTTAATATGACTTTCTACTGTGTATTAAATTTTCTTCGGATTGATAACGTGCTGTTTTTATATAAATAAGTCCTGTTCCAAAATAATGTTCCTTCGGCTTTCACGCTTATATTAATTAAAAGAAAACAAAATAAATAAATTAGAAGAAAATGAATTTTTGCTACGCACCATGATTTCAATTTTGATGGTAAAAAAAAAAAAAAAAAATAGATATGTTTGAATAGTGTGAATTAATAGTTTTCCAAAAGTGAAAAATATTTCAATTATTTCTCAAGCAATAATCGACTGCGATAATAGATTCAAATTGTTGATCTAGTGAAAAGGGAGAAAAACAAATTATTGCTAAAAACTGAAAAAAAAAATTGCTTCTTTATGTTTACGTAAGTTTGAAAATCTATTTAAATTTCCCTAGCGATATAAAAATTCTTATGAAAAATAGATCACTATAAAAATATAAAATGATTAGATAGATAAACTAACAAAATTTTTTATCTGCAATAGCATGAAGTTAGTATAAAATTAATAAAGGTTCACATGTCTACTCGTCACACAAAAAAAAGATCGTGTTCTATTCAACCTCGTTTTTGTTATGCGGAAAATAAGAACTTGTATTGAAGTGGTATTACCATGTAATTCGTCAAAAATAGAATCTACTTTCCCGTTCTGTGTTTTATTTCAGATAGTTAATATAAATATGATGTTTACACCTTATACTTGACTCTTTAAACTTTTTTTTAAAAATAAAAACATGTGATTTCTGCTTCCTTCGTAAATGAGGGTAAGGTTGTTTCTTTCTCTACCATAATATTTGTACGAACATAATATCAATCACTGCATGTCGATCACTACTGATGGAGGGGCCGAGTAATAGGTTATTGAGATGCTATGTAGCTTTATTTCTGGGTTCGTGCTGTTTCAAACAAGGATATGTTTTTCATTGTATGAGATGAACTTATATAAGGGAGTCATTTTTCAATTTCAATGTTAAACTAAGCTAAAATAAGGGTGCTTGGATCTTAAAACCTTGTTATGTTAAAGATTTCTTTCACAAATATTAAATTCTTTACATGTGAAGCAAATTCAGCATAATATCTGATGAAAAGAGTATATTTTACAAATATCTTGATTTCAAAATTAATATATTTGCAATATATGAAAGCCACTTTTGATCTTTTACTTTAAAACGTGTTTATTTTTCAATAATAAATTGTTCGCTTAAGTTGTATTATACGTTGTAAAGGCTTAAACAAAGCAAGCAAGATAACTTTCATAGTTATGTGAAAAAGTATGAAGATTAATTAAGAAAAAAAGTGTCTTCGCTGATATGTGCAGACCGTGAAGGAATGGTATACTGACTCTAGTATTCATTTAATGAGGACTATATATCTACTTTAGATTATGCTATATCATTCTCATATTAAGTAGCAATGTAAAATCAGTATATTTTATTTTTGTAAGTTTCATCGTTTAAATGTTATTTTATAACGAACTATAGAGTATTAAAGAAAACCATAAAGTATAAACATTTTTATAGTAATACTTTGTTGAATCTAAGAAATCATTTTGCTAACAGTCATTCGGCTATCATTTATCTAACCTTTAAGATTATAATTTTTGTTTCAGCATGTCACCTATACATACGTTTTATACATACATATTTCAAAGAAAACAAGATTCCCTCTCAAGTTATTGTTTAATAACAAACAACTTGTAAAAATAATTACGCTGTGATATTAAATCTGGGTTTTCTCGTTATAAAACTGCATAAAAATAGTCACAAAGTTTAAAATAAAAAAGCAAAATCTGTTCTATCTCTCCCCTATTTCCCAGTTTTTAATGAAAATCACTAAAAATGTCTTTTGCCTAAATATAGAATAGCATATAAGCTCCGTTAATGGAATTTTTAGTTGCTATGGTGACTTTTACGGAACGTGCTTCGCTGGATAGAAACTTCGAAAAAATATCTTCTAAATTAATATATATTTCATTAAAGGAATTGCAATACAATTCAACAATGTGCGTGTGTATATAGAGAGACATTATTTGTATTTGATAAAGAATTGTTATAGATTATTTGGAAAATTTTTTGGTAGCATTTAAAAGCGGTATTATATAGAAAGTATGATAATATTATATATAAATATGAAATCAACATTGGTGTAATTTAAGAAAATCTGTCGTTATTATAATAGTATACTTATAGGGAAAAATAGAAAAAGTTAACTTGTTTGAAAAGCTTTGCAACAAATTCTGTAGAAATCTTGACTCTCAACTTTTTAAAAACCTTTATTATTGTATTCACTCACATATATTTCGCTCCTCTATTAAAATACCACAAAATTAAGGTTTTTCCCATGTGTACTTTTTTGTCATTGAAATCTTTATTTTATAATATTTATCGATATCGGAAATCGATACAGTAAATTTGCTCATACAGTCATTAACAAAAGTTTAAGGCCATTCGATGTTTATGAGAACATTTAAGGCCACTTACTATAGGCGACGACAATCCAGATTCCTTGCTTAAGCGCCTAGTCATCAGTCTAACATTTATTCCTGCCGCAACCAAAGCTGCCTTTATTTTCTTACATGAATTCCTAGGCGAACGCACAGTTATTCGCCCTACGATATGATCGTCACGAGATGTTGTTGCTCTTGGTCGACCTAAATGTAAGCAAAATTGAAGTACATAATGCCACAGTGAAGCATGAAACAGATGGAATATTTACTGCGAGAGAACTATCAGATCAAATCAAGAACAACATCTCGAGGCGATCATATCATATGTCGAAGAGATGTGCGTTCGTTTAGGAGTTCCTGAAGGAAAATAAAAGCAGCTTTGCTTACAGTATTTAGGCGTTTAAGAGCCTACACTAGTCAAGCAAAGAAACTCTTACGCTAATGTTAAACGTATGGGAGAAATCCTTGCAGATTTCTTGCTTGAATTTTAATATTTTTAAATGATTTTTTTTTTCATAGAATACCTGAGGTCGATATTTAATGTTGTGCGTTTGTACTTTCTCAATTTTGGTTGCAGTTATTTTATGAGTTTTTGTTCAGAACCGGTTCGAACATGTTTAAAAAGAAAAAGTGTCTGCATATAAAAATACTACAACGAAAATAGAAAAAGTACAAACGCTAAACGTTAAATATCGACCACAGGTATCTTATTCAGAAAACATCATTTAAAAATAAAATACAAGCAATAAATCTGTAAAGATTTCTCTCATAGGCTTAACATTAGTGTTCGAGTTTCTTCGCGTAACTACTGTAGGCTCTTAAGACCTACACAGGTCATGAGAAGAAAAGCGCAAGCTAATGTTTAAGTCTATGGGAAGATTATTTTCAATTGTCTCGCTCGCATTTTAATATTTTTAAATGTTTCTTTTTCTTTTTTTTTTGCATAGGATAGCTCAGGTCGATCTCAAACGTTTTAGATGTTTAACGTTTTTACTTTTTTGATTTTGGTTCCAGTTTTTTTATATAAGGATATCTTCACTTTCAGAACCCGTTCTAACCGGTTCCAAAATTGATAATGTCCGCTTATAAATAAACTGCAACAAAAATCGAAACAGTACAAAATAAGAACATTACAGATCGATCTCAGCTATCCTATGCAAAAACAATCATTTAAAAATTTTAAAATGCGAGCGAGACATCTGTCAAGAACATTCCCATAGACTTAACATTAGCTTCAACGTTTCTTCCCGTGACTAGTGTAGGCTCTTAAGAGCCTACACTAGTTGTTACATTTTTTGTTCGAGTTGTTAAAAACTCACATGATATTACATTTGCTGATACGTTTCTCCTTTCTCTGTGAGAGCTGGTGCTATATTTTTCGCAAGTTCAAAATTCCCATGTTGTGGTATAAAAAGTGCGAATCTTTGTAAACCTTTAATAAGTAAAACATATATATATATATTTTTTGTAATAGATGTGATGAATCTAGCTTCATTAATTATTCGGAGTTTATTAGCACAAAATGTTAACGCCAAACGAACGGTATTGGCGTTAACATTTTCGATCAAGACGATAAATTGGACTGGTAAATGTAAAAGTAAATAGGTGAAACCGTTCAAAGATATTCACAGTAAATGGAAAATTAGAAATACATACGAGGGTCGATCCAGAAATAAGGTTCCCATCAAATTTACAAATAGACAACATTGTTTATTCTCATAGAAATTTACATCTTTGAAAAGAAGAAAGTTTGCTTTATTTCTCTACGTAATCGCCATTTTTTTCTACGCATTTTTGTAGCCGGTGCTCCAATTTCTGTATCCCTGTGTCGTACAACTCCGGCGCCAACTCGTTGAGGAAGCGTTTCACTTCTTCTTTGACGTCATCGTCGTTCCGGAAGCGTTGGACACCCAAGTGTTCCTTTATCATGCGGAACAAGTGATAATCACTAGGTGTGAGGTCCGGACTGTAAGGTGGGTGGGACATAACAATCCACCCAAATTGTGTCAAAAGTTCCTGGGTTTGACGGGAGATGAGAGGTCGGGCGTTGTCGTGAAGTAGCGTTACACCGGCTGTCAGTCGTCCTCGCCGGCGGTTCTGGATAGCTCACCTGAGTTTTCTTAGTGTTACACAATAACTCGCACTTGGCGGGATCAACAAAGGGAACCTCCATCTCGGACGGCTGATGAGACAAGAATAAGCGGTGCAGCGAAGCGCGGCCGGGGGAATCGTGAGTGCGGGAACAGCCGCGCACAGCGCTTTTGTCGTATTTCAGCTCGCACCTTCCCGTGCGGCTGGAGCTCTTTGGGAACCTTATTTCTGGATCGACCCTCGTACAAGTTATAATAGGCAGTGTAAGTAAAATTTTCTTAAATGTTGAAAAAACAAAATATTAACAAAACACGAGGGACAAATCCTGCTATTCAAACTAGGCATGCTCTTTCGTGCCAGTCATTTTCAGTAATGTTTTCTAATAAGTTTATAGTAATCGTTTACTCTTAAAAAAAGGCAAATTTTTTTGTTCGGAAAAAGTTGGTGTAGCAGGATTCGTCACTTCTAGAAACGTTATAATATATTATGGCGATATATCTACAGTTTTGTGAAACTATGACTTACACTGTTCTTCCTATTAATACTAGTTTGATATGTATAGATATCTCCCATGCACTTAATACGAATTTTAAAAATTAATGACTCGCACTACTATGAGTTTAACTGGCTCACGTAATCTGAAAGTCCCAGTCAATACCACTAATTGAAGTAAAAAGACTAAATAAGTTTAAAAGACTAAGAAAGAATAATTTGAGATCTGCCATATGCAACATATTCTACATCTTCAATGCCCTAACTGTAATCAAGGCAAACTTTCGTCTGTAATTTCACGTTATTTATGACAGAACTTTTAAGTTTAAATAAGGCTACAAATGCTTTAAAAAATTACTGGTGGAATATCGCCCACGCGATGAATCTATTAATGCATTGACTGCTATGGCACACATATATGTGTGCCAGAAATATCTTCCGGTGCGCAATAATCACGTGAATAGGTGTGCCATAAATAGTTTCATTGAAGACAATTTATTGCCATAAATAGTTTCATTGAAGACAATTTATTGCCATAAATAGTTTCATTGAAGACAATTTATTGCCATAAAACGGAACAGTTGAAAATTTATTATCATGTATTTAAAAAATAACCAATTACACCTCTCCTCCCAACCATGTTTAGTGATTTCAGTTTGGCGTTCAACGTGTAAAAATAATTAGAATTTGATATTTTGAATTAAAATGTATAACATTAACACTCTGTATAAAATTATCAAACATTGCTGCAATTGGGAATTGTGAACCGACTCAAAAAACAATGAAAAACACTTTGTGCTAAATGTAAGCCAAAAAAGTCACTTTTTCGCAATCTTTGTGTTAAGATATCTTATTCTTTATTTTATCAGCCATTTCAAAAACAATAATTATCATGAACTGCATCATTCTGTTGCTTTGTTTTCTATAACAAATGTAACTGTGAACAAATGTATTTAAATAGTAATCGATATTCTCTCGAATTGAATTCGATAGGAGTTCCATTTTTGATAAAGTTAATGCCTGTCTTTATTGCTGAGAACCCAAATATCAATGATAAAATAAATTAAATGATAATTGAATAATTCAATTCTTGCTGCCAACTGGATTTCCGTAATTAAGTTTAATGCCACAAATGCAGACTATGCGTAAGGATAATTTGAAAATTCCGCTTTCAAGTATTAGAGGTGATTGTAAATATATTGTGTGTTTAAAGTTATTGTGAATTTTATAAAATTATGGAGTTAGTTTAAAAAGAACTAAACAGTTTATAGTTATAAGAGCATAAATATGACATTTATGCTCTTTTTTAGGCTGAATATTTTTTATAATTGACGTGCAGGTTTTATGAATATTATTTAAATGCGTTAATTAACTTAACTATTTACAAAAATACACAGTGATGACATAATATTTCGGTACAAATTTATTGATGTAAAATAGGTCATGCCTTTCGGACGGACATTTTTAATTAAACAAATAAAATTTATAAGAAGTGATTGATTTACACTGTGAATCTTAAAATGACTTTATGTCAGGAGCCAACCTTCACTGGCAAATTGATAAAAATAATTATAAAAAAGAAATTAAAAAGGCGAGAGAAAATCTCACCTAATAAAAATAGTTGCCTTTCATGTATTTATCTACTCTTGAAGCAATTAAGGTATACGCCTGCCTTTAAAGAGAAAATTTCTGTCAAAAAATCGATTTTTCATTTTTGATCTAAAATTCCAACCTGAAGCTTTATATTTATATATCAGTTTCAATTTCTTGTCTATCTGGATTAGAACTTGAGTTACACACATTTGAGTATCAGTTATCTTAAAGATAGAATACGGCGTTGAATTACATTTTTAACTTTTTCTTAAAATTTAAGCATTTTGCTTTAATGCAAAACATCATAACACGAATTAGAATGTATTTAATTATATAAATTTTTTTTAAATGCTTTAAAAGGATTGATTTAGGCTATGAAAGGCTATGATTTTAGGCTATGATTATAGTTATATTATTTTTCATTTATTTTTAATTATTACAAGTTATGAATTGTCATAAACTTTTGTAAGGTTCTTTTATATGTTACAAGCAGGGCTTGACAAATGCGGTCGTCAAGTCGCCATTGGTTTTCTTTTCTCGGGCGATAAAATTATATTTAATCAGGCGTTTACAAAACTACATTTTTCTCTCTCTCCCCAATATTAAGAAATAAACTTAGAAACTATATTCAAACAAAAACTTTTTTTTTTACTTTTGTTAATCAAATACAAATTGTAAAATAATAAAATCAGAATTATTTAACTGACTTCCACAGGAAAATAGGCAAACAATTATTTCCCTGCTTCACTATTTCATCGAAGCCCCCCCCCCCCTCCTTATCAGATATCGATAGTAATCAACTATCCGGACAATTGAAGCATTAGGAAAACAGTATTTTCCGAAATGTCGGTTATTTCAATCCTTACATTTTACAGTATTTATTCTTACAGAGATATAACTTTCATAAGTTTCATTACAAAACTTATTTTCTATACATTATATACTATTTTAACCTATGCCTGTTATTATTTTTTCTCAATTAATTCATTAAAAACTCGTGAGCTTTTTGAAAATTAATGGAAGAGGGCTGAATATTTTTTTTCTGGCGACTACATTTTTTTACTGGCTACCATACCCGTATTTTATCCATATTTGTAAAGCCCTGGTTACAACATTTACTTGTACAACTTCTTACATGGCAAAGCTAAAGTTATGAGAGCTGTTCATTCCCTGAAAGAGGTTTCAGGCATCGTAATAATTTAAAATATCTTTATTTAAAATCGAGTTTTTGATGTTTTCTGTAAGGGCTGTTATTGCTATTCTCTGAGGTAAAATATCTAAATGTTTAAAAAGTTATTCAGCTATTTTACATGTTATTTAAAGTATTTAGCTATATTATGTAATACATTCTACAGCATGCATATAGAATATGCATACTCAGCACATAAGTATGCATAAGATTTGCATTTTAAATATAGGGTGCGTCAGAAAAATGTATACATACTCTGTTTAACGGGTCATAACTTTCTACTGTTTTTCTTTTCAAAGTGTAATTAATTGGAACTAATGAGTGGACCAAGATTAACTTTTGAAAAAAGAAAATTTATTTTAAAATGCTATTGTAAGTATGAAAATATAGCAGAAGTACAAAAACAATATCGCAGAGAGTTTTAGGCGGATCCACCAATTCGACTTACAACTCATGGGTTAAAAGATAAGTTTAAAACAAATGGATTTTCATAGACATAATTCCGAAAGCAAGAATGTGTCACAACATCAAATGAAATGTTTGTTGAAGTTTGTGAATAAATAGCCCACCGTTATAAGCATTGCACTGAGAAAAATGACACTTTCAAATCTGAGTACATCGATGTTTTCATTTTGTTATGAAACTTTTTATTTCAAATAGGACGACTCAATGCTTTCAATTTTGAAATACCAGAAATACTCGGAATATTGAAACATGGACATACTCAAAACTGAGCACATAGAGGTAATTTCATACTCAAAAATGATAGGAACAGTTCAAACTTATTTTTGAAATATGGACATACTCAAAAATGAGTACTTGGAAGTCAGTTCATACTCCTTTTTTGAAACATAGACATACTCAAATATGAGTACATGATGTTTTATTCTTGAGTGTGTGCATGTTTTCAGGAATGGGTACATACATGTTTCAAACTTGAGTAATTTTGAATCGGAGTATATTTGACTATGCGATATACTTAGATTTGAGTATTTTTTGCTCAGTTTTGAAAATGACGTTTTTAGAGTGTGTATTGACCAGAAAGGCTATAATTTTGAAAACCTACGGTAGGAGGAAAATTTATACATTTTATGTAGATTCTTTTGCAATTGAAATATTAATTATACACTGTAAAAAAAATCTGTAATTTTGACATAAAAATATTGTATTTTTTGCAGAAAAGAACTGTTTTAAAGAAAAAAAAAATTTCCTGTAAAAAAAGTGGATTTTGTAATTTTTACAGAAAAAAATCTATAATTTTTTTTTCCAGAAAAAAACTGTTTCAATAAAAATATACAGATATTTTCTGTAAATTAAACGCTTTTCCACTGTGGCCAAAATTGACAGTTTTTTTCTGTCTATTTGAGAGATTTTTTTTACAGTGTATGTGAATAAAAACTGGATTTGTAATCATTGAAAGTGTGTATACATTTTTCTGACGCACCGTGTATTTAAAAATTTCGTCTGTCATGGAGTCGGATACCTTTTAAAAGTATTCACTAATTTCTCTGAGTTTTTGAAGACATTAATTTTCATATATCGATCATTCCGTTTCTTTGTTTTATGTAAGAAAGTACTTTCTGGCAAAAAATTAATTTTATTAATAAACGATACTTTTTCGAATTGAATTCGTTTGGCGTTCTATTCTTGAAAAAAAAATGACGTCTACCTTTATTGCTGAGTATACAAATATAAATGACAGATTGAATTAAATGATAATTGAACAATACAATTATTGCTTTCATCTATATTTCCGTAATTAAGTTTACTGCCACGAATGAAGGTTACACTTACGAATAAACTGAAAATTTTGTTTTTAAGTGTTACAGAGATGATAAGAAAGACATTGCTTAAAAGTGTTTAATTTTATAAATCCATGAGTAGTTTTAAAAGAAGTAAGCAGTTTATATTTGCAAGAGCGTACAAAATTTAAAGTGCATGTTTTTTTAAAAATTGTTTAAAGTTTTAATTAAGTTTAAAATTTACAAAAATCCACAGTAATTCAAAATATGTTTGATAAAAATTACCCTATCTAATTTAGGTCATACTTTTCAACTCTCAGAAGATTATTAGAATTCATCAGTATATTAAATTTATTATTATGATTTCTTGAAGATTAATTATAATAAGTAAGAACACATATTGAAGAAATGTGGACGAGTGAAAGCCATTTTACATATTTAATTAAAATTCACAAACACAATACGTAACATCACAACATCATGACATGCTGAGACTACTTAAAGCAGAGATAAACAAAAAGAAATAGATGGCGTTACCATGCAGACAAAGCTTTGCAAATTTCAGTACTGCCATCTAGAGACAATTATCTGAAATAAGAACACCATAATTATTAACATACTTTACTATTAAAAGTTAAAGGAAGTAATTTTTATGCACTGATACATTTTCACTTTTACATACTCACTATTTATGTATCTACATTCAAAATGCTCACGAAAAATCAGTGTTTATTTATATTTAAAGGATTTTTTTACCGACTGTATAGAATGACTAGAATTTACCAGAACGGTAATAATTTTGAAGATCTGCGGTAGGCGGAAAATTTGCACATTTTATGTAGATTCTTTTGCAATTGAAATATTAATTATACGCGAATAAAAACTGGAGTTATAATTAGTGCTCGTGAGTATACGTTTATATACATTGAAATGTATACGTAGTTAAGCCTTTTTTCCATATTATACCTATCCAAAATCGTTCCCGGCTACAATACGTTTTAAACGTATTAAACGTATATTCGCGAGCACTAGTTATAATCATTGAAAGTGTGTATAGGTTTTTCTGATGCACCGACCGTGTATTTAAAATTTTCGTCTGCGATGGAGTCGGATACATTTTAAAAAGTATCTTGTCCATTAATTTCTCTGAGTTTCTGAAGACATTAATTTTCATATACCGATCATTCTGTTTGTTTGTTTTATGTAATAAAGTACTTTCTGGCAAGAAATTAATTTAATTAATAATCGATACCCTTTCGAATTGAATTCGATTGCCGTTCTATTCTTGAAAAAAAATTGACGTCTACCTTTATTGCTGAGTATACAAATATAAATGACAGATTAAATTAAATGATAATTGAACAATACAATTCTTGCTTCCAACTATAATTCCGTAATTAAGTTTACTGGCACGAATGGAGGTTACACGAAAAAATAAACTGAAACTTTCGTTTTTAAGTGTTACAGAGATGATAAAAAAGACATTGTTTAAAGTTGTTTAATTTTATAAATGTATGGAGTAGTTTTAAAAGAAGTAAGCAGTTTATATTTGCAAGAGTGTACAAAAATTAAAGTGTATGTTTTTTGAAAATCGTCTAAATGTTTTAATTAAGTTTAAAATTTGCAAAAATTCACAGTAATTCAAAAGATGTTTGTTACAAATTACTTTATCTAATTTAGGTCATTCCCTTTCATCTCTCAGAAGATTACTTATAAGAATTTCTCAGTATATTCAATTTATTTTTAACATACTTTATTCTTAAAAGTTAAAGGAGAACTTTTTATGTGCTGGTACATTTTCAATTATTTACATACTCACAATTTATGTATCTACATTCATAATGCTCATGAAAAATCAGAGTTTGTTTATATATAAAGGATTGTTTTACCGACTGTATACATGATTATATTTATGGAAATGAAAAGAATCTTTGATAGCTGCAGAGAGTAAAAAAATGAAAAATGACGCATTAATCAAAAACGATACACTAAGTAATGAATGTATCAAAAGGAAAATATGAGAATAGCTCAATGGCAATTCTATGGCTTTTCAAACCCATACAGATGAAAAAAATAGCTTTGAATCTAAAATTGCCAATTATTTTTGAAATCCTAAATACTATTTGAGGCATGTCCAAAATGTTTTTAATTCAGGGCAAATTCCGTATATTCCAATGTATAACACGTACTTTTGAAACAAGAAAATTTATCAAATTTTACAAGTGCACGTTATACGCCGCGCATGAAAATAAAAACTTAAAAATTAAACATGATAATTTAGATTTTTAATATGAATAAGGAAGAAAAAGAAACGTGCTAATTTGAATATACGGGAGTACAATTCGAAACGTCAAATTTTATCGAAATTCAAGCAGATAGGCTTGGCAGTAACCCATGCCCTCACTTCGCATTTGTTTATTTTTCTTTATATTTGTACTAGTTATTATTATTACTGTCCACATTTTAATGTTTTTTATTGCATTTTCATGTTACATATATCCTGAAAGTTTATTTTCAAGAAAGGGGATGCGCGTAATACAGCGAGTATACATCAAAATAGAAAAACACGGTCTCAAATCGTAAGTGTGAGTTATACGTCAGAATATACGATAGTCATTCTTAGGACGATTCTAATTACAGTCAGGGCCCGATTATCGCAGGGGCAATCTTCCACCATTTACTATTTTAAGTATTTCAGTCCTTATTTAACAACAAAATTTTTGTCCTAAATAAGGCGAAATTACTGGTGAAAGTTTCCCTGATTACAGTAATGACATTGAAGAAGTAGAAGATGTTGCATATGTCGCAATGATCTAAAACAAATTTCTTAAAGATGATGGTTTTCTTTTATTTATTTTTAACCTTAAAAGATAACTCACAATCGAACACTCTTAGAAATATCATTTTCTTTCGAATTATGAAGTCATTTACACTTGAAAAAAAATAATAAGGGGGAACTTTTTTCTTTCTTTCTTCCTTCCTTCCTTTCCAGTTTTTATTATTATTTTTTTTCTTATATATATGGGGGACGGGGGTTTATTTTTAAACTAGTTTTCCTTGTAAACTAACGTTATTTAACAAAGCCTGGTTCATAAATATGTTGACGATATTCTCACAGACAAATAGAAAATTTGAACAAAATTAAATAAATATATACACACATAAAATACGAGCGGTATTTTAAAATTACAATTAAAATTCAGTTTCTTAAATTTGTTTCAGTTAATTTAATGTTAAAAATTAACTTTTCACATTAAATTATTTGTGATTATCATTAATGGAATGAAAAGAAAATATATATATACAATTTTGCATCTGTCAAAATGTTCAATGATTCATAAAATATTAGATATGAAAAGAATTGGTATGAGGATTTATATTTAATAAACTTACATATCTCTATATATTTTATGCACTGGAAAAAACTATAATTAATATCACATTTTAGTTAATTCAGCCTTTGAATTCAAAATTTACGTGGCGGAAAAATACAGTTAGGACGCTTAAAGGGTTAAATTTGATAATAATATTTTTTTTTTCTTTCCTAGTCTGAGTTAGTTAAAATTGAAATATATATCCCTTTCTGAAAAGAAACTTATTTCAAAATATTTCAACAGATCGAGAAAGCTTTCGAAATATCTTTAAAATGAAATCGAAACCTTACTGTGAAATTTTCATTAGTGAACTTCTGATCGCCGAGAGGTATGATTTAAATTATATCGGAAAATTTGTTACGTTTGTATGTTACGTCCTTAGTATGCATACTTTTAATGCTAAACTTAATTAAGCGATATTCAATTAAGCATACATTCCAATTTCTTTTACGCCTCTTGTCAATATATTTAGTTCTTATTATAACCACTCCATACGATTATAAAATGAAACAACTTTAAACAGACAATGTCTTTCCGATCTTCTCTTTAACACTTGAAAACGAAAATTTCAGTTTATTCTTACGTATAGCTTTCATTTGTGGCACTAATTATAATTACGGAAATCCAGTTGCATGCAAGAATTGAATTATTCAATTATCATTTTAATTCAATTTGTCTTTGATATTTGGATACTCAGCAATAAAGGCAGGCGTTAACTTTCTCAAGAATAGAACTGCCATCGAATTCAATTCAAGAGAGTATCGATTATTAATTAATTTAATTTGTTGCTGGAAAGTACTTTGGAGTGAAAACAAAGAAACGGAATGTTGCAGTTTATGGTAATTACTTGCCTTTAAAAACTCAAAGAAAATAAGGAATAGGATATTTTAATAGATTTAAGTTGATACTACACCGCATAAGGTAATATATTTTCATTAAGTGAATTTTTTTGCTTACCTTTTGATTTATGTTTTATTAAATTGTAATGTCTTTTATTCTTTACCTTGATAATAAAAAGCTAATTTATGATATAAAGACATTTTAAGATTTAGAGGGTAAATCAATTATATTTTGAAAATGTGAATTATTTAATTAAAGACAGATTAGGTTAAGATTAGACCAATTGTTTAGCATACCCAGCGCTAATGCAAATAACTATTAGTCTTGCTTTTCCTTACAATTTAGTATTATGAATAATATACGTTAATTATTGCAAAAGTGGATTTATACAATCCAATCGTACACAAGAACAGCATACTATTATTTACTTAATTTTTTTTAATATACATATTTGTTTTACATAAAATAAAAAGTTGTGCAAATAAAGTAGCAGTCATAATCTTTCTGAAACTATATAATTATTTTTTAACATTCTTTAAAGTAAAAATTCATTTATATAGAAATTTTCAACGTGCCTATTTAATAATGTCTTAAAGCAGTTAACTTAAGCATATTCCTCAATTGCAAACCTTTGTTTTTCAAATTAAAAGTTCTACGTACATCTATGGCTTCGAAAATGATCCAGAGGTTTGAAATTTAATATCATCATTACTGGCTCAGAAAATGGGAGGTATTTTGTGGTTAAAACCATCTCAGCAGTTTAAAACAGATGAAAAGTTCTGCTTGTTTTTCATTCATGTTGTAATTTTTTAAACGTGCTAAATTCGTTTGACAAAAGCGGTACCGATTACAATATCTTTAAACAAAAAAATGGGTGCAGTTATTTTAGCAATAATCAGCATTGATGTCAATATTATTTTTTTATATGTGTTTTATAATAATGTTGAGATGGAACATGTCCCCTGAAAGCAGTCAATAATTACCATATTAAACAAAAGTTATTTTTCTAAACTTTTGAATAAACAAACAAACATAAAAAACAACAGCACTGAAATTGGAAAAAAGATGGCTCACATTTTATACAGTCTTATGAAGATTAATTTTCAATGAAATTATCATATCACTTAGATTTGAAAAAAAAAATTGCATATAGTTGTACTTTTTCTCACTTAACTAATGTCATAAAAAAATTCAAGCCATAAATATATTGATTAAGTTACTACTAACAAAGTATAGAAAATAAGAAAAATGTAACATAAACATATTTTTAAATTATATTTTATAAATGATAAAAAAAATCTATTTAAAATGAACTATTTTTTACACCAAGTAAATTAATAAACAGAATTAAATATTTTTTAAAAGCTGATAGTAAAAATATTTATTTTTTTTTATAGTCTGAGTTTGTTTAAGTTAAAATATAAACCCTTTTCAGATAATAAAATTTATTTCAAAACAGAGAAAGGAAGCTTTGAAAATATTCTTGAATACCAAATCAACTAAATAAATTATAAAATCAGTTAAAAATATTAATACAACAAATTGTCAGATTTTTTTAAAAATTGTAGTTATTATGCTACATATTAATTTAATTTATTTAAATGAACTTGCTAATTGGTGATTCATAAGTTATTAACCAATGAAGAAGACGACAATCCTGTTTTTGTTACTGTTTAACCACACTGCTAATGATAAAAGACCTTTTAAATTTAATATGATAAAATTCTAACTTTCTGTCTGATGAATTTGTTCTAAATTTATTTAAGATAAACAGATAAGCAACAGGCTCGGGTCTAAAACAAATTAACTAACAAAATGCAAGCTTCGAGATTCATGTTTTCTAAAGAAAACTACCAACAAAACTATTGGAATTGACTCTCCCAAAACATTTGATTTATTATAGCTGAACTTTCAGCTACTTTATGTGAAAGGTTTTTTGTTTGATATATTTTATTTAATTGGCCTTCTGTGCAAAGCGTTTTCGTTATTCAAATTTATATTAAGTTTTTCTTTGATTTCTATGGCATATATTGAGTAATAAATAAACCTATAAGGTTGTCAGGATGAAGTTAAACAATTTGACAAAAAAATCGATTAAAAAAAAATGTCAGTTACCATGGTTTACACCGGAGACCGTCAAATACAAAATCTGAACAAAACGTTAGCAGCTTTTTACGATTTGCAGAAAAATTAAAACGAAGGAAAAAAATTGAAAGCCATTCAAGAAAAATATTTACGGCATATATATATAAAATACTGAAACAATAATTCAAATACATATTTGTTTTGGATACCCTGCGCTAATGCAACTAACTATTACCTTACAATTAAGTATTATGAATACCATACGTTAAATATTGCAAAAGTGAATTTATACAATCCAACCGTACACACAAGAACTTCGTACTATCATTTACTTAACTTTTTTTTTATATACATATTTGCTTTGTATAAAATAAAAAGTTGTGTAAATGAAGTAACAGTCATAATTTTGCTGAAACTATATAATTATCATTTTTACATTCTTTAAAGTAAAAATTCATTTATATAGAAATTTTTAACGTGCCTATTTAATAATTTCTTAAAGCAGTTAATTTAAACATATTCTACAATTTCTAATTTTTGGATTTTGAAATAAAAAGTTCTACGTACATCTAGGACTTCGAAAGTGAGTCATAGTTTTAAAATTTAATATCATCATAACCGGCTCAGAGATGGAGGTATTTTGTGGTTAAGACCATCTCATCAATTTAAAACAGATAACACAAAAATGAATCTCTCGCATTATAGGAATTACTTCCCATGATCTATCAAAAGCTACGAAATGAAAAGAAAAAACAGATTTAAGAAAATTAGCATTAAATTATTTCAAGGCTTCATAGAAAGGAGCCTTTCAGGGCAAAATAAGAAACATTGGCATTTCTTTTTTCATTTCACTCTAAAGGAATTGGGCGCCTTTATTATATCTCCTTTATTGGTCTTCTTTATTTTCCCTTTAAACAGCTTCAAATTTATTGTCAATATGGATGTAAGTTTAATTTAGCTGAATGTGTATTGATCTTTACCTTGTTAATTGTGCATCCTATTTTTAACAGCAACAACAACAAAAAAATACAGACATATAAAATTAACGAAATTGTGTAATGAATGATTCAAAACGCCTTACAGATCTCAAAATGCTGACTGCACCACTGCCATCATATAAACATTTTACCTTTTTTTTTGTTATTTCAGTCAACCACATTAATTTTCTTTTAATATTATATTTTGAAACGACTTAATTTAATATATTAATTTTTTGGGGAAAAACACTGTCTTATTTAGACATAAAATGTTTAATTTAAAGATGAGAAAATTAATTTTAACTGGAATTTCAATATCATAGATGATGCAGCTTAATTATATAATTTAAAATTAATCACATTTTAATGCCAAAATACACGTACATAAAAAGAGAAGTTTCCATGCTAAAAAAAGTTAACTTAAAAACTTTTTTAATTAATTTAATAAAATTAATTTTTGCTTTTTACATTGGTAGAAATTTTTTTCCCTATCTCTTGGCGAAATTGATATTGCCTCTTTGAAAGGACTTAAATCAAAATTTTCGTATGGTTTATAAAAAAAAGCTGAATTTTTATGATAAAAGTAATTTGTTAATTAATAACTGATGTCAGGTAAACATGTCATATAATTTTTTTTTCAGCGAAATATTTTTGCATTTTCCTAAATTATTCCATGTCGCAAGATTTTGGTTTTTTTTTTGGAACCATGTAAACCCTTATAGGCAATGATTAAAACTTATACCAATTAATAAAAAAACAATAAAATTCTATTACGTTTAACATTCATATCTAATAAAATAAATAAAAAATCTGCATCTATATTTCTAGCATCTGTTTGTCAGTTTCCACTAATCTACAGCAACATTGACATCTATATTTATATTATCTACATCAGTTACTCATCCAGCTATTCATGTGAGTCTACATAATCTACAACTAAAAGATCTGTAGCAACATTTACATTTACATTTATACATGGTGTTTCGTAATTATTTTCTAGAGTTTAAAAGTTCATTAGAGGGCTTCGCTACCTGCTCGCTAACGTTCGCCAACCCCCATGAATTGCTACGCAATTCACATTGGGACCGGTTTGATCGCTCACCACTTTTTCCCGTCACTATAGTCAGAATGAGTACCATTAATCATTTTAACGTATGAAAAAAAAATCATGTAAAATAAAGTAATTCAAAACTTCGTTGAAAGCACATTTAAAAATGCACTTAGTTGGTGCTATTAATGAGCATGAATCATTTTAACATTAAAAAAAAAAATGAAATGTAAAATAATAAACTGAAAAAATTACCTTGGAAGCACAATTAATTTAAAACTTCTTTAAAAACATATTTACAAATATTTTTAGTTGGTGTCATCACTGTAATAGATAATTTCATATTAAAGTTCGTTTGACGTGAAAAATACAATATCTTTCAGATGCTTGGTAAGTTAACAAAACGCAAAAAACACGTTTTCTGCTGTGCCTAAGGGAAGTTCTTGATCACAAAGCTGATTTGTTGAATGCATTACGTGGTCGCAAAAAGAAACAAATTATCATTGATATTCACACATCGGCCTAAAGATCGTGCTGTGTTTTAAAAAGAGCTCTTGAAATTTTTATTTTTATTTAGTTGAATGGATTGTGTGATTGTAAAATGAACCACTGAGAATAGTCCCCCCCCCCCCCCAGAAAATATGGGTGTTGCCTAACGGCAAGCTACACATTTAGCGTTATTTTTCATGCCACGTAAGAGAAATATATGTATAGATACTTGAACACTCGTAGGAATGAGGAAAAAATATTAATATCACTATTTAATGAATTACTTCTAGTTTTGTATAAGCTTTACTCGGGGTTTAACTCGATATAAATCAATTCTAAAATAAAATATAGCTATTTTTTTCTTATGGGATCTTGTCAAAGAGGCTGTATTCCTACCCCTGTTGCCCCTTTTGTTAAATAATCAAACAGAATTGTGTGTTAGAACCAAATTTGAAACTGAAGCGTTGTACTTGACATGCTGAATCGCGTATGAGAAGATTTTTATTTTATAAACAATGTTCAAAAACACACATGCTGAATATATGTAAAATTTCGACGAAACTTGTACATTATACTTGAAATAAGTAAATTTTCTTTTCTTAATTATGGTCTTTCAAATACCCAGAAGGAATTATGAAGAATGATGAATTATTGAGATCACATTATTGAGAAGTTTTGAATCAGAATGAATATTGTATAATTTTTAGTAAGAACGCTGTTACTACTAACAAAAGTAGTAACGCTAATTCTCTGTAATTAACGAAGGAGATATGTAGATAAGCATTTATTCTGATCCGCATCCCCCCTCCTCCAGATAGGGTCAAAACATATTTTACTTTTTAAAATGCTTTGATTGTTAAAAAAAAAAAAAAAAAAAAAAAAAAAAAAAAAAAAAAAAACTGAATATATGATCTATATTTACTGTCTCTCTCATTAATTTTTGTTTGAAGATTGTTTATATATGATATACAAAATAAGAAACGTCGGTTTATTTAGCAAATTTTATTGGATTTTAATCATATGAATTTAAATTTTTAGGTGCAAATTAAAAATCATCAAGATCTGAATATTTATACAACTAGCTATATTACGAACGCACCTCATTTGTCACGTTTGACGTACAATTTCCAACTTGTTTTTTTTATGCGAAGCGGCTCTTAACAATATGTATACATTTTAACAGATGTTTTACCTTATTTTCCACATATTAACATATGTAAAAACTGCGATGATCTTATAAGCGCATCATATCTTAAAAAATAATTGGTATTTAAAAAAGGTCGAATCACATTTTTTAAAAAAAGGCTAAATAAACCTATTATATTTCTTATGTTTTATAACAATTTTAAACAATATTTAAATAAAAATCATGCACATAGGGAATAATTATAGATTTTATATTATATTAAAATAATCAAAGCATTTTACGATAAAAGAGAAAAAACAGCCTTATCGGGGGCGCGTAAAACCTGTGCTTATCTACCTCTTTCAAGTTTATCATAAATTTATGTATCCGTGTTCGTCCATTCTGTTCATATCATCGGTGAAAGGTCATCATTCAGCATTAAAAAATCATAACGCACGCATGTGAAGTCAGTTATTCAGTTGTACACAAAGAAAAATATCCATGTTAGCGCTTGCATCTGTTGTCTAAATCCTATTTTACATAGCACCGGAAAATATGAGCAAAATCGCCATATGTAAGTACTTTTACCCAAACAATTGAACTTCCGCTAAATAGCTTTTATAACATTAAACTGTCGGAGGTTCGTGAACTTTTGTTTTCATTTGTAACATTAGAGGTTACGCACTACTGATGCTCTCCGCATATCGCTTTGTGTGCCTTATTACGCGTTATTGTCGGAAGAACGGAACAATTGGTGTTGAGTTCCTGCCAAAAAATTCGGAAGGTCGTTGCGTTCATTAAAACGCGTCAGTAACTATTAGTAGGAAAGTGAATAAATTAGTACAGAAATTGAATGAGTGGAATCGAGAGAGATTAATCTTATAGTGTGATCGGTCTCGGATGAAAATTTTATCCTAAGCCTAACCAGTAAATTGTTGTCATGATTTTATGTTTTCTGGTTAAACTGCCCCACCAGCGGCTGAGAGTTTCTGCTCTCAAACCCGGTAGACGGGAGGTGCTGGATTCGTACTTGAATCCTGGATAGGTCGTGTAACCCGATTTTACCCGAACCCGACCCAACCCGTGGTTCGTTTCGAGTCGGGTTTACCCTACTTTTTTTCTTTTCGTATTATGTTCGGGAAGGGTTGACACGACTTGTTGCGGGTTTGGATCGATAATCGACAATTTCGGATTTGACTCTTGCGAGTCGGGTTCTGGTTGATATATTCTTTCAAAAAGAAAATCAAAAACATAACCTTTACTGCAAAATCTTGGCAAAACTAGTTTTGCAAGATTACTATTCTGGTACATTCTTAAAACTTGTCTCTCTCTCTCTTTTTTTTTTTTTTTTTTTTTTCAAACTAACAAACATTTTTCATTTCTATAAAACGTAAAGCAATATATGCAAAAAGAACTAACTTTCTAAATTAATTGCAGTCTTCCTAGCTTACGATCAAACTTCTGTCAATATTTCGTCATTACAAACCTTTTTGGTCCCCTTTAATGACTATCGTGAATGATGACTAAAATTTAGTACGTAATACAAAATTTTATGGTCGAATGTTCAATGAAATCCTATATACTGAGGGTAATACAAAATCATTTTGTACAGAGAATGAAATAAATTGAAATTAGTGAAATAAGATCGTATTTTAATCTATTAAACTTTTCGTACATATTAGGAAATAGAATTACGTATGTGTGTGAATGAAATAGGGGCAGATTAGACGTATAAAATTGAATTGAGTTGGCGGTCTAGAATTTAATAAAAAGCCATTTCTCATTTCTAATGGAGTTTTTAGAAGATGACAATTTTGAAGTTTTCTTAAGTTTAGACGAATGTTCTGCGGTTCGTGATAGCAAAACTATAACATTATTACAGCAATTTTAAATGTTCTTAAAGTTTAAATTTTAACTGCACAAAAATTAAAATATATATATATGTTATGATTTTAATAAAATATAACTATCCATCCTTGTTAGTCATGTAAATTTTCGAAAGATAAAAATTTTATTATATTAAACGATAAATTGGCTCTTTCTGATACTCGAGTACCAGAAAGAACTTTCAATAGTTATGATCGTTAGTATTGAAAGGTGTTTCAGGTTACCGTATACCAGGCTTTCTATATGTCACTTCTAAAAAAAATGATGAATTTCATAACCTCTGTAACTATTTTAAAGTGCTTTAAATGCAAATTAAGAGTAATTCAAAATAAAATGTGTAATATTTTAAAGAGTGTGGCATATATCTATGCATATTGTATTTTAAAATGCAACAAACTCAGCAAAATTATAGATTTTGAAAAAAGCATGCTTATTATAATTTGGCAATTAAAATAAACTTAATTGTACTAGTATTGGGCTTGGAGGAATACATTTCGAAAACATTTCAACATCTATTAGAATCCGATACGTAAAACAACAGCAGTAAAAGTAATAATAAAATACAGAAGAATAAGACACTGTCAAGCCTTTATTATAAATGCATAATTTTATAAATATAAGTAGTTTTTAGAAATGTTATAATTTTTTTATACAAACAAGCTAAAAAAATATAGGCAACTTTTAAAAGAATATTTTGAAAAATAGTTTTTGAGTAAAGGATATGTATTTTAGGATTTCAGCAACAGAGTTAAAAAGGAAATCTTTGCTCCTGCTTGAAATAAAGTAAATTTATTACTTTATATTCTATGCATAATACCAAGGGCTTATGCAAAATTTGAAATAAAGAATTCTCCCGGAAATATTATTCAAAGAACTTAGTTAATTTCACTTCCAGATTACCGATCAGAAGCTATTGTCCTACTAATCAAATATTGGTTATATTAATATTTTAGTTACTGGGGCAGAATTTTATCCCACAGCGATTTTTTTTTATTCAAATAGCTTGAGTGCTATCACTTTTTTGAAATAGTAATATTCGCCTTACTTAATCTGTCATTAAATAAGCCGAACATATCCATATCAAAAAGTCATATCAATCAAACAATCTGAATAAAAAAAAAGAAAGAGGCCAACTTGGAAAGAAATACTGTCATTCGGATAATGTGGTTTAAATTTGTATAAAAATTTCAAAAATCTTGCTTCGTTATTTTTATAAAATATAATTTAACTGATTGTTTTATTCAAACATTACTTTCCAGTTTACATATGTTTAATCAATAATCCTGCCATTTCTGATTTGCCAGTTTTGAATAGTTTTTTAACTTTTATCCTTTAATTTAATTATTAAAAATCTACTTAGAAAAGTGTTCTTTAATTACCATTGAGTTAAAAGGAGGTAAAACTGTTCATGCATAAATTTAAAAACATATTTCAGAAGAGTACTTCAGTTTGTCAAATTAATATTGCATTTTGAATTTTAAAGTACGTATCTTAAATTCAAAGTAATTCCATTTTAAACATAATAATGGTTCTTTTTACCATTACTCTAAATAAGATAGTGTAAAAGTCAATTTCAAATATTATCTAATTCAAAGCATAAGAGCATGCGAAAATAATAATAAATAAAGAATATACATTATTACTGTTTAAATGCTCACTGTTGAATTCTTGAATTCGAATTCTTTGATATTGAATTTTCTTTCTATTTTTATGACGAATTTTAATGAAATAAATTGATAAAATCTATTACGCAAAAATATTTTCTTTAATTAAATATTTTTAAAAGTACATCTTAGGAATGTTTGAGAGAATAAATAGAATAAACTTCTGCTTAAAAGACGTAATAAACAGTATAAGAGGAAATACTAACTCAGTACTTTTTGCAAATTTGAGCGTGTGTATAAAGCCTAATATATCGAATCACGATATTTGTTAACGTATTAAATAGCAGAAATAAGTACAACGTGTAAAATTGTTATAAAAATATACAATTCACTTGCTTATTGTTTTTTTACCGTTCCGATTTCAAAAGCCGAGAAATTAATACTTGCTAAATTTCTATAAAATTCAGATATAAACAATCAATAGTTTTAGAATCTGAAAATGAAAAAAAAATTGAAGAAACTAAAATACTGCGAAATATTGATAATAACATTGACTGCAAAATTTCAAGATTGCGAAATTGCGAGGATAAGCTAAAAAATGCTGAATACATCAATGCACAGAAAATATATTATTATTTTAAAATAGCAAATATGCAGATTGCAGTCATTATGTAATGATATTTCAATTAAATTTTATATGCATTATGTTAATTTAAAAGTAGTAATTATGTTTTAAAGTCTTAAAATCATGGTAAGTATTTTTTAATATTTAAAAATTTTTAACATTAAAAATTTGAAATCGATTGTAGACTAACATCTTCTCAAATAAACTTACGTGAAATGTATATTAAAACAATAATTTCATCGTATGAGAAATATAATGACGTGAAAATAAAGTATATATCTAGTACCAATTCGTCATAAATAATAGTAGAAAGATCAAATTCAAAAATAATTCAATTGAAAATTCAGTAAAGTGCCTTAATTCCGTCATGTTGCTAAGTTATTCCCCTTGTTAACTATTTTTCATATTGCTGCAAAACTCTTGTCAATTTTATGAAACACTTCTGTACTTCCCGATCGAGAATTCACAATAAGATGAAAAGGAAATGTTGCTTTTTAGCATAGTATTTTTCAATAATAGTATAAGGAGAATATCGTTATAGATTTTATTCAAATTGAGAACGCTGTTCGTAAATGTACATTTTTAGCACTGCATGGTTGATATTCGTAGGTTAAGTACCTTTTCATGTTCAAACTCTCCACGGCCTCGGAGGTTAATCACTAGGCCCGTTCGATCCCAACATGTTATTAATACTTCTAGTTCTAAATTTGCCTAACTCAAGTACCTCAATCAAATTATCAACCAAAACTGTCCAAAGAAATTCAACGAATTTATTAGTATCTAACCTTGCACTTCTGCTACAATTGATACTTCGTTTTTTCTTGAACTGGAATTCCACACATAAAGTCAGTAGAAACCTCGCACGAACAGCAACTTGAAGAGTACCAGAAGCCGCACTAAATTTCTAGGAAAATGAATTTCGTTCTGGAAATAATCTGCCTATTCTCCAAATGTTCCCCTCTTCAGATAATGTTTCAACTGTAAATTTAAGAACAGGGACAAGATTAGGAATCTTTCTTCAAATTACGAAAAATTGGGTCGCTTTCGTATTTGCTTACTCTGAGATAAAATAAATTAATTTTGCCTAGCCACCATACTAGCTAAGGAGTAAACTGTTTAAATCGATTTTTTGGGCATATTTATTTTTTAAATTGCGAATTTATGTAAAGGGGGGGGGTTAAATCTTATTTCTCTGCGTTTTTAGTACACTTTCGTTTATATAGATGCCAAAATCAAAGACTAAAATTATTTTTCATGAAAAAAATATGAAATTCTATCTAATCATACCTTAATATATTGCAAATACTCCCAACAGTTTAAGTTACTATTGAAAGACAAAAAAACTTTCAAGTAAACTCTCAAATATGACCTTTATCAAACTGGTGTTCCCTTTACGGAATTGATATTAGAATATTAGCCAATATGATTGAATATTAGCCAATAAGATGAAGTGAAAAAACAAACTCTGTCCAAATTCTGATCTGAGAAACATTCTTACAAGGCAGAGTATGTCTTTTATTCTGTGATTTATTAATTTAATCCCTATTATTTCATTTGATGTTTTTATACTCTGTGTCATTTATTTAGATACTTCTTGACAGATAAAATATATAAATGAAAGCGAGAAAAGGAAACGACAGCTTTAGTCGATACGATAATGTTTCCAATAATCCTATTTCCCCGGTAAAAGAAAAGGGGGACTGAAATGGTCAAAGGTTACACCGCAGCGGAATAAAAAGATGACAGTATACAAAACAACCCATGGGGACTTAGAAGAGAGCAGGTTTTATAGAGTTTTACTGATCGAAATAAACCAGTATAACAAAAATTTCAATTTTCAAAATACTTTATGAGAAAGCTACTCTCATTGACATTTTGGTGATCTTCCACATTTTCTGAGGCTTTAAATGTATAGATAACTAAACTGTTTGTTTTTAGTGAAAAAATGTATTTTCTTGAAGCATATACATATAACCAAACACTTTGCTTGGCAAAGTTTGAATTAAGACAGTTTTCTCCGGGACGGAAATTTGCATCTCCGGGAGGGGGACATTATGGAGTTTCAAGCGGGGGGGGGGGGGGAGGGATTTGCACTTTTAACAAAATACCAGACACATATAATATGAACGATGCAATGTGTGCACAACACCTTACTACTCTAACACCTACCTTGCATTGACAATAACATTTAAATTCTGCGTGAAGCCCTTGTGATGTTTCGATCCATATAAATTATGTGCATTAGACAGTACAGTGTGTACAGTGATTTAAGCTGTACCCTACCAATGCAGTTAGCATTTTGATCAATCTCAACTGAATACATTCCATTTTCTCTTACAAGTGCCTGTGTATATGGCTCAAACTGTTTTAATTGGTAGATTCCAATAGTTAGTAGCCTTAATTCATCTATCTGTAAAAAAAAAAAAAAATATTTTTTAGCATGCGACTAAAATTTTTCAATACTTTTCATCGCATTTAGATATATTTTTTAAATGGAAATACCTTCATTTTTTTACAAAAATATACCTGTGTTTTCTTAGTGGAATGTGAGTGTGCTCAAATGATATTATTTTTATATATTCATCAATAACAAATTAAAACAGGAAAATATATCCCTTACCTGTTCTCAGTAGCGCAGGTGCCCACCAAATCCGTATTGACGTAGATCGGATATAGAACATATGATTTCTTGTGCGATGCATAATTCACAATTTGCTACAGTGTAAAAAGGAAAGAAAATTATTAATGATTGTATTTTAATTCTGTATTGTGAAAAAGGCATGTATTTCACTGCTGTTGAAGACGCAGTTCTTCCAACGAAATATTTAATTTTCATCTTCTTGGTTATAATGAAAAATACAAACTCCGAGAGAAAACCACTCTCTTCTCGGAGTGCAGAAACACAACATTTCACAAAGACAGAAAAACTAAAACTAGTCTAGATACATTATATGTGTCGAAAGTTCACACACAGAAGAAAGTACGCACGAGGATTACATATTCATTGTAGACGTAGAAAGGAGGAGCGGCTTGACCACAAATATTCAATTTATTCTGTTCTTTGCACATGTATATTTTGAAGCTTCGAAAGAGAAAGTTTTTAGTCTTAAAATGAGAATAGAAAATGTTTTTAAATGTTTTTATCAGGGGTTACACACCTCAACACATTTAATTTATCACTCAGATCTTCATACAATAACCATTTAACAGTGTAATATTTATTGATAACAGCTCTGCTCACGAACTTTTATCAGTACTAAAATCTCTACTAATTAATTAAGAAAATAATTCACGCAGAATCTATTTTTAAAATTAATAATCAACTTTAGTTATCAATTTTTCGTTAATCAAATGCATTCAGTGGATGTTGTTAGAGCATGACAAAAATGGAGACTTTTGCTCTTACTGTAATTTTAAGGAGAACAACTTTTATAATAACGTGACACTTTTAATGAAATCGTGTTAGAGTATTTTGTCTCCGTTCAGCTCGGCATCACTTTAATTAAATTACTCATGCAACCGGTTAAAACAAGTTTATTTTTTTATTTTTAAAAGTATAATTAGAGAATTGAAATAATTCATGTGAGGAACAAGTAATTATTTTTAAAAGTTGCATAACCGAACTACCGTTACCTCCTTTATTATTTCATTTTTTACTCCGAATTCCTAACTACGAATTTTGTCAAAATGACAATTTCAAAAATCGGCGCATACGTATTTTTCAAGATTCGGTATATTTCGCTACTACCAGCATCAAAGCAACTCTCCTACGCATCCGACAAGAAAAATTTCCCAATGCCTCCTTTTTTAGCGACAAATGCTTTCTTTCTATAGCGTCATTTTCGCCGTCATCAGAAATATATAGACCACTTAATATCAGAAATGTATCTTAAAAAGTAGTATAGTACATTGATGTCTTAAAGATGTTGGCAACGAACTGCGCTACCACTTTCGCTTTTATCTCGCATACACTCACTTCTAATTACTGCTTAGTTTGAATTTATGCATAACCGAAAAGGAAAATATAATGTTCTTTCAAATGAAAGGAATTAGGCAGACAGCTTTTGGTCTCGGTAGGACTACAATATTTTTGCCTTTTTTCAAAAAAGTTTTGACTTTTATAATACAATTTTGTACCTGGTTCTATTATTAATTTTTGTATTTAAAATTTTATATATGTTACTAGATTACAATCATAGGTTGTTTTGTAAAATATTTGGCATATTTTCAATCCTTTTGATTTTTTCGATAGCGCCCATAACACCATCTCAATTTTAACTTACACTAATATTTGAATACTGAAGTAAAACACAAAAAAGGCGAACTGGTGTTAATGCGCTTATGTTAAAAAACTTTTTAATAAAATTTTCGACATGTAACTGACTCCAATATATATATATATATATTCCTACCAGAAATTTCTAAAAGCAAAAAAATCACAGTTGAATACCGAATTTCAGCAACTAGCGGCAGTAGTCGATAAGATCATGAAATTCTTTTGCGCAGCCTACTATATGATATATAGATTTACACTGCTCAAAACAATTAAAGGATATTGCAGTTTTAGGTGGATTTTGTATCTGGGAAACTTTTTAGCTGATTGATACATGGTCGACAGACATAGTAGGTTATATGAGAATAAATTACACATGTTTGGCAGAAAAAAATGCATTTTATTGCGCATTTGTGTACAAAAGGAAACAAACACAATTTGTGCATATGAGAAAAAAAGAATAAGAAAAGGTGTTTTCTTCAAAGAAAATCATTTTCAGTAGGGGGTATGGTTTCCACGGGCGGCCAGCAACGTTGAACTCCTTTGAGGCATGGACTCAATGAGGCTATTAATGACGAGTTGGGGTATTCTGCCCCACTCTTCCAGAAGAGCTCTTTCCAGTTCTTGGAGAGTTTGTGGGGGTTGTTGGCGGCCAGAAACTCGTCTTCCTAGAGCGTCCCAAACGTGCTCGATTGGATTCATGTCTGGAGAACACGCTGGCCATTCCATTCGAACGATTCCTTCCTCGAAAAGGAAATCCTCCACCAGGTTTGCACGATGTGGCCTGCAGTTATCGTCCATTAAAATGAAGTTATCTCCGATTGCTGCAGCGTAAGGGACTACAATAGATCTGAGGATCTCATCCCTATATCGGCGACCAGTCAGAGCTCCATCTCGAATGATGTAGAAGTCAGTGCGCCCATCAATGGAGATGCCACCATACACCAACACTCCTCCACCGCCAAATCTGACACTTTCGTGCACGAACGCAGGATTATTCCTACTGCCACGGTCCCTCCAGATGAAAATACGCCTATTATCCGGATGCATAGAAAAACGGGACTCGTCAGAAAACAGAATATTGCTCCATTCATTTCTCCTCCAGTTGACATGCTCGGTTGCCCACTCCCTGCGGTCGCGACGATGCCTTGATGTTAGTCTAACACATACCATCGGTCGGCGAGCATACAGACCTACAGCATGGAGCCGGTTTCGGACAGTCTGAGTTGAAATCGTGGTGCCTGTAGCCGAGCGAAGCTGTTGTTGGAGAAGAGTAGCGTTCATGTTTCGGTGTCTCCGAGCTGTTAACGCTAAATACCGATCTTCATTGGGCGTTGTTGCCCGTCTACGACCTTGCCCTGGTCTTCGGCCTGCACATCCACTCTCCAAAAAACGGTTCCAGATCCTGGAAATGACACTTTGTGACACTCCAATGGCTTGCGCTACTTCGGCTTGAGTTTGGTCCCCTTCTAACCTACCAACAATTCTCCAAGCTTCTGAATCTGTCAAATGACTTCGCTGAGACATCGTACTCATCGAAACAAAGCAATCACTGAATGCCGATCATCCTTGTCTTCATTCTCTTTTATCCAGTTGAAAGTCAAATTTCATTCGCTGCCGCTGAAGCGACGTTTTTGACGTCGAACTCAAAATTTGCATACTCCACAGTTTGAAAACCAGAAAAATTTGCTTTTGTGATTCTCTTCTTCTATTTTCGGCAAAAAAAATTTCGTTTATATCTTTATTTTATATAAAACTTCAAATATCCTTTAATTGTTTTGAGCAGTGTATATACATTGCTAAAATTTATCATATTTCCTAAAATTTAATTCAGCTATAAAACGCATAACACATTTGAAAAATTATTTTCAGCATTTACCGCCCATAGAAGGTAACTTTAATTTTTTGTGCCACTCTATATATAATCTACTAATTTATATATACACCACATATTAAGCTAAAGTTTAATTCAGCCAGGAAACGTATAACACAACTAAAATTGCTCTTCCAGCAGTTATCATTTATGCACGAAAATATATTCAGTTTTTTGTGTAGCCCTATATAACAATGTATTTATATTTTAAAACATAATAAATATAGTTAAGTTGGAAATATAACATAATACTATGTTCCATCCATTATGCCCAAATGTTATTAAGTAAACATCATTATGGAACATATAGCCATAACAAGGTCTTGAAAAGTGCGGTCGCTAGGTCGCCACTGGCTGCAAACTTTTTTACCTGGTGATCAAGTTACTTAATCTGAGGGTTATGTTCCAGTTATTTTGTAAGATTCAAATCAGATTTTAGTGTTCAGTATTAAAACTTATTAATCTATCCCGTTCATTTTAAATAATAATGACATGCAAGTGATTATAAGCAATTCATTTGAAATTCTCAGAAGATGTTTCGTTATAGATGTTGCAAAGTTACGAAATATTAAGAAATAAAGTTAGAAATTATATTCAAACCAAAAATATGTTTACTTTTTATTTTTAATTTGGCAAAAATAAGTTCATCAATTTCAAATTTTAAAATAATAAAATCTGAATTATTTGACTGACTTCCATAGGAAAATAGGCAAAAATTGTTTTCCTGCTTCACTATTGCATCGAGGGCCCCTTCATTAGATAACCTTTACAGAATTTCTTTATTTTTTTTCAGAGATGTATAATTTTGATACGTTTCATTAGTGAACTTAGTTTATATTAAATTTCTAAATTATATATTATTTTAAACTATGTAACTAATAATTATAAATCATACTTGTTATTACTTTATCTCAATAAATTCAATATAAGATTTTTGTGTATTTTGGAAATCAATAACGGGGGTAGGGGGGTAAATATATTTTGCTGTCTACCAGATTTCACCAAATTTGTAAGGCCCTGGCCATAACACAATTAAAAAACATTTCGAAACAATTCACGTCAATAGACACACTGTAAAAAATGCCCAATGTTTCTTATTTTATGAAAATATACTATAACCACGAACGAAAATATATTATAATCTTCTGAGTTATCCGAAATTCCGAATAGCGTGTTCCACTGTCTTTTGAATCCCCAGAAACCAATACATTTCCAAAATTTAAAGAATTATTTATAAAAACAAAGTATTTTTCGCTGCCCGTATTTTTCAGAAACGTTTCCGAAGGGTTTTTATAGTGTATTAATTAGTGTCCTCAGCCTGAAATACCTGTTTTTCGAATGCTATCAATTCTCAAGTAAACATTTTCATTCTCAAAAAATATGTTTAACAGACAAACATGCAAAATTAACAGCGTTAACAATAACATTAAAATTAAAATTATTTATTTACTCTTTCATGAATAGAATAACTTATGCGGCTGAAAACGTTTACTTATGAATTGATGACATTCGAAAAACAGGTATTCCAGGCTGAGGACACTAATTAATACACTATAAAACCCTTCAGAAACGTGTCTGAAAAATACGGGCCGCGAAAACTTCTTTGTTTTTATAAATAATTCTTTAAATTTTGGAAATGTATTGGTTTCTGGGGATTCAAAAGACAATGGAACACGCTATTCGGAATTTCGGATAACTCAGAAGATTATATTATATTTCCGTTCGTGGTTATAATATATTTTCATAAAATAAGAAACATTGGTCATTTTATACAGTGCAGTAATGCTTACGAATCTTTATGCGAATCCCTCTATATGAACTATACAATTTTTCCACACCACGTAATTGACAAATGATGGTTAAGCATAAACATGCATACCGCATCTGAAAATACTAAAACGCATTTATAGTGACTATTAGTTATAGATAGTACTGTAACTGAATATTTTTGTGTCCCTGTAAATGAACAAATAAATACTATATTTTCACAGTAGGCCACTTGTAGCTAGGCGTAATAACGCACATAGATTTCATTATATTTGAAATAGTGAGACGTCTTTAAAATACACTCCACACGATTTTCCTCGCAGGCGATAATGTAACAGAATATTTTTGTATGTCCATGAAAATAAATGATAAATGATATGCACTCCATATTCTACCGAAAGCATGTTGTATAGCACCTCAGTAATGTATATCAATTTCGTTATGTTTGAAATCCTGTATCTTCATTAAAATACACTGAAAACGATTTTTTCCTCATAGACCACAAAGTAACGGGTATTATTTTGCGTTTCTCTGTAAACAAATTATAAATGCTACGCAATCCATTTTCAATATCTTATTATAAACCTAAATCCGATAAGTCCGAAGAAGAAGTAAGATTAGCATACAGAGTTCATGGTAACCCAAGTATATTTACGAGAGTTAGAGTACTGACAAACCGACAGACATATTGATGGCCAGACCAATCGAAGTCATAAACAAAAATGTTAAAAACAAACACATTATTAGTGTCCTACAAAATTGCGACTCAATGGCTAACATTTACATTAAATGAACAACGTAAAAATAGCACAAATGCAATACATGTGAAAATGGCATACAGCTTTTTCAAAGCTTCTAAAGCTCCATCATTAGTGCATCTCCACTCGCTGCCAAAGTGGAAAGACCATTCCACCTTCGTCGAGTGGAGATGCTTGCATACTGACATGGTCTAAACACTCACATCTCATCTGTGCTATCTGTGTGTGTGTGTGTGCGTAAAACCTTGGCACTGATGATGGAGCTTTAGAAGCTCTGAAACTGTTGTATGCCATTTTCATATATATTTCATTTGTGCTATTTTTACGTTGTTCATTCATTTTTAATATAACGACATAAAGTTCAATCTTCCCTTTTTAAACGGTCGTTACAGTTGGCCACAAAATGAGGAGTTTGCGGGTATGTTTGTGGGTTCGAAATCTGCTAGGGGTGTATGTGCCAGGTTTTCAGAGTTTTCTTTCTACGAGAACGATATTTCGGGTCACTTTCCTTTCAGTAGTCTCTCTTGAAGGCATATCCCTCCCATGGCAATATGGTCAACATTGGTCAATACTTAATATCTGCCTCTGAAAATAATTCGCAAATCTATGAAATATTGAACTTTAAAAAAAAATTAACTGCATACAAAATTCATGCGCTACCTAATGCGCTACAATACATCTCACTTATTTCATCTTTATATTTGTTATAGTTAATGTATTATTGAATATTTTAATTATGGAGTTATTTGTGAAAATCCCGGAATTTTGAGATCAAAGTCAAAATAATTTTGTGAATATGTAAATATTTTAATAATTAGCACTTATTTATCTTATGTAGTATATAATTTAATTGAATTAGTGGAAGAAACTATCATGGAAATTTTATTGTTAACGAATTATAATTTTTCAAATAATGATCGAAATGTTCATATCTTTAAACAAGCATTCATTTATTTTTCTTAACAAAAGACAATTACCATGGAAATTCCATTGTTAATACATTATAAATTTTCAAATAACGATCGAAATGTTCAATCTTAGCAAAATAATATTTTTATTTAAAGTATGTCATATTATTTCTAATTTATTTTGAAAATATAACATAAAATGTTTCGGTTTGTTTAAGTAGTTTTCTGTCGATATAGAAATTTGTTTTAGTTTAATCATCATTTCAAACATATTTTTTATAAACCTAACAAATGAACCTTATATAAAAAAAATTCAAAATGAGAAGAATAATGTGCGGAAATAAGGTTAATAAGATAAAATGCTATCATTATAGCATATGTTTTAAAATTATAAATAAAAACCCATACGTTTCTAAGCACTTCTGTAACAACTGCATTTTTCTATTGTACATACTTTAGTAGTTATAAAGTTTTCAAAGTCTTGGGACTTCTGGATCATGTACATAAATTACTAAAATAAATGAATACATATATTACTTATTTTTCAACAATAGAGATAAAATTGATATTAAAGATATGATTGCAGACTTGTTTATCCATATTTGCATTAAAATGTGGATTAATTTTCCTTTATTTCTTTTTTCGGGTCGTTTTCGAGTTGCAGGATGTTGATTTCGGATGCACGAAAATTAATTTGTCGGGTTCATCTCGAGTTTCTGATCAATGAAAACTTTTTGGCGCGTTTGGATTTTGTTTCGAATTAAAGAACTTTCGAATTTGGGTCTGGTATAAGGATTCTAATTCACAGTGGATAAAATTAAAAATAAAATTGTTGCATTATGTTTCTGTCATTTGTTTTTCTTGAAAATTGGATTATACTTTTATATCCGTGTTAAAAATAAAATTACAAGTTTGTTAGATTTAAAAATCTTACATCAAGGTTGTTGTCGTTGTGACAAACATGTGTGTGTAATATATTGAAATCATAATCAAAATATTTTTATGCAAATGAAAATGTTTTAAAACTCTATTAAAGTCCTCAAAAATTTTACGTTATGGCTATCATTATATCTGTGAGATACATGACGTAATACACTTTATATAAAACGCTAGGTCATAGGCCACTGTGCGTTAGGAAGATAGGTGAGGGGAGCGTTCCCGAATTCCAAAGACGCATTTGCATTCAGGAAAAAAAGTCACTGTGTATCTTACAGACACAAGGATTGTAATTCAGAGTTAATGGTTAACGCTTATTTTTCTTGTATATTGCGTCATATAACTGAACTAGTGTAGAGCACTAAAAACGATTTTACATTTGTTTTTTGTACCGTTAAATAGATATCATATCTATCTATATTTTATAGTATGTGTACCTTTATCATATGTGTATATTTATATCATACGTGTACCTAGACTGTAACCAGGTCACTGTGTGTTAGGAAGCTAGGTGAGGGGAGTGTTCCCGAGTTCCAAAGACGCATTTGCAGTAAAAAAAAAAAGTCACTGTGTATCTTACAGGTAAAAAGATAGTAATCCAGTGTTAATGATTATTTTCTTATCTACTGCGTCATATAACTGAACTAGTGTAGGAAACTAAAAACGACTTTACAATTGTCTTTGGTAGTGTTAAATTTATATAATATGTAACTTGCTGCTAAAAAAGCTATCATCATTCAATTTAAAAAAAAAGAATTTTTGCCATGCAGATATGACTATTTAAATATTATAAAGTTTAAGAAAAATGGTCAAATATTCAAACGTAATAAAATAATATTTTTATTTAATTGATACCATGTTCCAAAATTTAATTTGAAAAGGTTACACACAATATCAGACAGAACATCTTTATGGGCCCATGTGAGTAGCAATGGGCCCATATAAACTCACAGGGGCTCATAGTTCTGTGCTACCTGGTACGTTTCCTTTTGAAATACATAAATTTAATGTACCTTCCATTTTATTGATAAAATTGCTTTTTTTTTCGATGTAAAAATTTACTTTAATTTAATCCTTTTAAATATTATTTTACAAACCTAACAAATAAACATTATATAAATATTTTTTCACTAAAAACATAAATTTAAGAAATAATGTTAACCGAACAAGATAAAGAAAAAACACAGCTAAAAATGCATTTCAGAATAAAATAAATCAAAATATATATACAAATTTCAAATAATATTGTAAATTATATGGAATTTCTTCTTCCTTGTCAGAAAAAAATGAACAACGAATTCAAATTTCGTTTATTTTTTTCACTTCAAAATATGAAATATTCAATTTTTCATAAATTCTGTTATTTATTCAAGATGAGATATTTCAAGATCATTGATTTTGAAATGCAGTAAGGTTCCTGACAAACTTGACATACATAAATTCACAGTGGATGAAATTCAAATGCAGCAGGAGAATATATTATGTCAAAACATAAAAATTAAGAATAAAATTGTTGTATTATGTTTCTGTCATGTTTTCTGCCATGAAAAGTCAGTATTTTTATTTGCATTTAATTTTTTTTCTGCAGAAGTTCTCTTTGAGTTATAAGCTTTCAAACTCTCAGAGATACAAAGAAAAAGTGACCAATAGTAAAGTTAATTTAGTCCGTCAGTTAATTGTAACATTAGAATACATTACTATTCAAAGTTATTGTTACATAGTTATACGCCAGTGGGGAAGACCGAGCCAAGCTCAGTTAAAATTAACTTGACCCATAGTGACCCCAAAATGACCTACTAATCAAATTTTCTCAAACTGTAACCTAGTTCATGGTCTTCTCGTGCCCAAAAATGGTAGAATGCAAAATTTAGTCGAAATCGTTAGAGCCGTTTTTTAGATAAAATCAGCTTGACCCGTTGTGACCCCAAAATGACCCACTAATACAATTTTCTCGAACATGTGACTTAGACCCATGGTCTTTTCATAATCCAAAATGGTAGGATACAAGATTTAGTTAAAATTGTTAGAGCCGTTTTTCAATAAAATTAGCTTGACCCGTAGTAACCCAAAAATGACCCACTAATTAAATTTTTCCGAACATGTGACTTAGTCCAATGGTCTTCTCGTAATGCAAAACAGTAAGATACAAAATTTAGTCAAAATCGTTTGAGCCGGTTTTTAGATAAAATTAGCTTGATTCCGATCCATACTTACCCAGAATGACACATTAATAAAATTTTCTCGAACATGTGACCAAACCCAATGGTCTTTTCGTAACCCTAAATAGAAAGATACAAAATTTAGTCAAAATCGTTTCAGCCGTTTTTAGATAAAATTAGCTTGACCCTGACCCGTAATGATCCAAAATGACGCCTTATCGATTTTTCTCTAACATGTGACCTAATCCAATGGTCTTCTCGTACCCAAAAATGGCAGGATACAAAATTTCGTTAAAATCGTTAGAGTCGTTTTTTAGATAAAATTTGCATATATATGTACACACACAAGATTTGCCCGTATTATAATATATAATTTGTGTTATTTCGTAATAGTAATAATAAACACTTTTCCATTGCTATCACATACACAGTTTTGATAGTGGTGTATAAAGTAAGCGCACAATGGTTATTAAACAATTTTAAGATAAATCAGCCAAAGAATATGTAACTGATCGTTTTCTTCTACAAAGTTTGCATTCATAATTATGTTTTTTGTTTTAAGAAAAATTATAGGTCAGCGATTGATTGTTCAAAGAGAATATATATTCCTTTGAGTGTTGATATAAAAAACTGAGATGCAAGCCTAAGGTAGTGTTAAACCCATTAATCACCAAAACTATAAGGTAGAGTTTTTCAAACTTCTTTGCTGAAAACCATTTACCACCACAAATTCCGAAAGTTAACCTTCCCTTAATATATAATCGCAAAATTTCTGTCAGTAAATAAGGCAATTTTTTTAATTTTAAAGTAGTGGTACATAGGAATTATATAATTATCTTAAGCATAATTATTTTGACAGTCACGTCAACGCAACACCAACAGGTAATTGATTAAGGCATAGATTATAAACAACAATTATCCATACGCGAAGGGAGAGGGGAGAAGGAAGTATCCCAAAGCTTTCTAAGGACCAAGGTACCCGTTAAGGTTGCTCTTCAGTAAACTTCACGATTCTCCTCGCTAATGTTGATCCTGTAGGCGTAAGATGCATTCGTATATTTAAAATATCTCCTCAAGAAATAAATATTTTTAACTTCTGCTTTCTTTGTATGGTTCTTAAAGGGTGTCTCTTTTTTTCTTAGTTGTCAAAATATTTCTAAACTTTATACTTAATTTTATCTGAAGTGTTAAAATCTTATTCAGATTTGCTAAGATTTTAACATATAAAATTATAAATTAAGCACATATTTTAGAAATATTTTGATAACTAAGAAAAAAAGAGACACCCTTTAAGAACAGTACAAAGGAAACAGAAGTTAAAAATATTAATTTCCCGAGGAGATATCTTAAATATATAAATGCATGCTACGTCCATAGGTTTAACATTAGCGAGAGAAGTAGGGATGTTTACTGATGAGCAACCTTCACGATGGTTGCTTGACTTTAAATACAAATACAAAGAAAACAGACGTAAAAGACCGGAAGTTTTTGAAAATTCCAACTTGCCTAAAACCAATGTAACCGTTTCAGGTGCAAATTTTTCTAAAGCAGTATTTTATTTTGACAACCAATGGTGCTTGTCTGTTTCACAGATAGTAAAGGGGAGCTCCTGGAACCTCTGCAAACATGGTATCCTGAACCTGTGCAAAAATGATTGGATCATTTTATAGACATACTGTGTACGCAATAATTCCTCACAAATCTTTATCTGTCGGCGATTTGCAAGACGCATTCATTCATCCTCGTAACGTATAGAATGCTAACTTTTTTGGCGAAAACTGAATCTTTGTTTGAGCAAGCCTAATTCTGGGTGGACATACATGTCTTATTTTTTTATCAGATACTGTTGACCGCAAAGTCTTTTCAAAATGATAGTCTTGAAATTCACATTATACTTTTTCCAAGTAACGGAAGCCCGAACATATTCTTTTGCGGATGATGTCAGGTAAGTAGGTGAGATAGCAAATTTCTAGTTGATAAAAATACGCACAATACGGCATTGCCAATTCTTTCATCGGATCTAAATATAATATAAAGTATCTTCCAGATACAAAATTAATAAGAGTAGTTTTGTGGATCATATCATGATACTTTTCACTATGTATACGAAAAGTATCGCTATATTATAAATAAGTAAATTTAATTTGTTATATAATTTAACTATTATAACCTATGTAATTAAAAAACAATTATTTCTGATAATTCCTTTTTTTATTATTATTATTATTTTTTTTGTCAAACATCTAAAAGAAAATTACAAAACTTATAAACTAAATTACTGGTTTATATCATAAACTGAATGTTGCATTATCTTTGATGCTCAACTTTATTGTACAAATTTTTATTCAGTCACATTTTTCATATTTAATATGTTTAATTTCAACTCTGTAACGCAAATAAACCTGAAACAGTTTTTGTTGTTATTGAACCATGCACGCTTGGAACACGTAATCGAACAGTAAAGTGCTGTCAAATTTCTGTTATTATGTATTAAGCTTGTATGCATTTATACTTAATGTTTCAATATTTATTTAGTAATTTGCGTAAATATTTCAGGGAATAATTAAAAATAATATTGTTTATATTTATGATTAAAAAGCACATAAAATTAAAGGTTTAGCTATCACTTTTTTAGATAATTGTGCGTAAAATATTTTGAAAAACGTATAGAAGATATAATTAATAATGAATTTATAATACTTTAATGAATGTTGCATGGTACCAAGAGTAATTCAAGGTACTTGATAAGGATAAAATCATACGTATTATTTCATAATAAGGTAAAAAAAAAAGTTAAATTTTGAAAAAATTACAATATTAACACAGAAAGCTGTAATTTGTAATCTATTTATTAAAATGTTATTCATCGACATATTTATTATCGTACATCAAATATTTATGAAAACAAAAAAATTTAGTTTCAGACTTTGCATAATGTTGAAGTTTGAAAAACGTATTTTTCAATAATGCAGGGTTTTCACTTTTGTTGTTACAAAAATATGACCAAAATATACTATTTTAATAAATTACCTTTAATTAATTTAATAAATGCTGAATTTCATTTTGTCGCATATTGTATCAGATATGACACATAATGAAAGATGCCTTCATGTGCCAGGCACAAGGATATTAAAACTAAAGATTAAGTAAAATATTTGACTTTCACGTGAGACCTTTTTTTCTTCCCTAGAACTAATCTTATTGCCCAAAATCAGAATCAAATGCCATCTTTCACGCTATTTACGGAATTCATAGTTATTGTTTTCTTATTATCTATTCTCGGTGTTCTAAATAGTATTCTTTTGCGGTTTTCCAAGTGAATTTTCTGATAATACTCCAGCAAGTCCGCTGTCGCAAAATTTTAGGACAAACATAATCTTTCTGAAAATTTGTTCATAAATGGCACCGAAATTAAAAATAATTTTTGCTACTGATATGATTTATATTATTACTGATGTGTGAAATTACTCTTCTAACATCTTTCTTATTACTGTTATGAAATATCTTGCAACTGTAATAGCGTAAATTATTTTGTTCAAAAAATACGCCACTCGCCTGCTCGTGAAAATAATTTAAGGACGCCCCCTGAAAGGCAAGTAATTACCATCATGTACTGTAACTTATTTCAAATAGATTGCCAAAAAATATTTTAACTATTTACTAAAAGCTCACATCTTTTTAGCGGTTTTATTTACTATTTTTGAGTTTGCACTGATAAGAATTCTTTGTTTAAGTTTTAAGTTGAAAAAAGGTACGGAATGAAGTTGAACAAAAAGGCTCTTCCAAAAGAAAGATTTTTATTTATAAATAGTAAATACTATTGTGACGTACGTACTTAAATTAAAAATAAATAATTCCAAAGGCCGGGAAAGAAAAGCAGCCGATAGTTAAAAACAGAACAAAACTTTTATTTACATGTTGATCTGAGAAGAGTTCTTAAGCGACTGTCTGGTGCGTCGACTATTGCATACAAAAGATGCGCACGCAACGAAAGGGTTACAGCGCGTGCTGGAAAAATGACCTTGACAGGAGAGGGATAATTTTCTCTTTCTGTAACATTCTCCCACCTTTTGAGTGGGCAGCTAAACACTCAAAATCTTTACTTATTTTATGCACAAAATACACATTACATAGTACTTACATAAGAAATCACTTATACAATCAAAATACAACCTTACAAATTACAACATAAATACAGTATATAGTATATGTAAAATAACAATAAACACTGGAATACATATAAAGAAGCGAAGTGAAATTAAGTAAAATAATTACTGAAATTAAATATTCTGAATATAAAATTTACCTTACAGGTGTTTTGACAATTCTGCCACTACTGGTGGTTAAAGGCATAGCCTCATCATTTGTTTCTTGTATTGGATTTTCCAATTCTAATCTGAACAATCGCTGAACTGGCCGTAATAACTCAGAATTGTTTGTTTTTATAAGCGCAAGTCTTATTTGGCCATCTCGACCTGGTATAACTTTTAATACGCGAGCTAGATTCCAATAGGAACGTTTTTTATTAGTATCTTCAAGTAGGACAATTTCTCCTACTTTAAGTGATTTGTTTTTATAGCATTTTATAGACTGCTGTCGTAACTGCCCTAAATACTCTGTACGAAACCTAAGCCTTAAAGTTTCTCTTATCCGCTGCAGATACTTAGTTCTTTTACTCAATTTCACTTTATCTACATTATCAATATCAGGTACACCTGACTGTGGAGTTTCATGTAAAAATTTCTCTGGTGTTATAGCAAAGTCCTCATCAATGTCCTCTGATACGTAAGTAAGTGGTCTGGAATTAACAACTCTCTCACAGTCACACAATACAGTTAGTAGTTCTTCATAATCAAGAGAAGCACGACCCAATATTTTTCTTAAGCTTTGTTTTACAATCTGAATCAAACGCTCCCACCATCCGCCCCACCAGGCTGCGGATGGAGGATTAAACTTCCACTGAATTTTTTGTTCAGCAGCTTTAAAACGGAGACCATCCCAGTCTACAGTTTGCAAAAATTTCTCCGCGCCTATGAAATTTTTTCCATTATCTGAATATATGGTAGAAGGTCGTCCACGGCGTGCGATAAAACGTCTTAAAGATTGAAAGAAGGATTCGGTCGATAAGGAAGTGATTAATTCCAAGTGGACGGCACGATAGACTGCACAAGTAAACAGTACAATATATGCTTTTCTACCATCTTTCAAATAAAGTGGTCCAGCCAGATCACATCCTATAATTTCAAATACACAAGCATCGCGGACCCTATCATTTGGTAAAATTCCTGGGATGACCTCACATTTTTTCGCTTTAAACTTTTGACATTTTAGACACTTACTAATACAATTTCTTATGGTCTTACGCGATTTTAAAATCCAATACTTTTCTCTTAAATTTGACATTAACAATGAAGTACCAGCATGTAATAAATCATTATGTACACTCATTATCAACAATTTTACAACAGAATGATCAGATGGTAATATAATAGGATATTTAAAATCGTATTTATCTTCCCGATACACAACATTTGATTTAGCTCTTATAAGGCCGTCACAATCAACTATTGGTCTAAGTTGTCTTAATTTCTCATCATTTTCTCCCTTAAAGGATTCTTTCTGAATTAGTACCATTAAAGCCTTTTCCCCCTTTTCAATTTCTTGTACAGATAAGTCCCCTGAAAGATTTTTGTCAACTTTTCTTACCTTGTCGTAAAACCTAAAAATCCAAGCTAACATCCTTACAATTTTCTTAAATGAAGAAAAATATTTATAATACCACTTAGCATCTTCATCATTTTTTACTAACGTTGTTATAACTGTTTTACGAATCTCAGAATTGACTAAATCTTCATTTGGCTCATCATTCGATTTAGACCAATTTTCTTTTTTTTCGTTCAACCAATCAGGTCCCTCCCACCATTTCCTCTCAACTAACTGTTCAGCAGAACACCCCCTTGAAAGCAAATCGGCAGGGTTAAGAGAACCTGAGATGTGATGCCACCAATGAGGCGAGGTCAATGAGTTAATTTCTGTAACTCGATTTTGAATGAATATTCCCCAATTTTGCTTTCGCTGAATCCAACATAAGGCTGTTGTTGAATCGGTCCAACAGTAAATATCAACCCCTGATAAATTTAGATCTTTAATTATGTTAGATAACAATCTAGAGCCAATATTGCAAGACAAAAGCTCTAAGCGAGGAATTGTAATGGGTTTTAAAGGAGCTACCCTAGATCTTGCTTGTACTAGATTAATTTTTACCCTATCGTCGTCTTCCGCTCTTAAGAAAACGCAGGTACCGTATGCTTTTTTACTGCCGTCGCAAAATAAATGCAAGCTTATTTCTTGATCACTTTGTTTAAGCCCAAACCATCTAGGTATATTTATCAATGAGAGTAAATTTAAGTTTTTTCTCCACGATTTAAATTTTTTTGCCAAATCATCGGGTAGGTTGTCATCCCATTTTAGTTTTGAATTCCATGTTTCCTGTAAGATTAGTTTCGGAATTAGCATCACTGGAGCTGTATAACCAACAATATCAAAAACTTGGTGTGCTACTGCCAAAACTATTCTTTTTGTTACTGATTCTAATGGATTTATAGCCTGTTCTATTTTACACGATAGTGTATCCGTGTGTGTATTCCATACGAGACCTAATAGGGAAACATCCTCTTTCGTGGAGGAATCCTCCTCAAATATTTCATTAATTAAATTGGATTTCCAACATCTTAGATTAAAATGACCTAAAGACATGATTAATTTTGATTCTAAGAAAAACTTTCTCATTTCTGTCTCGGAATTTAAACTTGTTACGCAGTTATCTACGTAGAAGGCTGTTTTCAAAATATCTGCAGAGTGCTTTAAATTTTCTGGAACCGTATTTAAATGATACAGTAAAGTTGCGGCCAATAAATAAGGGCTGCATGTAACGCCGAAAACTACCCTTTGATGCCGATATACATTCACCTGTTCTTGATTTTCTTTATCAAACCACAGAAACCGCAAAAAATCTCGGTCTCTTTCTTTTATCGCAATCTGCAAAAACGCCTTTTCAATATCAGCGGTGACGCCTACATAATTCATACGAAAACGATTCAAAATTGAGGGGATCATTTCTATTAAATTTGGACCCGTAGCCAGACAATCATTTAAAGATGGAAAACCAGGTAAATGAAAACTAGCGTTGAACACTGGCCTTATATTCGTGGTGCTGTTCTCCTTTATTACCGCCCTATGAGGTAAATAATGAATACCCTTTAGTTTCTCAGTCGATGTCTTTTCGATTATGCCGAGAGTTAACCAGTTTTCAAAAATATCACAATAATCATTAAACTTTCCGGAATTTATCAATTTTCTTTTGGTGTTTAAAACAGATTTTTCCGCATTTATTTTATTATCCGGTAAAAGAGTGTTGTCCAGAACCCAAGGCAACGCAACTTCATATCGCCCCTCACTATTTATACTTAGAGTCTCTTCAAAATATTTCTGTGTATCCTCCTGCAATTCAGCTTTCGTTTTACTTATTGGGGGTTCCTTAATTCCCAAAACATCTAACTTCCAAAGATCACTTATACACTGATTTTTAACTAAAAGAGAAGAAATAATAAGAGAAGCTGTACTCTGAGAATTTGGCTCAGTGCCAGGATTAAATTTACCCATTAATGTCCACCCTAATTTTGTATTTATCGCTGTTATGCCACATTTAAGACTTACAATGTTTCCTGTTAAAAGCTTACCTGCAACGTCTGCACCAATTAACAATTTTATTTCCTTATCAACTTTAAAATGTTTGTTTTCTGAATCATTTATTTTAATTCCGTGTAACTTAAGTTCATTTAGCCAAGGGCCAGAAGGAATTTGCTTAATTTCAGAACAAATACGTTTCTGACTAAGTACTTCTAATTTACACTTATATTTATCATTTACATCACTTAATTCAATTAAATAATTTTTATATACATTTTCTGGTGTTTCAACACCACCAAATAGAGATTGCTTAATTTTCGTTTCACCAATACACTTAAATTTCATACTTTGTGCAACATCTTCACAAATATAAGTCTTCATTGAACCACTATCATAAATAGCACGAATAAACATTGTTTTAGAACCATTGTGAATTTTTACAATTAAAGTTTGTAAGAGTACATCTGAAATTTTAATGTAATTATTCAGAGTGCTTGTTTTGTTTTCACTTTTATCTCCAACCGAGATATTATCAACTTTGTTAGAAACTAAATCCGGACACAAAATTACAAAATGCCGATTTTTACAAATTGGGCATCGATGTTTTGACTTACATTGATTAGCCTTATGATTTCGTTTTAAGCATACAAAACAAGCATTCTTTTTCTTAACTATGTCTTTTTTACAATCTAAACTCATAGCAAAAGCATCGTTACAGTTCTCTGAATTATGAAATTTACTACAAAAAATACAATCAAATTTTTTAAACTTAGAATTTTCATGAAAATTACTGCTATTGTTGCCGTTATTGGCATTAAGTAATTCATAAGCAGTTGACACACTGCTTTTAGGTTCAGAGGGCTTATTTTTCTTAACAGTTAATTTTTCAGAATTTAGGCAATCACGAGTGATTTTAAGTCTAAATTCAGTTTCTACTTCATTTTTAACAAAATCCATTAAGAGATCTAAATCGGTCTTACCTGTTTCAGCTAATGTACTTTTCTGTCGCTCCCAAATTTTAATTAAATCGGTGGGGAGTGCGGACTCTATTAATGGAAGCAACATATGTGAAAACTTATCTTGAGTAACTCCCAGAGATTCTAAGGCACGCAGTTGTGTTTGAAGCTTGTCATAGAGAGTCAACAAATTCACTTGAGTTTTGTCCGTAATAACCAGTTTTAAAAGTTCTCTAACGTAAATCTGTATAAGGACACTTTCTTTTCTAAAACGTTCTTTTAAATAGTTCAATGCCTTTTCATAATTAGCTTCTGTAGCAGGAAAACTCTCCACGATTTGTCGAGCTACTGATTCAGGCTTAGTAGACTGTAGTAGGTACTGAAACTTGTCGCGGACATCTATTCTTGGGTCTTCATCGATTTTGCTAAACTGCGTCCAAAAGGTGAGCCAATTTCTTGGGTTGCCGTCAAATTTAAAGAGTTCTATTTCAGGGAGTTTCTGTTTAGCAACCGGTGACGACATTATTAAAGATGAAGAGGAAAGAGCATTTACTGTATTAGAACTAAGCTTCGTTTTTAACCTGTTGCATTTCACTTTTAACGTAGACATCTTCTCGTAGTATTCTTGAGCTGCCTCATATTCCTTTTCGTAATCTTCTTGAGAGCACTTTTGTTTTTGAAAAAATTCTAAAAATTTTTCATCTATAGTTCGGAGCATTTTATATTTTTCTTGTAGTTGATCTAGCAGTATTTCCACATCATCTAAATCCGGAGCAGCGGCACTTATTAGTTCTTGTAGCTTGTTAGACGTCTTCGTAAAAGATGATCTAGTGGCTTTTCTCTGCTGCTTTGTACTTTCTAGATCCGTCATATTTTTTTTTTCGTAAAAAATACTTAAATACTTAATTTAAACTTACTTAAACTTAACATTTAACTATCGGCAAAATAAGAATGTTATAATCAACACTCATATCGGTAGTGGGATGCCAGAATGTGACGTACGTACTTAAATTAAAAATAAATAATTCCAAAGGCCGGGAAAGAAAAGCAGCCGATAGTTAAAAACAGAACAAAACTTTTATTTACATGTTGATCTGAGAAGAGTTCTTAAGCGACTGTCTGGTGCGTCGACTATTGCATACAAAAGATGCGCACGCAACGAAAGGGTTACAGCGCGTGCTGGAAAAATGACCTTGACAGGAGAGGGATAATTTTCTCTTTCTGCAACAACTATGTTAGCCGGTCGCAAATCTTGCCAATATAATTTTTTTCTTGCCAACCGTAAATTTTATTTTTCTCATGTGTAAATTAGATATATTGCTTTGTTGTTGAAATAAAATGTTTTGGATTATGATATTATGTCTTTATTTTTCCTTTTTTATTTTATTTTAAATGAAATAAATGGAATATGAATGAAAACGATGGGAACAATATCTGGCGATTTATCACCTGTGTCCGGCTAACATAAAAGTACTAAATAATATCTTATCTAAATTCAAAACTTATTGTTTTATTTCGTATCTTTAACTTCTAAATATCTTTTCCTATCACATTTCTATGAAAATATTTATGATGCACAGACATATTATTGCATTTCTCAAGTTTTTTTCTCATAATTTACAAGGTTTAAATGTCAATAATATAAGATTCATACAAAGAATTTGTAATTTTGGTATGCAGCACTAAAGTTTAACTATAGTTTTTTTCGACATTGTAACTGTAAAATCACATTTTTTATGTGAAATTTCTGTGAATAACTCCATTAATGATATAACGCCTGAGATATTTGTTGTTTTATGTATATAGTATATGAAATTTATAAAACCCATTACCTAAAAAATTGTTCTAAATATCTTTTACATTCATAATTTATAAGCATAATAACAAACGTTTTACTTTAAAATTCTGTCATAAATTTTAACATCAAGGAGTTTTCTTTTTTTCTATTCAATTGAAGCGAGTAACTCTATCAATCATATTTTTAGACATATAGAGTTTGTTCTTTCCTGTACCTTTTACAAATTAAATATTTATAATATAAATATTAATGGAAAGCATCTACTCAAAAGAGCATTAACTATTTATTAAGATTGCATTAAATTACTAATAAGTATTTAAAATGTAAAATGAAAAAAAAGGATCTTTTCTTAAAGGAAAATACATCAAAGAATATATCGGATAAGTAAAAAAAAATTCAAACATTATCGTAAATCATAATCCCTTTTACTTTACTCACAACAAAAAATAAAATTATAATTTATTCCAGTACTGAAAAATTTACATTCTGTGTAAAGAAAATAGAAATTTGTTCAAAGAATAAATCTTTTTTTTTCCTTCAGAATATATCATATAAAATATTCAATTTATATTAGTCCTAATATTTATTCATCTTGGGACGTATGAGATCATTGATTTTGAAAGGGAAGTCAAAATTTGCGACTGATTCGGCGCATTTAAAATTACTAATGGTTGGAATTGAGATATTGCTGAACTGAATTTAATGTCAAATTCGGTTAAACATAAAATTATGCGTGAGCAAAATACATATTACGTCCCCATAAAAATTTATTTTTCGTAGAATTTGTGTATTTCTGTGAATTTACTCATTTCAAATATTTAAAAACATAAATTCTTGTTTAGTCTAAATATTAAACTAGATATTTTATTTTGATTTATTGTATTTAGTAATTGATAGATTGGTTGATTGATGAAATCAGTATAGAAATTCGCTTTAAACTCAATTTTGTCAAGGCTCTAAAACATCCGGGCAAGATTTAAAAATCAAGATTTTTTTTTACAGATACAGGGTAGTTATAAAATAACTTTCTTTATTTGGAGATATTTGTATCTAATGTAATATCTATCTAATATATTAATTTAACTAATGCTTTTACACAACAACAGTTATGCAGTACAGTTTCTTTGAGTTTAACTCGTAGTTACAGCAATCAGCGAATAAGAAAATGATCAACAGCGATGATCAACAGCGCCTCTTGCTCTGTACTCAATAACAAAGTTGGACCGAAATATTTATTTTATTTTTAATTAATAACTTTATAAATATACTTAATAAATAAATATTTATAAATATACTTAATAAATTTGATGCATTTATACCTAAAAGAAACTGAGACACATCCATAATGTTCATCGCAAAAATATAGCATATGAGCGCGACTGTTCCACAGCCTAAGAGGGACTGCTCAGAGGAAAACAAGTCTGTAGATCATAGATGTCCTTCCCTGTACCTTTTATTAAAGATTAAAATAAAAGACTGCACAAACCCCAAATTGTACCGACGTAATTTTTTTAAATCATCTTACGTATTAAATATGGTGAAATTCAATTCCATAGACGCCGAAATATAAGAAATCGTGAAGAACACAGCATAGCAGAGCCATTTGTTGGGGGATATACGGCAAAATGTAATCGGCACTAATTAAAGTCTAGGTCTAACAGAATATAAAGTTTGATTGAATTCAGTGCTTAAAAATGTCTTACTAAAATATAATATACTTTCTCCTGAGTTACCCATGATTCCGGAAAGCATTTCTTTATCTTTAAAAACTTCAGAAACCAATAGTTTTATGAGATTTAAATAAGCATTTCTGAAAGCTAAGTTCCTTTTGCTGTCCGAAATTTTAGGAAAAGTTACACCGGGGTTTTTACACTGTATTAGTCAGTGTCCTCAACTCGGTATAAACATGATTTACGTATGCTATCAGATCACAAGTAAACATTTTCAGCTGCGTAATAATAGATTTTATACATACAAAAGTACCAAAATATATTCATATTTACTCTGTTAATTTAACATGTTTGTATGTTGAACATAAAAATGTTTATTTGAGAATTGATGGAATTAACGTAAAAAATTATCCGAAAAACCAATAATTCGTATTGATACTTGGTTGGGAAAACTGTAGAAAATATTCGGGATTATTTCCGAAAATTACGGGCAGCAAAAGGGCTTTTCTTTCCGAAATGCTTCTTTGAATGTTAAAAATATATAGGTTTATGTGGTTTCTGAAGATAAAAGAACTCTTTTTGGAATCGTGGGTAATTCAGAAGAGGTTATATTATATTTTTGTAAGACACTTTGCTAGATGAAGATACATTTAATTTTAGTGCAGCTAAATCTGATAAATTTAAACATTTTTCCATTTAACCTTTTGAAGTTATGAAAGATTTAAATTCTAATTTAAAGGTTTGAAAATTTCCATCTTTCGTCGTTGTTTCCATCTCATTTCTTTGACTCTTTCTTTCTCCATATCCACAGTAATGTCATCTTTCTTTGCGTTAATGCTATAGGTTCTCGTCTTGTGATAATTTCTTTTTACTTTCCTTTATTTATTGTGCGTATTTTATGTCTCCACTACCATGCATTTTCTTCAAATCATGAAGACATTTTTTTTTTTTTTTTTTTTTTTTTTTTTTTTTACATTTATTCAACTTCAAACGATTGTTGTCACCTTTTACTTGCTTTTACAGTGCCTTAACACTTTTCTTATTTATTATGCTTTTCAACTTCATTTTTATATGTTTATATTTTTTAAAAGCTCTTTGAAGTTATGGACATTAATTTATTATAAGTAATTAAGTCAAACTCCGATGCAAAAGTTTAAACAACAAATGAATTTCCAAAGTTTATAAGGAAATTTGTTGAAAATGTCATATAAATACTCCCATATATTACTCTTCACGTTTTACATTGAGCAAGAAACATTTGTCATATATTTCGCAAATTATACTTTAATAACAAAAGAACAATATTACATTGTATCAAAAGTTTAGACAAAATGTCTTATTTTAACAAAATTATGAAAATTTCAAAATCTAATCGGACTTTCACTCTTTTTAATCAGTTCAAATATAGGAATTTCCACTGGAAAAATGAGATTTTTCATAATTTCTGGTTTGATTTTATACCAAACATTCTCTATTGAAGCTATAAGTGCGTCTCGAGAGAAAGTCTTGAACTTTAATCTGCTGCGAATTAAAGTAGCTTTACGTAATTCTCGCCTTATGTATCTGAGCAATATCTTTCTGAAATACCCATTGTCGGCCAACTAAAAGTTATGCAAATGGTAGTAAATGATCCTCAAATGTCTGAATGTATTCTGTTTGGCGTCCATGGATAAAGGTTAGTGATACCTGCCTGTCGAAGGAAAATGCACCGCAAATCATCATTGAATCCCCATATTGTAACCGGCCAAAAATGGTGCGTGGTACTTTGTGTAAGTCATGCTTGGAGTTCATTCAGCCATCCAAATTCACCCTCTAAATTCCATTCTTTCATCACTAAACAGTACTAAATTCCACTTTTCTCCACATGACATGTGCTTATAGACCCAGTTCATTCTTTGCAACTTGTGCTTCGGTTTTAGAGCCAGGTGCTTCCTCATTTTGAGTTTAACTATGACATATGTTTTTAGTTTTATTCGTCTACAAATTGTATCTTTTGATACCATGAATAGCGACAGCGATTGATTCAAAATTTCGAGCACCGTTATCTTTTGTGTTGGGCCATCTTCTGAACCCTTGTATCGTCCCGTATACCTGTGACGTGGCGTGCCAGTTCTGTGTTGCTGCGTATGCGTTACCTCTGGATACACTTCCTTGAACGATTTAAAAATACAGCAGTTTCTGAAACACACCGATCTCCTATTTTTTAACTTCCATATCCTAGGAAACGTAGACGTAGCGTCGGAGACGGGGGAGGGGGGGGGAGTAGGCCACGTGCCCCTCTCCCCCTCCAACTTTCTGAACACCAAAAATTAAAAAAAATGATACAATCAAGTAAGAATTGTCCTGTTTTGATCGAAATCGAAATGAAAAATAATTACTTTCAGTTCAAATTTATATAGCTTCATTTTTATGGGTTTGCTCAGTTCAGTAGATTTCTGAACTCTCTTTCTATGAAATAAGGAGTTTTGTACCGAAGTTTGCTATTTCCAATATGAGCTGTCTGTAACGAAATGACTGTGAAAGGTTTTCATATTTGACTTGAACGTTAAAGAGAAATCACGACATTTTTTGTGGAGAATTACTCTCTAAAAGCATTTTACTTTTGGCAGTACTTCCAAAGATTGCGTTGTGGATAGTTAAATATGCGTTGCTCTCTCTTTTTAAAAATTTATTGTCAACACTTATTCTTCTATCACGTCGTATTTCTAAGATGCACTGTTCCGGATTCTTTATCCAAGGCGTGAGTATTCTTGAATAAGATGTTTTAATGCCAATATATAGTGGTAGCTTTGTTGACGACGGTAATCTGTTCCAGGATTACCGTCATTAACAAAAGGCCTTTATTATCCAAGGAGCGATTTCCCCTAAAACTTAATTTATTAATTTCTTCTGACCCCCTCCCCACAATGATAGTAAATATTAAAAATGCAGATAAAACTAATTTAAAATGTCTTAAAGTTAGATAAATGCCATTTATTTATTATGTTCGATACAAAAAAAAGTAACTTTAATAAACTAAAATGTGCATGAAAGCATTTTTTTAATTTCAAATCTTTACCAGAAGTACAATTTGGCTCACTTTGGAGTTTTTCAACAAATGGACCCGCGAAAAACAGGTTTATGACTGTTTGATACTGCCTCTTTTTAAAAATGTTTCTTAAAAACTGCATGGAGTGTTCATTACATACATATGCTGTTCTTATAACATCAGATTTATTTAGATTCCATATCATACCAACGTTTCGAACTTCCTCTAACTTTGTTAAAACATTTTTTTTATTTCAGTGCTTGATAATTTGTTTTTGTCGTTCCATCTTTATATTTAGATGAAATATATATATATTTTTTCACATTGCTGATAGAGAAGTTTTTTAACTCGTTAATAGTCAGTTTATGGACATGTACCTACAATAATTCTTCAAGCCTTTGTCCTCTATTTCAAAGTTAAGATCATTGCCACAATATTCCTTGCCAATTTCTGTCCTTTATCTAAAGTTTCTTCATTACGATAGTTCATAGTAACTTCCATGCTGCTTTGAAGTATTCCATTGTTATTTATTTCCAAGCCTTTATAATTATTCAAACTGCTATGACAGTGTTGAATTATCCCTTCCAAAGTTTTCTAGGGTAGCATCACACATTTCGAAGGCATCTGCTAAAATAGCCAATGTATAAAGATTTTTTTAATTTGCAATTATCAGTTGATATAGTAATAAAGGATCAACGTAAAAAATAGCACAAATAAAATACATATAAAGTAGCAAACAGCTGTTTAGGAGCTTCCAAAGCTCCATAATCAGTGCCAAAATTAAAAAAAAAAAAAAAATATATATATATAAAAGTTTAGGCCATGTAAGTGTGCTTAGATGGACTAAACTTTTATATATTTATATTATGTTTTTAACTTTGGCAAGATGGTAGAACTTTGGAGGCTCCGAAACAGCTGCTTTTTACTTTATATGTATTTTATTTGTGCTATTTTTTACGTTTATCATTTATTTTAATATAACGGCAGAAAGTTCAATTTTCCAATTTCAAATACCAGTTGATACTTAGGTTGAATCAGAGATGTAGCTTTGGGAGGAGGTAAAATCAAATTGATAAAATCTAATTGCTCTCGTATCTCTTCTTATATGCCTGTTAGATGACCAAGTACGTTGCCTAATGCTAAAATATCTTTTAGGGGGAGATTGATTTACTCAAGATAGGCTTTGGCATTTGGTTCAAAAACTTCGCGAGTCCAATCACTAAATTTTATTCTTGCTTTCCAGACTTTTCTATTAGACTTCCATAAAACACCGGTATTGATTTAAATATATCGAACTTTTTGATTTCTGTGTGATAAATTAATATTTGTTTTACCTTGCACTCTCCACTTGTACTGGTTGCTAAAAGCAGTTTTAACCTATCATTCATTGGTTTATGCCAAGGAATGTCTTTTGTTATAAATGTCCTGTTCGGAATTTTCTATAAAAACAACTCAGTCTTATCACAATGATGGATTTTCTGTGGTGGATATTCTCTTTCGTCTATAAATATTGCAAAGCTAATGACAAAGTTATATGATTCTGCTTTGTCAGCCCCAACTGGCAATCTGTGAGTAGTGTCATCGGATAATCACGAATCGTTAATCAAGAGATATTTTTTCACAAATTCATTCTTCGTTAACCAAGGTACCATACATACATATATATGCCATATATGTGCGTGTTTAATAAGCATTTGTGTCCCCTCCTCCCAAAGAAAAACCTGTTTATGCTACACCTATGCTAGTTAAAAGTCTTCCGGCTAAATCACCTTAGCTTTCGGCATCTTGAATGACTGAATCTGAACTTAAATACTGGAAATGTGTGACAACATTCATTTCTAATTTGCCTTTTATCATGACTGGTTTCCCCAATTCAAGATTGGGCCTGAATTTTTCGTTTTCCAATTGAAAAAAATGCTTACTTTTAAAAATTAAATATTTTAACAGATTTAAAGACATTTATGGGCTACTTCCTTCCAAACATCTTCTAAAATATGAAGTATACATTTTTTGAAGCATGACAAATTGTAACTTAAATTTATGGGCTACTTCCTTCCAAACATCTTCTAAAATGCAAATTATACATTTTATGAAACATGACAAATTGCAATTTTCATTATTTTGGGGAGAAATGCAATCATTGTCCAAACTTTTGCGTCGTGGCGTAATTCATTCAAATACATAATGGATCTTTTTTTATGCAATCAAACTATATTTAAAGTAATTTTTTTTTTGTGAAATGTCACTTATCAGTCAATACAATATTTATAACGACCATGAATTTAGAAGAATTCCATTTTGATGAACCTCAGATAGAAATATTAATAAATTAGAGTAAAAGTCGATTAAATAAAAGTCGTTATTGACATTAGTGATCGAGATCAAATTTTTTACTATCCTGACTCCCTTACTTATAATCGTTATTTGTTCTTTTTCCTAATTCACGAAGCACGTAAGTTGTGTGAACCGCCTTTTCGTTAAACTACGAGGTTTGAAAACTGTTCTATTGCTTGCGAATCTAGAGAAAAATGCTTTTACATACTCCAAAATTTAAAATATTCCAAATTTCATCTTCAGCTTTCTTACTTAGTCAAGAAAATAAATTTTTATCTTGTAAATCAAAATTAAAAACATATATCGTAAGAAATGAAACAGGAAATTGAAAAATATTTTTTATTTTCTTTGTAGTGTAGCATTAACAAAATCGAATTTCTGCTCTTCTGATTTCAATTTATCATAGGGATTGTTTGGATCATTGATTTTCCAAGTAAAATTTCTAGTTGATTTCTATATATATATATATATATTTCAGTAACAGAAATTTGTATATAATATTTTAAAAGATATACTAGATGCCATTATTTGATTCATTAAGACCTCTTCGTTACGGAGTGGTGACATTCGTTACGGAGTGGTCCCACTGTATCTGCTTTAGAAGTAAAAATCTGTATTATTTCTTTAAATATTCATGTAAACTATTAAAACTTTGACGTAAAATAGGAATTTATCAAAAGTTTTATATTAAAATAACGAAAAAAAAAATTCATTGTCTGATACATAACTATATCTGATTTATAATTATATTTTGATATTAGGTTTAAAAATAATCGTATTTTGCTATAAACATAAAGGTGAAACTGCTCTCTGATAATACAATTGTTTTTTAATCTGAAACTTTTTTAATCCCTAAAGTATGGGACATACTATACTATACACGTTCAGACGTATCCTGTGTTTCAAATGCAGTAAAGGGGGCATTTTATATGTTTGAAACAATAAATGAATTTGTAAATAAAAATTTTTATTTGGTCATTCATGTTTATAAATTATGTTTAATGACATTATTTACTATAAAAAAATGAGGTAATAGCTATTGGATAACTACATTGGTGGAACATCCAGTATGCATAGTCATAGGGACACCCAGTATGTATAGTCATGGGGGAAAAACGATCCTATCACGTTTTATTTTATCACCAAATTGTCGTATAGAAATGCGAGAAATACATTTCGACAGGGGATTGTGTTAGCTTTACGAATATGAATATAATTGAAATAATTGAAATTGTATCAACGTTGAATTTTAAAATTATAACACCCACTTTTGACACCGTATTTGAGTTCCTTGGATCAAGTCAGCCTGGTAGAAGGGATAGTTTACACATGTACTTTTAATATTTATAGAGTTATAAGATAAAACGCATTAGGAATTTATTAATAAATTTTAGAAAATAAAATTAAGATCTCACAAAGAAAAGTAACAAGAATCTCAAAAGTACTCCATAATGTACCAGAAAAATTACGCAGACATTTTATATATAAAACAAACTCGCTTTACATAAAAAATTACAGTAAATTATCCGTGTGCTTTTTAATATTTTCTTTTTTATGAGTGCTTTTATAACAGAAATTACATAACACAGACATTATGTCCTAACATAAAAACACAGGTGGCGTACTCCATATGCCAAACGATTTTTAAAGCCTAATATAGGCTTTTGATGACATTCTTCTTTAATACAATGTCTTGTAATACTAAGGGGTTTCGAAAAGTAAAGACACAATGCCTCGTACGTATTAAAAAAATTATTGGGAAAATGTCCATTACAAATTACTGATATATGCCTGATTTTTAGACATAGTTGCTGTCATTGACCAAGCATTTGTTAAGTCTGAATACAAGCTTTTGTATCCCACAGTCATAGAAGTTTACTGCCTGTTGTCGATTCCAAACTTTAACTTCGATTTTTATCTCATCATCGTCGTGGAAGTTTTGCCCTGCAAGATCTTTCTTCAGGTAAAGGAATAAGTGGTAGCCGCTGCGTACAAGCTCAGAGATAACAGATGGCCTACCTGGTCTGGGTTCTTCATAAGCATTGGCCCTACCTCCAGAAAAGGCACAACATCATTTCGTTACATTTTGCCGATTCATAATGTTCCCATAGACGGAAATAATTTCTTTGTGAATATCCGCTGGAAACTCATCTTTTCATGAAGAAAACGTATGACGGAACGTACTTCACATTTGGTGAGATTCTGAATTGACGCAGCGATTATAAACACATGCAACACGAAACAGGCTCACCGTACAAATACCGAAAGACTGCAAGGAAAAGTTCAAATGTTTAAAGTTACAATATGTGTTGCCAACGCGCTGATTAAAACTTTTTCTTTCCTGCTGTCTGAGGTGTATATTTACTTTTCGAAAACACTTCGTAGTATAAAAGTAATAAGTATCAAATGTATAAAAAAATAATTTAATTCTAGAAGAAAATGGAATGAATTACACAAATACACGCCTGCGCCTGTGGTTACTTGCCAATAAAAATAATGAAAAAGAGCACAAAATACAGCGAAGTTCAACTTTTAAACAATGTTTAAACACTGAAAAATCTTTTTGAAGCGGGCATATGAGTCGCAGGTGTTAATCACGTAACTGTTTTGGAATTTGCAGCTGTTGTCTTCACTCAGCGGTGCACTCAATGCACAGTCCGTGTTTTTAAAGGCTAACAACAATACATTTTCGTTATTTCAGTTTCGCTGAACTCGAAGCGAAGACCCTGTGTTACAAACAATTATGCAGCAGAATTAAAACAGTTTCTTATGTGAATTATTTCGTGCCATACAATAATCAAAATGTAATTTTAGAATTAGTAGGTTTTAACCAAAAATTAAGTTTATTAGAAGCAAAAAAATTACTGAAAATGTTATTACTTTCAAAATAGCTATCTACATACGTAAATACATAGATAAACACTCACTACCCTAAACGTGCATATATGTATGTATAAATATTGGAAAATAATGTATATATTTATTCTGTAATCATTATTGTTATTAACTATGCATTTTGACTTCCATTTTCAGATTCAATTTAAAAGCTCCACGCCTATAGAGATTTTGGTAAACGTCACATTGTCCACAAGCAAAATAGCGGTTATTATTAAATATTACATGTAAGCCTTCGCATTTTGACTGGAAACATCCCAAAACTGTCAGAAATATCGATTTGCTAACTGATTCTACAATTTCGATTAAATATTTCAAGAATAAATATTTCGCGTTTTTCATTTTCAAGACGATTCTCTTGAAAATATACGTATAAATGCTTTGGACTTGCTTTAAATTTTACTTACCATAATACTTAAGATTATTGTTATAAAATTTAGCAACATAAACTTTAAGAGTTGCAAAAGTTATTTAAATATTAGGATTAAAATTAAATGTAAGCTTACATTCAAGTATTTAATGCATTTCAAATCATTATATACTCGTAGAAATATTGATATAGAGATAGATATTGAAGATAGATATTGAAACTTTTATAAGTAGGAAATTTAGAGGATGTGTAAGAATTGTTTCGAAATTAACTTATTACGAAAATATATGTCTGTGAAAACGATTATTTATCTATCGGTATATCTTTCAGTAAAGCACATTTAAATTACATTCTGTGGAAATAAGATAAAACATTTATTTCGAAATTTGTTGCATTACATTTATATGAATAAATAATGTGTATTACTGGAATGAAATTTAACATTAAGATAACATATTAGAGGAAAATTATTTTAAAGAAAAATACATATTTAATTTAATGTTAGATTTCGGTTGATGCATTATAAAGGTGCTTCTCATATGTTGATAACAATGAGAACAATAATTATTTCCCAAATAAAATTCTTTACTTTCATTTTCATTTTTTTTCTTCTAAAAACATCTACCGGTATTTTTTAGATAACACTCTAAGAACAACTATATTGCATTCATGCAAAAACGGTTCTGCCATAAAGTTAATTAGTTTTGTTTTGGACGACTAAATGTTAAACAATTATTTCTTTGGGTTTTTTTCTCTTTCGTGTTTCATCTTTCTCTCTCTTTTGCTTTCTTTTCACCCTTTTTTCTTTATTATTTGGTTGTATTTCTTTCTCATTTAATTCAGATATTCTAAATTTCAGTAAAAAATAGTAATTTTGTAATAGCAAAGTAAAATATTATGGAAAAATTATGGAAAGAGTGAAAAAAATATTGTTTTGATATTATGCCTATATTTTTTTTAATCCATTTTACAAAGCTAGTCATTTTGTCAAATGTATCTTATATGCAAAATGTAATGTGATCAATGATTAATAAATTTATATGTGTAATCGTTTTATTATTTTAGAATTTATTATTTTTATTTATAAAATTCGGTTGATCATGTATTAAAAGCTTAATATAAAAAGAAAAAAAAAAGAAAAAAAAAGAAAGAAAAGAAAAATCACAAGCCAAAAATATAGCAAGACATGCTGAAGAGACTAATTTTACAAAATTATTGCGTCTGATTTTCGATCTGTAGTAAGTTTGATATTTCAAAAACATTTACAACAATTTTATATTTATCCTTTGAGAAAAGGATAAGATCATATATTGAGAAAAAGATAAGATCATATCTATGCTTACAAAACAATGCTCCAAAAATCTACATGCTAAGCAAGAACACTTCCATGAGAAACGCTGACGTCATATTGAGGGTGGCAACAACTGACCTATAAATTTTTCTTTTTGATGCAATTTTTTACACTTATAAACATCGCATAATTTTTATTTTTACATCGTCGAATATAGAAATGTTCTTTCAAATGCAATTCGTTTGAAAACTGTATCTCAATTTAGTGATATTTTATTGTTTTTAAATCATTTTCAAGCATCATTAAAAAAAAATCTATATCGCGTGCAGCCCGATTACGAAAGATTAAATAGTTTACACATAAAACAAATATAAATAGTTCATCATTTGTTTCCAGCTAATATTCTACAACGAAATTAAAACTCCATCATTAAATAGCTAAATTAATAAAATAATGTAAATAAATCACATATTTAACATACATGTAATCGAACTACGCCTTTAAACCACCGAAATTATCAGAACCAAAAAGGCTGCTGTAAATAATGAAATCGCTGGCGATTTTTTCGATTATTAAACTCTGGCATGTGGCTAATACGAAAGTATCGCTTTTAATATATTTCACAACTTTATTTGAATACATAATTGATATTTTACATATAAAAATAATTTCTGTTTAGTTGGCAATATAAAACAATATATTAAATGTAAAAGAAAGCATTAGTTAAAAAAACACCCTATAATTTATAAAATATTTATTTATATTATGACACAGGGAAAGCCAGGGTTGAATTCCCTAGTATTTATAATTGCAATTTGTATCTATCTCACAACCTATAAGTCAATCCCGCGGTTTTCACATTTAATCGGTGCAATCGACTTCCTAAAAGTCTGTTCCCTTTACAAGATACTCTCAACCAACATGCATTATAACGTATATAAACACACTGAGAAAAATAACTGTTTCAAATCTGAGTAAATCGATGTTTTAATTTTGTTATGAAACCTTTTGTTACAAATAGGACGATCCAATGCTTTCAATTCGGAAATACCAGAAATACTCGGAATATTGAAACATGCACATACTCAAAACTGAGCACATAGAGGTCAGTTCATACTCAATTTTGAAACATAGACATACTCAAAAATGAGCACAAAGAAGTCAGTTCATACTCATTTTTGAAACATAGACATACTCAAATATGAGCACATGAGTTTCATTCTTGAGTGTGTGCATGTTTTCAGAAATGAGAATATACATGTTTCAAACTTAATTAATTTTTATTCGGAGCCATTTTGACTATGCGACATACTCAGATTTGAGCATGTTTTGCTCAGTTTTGAAAATGTCGTTTATAGAATACATTAGCGACGTGTTCAGGCTCTTTTTTTGGAGGCCGAGCCCGACGAGTCTGACCGCGCCGGAAAATGTTTGGGTCATCAGAACCAGAGCCCGATACCGTAAGTACACCGTAGAAAATTGTTAATAACATTTAAAAATTATTTCAAGATTAATTTTCTTATTTAAAAATCTGTTCTTATACAGAAATAAGTATTAATCTCAAGTACTCCCTCACGACAACGTTTCGTGATTTTCATGTACCTGAAAATTTGTTTTAAATAGCAAATGTGTTGTTTATACCCAACCACTGACCAGAAATCTCAATCTTAGTCCTTTAAAATATCATTATACAACTATATCAGATAGACATGCGTTTTGTTTTCCAGTAATTCTGTAAAAGGACTTCGCACAGAAAACGAGGATAGACAAAGTATACCGCACTGCTTCTTTATGTTACTGACTCCGGACCGTGCAAAGCCTTTAGAATCAGATATAATACTTTTCCTTATATACCAGCAAAAAAATTTCAATTTCGTTTCAGATGGATTATTAAAGCATTGCAAAACACTTTAAGAAACTTAGACTACATTCTTGTTTGTTAAATAGTAAGTTACTTTTCATTTTCTGAAGAAATAATATTTTCATTTTGAGCCCGAGCCCGAAAACTGGTATAAAAGACGATCCTAAGCCCTTCTCATCTTTATAAGCATTTGATATACGTATGTATCACTGTATGTATGTATATCTGTGTTTGTTTCAGAGAACGCATTAGCATTGTTTTTAATAATATGCATCGTCAAAAAATATTTTTAATTAGCAGTAAATTAATTCTATAAGCATATTATTAATGAATTCAAAAGTTAAAATTTTATTACACGTTTAAAATGCCAATTCCTTTATATTTTTTTAATCTCTTAAGCTTCAGTATATACAGGGTGTTTCTAAATGAATATCGAGGTTTGAACGCTTGGTAGTATTTATTGCACACAACTTAAAATTATAATTAATACATAAAATGAAGGAGCAACTCAAACAGTTTTACCTACAAGCTTGCAAGTGTTCAATGTGAGCACCTTTCGTCACACAGCACACATGAAGTCGATAGCTCAGTTCTTCCCAAACGTTAATTAGTGTTTGTGGGGTAATTGTTGCAACAGCTGCCTCAATCCTGTTTCTTAGGTTGGGTAGGTCAGCTGGTAGTGGAGGCACATACACTCGATTCTTTATGAACACCAACAGGTAGAAATCACATGGCGTCAGATCGGGTGAGCGTAGAGTGGCGTTTGGGAAGAACTGAGCTATCGACTTGATGTGTGCCGTGTGACGAAAGGTGTTCACATTGAACACTTGTAAGCTTGTGGGTAAAACTGTTTGAGTTGCTCTTTCATTTTATGTATTAAGTATAATTTTAAGTTTTAATAATAGATACTACAAAGCGTTAAATCCCCGATATTCATTTCGAAACACACTGTATATTTGTGAGTGGTAATATACGGCACCTCAGAGATGAAGGTACACTGTAAAAATAGATGGGTTTTTCTTAATTTACGAAAATTTAACAAAACCACAAAAGAAAATATACAATAACCTCTTTCAAGTTACTTACGATTCCGAAAAATGTTTTTTATCTTTAGAATACTCGGAAAACAATATATTTTCGATATTTAAGGAATCATTAATCCGATCACCATGTTTCTTTAGCTGCCACTGATTTTCGAAAATGTTTCCGAGTAGTTTTTATAGTGTATTAATCATATTTCTCGACCTGGAATATAAGTTTTTTGGATTCTATCAAATCTGAAGTAAGCATTTTCATGTTCAACAAACATGTTTCACAGACAAATATAAGTTAAAAGCATTATTCTTAACATTAAAATTTAGATTATTTTGTTACGCTTGAATGTATAAATTCAATTACGCAGCTGAAAATGCTTAATTGAGAATTAATATCATCCAAAAAAAACTGAAATTCATTTTTGAGGGGATTAGAATGACAGTGGAGTAAGTCAATATTTAGTAATTTGAGAATTGAAGGGTTTTGTGAAAGTTGTATTGCCGTTGCATTAAGCTGTCCAAGTTGTTATTCACTCTAGCGACTCCCGATGTGAACTATGACTTATTTGACTGTCACACATGATAGAATTTAGTATTCAGGGAAAATATGGTTATCTAGATTTTTCAAATTTTTGACTTACTCCACTGTCACTCTAACCATACATATATTTTTGAAAATATATGGTCCAGTTTTCATTTGAGAAAATTTGTTAATACACTAGAAAAAATGTTTCAGAAAATCAGTAACGGGAAAACTTTGTTTTTGTAAAAATTTGTTTTTGCTTTTTTAAATATCGAGGCTATATTGGTTTCTGTGGTTTCGGAAAAAATTAAATTTCGGAATCAAGAATTACTTGGAAGAGGCTATCGTGTATTTTCGGTCGTGGTTATATTATATTTTCATAAATTAGAAACTTTTGTATTTTTTTTTAATGTAGCAAACAGTCAATAAGAACGTTTTATATTATACCAATCATAATATATATATATATATATATATATTAATCCCCTTCTGATATTTCTGAATTGTGTGAACTGAATTTATAATTGCAATAGTAACAAAATAAAGATAATTGATTTATCATGGTTGTTGAATATGATAATGAATAACTGAGAAGAATCGGTATCATTCTAAAAACCTACATTCTGGGTGGAGAAAACTGATTAATACACTATAAAAATTACGTGGAAACGTTTTCGAAAATCAATGACAGCAAAAGAAACTTTGTTTTTATAAACATGCTTCTTTAAATCTTGAAATTATATTGGTTTTTGAGATTTGTGAAGATAAAGATATCGCTTTTCGGAATAATGAGTAACTCGGAAGAGGTTATTATGTATTTTCGTCCATGGTAATAATATGTTTTATATTATACCAATCATAAAAAACATATATTAATATCGTTTTGATATTTCTGAATTGTATGAATTGAATTTTATACATGCAAGTGTAACAAAATAACAATTTTAATGTTAATGATAATTCTGTTGAATTTGAAATGATTACTAGAGAATTGGTATCATTCTAAAAACCTATATTTCGGGTTGAGGAAACTGACGTCGTCGTCTGGTCCGTCTATCCGCTTATAACAGCGTAAAAACTACCCAAACGAATGGTTTGAAATTTAATAAATATAATCGTTGCAGAATGTTTTTGAGTCATTTCAAATTGTATGAAAATCGAATCAAAACTTAAAAAGATATCAATAAAAGTTTTCTTTCATTCTATTAAATCCTATCATATGTAATTGATTCAAAGATATCCCATGATAGGTAATGATTCTAAGTCGTCATGGTGATAACGTCCTATTTAAGATGGAGTAATATTATTTCCGTATTACTGAATTTAAAAACCGAATTTGTATGCTAAAATTGTTTAATTATAGCAATCATATAATCTACCGACAGTTTTCTGGATAGATGTTTCCGGAGAAATAGGTATTACATGGAAAAAAGATTCTAAACATAGATTTCAAGTTCTAAAATTTTCAAGGCTAGGTTTAAGTTTCCCCCTTGGAATTTTCAGTAAATTTCAACAAAAGATGAAATATTGCGAAAATGTACTTATTTTATTACGGAAATTAATAATATCATAATAACATGCGATATAATTCATTTCACTGAAATCATAACGATGATTTTTTTACATTGTCTGGTATTGGATATTTGCGCATAGTATAATTTTAATGTAACAGAATTGTAAATAATTGTTTGTAAAAGTGTATTGAAACTTAATTTCATAAAATAAAATTAATATCTATATAATATAAAAATCTGCACATAAAGTAAATTTTGTATTCATGCATTTTTTCAAAAGAGTGCAACAGCTTTTGCACCAAGATCTGACTATTTATAAAACTAGTTATAGTACGAATGCACCTCATTTGTCACGTTTGGCGTACAATTTACAACTTGTTTTAGAGTGTAGAGACGATACAAATTACCGAGCCCTTATAAGGCTGTCTCACTTGTTTCAAATTAAATCCGTGCCACTGACTTTCTTGAAATCTTTTCACTTTCTATACAAAATGTGATCAACCAGCAAGCTTTATAACGCACATAAACATTTGATGTTGTATTTAATTATCTCTGAAACAATTATTCACAAGAAAAACATTTCTTTAATTCTACTGTAATGAATATATAATTAAACACCTGCACCTGTTGCTGCTACACTTATCGATTCGGTACTTTTCCCGAGGGAAATTTGGGGATAAATGCAGCGAGAACGCCCACATACTCGCTAATGAACTAATTGCAAGATTACCGAATGCTTTTTTATCTAAGCCATAGATCGGCACAGGTCGAAAAAAAAGGGAGGTAATAGTATTCAGCGAGCGATAAAATTAGTTTAGTGTAGAAATTTTCATTGAATATAAATCACTTGTAAGAATATTTGAGCATTAGGGTATAATTATATTTACATAAGACTAAATTTCATTAGTTTGATAATTATCATTTCTGTAATTATAATACTACTTCAAGAAAGACAATTATTTGTATCAAACATTCCTTCATTGCTCATTACAGTTAATAGTCCATTAGATACTTTGCTAATTTGCATTTTAAACATATCTTATACATATATATTTTTTATGTTTAAAGCTTACGAAAAATAAACAGTTATATCCTTTATGCAATTCTCTCCCTCACAGATGCACTTATACATATATTCGTGTTCATTATTATTGAAACTTGAGAAAATAACTTGAAAACGTTCTTTGATTATAAAGCATATTGCTATTTCTTTAATTTTTAACTTTATTTCCATACAAAATAATTAATAAATCAAAATTTGACAACCAGTTTGAAAATGTTGATCCTATGTTATTTTTATATGACTTTGCTTCAACTTTTTATGTTTGTAAATGGTGACATTGTAAAAACATTAATGAATCGGATATTTTCTAATGATGTCATTTTCCAAAAAAAAAAAAAAGAAAAAACATCTTCAACTACAATATATGTTAAAACAGTTTCAATAAACAAAAATAATCACACATTTTGATTAAAAAATATAATTAACTTTTATTAAATATATATATATATATATAATGTAAGAATTACAATATAATTTATAATCATTTTTTAATTATTTTATTACTATTTTACAAAATTTTAAAAATATTTATTAAAATAAACACTATTTTCGAAACATTTCAAAACATATTGTTAAATGTTATTGGTGGTGTATAATGTTTAACTAGAAAAAACATCAGACAATTTAATTTCCGTTTGAAATGCATTTAACGTCCCGCAGTGGCGCAGACGGGCTCGGTTCCCGTCAAGATCACCAAAAGTGAAGCAGCATCGACCATGGTCAGTGTTTGGGAGAGTGACAACCTCTGCTGTGGGACCGTATACGTTAAAGGGAACTGGTGGACATAAAAATCTGTTCGTGGCTCCAATGACCTCCAAGTTTAGTATAAGAATTACCTCTGGGGGTGCCAATCCAGGTGCAGGTCTCTCATCTGGAATTTGTTCAAAATTAGGAGACCAGCTCTAGAAGTCCAACCTCTCTTGAGGCTCTGTCACCCCTTCTTTCAGAGAAGTGTCATGGCACTTTCACTGACACAACAACAACAGCAGCAGCAGCAACAACAACAACAACAACAACAACAAGGCATTTAACATCCTAAAAGTAGCAAAAATTTAAAACAAAAATCACAAACAGAGATAAATGCCTTTAAATATTTGAATTACTACATATTAGGCAGATGTTTTAAAAAATAGCTCTAGTTGCGTTTCAACAAAAGTATGATTTTATTTTTGCGTATTTTAAGATATATGAACTGCATTGGGTTAAAAATATTTTCAGAATCAGCATTATAATTAAAATTAAAAATTTCGAATACTGATTTAACTTAAAAGGAGGTTGCCATTTTTGTTTTAATTTTTTGTTGCTTTAAGAATGTGTTATTTTATTATTTTTATTACTTTTAAAATATCAACAAATTTATATGAAAATATTTACACAATTAGGCGAAAGTACAATAAATTGAATGAAAACATCATTGTTTTCTGTGCGCATTCGGTTAAAAATATTTTCAAAATCAGTCTTATAATTAAAATTTAAAATTTTGAATACTGGTTTAACTTAAAAGGAGATTGCGATTTTTGTTTTAATTTTGTGTTATCGGCCGTTATGTTAATAGCCATATCGGTTATCCCGATACGGCTTGATTTTTAGGGCATTTTTAGAAATTTTATTTTTGTATAATTGATGTATATGAACGGCATTACTGTAAACAAATCCAAAATCACTATTATACTGAAAATTTTAAAAAATTTGATACTCATTTTATTTATTTATTTATTTATTTATTTTTAAATATTGCGCACGGAACAGCATGGTGTTAAAAAATTTTAAAAAGTCTGAAACAGAGATAAATGTTTTTTAATTTTTTAATCAGTAAATATTTGGCAGATGTTTCCAAAAAAAGCTCTAGTTGCATTTCAACAGAAGTATGATTTTCTTGTCGTGTATTTTAGAGTATATGAACTGTAATAGTGTAAAAATGAAACAATGTTAGTATTATAATGCAAATTTTATTTTCGTATAAATACTGCGCACAGAAAAATGTGATGTTTTCATTCAATTTATTGTACTTTCGCCTAATTGTGAGAATATTTTCATATAAATTTGTTGATATTTTAAAAGTAATAAAAATAATAAAATAACACATTCTTAAAGTAACAAAAAATTAAAACAAAAAACACAAACAGAGAAAAATGCTTTAAAATTTTTCAAGCAGTAAAGTAAATATTTGGCTAACAATTTTTTTAAATCAGTACAGTAAATAATTTTTAAAACATAAAGATGTTTTTAAAATACAGCTCTTGTTGCGTTTCAATAAAAGTATCATTTTCTTGTCACGTATTTTAGGGTATACGAACTACATTAAAGTAAAAATCAAATCGGTATTTTAATAAAAAATTTAAAATTTTGAATAGTATTTCAACTTGAGAGTGGATTTTTCCGATACGGCTTGATTCTTACTTCATTTTGGAGAATTTTATTTTCTTATGTATAATGCGCATAGAAAAATATCGTACTTTCGCCTAAGTGTATGGATATTTTAATATCAAAATGTCGTTATTTTAATTTTAATTCCTCTAAACTTCTCCAATGTTCATTGTCCGCAGTAAATCAGTGTACTTGACCGCGCAGCTTAATCACAACAGAAAACAAAAAATCCACACGCATTTCTAAAATATATTAAATTAGTTTGATGCCAAGCCTGAAATTTATACTATAAATTCAAATTTCCCAAAATGATGGCAGTTAGAAGTTTATGGTCAGTTTCTGGCACTACTTTTTCATTTTTCAAACTGTTTAAAAATATGAAATTATTAAAAAAATAATTTTTTTTAACAGTTTGTCAACCTACTATAAATGGCTAGTCATACATTAATATCAAAACGAGACAAAACGTTAATATTTCGAACATTTTAAGCATGAGAATTTATACCAGTTCAAAAAATATTTTTTCAAAAGATGCGTTTAAAGTGGTTTATCTGTATGTTGTTAGCCGTGACACTGTTCCGTGCTCCGTTAAATTGGCTGTCGATACTGAAATATTGGGTTTAACAAAAAGCAGTTTTAAGGGAATATTCTAGGAGTTTCAAGAGTTCAAAAACTGCAAAGAAAAAAAAATATTTTTTGAAAATTTTCTGGAAGAACTTCCGCATAACCCTACACGGCGCAGTGATGCAGACGAATCAATTAAAATTTAACTTTAATAAATAAATAAATTTTCAAGCTACCACTATATTTAAATAATACTGTTAGGCTTATGTAATCACAGAAGTTTTCTGATAAATTAGGCGAAGAATTACTCTTTAAAATTTGTGGTATCTTACCCTAAATATGAGTATAAAATAACATACCTCCAAACGAAAGATTCGTGAAGCGTAAGGTTAATAACAAGTAGACATGACAAAATAAACAATGATTTCTGATTTTATTCTAGAATAGCTTTCAGAGAACAAAATACTGTCGTGTAAGAGCTAAAAAACATTAATTATGATCATTGTTGCCAGATTGGGAATATTTTAAAATTCAGATTGTTTGATTATCACTTCTTTTTTGAAATAGTATTCGGTCTATTTAATCACAGATTAAAAATTCTGAAAAATAAGGCGAATTAAACTGTTTAAAAAAAGTGGTGACAGTCAAACAGTCTGAAATAGAAAAAAAAAACAATCTGGCAACACTCATTAGGATAAAGCAAATTTGAGATGGCGTTATGGAAAATGGAAAGCAGTGCATATTAAACTGTTTTGAGAACTGAGTGCCTATTTCATAATTCTGCATCTATATTGCTTGAAAAAGAAATGCGATAATAATTAGCCCTGTAATTACCAATCCAAATTTCAAAATATTACATTATATTAACATTCTTAGAATTTAAGGTAGTTAAAAAAATGCAAGATAATAACTATATATATATAACATTTATTTAACAATCGATCACATGTTATAGGAATGAAGAAAAATCTGATCAAAATATATAAAACTATCTAGAATTAAAACAGCAATTAATAAAAGGGCTGTTTTAAAGGTATGTAATGATGGGATAACAAACGAAGAGAATTTTCTTATATTTTATCTCCTTTACTGGAAAATCTCATATAGTCAATTTATTTTCACAATTTATTATCATACATTTACGTCAGACAGACTCACTTACACTTTTATATATTTTTATTGGAGTAATTAAATCTATGCAATCATGCAAAAATTAAACATTTTATTTGATAATGTATGTTTAAAAAAATTCTACATTAAATTTTAAAATCTTGTAACGCAAAACTGCTTATTGCTTTCTAATGCTTTCATCTATCAACACCTTTTTTAAAAGAAGAGCTCATAAAATTAAACTACTTTTGTAAAATGATATGTAGTCAAAACTGCATTTATCTTCAAAACACTTTAGTGAGGTTGGGCATTTATGCTCTTTAGATCATAAAAAAAGCGTGCTAAAGATATCGTTTTCTACAGCTCACGCGATCACGCAGCGATTAATTCACACTGAATGACCGCAACGTTTCATTTCCCTATGCGTGACTAAGGAGACACTATATGGCATTAATATTTTCAGGGTCAGCGATTTTTTTTTCAGGTCACTGAATGACCTCAAAAGGATGATTTAAATTTTATAAATAATTCTTAACCAATTTATTTTGAGAATTATTTATTGAGATTCTTTTCAATTAAACATACAGATTTTTATTTTGTCACCAATTATTAATTTATTAGGAAATATTTAACATTTATTGATGTGTTATTGGTGGTCTTTATAAGAGCGAAAAAAGCAACTTGCCATTGGGAATTAGCTTATGGAAATAATGTCTAATGAAATAAAAGTTCAAATGGGACATTATATATGATTATTATCTATTATTTATCTACTATTCTGATGGGACATTATCAAATCTACTAATTTGACCTTACGTAAAACACATAAATTGAGTGTAATAGTGAATACAGTCAACTCTCGTTGATGCAACTCCGCTTAAGATGTATTTCCAGGTAATGAGGAAAACGAAGTTTTCCCTCATCATTTTTTATTTGCAACTAATTGGAAAGACTCTGCTTACTGTACTACTAGTGGGATCTACTGTGGACCATCTTTTCAGAAATTGACCGAGCAGAATCGAAACTGCTTTTGTGCATTATTTTTTCCAAAAACAGCTTTGATGTAACTTTGGTTCTCGAGAGATACTTGTCGATGCCAAAAATTAAGATAAAGAAAGCTTTCTACCACAAAACACGTGAGTTGTTCAAAAATTGCTAATGGATGTTCGTCGATAGTACCAATGAAACTTTGATATAGCTGACCAAATTTAGAGTATGTCGTAAAACAGGAAAATGATTTGGTACAAATATCATTTGTCCAAATAATGCAAAGGAAAGTAAGAGATTACAATGCTTAAAGCGTACTACTCACCGGAAAATGCGGACCATCTTTTCAGAAACTGACCGAGCAGTATCGAAACTGCTTTTGTCCATTATTTTTTCAAAATATACCTTTGATGTAATTTTGGTTATCGAGAGATAAAGAAATTATCAGTACCAATAATGAAGATAAAGAAACCTTTCTATCACCAAATACGTGAGATGTTCAAAAATTGCTAATAGATGTTCAGAGATATTACCAATGAAACTTTGATATGGCAGACCAAATTTTCGAGTGTGTTGTAAAATTGGAAAATGATTTGGTAAAAATATCATTTGTTCAAATAACGCAAAGGAAAGTAATATATTACTTTAATTAAAGTTAAATTGTGTAAGTGCGGCAATTTCTTTGCCTATTTTGTTTGTCCTCAGTAATTTATTCTTTTGTATTAACAAATTGTCACTGACATACTTTTTAAGTAAATTTACTAAATTGATAAAAAAAAAAATATTTTAGTATTAAGTTGGTAACTTATTTAATTTGGGTCTAAAACTGAATTCAATTTATTCAAGTTAGTGGATTATGAAAACAAAACAATAAATTGCTAAACATCGTACACTGTTTACGAGATTTTAAACAGTGATGTAAAAATTAAAATCACAACAATAAAAATTATTCTCGACGTTTAGGTTTATCTTTAAACCATCCTCAGGGGTTCATTTTCTTAAATACAAAACAGCAATTGTTTTTCTACATGTTACATTATCAAAACTATTTTCTGAATAGAATAAAAAAGCAACAGAAATTTCATAAAAATCATTTAAAATAAACTCAGTGGCGCCATCTATTATCCAAAAGTAAATTGAAACATAACTGGAAATATGAAAAAAAAATCAGAGTTTTTTAAAAATAATGATCCAAACATCTGGAATTGAAAACGAAACATTATCATTACAAATTTCTTGACTTCATAAACAAATCTCTAAAAATTCTCGAATAATTGCTTTAAACGGATGGTCTTGTTTTGAAAGTATCTTGACATAGTCAAAGTCAATAAACGAAATACTACCTTTAAGGAAAGTTCCTGATAATGCAATTGAAAGTTTATTGTATTTTAAATCACTTTTATGTTTTTATGTTCTTTCAGCCTTTCAAAGAGGCGATACTTCGTCATCCCAAATATATGAGGGGGTTAGAATGACAGTAAAGTAAGTCAATATTTAGTAATTTGATAATTGAAGGGTTTTGTGAAACTTGTATTGCCGTTGCATTAAGCATTACAACTTGTTTTGCCCTCTAGCGACCCTAAGTGAACTATGACTTATTTGACTGTTGCACTGAACAGAAATGAATATAGGTTCAGTGAAAATATGGTGATCTAGATTTTTCCAATTTTTGACTTACTCCACTGTCATTCTATCCCCCTCATATGATGAATCTTGTACCGTCAGTAAGTTTAAAGGGTATCTCATAAAGGGTATCTCAAAGCGGATTATTTTACATCATTCATAAGTTTGCATCGTTTAATGAGGGTTACTGCGGACAAAAAATGGATCTTCCTTGGAAATTCGCAATGTCGTTAGTTGCTGATGCAATCCCATACTATATGTCTCACATAGAAGCAAAATACAGAATTCGTATATTTTAACTTTTAAATAACACTTTTTTTAATAGAAATCTTTAACTTATTTCACCGTAAATTTTTGTAATTAAATAAGGTACATATTAATTTTTAAAAAGAGTGGTATGAACTGTGAAAATAAGTGGTGTCAAGAAATCCTTCCAATTGGATTGAATGCGTCAATTATTCTATTTTTTGAGTTGTTATTTTCCTGGAAAAGAACTTCTTGTTTTCTTGGTGGTTCTTTTCCCCTTTATGTGGAAATAAACTGAAATGTGTTTTCTTTCTTTATTTTTTTTTCCAAGCTTAGCATTTGTTTAGATGCACTGACTTGTGTTGAAAATATTTTATAAGATAATAGCATTTTTCAAACCTTGTATTTTTTGTCCAGACAAATCAATATATCAATTCAATTTATCAATAAAAACTTTTTAGGTGTGTGAAAAGTGTTTATGAATTCGGTTTGTCTGTCTGTCCGTGCTCTAATTCACGTAAATATATTCCGATTCCCTTGCAATTTATATATATTATTGAGGTTTACTCTGGCATGTTCGGTATTAAAAATGAATTGTGTAGCATATATAGTTTCTTTCCAGGGACAATCAAAATAATTCCGTTACATTATGGTCTAAGGGGAAAAATCGTTTGCGGTGTATTTTAATGATGCTGCACTACTTGAAACATATTGAAATTAATATATATCACTGAGGTGCACTACCAGAGGCTTAACATAGAATATGGTGCTCATAGCATTTATCGTATAATTACAGGGACACACAAAGTAATTACAAAACAGTACAGTCTATGAACTGAACAATAATTGCTGAAAATGCATTTTCGATTGTAGTACGCATTTTTAAATTTAACTACAAATTTTACTGTAACTTGGTGTGAATAAATTCAGTAGATCAAATACAGTAATGCAGATATATGTTTATTTTCGAAAATTGCTGAAAGTGTATTTTCAACTGTGATATGCATTTCCTAACTGAACTAAATTTTAACATAATATGAATATATATACAAATCTATAGATCACATACAAGTCTACACAAAAGACTATTGATAGTAATTGCTGAAATTGAGTTTTTAAATTTGTGATGAGTTTTCCAAATCATTTTCTCAGGATCGGATAAAAATGAGAATGGTACCAGTCGATTAGTAATAAAGTTTTAACAATGAATGCTACACTTAAATTTTGCTTAGTATTTTAAATTTTCTAAGTCTACATATAGAAAATGCAAAAAACTTTAATATTTTCGATACTAAATCCAATTTTGAGATCATATATAGATTCTTTGGTAAATGTTACCTTCGGATACCGAACAGGAAGTCATTCTGCGAAGTAGTTTAGATGTTACTAGTACCTAAATTTTCATACAGCGCAGTTTACACAAATACATTTTAAACCTTCGGATAATTAAATATATTTTGTTTTAGACATTTATCACGTTCACTGCCAAAGCTGAGATGGTGCATCTGTTTACAAACGCCTAGATCATATCTGCATTTTTATGCTTTTAAATTATTTTCTGTTGTTTTATTATTTAAATATTGGTGCAGCAGATGGGAAGATTGTTTTAAAACTTACCATACATAATTCTTTTTCAATATACCTATTAAAATTTCAACATAATATGAAAAAATATATTTTATTTGCTGTATGTATAAAAATATATTGTGAATACATATGTTTTTGCGTTTTAACATTGAGTTATTGTATCTAGGTTTTGAGAAATAAACGATCCCTTTCAGTGCGCCAAGTGTATTATTTAGTCTCTTTATCTGCGCCAAATACCTAAACATTGCATGCATTTTCTACGGCAATACTTGTAATCGGTGATTTAGATAAGAAGATCCATAACGAGTTATCGCATAGCTGGCAAGGGAACTCAGTTTGTCAACTACGAGTATTCTCGTAGATATGGCAGCGAACGAGTTAAGTATATGAACGTTTTGAGGAAAAGAGATAGTACCAAACTGTAGTAAAATTACACTATTTTTTGAAAACTGTAAACTTTTTTAAAAGTGTCTTATGCAAACAAAGCATACAAATTCTGGCAAACCAGATAAGCCAATGCTTTGGATAGACACAAGAAAATTAGTAGAATAGATGAATGGTGCTTGATTTTCTTCTTATGTTGGTATTAAGTTTCTGGGGATATTTACAGGGTTATATGTGTAACGATTCAAGATAAAGTAGAATATAAGTTGCTTATGGAAAGATTTTAAGCTAAGCAGTTAGTGATCAGTAAACCCAAAATTTCAAGATACTGACAATTTTGAACTAATATCTTAAAAGTTATAAGCCTTTATTGGACTGGGCAAATGCAAAATTAAATCGTAAGATCTTGCATTTTTTGCAGGCTTTTATTTAACTTAGATTTGTTCATGGGGAAGAAGAAATAACTTTGTAATCGATTTTCCACCACGCATCACCTTAAGTGTCTAAAGTTTATGTACAGTTGTATGGTACCGTGACAATACAAGATTTTCATATTTTAAGATCTTTATTATCAATTTAAAATATTTATAAATACATTTTTGTAACATATTTAGAAAACCATTTAGAAATCCTAAATAGTTTCTATAGTTTTCTGGCATATATTTTTTAAGTCTACTACCACTTGACTCAACAATAATTATTTGTTTGTTACAATAATGTGCAGTAACATTTACTGTAATATAAAAACGCTTTCTCATTTCCGGTTTAATTCTTCAAAGATAAAGTGGTAAAATTTTTATTATTCTTTAATAATAATCCATTATTTTCGAACCTTTAATATATGGTTTTTACATGGTAATGCGAGTCATATAAGGGATTTTGAATTTTTATTTAAAAAACATGAATTTTGAAATTTTCGTATTTATACTTTAAAATACACTAGTGAAAGCATGGGGCTTAAAAGTATTTTTACTTTATTTGCGTATTGGATAAACTAAACAATGAAGAACTGCGCAAGAAAAATAATTTTTCTTGCGTCTTAAAATAAAAATCATAAATTATTCTCCATGATTAATAAATTAAAAATGTTTAATGAATTTCTTGCAAAGCAAATTATTCAAATAGTTATACTTTAATTTCCTGTCACTGGCATTTTTTGTTTTTTCAACCCATTTTTACGCACTTTCATTCAAAGACTATATCTATTTTTAAAATATTGAAAAACTTTGTTTAACTTTAAGTTGATTTATTTATAATTTTCTTTTTTCAACTTTCGCATACATAGTTGCATAGTTACATAGTTTCTCATACATAATTTGGTTATTCTTCAATAAAAATAGCAATGATATAAAAATTCAAAAACCTAATTCAATCTTTAAATCTTACTTTAAGTTGTTTTATTTATAATAATTTTATTTTTTTAACTTTCGTATGTATAGTTACATAGTTTCGCATACATAATTTGGTTATTCTTCAGTAAAATTAGCAATGATAACAAAATTTGAAAATCTAGTTCAATCTTTAAATTTTACTTTACGTTGTTTTATTCATAATATTGCCTTTTTAACTTTAGCATACATAGTAAATAGTTTCGCATACATAATTTGGTTATTTTTTCAGTAAAAATAGCAATGATATCAAACTTTGAAAACCTAGTTCAATCTTTAAATCTTATATTTTAAGTTGCTTTATTTATAATTTTGTCTTTTTAACTTTCGCATACATAGTAATTTGGTTATTCTTGAGTAAAAATAGCAATGATATCAAAAGTAAATATTAAACTCAAAAATCATATTTTACATCATATATATATTTCAAAAAGTTTCAAATACAAAATTTATTTACATTGTAGATATTCATAAACTAAAAACCAATAGACATTTAATTTCGCAGTATGTATTCTGCAAATAAAGATGACATTTCCGTGCTTACGCAGAAATTTGGAGACTTTTTATATCAATTCTGAGGGATAAACATGTGGCAAAAGTAAACATAATTATGTTACTAAATATTTGATGTCTGATGTGATTTAAAGCTGTTACTACTTATGGAATGAAGCTAAGCATTTCTTGATACTTGTTAGACTCGTTATCAGAGATTAGAATTCGAAATACCAGGAAACTTCGAAGCGTGGGAATAGACATTGACATTTTAACTATATGAGATTTTGTTTTCCTGTATTACTTTCTGTTTAATAACACTAAATATTTATGATAAAGATACGTTTTTGGCATTTTTGTAAGAAAATTTGCTATTGTTATAAGTTATACAAAAACGTTTATTTGACTATTTTCATATACTTGCATAATTATTTTTTTTTCTCTTAATTAAACAATTGACATATAAAAAAAAACTCAAGTTTTGAATAGCATTTCATATTTAAAAAAATATTTTTTAATATTAACATTATACTAAAAACAAAAGTATTTATTACATTCTATATATTCATATAAGGAAAACTAATAGGTATTTAATTTTGCAGTATGTATTTAGCAAATACAAATGAATTTTCCGTGCTTAAAAAGAAGTTTGGAGGCTTTCGATATTAATTCTGAGAAATACACATGGAGAAGAAATAAGAATAATAATGTTATTCAATATTTGATGTTTGGTGTGAATCAAAGCAGTTACTTATGGAAAGAAGTTTATTGGTTTAGCATTTTTTTATCTTTAAATTTCAAAGCGTAGGAATGGGTATTGAAATTCTCTAACTATATGAGATTTTGTTACTACATTATAAAATTTGAAGTGATGAAACTACTTTACTCTTTCTATATGGGTGAGTAAGGTAAAACCGGGTAGGCGTGTCAAACCGGGTACCCTATGTTCTCACTAATGTGTGCTGTGTTAATGTGTCCCTGTGGACAGCACCCGTCTTAAATACATCCCTTAGTGTCTCTTGGCAGTGTGCCATCGGCTTTTGAAGTGAGCTAATATCTGTGTCCGTACAGAGCTATTGGAATGAGATTCACCTCAAAAGTTTTAATTTTTAGCTGTCTTTTCTGTACTTCAATTAAATCCAGTCTGGCGGATCGATTTACGAAAGTAAAGCACTGTTTTCTATAGCTTTCACACAATATTAAGATGTCGAGTAAAAGTGTGTACGTCCATCTATCCTGGAGAACGACCCTGTTCATTTTTGGCTGTCTGTTGGGACAAAACCAGATAGCCAAGGTTTTGCATTGAATTTTTCTTCACTCAACAGTTGGTGAAAGATGGATACAATTTTCACTCTGTAAAGCGTGGGCAAACGAGGATTGCAGCGGAGTCGATAGGTAAAAGCTGAGAAAGACATTACAAGACAACATTAAAAACAGCTTGAAAACCTGAAAATGAAAGTTACTGATCTTAAAAAAATGTATGAATGTTTTAAAGTTTGATTCTAAATTTATTACAATAAAGCGTTTTGTTACTGGAAGTGTAAACATTAAATTTCTGTTTAGTACCCGGTTTTACACTACCACCAACTTTTGGAGCTGTTTTAGATGGTTCTAGAAAACGCCTTTTTCCAAATATATTATAATTTTCCTGTGGCAACAGGCGTAGTTTTTCAATAGCCCAGAAGTCCTCAAACACTTTTTCCAGGAAGTGTGCTTATTTTTCCGATCTTGTAGACTTTTTTCAACGAAGGAAAACCGTTAGGTACTCTGTTTTACCCTACTTTCCCTTACTATTTTTTACTTTACAACACTAAATATTTATGAAAAAGGATATATTTTTTGACATTTGTGTAAGATAATTCGCTATTATTAGGAATTATGCAACAGTGTTTTCCATTTCAAGATTTTTATATTCATGTATAATTAGTTTCTTCTTTTAAAGATAAAAAAGATTACATATAATATGAATTAATAATATCCAATGGTTGGAGCATCATAGTTCGGATTTATTCTAACAGAGCGAAAAATACCGGGACCAGGACTCGAACCTGGTCCCGGCATTTTTCGCTCTGTTCGAATAAATCTCAACTATCATACTCCAACCATTGGATATAATTTACCTAGTTGAAAATAATTTCCTCTGTTCATTATAAACTGATAATGTTTTGATAATATTTCAGATTTTAAAAATTAGTTTTTAATATTACCAAAATACTAGAAAAACAAGTATTTATTAGATTGTATTATATTCGTATACGGAAAACTAAAAGTTATTTAATTTTGCAGTATGTATTCAGCAAATACAAACGACTTTTTCGTGCTTAAATAGAAGTCTGGAGACTTTCTGTATCCTTTCTGTAGAGAGATAAACATGTGGCAAAAGTAAACATAATATTGTTAGTAAATATTTGATATTTGATTTCGTTCAAAGCAGTTACTTGTGGAACAAGGTTTATTGATTTAGCATTTCTCGATACTTATTGGTCTCGTTATCTGGAATTAGAATCCCAAATATCCGAAAATTTTGAAGCGGGGAAATAAACATGGAAATTCTTGGGAACCGTATGAGATTTTGTTACATTATGAGATCTAACGGTATGAAATTATTTTACACTTTCTGTTTTATTTACTACTTTACATCACTGGATATTTCGGGACAAATTTTTCTTTATAAATTTCATAAATTAATATACTATTGCATTGCAAATGAAATTTCTGACAAAAAAAATCTGAAACGGATGGTTCAATTTTAAGACGCTAAAAACGTCTAATTTATTTCCGTCATTTTTTACGTTTGACACATCATTTCAGCCACTTTGAAAGTCTTTAATGCTACCATTTTTTATTATATATTTTTCTGTCGTTATTGATTAAACTTTTATAGCATTATATATAACCACATTGAATCCTCTTTGATGAATGGGACAAAATGATCATAAGTAATTCCAAAATTTATGTTCTAGGCTAAATAAAATTGCCACTGTAATTAAGTACGTACACTGTAATATTTCTCACTGGTAATGATAAGCTACGGCTGCCGAAGGCAGTCGTACTTCACCGCCGATGCCAGGCTCTCGTGAGGCCAGGCTCTCGATACGAGGTCACTGCCAAAGAGGGCAGTTTAGCCAGACACATCCAAGGTGGTGCTGTTCGGCCTGGGGAAAGACGGGGGCCGGAGCATACCTGCGCTCCTCACCCTAACCCAAATGACTGAAGTCAGCGGTCGCTTCGCCAAGACTAGTAAGGCAGAGATGCGTCCGCTGAAAAATAAACGATGGCTTGGTTACGTTAATCTGAATTTGAATTTTGGGTGGAAATCGACAAACAAACACTCTGCGTCTCAACCAACCACTGTTTGCAGAAGGGCAGCATTATAGTAAGAAAGTTTCATTCATGATCAAAGAATTTCTGACGCTGATCAAGTATAACTACGGTGCTCTTATGTGAGAGCGGGGAAATACACACAGGGTGCATGTCCAGACTGAGTTTTTTATTCAAGAAATGTTTTGTCCAAACTATACCAAACCTACTTTTCAGAACTTGGTGATACTTACCTGGGTAAGTATGATTATGCGAGTGAAACAAGGGAACAAACATTAACGTGGAGATAATGGCAGGCCCGTCAAGATACTTGGAGATTCATTTTTGTTTAAAATCGTCTCAGCTATTCAAATTTTATATCTCAAATTTTATATTAAATTTTTAAAAATATAAAATTTTTTAACTGGTCGCCATTTTGAAACAAGATGGTGGATGAGGCTGACCAACGAACTCGGTCGTTTATATATATATATATATATATATATATATATATATATATATATATGTCATATTTCCAAGTTCGAATTTGGTGTGAAGGGCAGTCGAAAGCTCGTTGATAAACAGGTTTAGCTCTGTGCCAGGTTTCCCTTATAGATTGCATCAGGAGGCCGTGTGGTGTCATCAACAACAAAAACTTCAGTCCGTTTTTCAGTAGAAGAAACAGTTTATTTCCAGTTAAAGACATCACTTCAGGAGGAATGCTCGTTAGCCAACGCTAAACGTAAAGAAAAATCTCCACTGTCAAGTTCTTTTCGATGACAACGTTCCATTATTTTATAGAATCCGTCCCGATTCTTTTAGTAAACACCAACGTCAAAAATTTCTCTCCGAATCAGGATGTACGTGTTTTTAAACTAGCTCGCGTAAGAAAACAGAATACGTCACGTGACCGACTTTTATCAAATCAAAAGGTCCCTTTAGGAACTCTATTAGTATTTCCGGTGGATTTATCTTGTCGCAAAATGGTTTCCTTACTCGCGAAAAATGTTCTACGCTTTTCCAGAATTTTCGGATAATCTCATACCAGATGCCTGCCATATCAACAAACGAATTTATCTGTTTTGAGGCTGTAGTTAAACTTCGAATTTAATACGTAATAAAAAATAATAAGAAGAAAAAGAAAAGGAATCTTTATAGAAGGGGAAAAAAAGAAAGAATTAAAGTTTTTCGGAAATATTTAAATAGACATTTAATATTTAATAATAGGATAACTTTACGGAAATAAGGTTTTGTGAGCGGAATAATTTAAGAGAGGCGATATTTTAGCATTTAAATAAAGAAGTTATAGTAATTTGACTACACGGGAATAATACTAATGAATTTCGATAATGGATTAAAATAAAGATGTTCTATTTAAAGAATAAATTAAAAAAGCTATCGCCATTTTTAGACTAACTACTTTCGAATAAATATTATTAAGTGGATTAGGATAAATTGGCTTTACATATGGATAGTAAAAGGCTATTTTAAGAATAAGAATTATTTTAATAAGCTGGGTTATATACGGAATATTATTGAATGGAAAAATTTTAAAGAATAATTGGGGAAAAAAATTAAATTTTGTAATATATATATATTTAAACATTTCAACGGAGGGTGGTCTTGGGGTCTAAGGATCATGATCGGCGAAAATATACCAACATTTTCTGGAATTGTGTTCCTCCGAGCGGCTGCAATAGGTAGCTTTTTGTATTGAAAGCTACCTAAAAATATTTCTTAATATTTTCAAAATACTATATATAAATATATATATATATTACATTGCATATCATAAGAATAAATCCGATAAATATTTAATATCACAGTATCTATTCAGCGAAAAGAAATTACATTTCCGTGCCTAAGCAGAAGTTTGGAGATTTTTCTATATCAATTCTGAGAATTAACATGCGGCAAAAGCAAACGTAATAATGTTACTAAATATTTCATGTTTGATTTAGTTCAAAGTTGTTATTTACAGAAAGAAGTTTTTATTGATTGAACATTCTCGATACTTATTGATCTCCTTAACTAGACTTAGAATTCTAAATATACAACAATTTTGATATGTAGGAATAAACATGGGAATTCTAGGGAAAGAAACACAATTTTCTCGCATTAGAAAATTTGATGTGAAGCAAATGTTTACATAGTGTTACTTTTACTAATATTGAATATTTCTAACTATAAAATTGTCCATTTTGTAATATATAATTCTCATTTTTGATAAATCTTACAAAAAAAGTTCATGTTCTTCATCCCAACCCTTTTATAATAACACATTTCCTGTCGCAATAATGTTAAAAATTTTGCTTCATATTAATATTTTATGATAAATAGGTCATACTATTGACAATATTGCAAATAAAAAAATAACTTAATTAATTTAGGAATTATAAAACTGTGCAAAAACACAATCGAAAAAAATAACTTAATTAATTTAGGATTTATAAAACTGTGCAAAAACACAATCGAAAAAAATAACTTAATTAATTTAGGATTTATAAAACTGTGCAAAAACACAATCGAAAAAAATAACTTAATAAATTTAGGATTTATAAAACTGTGCAAAAACACAATCGAAAAAAAATAACTTAATTAATTTAGGAATTATAAAACTGTGCAAAAATACACTATCAGCAAAAATTATTAAAAAAAACTAGATGTAATGAGATATTGATAAAATATAAAAATATGAATATATTTTTTAAATTCTTTCTGAAGACAAAAATCATGTAAATTTTATTTTTGTTTTCTTTGAAGAAATTGAAATATTTCACAGCACTTAGCTTGTACCGTCACGTTGAATTTTTTGCAAATAATAAAAAATGATGAATTTTGCAATTTTTTAATAAAAAAAAAATATGCGACTGGCAACAAAATGGATTTTAATTACCTTATTTCCCCTTTACCGTGGATGCGCAGCTTTTTCTGAAATTTTAGAGTGAAAAAGCACGGTACGCATTATACAGAGAATATACCCGACAACTATACAAAACTATAAATGCTTCTTTAAGGCATTGTATGAAAAACGTATTTTATGATTTTATCTTAACTTAATTTATCATACCTAAAAAATATTAACACTAAATAATAATAACTAAAGTCAAAACTTAGTAAATACAAATACATCATACAGATTACTGTTAGCTCAGCATTGCTCAACTAAAACATTAGTATATAAGATTTCTCTTATCAGCAATAAATTTCTTAAAACTTCATAATAATTTAGAACAATATTAAAAGAGAAAAAAAAAAAACGTTATAAAATGTGTTTATTAATGGTTTGAACTAAGATGTTTTAATGCCAGTAATTGTATTCCAAATAACTCATAGGGGCTATACAACGTAAATATGCAACGTTATCAATATTTTGGTAATTTTGGACACCTTCTCGAATTTATGATGTCATACGTTATCATACGATGTCATACTTTTTCTTTCTTTTATACGTTTGCAGTGATATACAGATATGGTTAAACCTTTATTATTCGCATACTTTACAGATCCAAAGGAAGCGAAGAAACCAATAAAATATTACTAACATACATGAAACAACTTTATATCAAATAATATTTTTATATTAAAAGAAATATTTAGAAACCACACTCCCGTTTCCCGCTAATGCCTTAATAAAATTTTCAGACGAGGCAGATTTTTAATGCTTACAGTTAAAAATCTTTAAAATAGGTGGATTTAACTTTGTGCCGTTATATTAAAAATAAATGAACAATGTAAAATAGCACAAATAAAATAAATATACATAAAATGACAAACAGCTGTTTCGGAACCCCTAAAGCTCCATCACCAGTGCCAAATTTCAAAGATTTAAAAGATCGATTTTTAATCTTTTAAATTTGGTATTAATTAAAAATCTCTTTGTAAATTTTATTTGTAGCCTTTTCGTAATCTGAATTAGAGTCCTGCACCGGGTCAGGTTACCCGCTTTTACCCGCACCTGACCCAACCCGACCCGCGGTTCGGATTGGTGCTATAGGTTTTGCATTCCGGGTCGGGTTGACTTTCATTGTTTCGGGTTCGGGTCGGTTTCCGGTTGGGTTTTGACTCTTGCGGGTCGGGGTCTGGTTGACCCGCTTTTTTAAAAGAATATCCACAATAATTTTTCAGGTTAAAAATATATATACAATAAGACCTCCATAATGGACACTCCCGAAAAGCGGCACCTCTATTTAGCGAACACTTTTTCAATTCTTGACACTTATATATTTGTATGCTTATACCTTGGAATAGTGACCACATCCAAATATAACAAATCTACGCACACGTAGCACGTGTATGTGTGCATAAACTATCACAAATACGATACGTGTGTTTTTGTGTGTATCATAAACGAAATGTTGGTAAGGTTTTTCATATTCTGAGAAAAGAAATAATGGTTTTGCGGAAATAATGCTCCGTGAAGAAAAAATAATCTATGATTACATTTATTATATACATTTTATTTTTCTCATCTAGTAACTTGATTATATGCTTATTCATATTCAAATACATATTTATTTTCATCGGAAACATAGTTCTGTTCAAACGTTTTGTGAAAATCCAACAATATCGGACAAGCAAAAAATCTAAAAAATAACCTGGAAGAATTATTCTAGGGTGAAGTCGACATACAGAAAGAAAATTAGAGTAATCCCGATCCCTTCCCATCCACCTCCCTAAAAATAATAATAATAATAATAATAATAAAAATAAAGAAACAATCCGACCCGATATAGGACCCTATTCAACGATATCGCGGTGTCTGCTATTCAGAGGCTTCACTATATTTAAATATAAAAGAATATAGATTTCTCCATTTTTCTATATGAAATATAAAATTGGTATTAGAGATATGATTGTACATTACCATCATACTAGCATTAAAACATGATTTATTGTCGTTTCATTGCGGGTTCGGGTCGGACGCGGGTTGAAATATGTCGGGTTCGGTTCGGGTTGAGGATGAAGGAATTTTTTTTGTCGGGTTCGTGCCGGGTTGCGGGTTGACTTTAAATGGAATTTGCGGATTAGGGTCGGGTACAACCCGACATGTGTAGGACTCTATCTGAATGCTTTTACCCCATTTTACGGACCGTTAATTTTAGAGACATTAAGTAGCTTGGAGATAAAGGCGACGGTTGTATCGGGCCCTAAGCGGATGAAGAACCAATGTTGTATTCAGTATATTAGTCGCACAACTAATAATATTACGTACTCCAATTTCTATAAACGCACTAGTATATCTTATTAAAAAAACCTGCCAGACTCCTGACAAAATTGTAATTTTATGCATTGGCATACTTAATTTCTTTAACACGTTCACTGCCAAGCTAAAAATGCCGGAATTTTCATTTTATTTAGAAAGTTCAAATTCATACCAGAAAAAAAACTAATATCTATATTTACTTTGTTTTATTACAGACAATTTCTGATTACATAAAATAAAAATTCTTCTTTTGAAATTTCCGGTGCGAATAACTAATTTTAGATTGAAGAAACGTAGATAGCACTACGAGTATACTCGTAGTTGGCAGCGAACGTGTTAAAAACATAACCTTTTATTGATATGTATTTAAATTTAAAAGCATCATGATCTCATATGGTCTTACATCAGTGATACTCACTACTTTTTGCTAAAGTTTTCTTATACCACTATTTTCGAAAAATAATATTCGCCTTATTTAATAGCCGAAATTCTGTGATCAAATAAGATGAAGGTTTCTATTAAAAAAGTTTTAAATCTGTAGCTTGCGGTCGCATAGGGATCTTTTCTTCATGATATCACATGATCATAGCATCATGATTTCACACGGGATATTGAAAAATAAAATAGTTTAATTTTCATTGCTTATAAAATTCGATTAATTAGATATCATAAAATTAGGTTTTTTTCTGCATTTGCATTATGTAATCTGTTTTGATGTATGCATTCATAACATGATATCTTCTATCAATCAATAAATAGAATACATTAGTTATACTCAGCTTTTCTTTATTCGATTTGTATGCAATTTGTATATAAATTATTTGCAAAAGGTTGAAACATTCTTATACAGAATATTAATCACTTCGTTAGTCAGTATTTGATTTGTAACAACCTATTAAGAAGCAAAATAAACTTGAGCTATGAAAAAACACCACTCCTTTGAATCAATATTCACCTTTGTACTATAATTATTATTTAAAACAACACAAATTTTAACCAGAAAAGATAAGACATGCAATGATTCGGTATCGTACATCATCCGTAAATTGTGGTATAAACTTTTACAGATTGTTCAAGACTGAATAAGATTAGCACATCCCTCCCAATGCTTCCCACCCCTAGTGACCTGTTTGTAATCGTTTGACCATTCTTCAGCAGAAAACGATGATTTTACTAGTTTTAGACTATTTGTTTTGTGTATGTCTGCGTGTTAGTTTTATAACCCTGATGACGAACTAAGGTTGCTGGAAAGCGCTAGGTTTTTATCATTGTGAAATACAGTTATGTATGTTTGAAAAACACCTTAAGTAAAGTTTTATTAAATGATGCAGATGTGTTTTGTGACATTTGTGTTGTTTTAAATAATAACCTATTAAGATTCCAAGTGTTTTTTCATAACTTGATTGTGTTAATGCATGTCATGTGAATATTTTAACAATTTCATTTTTCGAATTAATGTTACTTGTCAATCTATCTGTTAATGTAAATTTTTCTGTGCTCATAACTAAACGGATTTTGCACAGGATTACACTATTATGCTACAATTTTGAAAATGTTTCTTACGGACTAACGCTGTCTGATTTTTGTGTATTTTTGCGCTTAATTTTAATCCATATGAATCCTTAAGATCATAGTAAGGATGCTTTTTTAAAGATTTGTAGTAGAAATTCCTCCAATTTTATACATTTATGCCAGTGTACTTTGTAGTGTACACGGAAAAGTCGCCACTTTGAAGATCAGTAAGGACTATAATTTATAGGTAAAATCTCTTTATTTAGAACTAAACGGGCAAGGGATGCAATGAAGTCTCTTTGCAAATTTAGTATGTGTGATATGCGTCCATTAACAGAGATTAATCCTTAACTCAAAATAAATATTAGATTACTAAATGGCATAGTACACTAATAAACGGAACACTGGCGGTTTAAATCACAATCAAATCCAAGATCACGCAAGGCAAAAAGTTAATTCGAAGCTTTAAACACAATATAAACTTCACTAAAGTTAACAACCCATGCTTACCGATCAACTTTATTTAAAATATAAACTAAAGTCAATCTTACCGAACAGGCACGTTTCACTCGGCTAGATTAAACTCTTCTTAAGCACTTGTTGAAACAGCAACTCTAATTCTTCGGCACTGGCCACAGTAGCTTCTACCAAATGCTTCTCCTTTTATACTCCGCAGATTGAACAACGAAGCTTAATTTGCATAAACTTACAGCGAAAAGCACTAATCACATATTCCGATAGCTACAAACACACTTCGGAAAATTAAAGTAATAGAAAGTACAGGTGTCGCTGTTGCGCACACAGGTTAATGTTGACAAACCATTCCAATTTTTAAAAACTAGAATCCCTTTCTAATAGAGTTGCTAGTCCACTACAATTTTTACACAAAATTACATCAAAATATCTTTGTCAAATTCAAAGCTGAAATTTCTGAAAACACCAACATTAAATTATCTTTTCAGTAAAAAATATTAATAATTTAAGGATTTTCTTCATTAGAAGATAATTTCTCAGCAATTTATTTTATACTTTTAAAGCATAAAAATTAATTTGCACCCATTTTTACAAAGCGAATTACATAAAATAATTTCCCTAAGTTAGATTTCAAAAGATTGAAACCCATTTGATAATGTTAAATTTAATTTCATGTATTTTTGAATTATTTGCTGTTCGAATTATTCATCTGTATAGTAATTTCAGTATATAAACTGCACTATATTTTAAGAAAAGATGAATTCTTAAGTACCAAATAATGCTACTTATACTGGCATCTAAAGAAAAAAATATCTAGAGTTCTCATATCCGTTAGAAGATTGAACGGAAATCTTTTGAAAGAATAAAAACACTGATACATTCTACGATGGCCCAAAACCTGTTCAGAAAATTTCCGTATTTATAAGCATCGTTATTGTAGGTTATTTTGCTTTTCGACGCAAAATTCCATAAGATGTAATTCTCCATAACATAAGCATGACAATGAGAGAAAAAATCTTAAGCATTTAAAAATGAAAATAAAATGCATTGAATTACGAAACATACTTCTCAACAAGCAATATAAATTTTAATGTTTAATATTTTGTATTGATGTTGGTTATCAATAACTCAGAAGAGGAAATATGAGAAAAGTATTGCTTAAATGTAAAATATTTCGTTTAATTTATTTCCTTTTATGTGCTTTCAGGAAATACATTTTTTAACCAAAAGAATTCGTTTTGTAAATAAATAATTAGTTCTTACGTAACGTACACAAAAAACGTAAAAATTAGATTTCATTTCTATTTATGAACTAATTATTCTATTTATTAATCTAAACTATCTAGCAAAGACATGTATAGAAATGACTTCATATTAACACGTTTTGTGACATTTTTTGTGCATTTTAGCGATATAATCATTAAGTAAGTTAAGTGAATATACAAATAAAATGCACTTATTATCAAAATTACTCTTTCAATATATGATTTAAATGATAATGAAATAGTTTCAATTGTCAAGTTCTAAATTCAACAATAAAACTAAACTTCTTTATATATATTATAAAGGAAAAAGTTGTCTTCTGACGTCATTTTGTCGTAAGCAATACCTGACCAATAAATTACATAACAATATTACTTTCGGTTTTACTTAAATTTTTTTAACTTTTAACAACGTACAATTTAAATTTTTACACAATCGAATAGGGATAACAATGTTTTTTCTAACTGCAATTTGTTTGAAAATCTGTATCTCAATTTAATGGTTTTTTATGGTTCTTAAAGTATTTTTCAAGCATGTGTTTTAGACTCTATCTTTACCACGTGCAGCCCTATTATGAAAGATTATCACATTTGCACTTAAAACAAAACATATATAGTTCAGCATTTGTTATCGGATAATATTCCATAACGAAATTAAAACTTCATCAATGAATAAAATATTTTAAATAAAACAAAAATAACAGACGTGAAATTGAACTACGAGTTTAAACAACTGAAATCATCATAATCAAAAAGGCTGATGTGAGTAGCGATCTTTGGCGATTTCTTCGGCTATTAACTCCTGGCATGCAGCTAATATGAAAGTATCTATTTTAATAAATTTCAAAACTCTATTTGAAAGCATTATTGATATTTTTCATACAAAAATGATTTATTGTGTTGTTATTGGGCTATCCAAAAATATATGTATATATTAAATGTAAAAAATCTATTAGAGTTTTCAATATAAAAAAATTCACCTATGTTCTGTAAATCTGGAAGAACGGGTTGGACCTCCTAGTTTAAATAATAAAGAAAATATAATGTGGAAGAACTAAAACATTTTGGCATAGTCATTCTTTGTGAGAAATCATTTACGGAAACGACATAGATAATATGTGAAAGAGTAGGAAATTTTTCAAGGACTTTCTCTGACATAGAGTTGTAATTGTATTAACCAACTTCAAACAAAGGAGGTTATGGATCTTTTTCACTAAGATGCACATTTAGCTCCCAAAGGTAATTCTAACTCTGCGATGCGTTATGTTCCAGGATTTGTTTTGCATAATGAAAGAAAACTTCATGATTTACTATTTTTCAAACTAAACATTACAGAATCAATTGAATTTCGTGTCCAAAAATGCAAACAAAATACAAAAATCGCATTTCGGTGCCTTCCCCAAAGCGTGAATAACCTACTTTGAGCTATCCTTCTATCTTATTCTCAATTATCATTCGCCAACTCTGTCGCTATTTTTTCACACCTATATTCAGGCTTCTACAAGCATAGTTAAACTTTAGAAACGTCAGCTGATTTCAAGATGAATCTTAGTTCTTGTGTCCTACACTTTTGTTCTTAATCCTACCCTAAAATTGAAACTAGCCACTAAGCATGAAGAGTGACTTTTTCAACACAGTCAAAGGTGTCTTATAGTACTGCTTGTTCCCATCAAAATATCCCGTACATTCAACGGGCACAATTATCTCTAACAATCTGTTATTTATAAAAGTATCTTTAAAATAGAGTCTGTTTTTATTTTAGTCTCACGCCCGTGTCAACGGTAAGTGATATTTAAGACTGATATATGTGACTGAAGTGTCACATTAATTTAGACTGATTATCTTAGCCTGCAAAGTCTCATCGTTTCCATTTAACTAATATAGCAAACGAATAAATTTTATTCGGATATATGCATACATTTGTTTCGAGGAGTGAGGTTAATACATCTCACATTAATAGCGTTCTACCAAGACATTTTATTTAGTAACATGAAAGTAACATTTTACTGATGCACCACGCTTGATAGAAACCTGGAGCGAACTGCGCATGGGCGAAAATGGCTAGTCCATGTCGAAAATGGGGAAGTCCGTAAGCCGTAAGTACGCTGCCTAAGATAAAGAGTGGTGATTTCAGCTTCTTTTGCCGCGGCTATTCTCCCTACAGTGTGAATGGAATCGGCTTGGCATTCTGCCAACCGGGGTTCTTAGAAGTGTGGTTGAACAGTACACAGCATATGTGAAGAGGGGCAAAGACACCATTCACGAACTGACATACGTATACAAAAGAAACAAGAAAATTAGATTAATTTCAGTTAAATTGTCGATTTTTTACAAAACCACTTTAAATCATTGGTGAATCCTTTATTTTTGAATTTGTTTTATGGATGTTCTCAGTTTTCTTGCTTGACACTTTTAACGTTTGTAAAGCTTAATATGCATTAGTTCCCGTTTGTGACAGTTTTGAAGACTTAATTGCTAGTTTTTTTCCAAAGGTTTTAGGTTAGAGTTTAAAATTTTTGTTCATTTGAACACAATACAGTTTTAAGTACAAATGTGTCTCAGCACAAACCTCATCAGACTTTTGTTACATGTCGAATTCGAATAAAGACGTTTCTTTTTGTAATCTACCCTAAGCTAGCATTATCGACCTTCAGTCTTCCGAACATAACATTACTAAAACATGCAATAATGGTGGTTTGGGTCTGATGATTCACGATTTCTTTAACATCATGTCAATGACCGTGTTAAAGTATTTCGTCTTCCATGTACTTTGTCTTCCATGCATGAGAAGCCCTGTGAGCAGTGGTTGTTATAGAACTCACATAGAAAACTGTGAACTAACAAAACATCATTGCAGAGCAAGTACAACATGTCATAGAGATTGCTTTTTCCACCGGAGGTAAAGCCTTCAGAAGAACAATGCTCTTTGATACAACGTTGTTGCCCTGGACTTCTAACTCATTGAATATTAATGGTATTTTGCACATCTATGATGTCATGAAGACCAATTTCAATCTACCCACGAACCTTTCGTAATCTAGCGACAAGAGCTTATTTTTTGCTTGTAAAATCTACGTCACCCTCCTGAAACTCCGGAATCCTCCAATCCTGGCAAAATAATTACCACGAAAGGCTTCAGCTGTTTTGAAGGCCAAAGATTGACAAATAAATTATTAAGAGAGAGTCATTAAGGCAGGAGTCCGAAACCTACAGCCGCATAGTAGAGTATTTGACCCAAAAACCTGGCCAAAAAAGCAAAAAATTAAAATTTCGTCAACAAAATTTGTAAAAATCATATTTCTTAATAGCTAACTAATTGATGCGTCGATCTATCTCTAATTTTGGAACCTGAGTTATATCTAGTGGCTCCTGGCCTCAGTTGAAGAGGAAGTTTTTTTGTGAGAAGACGTGTTTTTTGTTGATTTTAGGCATTGTTGTTATGTTTAAATATAATTTTTTTGTGTCTCAATGAATTGTTGAATTGAAACTAAACAGGGCTTGCGTGTTTAACAAAGGTCAGAGCTTAGTGCTAAACTATGTGTAAATTTAAATAGTTTAGTTTTTAATCTAATAAAAAATATTAAATGTTTAAAAGGGTAATTTTTAAAGCTTGTTTCGTCCTAATTTAAACATATCGAAAGCTTTTTAAATATGTGCCGGGCTTTGTAGGACCATGTTTGAATTATAATCGTATTATTTATAGTCTTGAGTGCCAATTTCTGCAAAAAAATCTTCCGCATATTGTTGCCATTTTTTTATATAATTTTTTTTCGGGTGGACTACTTAAATCCCATTTTTTGCAGCAACCGAATTGAAAAGATAAAAACTTTATTTTTACTCTAGTACTGCAGGTTTTTAGCTTACAGGATATTGCCTGAGAGCTTTTGCCCCTACATATACTGTATGTATGCATGTACGTACCTAAGTAAGTACGTACATACCTACGCAACTCGATATCTCTTGATAGAAATATCAGATCGGCTTCAAATTGTAAATACTTATTTACTGAAAAAAGTGTCTCCAATTAGTTTCGGGGGCTCATAGGTAGAAAATAAGGGGAGAAAGGAGAGAATTAAAGAGGTCTGGAGAAGACGCAGACATGATTAAAAGGTTGTAAGTAACTTTGGAAGTCATAAAAAGCGGGCATCGCATTGACGAAAAAAAGTTCCAAACATTTGCTGATGAAACAGCAAGACTGTATGTGAACCTTTACAATTGGTACCCCATGATTCCAACAATGCGCAAGGTTTTGATTCATGGTGGCACTGTAATTAAGAAAGCAGTCGTACCCATTGGCCAACGGTCAAAAGAAGCTGCCGAGTCCAGAAACAAACGCTTTAGACAGTACCGTACAAAGTACTCAAGAAAGTGCAATACAAAAGTTCGCAATGGAGATGTTTGCTATAGAGATGTTCCAAATTGGCCTCTTTTAAGCAGTGATTCTTTTATAAACTGCTCTAGACAAAGACCAAGGGAAAAGAACAAGCCATACAGTAGCAAGACCCTACATCTTCTTCTTCCAGCTAAGTCTGATGGTAGTCCTGATAACAGCCAAGAAGAGTGTGATGAAGAAGAGGAAAAACAGAGTTCTGAAGAATCAGATTGAAACTGGTAATCTATTAAATACACTGAAAAACCAGCATCTCTATACCGTAGAGACTCCACTGTATTAAATGTATTATCAAATGTAAATAATCTTTATTAAATGTAAATTAAATGTAGTAATTATTATTAAAGTAAATTAAATGTAAATAATAAATTTTATAGATAGCGCAATTAAATACATTTAATTAAACATTACTAGTAAATAAAAAAATCTATCAACAATTACTCTTCTCTTATAAACAGTAAACATTTGACTTCCAAACTCCCTTCGGTATTGTTAAGTCTATGGGCATGTGATGTATTCGTATTTTTAGAATATCTACTTAGTAAATTAATATTATAACTTCTTTTTTCTTTGTGCTCTTCTTAAATGATGTCTCTTTTTTTTCTTAGTTGTCAAAATATTTATAAAATGTATACTTATTATTATGTTAAGTGTTAAAATTTTACTTACACTTCGTCAGCTTTTAAGTTATAAAATATTAAACTAAGCCATGGATTTGTATGTATACTACATAGTATGCTAAAAGTTAGTTCAGTGAAACGAATAACAAAGTTAAACATTTCCAGTCAGCCATTTCAGGGAATAAACGGAAATGTGCTTGAGAACTTTTGTGCAATCCTGTATATATGATCTATAGAATGTATCCACACCAAGTAATATTTAAAAAAAATTCATTTTAAAAATGCATATCACAACTACAAGTGCACTTCCAGCAATTATTGGTCATAGACTTCAATAGTTAAATTTATTCTTCAGCCAAATTCTTTTGTGTGTCCCTGTAAATGAACGATATATTCTATGCACACCATATTCTACAATAACCGCCTTAATACACCTCAGTGATGTATATAAATTTCAGTACGTTTAAAATAGTGTGATATCATTAAAATACAGAGCAAACGATTTTTTCCCATAGGCATAATGTAAGGGAATTCTTTCGGGTGTCTCTGTAAATGAACCGTAAATGCTATAGACTTCATTTACAATACCAAACATGTCATATTGATACCCAATAACATCTAACAATTTCAAGGCAATCGGACTATATTTACATAGAAAAATATTTTTGGCCAGGATTTCGGGTCAAATACTCCACTGTGAGCCGGCTGAATATATATGTGGCTTGCAATTAGAAACACTCCGGTCCGTGTAGCTCCTTGTCGCGATATTATATGAATCAGGCTCCCAGGATTTTAAATCTTTCATCATCTTACATTCAATAATATTCAAGAAATTTCACGCTGTTCTCAATTACCTTTGATGTAAACCCTGTCTCTGAAAATTTTGAAAAGGAACTTACTGAAAACACATTCCAATAACGTCAAAGTTTAATAAAATTCTACTACAGTTCGACAAAAGACATCTTCTTGAAGATAGAATGCATCCAAACTTGGCAGATTCCTGTTCGGAATATTATATCAACCCGGTTCTCAGTCTTTTATTTCTTTCATTCATCTTACATTCAATCAAATTCCAGAAATTTTAAGCTGTTCTCTGTCCTCATTTATGTAAACTCTGTCTCTGAGACTGTTCAAATGCAGCTTACTGAGAACACAATGGAATAACGTCAAAACGCAATAAGATTCTACGAGGGTTCTACAAAAGGCATCTTCTTGAAGCTGGAATCTATCCAAACTTGGTAGATCCCTGTTCGCAGTATGTATTATTATCAACCCGGTTCTCATGCTTATATCTTTCATTTACCTTACATTCAATCAGATTGAAGTAATTTTGTGCTGTTCTCTATCCTCTCTAATGTAAACCCTGTCTCTGAAAATGTTCAAATGGAGCTTACTAAAACGTAGTGCAATAATCTCAAATTTTAATGAAATTCTACCAGAGTTCTACAAAAGGCATCTCCTTGAAGCTAGTATGTGTCTCACCTTAGTAGAGCATACAAAATCTGTCAGTAATGTTCGAAAGTACATTGCGAACATCTATGTGAACAACGTTTTTTAAAAATAAAACACGCTAATAGAAAGCTAAAATACTGACAGATTGATGGTCATTTAGATGGTTATTTACGTATGGCTACTTTCAGGTTGTTTCTTGACATTGAAAGACGGTCAAACGACAAGCAACACCAAATGTCACACCAATTATAATATCGCAACTGTATTCATATTATGAACAAATAATAACTAAGTATATATTAAATGTTGTAGCATTCATTTATTATCATTATTACCTTTCAGTCATGTCGATAGATTTGACACTCTGCCGATTGAGTAGCATGAAATCCGGCTGGTATTTTAAAAAAAAGTTTGCCGATCAGTGCAATAAGATTTTGGTTTATCTTTGTAAATAAAACTTTAAAAAATTTATGTATTTTTTAAAATATATTTCTCCAATATGAAATACAGCTCTATGATTAACTAGTTGGTTAGTTTTGGTATAAATTTATTTACAGAAAATTAATGATAAAATGTATTTGCTCAATAAAATGTTAATCTTATCACCATGTTTTTAGAAAAAGCAGCAATCTTATATAACAATGAATGATACTTAATCTTGAATGTAAAGAAGGGTTTTTTTTATAAAGCAGGCTTAAATATAAAGAAGGGTTTTTATGATTGAACAAAAATATTTTGAAATAATATAAAGTTAATTTACTCTGTTCCATTTTCAAAGCTATTTAGTTAAATTCCTATTGATTACCGCAGTTTATTTTCCTGTCTGAAGCAGAATCTAACAGGAAACAATTTTCTGTCATACAAATATAACAATATATTGAAATATCTCAAGTATGTCAAAATCAAAATTAAATGAATTCAATTGTGAAGTGAATATTTCCCATTCCCTGAAAGAAAGCACAAACGAAACTACTCGAGAAACAATATAAAATTTAGTTTATTGAAATTTTCATTGATGTTGACTATTACTTTGATGTCGATTTGATAAAGTGAAGATATTAATTTGATGTCAAATTCAATGGCGAAATATGATAAAAAAAAGCAAAACAAAACGTCCTTTTCATTTCATTTCTTTAGTTTATTTGTTTGTTTAATAAATATATGTTTTAATGAAAAGTATACATTTGGTAAATACATTGTTTGCTTTTGCGTATTAAAAAGAAGAAAAACAGAAATAAAATGTTCTCCTTTTTGTAAGCTTTTGATTATGCCAATAACCAGAACGATGTACTTCGGTGATGTACACAAATGTCTTGTTAAATAATATGAACAAACAATCGTAAATATGAACAAATAAATCTATTGTGCAAGATAAATAAATACCTATAATAAAAAGGAAATATGGTTGTGTGTGTGTGTGTGTGTGTGTGTGTGTGTGTGTGTGTGTATGTGTATGTGTGTGTGTGCGTCGGCTGTGTTCTGAAGAGACTGCTGCATTTGAAAGCAAGGGACCTCTATGCAAGTTTTGCTCCTCGAAGCCCGATTTTGGAATTTTTGATTAGATTTTTTTTAACTTAACTTTTTATGCAATTGTTAGGATTTTTTCACGTTTTGCTGCGATTTTTCCACATTACTAACAGGAATCCGGTTTGAATCATTTAGCCCAATATATTAAATTTTGTCCTCTTTTCAATAAAATTTATTCGGAATTTGTACCGCGATTTTCGGATTTTGGGCTATTTGTTTTCCTTTGACACTAAGAATTTTTCTCCAGAATGCTTAATTGGTAGGTTAGTTGTCTACATTTCGTCTTCACATATCGAAAATCCTCCTTTTTACCCCTTCTTTTCAGCTTGGAAAGGGTTGGTAATTGTTTAAAGATAAAAAAATAATTTTAAAAGGGAAGGGCGGGTTATTAACTATCCCGATTTGGAGTTTTTGATTACATTATTTAAATTTAATTTTTTCTGCGTTTTTAACGTTTTTTTACTCTTTAAGGCATTTTTTTACATTATTAAAATGAAACCAATTTCAATATTTCATTCCAAGACAGTAATTTTTTCTTATTCTCAATAAAAATGATCCCGAATTCGAACGGTAATTTTTAGAGTTTTTTCATTTACGTGACATCATTTACGTATTTGATTCAGAAGTTGGCAACGATAACTTACTGTATTGGTATGTCAAACCGAAAAAAGCGCCATTTTGTTTCCGCTTCAAAAGTTATCGCTAATTATTAATGTTAAAGGTCCTTGGTTTAATTTTCAAAGGGGGAGGGGTCCGATCGTAATTTAAATACCACTTTAATGCTCTGATCGAAACTCGACCTACCTCTGTGCCACCCCCCCCCCCACCCACCCAATCAGAACTTTTATAATATCTTCCTATTCAAACGAAATCTTATCTAACATTCTACCCAGGTCCCACAGGTATTAAATAAATACAGGTAATAACATAATTTTTTTCTACCTTTTGTTACCACCATTTCTGAATATTAATCTCCAGGGGGGGGGGGTATTTTTCAATGTACCAATAAACAAATATAGTACACGAAATTCTGACTAATTAATATCACAAAGCATTGTTGCCTTTTGTCCCTAAACTAAATGTCATTTTGAATACATAATTTTTTTTTGTATTTTCATCAAAACAAATTGTAACGGATGTAGACAGGAATTTAGATTTAGATATTTGGTAAACATAAATAAAAATGAAACGACTCAATGACTTTCCGCTTTCTGTTTTCAATCGTCAATTGCTAAAGATTCAGAAACTGTGATCAGTAGGTTTCGTAGATAGAAGATTTTATAATAATCGATTAAATATAATTTTAAATGTTTATTTTGTGTAAATGGGGAATTCTTTCAGAAAACAGCTTGATTTTCGGAAACATTTTGAGCTTAAAATAGTTAAATTTTTTTTTATAGTGATAAATTGAAAATTGAAAATTTACATATTTGAGAAAAAACTCTGTTGGGGACTTTTTCGGAAAAACCACTGACTGGGGGAAATTTTCAGAAATTTTGGGGAAATTCACTTTCGACTATCTATCAACACTGGCTATCTCAACAATGGAAACTCGTTTGCTACAATAATGTAAAGTAACTTGTGGCATTTTTATCACAATAGGCAATTGGCTGTCAGTGCAAATTGATATAGAACAAAGTAAACGCAGATTTACCATACGATTATTTTAACCATAAGATATCTCACATCGTCGTTAAATTAAAAGTCAAAATAAATAGATAGCTTCTTTTTATGTTGAACATAAGTTAAGTTAAATTGATTATGCCCCAGAATATGCTCAGATTTGTATTTCAATTTTTACCTTTGATTACATAATTTATAGCTGTACAATTATCGTCTGCCGAGTTATTTTATTTTTTACGCATACGATACCTCAATAAATAAACAAATAAATGCGGCTATTTTCTGTTTTAATTTAAATCTTAAACAATGTTTATAACAATATTTCAAACAAAGAATTTTTTCGAAGCATTTCGTGGACAAAGAATTTAACAATTACTTGCTTCATTAGCTGGGATAATTAGTCTCTACTCAAATGACAATATGAAACCATAGATTATCCCATGGAAGCAAAAACTAAAATTAATATTTATCATTGCAAACAAGGAAAGAATTTATTTAAGAGGAATTTGAAACAAAATATTTGCATTGATTTTTAACATAAATTCCACTGAAATATATGATGCATTTTTCTGGGAAAAATTAACTGATAATTAGCGGATGTTTAAGATAGGGAAATTTGAATGTCAAAAGTGTATTTCTGGTTTAGCCTGCGTTTTTTTCCCTTAATGATCTATTCAATTTATAATTTTTTTTTTAAAAATCTTTCGATTTACATGAATATAAAAAATCAATAAATAGATGATACATTTTAATAGTTGCACCTTTTTAAATTATAGAATATGCAGTAGAGAGAAAAAAACTTAATAAAAAAAGGCATACATATAAATAAAAACAAAATGGTTACAAAAATCTTTCTTGTAACAAAAAAAATATATTATTTTGTTCAAGAAAATTTAATTTACAAAATTAAAATATATCATTTGTTTTAATATTGTTACCATTTAGGTAACTGCACTTCTATAATATTATGTCCATATTAATAAAAAACAAAGACGAACATAGGATGAGTTGTCCCATAAATCCACAACAATGCGTTCCCATTCCATAACATTGTTTGAATCTTAAGAAAGAGTGTTTCTTTTCAGTGATGATAATCCTCTAATTTTCAACCGGACTAAAGTTTAGGAGGTTTCGGGGTCATTAAAGCCCATGATTTTTGAGAAATGTTACTGTTTGATACTTTTTTGGGTTAAACATTTCAAATAACCGACATCTTACAAAATTCTAGAATTAGTTTATTGGGAGATTAAAGTATTGTCGCAGCTTTAAATATGCAACATTTGCAACATGTTTCATGATGTGTTTTGGGTGGTATACTACAAATTGCACCAGAATACATTGATCATTAGCATACAAAACTGCACATGTAAGATACAAATAAACAATTTGAAATAGAGATTGAAAAACTAGAAAGTTTGGCAGAAAAAATTCCAAATTTTAGAAACACATTAAATTATCTAATTAAATTTTTCAGCAGAGTTGAAATTACGCTAGAAATTAGTGAATATAACAAAGCATGTGAAATATCACTTGCAGATTACAACAAACACAGAGAAAAAAATGTCCAGACCGTGGATCAAACCCAGTACCATTGGTATAATTTACAATAAAACATTTTTGTCCTTGAAATTTAATTTATATTGCATAACATTTTCTCCCACTAAGTATTTTTAAATATTAAAGAGTAAATAACCTGTTTAATTTTTTAATGCAGTACTGAAACTCAAAGAATATAAAATGTGTTTTATTTTTTTCAGTTTACCTTGTGGCAGCTGCTCCTAAGTGCAATGACAGCGACCTCAGATGGTGCATGGAAGAATTAAAAGTGCTTACAAGTAACCAAGACTTAGCATTTGCACAAACAGATGAAGAGCTAAGCAAAACATGTGGGTAAGAAACCTTAAAATTTAATTCGAGAAGATGTAACTATATGTGATATAAAAAGATTTTTAAAAACTTTATTTGCCACACTATTTTTATATAGGTAAAACAAATTATGTTATTTATGAAATAGAGAATACTGTTGCTACGATTAGGCATTCAGAAGGCAGCAATCTAATGGCTGTACGATAACGAATGCATGGATAATGATTTATACATAATAAGGAATAAGTTTAAATTAATGAACTTTCATGTAATGTGCACTTCCTATTTATATCTAAACAAATCTGTTTTAATCTAGTGATGGCTATAGAGGTAGAACATCATACAGATTAGTGATAATTGTACATAATAACGAATAAGTTTAAATTGGTGAACTTTCGAGTAATGTGCATTTCATATTTATATCTAAATGAATCTTTTTTTAATCTAGTGATAGCTATAGTGGTAGAACATCATACGGATTAGTACTAATAGCCCACACAAACATTTTAAAGCTTTTTTTTCACAGTCACACTGAAATTTCATTTACTGTTTTTTGTTGAATGATTAAATAATAGGGACAAAACCTACAACGTATTGTTGTCCCTTTACTCTGCTTATTTATTGCGTTAATTTATAAAAGTTTTTGATAATAGAATAATTACAAGCACTGTATTTTTTACATTACTTATATTTTGATTATTTACTGTTAATTATAAGACAATTGCAAAAAAAATTGAGTTTGTGTGAGAAAATAATAAAAATATAAATTACTTCTATTCGATAAAAGTTACTTTTTAGTTTCAAATTCTATTGTTCTTTGATGTACAAATTAGTTTGTATGAATGAAAATTCGTGCATGTTTGAATTAACTTGTATTAAAAAAATTACATTTATAAACTTATAAACACAAACAATTTTACTTTCTTCCTCAAAATCAAGTCAAAGAAAATCATCCTTCATTCCTTTAAAATCAATATATATATATATATATATATATATATATATATATATATATATATATATATATATATATATATATATATATATATATATTTTTAATCACTGTATAAAATAGTTGGTATTAATTTTTTAGACTAAGACGATTTTTTCAATGTCAGTCCAGTTTTATTTAAGCATAAAAAATAATCGCCATTTCGTCATCATTAAGTTTTAAAATTTTCCCTCTATTTTAGACTATTTTTAAGTTTTGAATTTCCATAGCAATGACTTAAAAAGACTTAATCTTTAAATGAAATTTCTATGACAAGGCTAATAACTCTGATAACACAAATATATTTCTAATAAATAAACATGTCTTTAATATCTAAAAAAGTTTTAATATGTACTTTTACCATAAATATTTTCTTTTTTAATATCATAATTATTCTCGAAATGACAATGCTGCATTTATGCACACACACAGTGTATTAAATTTGTTTAATTTCCCTCATTTTCTGGTAGTTTTATTGAAAATTGTTATTCTGTTTTTATTGTATTTTATTTGAAAACATTTTTATTTTAGATATGCATCATTTATTACTTGGAACGTTTCAGTTTACAAATAACGGATTTCAAAGTGTACATATAAAGTAAATAAGTTAATAATGTCTGTATGTAGCAAATTTAGTAAACGCAGCATTAATATAAAATGTTATTGATTTTTCCACTTTTAAAAATATTTATTTTTACATTTTCGCTCAACATGGTAAATATACCTACCGAATCAAACAGTCTCATTTCTCTATACATTGAATCAATTATTGAAAATTTAAATAGTTAAACGATTTCCAAATACGCTTATAAAATTAGCTTATAAATATTGGAACATAAAATAATTAAATTTTGAATTTATGATTGAAAAATAATGTTATAGACACTCATGAGGATAATGGAGTATAGTTTAAAGATAAAATGTAAAACAATAAAATCTCAATATCAAATTTTATAGATTTTTCCAGTTTCAAAAAATGCCTATTTTTACATTTTCGCTCAACAAGGAAAATATGCTTACCAAATCAAACATATTCATCACATTAAATCAACTATTCAAAATTTAAATAGTTAAACGATTTCCAAATACGCTTATAAAATTAGCCTATAAATATTGGAACATAAAATAATTAAATTTTACATTTATGATTGATGACTAATGTTATAGACAGCCATTATGATAATGGAGTGTAGTTCTAAAAATGGATTGTAAAAATTTTAAATGTAATAGCGGATTTATTCTACCATGAATGCACAGAAATGCAATGGAGCAAACTAAGTAAAAAAATATATAGATATAAATGAGGCGTTGAGAATCAATTTGGATGAAGTCCATAAAACATTGTCCAGAGATATATGGAGATGCAGTTAATGGACTTTACTGCATTTTATTAAGAATCATAGGTAACTAGCGCTATCCTCTGCTGCTCACATTTTCAACTTAATTTATTACACCACCGAACACATTATTGTGTATAGAACCAGGGATTAATCTCAAACTCAGTTGAAAGAAAACAAAAATTTACTTGGCCCAATTCGGTTTTGAACGCCTCAAATATTATTATTATATAAATGGATAATAAATTAAAATCTTTCTAAAATTCAGAAATTTCCAAGATTCTTTTCCTAACTTTAAAATCTAATACTCAATATTTAACTTGCCCCTGATAAGTTTGTTTCTCAGTCCAGCACCGCAGTTTATTGCGCCAACGAACACATTATTGTGTATAGAACCAGGGATTAATCTCAAACTCAGTTGAAAGAAAACAAAAATTTACTTGGCCCAATTTGGTTTTGAACGCCTCAAATATTATTATTATATAAATGGATAATAAATTAAAATCTTTCTAAAATTCAAAATTTTCCAAGATTCTCTTTTTAACTTAAAATCTAATACTCAAGATTTAACTTGCCCCTGATAAGTTTTTATTGCTTCCATATTTGAAATTTTAACTAATTTTAAGATAAAAAATGCTAAATGTAAATGCAACACTCTTTTTTTTCTATGGTCAGTTCTGCTGGAACTTTTTCCGGAACTTTATAGACAGACTGGTACATATATTAGTAAAAAGGTCCTAAGGCAATCATTAATATTATTACACATTGTCTCCACCCTAGAATGTGTGACCACCCTACTGTGAAAAATAATTTGAAATACGTCATGAAAACGGCCTTCACGAGGATAAGAGAGCGCTTTTTTGAACAAAAAAAAATGTTCTAACTTGATGAGCTCTCTCTCTGCTACGGGCCTGACTTAAAAGGACCATTATGGAGCGGAAAAAGTAATACACGCCAGGTTCCTCAAACGAATTTGCCCATATTTGATTACTTAATAACAATCCACGACTAGAACAAGTTAAATTAACCCTTTCAAAGCACTTCCATTGCTAAAATGTTGAAACGTATGACGGACACCGGAATTTAAGAACAAATTTATTTGAAAATAAATAAAAGCTATATTTCACATACATAATAAACGGAAATTTTTATACCAAAATTCTGGTGCCAATCTGGGATTTGGGAATTAACATTAAGTGGTTTCATAAACGTACCACCGCCCTCGAAAGGGTTAAAATGATGATGTATGTAAAGTACGCAAGGATTTATTTACATATATCAATTTTAACTTGAGTGGAATAAGGCATCTATAAAATAATTGAGGCCTAAATTACAAGAATAACTTCATGCATAAAATCATTACAAGTATTATAAAAAGTACTACAGAATTTACGTGATGTGTGTGTTAACAATATTGTCACTAGTTAATTATTTTTAATTATATTCTTCATCACTTTAAAGGACACATTTTTAAAAATAAATATGTAAACTCGGTTTACGTTTTTAAGCTAACAAAATAAATATTCTTTATACAAAAGACATGCGCGACATTTAATTAAATCTCTTTTCAAAATAACACAAACACACAGACAAAAGGAAAACAAATTACGCTCAGAGACAAAAAATCCAAAGCTTTTGCGCAGTATTTATTATGTTAAAGGTACAAAAGTTTTTCTTGTGTAATTTTTTTATAGATAACAATTGTTGTTTCATTGTGTTTTACGTGTAGAATAAAGTAGGAATTATATTTAATTGTTTAACCATGTATACGTGTCATTTTTTATTGTTTCAACTGTTCATGATTAAATTTATTCATGAATCAATTTATGCAGTATGTATTCACGGTTCAAAAGTAGAAAAAATAAATACTATAATAAAATAAATACTGTTTTTTAAATTACACCTTTTTTGCATTAGATTTTCATGAAAGTCAGACATGTTAGGAACTTAAAATTTTAGTAAATAATATTTTTAATTTGTTTTTGTAATTTTAGTAAACAAACTCTATTCTTCAAGTTGGAATTTTAGTAATTTTAGTAATTTTAGTAAACATATATTTATGTAAGTGTATATTTTTAGTAATAATTATTTGCACTACCCATTTTCACTAACATTATTTTATTTTCAAACACATAAACAAGCAGTGTACCTGTCTAAAAGTCTTAAAAAATACTTTTAAAACTACATAAAACTAATCAATCTGTTAAAATTTGTAAAACAGTAAAAATTTTCACATGTCGCTCTCAGACATCTTCAGTCACTGATGTTATGTTTTCCGCTTTGTCATCCAATCTGTTGAAAACCCCCATTTTGCTTTTTCCTAATAACATATGGCGCCATCTGTTATCTATTTTTGCTTGGGCCATATCATTGCATGTTTCTAAATTTGATGTAAATATTTCTATTGCATCCCTCTGTAATGTGTAGTTTAAATTATTATAATTGAATACTTTTCAACATTATTGAATTATGTTGAACATGAAAACGTTTACTTGAGAATTGATATCATTCTAAAAACCTATATTTGGTGTTGAGAAAAATGATTAATATACTATAAAAATTAGGTGGAAACATTTCTGAAAATCAGAGACTTAAGAAAAACTTTGTTTATATAAATGCTTCTTTAACCCCTTGAAGGGCACCGGTATATTATATATACCGCTTAATTTTAATCCCAAAATGCCAGAATGACACCAGAATTTTATAATTAAATTTTGAATTTATAAGGTACATGAGCGAAAGCTTCTACTTATTTTAAAATAAATTCGTTCGTGAATCCTGGTGTCAATCAATCATTTCAATATTTTAGCTACAAGAGTACCCTGGCCCTGAAGGGTTAAATCTTGAAAATATATTGGTTTCTGATGTTTCAGAAGATAAAATATTCATCAATCGCATAAAATAAATATATTATTTTGAGACAAAATAAGCTGACGTAGTAATAATGATAAATTTCATATTATTTCAAGTAATGGCTGTTTGCCATTAACTTAGCAGTTATTAAGTAGAATATGTTGCATTTGTTCCACAAAATTCAATAGTTATTTTATCCAATTTTGTATATTTTCAACATAGTAATACTATTCTAAAAATAATTTGTTATTGCAGTCACTTGCAAGATGCCATGCAATGCGTGAACAATTTCACGGGTCGATGCTTCGACAAAGCGCAGAGAGATTTGTACCGCACGTTAACCAGTGGCGCCCAGAAACTTCTTCAAGACCTGTGTACACACGATTCAGACTTTCGTAAACGTAAGTATTTTTTAACGTAATACTACTATTAGTGTTTCAAAATTACTAGTTATAACATATAACTCGATTAATTCAATGACCAATGAAAAAATGACCAATGTTTCTTATTTTATGAAAATATACAATAACCACGAACGAAAATTATATATAATTTTCTGAGTTATCCGAAATTCCGAATAGCGTGTTCCATTGTCTTTTGAATCCTCAGAAGCCAATACATTTCCAAAATTTAAAGAATTATTTACAAAAACAAAGTATTTTTCGCTGCCCGTATTTTTCAGAAACGTTTCCGAAGGGTTTTTATAGTGTATTAATTAGTGTCCTCAGCCTGGAATACCTGTTTTTTTTAATGTCAACAATTCTCAAGTAAACGTTTTCAGCCGCATAAGTTAATTTATACATGAAAGAGTAAAGAAATAATCTTAATTTTAATGTTATTTTTAACACTGTTAATTTTGCATGTTCGTCTGTTAAAGACATTTTTGAGCATGAAAATGTTTACTTGAGAATTGATGGCATTCGAAAAACAAGTATTCCAGGCTGAGGACACTAATTAATACATTATAAAAACCCTTCGGAAACGTTTCTGAAAAATACGGGCAGCAAAAAATACTTTGTTTTTATAAATAATTCTTTAAATTTTGTAAATGTATTGGTTTCTGGGGATTCAAAAGACAATGGAACACGATATTCGGAATTTCGGATAACTCAGAAGATTATATTATATTTTCGTTCGTGGTTATAGTATATTTTCATAAAATTAGAAACATTGGTCATTTTTTACAGTGTAGTTAATATTTAACTCCTTCGCGACGAGCCTCGCGCATACGTGATATAAAGGGGGTATACAATCTCGTTTTTTTTTTTTTCTAAACCATGTGTTGATTTTACAGAAAAAAAACTGTCAATCAGGACGTCAATAGTTAAAATATAATTGAATTTTATCTGAACGTTCTGAAAAATATATAGGTGAAATCTTTCCTGATTTTCCGATTGCTAGAATTATTTTGTGTGGCATTATCGACAATTTTTCTCCCCAAGACAAAATAATGAATAAATTGTCTATTTTCAAGTGTCCAATGTAAAAATGTATTGGTTATACAGAGAAAGACTAGCAGCCTTCACGCTAGTATAAAAAAACCCGCCTATTTTACGAAAATAATCTGTATTTATTACGGACTTTCTGTTATTTTAACAGATTTTGACCATAAAATAAACGGTTTACAGTTTTCTTGCTAAATATAATGTGCAATTATTACGAAATTTGTGTTAATTTAACATATTTTTCAATAAAATGAAAGGTTTGCATTTTTTTTTTTTTTTTTTTTTTTTTTTTTTTTTGTAAAATAAACAGTTTTTCTTACGTTCTATTTGATTCTTTTTTACTCTAAAATCAACAGTGTGTTTAGAGTGCAGCAATTTTGAATAGAAGATTTTGCCTTAATCACAAAGCTTCAGCGTTTACATAAGGTGAAGAATATTATAAGGATTTAGTAGTAGCAAACAAAGTAAAATTTGTCATCCGTGCGTTATAACTTTCCAATCAATGCTTAAAAAATAAATAATATATATTTTTTAATAATAAAAATTTTAAGTTTGAATTCCTGGTACTGAAAGTTTAAAAACTGCATACGGAACCCTCATCGCGAAAGGCTAATAATCACATGACCGCCAATAATAACTTAACTGAGGCACAGTCAAAATTTTCTTGCAAATGTTTTATTATTGTGCATGTGTTCCAATGTTGTACATGTGTTACACAATGTTGTACAATGTTGTACAATGTTGTATTTAAATACAACAAGAAGAATATAATGATCTTGACATTATTTGAATATGTTTACTATATTCAAAATTTGCTGAAAAAATGTTTTTTTTTTAATCTGGTTTAACTAATAATGATAAAATAATAATTTAACTATGTAATATTGTCTTCTCATTCTAGTAAAAAATTATTCCTAATTAGTTTAAAGTTATAGATAGAGAGTTTTGTTATGCAATATCGAATACGAAAATGAATTACTTGCTGAAAGAAACTCTTGGAAAGAAAATTCTTTGTAATATTTCGTCTAAATCTGAAAATTGTTATTGTCGTTATTAATGCTATGCTTTTTTCAGTAAGTATTTTAAGACACAATTCAATATTTATTTCGGTAAATAGTAAACACAGCAACTGCGTTACAATTAAGGGGATCTTGGACCTTTATTTGATATCAAAAGGCGACCCAAAAATCAAAAATTAGTTTTATGTGTATTATTATTCTTCAGTTTGTATTGAATCATTTGAGAAAAAGGGCATGCAGCTGCATGCTGTTTTTCTCAAATGATTCAATGCTCAAATGATTTGAAAGCTGTGATGATTTTTCGCAAAGTTTCAAGCGTTTGAATTATGTGCACAATCAATTTTTCGGTGCTTTAGTAAATTTTATGCCTGTTTTTCTCAATACAGATTTTACACGTTTTTTAGATTTTTGAAATGCTTCATGCGTTTTAATTTTTATTTCAAAATTCATGAAATTGATAAGGAATAATCTTAATACTGTTAAAAAAGAAACTTGTATGCATTTTAGAATTAGACTTCGTTAAGGTAATTAAATTTGATTTATAACTTCTTAAAATGCTAAATTTTGATGAAAATCGGAATGGAATTAAGAAAAAAAATCTCTAAAAAATTAACTATTCAGGGGATTAAATAACTGATACACAGATTTGTTTGTAATATAGTTTTAAGTGATCCAAATGCCAAATCGAGGAAATATCTTAAAAATTAAGACACAAGGATCATTTTAAAATTTGGTTTATAAATTTTAAGTTTTTAAAAAAATCTTAAAATTATGTTAAGATTAAAATTTTTTTAAGGTATTCCATATATTTCTGGTGAAATGTATGTATGCACAAAATTTCATATATCTATTATAAAAAAAAATAGGTACTTCTCTATTATTACGTCGATCACTTTTCATAACAAAAAACTATCGCCAAACTGTAACGCCAAATAAACGGGAGAACGTTGCCATTGGAATAAATAAATAAATAAAATATAAGAATTTAAGGACACAATTGTTATTTTAATTAATGAAATAACTGATAAATCAGTACAACATAATGAAAAATGTACGCAAATGCTAATTAAAAATCACTGGATGACATAACAAACACGTATAATGCTTCTGACATACAGTAAATGGGACCGCATTTTTGGCGTTTAATCTTACAGTTTGGCGATAGTTTTTTGTTATGAAAAGTGGTCGACGGGATAATAGAGAAGTACCAAAAATTCAATTTTAACGTCCACTGTCCCTTTAAGTTTGCAATTTTCTTCTGTTTCCTTTGTTAGTTCTTTTACTAGATTTATTATTATTACTGAAGGGTATGTTAAAAGCTGCCAAATTCAATTTGTTGTTCTGTAAAACCACGGAAACTTCGATTAATTGCTTAGTTATCTAAGTTTAAACTTGATTCTGAAAGCTAAGATTTCCATTAGTGAATCGTTATTTGAACTGCTTTGATGAGCAAAAGACAGCTCATTAAGACATGGCAATTTTGTTTTTGTGAAACTGACGATAAAAATTGGAAATTCATTATTGAGAATTCCTTTAGATTTCGATATTTTTTTAATTCAGAAAGAAATCAGATTAGTAACTATTGTAATATGGAGTGTAAAAATGTATTAATTTTTTCCCCTCTATACAGTCTTTAACAATTTTAATAAGAAAACAAATAAAAAGCGTTTTATCACAGGTGTCATATATTATTTTATAAGAGTTGTGCCTCTTGAAAACTCGTGCTAAAACGCTTTAAAACTTATTTATACACCTAATTTTTTCTAATTCCCTAATTTCCTAATTTAAATTTTTTACACCTGATATTTTTCTTTGAATACTTTTTCATTGCAATTATGTTATTGTTGAACACAAGTTAAACGTAGAAATAAATTTACTTACTTTGTTGATCGTTTATATAAATAAAATAATATTCATGTATTAACATATACTAATTAAATTTATAATTGTTGAAATTTTGCTAAATCAGGCGTGAGAACCAACTGAGTGAAATAGTGTCCAGGCCTGGATTCTAATCAGGTCCATCGGTATTGCGCGTCAACGCTCTACCACTGAGATACCCGGACGATATCTAGCATGGCACTCCTTACTCTTATAAGTTGACAAAGCTGCACCTGCAGCACAAGTTGGAAATGTCTTCATGAACCGCAACTTGCGGCATATATGAGATGCAAGTTGCCATTTTTTCCAGTATCGATGAATATATATATATAATAAGAGCGAGGAGTGTCATGCCGGATATCGCCCGAGTAGCTCAGGGGTATTGCTTTCAATGCCAGTGGCTCTGGTTCGAATTCAGGCCTGGACACGTTTTCTCTCTATCGGTTTTCAAGCCTAATTTAACAAAAATTCAGCGATTATAAATTCAATTAATATTTCTGCAGGATATATATAGCTTGCAAGGTATATATAGCTTGTGTATATTAACAGATGGTTGTAAATTTGCTGTATTTCAGAGTACCTACAACATGCAGGCTGTTACCAAAATCTGAGTGCAGATTACCGGAAGTGCGCAGATAACTATCTTGTTCAACAAGAGTCAGCGAAGAAGCTCGACATGCACGTACAAGACAGATTAAGAAAATCGTGCTGGTGAGAGTTGTTGTTATTATTTTATTTTTTTAAGGGGCTACATATTTTTGAAATTATTTTTCATTAGTTATGTTAGTTCAACAAGAAATGTTTAAAAAAAAAAATTCCATACAATGAATAAATATTACAAATTAAAATACAATTAAAATTGAAAAATAATATGGCACTTCTTTGGTATAGCGGCCCCGAGGATGAATCGCCAAGCCACCAAGACTATCGCCAAATTATAAGATGTATATTACATTATAACCATCTAAGATGTGTAAGATATTTCATGACGTATATGTCTAAGTCATAGTCATACATGACGCATATATTATGCATATATATGACATGTGTATAAGACGCATATTACGTAAGTATTACGTATATATTGACGTAAATGGCGCATATACGAGCTTTTCAAAATTTATATATACTTATATATGATGCATATATATACTTGTTGATGACTTTGGAACAATCGTAACTGCAATCTTAGCACAAATGTAATTGTGGGGACCGCTATGAAAATTAAGTATAAAAAATATTAAAGCTATTAATTAAGTTTTCTAAATTTTTAAAATCCTGTATTTTCTAATTTCAAAATATTTTCTTCATTTTGTCACATATAAATGCTATTAAAAATGTGCATGCAATTTTTAATTCAACAGAGATTAGTTTAAAAAACGTAATGTAAAGAAACTGGATCGAAATTGAATTTGCATTAAAAATGAACATGTTAATACACAGTATTACTAATTTGGGTGCCTTAATTAAACAACATTCCAAAACAGATGTACATATTTGTAGTAGTTTCTATGAAGATTACAATATATATATATATCTGTTGTAGTATGTATAAATATCAACCCGTTAAGATATGTAGAATAATGAGAAAAAATTAAAACGCATGGAGCATTTTGAAAATGAATAGACTGTGAAAGAAAAAAAAGGTAATTTGGAAGTGCATTATGATAGATTGTGTTCCTTATTTACTTTTAAGAAGTATTAAAACACATTTTTTGCCAAGTGTATAGCAATATATTGATATTTAAAAAAATTGTCAAGAAATTTCAATAAAAGTTCTGTATGATTTAAATATTTTTGCTCGCTTCAAAGCCCACTGTCCCCTTAAGCTTTGTTTTACTTATTTACGTTTTTCTTTCTTTACAATATTTCTCATCTTTTTCCAACTCTCTTAAAAAAAACTTCCTTTATTTTATAATCTTTTATTCGAATTTCCATGGATGTAGGCATTAAAAAAGCATATATATTGCAAATGTACTCTTATATACTTTATATTCAGTTGAATACAGACATGTTTGGGGGAAATTTTGATGAATATTACATTTTTTTTAAAAATAAAACCTCTTTATATCGCATTCGTAGTTGTTATGCTTAACCATCTTTCTATATCTGAATGCCCAGAATAATAACGTATTTGTTGATATCGTCAAAGCTCATTTATTCCATGTAGCTACCAATAAGCTTCTGGATAATGCTATTTTTAATTGTCCAAACACACAACATGAATTAATCTGGAGATTTAGCAGGTATATCAGGAAAAGTTATTGTCTTGATATTAATTTCTTATTACAGTTTTTACCAAGATAGTAATAATTGATTTAGAGCCGTGTCATCTGGCTTCATTTTAATTTGGATCACATATTTCATGGCACGTTAGGTATAGAGATGACATTTATTGTTTGAACGCTGGTAATGAAGAAATGTCCTCACAATATTTTTAATTTTGTATAATATGTTTCCTTTTAATTTTTTATTGGAGGCAAAACCAACAATAATCATAACCCCGAAAAAATGTTTCATTAGAGTCTTAGTAAAAAAGTTTTAATATTTTGTCTCTTCTTTTGTTATAACAATTTGTCCTTTTTAAAATCGAATAGCTTCAATACACCCAGGTTTCATGCACTTTGATACAAATACCTCCTCCCTTCTCTTTGTTAAATTCTTCCCAAACAGAATTTCACATGAGTGCTGTGATTTGTAGTGATTAGATTCGTCGTAGAGTTTTGGATTATGAAATATTTTATTTTGCAGTATGGATAAGATAAAAATCACTATTACTTTTTTAATTCGAGTTGAAACAGGTTTCAACAGGTTACCAGTTTTAATAGCTTGTAAAAAAGAATTGTAAGATTGACTTTTAAGGATTCTTGCTGTACAATTATAATTACATATCTTTTTTATAAATGTATTTGGAGCTTTTTAGGACATAGATATTGCTCATTTCCCATACACGTGATGACAAAGTAGACAATAAGAGTTTCGCTTGGGTCACAGGGATGTCACATTTTAGTTACATGCAAATCACGGTGCTATTGGGAATCTTTATAACTATTTCGAAAGGGAAATACATAACTATCAAATAATTTTATTCGAAATTTTAAAAATGAAATTCAGAATCATTATTCATTTTTGTTTCTAAAAAGTTTAAATCAGTGATATAACACATGGGCTGAGACGTTCCCGGTCTGGCACACATATGGCATTGCAATCGCCAATCCGATGCTTTTTTTAGTAAATACTAACCTTTAAAAGGTAGCAGAAAAAATGTTATGACGAATCGCCGTGTGGATAAAACGTTAGAGTGGTTTTAGTTGAAGGACTTTGTTGATAAACAAAAAAAATGGATAAACAAGAATTTCAAAAATTGTTATTTGATGGGGAAAAAACACCGTTGAAACAACAGGTTGGCTTAAAAAGCGTTACCGGACACTGCACCAGGTAAATCAACCATTTTTGACTGGTTTGCTGAATTTAAACGTGGTCGTACGGACACCAGTGATGCACCACGCAAAAGAGGTGGTTACTCCGGAAAACATAAAAAAGTCCAAAAAATCGTTTTGGGGAACCGTAAAGTGAAGTTGAAGGAGATAGCTCAGACTCTGAAGATATCCAAGCAACGTGTAGGTTTTATTTTGAATGAACATTTGTCTATGAAAAAGCTGTTGTCAAAGTGGCTGCCGCGCGTGTTGACTTTTGACCAGAAACAACAACGAGTCGATGATTCTGAGCACTGTTTGGAGCTTTTTCGTTATAAAATTATGTTATTTTTTATTAAACTATTATTTTTATTTATTTATTAAATTATTATTATTATTATTATTATTATTATTATTATTATTATTATTATTATTATTATTATTATTATTATTATTATTATTATTGAATTATTATTATTTATTGTTAAAGTTATGTTATTTATTAAAGTTATAAAGTTATGTTAAAAAGTTGTGTTTTCTTTATTAGACCGGGAACTTATCAGCCCATGTGTTACCCCTGTAAATAATAACCGGTTCTTATAAATTTCGATTACATTTCTTTTTAATATTATTAATTTTAATTTAATTTAATTTTTATATGCAGCAATAATTATAATTTGGAAAGACGCGATAAAAGTACATTAGGGATTTTTTCTAAAATTTGCTTAGACCACCCAAATAAGAATTATTTTTTTGCCAAGCAAAATATTTTTTTCTAAGTGATTAAAAATAATGTGTAGCATTATTCTCATTAATTTTATATGTATTTCAGTCTATTCGAGAGGCATAAAATATGCACGAGATGAGCTGTCTTGCTAAAATGAAGCAAAGAAGCAACCGATCTTAGTGAAAATAAAAGTATTGGAAAAGTCTATTGGTCTTCTTACGGAACTCTGTGTAAAAACTAAAAGCGCGGCAGCTTATTAAACAAGACTGTTTATTTTGAAACTTTTTAGCTACTAGCAGCAGAACTTTTATCGCGCCTCCAGCTACGTTTTTAACGTTTTCATCAGTCTTATTTCGTCAGCGCCATCCCATTTGTATGTGACCCATCAGTAGAATTCCTAATACAAACGAATGGATTTTAAAAATTTTATTGGATTTTATTTAACATAATTTTTGCACTTTTGCATTTCAGAATTGCACGTGTAGGCTTTCAGATTCACAATAATTGAGCGTTGATTTTGAAAATGTTTTTTGGTGAACTTTATCTTTCTATATATAATTAAAAAATATCAAGGTTATAAATACATGGATAAACAAAATATACTAAAAAAGCAAATTAATTGGTAGCTGTTAGGCCAACTTCTATATTAGGGAAACAGCTTGTACTTGTTTTTATCAGCGTAATGTGTTTAAACAATTTGCCGGATAAAATAATCTTTATAAATTGATTAAAAATAGTTCAATTTCTATCACTAATTTTTTTTTACTTGTATATATTTCAGTCTATTTGACGGATATAAAGAATGCACGAGGCGAGCTGTCTTGTTAAAGTGCAGCAAAGAAGCAGCTGATCTTGGTGAACAAATAGTCACTAAGGCTGGTGGTCCACTTGTGCAAACTCATTGTAAAAACTACAAGCACGACTCTAAAGACTGCTTATTTTCCAACTTCTTAGCCGCTAGCAGCAGATCTTCTATCGTGCCTCCAGCTTCATATGTTTTTAACGGTTTCATCAGCCTGATCCTGTCTGCGGCATCCCATTTCTATGTGACACACCGGTAGAATTCCTAATACAAACTATGGTTGACATAAGGATCGCACTTCTGCATCCCAAGATTGCACGCCGTCTTCAAAAGGGCTACATGAGTCCTATAAATCAACAAGTGGAGAAATCCGGGTATTTATTGTACAGGTGCTATACCACAATGGGATGAATAGTTGTATATGGCGGACCTTGAGTAATAGTTGAAGAATTTCAGTAACTCTAAAGGCCTCCAAATGTTTCGTGCTATATCTTATGAAAACTCTCATTAAATATATATATATATTTCGTTGCTCCTTTTATGAAAAAGTTCTCTGTGAGAATGATGTTGTGATAACGCAAGATTACATACATGGAGGAGGCTGACTTACAGGAAATTATATTATTTCGTAGAAGCTCTGAATAGTAAAGAGATGTATATAAACGTTAAAAGTAAAGTATCTGAAGTGTTACTTGAGGAAAAAAGTACTTATATATAACACTGTTTATGAGAAGAAAGTATATTCTATAAAAATTCAAATGTAAACAAATGCAAAGTCACAATTTCATTTTATTATTTCCTCAATTTTATTAATCATACTTTCTTATAAAACGTGGCTGCATAAAACGTTTCGTAAAAAAGTACTTGAAAAATATAATCCTGATACATAAATTATGCTGACAATGCAATTTTAAATGCTTTATCAACAGAATGATTCGATGTTTTGTTGTATTTTTGATTTCCTGTTTCATATCTCAAGTCGAAAATATCTTATAAAACAAAACCAAATGCATTAAATTTACAGTTATAATGGATGTACTGCAATTTATTTAGATCTTGTAATGTAATACACTATGAATCATTCGATTTAATTCTTAATATTTCTAAATCAGACATAAAGTGTACTGATGATAAGCTAGTTTAATATTTTTTAATGTGAATTATATTATGTTTTTCACTTCTAAAGGACCTCGCTTACAAATTACCGTGATATTTTTATATTTCAGGGACTAATTAAAAAGTGTATTTGAAGAAAAAACATATTAAAGATATAGTACGTTCTAAATTATTTTTAATTTACGTACTGCTCTTAATACTTAACTAACAAATTCAAGATGTAAAGAAAAGAAAATATACGTATATCTCTTTTTAAAAAATCCAAAACTGGAAAATCTATTTCAACACGCCTAATTTTCAAGTGTCTATGCTAATAAAATCATTCATATGGTCAAACATTTTAAAAAACAATCGTCGGATGTCATGGTCCATGTGTTTTAATTACTTATGAATTCTATGACTATATAAACTGAAGAAAAAGACAAATTTTAGTATTTTTCTTTAAATTGTAATTGTTGAAGAAAATAATAGAAAAATGTACACAATTTAATTAAATAGCTTCAACAAAAACAAAATATGTAATTTTCAATTTAAATGAAAAAATAAAAAATAATAATACTTAATTTATATACTTTTAAACTTTTAAACATATGCTGCTACTCTAATATTTTGTTTTAAGACAAAATATCTATTTCTTGTTTCTTTTTCACAGGAACTACTCAAGCGTTCGTGGTTATATTAAGTAATATATATATATATATATATATATATATATATATATATATATATATATATATATATATATATATATATATATATATAAGAAGTAAGAAGATATTTCTTATATATTTAAAAACATTTACCATTTTTGACTATGTGATCTATAATTTGGTGGTTCGGCAAAAAATATAAATAACAAATGCAGTAGTTATACAATTTTGCGAACAAAAAATTATATGATTTTTTTTAAATTAACGTTACTAATCAGAAAATTATTTTCCAAAGATAAAAAAAACTATTACTAGTTAATTATGATAACAATAACATAAAAACATCGAATTATATTCATTGGTTGCTAAGAAAATTGAACATAACTACGACTGCTGTTCATCGATTTTACAACTATCCACCTTAGAATAAAATGTTCTGTATTTCATTTTATAAACCATTCTGTAATTTGTTCATAACCGTGTAGCATTACATACATTTCGTCAAGAACAATATCGGAAGTATATTAATTAATTTTCTAAAGAAATAGTACTATACTTTTTCATGGTAATAAGTATTGGACGGGCAGCTATTAATGTTTTTTCTTCGGACAAACGTCAATAGGCGTTTTCACGAAAAAGATCATTGACATTTACAGTTAATCTAAACATACACTGTTAAAAATTTACAGCAAACTGTCCAGTCATTTGACCGTTTTTGTAGAAAACGGTTACATAACCGTAATTTAAATATTTTCTGACCGTATTATTGGTTATTTTATGGTCAGAATATAGTTAAATTATTGCTACGTAATCCTTTTCTACAAAAACGGTCAAATGACTGGGCAGTTTGCTGCAAATTTTTAACAGTGTAGAGCATTTTCAGTTTGTAAAATAAAATTAATTTCACAGATGAATATAAGAAAATGAACCGAGGATCATTAAAAATGATGTAAATCTCGGTCGAGTGAATGAAATTAAATTTTTAATGTTATAAAGCCTTTTTGACTTTTGTAAAATGAATATACAGTTTTGTTTATGTATATGTATATCTGTTTCATTTTATACAGTATCATTATTCATTGAATCATAGACTAATAAGATTTACTCTTGTGAGAATCTTTGTAAAAGTAAAAGTATTGCATTGTTCAAATGCTGACATGCATGAATTTATTCATGAGAATGTTTTCACGAAGTTCATACTGTTTTGTTTTTTGATGAATGTGATCTATGTATAATAAAAATCTTGTATTAAATAAAAGGTGTTTTATTGATGAAAATGTAGTCATTTTTCAAAGGGAAGGCGGCACAATTTTACACACTTTTTTTACAGATTTCTTTTACAGACGGCAATTTTTAAGATAGGTTGTCGTACTTTATAATCCACCCACTAATAATAAAAGCGAGACAATGTTTGGACAAGAACGAAAAATCCTGCATACGGCATAGATTATGAAATACTTTCCAATACTAACAGTATATTATAAAGAAATTTAATATTTTCATACGATGAAATAAGATATCTAAATAAGCAATTAAAAAAAATACACAACTCAGTAAAAATCTCTTTTCAGCAATTACTACCCATATTCGAGTCTTTCTTGCAGCTCTGTATATAATATACAGAATTTGTAAACAACACTTAATACGCGAAAAATTACATAAACTTGCATATCATGGCGGAAAGAGCACTTCTAGCAATTACCGATCATAGTCAGTTATTTAACCAAATTATCTCTTGTGTATCTCTTTACAAGAACAATAAATCCCACTCACTCCACAATCTATAGAAAATAAATTGTACTGCACTATAGTGATCCTTTTAAATTTCTTTGTTTCAAGTATCATAACATGCTCAAAATGCACCGTAAACGACTTTTCCCCATAGATCATAATGTAAAGGAATTATTTTGTACTTCCCTGTAATTTAACTATGATTGCTACTAATTGTATACTCCCGTAAAAGCATGCTATATTTCACATCAGTAATGCATATTAATTTCATTATGTTTGAAATATCATAACATCAATAAAATGCGCCACAAACGATTTCCCCCCCATAGATCATAATGTAATAAAATTGTTTTGTGTGCTCTGTAAATGAACTAGTAATGCTACACACTTCATTTTCAATTCCGAATATTCTATTGTAAAATTCAATAATGTATCAAAATTTCATAACAATCCGAGTATATTTACGAGAATTACCGCATGGACAGACAGACATACAGACAACACGATTTTCAACTATGTTGGAAAGTGTTAAAAACCATAAAAAATCGGATAAATTTTAGTTTCAATAACCAGACAAGGCCGCACCGATTAAAATTGGAAAATTTTGCTTTAAACAATGTTTATCACACGATTATTCTTATTTACAAATATTATACAATATCAAACTCTGAGTGTGTTCGTAAGCAGAAGAAATCGCTCCGTTAGGATAATTTAGATATTGAAGGATGCCATTTGTCAAGATATTTCTTGCATCAATCCAGACATGTTTCATGTATAAGTTAGATCTTCTCACTTACCTGGAAAGTATTATATGCAATTCACAGTAATTCTCTGTGGTAGTGTACACATTTAGAATTTCGTAGGAAAAAATACTTGTAAAAGTGCACATGAATGCAAATAAACGTGTTTACCACATAATTATCTGAGCTTGATTCCTGAGAAACAAGTCCTTTACAAAATTGTTGTAAATTTATAGCAAAATGTGCTGTTACCCATATTGTCAGCATTTTTGCTGCAAAAATACTGTTATTTTTTTACAGTGTATAGTAAAAAAACTCACCTTTTGTTAGAATAACTGAAAAACCACCTTTAGTTACATCGATTCCTTCGATTTTTCTCAATTTGTGTAACTTTAACAGATTTATGGAATATTCGATAGGTAACAGATATGAATTATTAATTTATGCATTTTGATTTCTACTAATAAAAACTGGAATTCTTTTTTTCAAGCTAAATTTTAATGGTCTAAGCAGTATTAATTTTTAATTTGATTGAAACTGTTCTAATCTTTTTTTTCAGTTGTGCTCTAAAATACTTCCTTTTTAAAAGAACTTTTTAATAATTCACCCTGTATATAAACCAAAAATAATACTGGACAACAAATTTGAACTTTTTTTCTGTTCCAAAACAAAAATTAGTTGTTTCTTATTCCGGTTTTTTAAGCTGATTCCGAATACAGTTTTAGATTTACTCTAGCACGTCCAGTTTTTGAGTTATTTACATATTTTGATTTATGCAATTTTTGGAATTTTTGTACAATTATATGCAAATTTAGGGCATAAAGGATTATCAGAGTGGATCTTTTGTTTTAAGTTATGATTACTGGCCAGTTTACTTTACAAAAATGTTGTGTCCGAGATTAACAGTGACATGTGACCGTGAAATATTGTGCCTAATTTACATTTTTTAAATTTTTTTCTAATAACATTTCTTGACGTCCAAATATTTCTGCCACATGAATACGTTAATACGTTTCTAAACCAACTTTTTACGCTTATTTCAAATCTGATATTTGTTTTCTTCTATAATGTCCAGTTTTTAAATAAAGTAAAAATTTACTTTTTGGTAAAAAAAAAAGCCCAGAAAATGCTTTTTATGCCACATTGTGATGTACTTCAGCTAATTAGGACAGATTCTACTACTTTTTTCAATTGTTTTTCAACTGTACCCATTGGTGATTGTGTCTCTGAAAAGAATCTGACACTGTTCACCCTTTTGACAATGAGGTACACACCCCTAAAAAGCATTTTATATCAAACATGTGTCAATACAATACAAAAGTAGAAATTCATTTTACTCATGATCTAGACGTGATATAAGGAAACGGATTGCAGATTCGAAATCAATATAAAAATCTAGTTTAGAAAAACATTACGTCAATTCTGTGGTAACTACTTTAAAGTTGAAAGTAATGTAAATATTATACTATTGAAAAATACGGGCACTGACAGGTAAATGTTAAGAATATGTAGACTGTGACATTTATCTGAAGCAAATAGTCGAGAAATCATAATCTAAAAAAGGCAATTCAATCTGACATTGATTGTACCTAAAATTTCAATAAAATGGCACAAAAAAGCTTAAATATGCATAAACGTAAATATACAAATTTAAAAAAAACTGGAAGAGCTAGAGAAAAACGGAAAGTATATTCGGAATCAGCGCAAGAAACTGATCTAGGATCAACTAATTTCAGTTCTGGTACAGAACCATTGTTGTCTAGTGTAATTAATGCTGAGTTTACTTTTATACAAAAGGTTTCACTGAGACTGATAAGCTCTGTATAGGTTTTCATAAAACTGATGAAAAGCAGTTCAAAATATTTCTGGTTTCGAAAAAGAGAAAGACTGTATATACTGCATTATTATGTAATTTTCACATTGATTCTACAAATCAACCACATGATTGCATAATCATTCCGAAGTGAAAGTTAATATACAGGACGTCCCTGCATTCATGGACCAAACTGTAAGGGGTTGTAGAGCACCCGTTGACAAGCTCAAAACACAATACAAAGCATGGTCGTAACTCAAGCAGTGGAGCGCTACAGAGCGCTTTCTGATTGCGAAGATAAACATGTTTTCTAGATGACCTAGTTATCCTTCAACTAATTGTCAATTTTATTTATGCGGAATTGTGTTACTAATTAGGTTGCTAACATGGATGAAACTTAAAAGAAGAAATAAACAAATTTTAAAGTAAGTAGCTTTATTTGGCAAATAATTGAGCTGAAACGTGTGGGGAGGGGTACTGTATCTCAAATTAGAACACAAAAGTTCCTTCAGTGAAGTTGAGAGTAGATCAGAACTCATGGGAAAAACTTTAAGGAGTAATAGAACACCTCTAAACAAGCTATTTTCGCCAGCCATACAATGCATTATCGTATCGCAAGCCGCGAATCGGCAGATGGCGCTGTCATTAAATGCATGCAAAAAGCGCTGTGTATTCACGAATATCGTCATTTCTACCTCGGATTTAAAAAAAATGACTGGTTTTACTAATCAAGGAAAGGTGGACATACATTTCATGCATGGCGCTGCGATTGTGACTCTGTGGAACACTTAATTGTGTAGAAAACAGGGTTCTTTCCACATTCTGAAAGCCCCCTGTATCACTTCACTGCTTGAGTTATAACCATACATTGTAGTGTGTTTTAGCTTCTCTATGCGTGTTCCGTTGCCCCTTACAGTTTCGCCCATGAGTTCAGGGAACCCTGTATATTGTAATCCATGTTTTGAAGTACAGTGATACTTCGGCTAACGAAGAATATTTGTTTCAGAATCACATTCGTTAGCCCAAACATTTGTTGACGAAAACATACTTCTCGTCCGCTTAAAATGCAATGTGACTGCGATCACTTGCAAATTTCACAAACCATTCGTTAGCCGAATCAAAAAACACCTAAAGATAAAATATTCGTTAGTCGAAATATTCTCTAGCAAAGCTATTAGTTGTTACTGTAGTTGAAGAGACAAAGAATAATGACTGACTGAATTATGTATGACAGACCTACAATGTTCAGTTATACATACAAAAATAATCAGGAAATGATAAAAACTTACTTGAAACAATAAGGAAAATATGATTTTCACATATAACTTTTTTTTTTGCAGTTAAATTTTTTTGATATTGAATAATTAAAGAAGCGCAATTTATCTTAGAAATACTGTCTTTTCAAAAGTTTTAAAATTAAATTTCAAACTTCTATATTTTATTCTAGAGAAAACTGAAAAATTTTCTATATTAAATTCAAAAATATGATATTAGTTTTGTAATAAGATATGAAAATTTTGTTATCTTGGTTTTTTTTCTGTTTATTTATGCAAGTTATTTTGAAATAATATTTACTATTTTATTGGAAAGCAGTCACTGAATTAATAAATAGAATTAGAACACATGATCCAATCTTGTATATCTTAAGATGATATCTTAAGATGTCTATTTTTTACACTTTCAAACTTTTCGATGTTCTTCAAAAAAATAAATAATAATTTCTGTTTTGATTTGTATATTAGTAATATACTAATGATATTCTTCTTTATTTTAATGAAATACGTTGTATGTATTTATTTAAAATATATATCTAAAGAAAAAATAACAACGTAAATTTATTTTAACAAAGCTATACAAGCATTTAAAAATTCTGAAAAATATTGCCATACTTTTATTTAGCTTGCCTCTATAAAACCGAAGTGATCTATAATCTGTAAAGCATAAAACATTTACTGTAGGATTCAAATTTGAAGTGTCTGTGTAAGAAGTAAAGAATGATAAGGGAGAAACTGTTTGAAAATGCCATTTTTCAGGTATAACCAAAATGTATAAAAATAGAATGGAACATGTGCTGCCATAGATAATGTATCACGGCGGAAAAGATGATATAAAAAATACTTTGAATGGGAAAATTTCTTTAAATATTTTTTAGACAGTACAAGAAATCATTTTGGAACACGCTGTTTGTAAATTTCTAATTTCGTATAAAAAAAAATGATTATTTATTAAGTGATTATTTTCTATATGACTGAACATTGTGAATATATATGTGTTTATTATTTGTCTCTTCAAATTCAATTTATTAAGTGATTATTTTCTATATGACTGAACATTGTGAATATATATGTGTTTATTATTTGTCTCTTCAAATACAGCAATAACTAATAGCTTTGCTGACGAATATATCAGCTAATGAAGATTTTTTTACGAATTTTAAAAATTAAATTACGAACTTTAAAAATTATTGCTAATACGGAATTATTATTATTTTTAACACGTAGTCTATTTTTCTTTTGTTCTACTTTTATGTAAACTTAATACATGATCCATGAAAATATGTGTACTTTTTTTTCATTATAATTGTTTTTTTCTTTGTGATATGTACAAGTAAAATGCTCACATTTAAATTCTCATTAAATTTGGGAATTTTTTTTTCTCTTTGTTATAGAAATCTGGGACAAAATATTAAAATTCAGAAACCGGCAACGTTGTTGCAATACTAATCATGCATTGAAAATGTACGTTGTTTCATAAATTACTCGCTAACTTTAAAACTCATACATTTTCCAGAGATAAAAATAGTTTAAATTTTTGTCAATAGGCGGCACTGCGCTGTACCAAACTGTTAAAATGCTCAAATTGAGTTTCAAATTTCAAAATACGATCACAATAACATTGTCACATTAACAGTTAATTACCTATGAAGATGTCATTAAGCTGCTGGAGTTGTTTCTTTCCTGCTTAAATATTCATTAATTTATTCAGCTGTGAAATCTTCTAAAAAACTAAATCCTCAATACCACCCAATTTTCAGAAGCGTATATTTCAAAAGGGACACGCCTGATATGATTACAGTTAGTACCACTGAAAAAAGCGCATCTTAATCTATAAGAAAAAATGTATTTCATTTTTGGCCACTTACATATAGGGGAAAAATAATAAAATTCAAAAGACCTATTTTACGCAATATTTCTTCTTCGAAGATCTTCTCTTTCAACAGATTTAACACAAATCTTTTTATTTACAATGATAAATGTATAGATAAATATCTCTTGTTGTGGTCCGTTGTTACTTCTGCTCTATCATTCTGAATGATTGGTAACCGCGTCATTAAGGGGTCACGCCCGATAGCCATGAAAGACTAGCTTCTGGTGATGCTTCAGTAAAATTGACTATTTCATGGTCGTAGAAAAAATGATGAAATCACTACTTTTGCCCTCTTATTTCTCAAGATACAGTAAATCTTGCTTATTAAAAATAGGTGATCTAGTACAACTTTTTGTGCTGAAAACATAATAAGAGTATTAAAATTCGCAAATTATTATCTTCGTCATTACTTGGGCTCAAAGTAGACCATATGGCCTGTCGCGATGAATTTCATCCTTTGTTTAACAAGCTGTATCTACTGAATAAATAAATTTAAACATTAGTCACTTTAGCAATATATTACCTATGAAGATGTAATAGAGCTGCTGAAGTTGTTTCTCTCCTGTTTAAATATTCATTAATTTATTCAGCGGCGAAATCTCCTAAAAAATTAAAATCATCAATTCTACCCCATTTTCAGAAGTGTATATCTCAAAAGAGACACTTTTGATTTAATTACGGTTAGTACCACTGAAAAAAGCAGATTTCATTCTATAAGGAAAAGTCTATTTCATTTTGGGCCTTTTATATATAGTGGAAAAATAATGAAATTAAAAAAACCTATTTTACACTGTTTTTGCGAGATTTCTCTTTTTCAAAGAATTTGATTGTTGAACAAAGTCCATCCCAAAAATTCCTTACATAAGACTTTTGAACTGTGCAAATATGTTTATCTGTATGAAAATTTATTTATTTTTATGAATGGTTTTTTTTTCCTTGCATATACATTATTTTAGTGACGGATCTGCTTCAAGAATTTTAAAAATATTTTGAATCTTTGTTATCAACAGAGTGACTTTTGAATATCTGCAGAGAAGAATTTGGTACAAGCCATGGAAAATCACCCTGTGAGGGAATAGGAGGAACTGTAAAGTGGCTGGTTGCAAGAGCAAGCCTTCAGAGACCAATTAAAGACCAAAATTTAACTCCGACGGATCTTTACAAATTCTGTGAAAAAAATAAAGCAAATTAAATTCATTTTAGTTTCAAAAAAAAAATTGAAGCAGTACAAGCTGACCAAGAAGAGCGTTTCAAAAGCAGATGCACAGTTTCTGGCACAAGAGAACATCATCATCATTTTGTACCCGTAAATAAAAAACAAGTTCGTGTCAGTAGAATAACAAAACAAATGATGCACCATTCTTTAGAACACATGTTTATAAGAGTGTTAAGACTGCATTTGACTAGGCATTCGTTTACGATATACAGCCTAGACCGTATATTGCCTGTATCTATGACAGAAATTGGTGGATTGGAAATGTACGTGAAATATCAATTGAAGAGCGCGATGTCAATAAATTTTATGCACCCTCATGGAGCTGCCAAAATGTTTTATTGGCCCACTAGACAAGACCTTTGTTTGATTCCAGAAGAGCATATAATAGCAACAAGTCCAGTACCAACAGCAACAACAATGAGCGAGCAATACAGTTTACCTAAAGCTCTTGTAATCTCAATCAATAAGAAATTTGATATACTGAACCAATAAGTAGGTGTTTTTTACGACTTAGAAACCCTGAAGCAACCCAATTGAAGCTTAGAATCATAGAAGAAGTTTCTATAATAGACTTGGGAACCTGTTAGATACTCACATTTAGGCTTGTGAGCATGTAGTAAAGAAACTCAACCAGGAGCTATTCTTTCATGGCTCTCGGGCGTGACCCCTTGGTGACGTGGTTACCAATCATTCAGAATGGTAGAGCAGAAACAACCATGGACCACAACAAGAGATAATTATCTATACATTTATCATATTAAATAAAAAGATTTGTGTTAAATCTGTTGAAAGAGAAGATATATAGCGTAGAAGAAATATAGCGTAAAATAGGTTTTATGAATTTTATTATTTTTCCCCTATATGTAAGAGGCCCAAAATGAAATAAAGTTTTTCTTATAGATTAAGATGTGCTCTTTTCAGTAGTACTAACTGTAATCATATCAGGAGTGTCCTTTTTGAGAGATATACGCTTCTGAAAATTGGGTGGAATTGAGGATTTAATTTTTTAGAAGATTTCACAGCTGAATAAATTAATGAATATTTAAGCAGGAAAGAAACAACTCCAGCAGATTAATGACATCTTCATAGGTAATTAATTGTTAAAGTGACAAACTTTTAAAATAATTTTTTTAGTAGTTACAGCAGGTTAAATTACGGGTAAAATTCATCGCGATAGGCCGTATGGCCTAAATTGAGGCCAACTAATGACAAAGGTATTGATTTGTGATTATTAATACTCTAATTACAGTTTTTAGCACAAAAAGTTGTACTAGATCACCTATTTTCAATATGTAAGGTTTCTTGTATCACGAGCAATAAGATGGCAAACTTGGTGATTTCCTCGTTTTTTCTACGACCTTGAAATAGTGAGTTTTACAAAAGTACCCCTAGAGCCCCAACTATGCTATTTATGACACTGACAGTTTGCAGATGTCCATCTTATACCGATATGTATGTCCTGTATTAATTATATAAAATTTGAAAGGGGTCGAGTGGGAGCCTCTAGGCCAGTTGACATGGCTTTACTCGCTTTTCACATTTTAGTACCACTTTTTATGAATAATTTTTTTTGTGTTAATTTCAGAATTTCTGTCATTAGATTAGGCGGAGAAAATTATTTATAAAAAGTGGTACTAAAATGAAACACGAACGAAAAATCATGCGCCAAGCTTAGATTATGTAACACTTTCCAACACTTCCAAAATAATTTTACAAATCTTTACCATTTAATAAGGTTTAAAATTATATCTAAGTAAACAAGATCACCCAGCCGGAACACCAACCTGTGAGGGTTTGCGGCGTAAAACCTCCAGCGGTAGAATCCCCTTCACCACCCAGCAATATCACAGCTCAAAGACGAACCCGAAACAAGGGTTGCTGGAATTAAATCAAAACAAAACAACAACACCCCACCAACTTAGTGAGAAAACGCTGCTTCACGCAGGGAACTAAAAAAAAAATAAACGAAGCGAACCGAAAACAGAATACTACTAAAGCTAATTTACAAACTAAGAATTATAAGAGACTTTAAAAATAGATTTGTTACAATTGTCTCACTAAACCTAATTCTAAAGCTAAAATAAACCAGAAACAAATACATAGCCTCCCATACAATGCAATTACTCTAAAATACAATTACCAATTATATAGCTACTGAAATCACAAAATTTACAGCAAAACAAAAAAAACAAACAATAAAATTACAGAGCATCTCACCACGGAGAGTTACAGTATATTACAAATGAAACATGAGATGTGAGCAGATAACTTGCTACCCATATACATACACAACTGAAAATGCAAAAGCCAATGTAGATCAGCAGAATTTACAACATCCAGTTTGATATAGTTTAGTTCATCTCCGCAGAAATTAAGCTATCGAATGAGGTCTCTTTAAAAATCACTCATCAGCCATTCACTGACCGAGATCCAATGAAAGCACCACAGCTTACAAGATAGCAATAGTCCATAACTGTAGTTAAAGTAGCAGCCAGAATTGAATGTCAATGTTATTTAACAAGTAAAGTCCATATATGCCACAAAAGTCAATTGCAGGAATTAATTCCAGCATTAAAATCACACTGAAAAGTATGAAACAGGAATAAAAGCATTAAAAGAATCATTCACAGTTAACGTTCCAGAATATACCAGCAAACCGACTGCAACAGTGACAGCTGAAGAAGAACCAACTCAGTAAAGCAATACTCTAACTAAAGAGTAGTCGCACAACTTTAACTAAGTAGAAACATTATCACTGAAACTTGCAAGGATTTAAAACAAGTACCACTGAAAAGCTATGACAACTAATTAGTCTTGGAAAACTGAAGAGCTGGTGCATAAAAGAGAACAGTCCAACGCATTACAAAAGCTCATTCTATCAAATGGCTGAAGTAAATGAGTGAAGTCCGTCATGTCCATAGTCTTAACCGCATAGTCTTAGTCGCATTAACATGTGTAAATGATGAAGGATACTACATGTAATGATTTATACTGCAACATCACTGCAACTTGTTGAAGAAGAAAACCAGCTGAAAGAACATTGATATAAAGATAAACAGGAAAATCATACTTGAACACCGCTTTAGCAAAGCCTTAACAAAATAAAACTAAATCTATGAACTCGATAATGATTAACGTGCAAAGGTTGGAAATGGCAACGTCCCAATTCACAACTAACTTATAGTTCATAAACAGTAGTTACACCATGACTCAATTAAAACTTATATCTAATAAAAGAATATAAATCATTCAACTTATTATAGTTTAAAGTCAGACGAGCAAAATATTGAGGATTTAAGATGACATTTTTTAAGTTCCACCTTACAGATTTATCTCTGTCAAAAGTGAAGTGTTCTGGCATTAAAGAGCATTTACCAAAAATGAAATGAAAAACATCTCCTTTCTTGCCACAGTCACAGAGGTCATTTCTACGTTTTCCTATTTTATAGAGGAAACTTGGAAAACTGCCATGACTAGAAAGATAATAAACTAAAATTTGTTTTCTACAGATAAATTCAGTGTTAACCTTCTTTAAGACATTATAGGTATCCCTACCATCCGCTGAAGCTATCCAGGACTGCTGCCAGGTATCAATCAACTTATCCCGATAATACGGTTTCAGCAAAGAGACTGGATATAAAATTTCAAGTAACGGAGCATGAGAGTCAGCAGAAGTGGCCCGCTTTGCTAAATCATCTGCCCTTTCATTACCATGTAACCCGGCGTGGGCCTTTATCCATCCAATATAGATTTGTCTGCTACCAGCGGCCAGAAACTTTTTATAAATAGAGTGTTCTAATTGATTGTTGGGAAAAGCCCTAAATATTGATTTAACAGAGGAACTACTATCCGAATAGATATGAACTGAGTTATGAACTGAATTTACAAACCATTGTAATGCATTATCCAGGGCCGTTAACTCGGCCTGATAAACAGAATTCAGACTTCTTAACTTCACTTGATGATCATATATGTAATCGCCCTTGTGAAAGACTGTAAAGGCCGAGCCCACGCCATTGTTCATCTTCGAGCCATCTGTGAAAATTATAGGATCAAACGAAAAAGGAACTTTATCAGTTACTGGATCCAGCTGGTAGACGTTCTTTATGTTCAGATATTCAGTAAAGTCAAATGTATGCATTCGTGGCATAAAATCCGTATTCTTCAACGTAATGTCACCAATTTTAATACTACCGGTGCCTTGCATAAATGCGAGTTTCTCTGCCTTATTTTTCAAATTATAATAAATAGGAGGTATACCAGATAGTACACAAAGCGCTTCAGTTGATGTTGATCTACACTGCTCAAAACAATTAAAGGATATTTGAAGTTTTATATAAAATAAAGATATAAACGAAATTTTTTTTGCCGAAAATAGAAGAAGAGAATCACAAATGCAAATTTTTCTGGTTTTCAAACTGTGGAGTATGCAAATTTTGAGTTCGACGTCAAAAACGTCGCTTCAGCGGCAGCGAATGAAATTTGACTTTCAACTGGATAAAAGAGAATGAAGACAAGGATGATCGGCATTCAGTGATTGCTTTGTTTCGATGAGTACGATGTCTCAGCGAAGTTATTTGACAGATTCAAAAGCTTGGAGAATTGTTGGTAGGTTAGAAAGGTGCCAAACTCAAGCCGAAGTAGCGCAAGCCATTGGAGTGTCACAAACTGTCATTTCCAGGATCTGGAACCGTTTTTTGGAGAGTGGATGTGCAGGCCGAAGACCAGGGCAAAGTCGTAGACGGGCAACAACGCCCAATGAAGATCGGTATTTAGCGTTAACAGCTCGGAGACACCGAAACATGAACGCTACTCTTCTCCAACAACACCTTCGCTCGGCTACAGGCACCACGATTTAAACTCAGACTGTCCGAAACCGGCTCCATGCTGTAGGTCTGTATGCTCACCGACCGATGGTATGTGTTAGATTAACATCAAGGCATCATCGCGACCACAGGGAGTGAGCAACCGAGCATGTCAACTGGAGGAGAAATGAATGGAGCAATATTCTGTTTTCTGACGAGTCCCGTTTTTCTGTGCATCCGGATAATAGGCGTATTTTCATCTGGAGGGACCGTGGCAGTAGGAATAATCCTGCGTTCGTGCACGAAAGTGTCAGATTTGGCGCAGGAGGAGTGTTGGTGTATGGTGGCATCTCCATTGACGGGCGCACTGACCTCTACATCATTCGAGATGGAGCTCTGACTGGTCGCCGATATAGGGATGAGATCCTCAGACCTATTGTAGTCCCTTACGCTGCAGCAATCGGAGATAACTTCATTTTAGTGGACGATAACTGCAGGCCATATCGTGCAAACCTGGTGGAGGATTTCTTTTTCGAGGAAGGAATCGTTCGAATGAAATGGCCAGCGTGTTCTCCAGACATGAATCCAATCGAGCACATTTGGGACGCTATAGGAAGACGAGTTTCTGGCCGCCAACAACCCCCACAAACTCTCCAAGAGCTGGAAAGAGCTCTTCTGGAAGAGTGGGGCAGAATACCCCAACTCGTCATTAATAGCCTCATTGAGTCCATGCCTCAAAGGTGTTCAACGTTGCTGGCCGCCCGTGGAAACCCTACCCCCTACTGAAAATGATTTTCTTTGAAGAAAACACCTTTTCTTATTCTTTTTTTCTCATATGCACAAATTGTGTTTTTTTCCTTTTGTACACAAATGCGCAATAAAATGCATTTTTTTCTGTCAAAAATGTGTAATTTATTCTCATATAACCTACTATGTCTGTCGACCATGTATCAATCAGCTAAAAAGTTTCCCAGATACAAAATCCACCTAAAACTGCAATATCCTTTAATTGTTTTGAGCAGTGTATAAGGTTTTAAAATCGACAGTAGGCCCATACGTTGGCACGAACTCAGTCTTTTCTTAGCCGGGTGAGGAAATCATTAATCCATACTTCGTAACCATATGAGATCTGTTTTTCAATAACACCAATGTACCATAATTTTAGATAGTGTGCTTCCAAACCTCTATGACGACAGCCAACTTTCTTCATGTTAATAGTAAACTCTAGAATACTTTCTCTAACATATTCCAGGTGACATAACCAATTAAATCTGCTATCAAGGACCAAACCAAGATACATTACCGAGTCCTCCACTGGGACAGAAACGCCATTCAATTTAAAGATTGGACGTCTATTTTCTAAATTAAAACTTCCAAAAGCGCGGCTTTCGATTTTTGGGGACTTAGATTTAAATGTAAACTTACCGCCACATCACTGAATCTCTCAAGACAGCTGTTTATCCTATGTTCTAGCTGAGCCCTCGTATCTGCTCCCTCCAGGATCACAGAATCATCTGCGTATGACACAATGTAACGTTGATGAACCCTGTAAGTCTTGATTATATTATCAGCTACAATAGACCAGAGGAGAGGCCCGAGGCACGAAACCTGCGGTCACCCTTGAAAGGCAATAAACCATCGTATACCATTTGAATAGTCAAAACCGATAAGGCGATGACTTATACGCATAAAAGAACTAAAACGCATAGCATATTTAAAAACCAAAATTCAGGAATTCCCAACAATATTCGGAAAAATATCTGAACTCTTTTGTGCAGCCCTGTATATGATCTATACAGATTTGTATATATACTGCATAGAATGCTAAACTTTAGTTCAGTTAGGAAACGCGTAGCA